>CAMQGK010000110.1:22111666-23355833 GCA_947000775.1 Pterois miles | reverse complement strand
AATCTTGATTTGAAAGATGGAGAGACACCTGGCACGGCAGCCATAATAGGAAGACAGATAGGAAGGCACGGCGGCCAACCAAACACTTCAACAAAACTAAAAAAAAAAAACACACCTACCTTTTGTAGATCTACCTGTAAATAAAACGTCATTGCACCAATATTGATCCTAGCTGACTGCATAAATGGACATGGCAGAGCGGCCATGATAGATATGCTGTACATCATTTGCAGTTCAATCACCTGTCAAACAAAACTGTTATCCTGATGTCACCTATAGTTTGTATATGATTTAATTATGTACCAGTTTAACTATTCAATTACATTTCAATTTAACTATTAAGTGATTATATTGTTTGTTGTTTTACTTAAATTTTTGTAAAACCACTTCATCCATCTTGTTAGGTTGCATTCTGGAGCTAGATATCTAACAGTGTCACTATATGGTGTACTGTGTATTGTGTTTGACAGCAACACTTGATATGATTTGATGTGAGCTAGATGGACAGATTTGGCACGGCGGCCATGTTGGACAGACAGACATGGCACGGCGGCCAAGTGATACAGAGAGAAATAGATGGGTAGTCAAAATATAAATGACACTTACCTTTTGGTGCTGCACGGTGGTGCAGTGGTTGCCACGCTCACCTCACATCAAGAGTGTCGCAGGTTCGAATCCAGCTTGGGGTTCTGCTGTGTGGAGTTTGCATGTTCTCCACGTGTAAGCGTGGGTTTTGTCTGGGTACTCCGGCTTACACCCACAGTCCAATAACATGCAATTTAGGTTAAGGGATTACTCTAAATTGCCCGCCTGTGTCTATTTTGTCTGTCTCTATGTGCCTTGCGATGGACTGGCGACCTGTCCCAATGCATGCTGGGATCGGCTCCAGTCCCCCAGCGACTCCTAACGGATGAGCGGTTGACGAAGGATGGATGGACTTACCTTTTGTAGATCATCATTATTATATTTTGTTTTTCTGAAACCATTAACTCATTGAAACCTATTCTGATTATTGTGTTTCACGACAATTTTTGTAAACCTAATTGATCTCTTGTCAAATTGCATTCTGGAGCAATTAAAAAATTTTATCAAAATATGAATTGTGTATCATTGTGTATGTGACAATGAAACTTGATTTGAGAGATGGAGAGACACCTGGCACGGCAGCCATAATAGGAAGACAGATAGGAAGGCACGGCCCAACCAAACACTTCAATAATACTAAAAAAAACAAACCTACCTTTTGTAGATCTACCTGTAAATTAAAAGTCATTGCACCAATATTGATCCTAGCTGACTACATAAATGGACACGGCAGAGCGGCCATGATAGATATGCTGTACATCATTTGCAGGTCACTGACCTGTCAAACATCACTGTTATCCTGATGTCACCTATAGTTTGTATATGATTTAATTATGTACCAGTTTAACTATTCAATTTAGTTTCAGTTTAACTATTAAGTGATTATATTGTTTGTTGTTTTACTTAAATTTTTGTTAAACCAATTTATCCATCTTGTTAGGTTGCATTCTGGAGCTAGATATCTAACAGTGTCACTATATGGTGTACTGTGTATTGTGTTTGACAGCAACACTTGATATGATTTGATGTGAGATAGATGGACAGATTTGGCACGGCGGCCATGTTGGACAGACAGACATGGCACGGCGGCCAAGTGATACAGAGAGAAATATATGGGTAGTCAAAATATAAACGACACTTACCTTTTGGTGCTGCACGGTGGTGCAGTGGTTGGCACGCTCACCTCACATCAAGAGTGTCGCAGGTTCGAATCCGGCTTGGGGTTCTGCTGTGTGGAGTTTGCATGTTCTCCCTGTGTAAGCGTGGGTTTTGTCTGGGTACTCCGGCTTACACCCACAGTCCAATAACATGCAATTTAGGTTAAGGGATTACTCTAAATTGCCCGCCTGTGTCTATTTTGTCTGTCTCTATGTGCCTTGCGATGGACTGGCGACCTGTCCCAATGCATGCTGGGATCGGCTCCAGTCCCCCAGCGACTCCTAACGGATGAGCGGTTGACGAAGGATGGATGGACTTACCTTTTGTAGATCATCATTATTATATTTTGTTTTTCTGAAACCATTAACTCATTGAAACCTATTCTGATTATTGTGTTTCACAACAATTTTTGTAAACCTAATTGATCTCTTGTCAAATTGCATTCTGGAGCAATTAAATAATTTTATCAAAATATGAATTGTGTATCATTGTGTATGTGACAATGAAACTTGATTTGAGAGATGGAGAGACACATGGCACGGCAGCCATAATAGGAAGACAGATAGGAAGGCACGGCGGCCAACCAAAGACAACACAGACTTCAATAAAACTAAAACACACACCTACCTTTTGTAGATCTACCTGTAAATTAAAAGTTATTGCACCAATATTGATCCTAGCTGACTACAGAAATGGACATGGCACAGTGGCCATGATTGTTATATACTATATTATTTTTGTTTCTGAAACCATTAACTCATTGAAATTTATTCTGATTATTGTGTTTCACTACAAGTATTGTAAACCTAATTCATCTTTCTATTGTTAAGTTGCATTCTGGATGGCACGGTGGCCATGTTGGACAGACAGACATGTCACGGCGGCCAAGAGATAGAGAGAGCTATAGATGGATAGTCTTAAAATGCAAATGGCCCTTACCTTTTGTACATCATGATTATATATTATATTGCTTTTTTCCTGTGAAACTATTAACAACTCATTGAAACTTAGACTGTTTGTGTTTAACTACATTTTTTGTAAACCTAATTCATCTTTCTATTGTCAGGGTTGCATTTTGGAACTATTTCCTAATAATTTAATCACAAAATGTGTTGTATATCATTGTGTATGTGACAATAAATCTTGATTTGAAAGATGGAGAGACACCTGGCACGGCAGCCATAATAGGAAGACAGATAGGAAGGCACGGCGGCCAACCAAACACTTCAACAAAACTAAAAAAAAAAAAAACACACCTACCTTTTGTAGATCTACCTGTAAATGAAACGTCATTGCACCAATATTGATCCTAGCTGACTGCATAAATGGACATGGCAGAGCGGCCATGATAGATATGCTGCATATCATTTGCAGTTCAATCACCTGTCAAACATCACTGTTATCCTGATGTCACCTATAGTTTGTATATGATTTAATTATGTACCAGTTTAACTATTCAATTTAGTTTCAGTTTAACTATTAAGTGATTATATTGTTTGTTGTTTTACTTAAATTTTTGTAAAACCAATTCATCCATCTTGTTTGGTTGCATTCTGGAGCTAGATATCTAACAGTGTCACTATATGGTGTACTGTGTCTTGTGTTTGACAGCAACACTTGATATGATTTGATGTGAGATAGATGGACAGATTTGGCACGGCGGCCATGTTGGACAGACAGACATGGCACGGCGGCCAAGTGATACAGAGAGAAATAGATGGGTAGTCAAAATATAAACGACACTTACCTTTTGGTGCTGCACGGTGGTGCAGTGGTTGCCACGCTCACCTCACATCAAGAGTGTCGCAGGTTCGAATCCGGCTTGGGGTTCTGCTGTGTGGAGTTTGCATGTTCTCCACGTGTAAGCGTGGGTATTCTCCGGCTACTCCGGATTACACCCACAGTCCAATGACATGCAAATTAGGCTAAGTGATTACTGTAAATTGCCCGCCTTTCTCTATGTTGTCTGTCTCTGTGTGCCCTGCGATGGACTGTCAACCTCTCCCAATGCATGCTGGGATTGGCTCCAGCCCCCTAGAGACTCCTAACGGGATGAGCGGTTGACGAGGATGGATGGACTTACCTTTTGTAGATCATCATTATTATATTTTTTGTTCCTGAAACCATTAACTCATTGAAACTTATTCTGATTATTGTGTTTCACTACAACGTTTGTAAGCCTAATTGCTCTTTCTATTGTCAAATTGCATTCTAGAGCTATTAAATAATAATTTTATCGCAATATGAATTGTCTATCATTGTGTATGTGACAATGAACCTTGATTAGAGAGATGGAGAGACACATGGCACGGCAGCCATAATAGGAAGACAGATAGGTTGGCACGGCGGCCAAAAAAAGACACAACACAAACTTCACACACAGAAAAAAAAAAAAAAAAAAAAACCACCTACCTTTTGTACCCAACTATGTTAATTGATACCTAACTTTTATTGTTAGGTTGCATTCTGGAGCTTCACACCTAAAATTTCATTATAAGTTCTGTGTATTGTGTTTGACAAGAATATTTGATGTGATTTGATGTAAGACAGACAGACATGGCACGGCGGCCAAGTCTTTAAACACAAACGGCACTTACCTTTGGTAGATTATTAGATATTATATTGCTTTTTGCTTCTGAAACTATTGACAACACATTGAAACTTAGTCTGTTTATGTTTAACTACATTTTTTGTAAACCTAATTCATCTTTCTATTGTTAGGTTGCATTCTGGAACTATTTCCTAATAATTTAATCACAAAATGTGTTGTCTATCATTGTGTATGTGACAATAAATCTTGATTTGAAAGATGGAGAGACACGTGGCACGGCAGCCATAATAGGAAGACAGATAGGAAGGCACGGCGGCCAACCAAACACTTCAATAATACTAAAAAAAACACACCTACCTTTTGTAGATCTACCTGTAAATTAAAAGTCATTGCACCAATATTGATCCTAGCTGACTACATAAATGGACATGGCAGAGCGGCCATGATAGATATGCTGTACATCATTTGCAGTTCACTGACCTGTCAAACATCACTGTTATCCTGATGTCACCTATAGTTTGTATATGATTTAATTATGTACCAGTTTAACTATTCAATTTAGTTTCAGTTTAACTATTAAGTGATTATATTGTTTGTTGTTTTACTTAAATTTTTGTAAAACCAATTTATCCATCTTGTTTGGTTGCATTCTGGAGCTAGATATCTAACAGTGTCACTATATGGTGTACTGTGTATTGTGTTTGACAGCAACACTTGATATGATTTGATGTGAGATAGATGGACAGATTTGGCACGGCGGCCATGTTGGACAGACAGACATGGCACGGCGGCCAAGTGATACAGAGAGAAATAGATGGGTAGTCAAAATATAAACGACACTTACCTTTTGGTGCTGCACGGTGGTGCAGTGGTTGCCACGCTCACCTCACATCAAGAGTGTCGCAGGTTCGAATCCAGCTTGGGGTTCTGCTGTGTGGAGTTTGCATGTTCTCCCCGTGTAAGCGTGGGTTTTCTCTGGGTACTCCGGCTTACACCCACAGTCCAATAACATGCAATTTAGGCTAAGTGATTACTGTAAATTGCCCGCCTTTCTCTATGTTGTCTGTCTCTGTGTGCCCTGCGATGGACTGTCAACCTGTCCCAATGCATGCTGGGATCGGCTCCAGCCCCCTAGAGACTCCTAACGGATGAGCGGTTGACGATGGATGGATGGACTTACCTTTTGTAGATCATCATTATTATATTTTTTGTTCCTGAAACCATTAACTCATTGAAACTTATTCTGATTATTGTGTTTCACTACAATTTTTGTAAACCTAATTGATCTTTCTATTGTCAAATTGCATTCTAGAGCTATTAAATAATAATTTTATCGCAATATGAATTGTCTATCATTGTGTATGTGACAATGAACCTTGATTAGAGAGATGGAGAGACACATGGCACGGCAGCCATAATAGGAAGACAGATAGGTTGGCACGGCGGCCAAAAAAAGACACAACACAAACTTCACACACACACAAAAAAAAAAAAAAAAAAAAAAAAAAACACCTACCTTTTGTACCCAACTATGTTAATTGATACCTAACTTTTATTGTTCGGTTGCATTCTGGAGCTTCACACCTAAAATTTCACTATAAGTTCTGTGTATTGTGTTTGACAAGAATATTTGATGTGATTTGATGTAAGACAGAACAGACATGGCACGGCGGCCAAGTCTTTAAACACAAACGGCACTTACCTTTGGTAGATTATTAGATATTATATTGCTTTTTGCTTCTGAAACTATTAACAACTCATTGAAACTTAGACTGTTTGTGTTTAACTACATTTTTTGTAAACCTAATTCATCTTTCTATTGTTAGGTTGCATTCTGGAACTATTTCCTAATAATTTAATCACAAAATGTGTTGTCTATCATTGTGTATGTGACAATAAATCTTGATTTGAAAGATGGAGAGACACATGGCACGGCAGCCATAGTAGGAAGACAGATAGGAAGGCACGGCGGCCAACCAAAGACAACACAGACTTCAATAAAACTAAAACACACACCTACCTTTTGTAGATCTACCTGTAAATTAAAAGTTATTGCACCAATATTGATCCTAGCTGACTACAGAAATGGACATGGCACAGTGGCCATGATTGTTATATACTATATTATTTTTGTTTCTGAAACCATTAACTCATTGAAATTTATTCTGATTATTGTGTTTCACTACAAGTATTGTAAACCTAATTCATCTTTCTATTGTTAAGTTGCATTCTGGATGGCACGGTGGCCATGTTGGACAGACAGACATGTCACGGCGGCCAAGAGATAGAGAGAGCTATAGATGGATAGTCTTAAAATGCAAATGGCCCTTACCTTTTGTACATCATGATTATATATTATATTGCTTTTTTCCTGTGAAACTATTAACAACTCATTGAAACTTAGACTGTTTGTGTTTAACTACATTTTTTGTAAACCTAATTCATCTTTCTATTGTCAGGGTTGCATTTTGGAACTATTTCCTAATAATTTAATCACAAAATGTGTTGTATATCATTGTGTATGTGACAATAAATCTTGATTTGAAAGATGGAGAGACACCTGGCACGGCAGCCATAATAGGAAGACAGATAGGAAGGCACGGCGGCCAACCAAACACTTCAACAAAACTAAAAAAAAAAAAACACACCTACCTTTTGTAGATCTACCTGTAAATGAAACGTCATTGCACCAATATTGATCCTAGCTGCCTGCATAAATGGACATGGCAGAGCGGCCATGATAGATATGCTGCATATCATTTGCAGTTCAATCACCTGTCAAACATCACTGTTATCCTGATGTCACCTATAGTTTGTATATGATTTAATTATGTACCAGTTTAACTATTCAATTTAGTTTCAGTTTAACTATTAAGTGATTATATTGTTTGTTGTTTTACTTAAATTTTTGTAAAACCAATTCATCCATCTTGTTTGGTTGCATTCTGGAGCTAGATATCTAACAGTGTCACTATATGGTGTACTGTGTCTTGTGTTTGACAGCAACACTTGATATGATTTGATGTGAGCTAGATGGACAGATTTGGCACGGCGGCCATGTTGGACAGACAGACATGGCACGGCGGCCAAGTGATACAGAGAGAAATAGATGGGTAGTCAAAATATAAACGACACTTACCTTTTGGTGCTGCACGGTGGTGCAGTGGTGGCCACGCTCACCTCACATCAAGAGTGTCGCAGGTTCGAATCCGGCTTGGGGTTCTGCTGTGTGGAGTTTGCATGTTCTCCACGTGTAAGCGTGGGTATTCTCCGGCTACTCCGGATTACACCCACAGTCCAATGACATGCAAATTAGGCTAAGTGATTACTGTAAATTGCCCGCCTTTCTCTATGTTGTCTGTCTCTGTGTGCCCTGCGATGGACTGTGAACCTGTCCCAATGCATGCTGGGATCGGCTCCAGCCCCCTAGAGACTCCTAACGGGATGAACGGTTGACGATGGACTTACCTTTTGTAGATCATCATTATTATATTTTTTGTTCCTGAAACCATTAACTCATTGAAACTTATTCTGATTATTGTGTTTCAGTACAATTTTTGTAAGCCTAATTGATCTTTCTATTGTCAAATTGCATTCTAGAGCTATTAAATAATAATTTTATCGCAATATGAATTGTCTATCATTGTGTATGTGACAATGAACCTTGATTAGAGAGATGGAGAGACACATGGCACGGCAGCCATAATAGGAAGACAGATAGGTTGGCACGGCGGCCAAAAAAAGACACAACACAAACTTCACACACACAAAAAAAAAAAAAAAAAAAAAAAAACACCTACCTTTTGTACCCAACTGTGTTAATTGATACCTAACTTTTATTGTTAGGTTGCAATCTGGAGCTTCACACCTAAAATTTCACTTTAAATTCTGTGTATTTTGTTTGACAAGAATATTTGATGTGATTTGATGCAAGACAGACAGACATGGCACGGCGGCCAAGTCTGAAAACACAAATGGCACTTACCTTTGGTAGATTATTAGATATTATATTACTTTTTGCTTCTGAAACTATTAACAACTCATTGAAACTTAGTCTGTTTGTGTTTAACTACATTTTTTGTAAACCTAATTCATCTTTCTATTGTTAGGTTGCATTCTGGAACTATTTCCTAATAATTTAATGACAAAATGTGTTGTCTATCATTGTGTATGTGACAATAAATCTTGATTTGAAAGATGGAGAGACACCTGGCACGGCAGCCATAATAGGAAGACAGATAGGAAGGCACGGCGGCCAACCAAACACTTCAACAAAACTAAAAAAAAAAAAAAAACACACCTACCTTTTGTAGATCTACCTGTAAATTAAAAGTCATTGCACCAATATTGATCCTAGCTGACTGCATAAATGGACATGGCAGAGCGGCCATGATAGATATGCTGTACATCATTTGCAGTTCAATCACCTGTCAAACAAAACTGTTATCCTGATGTCACCTATAGTTTGTATATGATTTAATTATGTACCAGTTTAACTATTCAATTACATTTCAATTTAACTATTAAGTGATTATATTGTTTGTTGTTTTACTTAAATTTTTGTAAAACCACTTCATCCATCTTGTTAGGTTGCATTCTGGAGCTAGATATCTAACAGTGTCACTATATGGTGTACTGTGTATTGTGTTTGACAGCAACACTTGATATGATTTGATGTGAGCTAGATGGACAGATTTGGCACGGCGGCCATGTTGGACAGACAGACATGGCACGGCGGCCAAGTGATACAGAGAGAAATAGATGGGTAGTCAAAATATAAATGACACTTACCTTTTGGTGCTGCACGGTGGTGCAGTGGTTGCCACGCTCACCTCACATCAAGAGTGTCGCAGGTTCGAATCCAGCTTGGGGTTCTGCTGTGTGGAGTTTGCATGTTCTCCACGTGTAAGCGTGGGTTTTGTCTGGGTACTCCGGCTTACACCCACAGTCCAATAACATGCAATTTAGGTTAAGGGATTACTCTAAATTGCCCGCCTGTGTCTATTTTGTCTGTCTCTATGTGCCTTGCGATGGACTGGCGACCTGTCCCAATGCATGCTGGGATCGGCTCCAGTCCCCCAGCGACTCCTAACGGATGAGCGGTTGACGAAGGATGGATGGACTTACCTTTTGTAGATCATCATTATTATATTTTGTTTTTCTGAAACCATTAACTCATTGAAACCTATTCTGATTATTGTGTTTCACGACAATTTTTGTAAACCTAATTGATCTCTTGTCAAATTGCATTCTGGAGCAATTAAAAAATTTTTATCAAAATATGAATTGTGTATCATTGTGTATGTGACAATGAAACTTGATTTGAGAGATGGAGAGACACATGGCACGGCAGCCATAATAGGAAGACAGATAGGTTGGCACGGCGGCCAAAAAAAGACACAACACAAACTTCACACACAGAAAAAAAAAAAAAAACACCTACCTTTTGTACCCAACTATGTTAATTGATACCTAACTTTTATTGTTAGGTTGCATTCTGGAGCTTCACACCTAAAATTTCATTATAAGTTCTGTGTATTGTGTCTGACAAGAATATTTGATGTGATTTGATGTAAGACAGACAGACTTGGCACGGCGGCCAAGTCTTTAAACACAAACGGCACTTACCTTTGGTAGATTATTAGATATTATATTGCTTTTTGCTTCTGAAACTATTGACAACTCATTGAAACTTAGACTGTTTGTGTTTAACTACATTTTTTGTAAACCTAATTCATCTTTCTATTGTCAGGGTTGCATTTTGGAACTATTTCCTAATAATTTAATCACAAAATGTGTTGTCTATCATTGTGTATGTGACAATAAATCTTGATTTGAAAGATGGAGAGACACCTGGCACGGCAGCCATAATAGGAAGACAGATAGGAAGGCACGGCGGCCAACCAAACACTTCAACAAAACTAAAAAAAAACAAACCTACCTTTTGTAGATCTACCTGTAAATGAAATGTCATTGCACCAATATTGATCCTAGCTGACTGCATAAATGGACATGGCAGAGCAGCCATGATAGATATGCTGCATATCATTTGCAGTTCAATCACCTGTCAAACATCACTGTTATCCTGATGTCACCTATAGTTTGTATATGATTTAATTATGTACCAGTTTAACTGTTCAATTTAGTTTCAGTTTAACTATTAAGTGATTATATTGTTTGTTGTTTTACTTAAATTTTTGTAAAACCAATTTATCTATCTTGTTAGGTTGCATTCTGGAGCTAGATATCTAACAGTGTCACTATATGGTGTACTGTGTATTGTGTTTGACAGCAACACTTGATATGATTTGATGTGAGCTAGATGGACAGATTTGGCACGGCGGCCATGTTGGACAGACAGACATGGCACGGCGGCCAAGTGATACAGAGAGAAATAGATGGGTAGTCAAAATATAAACGACACTTACCTTTTGGTGCTGCACGGTGGTGCAGTGGTTGCCACGCTCACCTCACATCAAGAGTGTCGCAGGTTCGAATCCGGCTTGGGGTTCTGCTGTGTGGAGTTTGCATGTTCTCCACGTGTAAGCGTGGGTATTCTCCGGCTACTCCGGATTACACCCACAGTCCAATGACATGCAAATTAGGCTAAGTGATTACTGTAAATTGCCCGCCTTTCTCTATGTTGTCTGTCTCTGTGTGCCCTGCGATGGACTGTGAACCTGTCCCAATGCATGCTGGGATTGGTTCCAGCCCCCCAGCGACTCCTAACGGGATGAACGGTTGACGATGGAGCTTACCTTTTGTAGATCATCATTATTATATTTTTTTGTTCCTGAAACCATTAACTCATTGAAACTTATTCTGATTATTGTGTTTCACTACAACGTTTGTAAGCCTCATTGCTCTTTCTATTGTCAAATTGCATTCTAGAGCTATTAAATAATAATTTTATCGCAATATGAATTGTCTATCATTGTGTATGTGACAATGAACCTTGATTAGAGAGATGGAGAGACACATGGCACGGCAGCCATAATAGGAAGACAGATAGGTTGGCACGGCGGCCAAAAACAGACACAACACAAACTTCACACACACAAAAAAAAAAAAAAAAAAAACACCTACCTTTTGTACCCAACTATGTTAATTGATACCTAACTTTTATTGTTAGGTTGCATTCTGGAGCTTCACACCTAAAATTTCACTATAAGTTCTGTGTATTGTGTTTGACAAGAATATTTGATGTGATTTGATGTAAGACAGACAGACATGGCACGGCGGCCAAGTCTTTAAACACAAACGGCACTTACCTTTGGTAGATTATTAGATATTATATTGCTTTTTGCTTCTGAAACTATTGACAACACATTGAAACTTAGTCTGTTTATGTTTAACTACATTTTTTGTAAACCTAATTCATCTTTCTATTGTTAGGTTGCATTCTGGAACTATTTCCTAATAATTTAATCACAAAATGTGTTGTCTATCATTGTGTATGTGACAAAAAATCTTGATTTGAAAGATGGAGAGACACCTGGCACGGCAGCCATAATAGGAAGACAGATAGGAAGGCACGGCGGCCAACCAAACACTTCAATAATACTAAAAAAAACACACCTACCTTTTGTAGATCTACCTGTAAATTAAAAGTCATTGCACCAATATTGATCCTAGCTGACTACATAAATGGACATGGCAGAGTGGCCATGATAGATATGCTGTACATCATTTGCAGTTCACTCACCTGTCAAACATCACTGTTATCCTGATGTCACCTATATTCTGTATATATTTAATTATGTACCAGTTTAACTATTCAATTAAATTTCAATTTAACTATTAAGTGATTATAGTGTTTGTTGTTTTACTTAAATTTTTGTAAAACCAATTCATCCATCTTGTTAGGTTGCATTCTGGAGCTAGATATCTAACAGTGTCACTATATGGTGTACTGTGTCTTGTGTTTGACAGCAACACTTGATATGATTTGATGTGAGATAGATGGACAGATTTGGCACGGCGGCCATGTTGGACAGACAGACATGGCACGGCGGCCAAGTGATACAGAGAAAAATAGATGGGTAGTCAAAATATAAACGACACTTACCTTTTGGTGCTGCACGGTGGTGCAGTGGTTGGCACGCTCACCTCACATCAAGAGTGTCGCAGGTTCGAATCCGGCTTGGGGTTCTGCTGTGTGGAGTTTGCATGTTCTCCCTGTGTAAGCGTGGGTTTTGTCTGGGTACTCCGGCTTACACCCACAGTCCAATAACATGCAATTTAGGTTAAGGGATTACTCTAAATTGCCCGCCTGTGTCTATGTTGTCTGTCTCTATGTGCCTTGCGATGGACTGGCGACCTGTCCCAATGCATGCTGGGATCGGCTCCAGTCCCCCAGCGACTCCTAACGGATGAGCGGTTGACGAAGGATGGATGGACTTACCTTTTGTAGATCATCATTATTATATTTTGTTTTTCTGAAACCATTAACTCATTGAAACTTATTCTGATTATTGTGTTTCACTACAATTTTTGTAAACCTAATTGATCTTTCTATTGTCAAATTGCATTCTAGAGCTATTAAATAATAATTTTATCGCAATATGAATTGTCTATCATTGTGTATGTGACAATGAACCTTGATTAGAGAGATGGAGAGACACATGGCACGGCAGCCATAATAGGAAGACAGATAGGTTGGCACGGCGGCCAAAAAAAGACACAACACAAACTTCACACACACACAAAAAAAAAAAAAAAAAAAAAACCACCTACCTTTTGTACCCAACTATGTTAATTGATACCTAACTTTTATTGTTAGGTTGCATTCTGGAGCTTCACACCAAAAATTTCACTATAAGTTCTGTGTATTGTGTTTGACAAGAATATTTGATGTGATTTGATGTAAGACAGACAGACATGGCACGGCGGCCAAGTCTTTAAACACAAACGGCACTTACCTTTGGTAGATTATTAGATATTATATTGCTTTTTGCTTCTGAAACTATTGACAACACATTGAAACTTAGTCTGTTTATGTTTAACTACATTTTTTGTAAACCTAATTCATCTTTCTATTGTCAGGGTTGCATTCTGGAACTATTTCCTAATAATTTAATCACAAAATGTGTTGTCTATCATTGTGTATGTGACAATAAATCTTGATTTGAAAGATGGAGAGACACCTGGCACGGCAGCCATAATAGGAAGACAGATAGGAAGGCACGGCGGCCAACCAAACACTTCAATAATACTAAAAAAAACACACCTACCTTTTGTAGATCTACCTGTAAATTAAAAGTCATTGCACCAATATTGATCCTAGCTGACTGCATAAATGGACATGGCAGAGCGGCCATGATAGATACGCTGCATATCATTTGCAGTTCAATCACCTGTCAAACATCACTGTTATCCTGATGTCACCTATATTCTGTATATAATTATGTACCAGTTTAACTATTCAATTAAATTTCAATTTAACTATTAAGTGATTATATGTTTGTTGTTTTACTTAAATTTTTGTAAAACCAATTTATCTAGCTTGTTAGGTTGCATTCTGGAGCTAGATATCTAACAGTGTCACTATATGGTGTACTGTGTCTTGTGTTTGACAGCAACACTTGATATGATTTGATGTGAGATAGATGGACAGATTTGGCACGGCGGCCATGTTGGACAGACAGACATGGCACGGCGGCCAAGTGATACAGAGAGAAATAGATGGATAGTCAAAATATAAACGACACTTACCTTTTGGTGCTGCACGGTGGTGCAGTGGTTGGCACGCTCACCTCACATCAAGAGTGTCGCAGGTTCGAATCCAGCTTGGGGTTCTGCTGTGTGGAGTTTGCATGTTCTCCACGTGTAAGCGTGGGTATTCTCCGGCTACTCCGGATTACACCCACAGTCCAATGACATGCAATTTAGGCTAAGTGATTACTGTAAATTGCCCGCCTTTCTCGATGTTGTCTGTCTCTGTGTGCCCTGCGATGGACTGTCAACCTGTCCCAATGCATGCTGGGATCGGCTCCAGCCCCCTAGAGACTCCTAACGGGATGAGCGTATGACGATGGATGGATGGACTTACCTTTTGTAGATCATCATTATTATATTTTTTGTTCCTGAAACCATTAACTCATTGAAACTTATTCTGATTATTGTGTTTCAGTACAATTTTTGTAAGCCTAATTGCTCTTTCTATTGTCAAATTGCATTCTAGAGCTATTAAATAATAATTTTATCGCAATATGAATTGTCTATCATTGTGTATGTGACAATGAACCTTGATTAGAGAGATGGAGAGACACATGGCACGGCAGCCATAATAGGAAGACAGATAGGTTGGCACGGCGGCCAAAAAAAGACACAACACAAACTTCACACACAGAAAAAAAAAAAAAAAAAAACACCTACCTTTTGTACCCAACTATGTTAATTGATACCTAACTTTTATTGTTAGGTTGCAATCTGGAGCTTCACACCTAAAATTTCACTATAAGTTCTGTGTATTGTGTTTGACAAGAATATTTGATGTGATTTGATGTAAGACAGACAGACATGGCACGGCGGCCAAGTCTTTAAACACAAACGGCACTTACCTTTGGTAGATTATTAGATATTATATTGCTTTTTGCTTCTGAAACTATTGACAACTCATTGAAACTTAGTCTGTTTATGTTTAACTACATTTTTTGTAAACCTAATTCATCTTTCTATTGTTAGGTTGCATTCTGGAACTATTTCCTTATAATTTAATCACAAAATGTGTTGTCTATCATTGTGTATGACAATAAATCTTGATTTGAAAGATGGAGAGACACGTGGCACGGCAGCCATAATAGGAAGACAGATAGGAAGGCACGGCGGCCAACCAAACACTTCAATAATACTAAAAAAAACACACCTACCTTTTGTAGATCTACCTGTAAATTAAAAGTCATTGCACCAATATTGATCCTAGCTGACTACATAAATGGACATGGCAGAGCGGCCATGATAGATATGCTGTACATCATTTGCAGTTCACTGACCTGTCAAACATCACTGTTATCCTGATGTCACCTATAGTTTGTATATGATTTAATTATGTACCAGTTTAACTATTCAATTTAGTTTCAGTTTAACTATTAAGTGATTATATTGTTTGTTGTTTTACTTAAATTTTTGTAAAACCAATTTATCCATCTTGTTTGGTTGCATTCTGGAGCTAGATATCTAACAGTGTCACTATATGGTGTACTGTGTATTGTGTTTGACAGCAACACTTGATATGATTTGATGTGAGATAGATGGACAGATTTGGCACGGCGGCCATGTTGGACAGACAGACATGGCACGGCGGCCAAGTGATACAGAGAGAAATAGATGGATAGTCAAAATATAAACGACACTTACCTTTTGGTGCTGCACGGTGGTGCAGTGGTTGCCACGCTCACCTCACATCAAGAGTGTCGCAGGTTCGAATCCAGCTTGGGGTTCTGCTGTGTGGAGTTTGCATGTTCTCCACGTGTAAGCGTGGGTATTCTCCGGCTACTCCGGATTACACCCACAGTCCAATGACATGCAATTTAGGCTAAGTGATTACTGTAAATTGCCCGCCTTTCTCTATGTTGTCTGTCTCTGTGTGCCCTGCGATGGACTGTCAACCTCTCCCAATGCATGCTGGGATCGGCTCCAGCCCCCTAGAGACTCCTAACGGATGAGCGGTTGACGATGGATGGATGGACTTACTTTTGTAGATCATCATTATTATATTTTTTGTTCCTGAAACCATTAACTCATTGAAACTTATTCTGATTATTGTGTTTCACTACAACGTTTGTAAGCCTAATTGCTCTTTCTATTGTCAAATTGCATTCTAGAGCTATTAAATAATAATTTTATCGCAATATGAATTGTCTATCATTGTGTATGTGACAATGAACCTTGATTAGAGAGATGGAGAGACACCTGGCACGGCAGCCATAATAGGAAGACAGATAGGTTGGCACGGCGGCCAAAAAAAGACACAACACAAACTTCACACACAGAAAAAAAAAAAAAAACACCTACCTTTTGTACCCAACTATGTTAATTGATACCTAACTTTTATTGTTAGGTTGCATTCTGGAGCTTCACACCTAAAATTTCACTATAAGTTCTGTGTATTGTGTTTGACAACAAGGACATTTGATGTGATTTGAAGCAAGACAGACAGACATGGCACGGCGGCCAAGTCTTAAAACACAAACGGCACTTACCTTTGGTAGATTATTAGATATTATATTGCTTTTTGCTTCTGAAACTATTAACAACTCATTGAAAGTTAGTCCGTTTGTGTTTAACTACATTTTTTGTAAACCTAATTCATCTTTCTATTGTTAGGTTGCATTCTGGAACTATTTCCTAATAATTTAATCACAATGTGTTGTCTATCATTGTGTATGTGACAATAAATCTTCATTCGAAAGATGGAGAGACACCTGGCACGGCAGCCATAATAGGAAGACAGATAGGAAGGCACGGCGGCCAACCAAAGACACAACACAGACTTCAATAAAACTAAGAGCCACCTACCTTTGAAGATCTACCTGAAAATAAGTTATTGCACCAATATTGATCCTAGCTGCTTACATAGACAGACATGGCACGGCAGCCATGTTGGGCAGACTAACAGACATGGCACGGCGGCCATGTTGGGCGGCCATGTTGTACAGACAGACAGCCCATGGCACGGCGGCCATGTTGGACAGAGAGACATCGCCGTTAGATGAAGTATAACTGACACCTACCTTTTGTAGATCAGACAACAGGAGTTACATCACATTAAGGAAGTAAGGGTACCATTTCTTCAGGCCTTTGAAGAGCACTTTTAGATGTTCTGGGGGCTGCTGGGAACTTCAAGGCTCAATCCCAGTATATCACTTCATTAGCTTGCCTACAAAATATTTGAAGAGAAAACAAAAGAAAAGCTTGGTTTAAAAAACAAAACATAAACAGAAATATCCTTTCACAGTTAATTTGAAACAGTATAAATTTAAACAGTGAAAAAAGTTCATTTTACAATAGACTGCATCAAGCTTAGCTGTGGTAACGTAGCCTGGCACAGAGATGTGGATATCATACTACAATCCTTGGGATTTGATTTTACCTTTAACTTCCAGGAAAAAAAACTGAATTATTCACCCATCTGGTGTGAACTTGGTGTGTGACTCTAGCATAAAGGGATTATATGAACTATGCAGGTCCAGAAACTGGCTATGATTATGAAAAGGAAAAAAAGAAAAAAAGTGGGAAAATTTGCTAAAAACCAAGAGAAATATGGAAGAATTGTGACTCCAGGAGGAAACTGGTGGAGGGCAATGAAAAATGTCAGTCTCCCTTGAAAACTGTGACAGTTGGCAAGTATGCCGGCATGCCACAAACCTGCAAAGGGAATAAAAATCCTACCAATGGTGCATACTTTCTAGATGTATGGTAAAATTCAGTGGTGTATGATCTCTATCATAAGTAAGCAGTCAAAATAAACATTGAATAACAGCTACAAGGCTCCATCATTGCACGGCAGAGATGGCAAGGCAGTCAGACACAACACACACACTCCAATCACAAAAAGATAAGATAAGATGAACCTTTATTAATCCCCGTAGGGAAATTCAGTTTTTACGCTCTTGTTAATTTCACACAGTACACATACATGCATTAATGGAGAGATGTCAGAGTGAGGGGGCTGCTCCTGACAAGCGCCCCGAGCAGTTGGGGGTTTGGTGCCTTGCTCAGGGGCACCTCGGCAGTGCCCAAGAGGTAAACAGGCACCTCTCCAGCAACCAGTTGGTCTTGGTCCATGTTGGGACTTGAACCGGTGACCCTCCGATTCCTAAACCAAGTCCCTCCAGACTGAACTACTGCCGCCCCAAAACATGTGACGAGGATGGGATGTTTTGGGGCGGCAGCAGCTCAGTCCATAGCTATGACTATTAGACTCATTAATAAGACCTAAGCATAGTGAGTTTAGTAGGTCACAACATTATAGACAGCCAAACACAAAAACACACCATACAAACTACAAGAAATAAACTGCAAAGAAGGACAACTGCTTACTGTTTGCGGTCACTTGCAAAAAGGTCCGGTGCCGATCTTCTGGAGGATATTTGTTCCCTTGGCCTTCAGCTTTACCAGAGACTTGATGACCAGTTCCAACTGTGCATTTTTATTAGTTGGAAAATGTTGTCAGGTTTAAAGTTCAGTCTTAATCACACACTTTGCTGGTTGAAAACATGGCTGCCTTCCTTTCTTTGCTGCAGATTTTTGTAATAAGTTACCAAACAATTTCCTTTAAGAATGGGATTGCTCAAACTGCCCCTTGCTCACCTACTGAATTACTCAATCTTTGACTGATTCAGCTTGTTTGAGAATAAAGACAGTCAAATACATTTTCACATTAACTGCTTGGAACACATGGGACCAGAGAGTTCAAGAAATGGGAATTTTAACTTCCTGGTAAGAGTTACTTCCTGGAAATGTGGGTGAACTGCTGCACAAGTAGGCGGGACTAAAACTCCAGCCAATAAAGCCATTACAAACATTTTGAGCAACATCCCATTGCAATCTTATTGTTTTAACTTACATGTCTCAACTTTTAAACTGGTTACAACAGGAATTACATCACATTAAGAAAGGATACCATTTCATCAGGCATTTGATGGCACTTTAACATGCTATGGTGGCTGAGGGAAACTTCAACATTCAAGTCCAGTTGCATGTCAGTTCCTTTCGTTTGTCATATTGCAGAAACAGGTGAAAGCTTTCCTTTAATTTGAATGGAAAGAAAAGGAGAAGAGAGACCAGATTAAAAAAACCAGAACCATGATTTCACAGTTGGTTTGAAACAGTAAAATTAAAACAGTGTATTTTACATTTGGCTGCATTGAGCCTAGCTGTGGTAATGTAGCATGGCCTAGAGATGTGGTGGCTATATCACAAACTTATAAAGGGAAATAAATCCAAACAAAACATCCTTGAGTCCAAAGGATTGTGCTGTACTCTCTATATGTATGTTATAAATAAAGAGATGCATCTTCTTTTTCACGAGTAAAAGAATTCAAAACAAATTTAGGCCCCTGAATAACAGCTACAAGGCCAACATCATGACATGGCAGTGATAGCAAAGCAGTCAGCAAACACCATTCACAAAAAGCCACGGTTCTCAGACTCATTAGTAAGACCTAAGCTACATACTGACAGTTTAGTAGGTCATAATATCACAACAAGCAGAAAGCCAACATAACAAAAATAAATACACCATACAAACTGCAAAAAATAAACTGCAAAGAATGCCAACTGTTCACTGTTTGTACTTACTTGCAAAATGGCCTCCCCATGAGCAAAACTCTCATTTTGCATTTGGTGCACAATGCAGGTCACCATTACATTTTCACATTAACTGCAACATGTGGTCTTAAAGCCTCCATGACTGGGAATTTGAACTTCCTGGAAAAAAAAAAGTCACTTCCTGGAAAACGGTGTAAGTGGGCGGGGTTAAAAACTCCGGCCAATAAAATGACCACAAACCTTTTGAAAAATCTCTCTGCTATCCCATTGGACCTCTGTGGGGGTGTGAATGACTGTGATTAGCATCTAGACTGCCTGTCTAGAACCTCCCTCGCTCCAGCATTGGATGGAAACACCACTTTTAGCAAGGAAAATCAGTAGTGATTGGTTGTCAGATCTGTCACTATTGATTACCCTGGGCCATTTTAATACCGGCTTGGGCTGGGTCAGTCACTGAAGACTATACTCTCATGTCATATACAATATGTTATATGTTGTATATCTTCATGTTATTGTTATTTGGTACATGAAAATTATTTTTACAGAGAAAGGAAAAAAAAATAAACATTTGTGAAGATATTGCTCTTCAAATCTGGAAGTTGAGTGATTTGAACAGTTTTACAAGTTAGTGGAGAGGGGTGTTAGAGATCAGTACTGTTACTCCTTTAATAAAAAAGTGGATGCCTGGCATGCCTGAGACTGATGTCACCAAAACACAAATTAATTTATGCTTAAAACCTTTGGACTTGTAGTCAGTCCTTTAATCAAACAAATACGAACTGAAATGGATGGGTGACATTAATAGATTAATATATTTGGCTGTGGCTCAGGGGATCATCCTTTAACCACAGGGTTGTCTGCTTGATCCCCAGCTCACACTGAATTGTATCACAGCAGCCAACTTCTCCTTAAGCTTAGGATGGGCTTATATATATATATATATATATATATATATATATATATATATATATATATATATATATATATATATATATATATATATATATATATATAAACATCAAATCATACAATTAACATCCTCAACCACATCACTTTTACACTTTGTCACTGCATTAATGGTTTGACCCGAACCTCCAGTAAACCAGACCCAGCTGATTATATTTTGAAAAAAACTGGTCCATGTGAACGCAGTATGCAATCTGACCTGATGAGTCTATCATCATCACCACCTTGGTATATGAAGCTGACCTTTTAATTTAAAGCAATCTCACCTTTAAGCATGGTCATCTTTGTGCACAATTGTACACCTTTTTTTTTCCTGGTCCTTGGCCTGGTGCTTGCATCCTTGTGTTGTGCTCCGTGTTCCTTCCTCCGTGTGCATTTCATCCCCAGATCATCACCTATGCACTTTGTTTATTTATTTATGAAAATGAAAATCCATGTTTCTCTACAACGGTGAGGTCATAACTGAAAATCATCACACATTTGTCTGATTATGTTGGAATATATTAGCACACATTATACTGCTGAATTTTTGTCTCATTTGTACAAAAATGTTGACCAACAAACTGAGCCCCAGAAACTCCAAAGAAAAGTCACCACTAAATATCTTTATTTTTTCAAAACATACATTAAAGTTGTATATTTATCCATGTTCTTTTACACTGTACAGCACTTGCAATAACAGTTGGACACAACTATCATCACCAGTTTAACACAAATGTGAAATGAATCATAATTTGCCCAAGCTATTTCTAAATAACATAGGATAGAAATCTCAGATGTTTTTAAACGTTAACTTATAGCATGCTATTTCTTTTCTTTTCCCATTAGATGCTGTTTTGTATTCTTTTCTGGCTTCAGTAAAATAATATAACATTTCGGAGCAAAAAGGCAGACCAATAAGCCAAAGCTGGAACCCAGAATGGCAAATGACTCCACGGCATCTGCGTAGTTTCCAGGAGAACTGACATAAGCAGGAATGAATGCAAGCCACACAGCGCAGAAGATCAGCATGCTGAAAGTGATGAACTTCGCCTCATTGAAGTTGCCCGGCAACTTACGGGCCAAAAAAGCCAGTATGAAGCACAGAGAGGCCTGTAGACCAATGTATCCCAGAACACACCAAAATGCAAGGCTGGAGCCCACGCTGCACTCCAGTATGATCTTTGAGCGTTCATATTTTGTATTTCGTGATGGAAAAGGGGGAGCATCAATGAGCCAGGCAGCACAGATAACCACCTGAATTATAGTGCAAATAAAGATAATGGCCCTCTGCTGCTTGGGCCCCAACCACTTCATGATGTTGTCCCCTGGCCTGGTGGCAGTGAAAGCAGCCAACACCACCAGGGTCTTCCCCAGGATGCAGGAGATGCAAAGTGAAAATGTGATGCTAAAAGCAGTGTGGCGCAGCATGCAGGACCAAGATGTTGGCTCTCCAATGAACACCAGGGAACACAGGAAGCACAGAGTCAGAGCGAACAGGATGAAGAAGCTGAGTTCGGAGTTATTCACACGGACGATGGCTGTGTTTCTGTGGTAGAAAAAAACTGCAAAGACCGCTATGGTGAGGCAGGCACCTACTGCAGAGATCACTGTCAGGGCTATTCCCAAGGAATCATAGGCCAAAAACTCCACCTTCTTGGGGATGCAGGCTGTTCTGTTGTTGTTAGACCAGTAGTCCTCGGGACAAAATGTGCACTCTATTGAATCTAAAGGGAAGAGGGTTAATATAATATAAATATTCAGTATTTCAGTATTTAAATATTGCCTGTATAGAGAGAGAGAGAGAGAGAGAGAGAGAGAGAGAGAGAGAGAGAGAGAGTTTGGATTTAAGCTCACTTGTCTGATTGCTAATTTTGCCACTGTCACATGGTACACAGTCAAAGCAGCAGACAGGCTCCCCACGACGGACAGCCTTCCGGGACCCTGGAAGACAACTGGAACTGCATACAGACATGGGAACCTAAGGGAGCAGATCATGACTGTCAGCTCTGCCTTCCTTGATTAGTCCTATTTCTGAAATAAAAGACTATTTAGATAATCATTTCAACCATTTATTCAAGGTAAAGTGTGACGGATTTGGCGGCATCTAGTGGTGTGGTTACCAATTACAACCAACTGAGTAACCCATCTCATACTCCTCTTTCTCCAAGACTGCAGTTATGTATCTTTAGGAGCTAGTCAGACAGCAGCTGGCGGTTCCACAGTTTTGGATTCTGCGGCTCACGTTACCACCGTCTTCAAGACAACGTAAAAAGCCTGTTTTGGGCTACTGTAGAAACATAGTGCAGCAACATGGCGGACTCCGTGAAGAGGACCCGCTCCCTATGTAGATATGAGGAGCTCATTTTAAGCTAACAAACACAACAATTCTTAGTTTCTGTTGTGAACAATTTCTGCAAATATAGCGCTCAAAATTCTTCACTACACTATATAATATATAATATTCAACATAATTATGAATATTATATTACATTTCTGTTATCGATCCCCCTTAATGTTACACACTGTCTCTTTAAACAAAAAACACCAATATTTTTTGGTTCTAGCTCTTCAAATGTAAGGATGTGCTGCTTTCATACTGTCCAAGAGCTATTTAAAGGTGCAGTGTGAAGGATCTGGTAGCATCTAGTAGTGTGGTTGCAGATTGCAGGCAACTGAGTACACATCCACTCACTCCTGCCTTTCCAAGACTGATAACATTACCAATACCACAGTTTTTCATTCTGCAGCTCACATTACCACAGTTTCACAAGTGTGTCCAGAAATACGGTGGCCTTCAGGTAACAGAAAAACACAAAGAGCCAGTGTTTGTGTTCGCTCTGGGCTACTGTAGCAACATGGCGGACTCTGTGAAGAGGTACTGCTCCCTATGTAGATATGAAGGACTCATTATAAGCTAACAAAAATATGGTTCTTAGTTTCAGATGATTGTACTGAATGTAATATATAATGTATTGAATATAATGAAAACATAGCTATAAATGTTTATTCCATTTCTGTGATTAGATACACACTGTTCCTTTAAAAATGTGTAGTTTAAAATGTATTTAACAATTGATTGTGGCAGCAGAAACTTCACCTTTAAAAATGGGCTAAAATTCAGGTTCAAGATTTAATTTGGTTAAAGAAAAGTACTTAAAGATAGCAGCCTTGATGCCTTTGTTTGTTTTGAAAATTCAAAGGATAATTTTCATGAAATCAAAGAAGAAGATTTAGGAATACAACAGGAAACATTAAATCACCAAACATGTCTTACTGCATGGCGTTTTGAATCTCTACTGTTCACTGTATGAATGCAAAGGAACTCACATCAGATCCAGCTCGTCGTGCCCACCTGACTCACCTCCACCTCAACCTACAGAACTTCAACAGTTGGCATCTGATGAAGGTAAAAACACAGTGTGAGCAGCTTGCCTCACTCTGATGCCCTGCCCACATTATCCTGTCCTCCTGGATGGCCAGCTCCTCTCCATCAGGCTTGGTTCCATCAAACAACCCCACGTTGACAAATTCAATGTTTCCGCTTGTGCCTCTCTGCCAGTTGAGGATGTCATAGTAGGGTATGGAGTCGCCCTTCAAGTCAAAGTTCACCACGTCACCGGCAATGTTAAAAGTCACTTCCTGGAGGTAGTACTGGAGCTTGAAAACCAATAGATTATATTAAGTACTTCAAACAAGATTTTCAGTGCAGTAAGAGTAAGAAAACTGAAACATACTTGCCAGGGGTGTATGTTGCTGCTCTGAGCACATGAGTTGTTCTGGAAAGGGCCACTGCCCGGCTGACAGAGAAGAAGGTTGTGCAGGGAATGAGCAACTGCATATACAGCCTTATAGACATTATAGGCCACTCTAGGGCTGGATGTGTTCATGTAGGCTGAATGCTGCTCCAACAGGGACTCCTGTCCTGAGCAGGGAGGCAACCGGGAGCCAGGCGACAGAGAAGGATCACAACCATACAGGGCCTCCCACAGCTCCTTAACCAGAACACTGCTGGGATACATCTGAGGGTTGACTGTCTGTAGGTAGTCACCAAGTCTGGAGATGTGACCCTTTCTGATGCCAAACCCGATGGTGCCCCCTAAGTAGGGGTAATACTCGCTGCCTGTGAAGACAGACGCCGTGACCCAGGCCTCGCTAGCCACCCACTGGATTCCGGTGATGTTCTGTGCCATGTAGTCCCTCAAAAACGGGGTCATCTCCCCCTCAGCTGAAAACACCACCACCACTTTTGCCAAAGAGCTGCGCATCACCTTTACAGAGAGGCAGATGGCAAAAGAAAAAAAAGAGAATGAGTTTCACAAGAAGCATGTTAAAAGTAAGTGACTTTGGGCAAAACTCTGTAATGTACATTATGTTTAATATTAAAATAATTAAATATAAATAAATAAATAAACTTTAAAAATAAGTATATGTAGGATTTTAAAATTTTCAAATCTGGTGACATCATAGTGGTAATAAAAACTCATAATTTCATAATATTTCATAATGATAATAATAATAATAATGTTTTTTTCAGTAAATATATGTAGGATTTAAAAATATAGTGACATCTAGTGGTAAAAAAAAAAATAAAGATGCTTTGGCAAACAGCAGGATCCAACCGGGGGACACTGGGACAAATGGGCTGAAAGCAACACACAGACAGCAACTCATTTCATCAGGGTTGTCTAATTTGTATTACAAAATTACATACAAATTTCCCACATAGGGGCTGCCACTGTTGTGTAATCAACACCCACTATAAAAAAGGTCTTTAGGTGATATAAAACTTATCTCAGTCTTAGTTGTCTTTACACCTACCTGCATGATCTCCAGAGCCCTCTGGCGATTGTAGAGCAGAGGGATCATTTCTCGGTACGCTACACACACTTTGGTACCCTGCAATTCTCTCAGTAAACCTTGCACGGCGAAGCGCCCATATTCATGGTCCCCTCGCACCAGCCCCACCCAAGTCCAGTTGAAGCGTACCAGCAGCTGAGCAATAGCTTTCACCTGGGTTATACAGAAAAAAGGTCCAAGTTAACTGACATCATTTTAATATTATGTTTCTGAATTATGTGCACCTGTATTGCACTGCCAGACGACATATGACAATTTAAAAAAAATCCATTTTAATTTGAGGACAAACTCTCACCTGATAGTCATCATTAGGGATTACTCTGAAGAAGGTGGGATATTTTCTTCTGTCAGTGAGACACGCACATGAGGAAAAGTAGCTGATCTGTGTAAAGACAGAAAAACAAAAGAGTACAGTAAAACTGATTGTAGGGTTTAAGGGTTTTTTGTGGATTACAGAGGAAAGGCGTCATCATTACCATTGGGATTCTGAATGGCTGCAGGATTCTTGACACCACAATTGACTGAGCAGAACCAGATTCTCCAATCACAGCGAGGAGCGGAGAGGCGCCGCTGCACATGGGAGAGTCGTCCTCGCTCAGGCCGTTCAACACAGCCAGAGCAGCCCTCTGGCCAGTCAGTGGATATGCACATGAATCAAAGATTTTGTACCCAAGGGTGTAATTGGGCAATAGCTCTGCACTCTGGTTTATCTCCTCCACTGCCAGCCTCATAGTCTGAGCCCAGCGGAAAGCCCTGGGGTCAAAGCTGCACACAACACACACACATTGAACACAGCGGGTGTGGAGACAAGGTCAACTTGAAGAACAGATTATGTTTTAATTTGAAGTTAGCCTGAATTGCATCATTGCATATGATAACACAACTGATTTGTTTTTGCTTTGTTCACATTTTCTCTAATATGATTCTTTATTTTACAGGTCTGTAATTAGACATGCAATGTGGAACAGTTTTAGGGGAAACTGAGCTATTGTTTAAATGGTAGACTTTCAGTTTATTATTTGAAATTAATTGCTTGCGTAAAGCAGAGAAAATTCACATTTTCCGAATATGAATAGTACCAACTTAACTAGTTCTTTCTAGAAATTTCTTTGGAATTATTTGGAAATTATTCGGGAATCACACACCCATAAAATAAAGCATTACTGTGACTTTTCTCTCTCTCTGTCTCTCTCTGTAACTTTATTTTTTCAAATCTAAATCTCTAACTCAAACTCAAAGTGCTATTCAGTTCAAGTCATCCCTGTATATACCGTATTAAGATTTTCTTACATGGCAGAATTATCACAGTATACTAACACCTGGTAAATACAAGTATATGTTGCATAATCCATTCATTAAAACAAGAGTTATTCAACAAACACACTTTTCTTGTATAAAATATTTTACTTGGAAGCAGTAAGTTAAATACTCCCACTATGATTTCCACGTGTCAAACTTACCCATTGCACTTCACTGGTGGTGGTCTGTAGGTGCAGTTGAGGTCTGGCATCTCCTGGTTATAGTGAAGAGGGAAAATCCCCCCGATGACATAGTCACCCGTGGCCACAAAGACTGGCTGAAAGCTGTTTTGAAGGGTGCACACTTTGGCTGCGGATGGGGGTGGAGAGGGGTAGCTGGAAATTGGATGATAAGTTATAGCGAGGATGAAGAGAGAGTAAAGCAAGGGGAATAACACAAGTCGAGTCATATTGTTCATCACATATCAGAGAGAGAAAGCAAGTTATATACGTGATGTGAGCTTCTCATTCTTGCATCTTCGAGTGACACCGGATTGGATATCAGCAGCCCCGCCTGATTTACTAAACTGAGTTAATGCAGACTGAATGATGGAAAATACATGATGTAACAGGATAATGATACTGGAGATAGGATGTCCTATTAAACAAAAGGCTTTCCACTTACTTGATAAACTTACCACTTCCAGTTTATGAAGTACACCTAGTTAAAGCTAATGCAGTTCTACCTTCCTGGGTTATAATGATCCATTCTAGATTAAACTTTTATCCAACTCAATGGTATTTTTGGGGGCTGTCGTTTGTGCTACCGTTAAATGGTATTACCTTATACTGACAAACAGATTGTATACAAGAAGTGGACGGAGTCACTGTGACGTCACCCATTAGCTTGTAGACTGTCGTTTTGAAGCCTGGAGTTTGGCATTTTTGGCCACCTTGTTTTTTTGCAACCAGACGTGACACAACAGAGCGGAGCTAAGGACAACCGAATGCTGACTAATACATTTTTAGAAGACCAAAAAGTTATTTATTAATATAAGTTCTAAGTTATTATGTTAATTATTATTGTTATTTCAAGTTTATTAGTTACAGCAATGATAAAATAATATTATTTATTTTGAATGTGATAAACATAAAAGCGTCTAAACATAATAGAATAGACAAAGCTTCAAAAACATTCAAGTGAACGGAGTAATGGGGTTTTAATTTCGGGACAATGTTTAATTTGTTTTGGAAATAAAACAAAACACTATCAGAACCAGAAATTTGATTTTTGTTTATTGGCAAATATACTTAAGACAAAACAATAAAGTACTTGTCCTGCATTTTAGTACTAAACTGTAAAATAATACTAATTTGTATGTATGTTAAATGCATGTACATTTAATTACATGTATTACATTTATTTAAATATAATCAAAGTGTGTCCCCAAACGAGCAATTCATATTCACACCAAGATTTTATTTCTGTTTACTGATACACACAATAAAAATCCTGTTATGAAATAAAAAAATGCATGATATTACATAATTTAATGATTTATCAACTAAAATTACAATGATTCAATAAATATCATTCCCATTTGTGGTTTTCACCTACAGATCAGTAAATATTGATTTTTTCAATACAGTAGGTTATATACAGTAAAAGGCAGAAGTCACAGTAGAATTGTCTTTTAAAATAAAGAAATCATATTTTTTGATTTAAAGTTTTTCCCATGACATGTTTCTTGGTGTTTTTCTCTGGCTTGATCAATATTATGTAACATTTAGGTGCAAAAATGCTAATAAATAAGCCAAATGCTGAAGACAAAATAGCGAATACTTCCACAGCTACTGTGAACTTCCCAGGAGAGCTGACGTATGCCGGGATAAAAGTGATCCAGACAGCACAGAATATCAGCATGCTGAACGTTATAAGTTTGGCTTCATTAAAGTTATCAGGCAACTTTCTTGCTAGAAATGCCAGGACCAGACAGATAATTGCAAGGATCCCTATGTACCCGAGCACTGCATAGAAAGCAGCCTCAGAGCCGGTGTTACATTCTAAAACTATCTTCATATTGCTGTACCTGAAAACCATGTCCGGGAAAGGCGGGTTTAACTTAAGCCACAACACACATATCACTATCTGCATCAAAGTGCAGGAGCAAACTATGATCCTTTGCTGTGCTGGATCAAACTTCCCTGCAAATTTGTTGCCAGGAAATGTGGCTTTGAAAGCTGTAACAACGACAATAGTTTTCCCCAAGACGCAGGAAATACAAAGTGCAAATGTCAGGCCAAAAGCCGTGTGGCGCAGCATGCAGGTCCAGACTGTGGGTCTGGCGATGAAAGTGAGGGGACAGAGAAAACACAGAAAAAGAGAAAACAACAGGAAACAGCTCAGCTCAGAGTTGCTGGCCTTTATCACAGGAGTGTCCCTGTAGCGGATAAAGACCACCATCGTAGCCAGCGACAGGGAGGCCCCCAGCAGAGATACAACTGTGATAGCTATTCCCAACGGCTCGTGATATGTTAGGAACTCAATTGTTTTAGGAATGCACTCGTCTTTCTGCTCATTGGACCAGTATTCCTGTGGACAGGGTGTGCAGTCGGTTGCACCTGTTGAACAGGATCAGAAAGAATCAGGTCTGTGTCTGGATGTAACATTTACAGAAAACTGTATACTTGAGTAAAAAATAAATGCAATTTTATTTAAACCTGCAGTAGGCAGAATGATTTGGCATAACTGGGCAAAAATCCATAATAACCTTTCAGCATATTGTAATTCAAGTGTTCTGAGAGAAAACTAGACTTCTGCACCTCCTCATGGCTGTTTTCAGGCTGTAAAGCCAATCACAGGTCATTTCAGAGAGAGCATTCCTATTGGCTGTTCATTCAACAGAAGCTGCTGTCAATCACTCACAAACTGATCAAATGGTCAAACTAGGCAGTCCACCAGCCGCATCACAAACTTTATCATTTTACAGCTAAACAGTAACTACAAGATGTTTATGAAAATATTTTATGTGAAAAATTGTTGTTATAGTAAGAATATTGATTCATATTTAACCAGAGCTGACTGTTTGATCGGAGTTCACAAGTGATTGACAGCTGCTCAGAGATGGCAGGCTCCAGTTCTGCTCTGATTGGTTGTTTTTCTCCAGTCCGTGAAATCTTTCAGATGCCATCAGGAGCACCGGAGGACACAGAGGAACATGATTTTTTCAGATTATCTGTCTCATACACTACTGTCAGGATATAGTGACAATTTTCTAAAAATAACTTTTTTAATCATATTTCTCCAAATCTACCTAATACTGCTTTAAAGCAAATAATAATAATAATAATAATAATAATAATAATAATAACAATTAAAGAGGAAAAAGAGGAAGAGAAAGAGGAACACCACCTGAATTAATAATTCAGATATGTTATTTCCACAGCCTGGGAAAGTTTGATCAGTATTAGTGAACATGAGCTCCTCTCGCTCAAAGAAGTAAGTCTCAAACGTCTGATCTCATCAAGTATATCAAGCAGTCTGGAGCTGCCACATAAACAATGAATGGGAGACTGATTTTATGGACACAGAATATTTGTTTTCTTTTTTATACAGACATATGTTTTACTCTGTTGTAGTAGTGAAACAGAAAATGTTCCCATATACTCAGATCATTGTCCTCTGTGCTCTCAGTGTTATCTAGATCATCTCTCCCTGTTCATGGTCGTTGGAGCAGCTCCACACTTTATACTCTATCACAGAGCTCTTCATGTTAACTAATATGTTTTGTCCTGTCTTAGAAAATATGAATAACATATGAATTTTGAAATTGCCGTAGCTCCCCTTTGAATATAATGTTGCAAAGCAAAATGACTTTATTTTTATTTTTAAGTTATTATATTGGATCATGTTTCTGATACCTGTTGAGTTGGCTGTAGTTCCTTCAGTACACGGGATACAGTCAAAACAGCAGGTGGGTTTTCCCTTTATTTGAGCTTTCCTGGTTCCCACTGGACAAACGTTAGAACACACCGACGTCGGGACCTGAGGAAAAAAAATGTGGTTCAAATGATCTTATGTTCCAACAAAATCTATTATCTATTCATTGCATTCAAAAAAACGCATTTACCATTTTCCCTGTCTTCCACACAATTTTTTCTTCCTGGATGCTGAGCTTGTAATCACCATTAGCAGTGGAGGAAAAATGACCCAGTGTGATATGTTGCACCTGCCCATCTATCAGCTGCCAGTTGATAATATCATAAGAGGCAGGAGGGTCACCATTGGCATCAAAAAACACATCATCCCCAAACTGATTTGTAAAATTCACCCTTTGTAGGTGATCAGTGACCTGAGGAAAGGGACACATTATTCATTAGCTATTTCTATTTGTTCATATTGACAAGATAACTTATATACATATACATTTTGCAGGATTTTACTTGCACCATTTCTCACCTCTTTGGGCTGAATTTTTGATATATTCAAACATGGCCTTGTTGTTTTTTCGCCGACTGCCTGGCAGAAAACCAGCTGATGTAGGGCATGTGCAATGGAATAAACTGCTTTATACACATTATAGGACACTCTGAGCTGTGTGACATTGAAGAACACGTCCTGGGAATCTGTTAATGTCTCGTAGCCTGTGCATATTTCAGCACCAATACCTGTGTGTTCCCCAGGTAAGACAGGTTGACAGCCGACCATAATCTCCCAGAAATCCCTCACAAAGGCTGCGCTTGGATCAGTATAAGGGCTAATGCCTGTAAGAAACTGTTTGAGATTTGGAATAGCCATCTTCTGCACCACAAATCCCAGGGCTCCACCAAAAGCTTGATAGATCTCAGGTGTGGAGGGTCGAGCTGCTGTTATCCAGGCCTCACTGGCAATCCACTGAATGCCTGTAATGTTCTGATTCACAACCTCTCTCATCAAAGGGTAAAAGTCACCCTCTGGAACAAAAGCGAGAATCACTTTGACAGTTGAGTGCTTGATCATTTCCACAACATCCAGAATTTTATCCATAGTGTACGTGCGGAGAATTGTCCCGACAAATGCTATACAAACCCCGAGCTTTTCAACCTCCTCGGTGAAAGCCAGTATCCCATTTCTCCCGTAGTCATTGTCGGACTGGATGGCTCCAATCCACTGCCAGCCAAAACGTTTCACCAGTGCTGCCAACGCTTTTGCCTGGAAGTAGTCGCTGGGGATTGTCCGAAAAAACGTGGGATATTTCACTCTGTCACTCAAGCAGGCACATGTTGAGAAGTAACTTACCTATAGAAATAACACCAAAAGTGTTATAAAACAGGCACTATAAAGGCATAAAATATCACAAAACACTAATGCAATAAAACATTTTTTTCAGTCACTTACTATTGGCACTTGAAATGGTCCAAGTGTTCCAGCCACAGCTAAAGACTGAGATGATCCTGACTCTGCTATAAGGGCAGATATAGCAGGAGGACAATTCGATTCTACCTCCTCTGGTCCACTAGCCAGAGTTAGTGCAGCACGTAAAGTATTTGTAGGTGATGCACATGAGTTGAGGATCCTGTAGCCAAGAGTTATGTTCGGCAGGAGAGCTGGATTTTTATTGATTTCTTCAATTGCAAATATCATCACTTGGGTCCATCGAAAAGCTCGCAGGTCAAATCTGAAAAGGTTTTGGTGATTTAATAAGTAAAAGTAAAATAGCAGAGCTGTTGCAGAACATGTACATACAATGACACTTTGTAAGATAAGGAGCATGTATGAAGCAACTATTAAAACTTACCCTGCACAGTTCGCTCCAGGTGGCTCACTCTCAAACGTAAAAGTGCTACTTATCTCTTTGTTGAAAACCGGGAAAATCCCCCCGATCATCATGTCTCCCCGCTTGAACAAACTTGGCATGTCAAACCTGCTGAACAGCTCACAGCCAGAGGCTGTGTTCAGGTAGAGAACTAGCAGAGATAAAATAATAGCTCTCTGCAGCTCATGCATGTTTGCTTGGCATCTTTTAATAGAGATGAGGACACCCGCTCTTATAACGACTGTGTCGGATGCCTGCTCTCTTCATAAAAGGTAGATTTATTTCCCTCAGGGCACAGCCATCTTAAGGTAAGGTAAGTACAGTACACAACACAATACATACAGTACACTAACATACACACAGACGCACAATATAGAATCAGACCTCCATAAAATGCACCTTTTCGTAAACTCACTGACAAATCACACTAAGGTGCCAGCAATCTACAGGGCAAATTTCTAAAATGCTGTGTTATATATAGTCAGTAGCATAGGCGACAAAATTTGAGGCTGTTTAATTAATGCAGGGCCGACAAAGCTTTGTGAAGTCCAACACTGCAATAGGTGAATACTGCAGGGGTGGTGAAAACTTGTGTGTAAGGTTTGGTTTTAACATCAGCTGTGGGTGAGCAATCTCTCACTCTGTGAAACTTGACTTTTTTCATTATATGTTTGCTTGTTTAAGTCCCCTAAAACAGGACTTGTATCATGATAATTAGTCTCCAGTTTTAAATACATATGTAGACTGAAATATTTAACATTTAATAATGTTTCTTTCATTGTGTTGATTTGGACTACAAAACTAAAGATTTTCTGCAGCTAATAAAATTATGTTTCATGACAGCTATACATATCTAAACCATCTAAAAACCTCCATTTGTATATATTTTCCATCCAACTCATGAACGTATGGCCAGCAATTTCATTGCGTCTCTGAGCTGCTGCTGACAGGATTCTCCTGATAAAATAATCCCTGCTATTCACAAACAAGTCAATCAGTTGGACATAAAATTGTTTATTTACTTTATATACTGTATAGTGCCCATGTTATAATGACCCATATAATAATAAGTCAGTCCCTGATCCTGTAGTGATAGAGTGGAGGGGTTAGAGATGGCGTTACATCGTTACATGTTAAAAAATATCAATTATAGACTGTTCTTACTGCAGTACAACAAGCTACTGATAACATCAACTGACTTGTTTTGTTCAGCAAAGATGTTTTCTCTGAAACGTTTAATCTATCATACTAACTACTTCAGGGTTACCAACATTTGGACACTGTTGCCTGTGCTGCAGCCAGCCGATAATGTGCAGTAGCTACAGACTGAGGTTCGCCAGATCATAAGATCACATCTTGATCTTTCGATCTCATTAAAATAGGACACTTTTGCAGAAAACAACCATAGTCCTTACGGTATGTTGTGTATGTGTTATTTTGTTTGATATGCATGTTTATGTGAAATTGATTAAAAAGCCATATCGGCAATAAAGTTTCAAATAAGTTTTCTGGGTGATAAGGAAGAGGCCTCAGAATGGGGTGATATAGTGAATTTTAGGTTAGCTGGTGGATGAGAGAGCGTCGTCATGAGGTGACAGGTGGTCATTAGTATTCTCTAGAGGAAGATTTAGTTAGCTCAGTATGGGAACTATCAGAGCAGAGTACTAATGTCATCATAGCACTTTGCAAAAGGGGCAGTGAATTATCATTAATGAACGCATAAAATTATGCATGACCCTTCATGCATGACAAATGAATATGTGAACTTATGCATAAAGGTATGTTCATTTAGAGGGGTTCTTGCTAAAATGACTAAAATATGTCCTTTATTAATTATTACTAAAGATGATTCAGTAAAACATGCACCTGCTATTAAAACTTGACTTCCAAAGTAGTTGTGAATGGTCACAATCAGCTCTGACCAGAGTGTCTGATTGGTCAGCAGTAACACATTTATTTATTAATTATCAAGAGCTGAACTACTGTATCTGATTCATCTTCTCATTCAAATGCAGGTACAGTAGGTGTCTGCTTCAGCTGCCTGTGGGTGTTTATGCAGCAGTGAAGGCGAAACAAAAGATCACCAAATGGTGATCACCACGATCACCATTTTGAAGAAACCGAACAGAAGCAGGAACGTCCTTTTGGTGTCTTCGATACAACTAACACAGTGACATCTGCTGGGTAACGTGTGTTTGTACATGTACGAACGGACATCTCGTGAAACAGTGATTCAAAATATACTGTATATTATTTCACCCCCATCATCTTTAATGTTTTAATCAATAATTTTTCTGACTAATAAGTCCATAATAATAACTTGGTTTACTGTGGCCGAGTTGCAACCATTTCTTCAAATGTGTGACTGTGAGTGCTACGATAAAATTACACAGCAAACCACTGTCATGAACCTCTCCTGCAGTGTTGTGTTGTGTTTTGTGTATTTTAATATTTATTGGCACTATATTAAATATCAAGGAAGCTGCACTATAATTGTCTTTGACAGTTGTGGTAGACCAAGGTAATTAAGGGGTACCACTGTAAACTAATAGTTTATTTAGATTTCTAGTGTGGTACCATATAGAAATGTTATGCCCTCCTACTATCCTCAGTTCATTTTGACCTCTTGTACACCTCCTTCGAACACTGATGGACACAGTGATAGTAGCTGTTGATAACATGTTAACTTTTATAATATTTCTTAGTCTGTCCGACCAAGTTACCTCATTAAGCAACTGACATTTTAAACATTTTGTTTGAATGTTATTAATCAATCTTATAAATGTCCAACATGAATATAATGCAGATACAAAGTACATGTCATACCGTATATTTTACAGTATTTATGATCAAATGAAAATAAAAATGAAAAAAAGACTTTAGTCAACGTATTCAATTTATTGAGGTACATCACAATAAGTAAAGAGGTCATGAATTTTAACAATGTTGTGCACTTCTACCATATCTTACTGCAATTAAGTTGTTTTTTCTTGTTGTTATACTAAGAACATTTGTTTTGAACGACATTTTTGCATTACACATTAAATAATTCTTGGTGGTATTTTCCCCATCAAATGTTTTTTGGAGTTTCGTTCTGGCCTGAAGATAATAATATAACATTTTGGGAAAAAAATGCACATCAGCAAACCAAAACTGGAGGCTAAAATAGCAAATATCTCCACAGCCACAGTGAACTTCCCAGGAGAGCTGACATACGCTGGGATAAATGTGATCCAGACTGCACAGAATATCAGCATGCTGAAGGTGATCAGTTTGGCTTCATTAAAGCAGTCTGGCAGCTTTCTAGCAAGAAAAGCGAGTATGAAACACAAGATCGCAAGAAGTCCGATATAACCCAACACAGCCCAGAATCCCACAGCTGATCCCAGGGCACACTCTAGGATGATCTTTTCTTTATAGTACTTCATGTTCCTCTTTGGGAACGGAGGGTTGATTGTCAGCCAAAGAATACAAATGACAACTTGAATGAGAGTGAAAGCCAGAACACTGAGCCTCTGCTGTGCAGGTCCGAACCATTTCATCATATTACTGCCTGGAAGTGTTGCTTTAAAGGCCATCAACACCACTATAGTTTTCCCCAGCACACAAGAGATGCAGAGGACGAAGGTGATGCTGAACGCCGTGTGTCGCAGCATGCAGGACCACTCAGAGGGCCGGCCGATGAATGTCAGAGAGCACAGGAAACACAGTTTTAATGAGAACAGCAGCAGGAAGCTCAATTCAGAGTTGTTGGCTTTTACAATGGGCGTCTCTTTATGAGTCAAAAAAATGATTGACGTCAGAAGAGATAAAAATACGCCAACGCAGCCGAATCCAGTTAAAAGTGCTCCCATGATCTCTTTGTAGGAAAGGTACTCAGTCGGTTTTGGAAGACACTTGTCCTTCTTTTCATTTGGCCAAAATTCAGGTGGACAAATTAAACAATCTGGAGAATCTGTAAGAGCAGTGACATTATACAGAAATACAGTAACTGCACCAAAAACAATACAATTGGACATCATATGTTTTATAAATGTAGTGGTTTTTTTTTTATTTATTCATACTACAATATACTTTCAATTTTGAAATTTGCACTCACTTGTCTGATTACTTATTGTTCCCTCAGGGCACTCAAAGCACTCAAAGCAGCACACAGGCTTAAACTTGTTCATGGCCTTACGAGTCCCTGGTGGGCACGGCTCTCTGCAGACAGACCTTGGCACCTGGATATGCAAAACACAGCATGTAAAAACTCAAAAATACAACAACATGTATTTATGTCACATTTATGAAGTTCCCACTGAAGTAAAAGAACCAAAATTAAATGAAATGCCGCTCTCTATCGTGTCAAGACTACCTCTCCATCTTATATGTTGCACCTGTGTGGTCACAGGGGCAGCTGATCTGGATACTCTTTAAAACAGTCTCTGTACATTTGGGATATGCTGGATGGAGACATAGTCTCTCCACTCAGAGAACCAGTGTGCAACCTTCATGTTCACCTTACCTCATTACTGTTTCCTCCCCAAACAATTTTGGTGTTGTCTTTTAGTTTGAATTTTTTTCCCCTCTGGAAAAGAGGTATCATATTCACCGATATTTACAATCTCAGCCGAGCCGTCGTCTTTCATCTGCCAGTTGACTAAGTCATACTGAGCAACCGAGTCGCCATTTTCATCAAAGAAAACCTTGGCCCCGTTCTGTGTCGTGAAGTTCACATACGTAATGTGTTCCAGCACCTGTAGAGACACATTTTAGCATAATTTGCAATCAAAAGAGAAACTATTTAGGGTTCAAATGATATGCATACTTAACAGCTTATTTTGTTTGCATTAACCACAATACATAGAATCGCTAAATACTAAATTAGTATTCTGTGCCTGAGTAGATATAACTGAACTTACGAGCTTAGGCTGAACTTGTTTCTTATTGACACAGGGCTTTCCCGTCGTGGGATTAGAGCCGTTTTCACATTGCAATAGTGAATGAAGGGCGTATGCCACCAAGTACACAGCTTTGTACACGTTATTCTCAGGCCTGAAATGTGTCACGTCTGTGTAGTCACTGGAGACTGTCCTGAGATCCTCTGTGCCAGTGCACATCGTAGTGGTATTTGATGGAGAGAAGCTGCAGTCAAAGAACTTCTCCCAGAAAGCTTTAATTATAGTACTCTGTGGTTCATCTGAGGGTTTCAGGCTGAGCAAGAATTCCCCAAGACCTGGTATGGTTGCCTCAGGGAGGGCAAAGCCCATTGCCCCCTGCAAAATGTTCTTTCTCTTGACAGAAGCCAGGTCTGCTTGTGTGATCCAAGCCTCGCCGCCGAGCCACTGCTTTCCAGTTATGTTATAATTCTCAATTTCTGACAGGAAGGATTTAGTGAAAGACAAAGACATAAACAACAGGACTACCTTTGACGAGGATGTCCTCAGTGTCTCCACTATAACATCCAACTGGGCTTCAGATGTCTTAGAGTGAGGTAATGAGTATTCGACACATATGCCCTCTTTCTTTGCTTCCTTAATGAATTCAGCCATGCCTTTTTCTGAGTACAAACTTCCAGAGGAAATAACCCCCACCCAGCGCCAGTCAAAATATTTCATAAGCTGCACCAGACCGATGATCTGGAAGCGGTCACTCGGCACAGTTCGGAAGAACGTGGGGTACGCTCTTTTGTCACTCAAACAAGCACAGGTTGAAAGATGGCTCACCTTCAAAGAAAAAAAAACACATGTTTAATACAATAAATGTGTATATGTTTTAAAGAAGTAAACATAAATAAACAAATATGACAGTCTTTTTCCTCACCTGTGGAATTGATAGTGGGCTTAGTATTAGGTTTATGTCTTCACTCACTCCAGAGGACGAATGGCCCAAGAGAGCCTGGATCTGACCACTGCAGTCCTTTGTATACTGTCCATTTACGGCTTCTATGGCTGCTCGTATCAGGTTTTCACTCCCGCAGCCGTTGTACAGCCTATAGCCCAGCTTCACTCCAGGCAGGAGCTTAGCATCTCTGTTAATCTCCTCCACAGTAAAAATCACTGTCCTTGCAAACTTCAATTCCCTGTCATTCCACCTGCAAACACAGTGTTAGGTGCTGGAACATTACTAATAAGCAAGTTATTACAGCTGATCATTTTGTAACAGATCATCACATAAAACATACATTGCATACAGTTTTTAACCACTTACTTAATGCAGTACGTCTGTGGAAATGCCTGGTAGCCATTATCTATCAGTTTACGTGTACTAGACATAGAGAAAACTCCTCCTATCATAAGATCACCTTCTTTGGAGAATTCCATGAACCCTGTCTGTCCGATCACTCTGCATGTTTGGTTTTCTGACCTTGCCCTCGCCAGCAGAGTGAATAAGATAACAGTGATCCAACCCATCACGAGCCACCCTCCCCTTCACTGAAGCATTTCTGACCTGGGAGCTGACCTTTATAGCTTTTCTTACCATATGAGAAAAATCAGCAGCCAATGTGAGCGCACTCTCAATTCTCAACAGATTATTTTGTTTTTTATGCATCACTGATTCTGCTGATTGACATGTAGAAGACAGAAGACAGACCTGATGTACCTTTTTTAACTTTAATTTCCTGAGAATCAACAAAAGTACTTTCAAGGTAGTAAAGTACTGAATCTGCTGTGGGGAAATGCTGTGCTGTGCATTAATTTTCAGCCACTCAGAAAAGGCTGGCTAGCTCAGGATCTCTATAAACATATTAAAATGATGTATACAATGACAGTTCCCTGTCTTTTTAATAATTACATGTCAAGCAGGCATTAATTGCATGTCACCAGGCCTTAACTGCACCTAGCTTGTTGGTGAGGCTTAACTTGTATATCAGTGTGGTGTAAATTGTCACCCAGGTGTTATTATCACCTTGTCCAGGTGCTGTTGTGTCCTTGTCCAGGTGCTATTGACACCTTGTGGCACAATTTGCACCTTGCTGTTTACACTTTTGTAATGATTAAGGCCTTGTGGCATTCAATTAACGCCTGTTTGACATGCAAGTACTGCCTTGTGAGGTGATTTTGTAATGTGCCTTTTGGATAGTACACTACAAGTGGGAGGTGTTTCTTGGCTGTCCATAGTCATTTAACACCATGTTGTTATTGTGAAATGGTTGTAGATATGTTTAGGCAACAAAACTACAGTAGCGGCTGTAGTTAAGTTTAAGAAAAACATCATGGTTGTGCTCATAAAAAGTATGTTAACTGAGTAAAATATGCACATAAACATAACACAAGTACAGAAAACACGTTACAAATGTCGTTAAAACACAAGCCAGAAACATTACTCATGTAACTTCAAAATAACTTCATAATAACTTATATAATAACTGTTTGTTGGACCCATCCACATCCCCTCCTGGCCACCATAAGCAATCTCTATCATTTTTTATACATCACAAGCTCTGAGTGTGGCATATATCTGAGGATCTATTTGCAGTGCAGTTAGTGCAGACTACATGGTCAGTCCAGTCTCAACAAATGACAAACCAATGACAATATATTTTGTAAATCATTTTGCTTGCAATAACAATGCCTTTCACGTTGTCAAACATAATAAAATAACAAACATAATTAATGATAAGATATTAATAATGTGTCCCTACAAATTCCTAAAATTTTGTGACAAACAAACAAACTGGGAACTGCTGTGTTCATAAGAAAGCAGCCTTTGCATAACAAAAAGTGTGATCTTAGTACATCAGACAGTTTAATTTATTTTCTTGTCTTTTTTCTCTCTCAAATTTGACCTAATGTTTATTTCTATGAATGTAAAATCATTTTCCATTTTCTTTTAGGAATGGTCATACATACACACATTTCTAATGAGTTATTTAAAATGTGTTAAATGTGTATGCATATGCATGCATGTGTTAAATAGAGTTATTATTTAAAATATGTTTTAATATGTTCACCCACAGTATCCTTACTGGAAAGTTCTACATGATTATGCCAATAATGAACAAACATATCCATTACATTTTTTTTAATATACTCATAAAGAGCGCTGTACATTCTTTGTTGTCAGAAATGGCATTAAATGTGAAGCAGAGCTAATAAAAATGTACCCACAGAGGCTTATTACATTAACTGTCATGGACTTAAAGCACTGTTGAGTGTCTGCTACCTTGTGCAAAATAAAAAAAGAAAAGAAATTATGTTAAAAATGTAATATTCATCAAGTGAAGTAATGATACTGGTACCCTTCACTTTTAATTTTTGCTTTGTTTACATTAAAGCTAAACTTTAAGACTCAGAAAACTCAAATTTAGATCCAGTATGGCAGGTTTATTGATATGCACAGTGTATTTTTAAATTAACCTGTTTATTTTAATAACCAGCACATATTTTGTTGGGACCCTTGAATTCTGTAGGCATGTTACCAGTTGCACATGTAAGAGGACACTCAAAAAATTCAGTGTAGTCAGGATGGACTGGAGCAAACTGGAAAGTGAGACGAACACACAGAGCAAAGCAGCCAGTAGCTCCATCTGCTCCATCACAGCCCACAGTCTTAGTGTTGATCCCACACTACCCTCAACGAGTATGTCTTCAAACCAGTGTTTTATGTTCTTATTTGGAAAAGGAGGGCTGAAAGTCAACCACATAAACAGTACAGTGACAGGCAGAGCCCTATATTGCTGCTGCGTGGGACAAAACAATTTCATGACAGTATGAGCGGCTCTGCAGGCAGTCAACACATGTACGGTACTCCCCAGAGCACAGGAGAGGCAGGCGGCAAAAGAGATCCTGACAGCTACCTGGGACCACGCAGAGGGCTGATGGATAGTGACTAATGGTGAAAAGCAGCGCAATGTCACGGTAAAAAACATCACCATTGTGGAGTTGCTGCCATGAGCAGGACTGACTCTGCTCGGTGATATTTTTATCCTTGTCATGTAGATTGCAAACAGTAACATAGCTGCCAGAAAATATCTTGCAATCCATCTGCTGGTGTCTGTAGGATGCACAGTCACCACCCTGCCTGTGGAAACATTTAATTTGAGGCCATCCGAGGAAAAAGAAGTGTTATTATGCAACTGGTTAAGGAAATTAAAATAAGCTTTTCTTGCAATGAATTATTATTTTTGAAAATACTACCTGCTTGTTGTAGAAATGCTTCTTTAAGAGAGTATGATGCAGAGGACTTTGATGGCATCTGTTGACAAGACATGGAAGTTAGTTATTGTACACATATTATGCATTCATGCAATTATGGTTAGGTTAAACAACTTAGTATCTGTGAGATGATATACTGTGCACAGTTTTTGTCAACCATCTTGTCTACCATTTTTATGGCAACTGTTTCATTCATATTTCATTAATAGAGTAGAGTATTTGAATCACTACATATAAATTAACTTAATTTGCCAAACAAAAACAAAAATAAAGATAGGATATGGACAGTTTCTCAGTTTAATTTCCAATAAAATGTAATATCACAATACAAGAATATACTGTGAGACAATTTTATCCAGAGTGCTCACACATGTCATCTGCAAACCTCAAAATATTGAACATCTACATGGCAATGCCTTTTCACATTCCTCTCATATGAGCAGATTTCTCACAAAATCCATCTCTGTCACTGAAATTTTAAATGCATTATCTGTTTTATAAGCTTAATTATAACTTATATATACTGTAGCTGGCATGATTGAAATATGTCTGTTTTTCCCATATTATGTGTGTATTTGTTACAGCTCATCCAGCAGGGATGAGCAATGTCGATGCTGTGAAAATACACCAGTCTGATCCAGAATTGAGACACTGCACATAAATTTTGTAGGTGTACATGCAAACCTGCACACAGCAGATCCTGACATGAGGCGTCTTTGATTTTTCCAGGGACATCAGGCTCACTTGGCTCTCAGACAGTATGAGGACGCAGATGCAATACATTATTTTCCGGTGGTTCGCTAGAACAAGGGTAGCAATGTGGGAGTAGTGAGCCACATATATCAGGAGAACAGATGAAGGACAGATACTCCTGTAATTCAAATGTGTGATGTGATTGTCAGTCTGTTTCTGCATGAAGGAAAATTACAAACACATAACAATCATTAATACAATACACAATACATTTTCTACACACGAGGAAAGCAACTATTGTTGAGTGTACTGGTCTATATTCAAATTTAATTTCACATGCAATATGGTGAATAAGATTTCTGTAAATGTAACTCTGGAACACACCTCTATTGTAAGCAGACAGCTGGTCTTAGACAGGAAATACACCAACAACTGTTGACATTTACACTTGCAGACCACTTGCACATCAGGAAAGAGGGTACAGTCTTTTTTGATCCTATTCTGAGTGAAAATCCTCTCTGAGGCAACACTCACTTCAAGAGATCTAAACAGGAGGAAACAAATGCATCAGTTCATAATCACATTATATAGCAAAATATCACATATTCATAAGGCAATGCAAGTTGACTTATATAGCACATTTCAGCAACAAGGAAATTCAAAGTGCTTTAAATAAAACATAAATCATTAAAAGCATCAAGAAGAACATATAATAAAAAAAAAAACAAGAAAACATAAAATAAAATAGTCTAGCATAAAATCAGGTGGAAATTTAAAGCCACATACTACTACTACTACTACTACTACTAGTACTAGTACTTTTAAGACCAAGAGAATATTAATGAAAACAATCTAAGCTAGAGTGAGATGGCTCTTAACAGCCAAACATTGCATTAATCATCCAACTGTTCACTATTTGTAGCCAGACATAATCTAAACTGGCTTTTGACAAAGCAACAAACCTTTTTTTTTCCAAATCTAACAGTGCAACATGAAAAGCAAAAGAGCCCAACTGTCAGAATGTTATTTTGTATAATTACAGTAAAGTGATTTCAAATTGTAATTGACTAATGAACGCTCCTCTAGAGATCGTCTAATTGTCTTTTGAGGGGTCTCTCAGTGTGGTGTTTTACGCCCCGATAATTCAGGCTGGTTCCCCACTGAGGAAATCATTAAATTACAAGCTTATTTGCTGATGCATCTGTGGGAAACCACACTGGGGTATCCATGCAGGTCCTTGATGAAACAAAAAAGCAAGTTAATGAGCAATATATTTAAATTGAGGCAATGGAGATAATGGAAAACATTGCAATGTTGCACCAATTTACTCACCTCTCACATGTCAGCGTCAGATTTGATTTGTCATGAATAACAGCGTTTTTATGCGATGCATTCGAGCTGCAGGCTTTTGTCTCTTCATTGCGCTCATACTGACTGAGCTCAGTATACCGGTCCAGTCTGAGCCATGTGCCAGATGACACCATCCAAGTGAACAGTGTAAGGAAGACTAATGCGACTGTTGTCATCTCAGAGGCTCGCCTTTGGCACAGTCAGGATTCTTGCAGAGATGTGTTTTATATCTTACTGTCTGCTACTCAGATGTGGGAGGCAACTTAGTGGTCCATTCTCAGAGGTATTCAGGCATGAAGAATAAATCTCACAAGAATACACTAATACTATTTCCTAATGTAACAATGAGTTACATTAGAGTGTTTACTGAGACAGGCTTGGTTAAGGCCTTTAAGTTTTTATGCCTGATTCTAAATACACTAAATACATTACACAAATACAAGTCATGTATGTTAAAAATACATTCATTACCAAGCACATACGTCACTATTTATGAGATTTTAGCATTTGAAGTTAATTGTTAACTATCTGGTAAAGTGATTACATGAAGGAAAAGGACTGGTCACTGTTGGGTTGTGTTTGTTCAGCCTGGCCACAGGACACTGCGTGTGAATGACACAATACACATAACTCCTGTAATAACAATGCCATCTTGCTTTTGTGTTGTGTTAGTAGTGTAGTAGTGTTAATTGTGTGCCATGTAGCCTGCACTGACTGAAATGTAAATGCATCTACGTAAATATGCTACGCTCAGAACTAGTTAAATACAATAAAAAGGGAGAAAGTCTGCTTATGGTGGGTGGGAGGGGAGGTGAATGGGTGGATCCAACAAACTCAGGACTTTCAACTAGGAGACAAGTATTCCAGCCATTTTGTTGTGCAAGCTACGTTAGTTACATTTGTGATGTTTGTGACATGTATTCCTTACTTAAGTTGTTTTTTAAGGCCAACTATTGTTTTCTAAACCAATTTTTTGTCGCCTAAACCTAAGTGAGTGGTTTGGATGCCCCCTGCTGCTACTGCACTCACATTACACGCTTTGACATGATATCAGGTTGATATCAGGTCTGTCACTACCACATAACAGAGGCTATAGCGAGGAGTCTGGACAGGTCAGGACTGATGTCTTGTTAACACATTGGGAGCAGATGAATCACTCACAGGATTTTCAGCTTCTGTGCACTCTGTGTAGCCGAGTGGTAAGTTTATAATACATAATTTTCCAGTTTTCAGTGTTGCATCGAATGGTTTCATGTTACATGTGTAAAAATAATCAATGGATGCTAAAAAAAAACCTGCTTATGCCACCATCTAATGTTTGTTGCATGTCCTGCCCACATCATGTAGTTCAGCCTTCCAAAGTCCACTATGGGATATTTCATGGATGACATTATGATAAGTCAAACCAGGAAAACCTCAGGTGTAAATAATGCATTTATACATTGATGTCATTACTGTGGCAAGTCGAATGTTTGATTATTATATCATAATTAAAAAAATATATAAAACCTAAAACTAAACTTAAACCGAACTAAAACTATAATAATATATTTTAAGAAAATATAAAACCTAAAACTAAACATTTCTGAAAAACATAAACTAAACTAAAACTAGCAAATGCACACTGACATTGAAAAGTTAGTAAAAAAAAATATAAAGTATTATAACCTTGATGTGGAGGCAGGACAGACAAAGCCATAACTGTGGCCCTGTTCAGGATCTTATCATAATATATATTTTATATAATTATTATATATATATATATATATATTATATATAACATACAAATGTACTATACATGTGCACTGGTGTGAAATAAAAAATAAAGAAATGTTTCTGAGTGGAGATACTCAAATAATTACGCAACGACAATTAAGATAGTTTATTGAGTAATGATTAATTATTACATACAATATTCCACACAACATCTTTAAGATTAGGAGATTCATATTTCAGTAAGAATAGTTGGTTCCTTTACATAATGAGGAAAAACACATGACGCTTGAACTTTACACTAAGCAAGAAATTACAAAACGAAATGAGTTAAAAAGAAAACAATCACAGCAATGTAAGATTAACATTGAATATCTTTTGTTTTGCCCATTACATGCTTTTTGGTGTTTTGTTCCGGCCTCAGCAAAATAATATAACATTTGGGGATAAAAATGCAGAAAAGTAGTCCATAACTGGAGGCCAGAATGGCAAATATCTCCACAGCCACAGTGAACTTCCCAGGAGAGCTGACATACGCTGGGATAAATGTGACCCAGACTGCACAGAATATCAGCATGCTGAAGGTGATAAATTTAGCTTCATTGAAATTATCAGGTAACTTTCGAGCCAAAAATGCGAGTACAAAACATAACATAGCCAAGAGTCCTATATATCCTAACACAGCCCAGAACCCTACAGGTGATCCCAGGGCACACTCCAATATAATCTTGTCCTTGGAGTGGTTCATATTTTTGAAGGGAAAAGGAGGGTTAATTATCAGCCAAAGAATGCAAATTAAAACCTGTATGAGAGTGAAAGCCAGAACACTGAGCCTCTGCTGTGCAGGTCCGAACCATTTCATCACATTACTACCTGGAAGTGTGGCCCTGAAGGCCATTAACACCACTATAGTTTTCCCCAGCACACAAGAGATGCAGAGGACGAAGGTGATGCCGAACGCCGTGTGTCTCAGCATGCAGGACCACTCAGAGGGCCGGCCGATGAAGGTCAGAGAGCACAGGAAACACAGAGTCAAGGAGAAGAGCAGCAGGAAGCTCAGCTCAGAGTTGTTGGCCCTGACAATGGGAGTTTCCCGGAAATGAAAGAACACCAGTGCTATCATAATTGTCAAAATCGATCCCATCAAACAAAAGAATGTTAAAATGATCCCCATGATCTCTGCGTAAGACAAAAATTCAATCCCCTTCAAGATGCATGTGTCTCTTCTGGTATTCGACCAGTAATCAATGGGACATTTGAAGCACTCCATAGAGTCTGTTTTTGAAAGAGACAAAAGCATTGATTAGGTCATATGCTGAAAGGCAAAAACAAATTCCATATTTCACACTTAAAGTTTTTTTTATAAATCAAACCTGTAATATTGCTGATTTCCCCTTCTGCACATGGTATACAGTCATAACAGCAAACAGGTTTTCTTTTCTGAAGGACTTTGCGTTTCCCTGGGGGGCAGCTCTCACTGCACACTGACACAGGCACCTGGTACAGGAACATGTGGAGCTGAACTATAATGTGTTTTATTTTTAATTTTTGTTGGTGTTCATATGTCATTTGTCATTCATAAACACTAAATTAGGTTATAAACCAGTTTTGCTGCACCTTATTCTAGCAGATTATGAAATGCTATGCAGTATGGCATTGTGACTAACAATCCAGAAATGTGAGAACAAAGCAATATGAATATGTACCATATGGCTTCCTCCTCCCCACACTATCTTCATGTTGTTCATTATAAATTGACGTTCACGGGGCAGAGTGGCATCAAAAACCCCAACTGTGGCAACAGGCATGGTCATTGAGGTCACATGTCGTAAATTTATGAGCTCATATCTTGCAGGTGGATCTCCATTCTGGTCAAAAGTCACTCTTTCCCCCTGACTTGTTGTGAAGTTGATATTCTGTAAGTAATGTAGCACCTGTAGGGAACACGAGGGATTTATAAGATGCAACACTCTTTTTCTAACTAATTTCAAATTGCATCAAAAGACCAATAATTTTCTTCCTCACCTGCCATGGCTGAACATGCTCAGTATTGGCACAGCTCCTGCTGTAGAAGGGCCCCCTCCCCTCTTTACATGTGACCAGGCTGTGGAGAGCATGAGCGACTGCGTAAACTGACTTGTAGACATTATTAGTGAATCTCAGCTCAGAAACATCTGTAAAATATGATTTGACATTCTGCAGGCTCTCAGAGCCGCTGCATGTCTTTTTTTCTTTGCGTGTTTGCTGTGTCGTTCAGAGTGCAGTCAAACACGTCTTCCCAGAAATCTCTGACAAACTGACTGTCGGGAAACTGTGAGGGGTGGAGCCGCCTCAGGTGCTCCTCCAGCCCAGAGATCTTAGCTCGGCTGACAACGAAGCCTAGAGAGCCCACCAGGATGCTGTGCCCCTCGCTGTCAGTCAGAGAGTGATCCGTGATCCAGGCGTCGCTGCCAACCCACTGCAGTCCTGTAATGTTCTGCTTGTACAACTCAGTGGCCAGCACGTTAACCTCTCTGTGGGACATGAAGGCCACGATGACTTTAGAAGTGGAGCGCTTCACAGCTTCAACCGCTTTTGTTAACTCATGGAGAGGACCTGTTTGCTCAAATGCCTGGTAATACTCGATGCACACTCCCTCTTCTTCTGCAGCTTGAATAAATGCGGCGATCCCGTTGATGCCGTAGTCATTTTTGTTGCTTACTGCCCCCACCCAGGTCCAGCCAAAGTGCTTGACCAGCTTTGCCAAGGCTCTGCTCTGGTGGAGGTCACTGGGAATAGTTCGGAAGAAGGATGGGAACTCCTCTCTGTTGCTGAGACATGCACAGGTTGCAAAGTGGCTTAGCTGTGCAGAAGACATTTAGACAGGACAGAAATGTATTCGTTACACTTCAGTCTCAATACAATATGCTATAAGAAAGGATCTATATAATGAGTGAAGATAATAAATAAATAATGTGCAAGATAACTATAACCCAAATGACAGTAATTTAGGAACATGCTCTTATATGGACTCTTTCACATTCATTTATGTACACACTGAATAAAAGTAAAATATTTACCACTGGTATCCGGAGCCTTCCTATAATCCGAGCAAATCCCACTGTGGGTGCAGAGCCAGAGTGGCCTAGTACAGCCGACGCAGTGTCAGCCATTGTACAGTTCCTTTCATCAATGATCTCCCTCCGCCCGCTGGCTAAGTCTAGAGCAGACTTCATGATGTTTGTCATTCCACAGGAATTGTATATCTTGTAGCCCAGTGTGTGATTGGGAAGAATAGCAGGATTTTGATTTATTTCTTCAATTGCAAAGATCATAGTCTGGGCAAATTTGAACTCTCTCACGTTGATGCTAGAAAAAAAAATTACATTTCTTTAAATTATTTGATTTGAACAAGAAAGGATATAATAGAACAAAATCCAAAAAACACATACTCACCGCAGGCACGTTGGGGGATCAGGTAAGGTTTGGAAGGAGGGCACGCTGCCTCTGTAACCGGTGCGAAACGTGAAAATGCCACCTAACACAAAGTCTCCAGGCTTGGTCAGCTCAGGTGGTTGTGTCCTCCCCAGCAGCTGGCACACAGGTGAACCCCTCTTGATCAGAAGAGCCAGGAGAACCAGCCTCAGCAGTGGCATTGCTCCGCTCTGCAGACTGGCCTCTTTAACTCTGTCTCCGTGTCAGTCTTTATACCATGTTGACAGGCCTTAGTGCATGTCCATGTCATATGTATGGACCTGCAGCTTTAGAGTGCAAAGCACATGAGGAGCCCCCCCCCAGGGAACAAAGGAAAAGTGTGTGTGGCGTATGGTAATAGAAGAGTATGCAGTGGGAAAAATCTGGTATCGGTAGATCATTTATTTAGTTGAAATCCATATCTTCTATCCCAGACTTCATTGACAAGGAAATCACATTTTCATATATGAAAAACTTTGTGCTTTTGTAAACAATTTTGTGCCCTATAAATTATTTAATCATAAACAAAGTGTTTGTGTAGATATGAATGGTGATGACAGGGGAAAGAAGTTACACCCATGGTAAATGAGACAATGTCCATACTTGAAGACAGGTCAGGTGGGTTACCAACATCACCAGAGACCCCTGACACACTGAGGACAGTCCCCATCCCAACCTGACACTTGTGCCGGGAGGCCCCTAACACAGAGAGAAGGCACAGAGAGCACTAAGGCCATGGCCCCAGGAAGCAGCTAAGTCCGGGCATGGAGTGCTCTAAAACTCACAGCCAGAACCACAAGTCACCTTCCCCCTGGGCCATCCCAAGCTGACCTAGAGCCTGTTGTGGCATACTGCAAGAAATGTGCCCGACGAGGGCCAGCCAGCACCAGAGGTCCCGAAAAGGGATTCTCCCACACAGAGCGGCCGTCCCTGACTCGCCGTGTTGACCCAGGTGGACCCCACCTGTTAATATTTTCTGTTCATTATGAAACTGTGGTGGACCTAACTAGACTGTGGCAGGCTAGATGTCAAATCACTCTGATATCATTTGAATTAAGCTATTCAGTGGTTGATTTGGTAAAGGTCCAACACGTTAGACCCCATAGGCTTAGACTTATACACTTTATTAAATGACACCTGAAAATGGGGGAGTCTTGTACCCCTATTCCAGCACTGAGGTAGTCCACAAACCAATGATGACGTCCAATTCATGTATGCAGTTTATGGAGTAAAAAAAAACAAAACAAACTTTTTACTTCAGTAATATATTTAATGGCTAGTTAGGTGATCAAGTTTTCACTGCATACCAAAAACAATGAAACTATATAACCCAACACCTATGAATGATGAGTCATAATATTGCCTTATGTGTGGATCTAAGTGCTTATGGACACATATTGAGAGACGTTAGATGGGAGATTTAGGGCCTTCATGGCTCTCTAACTAGAGAGCAAGTAATTCAATACATGAACAACAGTGACATTAAACATTTATAACATAGTGCCAAATGGTTTGAATGCAACATTTATTTTAGTTTGCTGATCAGCCAAATGCTGCCATAGTACAGCAGACCTGAACTCTAGCTAAGAGGAGAAAAGAAAAACAATAAACAAGGTAGGAAGAGAAGGATCAAAACAAACCCCTAATTGATTTAAATTGTAGTATTTGCATGTTGTGACAAGGATGTTAATTAAGATAGAGCCTATTTTTCTGCTTGAAGCAATATGCCACCTGTTGTTCCTGTTGTTGTGTAAAAGGATGAAGCGGTCTGCGTTTAATCTCTAGTGTGCATGTTTCAGGCTCTGCTGGTGCTTTCCCTCTGGAGTCAAGCCACTGGGTAATAAAGTCATGCTTACAACAGATGGGGACTTATTTATCTTCCACAGTTGTTCTCTGTGTTGTTTTTGTGTGTATAGTCATGTGTAACCTTTATTTCAGCTGTGTTGCATCATTGTGTATTTGAACTTGAGTACCACTGTGAAGGGAAATACAATTTTAATTTACTTCCTCTTCATAAACCCTTTATGCACTATGCTGTTTTTTTTTATCTTGTATTGATTTGCATCAGTTACAAAACATTATTAAAGCTAAAAATGAAGCTGAGAGGAAGCACGGTTGTGGATGTTAAGCATGAACAGGTGCAACTCCGATTTAGTCTGACAAGCAGAGCCCAAAATGTCAAAAAATTTATGACTATCAGCAATATTTTAACAATTGGGTGTACATTATATTCAGGATAGACTGGAGGAATGATTACTTGGACTAATAAGTCTTTCAGTGTACATAGGGGCATGTGGGTAGGCCCACTTGGGAAAATTTGAACCTATCCTTTAATCTGATTAAATCTAATTACAAAAGGGAGAAATAGAAACTATTAATGGTAGAATAAGAAATGCTATAAATTACAGACCAAATATCTTTTAATTGTGCAGTTTGCATACATTGTACTTAAAGGGATAGTTTGGTTGTTTTGAAGTGAGGTTGTAAGAGGTATTTGAGCTACTGATCCATAGTCCACCCAACAAAATCCATATCAGTTTAAGTGTATGCTATATTTAACATTTTTGCCAGTTTACCTTGCTGTGAGACAGCTATACAGTCTATGTTTCTGACAGGGAACTGAAGCCATTATTTACTTGAAATGCAACCAGACTCTATTGAAAAAAAACAAACAAAAAACAAACAAACAGTAGTTTTACCTTGCAGAACGCAGGAGTTGCTGGTCTACCGCTACCTCACTTGGTTAGTTCGTTCATGTCCTTGTGTCACTTTGGTTAGTTCGGATTCACCAACGTCGCACCAGTCGCACCAGTTGCACCAGCAAACTAACCAATCACTCACTATGGATAAGCGTCTCATACAATCCCACTTCAAAACACCAAATCTATCCCTTTAAACTGTAATAAAGATTAAAAAGTGGTACCATGCAGCTCACATATCTTGTGTTTATTGCCTTTGCACACCAAGTTCATTGTATTTGTCCAGAAGTGATGGATATTAAGAAAATAACCTCTTGATGTGTCTACTATGTATACAATTTACACAATAAATGTTTGTTTTTTTCATATCTATCAAATATCAATTAACAGGAAATGAAATTTGGCTATAGACAAGCATGGACATTTTATTTTAAAAATAATGTGCTCTTGCTGCAGCCCATTTGGAGCCAAACAGTTTTCTTCTTCTTTACTTCGTACATAATTGTTCATGATGTAGGGAAATATATTATACAGTGAATAAATCTTCACTCTGCGTATGTGTTATGTCAGATTTCCTGTGTGTGTGTGTGTGTGTGTGTGTGTGTGTGTGTGTGGTGTGTGCGTGTGTGTGGGTGTGTGGGTGTGCTTGTGTGTGAGTGATTGCGGGAAGGGGAGGGCTGGTAGTAGTTATGAATAAATGTTGTGTTATAATCAATTAATTAAAACTTTATTATTAGCCCAAGGTCCAGATAAAAGAATAGACATGACATGGAATAAACTAAAAAGTCATGGTTTATTAAAAAATATAAATCAGTGTCTTAAAAAGAGACAAGTATATTTATATCTCCACAGCTGGGATCGTGTAGTATTACACCTTATATTTGATAAACCCAGGATGATTAAGGCAGCCAATAAATTGTAATATTGACTCCTGCAGCCACAAATGTTTCATTTGCACCACCAGGCCTCTTCAATAATATTATATAGTCATAGCATCATTATAAACTACCTGAAGTCTCTGCAAGCTTGTTTTTCTGTCGTGCAGTATAGACTGGTGTACAATGCACTCTGATCAGAGATATCTAAATGCCATCTGTTGCACCCATTCCCCTTTGGCTGACTCCATTGTTTTTCTTGCATAGTCTGGTAGCCATACCAGTAAACCAGATTTTTCACTATGTATTTGGGGACCTTTCTTTGACTGACATTTTGGTTGTAAAAGAGAAAAACTACATTACACATTATTTGGGAAATGGTTAATAACGAATATCTTTATTAGATGCCTTTCCCATTATGTGTTTTTTAGTGTTCTGCTCGGGCCTGAACAAAATGATGTAACATTTTGGCAGAAAAATGCAGAAAAGGAGTCCATAACTGGAGGCTAAAATAGCAAATATCTCCACAGCCACAGTGAACTTCCCAGGAGAGCTGACATACGCTGGGATAAATGTGATCCAGACTGCACAGAATATCAGCATGCTGAAGGTGATGAATTTAGCTTCATTGAAATTATCAGGCAGCGTCCGTGCTAAAAAAGCGAGTACAAAACAGAATACAGCTAGAAGTCCTATGTACCCTAACACGACCCAGAACCCTACAGGTGAGCCAAGATTACACTCTAAAATGATTCTGTCTTTATAGAGCAACATATTATTAAAAGGATAAGGAGGGCTGATTGTCAACCAAAGAATGCAAATTAAAACCTGTATGAGAGTGAAAGCCAGAACACTGAGCCTCTGCTGTGCAGGTCCGAACCATTTCATCACATTACTACCTGGAAGTGTCGCTTTAAAGGCCATCAACACCACTATAGTTTTCCCCAGAACACAAGAGATGCAGAGGACGAAGGTGATGCCGAACGCCGTGTGTCGCAGCATGCAGGACCACTCAGAGGGCCGGCCGATGAAGGTCAGAGAGCACAGGAAACACAGAGTCAAGGAGAAGAGCAGCAGGAAGCTCAGCTCAGAGTTGTTGGCTCGTACTACGGGGGTTTCTTTGTGGCCGTAGAAGACTAGCACTGTGAGCATCGTTAGACAAACTCCCAACAGAGAAAATAAGGCTAACATTGTTCCCAGGATTTCATCATATGCTAAAAATTCTACTGCTTTGCGAGTGCAGCCATCCCTCTGCTTGTTGGACCAGTACTCAGGTGGGCATTTCATACAGTGTATTGAATCTGCAAAATAAAAGAAAAAACAGAGAATTGTGGAGTATAAATTAAAGTTAAGGTTTCAGAGGTCAAACTGCCTGTGTTTTTTCCCTTCATGTGATAATGTGTATATGTTTGCATTTCTAAGAGCAAATGAAATACTGGTACAGTGTTTATTTACCTGTTAAATTACTGATCTCGCCTGCTGGACAGGGTATACAATTATAACAGCAGACTGGCTTTCCTTTGTGGAGGACCTTACGAGTTCCTGGGAGACAGCTCTCGCTGCAGACTGACACAGGAGCCTCCTACACACAAACACAATTCATCAAAGATGTAAAAGTCAACATCCATATCAAGGTTTTTATTTTTATTTTCAATAAATCAGTGCCATCCAGCATCTGCTTTACCTTAGTCAGTCCATTTCCCCAGACAACTGACATGTTATTCATAATAAACTGATGAATCTCTGGAAAAGAAGCATCATATATGCCGACTGTTACTCCTTCCATGGTTCCTTTGTATGTCATTTGTATATTAACAAGTTCATATCTTGCCGGTGAGTCTCCATTACTGTCAAAATAAACTCTCTCTCCTCCCTCAGTTGTGAAATCCACAGTGTTGAGATACTGCAAGACCTATTGTGAAGAAATTACACAGAGATTAAATGGCAGATTCCTTCTGTTATCACGCTGTCACGTTTGAACTTACAGCTCCTCACCTGCTGTGGTTGAATATGTTTGGTATCAGCACAGCTCCCATTTGAAAACGGCCCCTTACCCTCCTCACATTTGATCAGGTTGTCGAGAGCATGAGCGACTGCGTAAACTGACTTGTACACGTTATTGGTGAATCTCAGCTCAGACACATCAGTAAACGTTGATTCGACGTTCTGCAGGCTCTCAGAGCCGCTGCATGGCTTTCTTTGTGTGTCTGCTGTGTCGTTCAGAGTGCAGTCAAACACGTCTTCCCAGAAATCTCTGACAAACTGACTGTCGGGAAACTGTGAGGGGTGGAGCCGCCTCAGGTGCTCCTCCAGCCCCGGGATATTAGCTTTGCTGACAGTGAAGCCTAGAGAGCCCACCAGGATGCTGTGCCCCTCGCTGTCAGTCAGAGAGTGATCCGTGATCCAGGCGTCGCTGCCAACCCACTGCAGTCCTGTAATGTTCAGCTTGTACAACTCAGTGGCCAGCAACTTAATTTCTCTGTGAGACATAAAAGCCATGATCACTTTGGAAGTGGCATGCTTAATGATCTCTATTATTCTCTGCAGGGTATCAGGCGGATCTGAGGATGAAAACGCTTCAGAGTACTCAATGCACACACCATATCCTTGCGCAGCTTGGGTAAATGCGGCTATTCCATTGAGGCCATATTCGTTATTCACAGCTAGAGCCCCAATCCAGGTCCAACCAAAGTGTTTGACCAGCTTTGCCAGTGCTCTGCTCTGGTAGTAGTCACTGGGAATAGTTCTGAAAAAAGTGGGATACTCTTTCCTGTTGCTCAGACAGGCACAGGTGGCAAAATGGCTGATCTGCAGAAAAAATTGAACAAACATGACAGAGCAAAATGTGACACGCTTCCATGATGACCATTTAGCTTAAAATTGTGCAGAACATCATAACAAACAGTAAACATTTCCAACAGCACACTTAACACAAGTTAAATGACACTCCACACTAACTGTAATGACCTTACCACAGGTATATGAAACCTTCCGACAGCTCGTGCAAATGCAATAGTTGGTCTCGAGCCTGAATGTCCCAAGATGGCTTGCACTGTCTCTGTGTTGGTGCAGTTGTCGTCACTGACTTCTCTCTTCTGTCCACTCACCAGTGCCAGCGCAGCTCTCAGTATGTCCATAGTTCCACAGTTATCATATATCTTGTAGCCAAGTTTAACGTCAGGGAGCAAATCAGGATTTTTGTTGATCTCATTTATGGCAAATATCACTGCTTGTGCAAATTTGAATTCTCTGAAATTGAAGCTGGGGTGATGAAATAATATAGTAGACCTTTGTGTTAATATCCCAAAACAATACAAGATACATATACCATTTAAAGTAAACATAATAATACATACTTTTTGCATTTTCGTACTTCTGGAAGCGTCTGAAACGTGTTAATTACATAATCCTGCCCTGTGCGAAATGAAAATATGCCCCCGATAACCAGATCACCATCTTGGGCCAGTTCAGGTGGTTGTGCTGAGCCTTGCAGTCGGCACAAAGAGTCCCCCTTCCCCATTAGCAGAACCATGAGGAGCAGCCTTGACAATGGCATAGCTCTGCTCTGCTCTCCAGACCGAGCCAGTCGGCTCTATGGCCCACAGCACAGCTTTATACACCGTCAACAACAAGGGGGAAGTTATTATGGCTTGAACTCACACCTCAGGAGACCAGAGGAAACCAAACAAGTTAAGCCAAAGATGTTTTTGTCTGTGAAAATATGGATTTATTTTTTGCTTACAGTTTTAAAAATGGTATCAAATGTTGTGAAATCAGTAAGGAATAAGGCTATTTTTTATGATTTGTTCTTAAAGGTTTTATTGATTACATGTTTACGTAGATGTCTAATTTTCAAAAAAATCACAGACCTTTTAGAAAAGTGCCAAATAAAAGTATGGCTTTTCCTTAAGTAAAAAAAAAAAAAAAAAATATTAGGACAATGAATTAATTAGTAATTAATTAATTAATTAATCATTTTTTGAATATATATATATATATATATATATATATATATATATATAAACAGAATTATTTTGGTGCCCCCTTCCCAATCATATTCTTTCTTGTATTCCTCTCAGGTTTCAGTAAAATAATATAACATTTAGGAATAAAAATACAAATGAGCAGTCCAAAACTGGAGGCCAGAATAGCAAATATCTCCACAGCAACACTGAACTTGCCAGGAGAGCTGACATACGCTGGGATGAAAGTGATCCAGACTGCGCAGAATATCAGCATGCTGAACGTGATAAATTTGGCTTCATTGAAATTATCAGGCAGCTTCCGAGCCAGAAAAGCAAGAATGAAACATAACATGGCCAGAAGTCCTATGTAGCCAAGGACAGCCCAGAAGCCCACAGCTGAGCCCAGAGCACACTCTAAGATTATTTTGTCCTTCAATTCCTTGAAATTCTTCAATGGAAAAGGAGGAGAAATTGTTAACCAGAGGACACATATGATAACTTGTATAAGAGTGAAACCCAGAACACTGAGCCTCTGCTGTGCAGGTCCGAACCATTTCATCACATTACTACCTGGAAGTGTGGACCTGAAGGCCATTAACACGGCAATAGTTTTCCCCAGAACACAAGAGATGCAGAGGACGAAGGTGATGCCGAACGCCGTGTGTCTCAGCATGCAGGACCACTCAGAGGGCCGGCCGATGAAGGTCAGAGAGCACAGGAAACACAGAGTCAAGGAGAAGAGCAGCAGGAAGCTCAGCTCAGAGTTGTTGGCCCTGACAATGGGAGTTTTCCTGTATCTGAAGAAAATGAAAGCCACAACAGCTGTGATGCATGTTCCAAATAAAGACGCCGCAGTGAGCAGCGCTCCCATGATCTCTTCATATGATAGAAACTCTGCCTCCTTCTTCACACAGGCATCTCTTCTCTCATTTGACCAGAACTCAGGGTGGCATCGCACACAGGTGATAGAATCTGAAAAATAATATTAGAGCAGGGGTTGTCATCTTTTGTTTTGTCCGTATGTTGCATCTTTTCTATGCAGACATACTACATGAGTACCAGATAATAAATTGATAGCCTCTATACAGTTACACTTTATAAGATACAGTATAAAGGGGTCCTACATTGTTGTCTCAGCCACACTGAGCCATCTCTACCGTTCAGTCCGCCTTCTTACAGGAAGTTAGCAGATAGGAGGACTCTGATCAAATATTTTTCAACACAGCACAGATTAAGAGGCCATACTGAACAGAATTATAAATTGAAACAAAAAAGTCTAATAAAGGCCAAATAATTGTCTAAAAATCGGTTGAATTGTCCTTTTCTGGTGAAAGTAGTGATTCTTAGATGATAAATTTACATTTTTTTAATCAAAAAAACATATTAACTTTTACTGTTGACATTGTTTGTTGATATGTAATGTTATGCAATTTCATGTTTGATGAAAACAAATTATATTGGCATGATTTTTAATCATTTCTGACATGTTTTCAAAGTAGCCTACTGTAAAAAGGCCTATGGTGTAAAGGCCTACATTGATAAAAGAAAATACTGTGGGTCTATTTAAAGAAAGCTTTTTTCTTGGTGATGACTTTAAAGGGTCAAAGTGTATACAGAACATTATCAAATGTCAATTTTTAGTGCTGCTGCACAAACACATTTCCATCCTGTATGCTCAGATACCGCTGAGAGGAGGTGAGAAAATACCGTAGGCCTAACTAACCTTTTGATGACCTTTTAATACATTTTTACTGATATACTGTTACTCCACCTGTAATGTTGCTTATTTCTCCCTCTGCACATCTCAGACAGTCATAGCAGCAGACAGGCTTTCCTTTCTGGAGAACCTTGCGAGTTCCTGGAGGACACTTCTCACTGCAAACTGACAACGGCACCTGCATGAATAAAACAACCATGAGACGTCTGGACATTCACTTTGACAAGGCGTTGTCCTTGTAAGCCTCTGTTATAAATCTCATGCAGCAAAACCAAACATGACTATGATACAACAGTCACACAATTATAATAACAGACTGTAATTAACAGTTACTGTGGTCACATTGCGTCTTACCTGTTTTGAGTTCTGTGCCCAAATTAGAGACTTATTTTGCAGGTTCAGCTGTTTGTCTGCAGGTAAAGATGCATCATGAAGACCAACTGTGACAAAGTCCACAATGCCATTTTCTGTCGGCTGCCAGTTTATAATTTCATACTTTGCTGCTGGGTCTCCGTTCTCATTAAAGTAAACCTCGTCGCCTTCCTTTGTTTTGAACTGAATCTTTTGTATGTGCTGTAAAATCTGAGAAGAATTGCATCACTGCAGATTTAGGCCTATTCGACATCATGATAGACAGACTGTCACAATGTATTAACAAAATGTAAACACTTTTCCTTGTTAGTGTAACTTGATAAAAACTCTACTTTAAGGTCTTTGCTGTTCAACTCACCGTAAATGGATCTAGCTGCACCTTGTTACATGTTTTGTTACAGCTCAGAAAGCTATGAAGTGCGTGGGCCACAGCATAAACTCCTTTATAGACATTGTTAAAGATAGGCATGAGCGACATATCAGTGAAGCTGTTTTGCATTCCAGTCAGATCTTCATGTCCAGTACATTTTCTCTGTTTCCCCTCTGAAGACGCAGACTGCTTGAATTTACAGCTAAACAATGTCTCCCAAAACTCTGTAAACATTTCATTTCTAGATGAGTTGAGTGGCTTCACATCCAGCATGAACTCTCTCATGCCACTGACATATGCTTTGGGGATGGACAGACCTATGGCACCATCCAGAATGTGATGCCTATCCATGGCTGCAGTTTGGGAATCAAATATCCAGCCCTCACTGCCTACCCACTGGTACCCAGTCAAGTTGTGGTGAGACAACTCATGTAGCATTACATCCATATCCATGTGGGAGAGGAAAGCAACAATCACCTTGGCGGTCGAAGCCTTGATGATGTCAATTATCTTTTGTAGTTTGTCCTGTGGATCCGTTCTAAAGAAGGATACAGAGTACTCCAGACAGATGCCCAGCTGCTGGGCGGTCTCTGTGAATGTGGCCATGCCATTATTGCCATAATCATCATTTGTTCTAATAGCTCCAACCCAAGTCCAACCAAAGTGCTTTACCAACTGGGCCAGGGCTCTGCTCTGGTAATAGTCACTGGGTATTGTTCTGAGGAAGGATGGGTACTTGGTTTTATCGCTGAGACAAGCACAAGTAGCAAAGTGGCTGATCTAAAAGAAAGAAAAAAAAATATATTTATATATATTTATTATTTCAAGAAAGATGTGAAACATAAAACATTCATACAACCAACTACAATTATTTTGCTAACAAGCTAGAAGAATTATAGATTAATAATACCCACCATTGGGATATGAAAAGGTCCAATGACAGTAGCTATCGCCATACAAGGAGAGGAGGAGGTCTCCCCCATAATGGCCTGCACCTGGGCAAGTCTGGTACATGGTGCCTCGGAGGGTGCAGTTTCTACTTCATTACTATTAGCCAAGGCCAGTGCGACCCTCACACTTCTGGCAATTGAGCCACAGGCATCATATATCTTATAGCCCACAGAGAGGCCAGGCAGTAGGTCTGTGCTGTTATTAATCTCCTCTATGGCAAAGAGCATCGCCTGCGTAAACTGGAACCCTCTGAAATTCAAACTAGATACATACAGTTATGAATAGTTGACATTCGTCCATGAAACAGAAACAATAGTATCGTAAATGTAAATATTTGATGGTATAATACACACAACAAGCAATATTTCTCATTTTAAATACTCAGATTGACTTCCTTTTAGATATTTAAAATATATTTATAATTTACCTGGTGCATTGCAGTGGCAGTGGTTTGTGCATGTATCTTTCCTGTCTGTCTATCCAGCTGCTGTGTAAAGAGAAGATTCCCCCCAACATAATGTCTCCATCCTTCGATAGCTGGGGGTCCTCAGGATCCCCTCTCAGTCTGCACACAGGCTCCTCAGCCTGAGAGAAAGATGCCACCAGCAACAGCTGTAAGAGTGCCCATCCCTGCTCTGGCCACCTCTGTGTGGATGGCATACCGTCTGAGAGACCTAAACCACTGGGTGGCATCACATGTACCTTAATGTAAAGTCAAAGCTTGGACTGGTATTTATACATTTTGGAGCAGCGTGGGAAATAATAATAGAATGGTGATGTTTTATGCCTGTGGAGTTACAAGGTGGGGCAAGAGGAGGGAGGTGCCCAAACAGAAAATAAGGGTCTGGGGCCTCAGCAAACATGGCATGTATGAAAGCTTCCACCTGCAAATGTCATGGGCTCTGTTGGTCCTTGTGTGCTCTGTTTGAGTGACAGTTCGCTGATATCTGGTTGTGTCCCTGCTTATTAAAAAAAAAGTGTTATTCACTTTTAGAGCCAAAGCCCGAGTCTCCAATGATATATTGATGCATGGTGAAACAGGAGAGCCTTCTGCTCTGGTACTGTGCATCTATATGATTCATTTAAGCCTCAAAATGTAGCAAAATTGCCTCTGTACTGCCTTTCTTCATCCATCCATCAGATGCACTCATATTCTCCCACCATTCATCCCAGAAACCTTCTCACCTCTAACTGCTCATCTGTTTCCAGGGTGTCTTTCCCTCATCGGCCCCCAGTGCCTTCCTTTCTAACCATCTGAACATGGACTTGAACTTGACCCTGAATCTAAACCTGTTCCTGAGCCTGTATCTATACTTGCCTGCCTGTCTGCCTGTACCTCTTACCTGTACCTTCCCTGTTTCTCAGTGAATTTCCATTTTTTTTTCTGTTTAGACTTGCTGCCCATGTCAGTAAGCTTTTATAATTACATTTTTTCAAGAAATCTCTATAGTCTTCCTATTTACCTTGACTATCTGCATTTGGGTCCTAACTGTACTCACCTGTGTATTAGTACAATCTGCCCAACATTCACCAGACAGTCACCAACCCTGCCTGCCATTTTCTTGACATGAGTGTAGCATTACCAAGGACATTTTAATAAATTAAGTGGCATTTTTCAGGTAGCAGTTTTTTTTCCAAACACAGCTTCACATCCTGTTTCTCCTGAACCAATCACTCCAGCCTGTACCCCAGGCTGCTGTACTCCAGTCTGCAACCTGGCCTGCTTGAAGATCTAGAAGAACTGGCAGGGCATCGGCAGAGATGGCCGATTGGATGGCAGAGGTTTCTGGCTGGTGGTCGGCACTGGGCAGCAGAGGCTTGGTGTTGGTGTGCAGCATAGAAAACCAATGGCCACACCTTCTGACCTGCTTGCCCTGAGCCGGGTAGTCTGCCACCTGTCTGCCCTGATCCTGTATCCTGAACCCTATGAGCCTTCAGTGGACCTTTTGAGGAGCTACCCTTTTGTACAGCAGCCATCTGTCAATGGGTATCAACTTATTATTTTGGGGGGTACCCCCACGGAGACCCTAGAAAACGGTATGAACCATGCCATCTCCACAGAACCAAGCAACTATCTTTCTATGTATCCCACCCCCTGGCAACTGCGGTAGTACCCCATTAAGTACTGGGAATCACTGTTTTAGACAATAATATAACGTAATATATAACTATAACTCAACTTTGTGGCAACAGTTTGGTTGAGCTCCTTCCATCTATTAACATGGTAGTGTTGTACTGCATACAGCCAGGTAAATGAAAATGATGGTTTGGCCTCCACAGAGCCTTGGTCTTAACCCCGAACCTTGGGTTGAACTGAAACAGACTGTGAGCCAGGCTGTATCACCCAACATCAGTGCCCACGCCAAATTTATTCCTAGTCGTACTGCTGCATATAAATGCTCATGGTTTTGGGGTGACATTCAACGGTCATACAGACATTTAAGGTTTGGGTGACCACAGAATTTTGGCCATATCATGTACAGATAGATAGATAGATAGATAGATAGATAGATAGATAGATTATCTCAGTTATCGTGCTGTTAATCATGATACTTGGTGCATTTTAATTGTTTTTTAGAACTAGTCATCTCTGTTTGCACAACTTTTTGCCTCAAAATGCGATAAAACAGAGGAAAAAAATTACAGATCCAGAAAAAAAACTATATTACATATTAATAGTCACTGATTCTAATTGATTGGTTTAAATCATATCACTCAACATGTCATAACATACACATTTCATGTGTTATTCATTGTGAAGTTATTGCAAAAATATATTAAAAAAAAACAAGATGCATCTGCATCTAACTGAAAGTTTTCTGTTAACCATTCAGCATATCACATTAGGAGCTGATCTTCCAACATTTTAAAAATAAAAACATATAAAATTAAGTTGAGTTTTTCTTTCTTATATTCGTTATTGAAGATCATTGAGTTCAAAAGGCAACATCATGGTCAAAGGGCACAGTCTTGACAAAGGCCTCACAATTAGAGACCTTAGGGGGATCATGATGAAACAGCCCTGATGGGAAGTTTCCAGTGCCTTGGAGGTAGACTGGAGACACTGTGAACTCTAGAGGAAGTTTGTTAGTTTGTTAGAGCACTTCTGAGCAGGAAGGACTCTGAGGAGTACGTCATGGTTCGGCCTGAGGCACCTGCACTTCACCACATGTGCTCCAGTCAGCCCCCAAAAGACAAATCCTCTAGAGAGGTACAAAGTGTTTCATAAACTAACAGGCATCTCGACAAACACACAAACAACATTTTCTTTTTAATTAAAGAGGGCCTAAGAGGCACATCAGCTGACGATTAAACATCCCTTTGACTGGAAAATAACAATAACACCAAATTAAATATCACATGGCCCAGTGCCTCACTAAATCAGGTGTGTGTTAAACTGTTTATTTTGATCAGTTGTCAAAAGTGTAACTTTAATTTCATCATCCAAATGCATGAATACCTGAATATGAATAATATAAAAAAGGATGTGACATGCAGTGTAAAATAATAGAAAATTAAACTTAAATGTTCCAAAACCATTAAATAGTAATTTAAGTAAGTTATGAATGGGGATGATCATTGTGTAAACACAAATATATATTTCTCAAATTTACAGCTTGTGCTATTTACACAGTTAAAGCTTACTGGCAGGTACAGAAATATCATTTTATTAAAAAAGTGTATGATGTAAATAACAGATTGATTAAAGCAGCATAATTTATCAGGAGAGGAAGTCTTTACTTTTCCTCACCTGTATGTTCAACACTGTTTTAAATCTCTAGTGGTAGATATTTTCAAATAAGCTATTCCTAACCGATGGGACTTTTTCAGTCCAGAAACTGATACTGATATCGGGCTTTAGCTACCGATACCTGGTACCGATCCGATACCAGTGTTATCTCATAAGCTGTATGCCCCTGGGCTGACTGGGATCATTCATTTATGTGAAAGGCAACTTCAGGTTTTACTGAATTGCTTATTATTAGAATAGCAACCTCAAAATCTTCAAACTGAGTCAAAGTGTGAATCTTTTTTTTTTTTTTTTTTTTTTTAAAGAAAAAGCAACAATTTGGTTAAAATTTACACAGGAATCCAATCACAAAATTGAATTGAACAGATTGGCCCCATTGTCACTGCTTTGTGATCCAACTTTGAGTCAGCATCGTTTGGTATCGGTGCATACCTACTCCTAACTGAAATAGGCAAACATTTTAATCAATACTGTTGAATAAAATTAAAATTGTTTAATAAAAATACAATACAAGAATCACAATTTGCATCAAAACACATAAGAAATTTGTAAGTACATTCAAAAACTGTCAAAATTTGTGTTATTCAGTTGTATCGCTTATTTTTTTCACATTCTCATTAAAAGTAGAAATAGCTGATTCATTCATATGTGTGTGTAATGTCTAATAACGTGGCGTGCCAGCTGTAGCTTACATCAGAATTGATATTAGAGCAAGTACATGATCATGTATGTCAGAAAAATATACCAATAGCATCAAAGTGAACTTTATTTTGTTGGTCAGTTCAATCTATACCAGTGCTTATAACAACAATATTTGATAACTTATCATTAAATGTGTATGAAGAACTTTATCTGTAAAGCAAGTAGTAACTACCTGCCATGGCACAATAATTTCATACAAAAATGTCATGAGACGATCCAATCAAGAGTCACTTATCTCTGATTGGTTGGTAGGAGGCCAGTGACCTTTGCAGTCAATAGATAATAAAATGTCACATTTAACCTGGTTGGGTCGCTCTGCCCCATCAGCATTCAGGGGTGGAAAATGTCACAGATGATAACAGCTCTGTTTTTAATGGGACTGCTGCTGGCATTTGGAGCAGCGGAGGAGGAAGCTCCTTTCTGTCGGATCTTGGGGAATCCAGAGTTTCCTCTGCTGTCTAAAGATGGACAAGTCATGATTGGGGGAGCCTTTTCCATCCACAGCAAAATTACACAACCTCAACTTTCCTTTACAGAGAAGCCAACGCGCCTCACGTGTTCCAGGTAATTTTGAGCCTTGTATGAAAATGCTTCCACATACCTTCTGTCACAGTGAATACACTTTTTTGTTTCCTGCTCGTTTTGTCTCAGTGTCAACCTCAGGGAGTTTCGATTTGCCCAGACCATGATCTTTGCAATCGAGGAAATTAATAAAAGCAAATTTCTTCTACCCAATGTTTCGATCGGATACCGTATTTATGACAACTGTGGCTCAACATTATCCTCAATGCGTGCGGTGATGGCCCTGATGAATGGTGCTGAGTGGACTGTGGGAAAGAGCTGCTCTGGTCAATCAGCTGTTCACGCTATTATCGGGGAGTCTGAATCCTCTTCAACCATCGTGCTGGCACGCACTACTGGACCATTCAAAATACCAGTGGTAAGAGCATAGAAGATGTCTCTCACTGTGTATATTACAAACAAATGCTCCTTGTTCTTTCTTTCTGTCTTTGTGTATCCTCAGATAAGTCATTCAGCCACATGTGAGTGTTTGAGCAACAGGAAGGAGTATCCCTCTTTCTTTCGAACCATTGCCAGTGACCTCTACCAAAGCCGTGCCCTCGCCCAGCTGGTCAAGCACTTTGGCTGGACCTGGGTCGGGGCAGTCAACAGCGACAGCGACTATGGCAACAACGGCATGGCCATCTTCCTCGCTGCGGCTCAGGAGGAAGGAGTGTGTGTGGAGTACACAGAGAAATTTCACAGATCAGAACCAGAAAAACTGATGAAAGTGGTAGAGGTGATCCGAAAGAGCACCGCCCGGGTTATTGTCGGCTTCCTGGCCCACATAGAGATGGACAACCTACTAGAGCAGTTGAGCCTGTACAACATCACAGGCCTGCAATTTATTGGTGTGGAGGCCTGGATCACTGCTGACAGCCTTGTGACTCCCACCAGCTTCAGTGTGCTGGGAGGTTCACTGGGATTTGCTGTGCAAAAGGCCAATATCAGTGGTATGGATGATTTTTTAATTAAAGATTTCTGGGAGACAGAGTGCAAAGAGACAAACACCACAGCACCATGTGATGAAAACCTGGATTTAATTGAGTTTAAAGAGTATGATGATGATGTGGCAGAGCTGAGATACTCCAGTAACATCTACAAAGCCATCTATGCTGTGGCTCATTCTCTGCATAGCATCCTAAACTGCTCCAAAAGTCAGGGGTGTGACAAGACTGTAAATGTTACCCCCTGGCAGGTAAAAAGAACAGATTACTAAAATGTAAACTTCTTAGCTCTTCTTCTTCTTAACTCTGTTACTGCACTTATATAGCTACAAATCGTCTTACTGCTTTTTAGGTAATGGAGTCTTTGAAACAGGTCAATTTCACCATTGATAACGGGGACCAGGTGTGGTTTGACAGCACCGGAGCAGCTGTGGCTCGGTACGAGGTGGTGAACTGGCAGCGCGGATCAGATGACTTGGTCAAGTTTAAACCTGTTGGCTATTACGACGCTTCCCTACCGCCTGGACAGAAGTTTGTCCTCAAGACCGAAGCAATTATGTGGCCTGGAGGGAAGACAGAGGCAAATATGATAATTGAAAGTAAAATTATACTCATGTAATTCAATGATTTGGCATGCAAACTTAACATCTGTCGATTTCTTTGATTCAAAGTTGCCTGTGTCAGTATGCAGTGAGAGCTGTCGTCCAGGAACTTACAAAGTCTTGCAGAAAGGAAAGCCAGTCTGCTGCTATGACTGTATACCGTGTGCAGAGGGAGAAATCAGCAACAGCACAGGAATATGCTCCACACACCTGATATATGGCAATTTGCATACATTTTTTGCATTACACACTCTGTGCATCATGTTAAAGTTTGCCATGGTTCAGTCTCTTATTTACGTTTTTAGGTTGTAAACTGATAAAATTATAATAATAGTGACAATATTTCTATTACAGATTCTTATGACTGCAAAAAGTGTCCTGAAGAGTATTGGTCCAATCATAACAGAGATGCATGTGTACTGAAAAATGTCGAGTTCCTCTACTTCACTGAGGTTATGGGTATAATACTTGTATTTTTCACTTTGTTTGGCGTGTTCCTTACTTTAATTGTGGCCACTCTATTCTTGATCAATAAGGACACTCCCTTAGTGAAAGCAAACAACTCTGAGCTGAGCTTCCTGCTGCTCTTGTCCTTGACTCTGTGTTTCCTGTGCTCTCTGACCTTCATCGGCCGGCCCTCTGAGTGGTCCTGCATGCTGCGACACACGGCGTTCGGCATCACCTTCGTCCTCTGCATCTCTTGTGTGCTGGGGAAAACTATAGTGGTGTTGATGGCCTTTAAAGCGACACTTCCAGGCAGTAATGTGATGAAATGGTTCGGACCTGCACAGCAGAGGCTCAGTGTTCTGGCTTTCACTCTCATACAGGTTTTAATTTGCATTCTTTGGCTGATAATTAACCCTCCTTTTCCCTTCAAAAATATGAACCACTACAAGGACAAGATTATATTGGAGTGTGCCCTGGGATCACCTGTAGGGTTCTGGGCTGTGTTAGGATATATAGGACTCTTGGCTATGTTATGTTTTGTACTCGCATTTTTGGCTCGAAAGTTACCTGATAATTTCAATGAAGCTAAATTTATCACCTTCAGCTTGCTGATATTCTGCGCGGTCTGGGTTACATTTATCCCAGCGTATGTCAGCTCTCCTGGGAAGTTCACTGTGGCTGTGGAGATATTTGCTATTTTAGCCTCCAGTTATGGACTACTTCTCTGTATATTTGCACCAAAGTGCTTTATTATTGTTCTCAAACCTGAACTGAACACAAGAAAAAATCTGATGGGGAAAACAGGATCGCATTAAACATAAATGAAATTAGTTTCTTACTGTTTTTTTATTCATGGCTTGTGGCTTGGCTTTAATTTTGAGGGGAGCCAGGAATACAATTCATTAAAACATATGTATTAATTAGCTTCATTTTTTTCCACATGAAAACCTAAACAAAAGCTACAAAGCAACTGTGTGTTTTTTTATGTCTATTCAACATTGCTGAATGGCACATGAACACACTTTAATTTTTCCATGATGTTGTGAATACTATGTGGTGCTACAAAAGACAGTTATAGTTATAATAGTATAGTTATAATATATATCTATGTCTCCCTCTCTCGCTCTCTCTCTCTCTCTCTCTCTCTCTCTCTCTCTATATATATATATATATATAGAGAGAGAGAGAGAGAGGAATGTGTAATAATGATAATAATAATAATGTGTATTTCATAAAAAATGTAGAAAGTATGTTTTGAATTGTCTTACACTTGCTACCTCTTAATTATGCAATAAAAATAAGTAAATAAATAAAATGTAAAAACTATCCAGGATTTCCTGTTTCTTCATTTTACTTAGCTCAATCATGTACACTGTCTTTGCTCAAGCGTATTATGCACATATTTTACAAAAAACATGAGTAAAAAAAACAAAAACAAAAAAAAAAAACAACTCACACACACACATACACCAATAACTAAGTCCTGCACTAGCACTACTTATCGTGAGCTGTAGCATGTAGCATATGGATGTAATACTTAGGAAAACTGTCCTGACATATTAGTTTTTTTAACTGATTTTGTGAAGACATAATTTAATATTAAATAAAACCATATGATAATACATAGGCCCACAATGACACACACAAATAAACACACATGATGTATATGAAAGAGCACAGATGATGGGCGGTTCCAGATTTAAATGTTTGGTTTGCACTGATCCACCACCTGACTTTGTACTGATATGTTGCAGCAAATCAATTCATACAACACATTATAAAACTACATTTGTTATATCCATGAAATCAGTCAAAGGCTTTCATCACACCTACTCTCATGTACTCATTTTTGGTATCTTGGCCTTGAGCTCTGTTGTAACTACATAATTATTTAAAAAAAAAATGATTCATGTATAAATTTAAAGCATACATTAAATTTTGGTTCCCATATTTGTCTGAATAACAATTAATTTATGTTTTTTGTCTAAATCAGCTTTTGATTATACAGCTTTATTTCCAGTGTTTCTTTTTCCTGCTTCTCCATTTTCATTGTTGTTCTCTCAAGGAAAAAAAAAACACACCACAACTTTTTTGGCAAATTTTTGACAGAGTTTTATTTTTGTTTGAAATGTAATAAATGCATATCAACCACACATGTATACATGAACTTCAGGCCAAATTTTCAAATGCTTATTACAGTTTCGACAACAATAATGTGACAAAAAGTAGAGCACATGATTAACAAAAGTAACAGGTTTTTCATTCAACATTCAATAATTAATGGGACCCCCATTTCCGTCCAGGACGCTGGCCTGTGATGTGTTCCAGTGGTCTCAGCTGCACTTCTTGTTGCCTTTTGACACTTGTCACGGAGATGTGACAGGCGATTGGCACGGTCCTGTGCAGGGGTCGTAACTTGAGGTCGACCAGATCGGGGACGGTCACTGGAGGAGCCTGGGGTGTTGTAACGCTCAGCAAGGCGCACAATAATTGAGGGGTGAACTCCAAACTCCCTCGCTATGTCCTGAGTATTCCTTCCAGCTTGGAGCATGCCAATGGCCCTATTTCTCTCTGGTTGCAACAGTCGTGGCATTGTGCATAACTGTGCTTTTGGTTCCATTTTGTTGTCTTTTTATAGGAAATGGTTGTGTACAGTTGAGCAGTGATCAAACTCATGTCTGAGTTTTACTCATGAGCACACATGAATAAGGAATGCAAAAATATACTTTTTATTGCACCCCAAAATCAATGAACAAGAACCAAGAAAACAATCATCTTTTACTGAGCTCACAGCAGTTTGAAATTTTGTATTGGCAAGCATATTTTGGAGGTATTTTAAAAAATAAATGTGGTGCGTTTATTTTTTCCTTTTCCTTTCCTTTTTTTTCCTTTCCATTCGTCTTCAACCATTAGGGGCTGCAGGGGGGCTGGAGCCGATCCCAGCTGGCACTGGGCGAAGGAGGGGTTCACCCTGGACAGGTCGCCAGTCCAGCACATAGAGACAGAAATGCTCACATTCACACCTACAGGCAATTTAGAGTCAAGCTGCATTTTTTTGGACTGTGGGAGGAAGCCAGAAAAACCCACGCTAACATGGAGACAACATGCAAACTCCACCGTGCAGCCCTCCTTGAGTATAGATTTGAAAATTGAAAAATACAATCGACAGCTTCAACCTGATATCTTCAGTTTGCAGCTGTTTCCACCGCATCATACCTCATCACACCTCCATACTATTAAACTTACAGGAATAATGACACAATGGTGTTATAAACAGGATGTACCATCTCAATTGATGAACAACAAAGTGATCTGACATCATTATACAGTGATTGGATAAGAGGACCATCTGCAGAAGTATAAAGCTCTGCTCATGACAGGAGACGCACCTGTTGGTCAGCGACAGAAGAGCTCATCACAGCGTACAGGTTAGTGTGTGTCGGTTTGTACCAGATGAGTGACTGTGACTATGTCATGTTACTGTTTGTGCTTTTTGTGGGAGCCTTTGGAGCAGAGGAAGACACAGTGATCTGTGAGATGCTGGGGAGGCCAGAGTTTCCTCTGTTATCTAAGGAAGGAGATATTGTTATTGGAGGAGTTTTTGCCATCCACAAGCAAATGTCGAAACCTCCGTCCTCCTTCACATATGCTCCAGAACCTCTCATATGCACCGGGTACTGTTCGTTGTCTCCTATTTCATTTGCTTTGTTTTTTTTTTTTAACAGAAGAAAAGATGAGAAGTTGATCTTTAAAACTGTTTCACTCTTTCAGGATGAATATGAGACAATTTAAATTTGTCCAAACAATGATTTTTACCATCCAGGAGATCAACAAAAGCAGCTCTCTGCTGCCTAATATGTCAATTGGTTATAAGGTGTTTGACAACTGTGCTTCAACACTGTATTCAACATGTGTGGTGATGGGTCTAATAAATGGGCAGGAAAGGACTTTGGGTCAAACCTGCTCTGGCCAGTCATCAGTTCATGCCATCATTGGACCCTCTGGTTCCTCCTCAACCATTTCAATGCTACGGATTGCAGGGGTTTTCAAAATACCACTGGTAAATATTTGTCATATTTGTATTTTTCTTTTCTGACTGTTTCACATGTTCATTTTTACAGCTTACTAAGAAGGGACCATCAATAAAGACTAAATTCTGGTTGTAATATGGTTCATTTCAGGACTAAAAGGTCAGGACCAAGATAGCCAGGGTTTGAAGAGATACAGTAGTCAGCCTTTTGCCAGTTAATGATGTATATTGTATATAAATGCTATATATGCTTTTTGTTTCCCTCCTTTTCTATTAGATCAGTCACTTTGCCACTTGTGCCTGTCTGAGTAACAGAAAGGAGTACCCCTCCTTCTTCAGAACCATCCCCAGTGACTACTATCAGAGCAGAGCCTTGGCAAAACTGGTGAATCACTTTGGCTGGACATGGGTTGGAGCAGTTAGAAGTGACAATGACTATGGTAACAACGGCATGGAAACATTTATCACAGCTGCAAGGCAGGAGGGAGTCTGTATTGAGTATTCAGAGACCATCTCAAGCACTGATCCCAGTGCGCATATTTCCAGGGTGGTCAGAGTGATCCAAAGTGGCAGTGCAAAGGTTTTAGTGACCTTCCTCTCCCAGGAGATAGAAATTCTGCTTGAGGAAGCTCTGAGGCAGAACTTAACCGGGCTGCAGTGGGTGGGCAATGAGTCCTGGATTGCGGCAGGTCATCTGGCCACCAAGAGGTACTCAGGAATCCTGACAGGGTCTCTGGGCTTCACCATCAGAAAAGCAAAGATCCCAGGCCTGCGAGAGTTTCTTTTGCAGGTTCATCCAAGTCAAGACCCTGATAATAATCTGCTGAGGGAGTTCTGGGAAGCCACATTTGGTTGCAGTTTCCAACCCAGTCTGCATGGTCAGACCCAGTGCTCTGGATCTGAGAGACTAGAGGACATCAACAATCCTTTCACAGATATCTCAAAGCTGAGGATATCTAACAGTGTGTACAAGGCTGTGTATGCTGTGGCTCACGCCATACATAACATGTTGAAATGTGGGCAAAGTGGAGAGGCGGTGAATCAGTTGTGTATCCACAAAGATTCTTTGGAGCCAAAAGAGGTTAGAGGTCGCCTTCAAGAATTAAGTAAATCATTTGAAATAATAATCCTGTACTTTGAGTTATTCACTATTGTCCTCTGTTGGTAGGTTGTGAAACATCTCCAAGATGTGAATTTCACCCTTAAGTCAGGAGAAACTGTGGCTTTTGATGAAAACGGAGACCCTGCAGCAACTTTTGAGCTGGTGAACTGGCAGAGAAACCAAGCAGGAGATATTGTGTTTGTGGTTGTAGGGAGCTACGATGCCTCACTACCGAATGGAAAGCAGTTTATCATGAACGGAATAAACATAACATGGGCTGCTGGATCCCCAAAGGTATCAAACAAACATATTAGGTATGAAATAGGCTACACATTGTGTAAGTAAATTTTCCAAGCATCATATGCTTGATGCTGGGAGGGGGTTCTGAAGAACCCCTCCCACCCCCTCTATGACCAACTGGTCCAGATGAGGAGTACATTCAGCCAGAGACTGATCCCCCCTCGGCACACTACAAACCGTCTGGGTCAGTCCTTTCTTTTGGTGGCCATCAGGCTCCATAACCAAGGTCTGACCCCCATGTGACTCTGATCATCTGCTCCATATTTATTCCAAATGTATATATTACATATAGTTATATCATTACATATACATATGCTGTGCATATACAATACTCACCACCTGCTGCACTTTACTTATTACTGTTACTGTTATTTATTTTACTGTCAATTTTCTTCATTGCACCTTATTTCATTCACTGCACCTTCTCTTTTACTTTTTACTTTTTACTGTACTGTATTTATCTGTACTGTTGATGCTGCTAAGACACCCGAATTTCCCTCCGGGGATTAATAAAGGTTCATCTTATCTTATCTTATCTTATGCCATCAACAGCATTAAAAATAGGTCAGATCTGCATGATTTAGGAAATCATATAAAAGCAAAAAATGCACCTGTGGATGAGATCGCGAATACAAATGGCCCAAATACGGTTCCTTCGTAGGTTGGCTGTGGTCAGAATTCCCTGTTCTGCCCGCTGCCTTTTGCAACCTGGCCCTAGATAAGTGGAGAGGATAGATAGATGGATGGATGGATGGATGGATGGATGGATGGATGGATGCTGAAAGTTGTGGACTGTAGCTTTACGTATTTGGTCTACAGCAACAAACTATAAGTATCTGATGAACTGTGGTGTTGTTACAGAGGCCACAGTCTGTCTGCAGTGAGAGTTGTCTGCCAGGTTTCCGGCAGGCTGTGATTAAAGGCAAACCCATCTGCTGTTTCTCCTGCATCGCCTGTGCTGATGGAGAGATCAGCAACTCCAGCAGTGAGCAGTTCTCTAATTTATTATGTAATATTTGTATGAAATCAATGCTTTCCAGTATCTTTATTAGCTAATAAATGCAGCCAGTGCTTATTTTCATATAAACTCTGCTATCATAACTTGCAGCATAATCACACTTCAGCGTTTCACATTTTCCATCCAGATTCTGCCGAGTGTTCACGGTGTCCACTGGAGTCCTGGTCAAATGAAGATCACAGCCGCTGTGTTCCAAAGGTGATCGAGTTCCTGTCTTATGAAGAAACCATGGGCGCCCTCCTCGCTGCTTTCTCCTTGTTCGGAGCAAGTTTGACAGTGGTGGTGTCATGTGTCTTCTTTCGCTTTCGTCACACACCTCTCGTCAAAGCCAGCAACTCTGAGCTGAGCTTCCTGCTGCTCTTCTCCTTGACTCTGTGTTTCCTGTGCTCTCTGACCTTCATCGGCCGGCCCTCTGAGTGGTCCTGCATGCTGCGACACGGCGTTCGGCATCACCTTCGCCCTGTGCATGTCTTGTATCTTGGCTAAGACCATGGCGGTGGTAAACGCCTTTAAGGCTAAAAGGCCAGGGAACACATTTCCTCAGTGCTCTGCTCCACTTCAGAGAACAAGCGTTCTCAGCTGCACTTTACTGCAGGTGTTAGTTTGTGTGCTGTGGTTAACTCTTGCCCCGCCATTGCCCTACAAAAATACAGCTCATGCCACTGAAAGGATTATTCTAGAGTGTGATTTAGGTTCACCTGTTGGCTTCTGGGCCGTGCTGGGTTATATAGGACTCCTGGCTGTGCTGTGCTTCATCCTCGCCTTTCTGGCTCGAAAGTTACCTGATAATTTCAATGAAGCTAGATTTATCACCTTCAGCATGCTGATATTCTGTGCAGTCTGGGTCACATTTATCCCAGCGTATGTCAGCTCTCCTGGGAAGTTCACTGTGGCTGTGGAGATATTTGCTATTTTAGCCTCCAGTTATGGACTGCTTCTCTGTATATTTGCATCAAAGTGCTATATAATTGTTCTTAAACCTGAACTGAACACAAAAAAACATCTAATGGTTAAAACAGGATTCCATTAAACGTAGATCAAATTACAGTCTTTTACATTTTTAAACCATGGCTTGTGGTTTGGCTTAAATTTTTGAAGTGACACCAGAATACTATTCATTAAAACATACATCATTTAGCTTCCTGTTTCTCTATATCAAAATCTAGACAAAAGCTACAAAGCAACAGATTAATTTTTTTCAAAGTCAATTCAACATTGTTGATGGGCAGTTAAACTCATTTTGGAGTTAATCCTACCTATTTGGTGCCACAGTTGACAGCTAAAAATGCTTGCATTAAAATAATAATTATAATGATTTGTGGTTCATATAAATAAAAACATGTTTTTCATTATCTTACACTTTTATTGTTACCACTATATTGCACTATAAAAAATAAAAAAATAAAAAAGTATCCATGACTTCCTGTCTCTTCATTTTAATTAACATAAGTGGGCCATCACCATGTACACTGTCATCACTCAAGCATAATCTGCACATATTTTACATAAAACATTTGTGTGTAAGGGCTTTGTCAGTATCTCAAAAAAACTGACACTATCCTTTCCCATGCAGATTGTTCTGCCTAGTATCCCCTATGAAAAAGTAAAGCTCTTATTTCATTCAGGGAAGTTACGTTACGAACCAGGTTTTCTGTTTCAGGAATGCCCTGTTCACACTGAATCAGTTACAGACATGTGCACCTTGAACCCGGCCGGTCCATTTAGCTCCATTGAATCAGGATTAAACTTAAAGGCGTTGCTGATGGCCCATCAGTGGTCTGTGGAATGAATCAGTGACCAAAAGTCAGAAGCAATCATAAGATATACCATTAATATAGTATTAACTTAACATGTTTTCAGGCTTTCATTCAGTAGCCTTCCCACCAGAAAAAGAGTAGGCTACATTAGAACATGCTAACAACCATTTAATCCTGGTGATCGCAAAACATTTAGCATGTTAGCATGCCAAATAGAAGGCTGTTGGTCAGTGTCACCCGCTGGACCGTAAATATATACAACTGTGATGATGTGAGGTACTGGATAACAGGCTGGACTCAAACGCACAACAAGGAGAGCAGATCAAAATTCACAATTAACTTTAATACAAAAGCAAATGGTTGGTACTTAAGAGATCAGTCCAACAGGCTAACAAATCCAAATCGCTAGGCAAGGGCAGGGTCAAAAAACGAGCAGAGAATCAAAAACACGAGGAGACTAGATCACTGGGAAAAATAACGTGAGGACGCTTGCACTCTGGGAGATACAAAGACCAACTGGCACAGAAGGGAAGGGGAACACAGCTTAAATACTAAAGAGGGGAGTGACTAACTATGGACAGGTGGACACAATCAGGGCGGGGAGACGATCAGACGCAGGTGAGGGTAGTTGGAAAGTAGGTCAGGGGATTTCATTCATTCAAAACGCGGAAGAACAGCAGGGCAGGAAGTGACGTGCTCTGAAACGAGAGGAGGGATTAGATTTCAAAATAAAAAAGGAAATGGACAACATTCACAACCACAAGGACAAAAACGTAATCTCGGGGCGTGACAGATGAACACATTCAAATAAAACTACTTTTTTGATATGTTATATTTTGAATATACATATGCAACTCAACTCAAATCATAAAAACCATCAGTTTTTGACAATGTGAAGCCCCAGATTAAGGTTAATCCCACATTTTTAGAATTTTCTCTGTACACTATATCTGTAAAACTACGTTAAGGTTAAAGTTAAGGAAAGATCATGCTTCTGGCTAATGACCACAGGTTGAAGTTTTGAAACGACGGAGGATAAAGTTAATAAAAAAGTAAACTATAACAGGATCCAAACTCCAATCTGCTGCTTGAAGACAGCCACCATATCCACCAGCATAACTTTCACACCACTAACTACGTCCTGCATTTTAGGTATTGATTTGTGTGCTATACTGGAAGTACACATAGTTTTATATTCTACACACACAGTAGAGAACACATATGCCCACAACCAGTCAGCAATTTGAGGGGGGATGAAGGGGGGTGGCATCCCCCTTGTTAGCAAAATGACCAAGATGCATGCCCTTTGTTAACCTGCCATCCTCTCTCCATCCCATAGTAGCAGAGACAGTGCAGGGCATGGGTGTTGTTTAGCTGACTATGTCTGTTGAGTCCTCTTGACTCATGGATCCTTTATATGACTGAGGACTGTTAGAATCTATGGCCCTGACCATGGCTCTATCAGTGGCCTAACCGTGCTTTGAATTCATTAAACCAAGGGCTGTCTATGGCGCTGAACTACCAGATGCATTTGTAATTAATAAATAATGACATAATGGTGTTATAAACAGGATGTACCATCTCAATTGATGAACAACAAAGTGATCTGACATCATTATACAGTGATTGGATAAGAGGACCATCTGCAGAAGTATAAAGCTCTGCTCATGACAGGAGACGCACCTGTTGGTCAGCGACAGAAGAGCTCATCACAGCGTACAGGTTAGTGTGTGTCGGTTTGTACCAGATGAGTGACTGTGACTATGTCATGTTACTGTTTGTGCTTTTTGTGGGAGCCTTTGGAGCAGAGGAAGACACAGTGCTCTGTGAGATGCTGGGGAGGCCAGAGATTCCTCTGTTATCTAAGGAAGGAGATATTATTATTGGAGGAGTTTTCTACATCCACAAGCGAATGTCGAAACCTCCGTCCTCCTTCACATATGCTCCAGAACCTCTCATATGCACCGGGTACTGTTCGTTGTCTCCTATCTCATTTGCTTTGTTTTTTTTTTTTAACAGAAGAAAAGATGAAAAGTTGATCTTTAAAACTGTTTCACTCTTTCAGGATAAATATGAGACAATTTAAATTTGTCCAAACAATGATTTTTACCATCCAGGAGATCAACAATAGCAGCTCTCTGCTGCCTAATATCTCAATTGGTTATAAGGTGTTTGACAACTGTGCTTCAACACTGTATTCAACACGTGTGGTGATGGGTCTAATAAATGGGCAGGAAAGGACTTTGGGTCAAACCTGCTCTGGCCAGTCATCAGTTCATGCCATCATTGGACCCTCTGGTTCCTCCTCAACCATTTCAATGCTACGGATTGCAGGGGTTTTCAAAATACCACTGGTAAATATTTGTCATATTTGTATTTTTCTTTTCTGACTGTTTCACATGTTCATTTTTACAGCTTACTAAGAAGGGACCATCAATAAATACTGAATTCTGGTTGTAATATGGCTCATTTCAGGACTAAAAGGTCAGCACCAAGATAGCCAGGGTTTGAAGAGATACAGTAGTCAGCCTTTTGCCAGTTAATGATGTATATTGTATATAAATGCTATATATGCTTTTTGTTTCCCTCCTTTTCTATTAGATCAGTCACTTTGCCACTTGTGCCTGTCTGAGTAACAGAAAGGAGTACCCCTCCTTCTTCAGAACCATCCCCAGTGACTACTATCAGAGCAGAGCCTTGGCAAAACTGGTGAAGCACTTTGGCTGGACATGGGTTGGAGCAGTTAGAAGTGACAATGACTATGGTAACAACGGCATGGAAACATTTATCACAGCTGCAAGGCAGGAGGGAGTCTGTATTGAGTATTCAGAGACCATCTCAAGCACTGATCCCAGTGCGCATATTTCCAGGGTGGTCAGAGTGATCCAAAGTGGCAGTGCAAAGGTTTTAGTGACCTTCCTCTCCCAGGAGATAGAAATTCTGCTTGAGGAAGCTCTGAGGCAGAACTTAACCGGGCTGCAGTGGGTGGGCAATGAGTCCTGGATTGCGGCAGGTCATCTGGCCACCAAGAGGTACTCAGGAATCCTGACAGGGTCTCTGGGCTTCACCATCAGAAAAGCAAAGATCCCAGGCCTGCGAGAGTTTCTTTTGCAGGTTCATCCAAGTCAAGACCCTGATAATAATCTGCTGAGGGAGTTCTGGGAAGCCACATTTGGTTGCAGTTTCCAACCCAGTCTGCATGGTCAGACCCAGTGCTCTGGTTCTGAGAGACTAGAGGACATCAACAATCCTTTCACAGATATTTCAAAGCTGAGGATATCTAACAATGTGTATAAGGCTGTGTATGCTGTGGCTCACGCCATACATAACATGTTGAAATGTGGGCAAAGTGGAGAGGCGGTGAATCAGTCCTGCATCCAGAAAGATTTTTTTGAGTCAAAACAGGTTAGAGGTCACATTTGAGAATTATGCTATTCTGTAAATTATTATTATGTAAATAAATAAGTTATTCACCATTGTTATCTGTTGGTAGGTTGTGGAACATCTCCAAGATGTGAATTTCACCCTTCATTCAGGAGAAACTGTGGCTTTTGATGAAAACGGAGACCCTGCAGCAACTTATGAGCTGGTGAACTGGCAGAGAAACCAAGCAGGAGATATTGTGTTTGTGGTTGTAGGGAGCTATGATGCCTCACTACCGAATGGAAAGCAGTTTATCATGAACGGAATGAACATAACATGGGCTGCTGGATCCCCAAAGGTATCAAGTGTGCATGAAATACTAATTGTGGAAGTTGATTTTCAAGGTAATAAGTGTTCCCTGAGTTATTTCTGTCATTAAAAAATGGTCAGTTATGCATTGTTTTGGAAACAACTTTTTGGAAATAAGTATTTGAACCACAGGGGCAACAAACTATAAGTATCTGATGAGCTGTGGTGTTGTTACAGAGGCCACAGTCTGTCTGCAGTGAGAGTTGTCTGCCAGGTTTCCGGCAGGCTGTGATTAAAGGCAAACCCATCTGCTGTTTCTCCTGCATCGCCTGTGCTGATGGAGAGATCAGCAACTCCAGCAGTGAGCAGTTCTCTAATTTATTATGTAATATTTGTATGAAATCAATGCTTTCCAGTATCTTTATTAGCTAATAAATGCAGCCAGTGCTTATTTTCATATGAGCTCTGCTGTCATAACTTGCAGCATAATCATATTTTTTCCATCCAGATTCTGCCGAGTGTTCACGGTGTCCACTGGAGTCCTGGTCAAATGAAGATCACAGCCGCTGTGTTCCAAAGGTGATCGAGTTCCTGTCTTATGAAGAAACCATGGGCGCCCTCCTCGCTGCTTTCTCCTTGTTCGGAGCAAGTTTGACAGTGGTGGTGTCATGTGTCTTCTTTCGCTTTCGTCACACACCTCTCGTCAAAGCCAGCAACTCTGAGCTGAGCTTCCTGCTGCTCTTCTCCTTGACTCTGTGTTTCCTGTGCTCTCTGACCTTCATCGGCCGGCCCTCTGAGTGGTCCTGCATGCTGCGACACACGGCGTTCGGCATCACCTTCGCCCTGTGCATGTCTTGTATCTTGGCTAAGACCATGGCGGTGGTAAACGCCTTTAAGGCTAAAAGGCCAGGGAACACATTTCCTCAGTGCTCTGCTCCACTTCAGAGAACAAGCGTTCTCAGCTGCACTTTACTGCAGGTGTTAGTTTGTGTGCTGTGGTTAACTCTTGCCCCGCCATTCCCCTACAAAAATACAGCTCATGCCACTGAAAGGATTATTCTAGAGTGTGATTTAGGTTCACCTGTTGGCTTCTGGGCCGTGCTGGGTTATATAGGACTCCTGGCTGTGCTGTGCTTCATCCTCGCCTTTCTGGCTCGAAAGTTACCTGATAATTTCAATGAAGCTAGATTTATCACCTTCAGCATGCTGATATTCTGTGCAGTCTGGGTCACATTTATCCCAGCGTATGTCAGCTCTCCTGGGAAGTTCACTGTGGCTGTGGAGATATTTGCTATTTTAGCCTCCAGTTATGGACTGCTTCTCTGTATATTTGCATCAAAGTGCTATATAATTGTTCTTAAACCTGAACTGAACACAAAAAAACATCTCATGGGGAAAATAGGATTCCATTAAACGTAGATCAAATTACAGTCTTTTACATTTTTAAAACATGGCTTGTGGTTTGGCTTAAATTTTTGAAGTGACACCAGAATACTATTCATTAAAACATACATCATTTAGCTTCCTGTTTCTCTATATCAAAATCTAGACAAAAGCTACAAAGCAACAGATTAATTTTTTTCAAAGTCAATTCAACATTGTTGATGGGCAGTTAAACTCATTTTGGAGTTAATCCTACCTATTTGGTGCCACAGTTGACAGCTAAAAATGCTTGCATTAAAATAATAATTATAATGATTTGTTGTTCATATAAATAAAAACATTTTAAAAACATGTTTTTCATTATCTTACACTTTTATTGTTACCACTATATTGCACTATAAAAAATAAAAAACTATCCATGACTTCCTGTCTCTTCATTTTAATCATCATAAGTGGGCCATCACCATGTACACTGTCATCACTCAAGCATAATCTGCACATATTTTACACAAAACATGCGTGAAAGGGCTTTGTCAGTGTCTCAAAAAACTGACACTATGCTTTCCCACACAGACTGTTCTGTCTAGTATCCCCTAATAAAAAAAGTAAACTATAACAGGATCCAAACTCCAATCTGCTGCTTGAAGACAGCCACCATATCCACCAACATAACTTTCACACCACTAACTACGTCCTGCATTTTAGGTATTGATTTGTTTGCTATACTGTAAGTACACATAGTTTTATATTCTACACACACAGTAGAGAACACATATGCCCACAACCAGTCAGCAATTTGAGGGGGGATGAAGGGGGGTGGCATCCCCCTTGTTAGCAAAATGACCAAGATGCATGCCCTTTGTTAACCTGCCATCCTCTCTCCATCCCATAGTAGCAGAGACAGTGCAGGGCATGGGTGTTGTTTAGCTGACTATGTCTGTTGAGTCCTCCTGACTCATGGATCCTTTATATGACTGAGGACTGTTAGAATCTATGGCCCTGACCATGGCTCTATCAGTGGCCTAACCGTGCTTTGAATTCATTAAACCAAGGGCTGTCTATGGCGCTGAACTACCAGATGCATTTGTAATTAATAAATAATGACATAATGGTGTTATAAACAGGATGTACCATCTCAATTGATGAACAACAAAGTGATCTGACATCATTATACAGTGATTGGATAAGAGGACCATCTGCAGAAGTATAAAGCTCTGCTCATGACAGGAGACGCACCTGTTGGTCAGCGACAGAAGAGCTCATCACAGCGTACAGGTTAGTGTGTGTCGGTTTGTATCAGATGAGTGACTGTGCCTATGTCATGTTACTGTTTGTGCTTTTTGTGAGAGCCTTCGAAGCAGAGGAAGACACAGTGATCTGTGAGATGCTGGGCAGCCCAGAGTTCCCTGTGTTATCTAAGGAAGGTGATATCACTATTGGAGGAGTTTTCTCCATCCACAAACCAATACTGAAGCCTCCGCCCTCCTTCACATATGCTCCAGAACCTCTCGTATGCTCCGGGTACTGTTTGTTGTCTTCTTTCTTATTTTTTTTGTTACTTAGCAGAAGAAATGTCAAGAAACTGTTTGTTAAAATGTTTTTTGCTCTTTCAGGATGAATATGAGAGCATTTCACTTTGTCCAAACAATGATTTTTACCATCCAGGAGATCAACAATAGCAGCTCTCTGCTGCCTAATATCTCAATTGGTTATAAGGTGTTTGATAAATGTGGTTCAACACAGTCTTCAACACGTGTGGTGATGGGTCTAATAAATGGGCAGGAAAGGACTTTGGGTCAAACCTGCTCTGGCCAGTCATCAGTTCATGCCATCATTGGACCCTCAGATTCCTCCTCAACCATTTCGATGCTACAAATTGCAGGGGTTTTCAAAATACCACTGGTAAATATTTGTCATATTTGTATTAATTCTTTGACTGATTTCACTATGTTCCTTTTAACTACTTATCATGAAGGGACCATCAACAAAAACTGAATTCTGGTAGTAATGTGGTTCATTTCAGGACTATAAGGTCAGAATTAAGGTTGCCAGGGTTTGCACAAATATAACAGATTGAGTCAAAAGTCTACATGTTGTCAGTTAATACTCATACTCCAGTGTTATAAATGTGTGTGTGTGTGTGTGTGTTTTTTATCCCTCCATATCTATTAGATCAGCCACTTTGCCACTTGTGCCTGTCTGAGTAACAGAAAGGAGTACCCCTCCTTCTTCAGAACCATCCCCAGTGACTACTATCAGAGCAGAGCCTTGGCAAAACTGGTGAAGCACTTTGGCTGGACATGGGTTGGAGCAGTTAGAAGTGACAATGACTATGGTAACAACGGCATGGAAACATTTATCACAGCTGCAAGGCAGGAGGGAGTCTGTATTGAGTATTCAGAGACCATCTCAAGCACTTACCCCAGTGGGCAAATTGCCAGGGTGGTCAGAGTGATCCAAAGCGGCAGTGCAAAGGTTTTAGTAGCCTTCCTCTCCCACGGGCTGGGAATTCTGCTTGATGAAGCTCTGAAGCAGAACTTAACTGGGCTGCAGTGGGTGGGCAGTGAGTCTTGGATTACAGCAAGTTATCTGGCCACCAAGAGGTACTCAGGAATCCTGACAGGGTCTCTGGGCTTCACCATCAGAAAAGCAAAGATCCCAGGCCTGCGAGAGTTTCTTTTGCAGGTTCACCCAAGTCAAGACCCTGATAATAATCTGCTGAGGGAGTTCTGGGAAGCCACATTTGGTTGCAGTTTCCAACCCAGTCTGCATGGTCAGACCCAGTGCTCTGGTTCTGAGAGACTAGAGGACATCAACAATCCTTTCACAGATGTGTCAAAGCTGAGGATATCTAACAATGTGTATAAGGCTGTGTATGCTGTGGCACATGCCATACATAACATGTTGAAATGTGGGCAAAGTGGAGAGGCGGTGAATCAGTCGTGTATCTGGAGAGATTCTTTAGAGCCAAAAGAGGTAAGAGGTCGCCTTCAAGAATTAAGTATTAAGTATTATACATTTATTAAGTAAAGTTTATTTTATTTATTCAATATTTATTATTATTATTATTATTATTATTATTATTATTATTATTATTATTATTATTATTATTATTATTATTATTATTGTTCTCCATTGTTATCTGTTGGTAGGTTGTGAAACACCTCCAAGATGTGAATTTCACCCTTCATTCAGGAGAAACTGTGGCTTTTGATGAAAACGGAGACCCTGCAGCAACTTATGAGCTGGTGAACTGGCAGAGAAACCAAGCAGGAGATATTGTGTTTGTGGTTGTAGGGAGCTACGATGCCTCACTACCGAATGGAAAGCAGTTTATCATGAACGGAATAAACATAACATGGGCTGCTGGATCTCCAAAGGTATCAAACAAACATATTAAATCTAAAATAGTTTACACATTGTGGAGGTTAATTGTCACAATTGCCATTCCCATCATTAAACATGGGTAACTTCTGCATTTTGGAAGCCATATTAAATTAGTGTGAAATATTAAATACAAAATAAAAGGCTACACATATTAGGTATGAAATAATCTACACATTGTGGAGTTGTTAAGTGTAATTTCCATTTTCAAAAATAGCTCAATTCTGCTTTGTTTAGGAAGTAAAAAAATAAAAATACACTCATATATAAAAATGTAATATGTACTAAACAGTACTATGTATTTTGCACACTGACATTCCAAGTGCCAAGAGTTTCACTTATCATGTAGACTGATGTTGAAGATCAAGTTATAAAGCATAAACTAGAGCATTTGACCCTGAAATAGCCCCTAATGCTGATCAAATTAAACCAATTAAGTTGAAGCTGCAGTTGGTAACTTTGAGCAAATATGATAAAATGTTATTTTCACAAAACTGTCATTATATCATGACAATAGACATGAGCCAAATAATCTATAAAACAAATCATGTTCCTCTGCTTCGTGACTAGTACTTCTAATCTCTTTTGCAATTTCCCACAGTGACCAAACAAACACAACCAATCAGTGTCGAGCAGTCCCGCAAATCCCGATCAAACGGTCACGCTATGCAGCACTGATCAAATATGAATCAATGTTCTGTAACTGTCATGTCTATTTCTCTCCTCAAATGTTTTCAGAAACATCTTGTTCTGTCCTGTTAAGCTGTAAAAGACAATTGAGTCAAGACAATACCAAGCACCGCCCATCAGCAGGAGCAAACTTTCTCATTTTACAGCAGTGAACTCAAAAATTTCTCTGAAATCATTTCACACAAGAATTGGAGAAACAAAATCTTGATTGATATTTGATCAGTGCTGCTGATATTTTAGTTTTATCAGCATTGATGAGTTTTGCAATCAGTGATTGAAAGCTGCTTACAGAATTATTGGCATTGATTGGTTGTTTTCCTTCAGTGCTGTGAAATCTTAAAAATGTTACTGACTTCAGCTTTAAATATTTGGACAACAGGAGCAACAAACTATAAGTATCTGATGAGCTGTGGTGTTGTTACAGAGGCCACAGTCTGTCTGCAGTGAGAGTTGTCTGCCAGGTTTCCGGCAGGCTGTGATTAAAGGCAAACCCATCTGCTGTTTCTCCTGCATCGGATGTGCTGATGGAGAGATCAGCAACTCCAGCAGTGAGCAGTTCTCTAATTTATTATGTAATATTTGTATGAAATCAATGCTTTCCAGTATCTTTATTAGCTAATAAATGCAGCCAGTGCTTATTTTCATATGAGCTCTGCTGTCATAACTTGCAGCATAATCATATTTTTTCCATCCAGATTCTGCCGAGTGTTCACGGTGTCCACTGGAGTCCTGGTCAAATGAAGATCACAGCCGCTGTGTTCCAAAGGTGATCGAGTTCCTGTCTTATGAAGAAACCATGGGCGCCCTCCTCGCTGCTTTCTCCTTGTTCGGAGCAAGTTTGACAGTGGTGGTGTCATGTGTCTTCTTTCGCTTTCGTCACACACCTCTCGTCAAAGCCAGCAACTCTGAGCTGAGCTTCCTGCTGCTCTTCTCCTTGACTCTGTGTTTCCTGTGCTCTCTGACCTTCATCGGCCGGCCCTCTGAGTGGTCCTGCATGCTGCGACACACGGCGTTCGGCATCACCTTCGCCCTGTGCATGTCTTGTATCTTGGCTAAGACCATGGCGGTGGTGAACGCCTTTAAGGCTAAAAGGCCAGGGAACACATTTCCTCAGTGCTCTGCTCCACTTCAGAGAACAAGCGTTCTCAGCTGCACTTTACTGCAGGTGTTAGTTTGTGTGCTGTGGTTAACTCTTGCCCTGCCATTCCCCTACAAAAATACAGCTCATGCCACTGAAAGGATTATTCTAGAGTGTGATTTAGGTTCACCTGTTGGCTTCTGGGCCGTGCTGGGTTATATAGGACTCCTGGCTATGCTGTGCTTCATCCTCGCCTTTCTGGCTCGAAAGTTACCTGATAATTTCAATGAAGCTAGATTTATCACCTTCAGCATGCTGATATTCTGTGCAGTCTGGGTCACATTTATCCCAGCGTATGTCAGCTCTCCTGGGAAGTTCACTGTGGCTGTGGAGATATTTGCTATTTTAGCCTCCAGTTATGGACTGCTTCTCTGTATATTTGCACCAAAATGCTATATAATTGTTCTCAAACCTGAACTGAACACAAAAAAATATATGATGGGGAAAACAGGATCACATTTAACATAAATTAAAAGACAGTCATTAACATGTTTATTTCCTGTGGCCTGACTTTAATTTTTAAGTGACCACAGAATACTACATATTCATGATTATTTTGCATCTTTTTTTCTCTGTCTCAGAATATAAACAAAAACAGCAAAAAAGCTGTATTTTATTCATTTTTTTTTCAATCCAACATTATCCACTGACAATTAAACTCATATTTTGATTTTAAGCAATTTCATGACGTAGTGAATCCTAACTATGGATGCTCACATTAAAAAAAATAAATATATATATATATATATATATATAAACTGTACAGCAAGAATGGCAGCAGCAGATTAGCAGTCTTTTATTTAGCATGCTGACATGCTAAATGTTATGCTGAACACCAGCATGTTAGGATTTGTTAACTGTTTATATGCATGTTAATGTATTAATGTAGACTGGTGTGATAGCCTTGGCTGGTGGGTACTGCATGAAAATCCTGAATACATGTTTAGTTAACATCATACCATGATGTGCTGTATTTTATTCTTTCTTATGGCTTTTGGTCGCCAGTTCAATCCACAGACCACTGACGGGCCCTTCAGCAAAGCCATTAAGTTTAAACCTGATTCAGAGGAGCTAAATACACTGGTCCGGTTCAAGGTGTAAATGTTTGTAACTGATTTAGTGGGAACAGGGCATCCCTAAAAATGAAAACTTGCCTGAATAAAATAAGAGCTTTGTTATTTCATTAGCAGCTATATATGTATTTGGAGATAATAATAGAACAGGCTGTGTGGGAAAGGGTAGAGTAAAGTTGAGGTCCTATTCAAGTATTTCTCTTTTTTTTATAATGAAAAGCCTTTTCATCTATATGATATTTATAAAATATGTGCATATTATGTTTGTGTGATGACTATTCATGGTGATGACCCTATTATACAAAGTGGAATAAAGAGACAGGAACTCATAGACAGTTTTTTTTTATTATTATTTTTATTTATTTTTTTTATTGTGCAATAAAGTGGTAACAATAAAAGTGTACAATAATGAAACACATGTTCTTAAAACTTTTTTATTCATATAGACTGCAAATTCTTCTTCTTCTTCTTATTATTATTATGATATTGTATTATTATTGTAAATTTCTCCACTGTGGGACTAATAAAGGAATATCTTATCTTATCTTATCTTATCTTATTATTTTTATTATTGTTATTGTTGTTTTAATGCAAGCAGTTTTTTACCGTTTATAGGTAGGATTCACTACAACATACAGCGGCTTTGTGGCTATTGTTTATATTTGACACAAAAAAGCAAAATTAAATGTATACACACACCACAAGGCATGAAATAAAGAAATGTAAAACACTGTAGTATTATTTATGTTTAATGCGATCCTGTTTTACCCATGAGATGTTTTTTTGTGTTCATCTGGGGTTTAAGAACAATTATATAGCACTTTGGTGCAAATATACAGAGAAGCAGTCCATAACTGGAGGCTAAAATAGCAAATATCTCCACAGCCACAGTGAACTTCCCAGGAGAGCTGACATACGCTGGGATAAATGTGACCCAGACTGCGCAGAATATCAGCATGCTGAAGGTGATAAATTTAGCTTCATTGAAATTATCAGGTAACTTTCGAGCCAGAAAAGCGAGGATGAAGCACAGCACAGCCAAGAGTCCTATATAACCCAGCACGGCCCAGAAGCCAACAGGTGAACCTAAATCACACTCTAGAATAATCCTTTCAGTGGCATGAGCTGTATTTTTGTAGGGCAATGGCGGGGCAAGAGTTAACCACAGCACACAAACTAACACCTGCAGTAAAGTGCAGCTGAGAACGCTTGTTCTCTGAAGTGGAGCAGAGCACTGAGGAAATGTGTTCCCTGGCCTTTTAGCCTTAAAGGCGTTCACCACCGCCATGGTCTTAGCCAAGATACAAGACATGCACAGGGCGAAGGTGATGCCGAACGCCGTGTGTCGCAGCATGCAGGACCACTCAGAGGGCCGGCCGATGAAGGTCAGAGAGCACAGGAAACACAGAGTCAAGGAGAAGAGCAGCAGGAAGCTCAGCTCAGAGTTGCTGGCTTTGACGAGAGGTGTGTGACGAAAGCGAAAGAAGACACATGACACCACCACTGTCAAACTTGCTCCGAACAAGGAGAAAGCAGCGAGGAGGGCGCCCATGGTTTCTTCATAAGACAGGAACTCGATCACCTTTGGAACACAGCGGCTGTGATCTTCATTTGACCAGGACTCCAGTGGACACCGTGAACACTCGGCAGAATCTGGATGGAAAATGTGAAACGCTGAATTGTGATTATGTTGCCAGTTATGATAGCAGAGTGTATATGAAAATAAGCACTGGCTGCATTTAGCCAGTATTAGCTAATAAAGATACTGGAAAGCATTGATTTCATACAAATATTACATAATAAATTAGAGAACTGCTCACTGCTGGAGTTGCTGATCTCTCCATCAGCACAGGCGATGCAGGAGAAACAGCAGATGGGTTTGCCTTTAATCACAGCCTGCCGGAAACCTGGCAGACAACTCTCACTGCAGACAGACTGTGGCCTCTGTAACAACACCACAGCTCATGCTCTCATGCTCTTACTCTACTGCAGAGACATATTTTACTGTAAACATAATCTTGCTTCACATTTGATCATTGCTGCCTAATTTGAGCGTTTCATAACTTTTGTGATTAGTGAATAACAGCTGCCCAAAGACTGCTTGTGTCCGATAGGTTGTGTTTGTTCAGGCATGGTGGCAATTTGCAAATGTCATTAGGAGCACTAAGACAATATAGCAGAACATAATTTTTTTCACAGATTATCTGTTTCAGGTACTATTATCAGCATATGATGATAGTTTTGTAAAAATAGCTTTTTTATCATATTTGCTCAAAGTTACTCACTGCAGCTTTAATTTACTTAGTTTGATTTAATCATGTCTGCTTTATACCTTGATCTTACACATCACTTTACTTCAGAAGTGAAACTCTTGGCACTTGGCATGTCAGTCTGCAAAATATGCTGTAATTTTATATATTACACATTTTATACATTTTTTTGTTGTTTTTTTACTTTTATATGACTTCCTAAACAACGCAGAATTGACCTATTTTTAATGCAGTGAATGGCATTTATTACTCAAATCAACTTCCACAATGTGTAGCCTATTTTATAGCTAACATGTTTGTTTGATACCTTTGGGGATCCAGCAGCCCATGTTATGTTTATTCCGTTCATGATAAACTGCTTTCCATTCGGTAGTGAGGCATCATAGCTCCCTACAACCACAAACACAATATCTCCTGCTTGGTTTCTCTGCCAGTTCACCAGCTCATAAGTTGCTGCAGGGTCTCCGTTTTCATCAAAAGCCACAGTTTCTCCTGAATGAAGGGTGAAATTCACATCTTGGAGGTGTTTCACAACCTACCAACAGAGGACAGTGGTGAATAACTTAAAGTACAGGATTATTTGTTAATTAGTTTCTACTTAATTCTTGACCTCTAACCTGTTTTGGCTCTAAAGAATCTCTCCAGATACACGACTGATTCACTGCTTCGCCACTTTGCCCACATTTCAACATGTTATGTATGGCATGTGCCACAGCATAAACAGCCTTATACACATTGTTAGATATGCTCAGCTTTGACACATCTGTGAAAGGATTGTTGATGTCCTCTAGTCTCTCAGAACCAGAGCACTGGGTCTGACCATGCAGACTGGGTTGGAAACTGCAACCAAATGTGGCTTCCCAGAACTCCCTCAGCAGATTATTATCAGGGTCTTGACTTGGGTGAACCTGCAAAAGGAACTCTCGCAGGCCTGGGATCTTTGCTTTTCTGATGGTGAAGCCCAGAGACCCTGTCAGGATTCCTGAGTACCCCTTGTTGGCCAGATAACTTGCTGTAATCCAGGAGTCACTGCCCACCCACTGCAGCCCGGTTAAGTTCTGCTTCAGAGCTTCATCAAGCAGATTTTCAAACCCATGGGAGAGGAAGACAACTAAAACCTTTGCACTGCCACTTTGGATCACTCTGACCACCCTGGAAATATGCGCACTGGGGTCAGTGTTTGTGATGGCTTCTGAGTATTCAATACAGACTCCCTCCTGCCTTGCAGCTGTGATAAATGTTTCCATGCCGTTGTTACCATAGTCATTGTCACTTCTAACTGCTCCAACCCATGTCCAGCCAAAGTGCTTCACCAGTTTTGCCAAGGCTCTGCTCTGATAGTAGTCACTGGGGATGGTTCTGAAGAAGGAGGGGTACTCCTTTCTGTTACTCAGACAGGCACAAGTGGCATAGTAGCTGATCTAATAAAAAAAGAAAAGGAGGGAAACAAAGTAAACACATTTATAACATCTGAGTATCAGTATTAACTGAAACAAGGGAGATTTTTTACTCAATCTGATGCATCTTTACAAACCCTGGCAACCTTAGTCCTGACCTTGTAGCATTGAAATATGAACCACATTACTACCAGAATTCAGTCTTTGTTGATGTTCCTTTCATACTAAGTTGTCAATATGAACATGGTGAAATCAGTCAAAAAAAAAAAATCTACAAATATGTCACATATTTACCACTGGTATTTGGAAAATCCCTGCAATTCGTAGCATCGAAATGGTTGAGGAGGAATCAGAGGTTCCGATGACGGCATGAACTGATGACTGGCCAGAGCAGGTTTGACCCAAAGTCCTTTCCTGCCCATTTATTAGACCCATCACCACATGCATTGAATACAGTGTTGAAGCACAGTTGTCAAACACCTTATAACCAATTGAGATATTCGGCAGCAGAGAGCTGCTATTGTTGATCTCCTGGATGGTAAAAATCATTGTTTGGACAAAGTGAAATTGTCTTATATTCATCCTGAAAAGAGTGAGAACAGTTTAAATAAACATATTTTTGACTTTTCTTATGTTAAAAAAAAATGAGAAAGGGGACAACAAGCTCTACCCGGAGCATGTGAGAGGTTCTGGAGTATCTGTGAAGGAGGACGGAGGGTTCAATGTCGGTTTGTGGATGTAGAAAACTCCTCCAATAACAATATCTCCTTCCTTAGATAACAGAGGAAACTCTGGCCTCCCCAGCATCTCACAGATCACTGTGTCTTCCTCTGCTCCAAAGGCTCCCACAAAAAGCACAAACAGTAACATGACATAGGCACAGTCACTCATCTGGTACAAACCGACACACACTAACCTGTACGCTGTGATGAGCTCTTCTGTCGCTGACCAACAGGTGCGTCTCCTGTCATGAGCAGAGGTTTATACTTCTGCAGATGGTCCTCTTATCCAATCACTGTATAATGATGTCAGATCACTTTGTTGTTCTTCAGTTGAGATGGTACATACTGTTTATAACATCATTATGTCATTATTTCTGTAAGTTAAACTGTAGGGTGGAATGATGAGGAGGAAACACACTGCAAACTGAGGATATCAAGAAATTTGTTTCAAAGCTGATTTTTTTTTTTAATTAGCCAAATCTACAGCAATGAAAATGGAAAAACAGAAGAAACTCAGAGAAAAAGTTTGAATTACAAATCCATCTGGTAGTTCAGCACCATGGACAGTGCCTTGGATTTATCAGTTCAAAGCACTTAGGCCTTTGATAGAGCCATGGTCAGGGCCATAAAATCTAAAAATCCTCAGTCAGATAAAGGATCGTTGAGTCAGTCGGACTGGAGAGTCAGGAGACCGAAGTTTAGATGTTCTTACAGTTCACTTCATTTTATTAACTTTATCCTCAATCTTTCCCAAACCTCAACCTGTGTTCATTAGCCAAACGCTTGATCTGGCCCTCACTTTTACCTTAACCTTAGTTTTACAGATATATAATAGAGAGAACGGAATCGTCAGATACTGACGTTATTTTTTTTTTTTTTTCCACCTGTCAGCACTAACTCCCATCGTTGAATACCACAGAGGGAGGTAACAACTTTATATGGGATTTATGCTTATTTTAGTATTGCACAAAAGTATGTTAATATTTTAGTGCTTGTGTGACCATCACCGGCCCTCCTGGTAACTAATCTTTATTGGTTTTTCCTATCACGAGCCAGAGAGGGAAGTGCTACACTTCAGTGAAATGAGGGGGAAATGAGTGATAGATAGGGGGAGATAAGATGGGTTGGGAAGGGTACGTGCTATGAATGTAAGGTGCTGATTTATATCCACCAACCAGCAACCATGAGAAACAACGGAAGGGAGAACGTTAAACTGTCGGAGACCACGAGTGATAGAGTGCATGCAGTGCGTGAGCCCAGTGTAAAGTTTGAGTAGTGACCTTGCACATTTTTGTGGGTCCCGTTAGTTCTCAACAATGGGACTCGACAGGTGCTGGCAGGCCCTGAACCCAATCATGCATGTGTTATTGACACCGAAGCCCAGAGCGGCTGTCGTGACCAAACCTGGGGAAACTGGTCAAGTGCCCCATCCCATCCGAGGACATGAGAGCACCAAGGAGGTAACACCCAGATGCCACCAGGGCCGCCGGGCCGAACGCACACCCAGATGCCCAGAGGAGGCAGCCGCCGACCCCCCCCCACCCCCGGGGCACCCCGAACAGGGCCAGGGAGCACGAGGTGCGAGGGCCCACCTGCCACCCAACACCCAGCCCCGACGACCCCGGGCCCAGGCCCACCCCCATGCCACAGAGGACCCCCAGCCCCCCCAGAGAAGGGAGAGAGGGCGCGGAGGAGTGGGAAGGCAGGAGAGGAGAGAGGAAGAGGGAGGCAGGGGCGGAGAGGGACGGGGGAGCGACAGGAGGCCGACCCACCCCAAACCCCCCACGCCATCCAGGGGACCCCAGCCACCGCCCCCAAGAACCCAGGAGAGCGCCCAGCTACAGCACCCCCGGGGACGAAAGGCGAGACACTCGATACTCCCAATCCCGGGGGGGCAGGGAAGCAAGAGCCAGTCAGGCCCAGCAGAGCCAGACAACAACCCTGGGGATAAGAATAAAAGGAAAAGGACACCTCAATAAAGAAATGCAAAAGTGATGGGAATAATTGAAACAGGCATAGACTCAGTCAACTAATGGCATGTAATCAATGAGCTGACAGGGAGAATAAGAGTGAAAAAAAAAAAAAATAAAAAAAAGTTACACAGAACACAAAACATACAAGGACTCCATTCAGGGTCTCCAAGAAGGTTGAATACTCTTTGCTGCTGTTCGGTCCATATGCACAGATAACAGTTAGAGTTTTCCCCCCATTACTCCAAAGTCGTAGGGAGGCGACCCTGTCATCAACCGGGGTAAACCCCAACATAGTAGCATTCAAGCTGGGGATTTGTGAGTTTTGCCACGCCTGCCTGGCACCTCACACCTTGGGGAACTCCAGAGAAGAACAGAGTCAAAAAAACTATCCAGGAGAATGTTTCCAGAACCAAGGCTGTGCGTAGTGGCAATGCCCAACAGACCTAGCTGGTAGCGCTCCACCTCCCGCACAAGCTCTGGCTCCTTCCCCCACAGAGAGGTGATATTCTACATCCCCAAAGCCAGTCTCTGCAGCCAGGGTCTGGTCTGTTGAGGTCCCTGGCCTTCACTGCCATCCGTATGGCAGTGAACCCGACCTCAGCGGTTTCTCCTGCGGGTGATGAGACACGAAAAGAAGGGTGTTTCCACATCGCTTCTTTGGGCTGTGCCTGGCCGGGCTCCGTGGCAAGTCTGGCCACCAGGTGCTTGCTTATGGGCCCTCCGTCTGGGCCTGCTCAAGACAGGGGCCACAGGCATCCTCCGGGCCGGGTCTCTCCTCCTCTTCCTTGGTCAGTCATAGGGTTTTTGTGAACCATTCTTTGTCTGGCCCTTCACCTGAAACCAATTTGCCATGGGAGACCCTACCAGGAGCACCAGGCTCAGTACAACACAGCCCTCAGGGTCATAGGGACACACAAACCTCTCTACCATGTTATGGTGATGGTTTCCGGAGCACAGGTTGGCCACCAGGGTTGAGACTTGTCACCAATCCTGTTTGTGATATTCATGGACAGGATGTCGAGGGGCACTTGAAGGGAGGAGGGTTTGCAGGTTGGTGTGCTGAATATCTCATTGCTGCTTTTTGTAGATGATGTGGTTCTGCTGGCATCATCGGTCTGCGACCTCGTTTGGATCGTTTTGCAGCCAAGTGTGATGGGATGAGGATCAGCACCTCTAAATTGGAGGCCATGGTTCTCAGCAGGAAACCAATGGCTTGTCTACTCTGGCAAGTGAAGGAGTTCAATTACCTCAGGGTGTTATTCACAAGTGAGGGAACAATGAAGCGTGAGATTGGCCAGAGAATCAGCAGCAGTGGGGGCAGTATGGCAGTCGCTGTACTGCACCGTTGTGATGAAGAGAGACCTGAGCCGAAAGGCAAAGCGCTCGGTCTACTGGTCAGTCTTCGTTCCTACTCTCACCTATGATCATGAGGACAGGAACATGACAGAAAGAACTAGATTGCGGGTACAAGCTGGCATCTCCCTTAGAGACAGGGTGAGAAGCTCAGCCATCTGTAAGGGACTCGGAGTAGTAAGACCCAGGTTTTGTTGTTTGTCAGACTAGTGGGGACTAGTCAGACTGTAGCGTTCGAACTGATGAAGCCACTTAGATAAGGGGCGAAACATCTTCAGAGACAAGTCCAATTGCCTTCAATTCAATTTTAGCCAGAATGAATATGACCTGGATGATTGAGAACCTCCACAGACCTTTGCTGGTGTGTACTGAATGAAACCCTGAAAACATGGTCAGTAAATATCATATTTATGATATATCTTACACTTGTAAGTTTCGGTTGCTGGTTCAATCCACAGACCACTGATGATCCCTGTAGCAAGACCTTCAAGTTTAAATCTGATTCAGTGGAGCTAAACGCACTGGCTGCATTCAAGGTAGGAGACAGGAAGTCATAGACAGTTTTTTACATTATTATTATTATTATTATTATTATTATTATTATTATTTATTGTGCAATAAAGTTAGAACAATACAAGTGTAAAGCTCAGCTCAGAGTTGTTGGCCTTCACTAGAGTGTCCTTATTGATCAATAATAGAGTGGCCACAATTAAAGTAAGGAACACGCCAAACAAAGTGAAAAATACCCATCACTTCAGTGAAGTAGACAAACTTGACATTTTTCAGTACACATGCATCTCTGTTTTGAGACATTTTGCAGTCATAAGAACCTGTAAAAGAAATATTGTCACTATTATTATAATTTTATCAACAAGGACAAAGTCATCTGATCTGCGCTGCCAGTTCGTCACCGTGTACCGAGCCACAGCTGCTCCGGTGCTGTTTCTATTATTTTACACTACATGTCACATCATTTTTAGGGAATTTTGCATATGGGTGATGAAATTAAAGTTACACTTTTGACAACTGATCAAAATAAACAATTTAACACACACCTGATTTAGTGAGGCACTGGGCCATGTGATATTTAATTTGGTGTTATTGTTATTTTCCAGTCAAAGGGATGTTTAATAGTCAGCTGATGTGCCTCTTAGGCCCTCTTTAATTAAAATAAACTGTTGTTTGTGTGGTTGTAGAGATGCCTGTTAGTTTATGAAACACGTTGTACCTCTCTAGAGGATTTGTCTTTTGGGGGCTGATTGGAGCACCTGTGGTGAAGTGCAGGTGCCTCAGGCCGAACCATATCTTACTACTCAGGCTCTTCCTGCTCAGAAGTGCTCTAATGAACTAAAAAAAAACTCCCTCTAGAGTTCACCGTGTCTCCAGTCTACCTCCACCCCACACCTGTCCTCAAGGCACTGGAAACTTCCCATTAGGGATGTTTCATCATGATCCCCCTAAGGTCTCTAATTGTGAGGCCTTTGTCAAGACTGCACTTTGACCATGATGTTGCCTTTTGAACTCCCCAAACTTCAATATGAATGAAAAAGTCATACATTTAAGTTTACGTATGAGCTTTTGTTTTTAAAAGGGGATTCAACACTTTTTTGTGGTGTGCTCAATGGTTTACAGAAAACATCCAGATGTCATTTCCAGTTTAGATTTGACATTAACTTCACAATAAATAGCACATGACAAATGTATGATATTAAACATTTTACAATCAAATATGACAATACATGATTATTAACATGTATTAAGATATATTTTCTGGATCTACAAATGTTAATTGTATTCCATTGCGGGGCAAAAACTTGTGAAAACAAGGATGAATAGTTCAAATGAATAGTTTAAAAGCAATATTATCACATGAATTGGTGTAATGGCTGAGTGGTTAGCTCGCATCAAGAAAATTAAAACAAGAATGAAAAGGAAGACATGACCCAACTCTGTGGCCAACTCTGTTCCTGTTATATAACATATCACATTGTATAACATTAACAATGATCTATCTAAGGTCAAAATTGACCAAAATAGCTGTATGACTGTTGAACATATTGCACCAACACCATGGGTAATATGCAGCTCTATGACAGTCTTCTGTGAAGACTGTCCACAGGATTTCTAAACTTGGCTGCCACAATTTCCTCCCATTCAGCAACACATGTATTGGAATTTGAAATATATTGGGGACTGATGTCAAGTAATACTGCCTGGCTCACAGTCTGTTTTCAGTTCTGTCCAAAAGGTTTTTTATAGGGTTAAGACCAGGGCTCTGCTTTCATATCAACCTCACATTTTCATGGACATGGCTTTATGCAGTACAACACCGTCATGTTGAAAGACGGAAGGGCCTCAACCAAGCTAGTACCACAAAGTTGGAAGTATATTATTGTCTAAAACAGTGATTCCCAGTACCTCATGGGGTACTACTGCAGTTGTCAGGGGATAGGATACATGGAAAGATTGTGGCTTGGGTGTGTAGTGATGGCAGCGTCCATAGCTTCTTCTAGGGGCCCCTGAAAATGGCAAGGTGAAACCTGATGAGAGATGGCTGCCATACAACAGGTTGGCTCATAAAAAGTTCCAAAGAAGGCACATAGGGTTCAGGACAGGTAGGATCAGGGCAGACAGATGCTGGACTAGCTGGCTCAGGGCAGACAAATCAGAAGATGTAGTCCTCATGGCTACCAAGGCCTGTGGTTTTCTTTGCTGCACAGCTCCTTGGCGTCTGTGCTGCCCAGTGCTGTAGACCTCCTTCCAGAAACGTCTCTCATCCAACTGGCCATCACCACTGACACCGAGCCAGATCTTCAGTCTGCTGTCTCCACAGATGCCCTGCCTGATTTTCCAGATCTTCAGGCAGGCCAGGTTGCAGGCTGGAGGTGGATGATGGAATGATGAGTTCAGGAGAAACAGGATCTGAAACTGTGCTTGCAAAAAATGAAACCATCTGAAAATTGCCACTTCATGGATATTGGATAAGGAATTCAGTTTCCAGAAGCAGGCAGGGATTTCAAAAAGTCATCATATTCATTTTGTAAAGAGTCCTTAGTAATTACATACTCATGCCAAGAATATGGCAGGCGGGGCTAGTAACTGTCTAATGTCAATCAAAGAGAGCACGCAAGGACCAACAGAGCCCATGACATTTGCTGGTGGCAGCTTTCATACATGCCATGGTTGCTAAGGCCCCATGTATAAATACCAGTCCAAGCTTTGAATTTACATTAAGGTACATGTGATGCCACCCAGTGTTTTAGGTCTCTCAGACGGTATGCCATCCACACAGAGGTGGCCAGAGCAGGGATGGGCACTCTTACAGCTGTTGCTGGTGGCATCTTTCTCTCAGGCTGAGGAGCATGTGTGCAGGCTGAGAGGGGATCCTGAGGACCCCCAGCTATCGAAGGATGGAGACATTATGTTGGGGGGAATCTTCTCTTTACACAGCAGCTGGATAGACAGACAGGAAACATACATGCAGAAGCCACTGCCATTGCAATGCACCAGGTAAATTATAAATATATTTAGATTTTAAATATTTAAGAGGAAGTCAATCTGAGTTTTTAAATTGAGAAAAAAAAAATGCCTGCTGTGTGTATTATACCATCAAATATTTCCATTTACGATGTTATTGTTTCTGTTTCATGGACAAATACCAACTATTCATAACTGTATGTATTTAGTTTGAATTTCAGAGAGTTCCAGTTTACGCAGGCGATGCTCTTTGCCATAGAGGAGATTAATAACAGCACAGACCTATTGCCTGGCCTCTCTCTGGGCTATAAGATCTACGATACTTGTGGCTCTGTGGCCAGAAGTGTGAGGGTCGCACTGGTCTTGGCTAATGGTAATGAAGTAGAAACTGCACCCTCCGAGGCACCATGTACCAGACTTGCCCAAGTGCAGGCCATTATGGGGGAGACCTCCTCCTCTCCTTGTATGGCGATAGCTACTGTCATTGGACCTTTTCATATCCCAATGGTGGGTATTATTAATCTATAATTCTTCTAGCTTGTTAGCAAAATAATTGTAGTTGGCTGTATGAATGTTTTATATTTCACATCTTTCTTGAAATATAGGCCATTTTTTTTCTTTCTTTTAGATCAGCCACTTTGCTACTTGTGCTTGTCTCAGCGATAAAACCAAGTACCCATCCTTCCTCAGAACAATACCCAGTGACTATTACCAGAGCAGAGCCCTGGCCCAGTTGGTCAAGCACTTTGGTTGGACTTGGGTTGGAGCTATTAGAACAAATGATGATTATGGCAATAATGGCATGGCCACATTCACAGAGACCGCCCAGCAGCTGGGCATCTGTCTGGAGTACTCTGTATCCTTCTTTAGAACAGATCCACCAGACAAAATACAAAAGGTAATTGACATTATCAAGGCTTCCACCGCCAAGGTGATTGTTGCTTTCCTCTCCCACATGGATATGGATGTAATGCTACATGAGTTGTCTCACCACAACTTGACTGGGTACCAGTGGGTAGGCAGTGAGGCCTGGATCTTTGATTACCAAACTGCAGCCATGGATAGGCATCACATTCTGGATGGTGCCATAGGTCTGTCCATCCCCAAAGCATATGTCAGTGGCATGAGAGAGTTCATGTTGGATGTGAAGCCACTCAACTCATCTAGAAATGAAATGTTTACAGAGTTTTGGGAGACATTGTTTAGCTGTAAAATCAAGCAGTCTGCGTCTTCAGAGGGGAAAAAGAGAAAATGTACTGGACATGAAGATCTGACTGGAATGCAAAACAGCTTCACTGATATGTCGCTCATGCCTATCTTTAACAATGTCTATAAAGGAGTTTATGCTGTGGCCCACGCACTTCATAGCTTTCTGAGCTGTAACAAAACATGTAACAAGGTGCAGCTAGATCCATTTACGGTGAGTTGAACAGCAAAGACCTTAAAGTAGAGTTCTTATCAAGTTACACTAACAAGGAAAAGTGTTTACATTTTGTTAATAAATTGTGACAGTCTGTCTATCATGATGTCGAATAGGCCTAAATCTGCAGTGATGCAATTCTTCTCAGATTTTACAGCACATACAAAAGATTCAGTTCAAAACAAAGGAAGGCGATGAGGTTTACTTTAATGAGAACGGAGACCCAGCAGCAAAGTATGAAATTATAAACTGGCAGCCGACAGAAAATGGCATTGTGGACTTTGTCACAGTTGGTCTTCATGATGCATCTTTACCTGCAGACAAACAGCTGAATCTGCAAAATAAGTCTCTAATTTGGGCACAGAACTCAAAACAGGTAAGACGCAATGTGACCACAGTAACTGTTAATTACAGTCTGTTATTATAATTGTGTGACTGTTGTATCATAGTCATGTTTGGTTTTGCTGCATGAGATTTATAACAGAGGCTTACAAAGACAACGCCTTGTCAAAGTGAATGTCCAGACGTCTCATGGTTGTTTTATTCATGCAGGTGCCGTTGTCAGTTTGCAGTGAGAAGTGTCCTCCAGGAACTCGCAAGGTTCTCCAGAAAGGAAAGCCTGTCTGCTGCTATGACTGTCTGAGATGTGCAGAGGGAGAAATAAGCAACATTACAGGTGGAGAAATATTACATTGTTAAAACAGTTATGTTGAAAGAAAAATTAAAACAATGGTCATGAAAGGGTCAGCTCGCTCACATTACAACAAAAGCCAGCAGTTTTTTCTTACTTCCTCATCATGTTATCTGAGCATGCAGATAGTTTTGCTATCATGTGACTGCTCTCTCTGTCTGAAGCTGAGCTGAGAATACATTTAGAAATTGCGGTTGTGCAGCAGCACTGAAAAGCGACATTTGGAAATATTTGGAAATAAAACACTTTAATCCTGTTTTTAAACACACCCCACAGTTTTGTTTTTGTGGTTGCGTTTTTATGTAGCTTCATTGTAAAAGAAAAATACAAAGTATGTGCTGTTATTATGCTAGTAATAGGTTAGTTTTCCAAAGTATATCAGTTTGTTGCCCTGGAATTATTAGTGTTACGAGTACTAATATATATATATATATATATATATATATATATATATATATATATATATATATATATTTATATTTATATATATATATATATATATATTCTAGATATTAACCTTAGGCCTATTATAGACTATTTTGAAAACATATCAGAAATGGTGAAAAATCGTGCAGATATATTTTTTTCACCAAACATTTCATGCAATGACATTAAATAAATGATATTAACAAAATATATCAACAACAATGAATGTTTTTTCTATATATAGTACATATATATATACATATAAATTAATAGAATACAATTAAATTTCGCATATTAACAACAGTGATCACATGCTTTTTTGTATTTAGTAGAAAATGGTATATTATAATTGCATCATCAGCTTTACAATCGTTACCATGAAAGGACAACTGAACTGTCTGGTAGAGCATGTTTTGGGAATTTTTGTACAACTTTTATTTTTATCAAGTTATATAATTCTGTTCAATAAGGCCTCTGAAACTGTGATATGTTGAAAAACTTCCTGTAACTTCCTGTAAGAAGGCGGACTGAAATGGCATGCTATTTAAAGACTCAGCCTCATATATTGGCTGTTTTTAGCATAACATATCCAAACCAAATGGTAGAGATGGCTCAGTTGCAGATTAAGTTCAATACATTTTTTAATAAGATATCCATCTTTAACCGCTTATCCCGTTAGGGGTCGCGGGGGGGCTGGAGCCGATCCCAGCTGGCATTGGGCGAAGGCAGGGTACACCCTGGACAGGGCACATAGAGGCTCGCTCATATTCACACCTACGGGCAGTTTAGAGTCATCAATTAACCTAAACTACATGTCTGTGGACTGTGGGAGGAAGCCAGAGTACCGCAGAAAACCCACGCTTACACGGGGACAACATGCAAACTCCACATAGAAGAGTCCCAGGCCAGATTCGAACCTGCGACTCTCTTGCTGTGAGGCGAGAGTGCAAACCATCGTGCAGCCCTCAGTAAGATGTAGAGAATCATAAAGGGGTCTACCAAACAGTCGAGCAGATCATTAAAGAGATGATACTTAATTATTAAGTATGGTAATGAAACAAGACAACTAAAAGTGTATGAATAATACTTCTTTATACTGTATCTTACACTTACATACTATAGTTATACATGTAACTTTCATAAATGCTTAGAAATGTACTGAATAAAAGTACCCCCTGCTCCAATATTATTTTTCAGATTCTATCACCTGTGTGCGATGCCACCCTGAGTTCTGGTCAAATGAGAGAAGAGATGCCTGTGTGAAGAAGGAGGCAGAGTTTCTATCATATGAAGAGATCATGGGAGCACTGCTCACTGCGGCGTCCTTATTTGGAACATGCGTCACAGCTGTTGTGGCTTTCATTTTCTTCAGATACAGGAAAACTCCCATTGTCAGGGCCAACAACTCTGAGCTGAGCTTCCTGCTGCTCTTCTCCTTGACTCTGTGTTTCCTGTGCTCTCTGACCTTCATCGGCCGGCCCTCTGAGTGGTCCTGCATGCTGAGACACACGGCGTTCGGCATCACCTTCGTCCTCTGCATCTCTTGTGTTCTGGGGAAAACTATTGCCGTGTTAATGGCCTTCAGGTCCACACTTCCAGGTAGTAATGTGATGAAATGGTTCGGACCTGCACAGCAGAGGCTCAGTGTTCTGGGTTTCACTCTTATACAAGTTATCATATGTGTCCTCTGGTTAACAATTTCTCCTCCTTTTCCATCGAAGAATTTTAAGGAATTGAAGGACAAAATAATCTTAGAGTGTGCTCTGGGCTCAGCTGTGGGCTTCTGGGCTGTCCTTGGCTACATAGGACTTCTGGCCATGTTATGTTTCATTCTTGCTTTTCTGGCTCGGAAGCTGCCTGATAATTTCAATGAAGCCAAATTTATCACGTTCAGCATGCTGATATTCTGCGCAGTCTGGATCACTTTCATCCCAGCGTATGTCAGCTCTCCTGGCAAGTTCAGTGTTGCTGTGGAGATATTTGCTATTCTGGCCTCCAGTTTTGGACTGCTCATTTGTATTTTTATTCCTAAATGTTATATTATTTTACTGAAACCTGAGAGGAATACAAGAAAGAATATGATGGGGAAGAGAGCACCAAAATAATTCTGTAAAACGCATTCAAGTACCATTATAACTTTGACATAATCATTTGTTAACTGTCAATTAGACTATTGGCATTTTACTGAAGATTAAATCCAATGTAATAAACTATATATAGCTATAGATATTGCATTCACTTCACGTTTGTTGCGCAACCTGCCTGCAAGACTGACAGCCAGATGACTTGTCCTAAGCTGAACTATTCGAGATCAGTGACTAACTCTCACCAACTCACAAGAGTTTCCTAACTTGTAGGATACCTTCTAGACATGACCATAGTTTATGGTCGCGTGGAATGACTCAGACAGACAGTCATGTCACGTGAGTAGAAATCATTATACAACATGTACATAGTTAAAGGCCTACATTTCGTGTGTGTGCATATGTGTGTGTGTGTGTGTGTGTGTGTGTGTGTGTGTGTGTTGTGTGTGTGTATCTATGGCACAGAGCACATACACTACTGTAATTTCTGGAGGATCAGCTGCTCCAAACTCAACAGAAACAAAATAAAATTCTCAAAAACCATCTTGATTTGCCTTTTCAGCAATCACCAACTCTGTTTCAGTCTGCCATCTATATCAAAATACCCTCTGATGTATGTTCAGTATGTATTGTTTGAGGGAAATAGAGCTCCTCGGTTGCTTACGAGGTAGTGGCATGGACTCAGTCGGGCACCAATGTGCATGTCCTGCCGGCACTGCGAAGTATACAGAAAAATCTAAGTACACTTGGCTTATACTGATGAGTATACAGAAAAGGTATTTCTCCCTATTTTTGATAGAGTGGCCTATTAAAGTGTGTCAGTTGTAACTATAGAATTACTTAAAAAATTATTCAACTGTAAAATCAAAGCATTAACTAAAATTTTGGTTCCCATATTTGTCTATATCTGTCTAATAACTATTCAATAGTGTTTCTCCAAATCCTCTCCTGACTATTGAGTTTGAATCCCAACTTTTATTTTCTGTTTTTCCCCTTTCATTATCGTAGATTTGGCAAATTAAAAAACTCAATCCCATTCCCAGTACAATTTAAGTTACAGAAATAATGACATAATGGTGTTATAAACAGGATGTACCATCTCAACTGATGAACAACAAAGTGATCTGACATCATTATACAGTGATTGGATAAGAGGACCATCTGCAGAAGTATAAACCTCTGCTCATGACAGGAGACGCACCTGTTGGTCAGCGACAGAAGAGCTCATCACAGCGTACAGGTCAGTGTGTGTCGGTTTGTACCAGATGAGTGACTGTGCCTATGTCATGTTACTGTTTGTGCTTTTTGTGGGAGCCTTTGGAGCAGAGGAAGACACAGTGCCCTGTGAGATGCTGGGGAGGCCAGAGTTTCCTCTGTTATCTAAGGAAGGAGATATCACGATAGGAGGAGTTTTCTCCATCCACAAACCAATACTGAAGCCTCTGCCCTCCTTCACTTATGCTCCAGAACCTCACGTATGCTCCGGGTACTTTTCATTGTCTCCTATCTCGTTTGTTTTGTTACTTTACCAAAGAAAAGTTGAAAAGATGCTATTTAAAACTATTTTCTCTCCTTTCAGGATGAATATGAGATCATTTCACTTTGCCCAAACAATGATTTTTACCATCCAGGAGATCAACAATAGCAGCTCTCTGCTGCCTAATATCTCAATTGGTTATAAGGTGTTTGACAATTGTGGTTCAACACAGTCTTCAGCGAGTGTAGTGATGGGTCTAATAAATGGGCAGGAAAGGACTTTGGGTGAAACCTGCTCTGGCCAGTCATCTGTTCATGCCGTCATTGGACCCTCAGATTCATCCTCAACCATTGCGATGCTACAAATTGGAGGGGTTTTCAAAATACCACTGGTAAATATTTGTCATAATGATTTGTGTTAATTTTTAACTGATTTCACCATGTTTCTTTTTACACCTTTTTAGTATGACGGGACCATCAAAAAGTCAGTATTATGGTTCATTATAGGGCTATAAGGTCAGAATTAAGGTTGCTGAGATTTGCACTGATGCAGCAGATTGAGTCACAAGTCTACCTTCTTTCAGTTAATACTCAATACTCAAATGTTATAAAGTTTTTTTGTTTCTCTCATTTTCTTTTCGATTAGATCAGTTATTTTGCCACTTGTGCCTGTCTGAGTAACAGAAAGGAGTACCCCTCCTTCTTCAGAACCATCCCCAGTGACTACTATCAGAGCAGAGCCTTGGCAAAACTGGTGAAGCACTTTGGCTGGACATGGGTTGGAGCAGTTAGAAGTGACAATGACTATGGTAACAACGGCATGGAAACATTTATCACAGCTGCAAGGCAGGAGGGAGTCTGTATTGAGTATTCAGAGACCATCTCAAGCACTTACCCCAGTGGGCAAATTGCCAGGGTGGTCAGAGTGATCCAAAGTGGCAGTGCAAAGGTTTTAGTGACCTTCCTCTCCGATGGGCTGGCAATTCTGCTTGATGAAGCTCTGAAGCAGAACTTAACTGGGCTGCAGTGGGTGGGCAGTGAGTCTTGGATTACATCAAGTTATCTGGCCAACAAGGGGTACTCAGGAATCCTGACAGGGTCTCTGGGCTTCACCATCAGAAAAGCAAAGATCCCAGGCCTGCGAGAGTTTCTTTTGCAGGTTCACCCAAGTCAAGACCCTGATAATAATCTGCTGAGGGAGTTCTGGGAAGCCACATTTGGTTGCAGTTTCCAACCCAGTCCGCATGGTCAGACCCAGTGCTCTGGATCTGAGAGACTAGAGGACATCAACAATCCTTTCACAGATGTGTCAGAACTGAGGATATCTAACAATGTGTATAAGGCTGTGTATGCTGTGGCTCACGCCATACATAACATGTTGAAATGTGGACAAAGTGGAGAGGCGGTGAATCAGTCCTGCATCCAGAAAGATTTTTTTGAGTCAAAACAGGTTAGAGGTCACATTTGAGAATTATGCTATTATGTAAATTATTATTATGTAAATAAATAAGTTATTCACCATTGTTATCTGTTGGTAGGTTATGGAACATCTCCAAGATGTGAATTTCACCCTTCATTCAGGAGAAACTGTGGCTTTTGATGAAAACGGAGACCCTGCAGCAACTTATGAGCTGGTGAACTGGCAGAGAAACCAAGCAGGAGATATTGTGTTTGTGGTTGTAGGGAGCTACGATGCCTCACTACCGAATGGAAAGCAGTTTATCATGAACGGAATAAACATAACATGGGCTGCTGGATCCCCAAAGGTATCAAGTGTGCATGAAATACTAATTGTGGAAGTTGATTTTCAAGGTAATAAGTGTTCCCTGAGTTATTTCTGTCACTAAAAAATGGTCAGTTATGCATTGTTTTGGAAATAACTTTTTGGAAATAAGTATTTGAACCACAGATCTTAAAAATGTTACTGACTGCAGCTTTAAATATTTGGACAACAGGAGCAACAAACTATAAGTATCTGATGAGCTGTGGTGTTGTTACAGAGGCCACAGTCTGTCTGCAGTGAGAGTTGTCTGCCAGGTTTCCGGCAGGCTGTGATTAAAGGCAAACCCATCTGCTGTTTCTCCTGCATCGCCTGTGCTGATGGAGAGATCAGCAACTCCAGCGGTGAGCAGTTCTCGAATTTATTATGTAATATTTGTATGAAATCAATGCTTTCCAGTATCTTTATTAGCTAATAAATGCAGCCAGTGCTTATTTTCATATGAGCGCTGCTGTCATAACTTGCAGCATAATCATATTTTTTCCATCCAGATTCTGCCGAGTGTTCACGGTGTCCACTGGAGTCCTGGTCAAATGAAGATCACAGCCGCTGTGTTCCAAAGGTGATCGAGTTCCTGTCTTATGAAGAAACCATGGGCGCCCTCCTCGCTGCTTTCTCCTTGTTCGGAGCAAGTTTGACAGTGGTGGTGTCATGTGTCTTCTTTCGCTTTCGTCACACACCTCTCGTCAAAGCCAGCAACTCTGAGCTGAGCTTCCTGCTGCTCTTCTCCTTGACTCTGTGTTTCCTGTGCTCTCTGACCTTCATCGGCCGGCCCTCTGAGTGGTCCTGCATGCTGCGACACACGGCGTTCGGCATCACCTTCGCCCTGTGCATGTCTTGTATCTTGGCTAAGACCATGGCGGTGGTGAATGCTTTTAATGCTAAAAGGCCAGGGAACACATTTCCTCAGTGCTCTGCTCCACTTCAGAGAACAAGCGTTCTCAGCTGCACTTTACTGCAGGTGTTAGTTTGTGTGCTGTGGTTAACTCTTGCCCCGCCATTGCCCTACAAAAATACAGCTCATGCCACTGAAAGGATTATTCTAGAGTGTGATTTAGGTTCACCTGTTGGCTTCTGGGCCGTGCTGGGTTATATAGGACTCTTGGCTGTGCTGTGCTTCATCCTCGCCTTTCTGGCTCGAAAGTTACCTGATAATTTCAATGAAGCTAAATTTATCACCTTCAGCATGCTGATATTCTGCGCAGTCTGGATCACATTTATCCCAGCGTATGTCAGCTCTCCTGGGAAGTTCACTGTGGCTGTGGAGATATTTGCTATTCTGGCCTCTAGCTTTGGGTTGCTCTTCTGTATTTTTGCTCCAAAATGTTATGTTTTATTGTTAAAACCAGAGAGAAACACTAAAAAACACATGATGGGGAGAATCAGAATCACTATAAGTGAGTATGCAGAATAGTGACACTAAAATATGTGAATACGATTTTAACCTTAATTTATTAAATGCTATGGGTAAAATCTGACTTTGCAGGCCATGAGCAGAGCACTTGGACTGGCCATCTCTGTGCTTCTTTTGTTAATGTGATCAAAGCATCATTGGGTAAAAATATCATGTTAGCGTTTCAACTTCTGCACCTCCTCATGGCTCTGTTTTTAGGCATTAAAAAATCTTGCCCATGACGGGAGAATTTGGCCAATTACAGGTCATTTCAGAATGGGAGCGTTCCTATTGGCTCTTCATTCAACAGAGGCAGCTGTCAGTCACTCGCAAGTTCTGATCAAATGGTCAGACTAGGCAGCACTGATAAAATATGAATCAATATGCTGTTACTATAATGCCTGTGAGAAATAGGTATTATGATTGCTGTTTGGTCAGAGTTTGTGAGTGACTGACAGCTTCTCAGAGACAGCAGACTCCAGCTCTGATTGGCTGTTTTCTCCCAGTCTGTGAAATCTTGCAGATGCCATTAGGAGCACCGGAGGACACTGAGGAACCCAATTGTTTTCAGATTACCTGTCTAATGCACTATTGTCAGGACTGTTTTATAAAAATAGCTTTTTTTAACCAAATTTGCTCCAATTCTACTCACTGCTTTTACAATTTGGTTTAACTTTGGCTGTTTTCCACAGAGTGATTTCACTGCTACAATTTTTATGTGTGGAATAACGTTCAGCTCCTTAAACTTATAATGTTACATCTAGTAACACTTTAGCATCCTTGGAGGAATGGGTTAACTTTGCCTGTTTTGAGGTGAAAATTATCTCCTCCATATGTTCACCCAGTGCCCAAAAGTGTAGGTTTTTTTCACCATTTAGCTCAAAATTAAAACCCAGAGCTGAAATACAATATTTAATATGCGGCAGCAGCATCTCAGATATCCCCATGGATGCAGGTTTCTGAACTCATTATTGTAAGGAATTGGTTATGCCAAAAACAAAGATGACATACACAAGTAGTAGGCCCTCTAATAGGACCATTTACCTTTCAGTCACACCGCAAGTGCTGCCATTGGTGGACAGAAACACAGTATTTGCATAGGTTGCCCCCAGGTCCCTGTGGCTCTGTGATAGCTAGAAGAAAAAAAAAAACCTATAAAATGCTCAGAGTTGAGGAGCTTTATCTTTGGGCCTTGGGTAGAAGATTTTAAGGTGAGCTACCATGCTGCTGATAGCAGATCTGCTGCTTATTTCCCTTCTGGCTGTCAGAGGAGACAAGCTCGTGTGTCAAACGTATGGGACAAATGAACACTCTCAGTTTTCTAAGGAGGGAGACATCAACATTGGAGGCATTTTCTCCTTCCATCAGAACCCAGTCAGTGTCAATCCAGCTCACCAAGTCAACCCAGGAACAATCCAGTGTGAAGGGTAAGAAAGGGATGACAACAAATGTAAAATGTTACTACAACATGCATTGCTTATACATGTTTCAAATGTATGTGTATTTATCATAAATTGTATAACTTGATCCCTCTCTTTTTTCTAAGACTGGACCCTGGAGAGCTTCAGTACGCATACACTATGATATTTGCCATAGAGGAGATCAACAACAGCTCAGAGCTGCTGCCGGGTGTGAAGCTGGGTTACAGGATCTTCGACTCCTGCCCCAGCATCCCTCTGTCCATCAGGGCATCGCTAAACCTGATGAATAGGTATGAGAGTGGGGAAGGCAGCTGCAGCAAACTCTCAAATGTGCATGCTGTCATAGGGGAAACCACATCTACGTCTACAATAGGTATTGCACGCACCATGGGACCCTTCCATATACCTGTGGTGAGTGTTGTGGGTCATGCACACTCTCTGCACACAAACTGTTAAGTGAATTGTGCTGTTGAATGAATGAAAATGTTTTATCACATTTGTGGGCACTGAAGGCGTCTAAGAAAAGTAGCAGTTTCTCTGTTTTACTTGTGTTTCAGATCAGTCATTCAGCCACTTGTGCTTGTCTTAGCAACAGAAGAGACTATCCATCTTTCTTCAGAACTATACCTAGTGACATTTACCAGAGCAAAGCCCTTGCAAAGCTTGTGAAACACTTTGGCTGGACCTGGGTCGGGGCTATCAGGACAAACAGTGACTATGGGAATGGCGGCATGGCCGCTTTCCTGGAAGCAGCAGAAAGGGAAGGTGTATGCATTGAGTACTCAGTGGCTATTTACAGAACAGATCCCAGGAAATGGTTCCTAGAGGTGGTGGACATTATCAAGAAGTCCACCTCTAAGGTGATAGTGGCGTTTGCAGATGGCACAGACCTTGACATACTCATCAAGGAGCTCCATGCTCAGAATGTGACAGGTCTGCAGTGGGTGGGCAGTGAGGGCTGGATCACCTATCGCTACATCGCCTCACCGGTAAACTATGCCGTGGTGCAGGGGGCGGTGGGCTTTGCAGCGCTAAACGCACACATCCCCGGGCTGCAGGAGTTTCTGGCAAACAGCCGGCCCTCCACCATGCCGGGGAACCGGGGCCTGGTGGAATTGTGGGAGATGGTGTTCGGCTGCACCCTGATTCCCCAAGCAGAGGGTTCAGCTGCAGCCCCATGCTCTGGGAAGGAGTCTCTGTGGGACATGAACACACGCTTCACAGATGTCTCAGATGCCAGTTTGCTGAACAATGTTTACAAGGCGACGTATGCTGTCGCTCAAGCGTTGCACATGTTGTTTAACTGCAAAGATGGAGAGGGGCCTTTTGAGAATAACACTTGTGCTGAGAGGGAGTATGTCCAACCATGGCAGGTAAATGTAAAGAGTGCCTAAATCAAAACTACTGTAGGATTATGTAGTGAAATAATAACACATCTGTTTCCCTGCAGGTGCTTCATTACTTAACGCAGGTCAATTTCACCACCAAGATTGGTGAAAATGTGTTCTTTGATGAGTTGGGTGACCCTGTGGCGCGTTACGCACTAGTAAACTGGCAGATGGATGAGTCGGATTACATAGTCTTTGAAACCATTGGTTTCTATGATGCCTCCCAGCCCGAGGGTCAGCAGTTTGAGATGAAACTAGATGTGAGAGCTATCTGGGCAGGCGAGAATCTTGAAGTAAGTAAATCTAGACAGCCTTGAGCTTTTCTGGCAACATTCTCCCTTTTTATAAGGAGTAATAAACAAATCTTTGAAACTCTTGAACACTGTCTAAACATATTTTGTTAATGTTATCATTGGGATGCAGGTACCGAGGTCTGTTTGCAGTGAGAGCTGTTTGCCAGGGACCCGCCGGGCTTTTGTCAAGGGCAAACCTATCTGCTGTTTTGATTGCATCGCCTGTGCTGACGGGGAGTTCAGCAATAGCACAAGTGAGACAGCGGGATTCCTAGCTTTTACTCTGGCGCTCGTCGGGTTTCTGTTGGGAAAAATCACTGCCAGCACTTTACTGGTCTACCTGAAGATGTGCGCGCTGTACAGCCTAAATGTATTTATGCTTTCAGATGCAGTGAAATGTGACAAATGCCTCCCCGAGTACAAGTCCAACAAAGAGAGGAATCACTGTGACTTGAAAGCTATTGAGTTCCTCACCTTCAGGGAACTGATGGGTATACTGTTGGTCACCTTTTCTATTTTTGGCGCCTGCTTGGCGATGACTATAGCCCTGATATTTTTTCACTACAGGCAGACTCCTATTGTAAAAGCCAACAACTCTGAGCTGAGCTTCCTGCTGCTCTTCTCCTTGACTCTGTGTTTCCTGTGCTCTCTGACCTTCATCGGCCGGCCCTCTGAGTGGTCCTGCATGCTGAGACACACGGCGTTCGGCATCACCTTCGTCCTCTGCATCTCTTGTGTTCTGGGGAAAACTATAGTGGTGTTGATGGCCTTTAAAGCGACACTTCCAGGCAGTAATGTGATGAAATGGTTCGGACCTGCACAGCAGAGGCTCAGTGTTCTGGCTTTCACTCTCATACAGGTTTTAATTTGCATTCTTTGGCTGACAATCAACCCTCCTTTTCCCTTCAAAAATATGAACCACTATAAAGAGAAGATTATACTAGAGTGTGCCCTGGGATCACATGTAGGGTTCTGGGCTGTGTTAGGATATATAGGAATTTTAGCTGTGTTATGTTTTGTACTCGCATTTTTGGCTCGAAAGTTACCTGATAATTTCAATGAAGCTAAATTTATCACCTTCAGCATGCTGATATTCTGCGCAGTCTGGGTCACATTTATCCCAGCGTATGCCAGCTCTCCTGGGAAGTTCACTGTGGCTGTGGAGATATTTGCTATTTTAGCCTCTAGTTATGGACTGCTGTTTTGTATTTTTTTGCCCAAGTGCTACATAATTTTATTAAAGCCTGAGAACAACACAAGGAAACATCTGTTGGGTAAAGTGACCACAAGAGCCCTTTGATTTATTTGTTTAATTGCAACAGTAGATTTATTTGTACATTGTGTCTATGTTACTTAATTAGTTTATACATATACAGTTTACTTCAAATATAGTAATTTCTGAGGAAATTGGAATTTTCTGGTCATACTGTAACTACACTAAATAGTACACTAAATCAGCCCTTTTTTTAAAAAAAAAAAAAAAAAAAAGAGCTGATTCACTACATTAAATGAAAAACAATTTGAAGCTCTGCACAAAAATGTCCTTATGATGTCTGTATATCAACTTCTCAGCTGACGTGAAAATGAATTTAACTGTATTTAACTAATTGTAATGTGTTAATATTCATGTTAATATTTGTGCATTTTGACGCTTTGGCGGCATTGTTTTTTGAAACTGTCATGTCAATAAAGCTGCTTTGAACTGAACTGAATTTAAAAGAACACATTTTTGCATTTAAACAATATGTATCAACTAAACAGGAATAAAATTGCACCATTTACGCTCCACATTACAGTACAGGACAGAACGGCTGTGCAGTACATACTACAGGGATTTAATAAGTTGAGAATGGATCATTGATTCAGTGGATGAATCGACGTATCAGGAAATCTTGCATTCTTAATAAAACATAACTAAAACACTTGAGGCCTATAGTCACTCTCATTTATCTAGAACCTCACACTGTATGTGAAACAAAGACATACAGCTTATGAAATCTTAACACAAGAGAGAGACTCACCCAGAAAATATCAGTGATCTACACAAGTTTCTATATTCTGCTGACTTGTGCACAGCTGTCTTGCAGATACCAGTGCGAGTCAGAGTCAGGCCAGTTTGGCCTTTGTGTATCAGTTATAAGATAAGATAAGATAAGATAAGATAAGATGAACCTTTATTAATCCCTGGAGGGAAATTTCGGTTGTCATAGCAGCAACAACAGTACAGATGAATGCAATATAAGTAAAAGAGAAGGTGCAATGAAGGAAATGGCAATAAAATAAATAAGATAGTAATAAGAAAATAGTAATACGTAAAGTGCAGTAGGTGAGTGGGTATTGTATATGCATAGCATATATATGTAATTATATACATTTTGAGCCAGGAATAAAATACGGGGCAGATGATCAGAAGGTCACATAAGGGTCAGACCTTGGTTATGGAGCCTGATGGCCACCAAAAGAAAGGACTGACCCAGACGGTTTGTAGTGTGCAATTGTTAAGGCCCAATTTTTTTTTTTCTTCTCAGCCACCTCCTTTCTTTTACCTCTGCTTGTGTCATTGTTCCATTATTGTCTTTTATGCTGCACAAATGTATAAATACCAGTCCAAGCGTTGACTTTACATTAAGGCACATGTGATGCCACCCAGTGGTTTAGCTCTCTCAGACGGTATGCCATCCACACAGAGGTGGCCAGATAGGCACTCTTACAGCTTTTGCTGATGGCATCTTTCTCTCCCCCAGCTAAGGATGGGGACATTATGTTGGGGGGAATCTTCTCTTTCCAGGACAGCTGGAAAGACAGACAGGATACTTACAGTACATGCACAAACCACTGCCACTGCAGTGCACCAAGTAGGAATCTGTGTAGAGGAAGTGCATATACAAACAAAAGGTCATCATTAATATTTAAAATAAGGAATGCTCCCTGTTGTGTGTATTAAAACATTTGACTGATTTTATTTACTATGCTATTTTTTTCAAGTTTGAGTTTCAGAGGGTTCCAGTTTACGCAGGCGATGCTCTTTGTCATAGAGGAGATTAATAACAGCACAGACCTACTGCCTGGCCTCTCTCTGGGCTATAAGATCTACGATACTTGTGGCTCCATCGCCAGAGGTGTGGGGGCTGTACTGGCCTTCGCTAATGGTAATGAAGCAGCATCTGCATCCTCTGAGGCACCATGTACCAGACTTTATTTTTTATCCTTGCTTTAATACAGTTTTGTCAGATTCTATCACCTGTGTGCAGTACTTGAGTATTGGGCTCTTTAGTGTTGCTAATGGCCTTTAGGACCTTAGTTCCTGGTAGTAAGCCTGCACAGCAGAAATTGTGTGCAGGGTTTCATGCATATACTATATCATATGTGTCCTCTAGTTAACAATTTTTCATCTTTTTCCATCCGCGAATCACTTTTGTCCAAGTGAATGTCTGCTGTCCTACTTTCAGTGTTGCAAAGAATATAATGGGTAAAGGGCACTACTGTCAGGATATACTTACCGTTTTATAAGAATAACTTTCTTTAATGATATTTGCTCCATTTCTACCCACTGCAGCTTTAAAGAAGGAGATCTACTTGAATACGTTATCACAATTACAATATATTAAATGTCCAACAGGTGTTACTGAAGAACAGCCGAGAGTTAACATGCAAAATGTAGCAGCAGCATGTTAAGGATCAGTTGTAGCTTGCATGCAAGTTAATGCATGTGTAAGCATGCTAACATAACAAAAACTCAAACGTGCATCTAAGACTAATGAACGATACCTGAGGCTCATTGAAATATACCTTAAACTGATGCCTTTTTTCAATATCTGAAGTTTTACCCTACATTCAGCCCTACCATTCTGCTTTAGGATGATGGAATTAAAGTTACACTTTTGACAACTTATCAACAAACAAATTAACACACCTGATTTAGTGAGGCACTGGGCCATGTCATATTTAATTTGGTGTTATTGTTATTTTTCCAGTCAAAATGTTTAATAGTCAGCTGATATGCCTCTTAGGCCCCCTTTAATTAAAAAGGAATTGCTGTTTGTGTGTTTGTAGAGATGCCTGTTAGTTTATGAAGCACTTTGGATCTCTCCAGAGGATTTGTCTTTTGGGGGCTGATTGGAGTGGAGGTGCCTCAGGCCTGACCATGACTTACACCTCAGGCTCTTCCTGCTCGAAAACGCTCTCACGAACTAACAAACTCCCTCTAGAGTTGCCAGTGTCTCCAGCCTACAGCCACACACCACACCTATCCTGACAGCTTCCCATCAGGGCTGTTGCATCATGATCCCCTTAACCCTCTGAGACCAGCAGGATCACTGGCGATCCCAAACAACATTAGTGGCTGTAGTGGGCTCGGTTTTATCAAACTTTTTTTTTTTTATATGACACTAGACAGGAAGGAATTAGGCAGAGGAAAAAACTGGCATGGAGGTTTTCAAAGGGGTCCGTTGACCTCCTGACCTCAAGATATGTGAATTAAAATGGGTTCTATGGGTACTCACGAGTCTCGTCTTGACAGGCCTGCTCACTTTATGCTAATCTCATGCAGTTTGGGGCAAACCTTGCAGCTCACGAATGTATTATCTTCACATATTCTAAAACTGGGATATTTCTGCATACTGGGGTCAATAAACAGTGCTGGAATTACATAAATTGGGTATAACAAAAAAAAAAAGCTAAGACTCTAATGGATCCAATGAGCCCAGCTGTATTCATGTGATGATGTTAGTCCTTATAGTAGTTTTTATCCGTTTTTTTAAATATGCAATTCTTGCAGAAATCTACAAATGTTAAAAGTTTTTGATACCAAATCACAGCATGACTTTTTCTATGGTGTTCCTCGAGGTCTTGGTCTCTTAATGTGGTATTGTGGAGGGATTAGTGATCATTTTTATCAATTCTGGAGTGGTAAAAAAATCGATAAATTTCAACTTATGAGACATAAGTGAGCATGGAGATGGCCTTCATATAGATATATTTCTATCATAAAGTTCTCTACCCTTCTATATATTTATTTATATATACATACATACACAGTATTTATATTTATTTTATATGTATATTTATTTACATAATAATGGTTAACTTTATGAAAACACTTGTCACCACAATGTCATAATACAAGTATACACACACCATCACAGACCAACTATAAAGCAGAGCCAGAGCATGGACAATGTTGCCATCTGCTGAAAACACTGTGCAACTGCTGTAAAGAGCAGAAGAGGTTTATAAAGTGCTCTTTTTGATACAATAAAAGTACAATACTAAGTATAAGGTAAGGCAATAAATCAAACACACATTAAGAGACAAATATAATTGTACTGTAAATACAAATGCATACATTAATGCAAAATAAGAGATACAAGTATAAAGGTTATAAAGTATAAGGTACATATAAGATAATGTATGAGAAACAGAAAAAAAAATGTGATATGATAAAAAGAAAAATCTAAATTAAATATAAACAGATAAGATTGTGGTAGACCAGAAAGAAAGTTTCTCAAAAGACTTCAATCAGCCAAAGACTTTTGTGGCCCAGGTGCTGACACTTGGTGGCCCTTGACCAGCCTCCATCAAGCTCCAGGGTACTTAAAAGGGTATGATTACTGATGGACTCCAGGTACAACTGACCCCAATAAACACACTGTGCTGTTCGCAAAACCAGCTCTGTCGGTGCATGGTGGGCCATTATAGGAACTTTTCATTGAAGCATTTTAATAGACTTTTGTGAACTCAATTCATTACAAACTTTTCCAATACTATTTGCTTGTGCCCCTTTTTTTGATTAGGTATGACTTTAATAAACACATGTTGGGTCAGGGGGCCCGTCTTTAAACCCCCGTCCAGCTTCCCGAGTTGTGGGGATTCCCCCTAGGGAAAATTGTTTGTGCTTCCGGATTAATCCACACTTGTCTAAATTTGGGAGCAGCATCCCTGCAGGATGTAGGCCAACGTCTCAGCATTATACCTTTTACTTCTTCAGGGTTCTCATTACTTGCATGATGTTAGGCAGTTGATAGACCAGAGCATTATAATTTTATTTCTTTGCTTTGCTTTTGGGTCTTTTTTCCCTGCGTAGGCCAACTCTCAGCATTTTACTTGGGCAGTGTGGGCAGCGGCAAACCCACACTAATCTAATGTGGGCCCATTAGGTTAGTGTGGGTTTGCCCTTGCCCACACTTCCCACAGAAAACACATACCTACCCACATCTTTGCTAGGACCTGGCTGTCTGATAATTATACTGACATCTAAAGAGGCCCATCAGCCTGAGTGTCTCTTGACAAATATGACATTTGGCAGATGATTTCTGATGATTTGTGGGTGTTTTTTTTTCAAAGGCTGTAACCAGGCTGAATCATCTCTCTAAAGGATGTATGAATATAAGCATATGAAGGTGTTTGTGGAGAAAAACCTGTTCACATCCACCTATCCATTATCTGCAACCACTTATCTTATTCAGGGTTGCAGGTGGGCTGGAGCGGATCCCAGCTGATATTAGTGAAGGCCTCGATTCTGATGACCTGGTCCAACAGCAGCACAATTATATATGTCACACAGCCTGGTTAAATAACATCCAGTTTGTGGATGGAGGAACATACAGCCCAGATTGTTATCTAGTGGATATTAGACTTACAAGTGAACAAAGATGAAAAGTTGTTTGAGCAGGCCAAGACACATTTACACTAATAAAGAATCAAGATTGCTTTCCCCCAAAATATAATGCTGAACCCTTGCTAATACAATTACAACTTATTTAATTTATTTTCTAGATATAAGCTTATACTTTATATACTATATACTATATATACTATTTTGTGTACAAATAGGTTTTCACATGCAAGGAATTGCATAACATAAACATAATAAGAGGAATACAAATTAAAAAAAAACTAAATTAAGACTTAAACTACAATAAAAATACAAACAAATGTACAAATATATTTGAATTAAAATGAAAGCTTTACAGAAGAAAATTGCAATTAGATGTATATGAGAACTCTGAAGTGTTTTCATTTCTCACTTAGGATAAAATAACTGTTTTCAGTAAGCACATTGTGATTGCACTGAGATTCATAGTGTTAGACTGTGTTAATTATAGACTTTGAAATGTCAGATTTGTCACATTTAACCTTAAGATTTTATTTTCTCCAATATCAAACTACTTAGTGTTGCTGATATTGAATAAAAACTCTGCTGCAGTCTTGTTAATTAATGTGAGTGACTTGTTTTGAAAGAGGTGAGATTGTGTTCCATTAAAATCTGAAGATTAATTAATTCCCAACACAACACCTGGTGAGCTTTGGTTTCACAGCCTCAGGTCCAGATGTCATCAGTCTTGTTGGAAACACTTACTTGTCTTTGCTTGCCCAGCTGGTCCCCTGTTGCCTCTTAAGCCCCCTGAGTAAAAAGTAAATTGGCAGGTTTAGGATGATGCCATGATGGCACCTCTGGAAAATACACAATAACAAACTTAAGTGTTTCCCAAGTGTGTGTTACACTTCAGTGGGTGTTATCAACTCCCTCCCCAACACACCCCACATGCACATACACATGCATGCCTCCTCTCCATATGGTGCACAGCCCAAACATTTAATCAAGTCTTTTGTTGTTGTTTTGTTTTGTAGATACTTCAGTAAAACATGCATGATAAAAGTAGGCCTAGATTATGACCAGCAGTTATTTTGTGGCACACATGTTTTCTATTTTATATTATATATTTAAAAACAAATCTGCTCCTCTGAATGACTCTAGTCATAAAAGTCCACTGTTGCCAGTGGGTTTTATGAACTGATATTTTTTCCAGATGGCAGATTTCTCCTGATGTGTGTTTTTTCTAGATTGCTAGATATGTAAGGGTCAGCATATGCATCGTCAACAGGAGGATAAAAGAAATGGAAGCTTCAAACATACATTTTTCAGTCAAATCTCCCCTCAGAAGTCCTATTCTCACTTTTCATGGACTTCCCATGCACTCCTTCAGTTGTGTGATAAAGAATGGCCTTTAAGATTGAAGCACCAACATCTCTATGAGATATTTTAAGGCTATTTGCCTTATTTGATAGTGGTCTCCTTCCATGGTCATGCCTGGAATAGCTCCACTGGGAGGAGGCATCAGAATCAGATGCCTGAACCGCCTCAACTGAGCAGTGGTTCTACTGTAACCTTCTCTCAGTTTAATTCCATCCCCCCCCCAAAGAAATTGATTTTTTCAGTTTGTGTCCATGATTTTTGTCATCATCACGTGTCCATAGCTAGGACTGGAATGTAGACTGACTGGTAAATTGGCAGCTTCAACTTTAGGCTCAGACAAAGCAACGATCCGTCCGTAGATCTCACATTCCTACCCTTGCTCACTCACTCCCAGACTCAAGGAGAGTATAAGTTTACCATGGAGTACCATGGAGTCAGCTTGAACAAGATGAAATCCACATTACTCCTCCTGAATCTGATGTTCAGCATTAGGAAGGAGTCTTCTTGTCAAGCACTCTGGCATGAACTTTTCCTGGGAAGGCTGATCAATGTGATATCCCAGTAATGGGAGCCAATCCCCAACCTGAGTTGCCAGTCTACAGGGACTACCCCAAACCTTCAGCTGACACTGAAGTGACAAAGCAACTAAGGCAGCCCAACAATGTCAAAAGCCTTCAGCATCTCAGGATGAATCTCATCCATCCCCAGAATCTTGCCGCTGTGGAGCTTTTTGACCACCTCAGGGACCTCTACCAGAGAAATGGACAAGGTTTTTCCTGTGCTATCTCCATGCAGGATGCGACAGTCAGGCTACAGAGTTCCTTGAAGTGGTCCTTCCACTGTCCAACAATATCTTTTATCTGATGGTTCGCTAGAACCTTCTCGATGGCCCCGGATTCCTCGCATACCCAAGTTTTTGCATCAGCAACCACAAATGCTGCAGCCCTTCTGGCCTCCCAGTGTACTGATCTGCAGCTTCAGGAGTCAGCTGGGCCCACCGAGTCCTGAAGTTTTTGACTACAGATGTGCACTAGGGGGGTCTTTGGTGACACTCTGGCCATAACTCTGATCAGCCAACTCATTCAGATTCATTTGTCCAGTATCCCCCTGAGTGCAAGTGTGAAGCTGTTTCATATTCAATGCACTGTTAGAGTTTCTTTTTTGGGGATATTTTGGAAAGGTCAAAGCAGAACATGTGGCGGTAAAGACAGAGTTTTGACATTGGGATCTGCCTGAAAAATCTTGTTAGCTTTTGGGTTGTATGCATATTCCAAAACACTGAATTAAGGAATCAAATATACACAGACTTGACAATATCAAACCCAAACATATTTTAATATAAAAATACACCTGGTCATTTCCCTCTATTTGTTTGCACACATCCCCATTTCTCTTCGTCCTTCCTGCTCTAGTCTGACGGTCCAACTGTCTGTCTTTTTTTTTTCTCCCTGTCATTGTCTGTCTCCCCGTCTATAGCTAATTAACTATGATTTAACTCAAAACACTTGTCATATTTTGCTTCTTGACTGGCTCATCAACTGCTTGCATCTCTGTTAGAATCTACGGTATCATTCTCACCAATCTATCTATACGATTGTGTGGATGCCTGTTTTTTTCTGTCTCTCTTCTGTCTTTTTGAAATAGCCAATACTCAGGGGCTTTAATTATCTTGAATCACCCTGTGAGGACAACTGCGATACAATTGGAATGTCCTTTTTGTTCACTTCAAATCAGCTTGTTTTCAGAAACAATGAGGCTGATCCTTTTTCCCCTGAGTGTATAGAATCCCTTGAGTAAGATCGAGTTAAAGGCATTCTTGCAAGAACAGAAAATGACTGTATCATAATACTGAGCGTTCAGTCTTCGGGTACCTCTGTCCTTCCTCTTCTGAGCGTCACACAGGGACATATTAAATGAATAAGGAAACCTACATATGACCTCAGGCAGCACAACATACAGCACTTTGTTTCACACTCTGCGGTGTTTTGTTTTGTAGCCTGCAGGGTTTGTCCTAATGATAATATCCACAACACCCTAATGACTCATTGATTTAACCTTATTAAACCTGTTTAATTCTATGGAAGGATATTTTATGCAAGAAAAGACATAAAAAGGACAGAATTTCTGAGAAAATTGTTAAGCATTCACTTAAAAAAAATAAAATGGTGTGTCTTACATTATATAACTATATCTATTTATCACAGTACACAATACAGTTTTTACTCTTACTCAGTTTGCTGTGTAGCAAGTATGTGTTTGTGTATGTGTGTTTGAAAGGATTGGTGACCTGCAATTAATGACTCATGAGGCATTTTTGTAATTTGCCTGGATGGTACACACGACATGTGAGGCATTTATGGTCCACTTGGCTTTCCATAGTTTACCAGCCCCTTGTGACATGGGTCTGCTGCTTGCCTGTTCACATCACTGAAGGATGAGTTTGGCCTAGTCAGGCATGACAGTGTGACATGACACAACTCATGTCTTTCTCCATTATGGTCAAGTGCTCATTCCATTCCCATATTGCTGTTGTTGTTACTTACTATGAAAGTAGGGGCTCTTTTTCCATTGACTAGAGTCCCAGGGGAAATTAGGTCAATTTGACAGTTGTGCTATGAAGCAATAGCATACAGTATATGTAGGCTACAGGGCAGCATTTCCCTCTTGACACTGAAGACTGGGTAGCTTACCTGTGCAGTGTTAATGCAATGATGTAGTACAGGAAGTGTTTGCTGAACCTTAGCTTCTAAATACAGACTTTGGTTGATAATAACTTGTTTTTTTAATGGTTTGAGTTAAAGATGATTTTCCTATCTGACTTTATTAGAAATTTTACACTTCTAAATTTCTGTAGATGCTATGTTTGTCTTTATGGGGTCATAATGTATTATTTTCTGTACAGTATCCCTTGCTTTTTTACGTAGCCCAAATTGTGTGGTGCTTTGTCAGCTTGCAGGGTGTTTCATTGTTTGTTTGGTTTATCCAAACATCTTGAATTGATATACACATGGCTATCAAGGTTATATGGTGACTTGGCTTAAAGAAAGGATGAATCATTTTTTGATGAGATCCTGGAGAAGGACCAAGCTTGTGTTTTTGAGTCTCCTATGGTGTGTGAATTTTCCCTACAACTCCCACCAAGACCACAGCCAACAATGCAGTCTAATCCCAGGGTCCATGTCCCTCCCTGTGCTGGAGAAAAAGGGGGACATCATGTTGGGGGGACTCTTCTCCCTTCATGACATGGTGGTGGAGCCCAGTCTGTCCTTCACTTCTATGCCTCCTCCCGCACAGTGTACCAGGTAAGCGGTTTAAACTGTGTCACATGAAATAAAGTTGAATAAATTGAATTAATTGTGCTGAAAATGAACTTTATCCCAAGACATCTTCTGTCTTCTACTAGATTTAACTTTCGGACATTCCGTTGGATGCAAACTATGATCTTTGCCATCGAGGAGATCAACAGAGATGGCAAACTCCTTCCCAACATCACACTGGGCTATAAGATCTATGATTCATGCAGCACACCCCATCAGGCTTTGAAAGCTGCCATGGAGTTGGTGGGGAGTGAGAGGGGTTTGGTTATTGAAGGAGAGACACAGGAGAGTAAAGGCACCTGTCATGGGACCGTACCAGTAGTGATAGGAGACGGAGGCTCCACTCAGTCTCTCGTCGTGGCCCGTTTCCTGGGAGTCTTCCATGTGCCGCAGGTACGTAGTCATAGCTACTCAACAACTGTGTGTTGCCAGATTGCTTTGTCAGTTTAATTTTTACTTTAATGGTGGACATTGGACACTGTTAATTACATTACCATGTGTGTTTTCTTCCATTCAGGTTAGTTATTTCTCCAGCTGTGCCTGTCTCAGTGACAAAAAGGAGTTTCCCGCCTTTTTAAGGACCATGCCCAGTGACTTCTTCCAGGTTAGAGGCACTCAGATTACTCAAAATGTGATGGAACGTCTATGCACAAACAAAATTGTGTCCACATCTTAATTTCTGGAGCTGTCTCTGTGTATCTCTTACTTCTATCTCTAGGTAGATGCATTAGTACAACTTGTCAAGCATTTTGGCTGGACTTGGGTGGGTGTGATTGCAGGGGATGATGTTTATGGCCGCAGTGGGGCAAACATATTTGCCAATGAGGTGGGTCACACATCCATAAACAAAGAATTCAATGAGAATAAATAGCCATTTTGTTATTTTCAATTTTATTGAAAATATTGTGTACTTAAAATGAATAAGTTGCCATGTATCCCATCTGTTGCTCTCTTAGCTAAGGAAGTTAGGTGCTTGTATCGCCCTACATGAGGTCATCCCAAAGAACCGAGCACAGAGCACCATCACGTCCATCGTTTCCAAGATCCGCTCCTCTGGGGCTCGGGTGATTCTAGTGTTTGCTGTGGAACAAGATGCAGCTGCGCTGTTTGATGAAGCTCACAGGCATGACACATATGTTCAGAATAAACTCCATAACACCGTAGTATTTATAAAACTCATGATCAGCTTTTGCTTTTGTTGATTTTTTTGCAGATAAAGGATAAATGAGTTTGAATTTATTCTATATTTCTAATTGCAAAAATACCATATTCCTTTAATTTAGAGAGGGGCTCACTGGGATACAGTGGCTGGCCAGTGAGGCTTGGAGCACAGCTGCTGTCCTCTCCACCCCCAGAAAGCACCACCACATCCTCCAGGGCTCTATGGGATTTGCCATTCGGCGAGCACACATCCCTGGATTGCAAGACTTCCTGCTTCGCTTGCATCCCTCGAGCCCAGACGCCCTTGCAAATCCCTTCCTGATATCCTTCTGGGAAGAGGTGTTTCAGTGCAGCCTGGGTGTGCAGACTGAAGGTCAAGAACATAATGTTGACGGTAAACCTTCATGCTCCGGAGCAGAAGAGCTGGGGAGTGTGACGAATATCTATGCAGATGTGTCACAGCTGAGGATTTCCTACAATGTCTATACGGCTGTGTACGCCATTGTCCATGCACTCAAGGCTATGAGAAGCTGCGAGAAAGGAAAAGGGTCATTTCCTCTGCGGGCATGTCCAGATGTAGACAATATACAGCCATGGCAGGTAACATCCCACTTGTTCACCAATTCAGTCTAAATAGACAAAAGTTATAATGATGCTAAAATACTGTTTATAGATCTTAGTAATGTGGGAAAAATACATGCACTTTCTTTCCTTAGCTACTTCATTATATAAAACAAGTGGAATACCTGAACTCCTTTGGTGATGAAACCAAGTTTGATGAGAATGGTGACCCTGCAGCCATGTATGACCTGGTGAACTGGCAGCTGAGACTAAATGGAAAAATGGAGTTTGTCACTATCGGCAAATTTGATGAGACGGCCACAGTTGGAGAGCAAAAACTCCAGATCCAGGAGCACATCATTGTGTGGAATGGCAACCAATCCAAAGTAGGGATCTCAACAGAATAAAGTGACATTTTTTTAAATGAATTTTGTACAATAATATTTTGTGATGTTGTGACTGTTTTGTGACCAGTGTAGTATACGTTCCCTCTTTTGCTTAGATTCCCTTGTCAGTATGCAGCAGCATTTGTCCCCCAGGTACCCGGAAGGCAATCAGACCTAACTTCCCTATCTGCTGCCATGATTGTGTGGTTTGCACAGCTGGGGAGATTAGCAATCAGACTGGTGAGGAAAGGCTACTTACAGAATCTGACCCCACAGTCACAGCAGTAAAGCCACGGCTAAAGCCTTCTTGTGCTTTCCCTAGATGCCATAGAGTGTGTGCGCTGCCTGCCAGAGTTCTGGTCAAATGCAGAGAGGACGGCCTGCATCCCCAAACAGGTGGAGTTCCTTTCCTTTAGCAGCACGATGGGCATCATCCTGACGGCCATTTCCCTCATCGGCTTCTTCTGCACCTGCGCCGTGGCATTCATATTCTGCTGTTATAGATCCACCCCTATTGTCAAGTCCAACAACTCTGAGCTGAGCTTCCTGCTGCTCCTCTCCTTGACTCTGTGTTTCCTGTGCTCTCTGACCTTCATTGGCCGGCCCTCTGAGTGGTCCTGCATGCTGAGACACACCGCGTTCGGCATCACCTTCGTCCTCTGCATCTCTTGTGTTCTGGGGAAAACTATAGTGGTGTTGATGGCCTTCAAAGCGACACTTCCAGGCAGTAATGTGATGAAATGGTTTGGGCCTGCACAGCAAAAGGCAATCATTACCTTGTGTACACTGGTCCAGGTAAGGATTTCTGACTCTTTATGCTCTTTGAATAGTTAACGGAGCGTTTACTCAAATATCTGAATGAGACATGTTCCTTTTAATGCAGGTCATAATCTGTACAGTGTGGCTGGTTGTTGCTCCCCCCACTCCACGGCAACTGATGCCACGCAAGAGCGATATTGTCATTCTCTTGTGCGACGAAGGTTCGCCCGTAGCATTCGCTCTCGTTCTGGGCTACATCGGCCTGCTGGCCTGCCTCTGCCTCCTCTTGGCCTTCCTGGCAAGGAAACTCCCCGACAACTTCAACGAGGCCAGACTCATCACCTTCAGCATGCTCATTTTTTGTGCGGTGTGGATCGCCTTCGTTCCCGCCTACATCAGCTCTCCGGGGAAGTACTCCACCGCCACGGAGGTGTTTGCTATCTTGGCCTCCAGTTGTGGACTTCTGGGCTGCATCTTCGCACCAAAGTGTTACATAATCCTATTGCGGCCAGAAAAGAACACGTGGAAACACCTGATGTCGAAAGCCGCCACTGCCAAGTTTTAGGAGATCATGGACTTTTACTGTTTGTTTGTTTGTTTTTTTCAGATGAATACAATACATTCAGTATATGATACTTCAAAATGTGTGATTTTATGGGGAAAAAAAAATAAGTGGTGGCAGAGGCAGTCTATTAGCTTACTGTATTTTCATGTTACCAGTTACTTTATACCACTAGATGGTAGTAGTGTTCTGTTATCGCTGCCTTCTGCCACTCATCATGGCCCATCACACACCTTTATCCTAACCAATAACTTTCACCAGTGTCTTTTGTAAATTTCCTTGTGTACAATTTTCTCTCCTATAATGTAAATTCATACCAAAGATGTACTTTAACTTTATTAATTCATTTGGTCAGTGGTGTATGAATAAAAACAGGTAGTGTAATCACAAAAGCAATACAAAGGAAAGATATTATTACATGAACCTCCCAATTTAAGACTATGGATGTATCAATACCGGATTAGATATCGGGCCGATACTGACTCCAATAGATGGATCGGATATCTGTAAGTGGGCCGATCTATTCAGTTCAATTCTATGCTGATATACAGTATGTACTATTTAGTATACTGTACATTACTGTCTGTTCAAATTTTAACTCCTTCTTAGGTTTTGACCAATTTGTTGTTCCATTACAATGGTTTATACTTGAATTGTAATTCACATTATTTTTGAAGATATTTTACAGAGTTGCTGGTGGATCATGTATTATATTAGATTATATTATTGTAATAAACAATTCATTAAATTTGTATCTATGTATTTATGTTACATTTGTTTTACACAGTTAGGAAAGCAATGTTTAAATCAGGCCTCATGTTGCCTTAGACGGTGAGGCATACAGCAGATTAATTAAAGACTTACTAATACCCAAAACCCAGGTATCGGTATCAGCATCGGGACTGAAAAAGTCAGATCAGTGCATCTGTATTTAAGACTTCAAGAAAAAAATCAGTCAACAGTTCACAAAAAAACATAACTAAACATGCCCCTCCTGGATCAAATTGTTTTATTTTTCCAGCCATATGACACTGCCAGTGGCGGAGGGAGGGGCTGGCTGGAATACACTGAATCCTGGCCACCCTGTTGGCCACCCCAAGTACCAAATCACAGCCGTCGCTAGTTTCCCCCATATTGAACCGTCCCTGTGCAGCCAAAGCTCTGCCAGACACTACAGCTGCACAGACATCTGGTCTGTGAATGCATGGCACACAGCCCAAGCCCCCAAGAAGAGCGCCGGCCGTTGATCCCAACATGGTCGTAGTGGCCAACGGTGGTACTGCATCTTCTCTGTCTGTCAGGCAACGTCATTGGGCCCAAAAAGACTTTTTCTCACAGAGTTACACTGAGACAGAGACGCGGATATATATATATATATTTTTTTTTCATGTAAACCAACTCCCTAGTACCAACACTCTAATAGCCCTTACTTAAATCATGAGGTCCTAAAAGTTGTAAAACTCCCTAAAAGCTGAATCCAGAGTTATTTCCTTCCTCTGTTTATGTCTATGGAGACCCAGACCATGACGACAGCACAAGCTGTGATGCATGTCAGACATGCGCACTAGGACCCAGTAAGACCCAGAAGACCCAGAAGATGCAGGTACTTCTCCAGACCCGTAAGTCTACCCATTGACTTCACGCACCTCTGAGCAGCTTTCATAAGAATGAATGGGGCCTCGCCTCCAACGCTGTATCCAGTGCTTTTTATACATCCATGGCGCAGCCACAAACAAACACCACTGCCCGAGATGCCACTATTTGACTGACAAAACCAACACATTGCAGCTAAGCGATAATATTATAGGGGAGGTTGCTTTGTGACACTGTTAGTAACGTTAATTATCTCAAACATAACTGTATCGATTTAGTAATATTCGATTTTTCATCTTGTTGGGTGAGTGTTCTCACCCAAAAAATATTTAATCAGACTTTGGTAAAAAAAAAAAATAACAATAATAATATTTTTTTTATTTTAATTATGTATCTATGTTTGTATTCCTGATGATACACTGAGAGAATGAGATACGATGAACTTAACATCTGCTCTCAGAACAGTAGTAACACATTATCTTGGGACACTCTACAGAATAAAATGCCTTGATTGTCATTTTACAGCTGTACAACGAAATTTAGTGTGACTCCCCAGTGGTATATACAATATACATAAATAAACAGTATAAATTAAAACACAACAACACAAAGTTAAAAAGCAAGTATGAACATGAAAATAGATTACATTATACAGCGTATGCTTCTGTGTTACTTTGCCTGCAGGAATAAAAACAGCGTTAGATACACTGAATATTATTTATCTATTCCACCTCCACCTGAATTACAAATAATAGAGATGTGTGCTGTAGGTGCCTTAAATAGCCTTGTATTTTCTGGTGAGACACCTCTTTGCCCCTAAAAATGATTGGTATCATCCTGGCCATCCCACTGAAAATTTCCTGGCTCCGCCACTGGACACTCCATTGACGTTCTGCACAGAAATGTGAAGGACAGCTCATGAATGGGATTTGGCAGCAGTGCCCGTGCTGATCTGACCTGGGAGAGAATGATGAGGCCCAGGGTCTCTGAGGTATGCTCTGTGGAAATCCCAGCTGTCATTGGTTAATTAAACCCTCATACTCCAGAGGCCTTTACATATAAACATCACGCCTGGCTGTTCCCTGCAATAACAAACTAAAACGTCAGACATTTTTCCGTCTCTCCACAGCTGCTCTCGGGCAAGCATTGATTATCCACCACTGATTGATCTGTTGTTCCTCCCAAAGGCAGAGGAATAAATTGGAAGATGGAGCGATGTCGGGTCTCCATCAGGGGCAGGAAGGAGGAGAAGGTGTTGGGGGAGAGATGGACAGCACTGTTTTATTGACTCTGTATTACTCGATTTACATTTATTCCCAACCTTCACTCTTCCTCGCCTTTGCATTTTTAACTCTTGCCTGTCCTCTCCTGCATCATGCATTTCAATGACTACAAGACAGCAGTGATCTATCCTCATAGTGGACTGTCTGTCTTTGTTAACAGCCGCGACAGCGCATGGCTGTAGCTGGTATTGTTTTCACCTTGTGAGTCTGTGTGTGTCCTTACTCCCCTGGTCTCATTGCAAGATTTCAAAGAGAGTAATCCTTCAGCTCGTAGCGCAATTTGCTTGATTTAATTAAGGAAACCAGAATAGATTATCTCCATCTGAGGGTTAGAACATCTGAAAGAGAAAATACTGTGTGGTAATTTCTTCAGTAAGGCACACAGATGTATGAAGTGTGCATGGCACATGAAAAATATTTTTAAAAAAACGAGTGAGTGGAGAGAATAAGTCCAGAATTCATAGAAATCCATTCCTTGAAATACTGAAAGAAGATAATCTGAGACATGACGATATCGGTTTGCTTACAGCATAGAGGTAAACACAGGAAGGAGACTGAAAGATGTAATAAGGGCATGACTCCAACACACATGCAGCTATTTACTCAGTCTTGTCATCAGTCAGCTTTTGTAATGGGGCCAGTTCTGACCAGATGTTTGGACACATGAGGGTTTACCTCATCAAAGATGGAGATTAGTGAAATGATACAAAATAATGTGTTGTGAATATGAAGTTGTGATATGATACTTTGGGGTGTCAGGAAGTGTTATCTGTGACTGGGTTAGAGATACAGGGATGGATTTGGAGCTGCCTGTAATGTTTTGATTAGTTTTGAAAAAAAAAAAAAAAAAAATGTTTATGTCTTTAAACCTGCAGTAGGCAGAATATTTTTGGCATCATTCAGGAAAAAACTATAATAACATTTCAGTATATTACAGTTTAAGTGTTCTAAGAGAAAACTAAACTTCTGCACCTCGTCATGGCTCTGTCTTCACGCTTTAAAAAATCTATCCTTTGACGGGAGGTTTTGGCCAATCACATGTCATTTCAGAGAGAGAGCTTTCCTATTGGCTGTGCATTCAATGGAGGCAGCTGTCAATCACTCCCAAACTCTAATCAAATGGTCAAACTAGGCAGCGCTGATCAACTACAAATCAGTATTCTGTTACTGTAATGCTTGTACATAAAATTTTTCAGCCACATCTTGTAGTGAACTGTTTAGCTGTGGCTGGTGGGCAGTGCTCGGTATTTCTCAGCTCATTTCTCAACACTCTCAACACTCTCAACAGTTACGCTAAACAGTAACTACAAGATGTTTCTGAACACATTTTGTGCGAGACAGTTATTACAGTAACAGAATATTGATTCATACTTTGACCATTTGATCTTGATTGCTGATGACCCACAGATACCACGTGACACCTATGCTGTTATACTATTGGCTCACAGCCTTGTTAGAAGTGGGAACCAAATGTCAGATATCTTCCACAGAGATAAACAAAACTTTGATTTTGGACCTGTCAAAAAATAGTAATACTAATTTTAAATTTTAATAATTTGTCTACATAAAATGTTATCAGTAAGAGAATTAATATGCTGTTTTTAGGAAGTAGTTTGTAGAAAATATCAGTTAACGCTACTGACAACCCTCTCAACTTGTACTTGACAACTATACTACTTGAGAATTTTTTCCTCGCAGCTAATTGTCAAGTGTTTACAACTTAACACCAAGAGGTACATCACAAAGTAGCAATTAGCAGCATATGTCAGTTTCAGTCTGACAAGCACAATGTTTGTGAGTTTTAAAGGCAACATAACTGGCAGCAGAGGTATAGAGATGCAATATATGTCTATATGCCTGGATGGCTGATGCATCAGATGGCTATAACAAGCGGAAAGATCTCAGAAACGATGACAAGATATTATAAAAATAAAGTGGAAACAGATTAGCAAAAGGGAAAAGATTTCACAATGAAAGCCATATTAGCATCAGGCAAAATACAAATAACTTCTCCACCTTTTGTGGCTGCATAAAAGGATGATGATGGAGCATGGCAGAAAAAGGTACTAAAGGTGTAAGGTAAGTACACATATCAGTGGCTTCTTTGCATAATCTTCATGTAAAGAGAGCAGATGAGTGATTGAATAATGTATTGCAGAGATTTGCACCATCACCTAAAATCTCTTTTTGTGATGATGGCATTTCTTTCACCATAACCCCGGCTTTCTGTCATTTTTTTCCATCTTGAAACCCACTCTTTTCAGGTAGCTTTTTCTCCAACTTTCTTTTACCTATTATGTAGTGAGAGCCAGCATCACAGAGGAGATGGACACCATAGAAACTGCAGCTGAAGACTAATGGTCTCTGCCACAATAGCACCATTCACCAGGGTCCATGTGGCTGTCTGCATTACACAGAGCAGCAAATGATCTGAAGGTCTCAAAAATCCCACCGAAATTGAAGCAGCGGTGCTGATGATGGCCGGTATGACTCACTATGCTTATCTAATTAGGCACCAGGTCCATGTCTGGGTGTTTGAAAATGGGAGGACAGATAAGGAATGTGTTGATAGAATGCAATTGAAAGAGAGCAATGCACTTTCTCACACTGAATAATATCTGCAAGAGCAAACAATTATCAGTGTGCCACACAAACACATCCACTGTTTGATGAGTGCTCATGATGGGCTGTCAGGGTGGCACCACACCAACTCATGAGCTGATAATATGATGAAATGCTCATTTCTGTTCATGCAGAAATACATATGCAGATATTTTTGTTACAGCATATTCAGCAGCAACGTTTAATAGCCTGTTCGAAATTAAACTGCAGATAACATGAGCACAGACAGAAAGTGGCAATATTTGAATACAAATAGCATTGAACATTTATTTATTCATTGCTTCTTTCTTTCTTTCTTTCATTTGCTGTTGTCACCACACAGTTTTCAAAAGCTGATACTTGGGCAAATTCTGTTTTTAATTTCATTTGAAGTCTTTTATGGCCTCATCTATTGACCATGAGGTCTTCCCAATACTGTATATTGCCATCAGGTGTTTTTTAGTGTTTCTCTCAGCTCTCAGAAGAATAATAAAACAAAGATATGGAACAGAAAGCCATAACTTAAGGCCAGGATGGCAAAAATCTTGTATTTCCCAAGAGAGCAAATGGTGGGCACAAAGGCCATGCAGACAGTACAGAAGATCAGCACGCTGAATAGTAATCAGTTTGGATTCATTAAATTTGTCAGGGAGGAGGCTGAGACAGCCACCACCGAGACCATCGCACATTCACGACTGATCCTGGGTCCGTAGTGGTCCAGGTTGCCTGGGTCAGCCACAGCACACAGATCGCCACCTGGGAAAATAAGGTTGGGCTCAGGAAATGGAGTGGGAGATTTATTTAGAATACAAATAAAATGTACACTGAAGGACTTTAAACAAGACACAATCTTTATTTTTATGATCTCTATAAAGAGACAAGATTTTGGTATCAGGTTCTGTTTGTAGCCCAAGTAGTATTGACCAATCACGTTTGAGTATGCTTTAGTTGAATGCAGGTAAACAGTCTGTGTGGAGAGCAAAAGAGGCAGAACACATTGGCCGAAATGCAGTCAAGGAACACACTGGCTGTCGTCTGACAATGATATCGCTTTTTATTGGTTTTCAATTTGTGAACTGGCTATATGTGAAACAATCTGGTCGTACAAGAACCCAGGTCTCTCAACTCCAACTGAAGTTGCTCATCAGACTGTAAACAATGAGAGCGCATGGAAAAGGAAGTCTTTGCCCAGATATCTGCTGGCTACATCGGAACCCAAAAAATATTGAACCATGCCACCCGGAGGCTTATCTGTCATAAGAACGACAGACAGGAGATATACAGCACAAAGCTGACTCCAAACAGCATATGTCTCAGAATACAAGATCAAGCCGCTGGATGTCCAACGAAATCTTTTATACACAGGAATCACAACTTTAGCGACGGCTGGAGCATGAAGCTCACCTCTTAGTTGTTGGCCCCCTTAAGGGGAAGAATTATGAAGCAAAGAGAAACAGAGATAAGTTACAGTAAGGTGTTTTTTGATTGTTTTTTTTTTTTTTTACAATTTTGATATTAATCCATCAGGAGACTGCAATATTATGCCACCATTATTCTCTCAGTATGATGAAACTACGATGTAATACTCTCCAAAATGTAATTTGTCATCATCTAGGATGGTGCCACACATTACCAAAGGTGTGTGTCGGTGGTAAAGAAGCGTGGCAAAATGTGGCAGCTGTCAGTGCTGTACAGAGCAGCTGAGACAATGAAGAGAAAGGTTCCCATGCTGTCACCGTAAGAAAAGAAATCCACCTGCTGGGGATGCGCACGGTGTGGTTTGAGTTGAACCAGAACTACTCAGGACACCACAGAAAGCAGATGGGTTATTAATGTTTTCCTCACACATACTGTATATCTGAAGGTGTTGCTATTCTCTTTTATGAATTTTAAACAGTACACTACAGTTGAGAGCCACAAAGTCACAGCTTTTTATTTACCTAAACCTCAGACTCCAGAGTGAGTACCCACAGTCACAGGCACCTATAATCACATACTGTAATCAGTAATATTATAGAAATATTTCATCATATACTGAGAATTCAGAAGCAGAGACAGTGTGATTAAAAGAGACTTATGATGGGAAAAAAGTGACAAAAATATTCACCTTGTGTCCACATAACTGATGCCATTGCAACATCTACAATAAGGTGCTGCCATTGTTGTTTAGAATCAAGACTCTGTGTTGTATCACACACACCTACGCAACGCCTATACCTGCCAGTAGCTCCTCACAGGATGCTGATTGGTCAATTCTCTGGCTTGCTGGACACAAATTACTTGAAGCCTGACAACACGTATTTTCATGTGACATGTGATCCCAAAATTACCATGTGACCTGCATTGTAAATACTTGTCTTCTGGTCAGGGAAAGAGTACTTCTGAACACAGGCAGCGAGAGTTAGACATATTGGAGTAGCTTCTTCCTGAGGCAGCAGTGTAATACTGTGCAAAGCACAAATGTGCAAGAAGTGAGTAGAGACATGCTGTATGGTACTGTAATACAGTATGAGAAATACTTTGCAACGAAACTAACAAGCGCATGAATCATCATGTTTGCAACACATCAGTTATCCTCGTCATATAAAACAACCCAAGGGTGTTTGTCGCAACCTTGGAGGCTGTAATGCACGCATCACCAACAATAACGGGCACCGTAGGCACAGATCCACATTCTGAGTTTGCCGAATGAACTTGCTGTCCAGTTACCACATCCATGGCTGTTGAGTATCAGCTGCCGGATTGCAGAGGGTGAAGTTGGGCAAGAGGTGTAGGTTATTGTCAGCTTCCTCCACTGCAAAGATGATGTGGCCTGAAACCAGCGATAACATGAATGCGATGAACATCAGAAATCAAGACATAGGATGACAGAGTTGACTTAGTTCAGCAAAGCAAAAACAGAAAATGTATAACTCTTCAAAAATCATATATTTCACAGGAAGCATTAACCGTCTCACTGTGAAAATGCAATTCACATCCAACAGGGAACGGACCCCCAATCGTTACATCTCCTGCACTGATAAACGCTCCCTGGAATAGACTTCACCATCAGCTGGCAGGGCTCCCCTCTATAAACCCCCCGGATAATCCTAGGGAGGCAGCAAAGGAGCAGAGCACAGATAGTGCATCACTTGGAAGATATACCGTAGCAGCGCAGCAAGGGAAATCCAAATGAAGGACAAATTATAAGCAGCATTCATTAGTTAGCATGTGAGATATACTGTAGCATGCTAGTAAAGCCAGATAAAAGTGATGAATATATCACGGGCCAGAAAAACACAATAATCTTGTGACTTTTATATCAAATGCTCTTTGTGTTGTTGTTGTTGTTGTTGATGAAACAGATGGTAACATAATATAGTGTAATATTCTATTTGCTGCTTTGTAGCAGATATGGATGCTGACTTTGAGCAACAGTGGTTGTGGGTTATTTCTTGTCACACCAAAGGGAGGAAAAGGAGGACGATGCATTTGATATACAGAAATCACTTCCACATGGGAGAGGGGGAGAAAATTAGTTTGTTATTGAACGGAGAGTGAGAGTAATTTGGAAATAACACAGTAGTGGAGCAAAACCCAGGTGTGTTCATTATGATCGCCAGGGATAGCAGTTTCAAAATAGGTGATTCAATTGTACGCACGTCTAAGTGCTCCAGCTTTTCTCCCATTGTTATTTGGGTGGTGGCTGTGACTCATGAGGTAGAGCAGGTTGTCCTTTAACCACAAGGCTGGCACTTTCATCCCAGTCTCCTCCAAGTGACCTTAAGTGAGACATTGAACCCGAAGCTGCTCGCACTGGGCAGGCCAGCGCATTGCAAGGTGGCTTTGCCACCTGCCAGTTGTAAAGTGCTTTGTCTGCTAAGATAGGAAGGTGCTATATAAATGCAGTCCATTTACCATTTTGAAAGACTGTGCAAAACACCTGATTACAGTACATTTTGGATATGTGACGGTCATCAACAACCGCACTTGTCAGTGATAGCAGGGGTTGTGTAATTCCATGCAATCATGCAATCAGTTTGACCCCGTACCTCTTGAATCTCACCATACTAATGACGAGTTATATGCAGGCGTGCTGAGATGTACAATTAGCAGGAGGGATGGATTGGAGTGGCCCATAAAAGATGAGATGTGTTAGAGGAAGAAAGACAGAGCTGTCATTTTCAGGAGCAGGCACTGTCACTGACAAGTGTTCAACCAATTACACCATGAGTGCCCTCTCCTCTCCGCTCTCTCTTTCTTTCTGTGCTCTCCACTTTCTAGACCACCTGATCTCTCTCTTCCTCTGCTCTCCCCCTTCAGTCTTTGTTGGTTCTTAAAGAGTCCCCAGTAATTACTGCTCCTCTGCTCTCCTCTCATCTCATCTTCTCTTCTCTGCCCTCTCCCTGAAAGGAGTAGTTAGTTTGATATTTTGTCAAGTATGAAGCTATGAGCTGGTTAGCTTAGCGTATATCATCTTAGCACAAAGACTGAAAACGGGAAACAGCTAACCTGTCTCTGTCCAAATGTAACAAAATCCTTCCCTTCCTAGTGTCCATCAGTGCCATCAAATGGCATCTGCATGATTTCACAGACCAGAGGAAAACAACCAATCAGAGATGAGCTGGAGCCTGCCGTTGCTGAGCGTCAGTCACTCGCGAACTCTGATCAAACAGTCAAACTAGGCAGCGCTATTCAAATATGAATCAGTATTCTGTTACTGTAATGATTATTTCTTGCATGAAATGTTTTCAGAAACATCTTGTAGTTTCTGTTTAGCTGTAAAATGAGAGTTTGGGACCTAGCAGCCATGTAGAGATCAGTTGAGGAAACACCAAGGACCACCCACTAGCCGGAGCAAACTTTCTCATTTTACAGCTAAACAGTAACTACAAGATGTTTCTGAAAACATTTGATGAGAGACATAGACATTATAGTAACAGAATATTGATTCATATTTGATAAGCGCTGCCTCGTTTGATCATTTGATCAGAGTTTGTGATTGGCCAAAGTCTCCCGTCAAGGATAGATTTTTATAAGCCTAAAGCAGAGCCATGAGGAGGTGCAGAAGTCTAGTTTTCTCGGCGAACACTTGAATTCCAGTATGCTGAAAGGTTATTATGGATTTTTTTGCCCAGTGGTGCCAAAAATATTCTGCCTACTGCAGGTTTAATGTCCACAAAAATCGAAGTGATAAGGCGCGGTCACACATGCTGGAATGCAGGCGAGTGATCTTCGCCTGCTGAGGCGATATTCCTCTGAAAGTTCACCCAAGTTGAACTCGATGCAAATTTGAAGATCAATTTGAATTTGCCTCGCCACCAGAGGCGAATGGGTTTTTGAGCCTTTGCTCACATATATGAAAAGGAGCAGGAGTCAAATGTTAATTTTGAGCATTTGTGACCGTGCCTTTACAGCAACAAGTTGCAGCTTTATTCCAAGTTGCCATACAACCAGCTGAGACTCCAGGAAGTCACAGCTCCCGGCCAAGAAATAGTTCTGCAAATAACTCCTTGACATGTTTGTGCATTCCCAGGTTTTTGTACAGATTAGACAAACAAGATAAAACAATTTAGAGGTGGTTATTGGGGATCTTTGTTATCGTCGGACAGAGCCGATCTTTGTTTCTGTCTGCTTTCCCCTTATCTTTATGCTATCTGGAAGTAGCTTTATATTTATCCTGCAGACATGAAAGTGGGAGTGATCTTATCTAACTTGTGGGAAGAATAAACAAATTTCTCAAAATGTCAAACTTCAGATCAGTTGTATTTGTTTTCCTATAGCTCTGATATTGACCCCTAGTATTGACCTAACTGAAGAAGACCCTCTAGAGAGGAAATTGCCAGCCCCAGCTGCAACAGCTCCTCCAGGGAAATACAGGAAGAGGAGCACAGGACCTTACACAGCTGGGTCCAGGTCCACAGAGAAAAGGATGTGACGGGAATGGCCTCACCTCCAAAAGATGAGGGGGGGAAATATAAGTTTCTGTTAGTAAAGTAATGCTTTTTGTGAATTTAAAGAGGGAACAGGCTAGAGTTAGATGGGACCGCTGAAGGGCTCAGGATGGATTTAAATCCAAGTCTCCCAGATTTGTTCCACCCTTCCCTGCCGGATGCCAGCGTCAACTCTTCACAGCATGGAGCCTGGTGTTGCACTCATTACAACAACAAGATTAGAGCAGAGAAAGGTAAGAAACCCGCATTCCACAAACTGAGGCAAAGAAAATGATCCAGAGTTTAATTCAGTACATTCTCCCACACCCTGCCAACACTTTCTTTCTATATTTGTCTCAGCTTCGTCCCACAAACTCTTCCCGGTTCTGCTGATGGTGGGATGGATTGTTGGCTGCACAGCAGTGGTCTACTTTGTCTTCATTTTTGCTTGGGTACATGATTCTGTCTTTAAAGTACACAACATGCTTGTATGAACATATGTCAGTGTATGGACACCACAGTAGATGGCAATGTCGGTCTGTCAGAAGGTCCACCACTTTGATCCAGAATGAAACGTCTCGACAACCTTTGGACTCATGTGAAACTTTAAAGAGACATCCACACTCCTCAGAGATTTCATTCAGTGGTTTTGAATGAGATTTTTGACAACTGGATGCAAGTCTGATTCAGATATGCATGTCTCCCTCAAGCTGAACTATGATACCTTTGGTCATCATTTTTTTTATGTCAAAATGACATTCCCATCAGCCTCAGCTGTACTTTGTATTTAACGCAAATCAGTAAATGAAACAAAAGTAAAGGTTTTTCTTTTTTTGTGCGTTTAATGAAAACACGCTAACATTTTTTTCTAACCATTTTTGTCATTAATACTGTCACACAGAATGCAAATATTATGTGGCAAGAAAACAACATTTTTTCATATCAATTTTTCTGAACTTTCGCTGCAAATAAACCAATCATGTGCAGAACAGGTTGTGGTGCACCAACATGTATGAGTCAACACGTAGGGTCCATAGTCTGAAGACGTCAACTTTATTACTTGTTTCAACCTTGAAAGGCATGAGGCAGGGCATACCAGATCCACTTCTTCCGCTCTTACCTTTCACAATAAAGGCACGGTCACACATGCAAAATTAACATTCGCCTCTCATTGACTTCCATTCTATGTGAGCAAAGGGGTTAAAAAAAACATTTGCTTCTGGTGGCGATGCAAATTTGCATCTTCGCATTTGTGTGGAAATCAATTTGGAGACCTTTCAGAATGAATATTTCCTCAGCAGGCGATGGTCACTCGCCTATGTTCGCAAGTTCGTGTGACCGTACCTTGAAGGCCCTAGATATATACTATTTGCAGGGGAGTATTTCACATTTGTGTGTTGTTTATTCATCACACCCCTGTGTGTAAAGACTTCCAAATGGCGAAAATAATAAACATTATAATTACTATGTCAAAAGGTCAGCATTTTGTTTAGCATGCTGAAACTGCTCATTTTTCAAAACCTGCCAGCCAGACTGCAGCTTCAACCTGCATGTTTGGTCTACTAATGTATTTCTGATTGTCTTTCTTTGGCAGAAAAGAGGTGCATGGGGAAGAAACTGAATTCATCACAGGGGACACAGGGACAAAAAGATCATCTCAATGTTCTGACTTTTTATTAGATGCATATTGTCACCTGTTTTGACAGAAAATGCTGGTGTACAGAGAGAAATGGATGGCAATGGAAATCTTCAATGGTCCAGCAGTAATGATGTTTAGCTGTGAGGAAAGATTAATTATCTGTTGTGTTGTGAATTAATCAAATCTGCCCTATTTTCTGTGATTTTCTCCCCTTCGATTTAAAACGCCATATAATCTTTCAGAATTCTGTTAGATTGAAGTCCATCAACTCAAACCTTCAAATAGATGTGCTAATGAGAACACCCACCGTTTTCTATGAACATGTGAAACATTTCAGTTTTTGTGTATTCAGGCTGCTGCACTTCACTCAGCGGAGCCTTTCAGAGATAAAGTACAAAGAAACAGACAGGATAAAATGAGGAATGGATACCTGAGTGTGTGTGTGTTTGCATTGTTGTGTCCTCTGTGTATTCATGTCACACTGCTTGGTGTCAAAACTGTTGGGTGTTAGGATTGGCAGCGTCGTTGCCATGGCTACCTCAACTCTTTATTTTGACTCTCATAGGATGTGGAGAGAAAAACAATGGAAAGAAAATTGGGTAGGGAGCTGCACTTAAACACTTTTAATTGTAATGTGCAGAGAAGGCCTGGGGGGACTTTTGGCTCATAATTTGTTTTATCAAATGTAAGCACTTGATGAACTGTTACTTCTGGCACATTGCAGAACTCAAGATTAAAGCTGAATTAAACTCAAAGATTTCAGTATTTGGATTCCAGCTCGAAGCAATCAAACAGCTAATGTTTGCCTGACATGTCAGCTCATAACTTGCCATTACAACTGAGCCTTCCAAATCCGTAATAGCAGCATGGTCAGCTTTTAAAGAGCATTTTTGAGTCTGTGTTTAATAACAGGGAATTAGATTGTCTGGTTGTTACAGCAGGTTATGTCACATCCACTTTCCAGTAAGTAGGAGGTGTGTTTAAGCCTTATAAACCTGCGCAGGCCAAAATCTGTGAACCTGGTGTCACATTGAACATGTGCACATGTGAGACTCCCGTTTTTCATTTCCCTCGCCCATCACAATTCTCCTGTAATTCTCCCAATTTGTGGCAAATTTTCACACTTTTTTTTCCCTTTTAATTATCTTAACCTATTTCTGGCACTGTACAGCATGTAAAAGCCCTGCTGTTTCTGCCCAGACAACAATACAGCTACACCTAATGTTGTTTCCTGCTGGTCACAATACAGCGCAAGTTGATCTCACGTTTGAGCTGCGCTCGCCAGCGCACATCACAGCGGTGCAACGCCCAAAGTGGGGTTTTGCTCAACGTGGCAAAAAGTCATTGTGGCATGATGCAAGTCATTAGAAATAAACTGTCAGTGAGTGAGAGATGGAGAGAGAAAAGGAGAGAGCTAACTGACAGAAATATTAATGCAGGGACATGAAATTAATAAAAACTGATGAATAATAGTTTATGCTAGAGATTCACACAAGTTTATGCCTGGGGGCGAATTATTCAGTTTTCTTTCCTGAGAATCAAAGGTAAAATTAAAGGTTTAACATAAAAATGCTGTTGCAGCGTACTTATTAGTTTGTTTGTTTGTTTGTTTTTTATTTAAAGTCACCAGAATACATGAAACAAGCCTTTGAAAGTCAAACTTTTCAGGGGGAGGACCCCCTCACAGCCTTCTTTGGTTTCCAAATCCTCCCCTTTTTTTAAGGCCTCAAGGGAGACGGAAACTTTCTGTACCACAGCAATGCAACAGGAGTTAGGACAAACACATGTGGTCCAGCAACACTTGCACGCTCATGTTCATGCAGGCAAACACATTAACACATACAATCACTCTCACACTCTCTCACACACACAAACACACACACAATTCTCCACAGTAAATGAACTCAAGCATCTCAGCATATCAGGTTATTTGTAAGTGGTAGACTTGTTTAGGCTGTTGCCATGCCAAATCTGTTTACATCAACTACAGCAAAACAGTAACCCCCACTGCCATGCACCCCTCCCAACTCTCCCACTCCCAGCCCCAATTTACTGTTACTGTCCTCAGAATAGATCATTATGCACCACATGGTGCTGCATGACAAGATGTCTTCCAGGTGGAGCACATTCATGCCGTGTGTCTACTATTTAGATTCTGTGTTAATTGCCCTACTGTTTTCACAATTGAATGGTGTAATGGAATCCGAGGTTGATGTTCCAGTCCAGATCAGACTATGTTTAAATATCAAGACCATTAATGTGGCAGCAAACAACGATTTGTCATGTAAAGGTTTAGAGGAGTAATGTGTACCTGAGCAGAGGAAGAAGTCGCTCTCCTGTGTGTTGTAATTCAAGTTTTTCTGTGCTTTGTTATCATTTCTGGGCCGGCAGTGCGTCTTTTTAGTGCATGTTCATGTTCATGGATGTGAGCGTATCCCTGAGCCCACTCTCATTCCCAGGGCCAGCACATTGTCACGGCCATCAGCGTCAGATAGCGCTGCTTAAGGCCCACTTTAGCATCAGTATGAGATGCACCAGGTTTTCCATGAACTACAATGTAAACCCTAGCATGTTAATAGTAACACACACCCTATAGTGGTTTTAATGCTTGAACCTAAGCAAGTGTAACCAAGCATTTTGTTTCCTCACAACATTAAGCAGGTATTTACTGCAACTGAAAAGTGACACAGAGGAGTCTGACAAAGCATCAGTATATGATGAAATGGGACAAGAATACACACTGCTCCCATAAAGGTTACAGTTGATAACAACATGCCGACTGACACAGGTTAGCACCATTAGCTACAAGCGCCAGCTCAGCTGTGCTATGTTGAGAGCCGTTGAGAGACAATAGAAATTAGGGATTCATCAATACGACTTTTTCAATCTTGATACCAATCATGATAAGGCAACGTCTGGCTTGACTTAAACATTGCTGTCCCAACTTTGCAAAACAAAACATAAATTAATAAAAGTAAAAGTTATTCAAAATTAACAGGAGTATCAGTACATCCCTAAACCCGTATTTAGCACCTTTAAACCCTGCTAAAACAACTACTAATTTAGTGTTAGAAGTACAATAGATCTGTGCTCAATTACTGCTTGTTAAACTGTTCTAATTATGAACATTCAATAAACTACGTGCTACAAAAATGTTCTATTGGTTTGGTTTTTTTTGTCATAATTTCTAACAGTAACAGGTACCAGTCGTAGTATTAGCAGTACCACTAGTGGTGTTTGTAGACATGGCCTTGCAACAACCTGGCCTACGGCAGGTGGATTTAAAGCCCATGGGGAGTTAAGAGAGAAGCCAGGTCTGCTTTCATCTTAAACGTGTAGGGAACACAAAAAGAAAGAAGGCCTTGCATGTGAACGTGATGCTCTTCCCTGACTCATAGGGGACTCTCAAGTTGGTTATAACAGTAGCTTAAGGCCAGATCCGACTGCGCTTTAAAAGAAATCAATAAAAGCTTAAAATAAATCCAGATGCCAAAAGCCACCATTTGAGTAATGTGAATGTGTTGTGTAACTACAAGGCAGCCACATTTTGATGTAAGCATTACAGCCAGTCCAGATGTCAGGAGATGCAAGTACAAAAGGCTTTCTTCAGGAACTACAGAGGAAAGATTGCATGTTCTCTCTTTTAAAAGCCACATTTTTCCAGCATCTGGCAGTTTATGCCCCCCTTTGATATCCTTTAAGAGTGACTCATCAGCTGTACTGTATCTACGTATCAACCGTGTGTAACAATGCAAGATGAGCTACTGCGGTTATGGAATATTTGGCATAACAAGAGCATCGATGCAGAAAGCAAAATGAAGACTGTGACCTTAAATGGCCCCACGGAGTGCCGCATGTCAAAGAAGAGGTGGCATTTTCCATTGTGACAGAAAAAGTGTTATATCTGCTGAACCAATTAAGTGCTGTGACCTTCATGCCAGTCCCGAACTTGAAGCAGTTAATTAGAATTGCATAGTCTACAGTATCACTGACTGCACTAAGACGTAAAAGTAATGAAACTGATCCTTCACCTGTCTGCAGCCAACAGAAGATCAATGGTTACTTTAAGCAGTCTCTGTGACTGTACCCGATTGGATTTCTCAACAAATGTTGTTTTGATTCATTAAAGCTGTTTGCCGGTTTGAAACAACTTCTAACATTCATAGATAAAAGCTTCACTTACTGGGATTAAAGGGATTAGTGTTCCTTTTTGTGGGGATGAGAGGTTGGAAAGGAAAAGGTAAGTGTAGCTGCTCTAGCCTGGTCAATACGTGAGGAGGAAAAAAAAAAAAAGCACCAATGGTTTCCTCCAGATTGCTAAATTATGAATGGCATCAGCGAGCTGTCAGCATGTGTCTTGAAGAGAATCAGAAAAGGTGAACATGAAATGAGATTCACTGCAGAAATCAAAAGATGGTTTATATATGCTGTGTGAAGAAACAACATAATGTGTAATATGTATGTAAAATTGGATAACTGGAAACTGGATATATTTTTTTGTATGTAAACCTTTGTAAGGCAGTCGTTACAGGTCCAGCTGAACAGCACAGATATGTTGAACAACCACAGGATGTCACTGTTTTACATTAATTATGTAGGGAACATGTAAACATTTTTGATGGCTCAAACAGGAGATAATATGGTGTATATTCTGGAATGGATAAAGTGCAGTTTCTAGATTTCCACTGTTAACTGAATGACTGTTACAATCATATTTCAATTTGCCGTTTGTTTCTGTCTGTCTTTGGATGTCTTTGATTGATTGTTTAAAGCTTTCTGTGTTGCTTATGGTGATATCAACATTTGTAAAGCACAGTATGTCATATCTGACAGGCAAACCTCTGGGTGCACAGTGAGCCACTTATGTCACATACATCAGTCCAAAACAAAGACACATTAAAAGGTGTGCTGTTTTCTTTTGCTGCCCGTGCACTCACTGAGAAAAAGGCAACATGTTTTTAAATGGTAGAAGTCACTTTATTTAAGCATTAAATCAAGAGCACCAAAAGCAGTGAGTTTTTAAAATGGGCATGGGACAGAATTATTATTTTTCTTTATGCCAGTGCCTGATTGAGTATTAAAGCCTTGGCAATTAAAACCTTTTACAATAAATCCAGTCTCTTTAAATTCAGAGTGGACGGTTATCGGTGGCCTTTAACACTGAGAGCACAGTGAGGGCGCACTTCACAATAAGAGCTCCTTTTAAATAATGCGTGGAATAGCACGGTCTCTACTCTCATACCAGAAACACTGTCCCACTTATTATCCTCATACATAAATAGCACGTGTATACGCATGTACGTGTGTAAAGTGTACTTTTGTGGTGTGTGCGCACACATGCTTATGATTGTGTTGCGCTCCCCTTTCTTACACCTCAGACACCACACACTATGACACACACACACACACACACACACACACACACACACACACACACACACACACACACACACACTGACAAGCATTCCAGAGACTTCATGCCCTCCCACCCCCCCAAACACACACACACACACACACACACACACACACACACACACACACACACACACACACACACACACACATGCATACCACTGGACCCACTGTCAGGGTCGCCCAAAGGGCACATGGGGGAAAACTGGGTTGTTTTATGACCAGAGGGCAACAGAGGGGAGCAGAACTCTGTGTTCAGAAAGAAAAGTCCTAACATGAGTGACTTTCTTAAAACTGCCTTCAGGTTTTCAGTGCAAAGGTGTTAATTATAATTTATTGACTGACACCTTTATTTTCAGTCAAGTCATGCTGTTATTATCATTCTCATTAAGTTTCAAAGTTCCTAACATCTTCCATGCTCCGTGTTACTTTAAGATAAAACCTCAGTCGTCTATGGGTGTTCAAAGTGCAAAACACTCTGTTCTGCCTCCCAGGAACATGCTGAGGAGTTGTAATGTTAGCTGTGATGTTAGCAAGTGTTGCTGCTAATGACACGGAGGGTGATAGAGCACGAGGAAAGTGGGTGGTGTGAACCTTCAGTTATCTAAGCTCTACCAGCCGCTGAGAGCGAAAGGGCAAGCCAGGAAGTAAATAAGCAACTGATACTCAGCTGAAATCAAAACTTGAATGAGTCTCAAAGAATCTCACAATCACACAGACTTGCTTGTATGCCTACCATTTAAATAAAGTATAAAGAATGAAAGGAACCAAATGACATTTGGAATAGGTCTCAGAAATGCAGTCTGTGGTTGATTTTTAAAGTCAACCTATATTTCACCCTGCTATATTGGTCATTTTGGTCATCATGACATGGTGAAGAATGTGGAGTAAAACCCAAACTATGACATTTCAGTATTGTTAGAAGAATGTTTTTAGAATGAATAAATAAATAAAATAAAGCTGATGCACTTCCCAACTTTACTTATGTGTGTTTTCACAAGTGTGTTGGCTCTGGCCCCTGCTGCACTCCCCCATAGATATTTTTGACACATGGCTTCAAAGTTTGGCCATACTTCTAGTGCTCCTACTCGGCACCCTTGCCCTATACTGTACATCCTATATGTTGTAATTCTCTTTGGATCTCTTTTTTACATCTGAACTCATTTTTTTTCTTAGACATCTCCGACTGTTTGCCTCTCCAGTTTCTGCCTGGGTGCAAGCCTTACCCCATGCCAGGATATGTGCTCACTGGTTCATTGCTGCATGGGATATATTTACCAGTAGGCAGCTTGGGAGCGGCCATAAAAATATTGCACATTAATTTGTTTGCATTGTGCCTTGGACTAACTTCACACATTACCCCTACTCCTCCAATGCTTGAAGGTCCAATTAGCGAGGAAAGAGTTTGGGCTAATGCTGCATTTAAATTAACTTATTGTTGTTGTTTTTTCCTGTCTCTGTGGAAATTACAAAATGAAATCCCCATATTCCTAATACTCCCCTCTAGTCAGTTCACACTGTATGAGTGAAACAGAATGTAGGACTGTCTCTCTATGGTTGAACCTTTTTCGTGAACATCACAGACAGCACACAAGGAGGGCAAAAAGAAAAGGCTGCAGAATTTCTGCTTTGAGGGGGAAGATTACTACAAAATTTCTAAAAAAAAAATTGTATCTGAAGTCCAGAAAAAAAGGAAGTCAGCAGCACTGAGATATGTTGTGCACTCACACTGTTAGGCGGTGCATAATTTAAGTCTGGCATTAAAAGAACATTTCTCATTTTGAAGCTCTCTGCCAAAATAGGCACCAGCACTTCAGATGTAACATAAAATGTCTTTGTATCAGATATAAGCACTTGCATTTATATGTAAGCCTGATTCAGATGCTAAAACGATCAACGTATCCTCATTTTTCACGAGTGTTCCTATGAATGTAGGTCTTTTCAAAATAAGCTTTTTCTTCTATCATCACAGGAAAAGGCATGGTTAGGTTTAGGCAACAAAACTACTTGGTTAGGTTTAGGAAAAGATCATCTTTGTTATGTTTAGGCAACAATGACAGGTTTAAGAAAAAGATTGATTTGGTTAGGTTTAGGTGACAAAACTACTAAACTACTTAGGTTTAGGAAAAGATCAGCATGGTAATGTTTAGGCAACAAAACCACTAAGATAAAAACCACTATGGTTTCAGAAAAAGATTGACTTGCTCAGGTTTAGGCAACAAAACTACTTAGGTTCAGGAAAAGACTGACTTGGTTATGTTTAGGCACCAAAACTACTTAGTTGGGTTTAAGAAAAACTTGACTTGCTCAGGTTTAGGCAACAAAACTACTTAGGTTCAGGAAAAGACTGACTTGGTTATGTTTAGCACCAAAAATACTTAGTTGGGTTTAAGAAAAACTTGACTTGCTCAGGTTTAGACAACAAAACTACTTAGGTTTAGGAAACGACTGACATGGTAGTTTCAGTAAAGGTTGGCTTGCTTGGGTTTAGACAATAAAACTACTTAGGTTTAGCAAAAGACTGACTTAGTTAGGTCTAGGCAACAAAACTAATTAGTTAGGTATAGGAAAATACTGACTTGGTTGGATTTAGGCAACAAAACCAGTATGATAGGTTTTGAAAAAAGATTGACTTGGTTAGGCAGCAGAACTACTAAGATAAGTTTAGGAAAAGATTTAGGTGGTTTGGGAACACCCAAAGTGGTGTAACTTAAGTATGGAAGTTCAACAGACAAATAAATGAACATTGACTTCTGGTTTCATATGGGGTAAAATCTGGTGTTTCTTGACCCACCCTTCCACCTCGTCCCTTACAAACACACAGACATACATAGACAAACCTTCACCCACAGGCTTATTTAAATATTTATTTTGAAAGAAAGAAAAAAAAATGCTCCTCAAGATGATTATCTGTCATTATTATAAAGTATCTAAATACAGGCAACTGAGGTATATCTGTCTTTCTAAAGGTGGAGTGTGAGAGAGAGAGAGGCAGAAAGAAAGAAAGAAAGAAAGAAAGAAAGAAAGAAAGAAAGAAAAAAGCCTGAGGGGGTGAGCGGCAGTGACAGAGACAGGAAGCTTGCACAATCTATGAAACAAAAACATGGAGAAACAACGGTGTATAAAGGCTGGACATGGATGGAGTTGTATACTATCTGAAAAAGTGGTCTCCATGATAATGGCGCATCATTCATTGCACTATTTTTTATGTATAAAAGGCAAATGCTAAAATGTCCACAATTAACAACCTTGTGTTAAATCCTCAATTACACTTTGACGTAAAAAATAAAGCCATAGAAAACCATGAATACTAAACTCCACCGACCATCTGCCTTCAGAAAAACGCCTGCACTGTTAAAAAAAGTCCATTAGATTCCAGCAAAGACTCAGCCCGCGGTTTAAAATAGATAAATCCTTCAAAGGTCTAATTATGTCACCGTCTGTCAGTTGATTTTTGCTTCATTGTTTTAAAGCATCATTAAAAAAGATGGTTCACTTTGTGCGATTAAACAAACTGAGAAATCGCTAAACCTTTTTTAAATAGTTCAACATTTTGTGAAGTTGTTCACCTTCTTGCCAAGAGGTGGTTGACACACATTAGTTTCTTAACTATAAAGCTACAGCCAGGAGATGGTTAGCTTAGCTTAGCCTAGCATAAAGGCTGGAAACAAGGGGAAATAGCTAGCCTGGCTCTGTCCAAAGGTGCGACCAAGTCTGCCTACTTACACATTTAAAGTTAATTAACATTTTATACATCTGTAGAAAAAATGGAAGACTCTGAGCCCTGAAGTCTTGCCATCATCATGAGGTTGCCAGGCAGCTGGTGGAGACTCCAGGAAGTCACTGCTCCGCGCCAATAATGCTTTACGAAACCACAACTGACTGTTTTTACACTTTATTTATGATTAAACAAACAAGAAGTACTTGAGTTATTGTGAGCTTTTGAGATTATGATAGGCTTTTTATTTACCGATGGTCAGAGCCAGGCTAGTTGTTTCCAGTCTTTATGCTAAGCTAAGCTAATCGGCTGCTGCTGTAGCCTGTTGCATAAAGACGTGGGAGCAGTATCGATCTTCTCATCTAACTCAAGGCAAGAAAAGCAAAGTATTAGCAAAAAAAGTCAAACTATTGCTTTGCTGATGCATTTTTTTTATCCTTTGTTCTCCAGCAAATACCCACATTCTTACGCACAGCAGCACGACAGATCATGTAAGGCATACCAATTTGCTTGACAAACAGTAGGCAGCGATCATATTGACTGAAAAAGACTGGAAAACGCATAGAGACACACATCGGGAGGCTCAGTGAGCATATAAAAAGGGTCTGGTGACTGTCGATTGTCAGCTCAGTGATTTATGACCAGCTGTCATCTTAGAAGGCAAAAATGTAATTATGGTTGATTTGACATGCTGCTAATGAACAGCAGCCGCCTGTCAGTTAACTCATTATCATTAAATATAGAACAGTATTGTGTAATATGTGATTACAGTTATATAATTATTGGTCTATTCAACAAATTTTGATTTTCTGTTAAAATCTAGCTCTACGTACTAACAGTGAGTACATAATGAATACATGGTAGAGTGTATCAGCATGTAGATGGAGGATGAAGCCAGCCACATACAGTACAGTGGTTCAGCCCTGTTACATGAGTATGAGTGTGAGTGGGTGGGTGGTGTATTCATATGCCAGTGGATTTGAGCACATTTGTCCGTTTGCCCCTCTCTTGACAATTACAGTATTTTGACTGACACACACTCTCACACACACACTCTCACACATGTACTGGCAGACGCACAAATGATGAGTAAAACAAGATGAAAATGGAGAGGAAAAAAAAACAAACACAAGGAGTGATTGTATCCAGTGAGTAGCAGAATAATCAGGCTGATTGAATGAACTACAGTATCAGAGTCGGAGAGACAGTGCTCTGTCTGTCCGTGAGGGTACAGCCCACTGCTTTCCTTCGGAGGAGGTGCATACTGCAGTGTCAGTCCACCAACCCTGGTCCATCCAGTAAAGAGCTAAGGGGAGCTTCCACTTCCCTGTAGTCCCCCCACACGAGTGCTCCAACAGTCAGAGGGGAGAGAGGTACTGCAGGGACAGGGCTGACCGACGTCAGAACAATCCCCATCCCGGAGGTCTGTGGATCACCACACACGGCAGATGTTGTCGGGGACCATGTAGCTGCTCTTGTTGCAGCTGAACGCTCTGGCAAATTCAGGGAAATTCTGAAGGGTGCCCAGTACTCTGTAACAGGGGAGATTGTTGGTTGGGGTTTAAGTTGCTGTATTAGAAGGTTACTTTAAATTGAAATTTAAAGGGAGGTCATTTTATCAAGGTTTTAAAATGTTAGCTACTACTGTAATTTACTTCCTGCCCTTTGCTTCACATGATTGATTGATGTAAAAAGAAATGTACCTGAATTTCCCTGGACTGTGTACATCTACTTTAATGGAATTAACAGCTTGCTCTGGTCGGTGCGTTCCACACCACACCTGCAAAAGGTAGACAATCTCATTTATAGTATACTGCATTGTTTCCAGTATATTCATCCATCCATTCATTCATCAATTAAATCTTCCATCTTTTTCACTGCATCCAACCATCAGATTAGCCATCCATTTATCTATCCATCATCCATCAATTACTGTAGTCCATTAATCTATCAATTTAACATCAATCTTGCCATATATCAATCAGCTCATCAACCAAGCAACAAACCATTCAACCAACCAATCAGCCAACCAACCAGCCAACCATTCAACCAGCAACTAACCAATCAGCATATTTATCTACCCATCATCCATCAGTTACAATAATTCATCAATTTATCATCCATCCATTATCTATCCATCATCAATGAATTACTGCAGTCCATTAATTGATCAATTTACTATCCATCTTGCCATATATCAGGTTATCATCCATCCAATTATTTACCCACCATTCATTAATTATTTTAATCTCTCAATTTATCATCCATCCAGCCATCCTTCCATTTATCATCCATTTAGCTATCCATCATCCATCAATTACTGTAATCAGTTAATCAATTCAACCATACACCCATCAACTACCTGAGCGAAGTTTAGGAAGAATAGCTGATCGTGAGAAAGGTCGATGCCAGGCAGTGATGGCTCCTCTCCGTGCGCCGCCACATAGTTCTTATAGGCCTGCAGTATAAATACAAGACAAATGTTGTCATCTTATCTCACCGCTGTTTGGAAAAATATTTAAAAATGGCCAAACTGTTACTGATTACATGTAAAAATGTCTCATTTCTGAGGATACTTCCTATAAACTCCTTATACCGTTCACATGCTGGGCTGTTTGGTGAATCATGAATGTTTGTACTAATGCTGTGTTCCAGACAACTCGGAGGTTTGAATTTTTCCACTGCAGCCTCCTCATTTTTTTCTGGGTTTTTTTTTTTTTTTTTTTTTTTTTTTTTACATTTTACCAAATAACTTTTGTGCAGAGAAGATAACTTTCTTGTTTTTTTACTCATTTACTGTAAACAGCTACCAAATAACCTGGCGACATACGGTATTTTGAAATCAATTTACATGCAGAACAGGTTTTACTGTTTGATAGGGTGGATCGATTTACCAGGAGTTTACATGTAAGAACTTGAAGGCAGCACATCTAAATTTATTGATTTATTGCAACAATATGAAAGCTGGTGCAGAAACTAATCCAAACTATATTTCCAGAATGTACATCATCATTTTATGCTAATTTATGTCACTTTGTATTGATGGACAAAATACATGCGTACCGTCACATTTCCCATCCAGCATGAAACTTCAATAATAGTATAATACAGACATATCGTCATTGAAACTGAATCTCCACTTTTCCTCAGAAGAGGAACAAATATAATGTAAATACATATAAAAGAAATCCTCCATGACATCATGGTTGACCTAAAGAATATTAATTATCTCGTATTGAATTCAAATCTATGGATGTTCTCTCTCTGATCACCTCTGGTAAAAACCGATGAAATCAGCAGCAACATCATGTCCTTCATTGTTGTGTTTACAATAGCTAATGAGCCTGTCAGCGACGTGGCGAAATGACACATCTATTAACGTCAGCAAGCACATGACAATAACAAAGCTCACGCTGAATCCTGTCCTCTGTCATCTTTAAACCAAGTCCCTTCCTTTGTGTTCAGGCTCATTACCTGATATGCCTGCCGTATCCCTCCATTGTCAGCAATGTTCTCCCCGAGGGTGTTGTTACCATTTAGCTAGAGAGGAGACATAAAAGTGAGAAAACACAAAGATTGGCAGGGAAAAAAAAATAACAGAGGGACATGTATTTCTGTATTTCAGCAAATCACATTTTTTTTGGGAAAACAAGAAATCATTTTCCCAGGGGATAAAAGAAACATTGTTCAAAGCAACAGGACAGCGGAGCAGAAACAAAGACAGGGACTGATATGTCAACACAAAATACTAAAGGCAGCAAGAGAAGGGATGAGCCTGCAAAAATGAAGGAAAGATGGAAATGGATAGGCTGGCAAAGGTAACGGGAAAGCAAATAAATGTGACAATGGGCAAGGTTTGGGATAATATTTGAGTAAATTATGTAAAACTTGAGAAAAGAAGGAGAGAGATTGTCTACCAGGACATACATGGAGTCCATTGGCCAGGTCCCAGGAAAAGTTGCCATACTGATTGACAATGCACTTGGATAGGTCCAGGAACCTCTGAGTGGAGTCTGGTGTCCACCAGTCCTTCAGGTCACCATCCTTATCATAGTTACGACCTAGAAGCCAAATGCATGAAAGTTTGGCCGGTTGGATTTGATTAACCCTCTGTGACCTGCAGGATCGCAGGCGATCCCGGCCGACGTTACTGTCTTTCAAAGGCTGTCACAGGTTCAGTTGCAGAGTTAGAGTGAAGCTACAGATATTATGTGAAACTAAACAACTTTAAAATCCATTGTCCAACCATGTGATTCTAGCTTGTTGGGAAGGAGTCTAATTAACACTCCAAAGTTAGGCACAGTTTTGTCAAGAAAAATCTTGCATGCATTTTCAAAGGGTCCCTTGATCTCTGACTTCAAAATATGTGAATGATAATGGGTTCTCTGGGTACCCACGAGTCTCCCCTTTATAGACATTCCCACTTTATGATAATCACATGCAGTTTTGGGCAAATATCATGCATTTTTAATGCAGTATAAATGTGTGATTTTCACCTATTCTAAAATGGTGTGCCTAAATATTTCTGCATATTGGGGTGCCTAAACAATCTTCAATTGCATAAATTGGGTTTCACTGTAAAGCTCTCTTGAGGATCCAATGAGCCCAGGTGTATTCATCCGTGATGATGTTAGTCCCCATAGTAGGCATTTTATTGTAGTGAGACCATTTTTTGAATCTTGACCTCACTGTATGGTGGTGACCTCTAGGATAATCACAGCCTCATGAAACTTTACAGCCACAAACTGGAGACCTAGAGCATTCAGAGGATGGATGGCTTTCCTGCGTAGATTTACATTAAGGGGGTTTCTGAGCAGTTTCTAGAACAGAAGTGCTCAACATCCAATCGCTGAAAAATGCAATTGTGGCAGAAATTGTCAAATGTCAAAAGTATTTGATGCCACACAGCATGGCTTTTTCTATGGTGTTCCTCAAGGTCTTGATGACTTAATCTGGTATTTTGGATGATCATTGATGATATTTGAGTGGTAAAAAATGGTTAAATTTAGCACCAAACCCTTCCCAAACACCCATTATCTTGTTATCTGCACTAAAATGCTGCAAGTAATGTCAGTTACATGGTTCCATTGCCTTTCATCTGTTGCCAATTAAAATGAACACAGTGGAAAATGATCTGAGGCTTGTTTTCTATGGTACCAGTTCCAGTAAAGGTGAAATTTATGCCCAAATAGTATAATAATCAGCCAACAGTTGTGGAGAAATGGAGGGCGACAGCATGGCATATCATACCATTGTCATCAAAGCCATGTGTGATTTCGTGACCGATCACCATGCCGATGCCGCCGTAGTTGAGAGACTTAGCCTGGCCTTTGCTGAAGAAAGGCGGCTGGAGGATACCTGCGGGGAAAACTGACACCGAAGAAAAGCAAAAAAAAAAAAAAAAAAAAAAAGGTTACAAAACTTTACAAAATGTCCAATAATTGCAGCTGTGTATGCTTTCGTGTGCACATGTGAGGATACCTATTTGGTTTTTGCTGGACGAGTAGAAGGCGTTGACAACAGCAGCTCCAGTTACCCACCTGCAAGGAGGGTGGAAATAAAGTAAAGCAGCACTATAGAGCAGCACGATTCAGATTTGATGAAAGATATTAAAATTAGCCTGCGATCAAAAGCAGTGAGCTAATATTAGCATTCCTGCTGTGCTCAGTGGAAGGCTGAACTCTATGTGTGAGTAGGAGTTTGTGTGGGAGAATGTGAATACACTGTGCCGAATGCAAGTTGGTGTGTCACACCACAAGCACCATAAGTCATTCATTAATAGGGTTTTAAATACTTTAACATTGTCACTTTAAATCACTACATAGCTGGAATAAGTGTGTTTGCAGAGCAATGATTTAATCCTGTCCTTACTCCTCTTTGTTGACTTTGACCCTGAGTTTCCGCAGGCGTTTCTTCTGCACATACTCCAGGTTCTGCAGGATGTTTTCAAAGTACTTCTCTGCACTGTAGCGCAGCTAACACCAACACACAGCCAGAGAAACAGGAGGATTAGCCCTGACGAGAGCTATCAACACTTTGTCATATATTCTCCAGCGCAACTCATAGAAGCCAAAGAATTCAGCGAAATGTTTTCATAGAACTTGATATGCAGCTACGATGAACCCGCTCTTGCACTAATTTGATGAAAGAAGAAAAACACTGGGGATCGCATCTTTTAAGACACTCACATCTTTGTACTCTTTGTTAAGATGTGCATCATCCATGATGTTGTCGGAGTAGCCGATCCGTTCCCGAATGGCTCGGGCCTGCAGAAGAGTAGAGGAGACAATATGACAAACAAACGTCTTAGTAGAAGTAGTAGTAAATCCTAAAGAATAAGAGTACAATGCAACACAAGAGACGGTTCATTATAAGAAATACCTTCTCCTCAGCTGCTCTCTTTGTCTCTGCATCCATCCAGGTCAGGTCATCTAGGTTACTAATAAACACTTCCCGAATGTCTTTAATCATCTCCTCCATCTGATACCCACACACATACACAAAGAGAGAAAGAAACAACTGATATTTGGCAATCAAATGTAGACCTATATCATGAAAAAGCACTGTCAGTCAGTACATAGTGTGGGAGGTTTTTTTTCATAAGGTCTGCAGAGGATCCGGTGGAAAGCAAACACACACAGAAAAAAAAAAAAATCTTGCAATATATTGTGCAACACAGTCATAAAAATAAACTTCCCTGAACTAGGCCTCATCACTGCATTGACACATATCAGTGTGCAGTAGAAGCATTCAGGGTCACACTCCCTCGGGGTAGAATTGTGATGGCTCTGGGTAATATTACTGGCAGCGTAATTATGTTTTGTGTGATTAATGTAACAGAGGGGATAAAATAAAAATATCAACAATTTTTTAGGGCTGTCAATGCAAATTTGTTTTAACAGCACTAATTTCTTTAACAAATTAATGCAACTTGCAATTATTAATCAAACTCTTAAAAATCCATTGGGTACATTTTTAAAGCTGTGAGTGAAGTTACTGGCATCATATGAAACTAGAAAACCCGAGGAATCCATTGGTACAAGCCATGTCATACTAAATTGTTGCAAAAAAGGCTAAATAACACTCCAAACTTGCACTACATTTTGGTAAGGAAAACTGGCAGGGTCATTTTCAAAGGGGTCCCTTGACCTCTGACCTCATATTATTACCCTTGGGTACCCACCAGTCTCCCCTTTACAGTCATGACCACTTTATGATAATCACATGCAGTTTGGGGCAAGTCATAGTCAAGTCAGCACACTGACACACTGACAGCTGTTGTTGCCTGCTGGGTTGCAGTTTGCCATGTTATGATTTGAGCATATTTTTTATACTGATTGCAATATCTGTGAGGGTTTCTAGACAATGTTTGTCATTGTATTGTGTTTTTAACTGATTTCCAATAATAAACATATGTGATTAATCGTGATTAACTACGGACAATGATGCGATAAATCGCGATTAAATATTTTAATCGATTGGCAGCCCTACTACTTTTATGTATGAGGTGAGTCTCATCTTGTGTTTTAAAATGTTCTGCAGTCTGCTGTACTGGCAACTATGCAGATGCATTATTGATAATGCTACCGATTTACATTTAAATATTTAAAAGTAGTTATACAGTGTAGATGCATCCAGCAGTTTGGGGTTGTGTTGCTGGAATAATCCAAAGCTTTACAACTCTGAACTATTGAGGAGGTAGAACTGAACAAATATTTCCACATCAGCATACTTGTCTTCACATAACATATTGGCACATCTGTATGGGGTCTCATGATAATGAGATGTTCTATTTTTATATGCAAATTCACACAGTTAGGTGCTCCAAAGTCCACATCCAAAGCTCAGTTTGGGCAGGAACCTGTGGTGTAAGTTTAATGTTTGTATAATGTATTGCTCTTGAGTTACAGTATTTACAAGAACATGCCTGCACAAGGAGAGACAGACTGACTGACGCCACCGTGATGGCATAATACTGTGCAAACCACATACTGTACCATGGTGGTCATCGGGCAGTAAAAAGTCAGAAACAAACAAAACAGAATTGGGATAATTCACAAAAAAAGTATGTGAACCAAGAATGAAAGCACCATAGGAAGGGGGAGATTAAAAACTGCAGTGACAGCGAAGGTCGTCCTTCTAGGCGTTGTTCTCTGAGACCGCAGCGAGCTGACAGAGACATTCCAGCATCTCATCACATTAGCAGAGCGCTCGCTAACACACTCCATGACCACTCGGACAGCACGCTGTGGTACGCCACAGACCACCAGGGACCATACTGATGAGGCTTCTCTGAAAACCTTTTAGCACGCAGCGTGTGTTGTATGCATGCATAGATGTTTGTGGTCACATGCTTGCATGTCTGTTTGCATGTGAAATGCTATCATATGATTTACATGGGTCAAATGCAGGATTCATATAAACTGGTAAGCCTACTAAAGCTGTATGTATTATGATGATTTTAAATGTAATGATTTCTCATTATGGGCACTAATCCACTGTGATTTAATTCACTCTGTCTCTGAATAATGAACGGGTACAAGTCTTGCATACAAAATCCTTGAGTAAAATAGAGAAATAGCTTAATTATAATATACTCTAAGACTCTGCTCATCAGTGTTGTACTACTCAAGATCGGTCTTGTCTCAAGATCACTTTTTGAAGGTCTCGGTCGAGTCTTGGAACCGACCTTACTTTTACTCAGTCTTGGACTCTGGATTTTATTTCAAGATCGGGCCAGACAACTGCGGGGATGTCACTAATATGCCTGTGTATTGTCAGATTTATATATTAACATTGTTACTGTGATTGGATGCTGCTTCAAATACAATCAATAACTCGACTCATTTCTAATACTGCTAATGGCTGTCACCCTTCCCGCCCCCCTTCACATGCATGCCAAGGTAAAGGGAAAGGCAAGATAAGTGTAAGTGACGCTAGCAACGCTAGCTAGTTAGCAACCTGCCCCTGTGCGTAGGTATGTCTTGTCTCAATTTAGATGGTTTTGACTACAGTACTGGTACTCACTATGAAGAAAACATGTGATATAATATACTGTATATTTTGGATTAGAATCATAAATCTCTTCATTTTCAGAGTTCTTGCATGTTTTTCCTGTGGTCTAAGACAGTCCAAAAATATTAGTTAGCATGAACAACTTTCTCCCAAATCCAAAAACTAGAGCGCTGAAACTCAAACTTGTGATGTCATAAGGTATAAAGTGTCAAGCTGCTCCATAGACAATGAATGGGAAAGACGATCTAGATAACACTGAGAGCACCCAGGGGAATGATCTGAGAATATGGGGCCATTTTCTGTTTCACAACACTACAACAGAATAAACTTCATTTGAGTATAAAAAAGAAAACAAACACTTTTTGGGTCCATAAAATCAGTCTCCCATTCATTGTCTATGGAGCAGCTCCGGACTGTATACTTGATGAAATCACGGGTCTGAGACTTGTCTGGTTTCTGGCTTTGAGAGAGAGAGCAGCTCATGTTCACAAATATTGACTGAACTTGACAAGGCAATGGCATTCTGCAATTCATAATTTGGGTCGTCTTCCCCTTTAAAGTGTACGTACAGCTGTTTGCTGTTATAGTCTGTCAGAAAACATCATATTGTAAAAGCTGATGACTCTTGTTTGTGAAATGTTTATCAGAATATTAGTATTAATACTAAGTATCAAGCAACATATGTGCTCAAGTAAAGTATAAGTAACTCTAAAAGCTATTCAAGTGCAGTACTTGTGTCAAGGCACTCAGTTACATTCAACTGGCAATCATATCTGAAATAAATCTGTGGCTGAGAGGAGGTTGGTATGTGAGGAGCGTCGCATGTGTGCCAGCTGCAGGTCAACTCAGCACACAAACACACATATAATGTATTTGGGGAAAGGAGTGTTGATGTGTACTCAGAGAGTCATGTGTCACTTTTCACACTCAAAAAAATAAAATCCACATGGTAGAGTGGGTAAAGGTCCAAAGGATTTATGGCACGCGAGACACAACACGTTACGGCAGATACACTGTAGATGGTCACACACACACACACACACACACACACACACACACACACACACGTGCGCCCCGGAGTTGAGATTTATAGTGTGGGTGGTGTGGGGATGATAACAAGGACACCGTGTTCAGTTGCTTTCAATGGATTCAAGCAGAAATTGTAGCACACAAGATGCAAAGGTGGCAAAAGACCGACAAAAACACATTTAACTGAAACATATGTTGTCATATGCATGAATAACTGAATACATTAACATTCACGCTTTTTTTGTGAAAGTACCCTGCAAAGTGTCAATAAACAAGAAAATATTCCATCCATCCATCCATCCATCGTCAACCCTATCCCGTTAGGGGTCGCGGGGAGGCTGGAGCCGATCCCAGCTGGCATTGGGCGAAGCAGGGACACCCTGACAGGTCGCCAGTCCATCGCAGGGCACAAAAACAGACAACATATAGACAGACAACCATTCACGCTCACATCCACACCACGGGCAATTAAGAACAATAACCAAACACTGCTTAGTGGGAGGAAGCCGGAACCCGGAAAACCCACGCACACGGGGAGAACATGCAAACTCCACACAGAAGAGCCGCAAGCTGGAACGAACCTCGACCCTCTTCGTGAGGCGAGAGTGCAACCACCACCACCGTCACCCAAAAAATATTCAATTATGTAAATTATCTAGTCAATCTAATAGAGGATTCCTCTAGCTTTCCATCCCGCATTAAGTCCAATCAAATAATACAAAGTCTAGTCCACCCCCTACTGACCAGCTCTTTGCTCTTTTCAGAGAAAGCCTCCTGCACGTACAGCCGTCCCACAGCATTGTCCATGTTGTTGTTGACGTAAACTGCACAGTGTCGCCACACTGCTGCCTCTGACGTCGTACCAGACAGGGCCTGCAGGGAGAGTAACGAGGCACCGATCAATTAAAGCTGCAGGACAAACCACTCAGCATGTTGGTTAAAGAGGCTCAGGACAAGTCTTTATTTGCACCGCCATTATGCATCGCCATTATCACCATTACACTTAGGACTATAAGAAATAGGACAGAAGGAAAATTATTATGAAGAAGGTTACGATTATAAATGTGGAGGAAAAATCTGACTCGAGCTGAGTGTCATCTAGTGTTTACTAGAGCCCTACATCTGCGTACATGTCAGCTGATACTGGAAGTAGCAAGAAACTGCAGTATGAAATAATTCAAAAACAGTTTTTTACTTTTTTTTTTTCGCAAAGGTGACAACAAGTTTATGTTAGGAACAGCAATGTCAGTACAACATTAATTCAGATTAAAATATCTCGACAACTAGATGGATTGCTATGGAGTGTACTGCAGTATAACACCTTGACTTTTCATCAAGTGCAACAACAATGTTAACATTTTCGCTTTTGAGTGAAATGTCTTGACAAGTTTTGAATGTATTACCATGAAATTTGGGACAGACCATAAGTTCAGACATGCATGTCCCCCCTAAAATTAACTGTAATACCTCTGATGATCCCTTAACTTGCCCACTATTTTGATTAAAGGCAAAATACGTGCAAACATAATGACATTCCCATCAGGCTCAGCTGCCCTTTGTGTTTAATGCTAATTATCAGCTGTAAACATGCTAAGATGTCACATAAAGGTGGGGACCATAGTAAACATATTGTACCTGCTAAACATCAGCAGGTTTGACTTTGACTTCATCTGACAGATTGAAAATACAGTACACAAATGTGCATGCATTACTAAAATTCAGCAGGATATCGCAATAAAGTCACAACTTATTTCCATTGCGGTCCTGTAGTCAGGCTAATACTAGATGAATAAATACATAAATACACATAAAAATCATGCAATTTAATTGAAGAATAAATATTTAATGGCATATTTATTTATTCATTTATTTATATTGACAGGGTCAATCCTCCATAAGATAGGAGGTAGGCTGGACATGTAGTGTATATGCTAGTAATGTCCCATTTTTACACTAATACATCTTGAAACATCAATGTTCTGCAGTCATACAAATAATTTAAGAAACACACACAAATTCAGAAACCAGTGTGTATTGAAATGTGCTTCTCCCTAATTTACTTCTTAGATTGTTGTTTCAAGTCTGATCGTATTCAGGCCCAAACACACTACAAATACCTAGTAAAATAATTTGTACGAACACCTTATAAAATCTTGAAGGACACAATAAATTTTTAACTGCTGAATTCTATCCGCAACAGGGAGTCAAACTTGAGTTATTTTGTTATTTTAGTTGTACCATGACACAACACGTGCACAATTACAATGTTGGCATTTTTACTGCATCTGTGCTGCATTTAGTTGTGCACTTTCTACTTTGTCATTTTAGCACTCAAATATCGATGTTGGCATCCAGCTCTAAAATTCAGTATTAGGTTGAGTGTCAGGGTCTTGGCGGTGTGTACCTTGCGGAAGGCCTTCCTGGTGTCCCTGTAAGATCTGCTCAGGCCCACCACCATGTTCATAGCAAAACGCCACACCATGTAGTTCTGCAGATCCCTGTGAGGAGACGAAGGACGTTCAAAGGAACTCTCTTATTCACACCAAGCTACAATGGATCAGTAATGGGTGAGCAGCTGTTTTCATTGCAGTGCTCTCCCACCCCCACAAACAGGCTATCATACACAAACACAACTACAGACTCATATAACCACAAACACCTCTTGTTGTATCTGGCCAAGATATGGTTCAGTCTTCGGAAATAGTTGGGGGAGTAGTTTATGACCTTCTCTGTGTCAGGAACGCTGATGTTGACTGTGTCCATTATCTTAGCTGTGAAGTAACTCCAGTCAAATACCTTCAGGTCCAAAAGCACAGACAAAAGAGGAGAGAAATGGTATTACAAAGAGGAAGGAAGATGAAAAAGAAGTAGCAGTTTCTGAAAGAAAAAGAGTCTATTTTTACCCGTGATTCAACCTCAAGGGTGAAGTTGGCGTTCAGATCGCCCAGTTCCATCTTGTTGTAAAGCAACACTGGGTTGTTACGGTCCTCTGGAGTATCAGTAGCCTTGGAGTGAGTAAGACAGAGAGGTAGAAAATCAAGAATGCTGTCACAACATAACTCTCCTGACACGTGTACAATTGCAGTGCAGGTCCAGCAGCAACAAACATATCTGGAGTCCCAGGAGGCTTCAGGTCTGTAAATGTCAGTGCTCGGACAGTGTGACTGCCTTGTAAAAGCCAGCAAGCGGGCGGAGGGGGAAGTGAAGCGTGGCAGTGAGCGGAGTACAGAATGACAAATGTGGACCGTGGAAACCTGTTGATGTCTGAGAAAAGTTGTTGTGCGGAGATCAAGCTGGTTAACGGGTGGTTTTACGCAGCAGCTGCTCCAGACTGGAGCCACAAACACACGCAGAGGACAGGATCGGGCTACAAATGGAGGAGTGGAAGGTCATTCCGTCAGAAGTTGTTCGCTCGCAAAATGCTCCATTTGCTGTGTGAAACTGAGATGAAGAAGATAAGGGTCCCTATTTTAACAATCTATAGTGCATGGTCTAAAGTTCATGGCACAAGTGCATTTTGCCAGTTAAGCGGTGCATAATCTGGACGCAAAGTAAGGCACAAAGGGCAAAGGGGTTGCATTTTGGCTCTTGGGCATAACAGGAATTAAACCAATCAAAGTGGCATTTCCCATTCCTTGTAACATCCAGGTGTGCCTGCATATTGGTGCATTGCTATTCAAAAGGTGCATTTGGCAAGTGAGGGATAACGTACAGCGAACTGGTCTGCTTGCTGTACATTATCTTGCTGATTACATTGCTACTAACTTAAGAAATCAATAATTTATATTATTATATTAATAACCAGAGTATGACATCAGAACTGCACCCATAACAACGGTCTGTTATAAAGCAATAACAGACCACTGTGATTGACTAATCAGAATCGAGTATTCAACAAAGCTGTGTCATAAATTGGAGTAGCAAACTGTTTTCTGCAGAGAAGATGAATCTGCTCACGTGCAAAGTGAAAGTGCACGAGCAGACGTATGTGGTCCTTGGCCGGTGGACTCTCTGCCTCCGCTGTGTCCTAATCCTCTGTCTTATCAACATCTCCATTTGACTGCATGTGAGCAAATGCATCAATAACCTATTTAACCAGCAGAGGTAACACAGCGGGCAAAATTATTTATGTACGGGATAATGTACAGCGAGCCAGTCATTGTTGTGACATAAACCCTGACAGGATTTGCTTAATTTGACTTAATTAATCATAGCTGTGTTTTGGGTATGACAGGAATTAAACCAATCAGAGTGCCATCTCCCATTCCCTGTAACATCATCCAAGTGTGCCTGCATGTTGGTGCATTGCTATTCAAAAGGCACCTTTGGCAAGTAAGTGAGCCGGTCATTATTGTGAAATTTTACAATAATGAACCACAAGCTGTACATTATCTTGCTTATTACAAAGAAATCAATAATTTGACACTTTGGGCGGCAGTAGCTCGGTCTGTAGGGAGTTGGCTTGGGAATCGGAGGGTCACCGGTTCAAGTCCTGACATGGACCAAGAACTGAGTGTGAACTGGTAGCTGGAGAGGTGCCAGTTTACCACTTGGGCACTGCCGAGGTGCCCCTGAGCAAGGCACCAAACCCCCAACTGCTCTGGGCGCTTGTCAGGAGCAGCCCCCTCACTCTGACATCTCTCCATTGATGCAGGTATATGGGTCCTGTCTGTGCATGTATGTATATCAGGTCTGCATGTACTGTGTATAAGTTAACAACAGAGTGTAAAAATTGAATTTCCCCTCGTGGGACTAATAAAGGTTGTTCTTCTTCTTCTTCTTCTAAAATGGTTGGCCAGAGTCTGACATCAGCGCTGTGCCCATAGTAACAGTCTGTTACGGTCTGCTATAATGAAATATCAGACTGTAGAACACTGTGATTGATCAATCAGAATCAAGTTGTCAATGAAGCTGTGTAATGAATGATAATAAGCACTAGGCTCAATATGAAGAACATGTATTGCTAATAATGAAAAACTGTATTACTTTCTGATGCAATCCACAGCGGACACAGACCGACTGTGCGGAATCCTTCGGCGACGCATTAAGCACGGGATTACAGCTGGGCAAGTCCAGAGAGGCGGTGCATTATGCGCAGATATATCAGCCTCAAAACACGGCAGGTTAGCGAGGAGAGGGCCCGCAGACAAACCATGATCTCACAGGTTGAGCAATACAGAGTGCCTGAGATCCTTACTTCATTAAATTCAATTATATTTTAAGTTGTCATCTGCTGCCTGAATTTTGTATTTTCTTTCACATAATTAAAACATTGCTCTAGTGTTCTTCCAGGTTTGTGTTGATTAATGGCACAAACACTTTCTCCTGCCTCAAGACAGCAATGTGCCAACAAAGCGCCTGACCACACTTAATTTTAGGACCAACACACCCATGGGTGCACAGATGAGTGCAAGTACATTTGACTTCTTACACAACATGGGCGTGAAAAGGAAAATTGTCTGAAACCAGCAATGACAGTTGTGCTGTGCTGTGCTACTGGAAAACATGATCAGTGTCTCTCAGTTTCTCAAAGAACAACAAAAGAGTTCTTTTAGAGGAAGTCGTCCAACCTGACCACTTATTGCAGTTTCTGCTGGGGAAAAAGAGTGACTGCGCACTTACGTTGGCAATGTCCCTCTCCAGGTCCATAACTCGTGTCACCTCCTCTCTGATGCGGGTCTCATTGACGACCAAATTCCGGTCAGAGCGGATCAGCTTAGCCAGGTCAATCATGAACTTCTCATAGGCCCGACATGCCTTTCAAACACACACAAACACATGATATTCATATCTTGAATTTACTTTAATAATGACAGGGGTCAATAGTTTGAATTGAAGCTAGCTGTAAAGTAAAACCAGAGCAGAGGATGCCTGTTCTCATCACACACATCTGGTCTGGATTGAGACACAATCAACTTGGTTGTTTTGCTTCTTTGACTTTAATCATCACTTACTGCCTAAGAGCAAATTTTTTCAGCCATCGCATAAACACATGCTCGTAAATGCATGTAAGCGTGCGAATAAACAAAGTCATTTAAGGTGCTGATGTTTCAATTGATTCCCTCGTCAGTCTTTGGGGGTGTAAACTCCTGGGGACATAGAGCCCAGTTTCAGTGGCACGGGCCCAAGTAAACACATGGAGCTGTGTTCATTGTGCATCAGTTGAAATCCTCAATTATATTACAAGTATGTGTACATGTGGATGTGTGTAAACCTTTAACCTACCTCTGCGTGGTGTCCAGTGCAAGTGTAGTAATCTCGGGACAAGAGGCCGAGACTTGACTGCTGGTCAAACTGGAAAAGAGGAATACAAGAAAGGCTATATGTTTACTTATTAGAGCTGTCAGTCAATTAAAATATATTATTTGGATTAATTGCATGCTTGTCCATGATTAATTGCACATTTTTTATCTATTCAATATGTGCTTTAAAGGGGTATTTCTCAAATATTTGATACTCTTATCAAACATGGTAGTGGGCAAATGTACGTATATATTTAATACTGGAAATCATTTTAAAACACAAAAGAATGACAAATATTGTCGAGAAACCCTCACAGGTACTACATTTAGCATAAAAATACACTCAAATAGCATGGCAAACTGAAGCCCAACAGGAAACAACAGCTGTCAGTGTGTCAGTTTGATAATTTGACTATAACTTGCCCCAAACTGCATGTGATTATTATAAAGTGGGCATGTCAGTAAAGGGGAGACTCGTCAGTATCCATAGAACCCATTTACATCCACACATCTGGAGGTTGGAGGTCAAGGAAAATGGCTGTGACAGTTTTTCCTCAGCGTTATTTAGCTTCCTTCCTGACAAGCTGCTATGACACAGTTGGTACTAAAGGATTCCTTAGGCTTTAGTTTCATATGATGCCATCTGATAAGGATGTATTTTCACTCTAGCTTTAAAACTGAGCCTGCTTCAACCTCCAAAACATCAATTGCATTAATGTGTTGAAGAAATTAGTGGTGTTAAAACTAATTTGCATTAACACGTTATTATCACGTTAACTTTGACAGCCCTACTATTTATAAAAGCCAGACAAATCTGATTTGAAGAAATTGGTGGGTGGTTGTTTTCCAGTTGGATGGATATGATGTGTCTATGTGGATGCTTGTCTATGGAATAGAGCGGAGACAAGCATTTTCTGGCTACAGTTGCACACCTACATGAATGATGTGCGAATTGGAGTCCCTGTCATCGGTGCCGACGAAAAAGTTAACTATGAGTTGAGTCCCATATTTCTCATTCAGCCTGGCGATGACGTTCTCCAACCTCCATGTTCTACCTGATTAACGGAGATGGAAGGAAAAGTGAGAAATAAAAGAATTGCCTGTATGTGACATCTGCTGTGCGTGACAGAGGATTCAGATTACCATAGGTTGTCTCCCAGTTGTCCACAGCTATGGGCCACTCAAACACATCCGGCAGCATGTTGAGCAAGGGAGTCCCGCCTCTGAGCTCAATTAAACCTTAAATGAAACAGAGACACAAACAAGTCTGTTTCTAATAACAGATACATTTATCTTATGCCAATCAAAATTCAGAAAAAAGTTAACCTTATTATTAATAGATTGTGCGTGTTATCAAGTATAATTAATCTATGCAAATTTATGGGGCATTTGAGTTTAATGATGCAACTTCTGAGCCAAAATGTGTTTGAAGAACTATTTGCATCACATAATCCTGTAAAGCCGAAAGATTATTACTTTTAAAACTAATTATGATAATGATTGTCATTGCAGTTTTTAATGGCAGTTCGGCAATAAAATAAACTGAATGAGAGCCACATAACCTTTGATGACTCCTAAAAAATGATTCATTTTCAAGCCAAAGAGGACACATAAATTAAAAGTGACTTACTCTCGTTGGTACAGGACTTATAAAGGGTCTTAGCCTTGGTGAGAGCAGCGGCCTCCCCCTCCACTGTTTTTTCAAGGACACCTACAAACAGAGCGGAGAAACGCAGCAAGCATGAAGGAAAGCAATAAAGACAAAGACAGACTGATAAAAGAGGAACGAGTGTAAGAGGAGAGATAGAGGGGTGTAGTAACCTCAGGTGTAATGTAAAGTTTTGTTTTTTTTTTTCATGTTGGGTGATTCAAGAGAAAATCCAGCTGTCGTCCAGATGGATTTCATCATTTCAATTAAGGCACGTTGTCTGTCCATGTGTCTGAAAGCGTCAACAAAAATAAAGTGATAACTTCAAACCACAGCAATGCCAGTGACAGAACAGACGAACATGTTAAGAATTAATTTAAAGGGGAGAAGAATCTCAAAATCCACCTCAAAGCCGCCACAATGAAATGTTACGAAACCGATGGATAACAAGCAACTACCTGAAAATCTTATGAAGACACGTTTTCAGATGACATCTGTTGTGAAGTTTGTATATAATGACAAAACTGTTGTGCAACGTCTAGCCGCCTGCTGTGAAGAAAGGGGGCAGTATTTCACTTTGACTACTGGGGCCATTGAATCTCAAAAAAAGCCAACTTCTAACTAACAGCTGTGCAAAAATATGCAAAATCTAACCAAAAAGCTGAAACTCTAAGAGCCGGTGATAAAAACAATTCTCTTCACGTATACCGTCTGCCTGTAGTTCATGTTAGCCATCTTTGTGTTTACTGTGTCGCTATGGAATATTTTTATAGTTTGTTTACTGGCTTGGGTCTGGGGTGGCAGAAGATGATCATGTTTTTGTTTCGTCCTCTCCACCGCCAAGAGACCCCCCCCCCGCCAGGAGGGGACCATGCGGTGGCTCTGGAACTTGAGTTGCCGGATGTGGCGGCCCGGATTCAGCCAGCAAAAACCCCAGCACCGGCATTCACAGCGGGCTGGTGGAACGCTGGGTCTAAACCTTGTTTTGCCAGCAACAGAAAGTATGGCGACCCGCAGGGAGTCCCCTGGAATCAGACCCCCGGAGCTGGGGCTTGATCTGGTTCTAATTCACTGCTAACTGCTAACTGAAGGTCTCGCTCTACTCCTGGCGGTGGGGAGGATGAGGCGAGGGAGTGAGTCATTTTCTTGTTTCTGCCTTTTTGGATTTAATCCAATAAACAAAGTATCAAAATGTACATGGACCATGGATGCAGTATTGACAAACCCTCAGTGCTGCTCTACTTCTGCTACAGTACCTCATTATTGCTTCTTTGAGGTACAAGTGGTATTACAAGACAAGACGTGCCGGGGCTAGCTGGTTAACATGTTCATGTTCATTCAGTAGATATCTCTGCAACAGAATACAAAAACATCTTAGAGAACATCAACATTGTGATGTCTACGTTTAAAGCTAGCTTTCCCTTACTGAACAGACATGAGTCAGTGTTCACTACTCTGGCTGTTCTGCAGCATCATATTATCACGTCCACCTGGCAACTTTGAAAAGATTTGATTAACATTTTATCTCATACTGAAGCACTGGAATGTTGCGATAATTCACTGATAGGCCAGGAATGCATAACAATATCTCGTCCACAAGTGCACGATCATAAAAAGTTCCCTTGTACTGTGCATAGCCAATCCTCTCTGAAGCACTGACTAAATGAATAAATATGAACTATTTATTAGTTGCGATGTAATTAATCTTGTTATTACTGTGGTTATTTGGGTCATTTGTTGTAGAGGTAAGCGCTGTCATATACATATACAGAGAATACCAGTGGCCTCATAGCAGGGAAGTCACTGTGAAAAAAAAAGGTAGAACCAAATCAAGGAGCAGCAAAGCTGAAGGTGTGGCCGTAATAAAATGCCATTTGAGTGAACACCATTGCTTGCTTTATTGCCTGCGTTCAACACCTGTTGAGGGCATGAACGCCAGTTAACTCAGCCTCAGGCTGAGAAGCATTTCCAGGTAGACAGACAGCTAATCAAAATGAGTGATAAGTGTTGATGTGTAAACTTGCTCAACTGAGGGGGAGGAGAGTGGGACACCTTTCCTGTACTACCTCAAGGCACAAAGTTGCATATTGTGGTTTTCTAAAGTGTAACCATTCCTTCAGGATGTGCTGTCGCCCTTCAGAAACATCGAACGTGAGAAGGAGTGATCATCACCCACGTGGTAATTTTGGTGTGTGTTTTGGTGTGACAGTTTTAGAAACTCTGCACCCTCTGAAATAATAAAACCTCACACCCACTCAATGAGTATCTCCAACTTTAGCTTCTGCTTAAACTATCAAATGAGTTGTCATTCTGTACCAAAACTATGTACTGCAGCTCATCTAGTATGTCGGAGCTCATGGGTTGTACAGGTTTCTTTTTAAAGACTATTTTAGAGAAGGATCGTCCTGTCAGGGATTAGGAGCTCACATCCTGACTGAGTCACTTCAGCAAGTTATTTCCAGGAATTATGATTTACAGCACACAGCTGATTAAAGGCACAGTATGTGATTTCTACCGCTAGGGATCTCACTTAAAGTAATGACAAAAGACCGACTTTGAAGTCACAAAGTAGTAGTTTTCATTGTTTAACAACTACCACTGCTGATGACAACAACAACAACTTTGGCAACACGCTGTGTAGGAAATGGCTAACAATAATTGTACTCCATCGAGAGTGAGCAGTACAAACAATAGTAAATAATAGATACATAGCTTAGCCAGACATAGCTTGCCAACTTCCTTCCCCACTCTGACGGTTGTGTCCAGAAGGGAATCCACAAGTAGGGAACCTCCTGTGAAATGGTTAAGGTTAGGCATTGACCTCAAAAAGTTAGGAAGGTTAGGAGTTAGGTTAGAATAGGTCATCGATCCTCTCACAATAGTTTTTTCAAGTTTTTGCCAGATTTCACAATTTGAGGGTTATCTTCTAGACATAACCCACTCTGACTTGGCCGTCTTTCCCTGGAAGTCAGACTAATTGGGGAATAATGTAAGTACATAACTCAACAAAATAACAGTTGCCTCGTCATTTTTTGACATTTTAAAGTGGAAATGTTACATTATAAGTACGGAGATATTTGGGAGGGTGTTGATGTGATGGTTATACCTGGTTATGGTTCAGTGGCACAGCACTACTTGGATGCACCAAACTGACATATAAATCCCTATGTAGCTATAGCAGGAGGGCATAATCATATACTTTTATGTTTTACTGTAGCTGCATCATGAATAATGGATGGTGAAAATCTCTCTAAAGTCTAAACACATGTGGTAAACATCCTGTACATGCAAAATGTAAATGGTAGATCTTATGTCTGTGGTTGTTTATGGTAATTTAGAGGCAGTGAAAACAGTCAGAAGCCTTTGTGAATTCCACATGTAAAAATGATTAAAACCCATGTACATTCTATGTAAATGTGAAAGGTTATGAATCCCTTATACGTTTTCTTCAATTAGTTCAGATTTATGCATTTGGGTGGTTGATGATTGAGAGCTCTAACATCAACCGGTTTGATGTCCGTGGTAGCATTTGTAAGTACTCATCCCTCAGCTTTTAGAAGTATGAAAGTGCTATGAATCATGGGTATCAGATAGCTTAGCTTCAGAATCTGCCTCTTCTGTGCATTCCCAATGCTGCTGTTGACATCCACCAGGTTAGCGTGCCGAGTTAAGCTGTGCAAACAGTGTGTGTGCCTCAGTACAATGCGTGTGTCGGTCATCAAGACTATCTATTGCTCAAGCTCCCTCGTTCTATAAAGAATGCAAAAACTTGGATTAAGGTTAAATTTGCACGTGGCTTTCAACTTGCCAGATAAATGAAGAAGCAAACACAAGTAGTCTATACCTGCCTGAAACTAATCCAGCCTCTTTTGCAATACAGTGTGCTAAAATAAATTATGCCACAGCTCACATCATTGAAACTAAATCTCTAAATGAAAGCAATCCAACTAGGAATGAGGCTTAGCTTTAGGACTCGTGTGATCATTGGCTCACTTGATTGAAGAGTTAGATGAGAAGATTGATAGCGTTCTATATCCAGCAGCCTATCAGCTTAGCTTAGCACAAAGTTTGGAAACAGTTACCCTGGCTCTGTCCAAAGACAACAAAATCCACCTGCTAGAACCTATAAAGCTTACGCATTAAAAACAATATGCCATTTTACACAGGGTTATGCGCTGGACTATTTCTTGCCAGGCAACTGGCAGAGACTCCAGGAAGTTACTGGCACCGGCCAAGAAATAGTCCTCCCTTAAAATGGTGATCAGATCATATTCAGATTAAACAAACAAGATTAAACATGTTCATTAGAAAGACTTGAATGTGCTTGTATGCAGTTTTTTTGTATCATCAATCTATGAATTGAAAAGAGAAAATCATGAACTTTAAATATCATTACCAATTAAAGGGAAACCCACTAAAAGGGTAAAGTAGGACAAGCTTTTGACTTTGATAAACCATCAACTTGGGTCTTCAGTATTGTCTGTCACTCAAGTTATCGCTTAGAAATGTTGCATCAGGATCAACAGATACACGCCATCATACTGCCAAGATCAATACAGGAAACAGGATGGATCTTGAATTACACAGCCAGCTGACAGGAGACTCTCCCCTGAGTCCATCACTCACGTCAATGTGAGGTGGGATCAAAAAATACAGATACAGATTATTATTTTTTTTTTTCTCTTGTGTTTCTCGGGACGGACTGGCAAGGCCAATCATAATAAAGACTGTTCGATAAATTTAAAACAAGGTTTATCCCTTTAATCTCAAATTTAATGTAATGCTACGTCAGATCATCGTGTCTTAAAATCACCTCTTCTGTTGCTGCATAATTCATGGAGTATTCACTCACGTTCAGTTGAAAATATTCTAAATTTAATTCAATATTAAATCATGATCTTTTTCATTTATTTCCTTTTGCTCTGAGTCATTTCTATCCCTTCTTTTTACTTGCATGACTGCCTTTCACTTCGGGCTCTTTCTACCCTTTCATTTTTCTAATCCTCCCATTTTCTCATTACCATGTGTGCACTATTGATGTGCTCATTTAATCTTAATGAAGTCCTGAGATAGGGACCCTTCACGGGGCGCTTCCTGCAAAAGGGCACAGATCATGTGTGTATGATTGGATTACTGACTGCCTGGTGCTAATGTTTAACCACAGCAAAGGCTTAACTTCTATCTCTCTGCCTCTCTCCACTCATGTGTGCGTGTTTGGATTTATTTTTGAGAATGGATTTTGTGCCACCTGATGTTCGTTTGAGATCATGTCACGTCAATTTGAGCCAAAACGCTCAGCATGATACAGAATCTGAATCTGGAGTTTTGTGTCTCTGCATTGCCATTTTATCCTCGACTGCCTCTCGTTCCCCACAGCATTGTACTTGCAGTTTTTTCAGCTAGAGTTCTGCTTCCAGTTCATCATTATGAAGCCTGTATTTAGGTGTATTACACGCAGATGCAGTAAATGAAGTCGAAACTGAAATGAGCCAAAACTGCATGAGAGTGATTAGTCTCAATCAGCAACAATACAACTGATTACTGTTCTGTGTGTGGTATAAAACATAATAAGAGACTTGTTTGCTTTGGCAATAACCCCATTGTAAGGAAACCTGTCTGACAAAAAAACATGTTTGAGCTCATTCAAACCAGCACAACAGCCGTTTAGAAACTCCCATAACTACTTTAATGAATCTGTAAATACTGAGGTACTTATGAATCATACTGTCTAAGGTCTGTCTACATAAAAATGAAAGAAAAGATGTCAGATAAAAATGATAACGTTCATTTAGATACAAAACATCCAATTGTTGGATTTAAGGTGAATAAAAGTTATAAACACAATAATATTATTTACTGTACAGCACAAGATTCTGGGTTAAATTTTGACAGATTTGGCAACTGTGTCATGGAGTTTTATCCACTATGGTGATAACAAAGAAGTCTGAATTTGTTACAGCACCTATCTGCACCTCTGACTGGCTTCTGCTCCACAGCATTGACGGCTAAAGCCCATGGGTATCTTAAGCTACATTCACACTGCAAGCCCTCGTGCTCAATTCAGATTTATTGCTCTGTTACAATATTTTTCTTTTGACTGTTAACATTATTTATCTCCTGTGCAAACTGGTCACGCTTCTGAGCTGAACCGCATGTGCAAAAGAACAATAACACAGATGAAGACAACCGAGCAGAAGTGCTGCTGGCTCTTTGTGGTAATCACATGCAGGTGCTCTTCAGGTGTACTGTGCTTATTCAGTTGTGTGAAGGGCACATTGCATGGTGAAATATGATCTCAAAAAAGTACAAAATGCAAGTCTCCTTCAAAAATAATCCAAGGCACGCTGTAGAGTTTGAACAAATTAAAAAAATGCCTTTATTTTATAATATTTTTTTTTAAATAGCCAACGCATTGTAACCAACATAGGTCTTTATCAGGGTCATTGTCCCGGACCAATGCACAAAATTGAACAATAAAGACACCACATGCAGCATGCTGTCATAGTAAGTATGTAGGAAAACATGGAGGCCACTGGAGTCAGCGTTTATGGTTTCATTTCTAAGCTGATGTGCAGTGGAAGCCAGCAGATTTATGAGGACAACGACAAGAATGGCCGATAAGCTGAGTACATCACCAGTTGGTTATTTTGGGGCAATTTTTGTCATTTTATTTCGCTAATTTAACAGTATGTCTCTTAAGAACAAGATCGCGAGAGAGGAATGAGGGACAGCAGGGAAAAACCGGAAAACCGGAATCAGTGATTGTTGAAGTGGAGAAAGACTAACCAAGACGGTTTTAGTGAGTTTATTTGTCAAGTTTTGATGAAGTGTATTTTATGATGCCCGACACTCAAACTCAAATCTTATGGCTTTTTGGAGCAACAGCTGCTACTTCTGCACAGAGTGTGTGTGGATGATGTAAAAGTTGCATGAATTGACAGTTCAGACAGAGGTCGCATTGCAAAAAATCTGACCTGTATCTGATTTAGAAATACATGAAAGTGGCCCAAATCAGAATTGAAAAGATCATATTTGTTATGAAAATAAAAACTAATCTGAGTCACAAATGCAAAAAAAAAAAAAAAAAAAAAAATTGGATTTGGGCCACTTTTGCCAGCAGTCTGAACATAGCCTTGGAGCCATCTGCCATATCAAACTGCTAGAACAAAAACATGATTTCTCAAATTTCTTTGAAACAAATGCTGTTGGGGAACATTGTGGATAATGTCAAATGAAAATTTTAAAACAGGAACAGTGGGGGAAAATACCTCCAGAACCAGATGGCTCATCCCACTTTGCAACTATAATGTCAGCTAAAATCATCACAGTTGTCAAGAAAAGAGTACACACAAATAAAAGCATTGACTTTGGTGAGTTCCTGACTTTTCCACTAGCTTTGGCCATTTACACCATATACCAGTTCTGTCATTGACTCAGTACCATGTTGTCAGTCAAAGTAACGCCCCTCGGCTAGTGTTACCGCAAATAAAAGTTATGCCATGTACCCAGCACAGAGAAACAGCTAACAGGGCATATTTTCACCTTGGTGGAGGTCTAAACTGTTTCCTGTTATTCATAAGCATCCTTGAGGGCAAAAAGAAAAAAACATACTCAATTCTGGATCTTTTTCTTCAATATGTTGTTGTTGGCCAAAAACTACCACATTAATATTCATATTATTTTACTTGGCCACACTGCTATCTTTATTTGATATGTTTATGGGACGTATTTAGGATGTTGTGCAGCGGTTCTGACTAGAATTTGAATCTGAAAACACTCCTTGCAGTTGTCGGTATTGTCAGACACGAGTTCGGTTTGAGTTATTGTTATTGCAGAAAGGACCCAGACATTCAGTCTCTCTGACTAAATGTCTGACAAACAACTCTCATCTGAACACCGTATTGTGTCATGACAATGCTCTTGGTGAGGCCAGATTCTATAAAAGACATAAGCTGGTTCCTGTGTCGCACGCCTCTGGGTAGAATTTTCTCTGTACAATGACATTTAGACTCGGAGTTTGCAAGAAGCACCGCATGTATTACAGAAGAGCTCAAGCAGATGGATGTACACACACAGAGCTTAGCTTGGAGATGACTGCCACATGCTGTTTCACATTTCCTCAAAGCTTTTTTCAATGTACCATCATCCTCTAGCTAAAAAGCTCTTCCTCACTTCACCCCAAAGCCCCCTGGTTATGTTTTCTTCAATGGCTCTCCTGTTTGTTCTCCCCTTCCTCTTCCTGGCACAGACTAGCTAGTAATTAAAATGCTCACGGTCAATTGGGCAAATCATTACAAAGAACGTCACACCTGAGCATAGGGGGAGGTGGAAAAAGGAAATCGCGTAGGCGCATACACAGACAAAGCTGTGGTCCCAATCAGAGTCCTCATTATGGATCATTTATGGCCTTTTTACAGCAGTGGAGAACACTCTGAAGCATTTACAAGCAGTCACAAATCTACACAACTATTCACACACACGCAGCCTAGAGCGCTGCAGTGTCCAGGTGTTTCCAGGCCCCTGCAGCTGTTGATAGGAAGAAAGAGCCCTCCGTCAGCAGGCGGCGGTTATCCAAGCAGGTGGCAGCAGCCTGTCTCGGGATCAGAGGTCGCATGTTTGATGTCACCTCGGCAGCAGAGGTCACAACTCTGAAGCTGAGGCGCTCCCGCTGCCGAGGCATAAAGACAGCTAATAGGTCTTAATTGCAGCTGCACGTGTTGAAGAAAACAGAAGGCACAGACACCTCAGTTTGGGATATCAAAGTATGACCTTAAGTACACAGCATTCTCTTTTTATTTCTTACCCCACAAACACAAAGTAGACCTGAACATGTGTGTGTACAGTACAGTCAGACACATTCCTATTGTGACTGGTGAGCCAGACACCCTGAAGGAATGAGCACAACAACATCGGTTGGTGGGGATTTAAGCCGCTGAATGATTGAGACCAGCTCTTTGGCTCTTTCCACTCCTCCTTTCTGTAGTAAATGCAGCACTTAGACCATTCTAAAACATCATTTGCACTTTTTGCCCAATATCTATCGTCAGTACTTTGCAGGAGTAAGTTTCTCCTCCATCCCGGCTTTCAGACAGGCTGCAAATACCACCGCGTGTTCTCTGATAAATCTGCTCGGCCGCAGTAAAAACACCACGCACTTACACAGAGACATGCCATGTACGTAAATGCACATACGAAAATGCCAAAAATGAGCCCTTGTTGAGCAATGTTTATTTTCCCCCCATGTGTGAGTTTTATGGATGTTAAGCCATGGAGGAAGAGAGCAGAGCGGAACAAAACAGAACAGATGGGCTTACGACCAAAAGTTGCACATGCATAATTTTTCTGACAATTCTCGTACATGCTTTTTTTCTCCACAATTCTACACCAACACATCCTGTTGGTTAGAAATCCAATTAGAGATCCCTGAATCACACAGAACCTCGTGTTCAAGCAAAACACTGTCAGCCAGAATTTCAATAACCCACTTTTATAATTATGCTGCACAGAGGGAATGAAGTTGCCGTTTTTCCACTACAAGCACCATCAAAAAAAGGTGTTATATCGCACGCAATCTCTAAATCGTAATGGATGTTCGATCGATCTATAAAAAGGTGGTTGTGAAGAAGTTGAAGGAAAGAAGAAAAAGAAAAAGTGAGGACAGTGAGAGCTGTCAGTACACAAAGAAAAATCTAGGCTTTAAGAAAAAAGTTAGACTTAAACCTGCAGTCTGCAGAGTGTTTTTGGCATCATTGGGCAAAAGTTCCTTAATAACCTCTCAGCGTACTGATGAATATTGAGCTTCTCATCTTGCACAGTTGAGATTATAGATTACTTTAGAGGCCTTGGATGCTTGCCATTATGTTTAATACTGTTGTAGCAGGGAGGGATAACAAAACACATTAAAAAAATGTAATTATTTTAAAGCAGCAGTAGGCAGAATGTTTTGCATCATTTGGCAAAAAAAAACTCATTATAACCTTTCAGCATATTGTAATTCAAGTTTTCTGAGAGAAAACTAGACTTCTGCACCTCCTCATGGCTGTTTTCAGGCTTTTAATAATCGAGGCTGTGACAGGAGGCTTTGGCCAATCACAGGTCATTTCAGAAAGAGAGGGTTCCTATTGGCTGTTCATTCAGCAGAGGCAGCAGTTAATCACTCCTATCAAACAGTCAAACTAATGCAGCGCTGATCAAACAGAGTATTGATTCATATTTGATTGGAGTTTGCGAGTGATTGACAGCTGATTGATTGTTTTCCTCCGGTCTGTGAAATCTTGCCACAGAGAGACACGATTTTCTACAGATTACCTGTTTCATATGCTACTGTCAGGATATAATGATCGTTTTATAAAAATAACTTCTTTAATCATATTTGCTCCATATCTACCCACTGCAGCTTTAAAATATGATCACTATCATTTCAAACAGTAATGTGTTACTGTAAGCAATTTTTATTAAAGAGTAAATATTTAAAATGTTGAATGGAGTACTACATCTAGCCACTTCTGCCCACATTCAGGTTTGTGTTTCGGAAAAAAAACAATCTGCATGTCATCACAAGGGCAGATGGCAAAAGAAAAAAGAAAAAATGTTGTCCCAAGACACGAGTATGCTTTTCCATCAAGATCGGACAGATAAAGTGCTTGAGGCAGGTGCAAATTATCCAGTCCATGAGTCAGGCTGCACTTTAAACCCAACTTTTCCTCTCCCACTAAATATCAATCTCTCTCTCGAATCACTCTGTTTCTCCTGAAGCCAATCTTCACCGTCGTTATGCATATAAATTGTAAATTTATGGTGGACAAAGAGTTTGGGTTGTCCGTGGAAAGTTTGTACCCCCTTGAAGATTTAGCACCCGCTGCTCAGGAATCGACTGGCCTGCTCACCCGACAACTCGAGGTGAAGTATGGACCGTCACACACACTCACATACACAAATCCACAAGCGCTCACACATGCGCTGAGTAACTTGACCCTCTCTGTATCAGCCATGCCACTAACAAGCCTCTACTGCTTGCTAAAAGCTGGCAGAACATCTGAGACACACACTTGCAATTAATGTTTTTCTCACCACCGCATTGACGTCTTTAGAAAATAGCTTGAAAGCGATGTCCGCACGCACACACAAATACCAATGATGCCAGCTCTGTTGACAAACTGTCCACTCACATGGTGTTACTGAAACCAAACTTCCATGGCATCTGTGATATCTATAGAGCTGCGGTCCCTGAAGGACAGTCCTCTTTAGCTTGTGTTCTCAAGCAACTGAGTCAAGCTGTTCTCCGTCCTCTTACAAAGCAGAAAAGGGCTTGCTATTCTAGGTTGCTTTACAACTCTTAATCACCGACTAAACGCAGGACCATTGCCCTAATAAAGACAGGCACCACAGGTCTCCAGTTTTCACAGATTAGCACCCCTGCCTGTCTGTGTTACTGCCTTTCTGCATGTTTGCTTGTGTGGGTGTGTGTGTAGGTGTCTGACCTTTGAGAATGACCTCCATTTCGTCTCGTAAGATGTCAAAGGTGCTGTATCGAGAGCTGGTCTCGGGGATGATGTTCTTTTTCAGCCAGCCTCCACAGGCGTACTGGTAGAAGTTGTCGCAAGGGTTCACGCTGGCGTCCATGTTCTCGATGAGGCGAGACGCTGCATGCACAGAGAGGAGATGCTTACTTAAAAAAAAATGTGATATACTGCGGGATATAGAGTGTGAAATCACAAACAGCACAAACAATTTGAATTGGTAGAATAACATTATGCACATGGATTGGCCTCTAATCAAAATAGCCTGTTGTATGAAGAAGGTCGGAGATGCCGATTATATAATCATTCATTTAAATATGCTTATTTGTTTTCTTCCTGAGTTAGATGAGAAGATAAATACCACTCTCACTGTCCAATGTAAGGCTCCAGCCTGTTAGCTCCGCTTAGCATTAACACTGTGAACACATGGAAACAGCTAACGGGCTCTCACCTCTATACCACACAAAGCGAAAGCTTAGTGGAGACTCAGGAGGTCCAGTAAAAACAGTGTACCAGTTTCACTTGTCTGCTTTTAAAAGTATTAAACCAACTACGTATAATGTGTTAATTTGTGAACTTAAGAGGGGTGGAATGTGTTACCTTCAGACTGAGCGAGAATTGCCTTTTCCACCTGTTTTTGATCTTTGTGGTATAAGCTAAGCTAACCAGCTGCTGGCTGAAGCCTTACAGTGAATCGACAAATATTGAGCATCTCATCGACCACAGCAGATATTATGGATTACTTTATAGAGGCCTTGGATGATTGCCATAATTTTTAATACTCTCCTATTAGTGAGGGATAATAAAACACATTGAAAATGTAATTAAAGCTGCAGTACACAGAATATTTTGGCATAATTGGACAAAAACTCAATAATAGCCTTTCAGCATATTGTAGTTCAAGTGTACTGAAATATTTCTGTTTTCAGGCTTTAAAAAATCTACCACATGATGGGAGGCTGACCTATCACTGGCCATTACAGCGTTCCTATTGGCTGTTCATTCCATAGAGGCAGCTGTCAATCACTTACAATCTTGGATTACGTAAATGTTTTTCAATCTTGGATCATGTAAATGTTTTTCAGAAACATCTTGTAGTAACTGTTCAGCTGTAAAATGAGAAAGAGACCTCAAATGGTCACAAACGTTCTCATTTTCCAGCTAAACAGAAACTACAAGATGTTTCTGAAAACATTTCATGCAAGAAATAGGCATCACAGTAACAGAGTATTAATTCATATTTGATCAGCGCTGGTTAGTTTGACCATTTTATTGGAGTTGGCGAGTAATTGACAGCTGCTCAGAGATGTCAGGCTCCAGCTCGACTCTGATTGGTTGTTTTCCTCCGGTCTGTGAAATCTTGCAGATGCCATTAGGAGCACCGGAGGACACAGAGGTACATGATTTTTCAGATTACCCGTCTCATGGAAAACTGTCAGGATATAATGATCATTTTATAAAAACAACTTTTGATAATTATGTTTGTTCCATTTCTACTAACTGCTCTTTTAAAAAGTAAAAAAATATTATGGCACTAATTGGGTGTTTAAGTTTATCACCAGTCCTGGAGATTTGTGACCTTTTTTTGAGCTGCAATTAAATTACAGGAGGCAGCTGACAGATCTCTTGTGACATGGCTGTCTGTCAGATTTGACTGAACTGGGACATTGGTTTCCCAAAAACGATGAATGGCCCGTCTGTTGCTGGAAACTCAAGAAAGAGGTAGAGATCTTTAATTTAGTACGGCAGTGCTTTTCATGGAAAATGAACTGTTCTGACTGCAGTCATGTGGTCAAGGAGTGCTTGTCAAAGAAGTTATAAAGGCTGAACAGCAAAACTTGGACACACGTTGCATATATATCTTTATAGGTTTGCTTAGGCTATACTGTGTATACACAAGTCTCTCAAGTTGTCTTGATGCGAGAACAATAACCCTTTGCAACATGTTTCTGCTGATCTGAACCGTCTCTGTTTGATCACTGTTTCGACTTAGAGGCAACATATTCACGGTTGAATTGGCTATTATGTCTGAAATCCCCCCAGGCTCCTGCAGTCGTCTCAATTTTCGCAATTTGTCCCCCTTTGAGAAAAATCAAAGCCTTCAGATTGTGACAATAAAGAGGACGCACAAACAAACACATGGTGCTTACCTGACTGTGTGCAGTCAGCTGTGGTGCAGATTTCATCTATGGGAAAATGTGAAAAAAATCATTAGTGGTGTAGTTAGTAGTGTCAAATGTTCATACTGCCCTTCCTCTTTCCCTTTATTTTATCGCTATCTCATCTTTCTCAAGCATACAACTCCAAAAAGTGTTGCTTTCACTCTGTCAGGAATGATTTAGGTGCTAAACTTTTAATCAAATCCAGTCTGACATGTTCTGACACACACCAGCGAGCTGTCATTTGACCATAAATACACTGCTCCGTGCGTTACGTGCAAATGCACATGATGTGCACACGGTTGAGCATGCACCCATACAGGGACAATCACAGACAAAGTCCTTAAACTTTGTCACTTTGCTGACATGGCAGCTTACACATTTATCAAGCACAAGATTCGCAGAAGATAATAATCGTGCAACACGCACACATATGCCAACCCACACAGTTTGCATGCATCATTAGAGTTCATTATATTGGATTTTTTTGACAGGCGTTCTTGACCTGCTGAACTTCAGCGTTGCTCCATGAGTCAATAATTAATTTGCAAATCCATAAATAAGCTATTTATTGTCCATGTTAATGTCATACCACATCACAGTGACCTGTCATCCTCGAACTTAGTAGATTAATAAATCATCATGTTACATAACAAAGACTTTGTCAGTACCTGTTAAATACATCTGAAATTCAAGTGCAGAAAGCAAGTAAAGTGGGGATATTAATGATTAAAAAACCCCCATATTGTGAGATTGATCTGAATGAAACAGATTCGATTGGTTTCCCATGGTGAGGGAAGGCGAGTGGGGGTGTCTGTTCAGTCCATTTTAAATCATCCATTTCTCATCCTGTGAACTGATGATATTTGCAGCAAGATATTAGATACACTATACTTCATCATTTACAGCAAAGTCTGAAATGTGAGATAGCACAATGTTTTGAGGGTGTTGTTAAAATGCTTGAGACCACAAAGAAAACGCTAAAAAGGACCTTTGCACACTGCATTCCTCTTTCTGGCTCAGTGGTTGTACTTTTGCACTATAAACACACTTGCACTTTAAAAGCTAGAGTGTCACCACTCTGTTCACCTGAACAAAACGCCGCTCTCAAGCACGCTCCTTCATGCTCGCTATTAACTATGAACTCAGCTGGAAGTGACAGCGCACGACGTACACAGCTTCAAAAGGTCTGAGAGGTTTGCTTAATATTGTGGTGACAAGAAAAAAACAAAGATGCTGAATGGCTCCTCAAATTTCTTCTTTGATTACATGATGCACTTTTTTGATCACCCAGGTTTTCCTCAGGTTTACCCAGTGTATATAAAGCTGGGGGCAAACCCAGCTGTCATCGAAGAACTAGCGGTGACGAAGGTCACCAGCTGTGACGCTTCACGTCGCCTTTGCTTTGGCTGATAAGTTGCACTTGAACACACCGCAAAGACTACAGCTGACAGCCGGTTAGCGGCGACATTCCCGTGCCTGCGTGAGAGGAAATACCTCTACACCAAGTGGCCGGCGGTAGAAACTAAAACACCGAGGACTGCTGATATACAAGCTGTTGCTATGATACATACATGACACAAAGCGATGTTTGCCAGTTTCAGCTTAGCTTTATTGCAGATGTCCATGTCGTTGTGAAAATATCTGTGTACTGGAATGATCAGATGTGATGAAAATGAAAAATCAGGAGGAGGAGCCGTCTGTGTGTGTCCTCTTGACTTTACTCTCTGGCTTGCTTTTCTCACTTTCTTTTCTCTTCACTGATTCATTTAAGCTGAACAGACAGAGTGATTTCTCTCACCAATGGACACCGCTGCTGAGTCAACATGCTGAACTGACTGAAAACTCTCGGGACGCAGACTAGACCACCGCACAAACTTGGCCAACAGACGCTCACTAACGATCCCAAACTGTCTGGAAGCTGACCGTCAGCTTGCTGTGTCAGGGCCTTAGACATCACCTATTGGTTTGTGGTTTCCTGTATTGAAGCCTCGAGTTTGGCATTTTGGTTTTTGGCTGTCGCCATCTTGGTTTCTGGCAACCAGAAGTGACACAAGAGGGTGGAGCTAAGCACAACCGAATGATTCTGGCAACAATTGAATCGAAGGCAACTGGACTTAGATTTGTCTCTGAAGACGTTTCACCCCTTATCCAAGTGGCTTTATCAGTTCGAACGCTACAGTCTGACTAGTGGGAACTCCAATTCAGTTGTTGCCAGAATGAATATGACCTGGATGAATGAGAACATTCACAGACGTACAACCGAATGCTGAATATGACATTTTTAGATGACCAAAATGTTACAATTAACTTGAAATGAAAACACACTGTGAAAGGGTTAAAGTGGTAAGATGAAAACATCGACAACTTCCAGACCAGAAAACGCTGTGGCAGCAACATATCAATAACAAGGTAGCCACGACCTAAAGCATACCCTGCTTTATGGTCTATTTGACTCTAAATGGGACCATAATTTACTAAATGTACATCACGCTGTGTTGAAAAGGACCTGAAACTAGCGATTGAGACCATAAACTCATGTTTACAATATTTACTGAGGTAATAAATCAAATGAGAAGAATGCTCATTATCTCATAGACTTCTATGTAATCAGACTTGTTTTTGCAACCAGAGGAGTCGCCCCCTGCTGGCTGTTAGAAAGAATGCAAGTTAAAGACACCTCAGCTTCTCTCTCTGTCCCTCCCTCAGGCACTCACCAGTCTTGTGTGTGGCGAAGAGGATGATGAGAGCGACGATGACAATGAAGAGCAAGGAGACAATAGTAATGAGGCCGACCTCCAGGGAGGTCCAGCGGAGCTTTTTGGCTGACTTTGGGGGGTTGGTCTCTGTCATTCTCAGGTCTCCTTCAGCTGCCAGCTCTATCAAGTCACCTGAGGAGGGAGAGAGAACCACAGACGTCATTTATCAAGCAACATTTGCTGGTCGAGGCTTCTTAAATATGAGAAACTGCTGTTTTTTCTCCGGTCTATATTATTGCAAGCTAAGTCGGTTTTTGTTTTTGGACTGAAGGTTGGAAAAAACAAGTTATTTTCAGGGAATATTTTTTACTATTTTCTGACATTTCACTAATCAATTAATGCATCAATCAGAACTGATCATGAAAATAACACTAGAAGAAAAGAATGGGACTTACATAGATAACAGGTATGTATTTAAAAAAGCGGAATTCATATATGAACCAAACATGAACTAATAAATCTTCATCTTGAACACATACATTTTCATTGTGTCAACATCATTTTAAAAAATCCAGCTTTAAAAAATCAATCTTTGAGGTCATCAAGCAAAAATGCCAAACACAAATGTGAGGATTATGGCACTTTGGCAAGATACTATCTATTTCCTATATCAATAAAGCACACAGTCTGTTAGATCATCAGACTTTTTCGGCACAAACTCAAGAGAGAAAACACAAAGAGTGAAAGCGAGATAAAAGACACCTGAAAGTGATAAGAAAGCAAATGAGAAAAAAAAAAAATAAAAAAAAGACCAACAATATTTTTTTTCACCTGTGTTGGAGCAAAAGGTGAAAACAGTGGAAGTTCTTACCCTCTAGTGGCTGTACACTCCTGACAAAAACAAGAAACACACACTTCTGAAGAACGGAAAACAAGAGAGACCTTTCCTCTGCTCCTCTCTGTTGTTATCCTCTCTGGGGCCGAGTGAGAACTTTACAAAGTTCATCTAACAAGCAGTTAAGTCTATCTCTGAAGGCAATTAATCCTTAATCCCTTACCGAAAGCCACACACACACACACTTGGACAATTACAGCACAAACACAGCTCTCACACTTTTACAAGCAGTGCCATGAAGCAGATGGGTGGGTCTCTCTAGCGTGCTGCTGGGCTGAGATGAGAGAGCCGCCGACCACAGGACATAGTCTCTTAGCTTCCATTGGACGAGCAGACAGACACAACATCACCTGCTGCAATAACAGTGCTGCTGAATGCCAAATCATTCTTCTTCACGGCTAAACAACAGTCCGAAGTAAAGTAAACTCCCCCCGGTTACAGTCATCATCCAGGCTGCTAATTGGACATCACTGTATACACCAACTACATCTCCCAACAGGCTGCTTTCCCCAGCTCCACACCAGCACTATACAGCATGCATGACCTCACTCCGGGTCAGAAGATTTACTATAGGACAGCAGTGGCGCCCCACATGTAATGGATAGCTCTCATTTTGCAATTTTTGAAGGGTGTGATTCCACGACAGGCTTACAGAAACCGAGTGACTGAAGGCAAGGAGACCGTAGAATGACACAAGCTGATGTGTTATTCAAAACTTCCTGTCAGCCCACCTCTGGCTGGCTGCAGGAGGGGGCAGAAACTTTATGTCAACTTTTTTTTTTTTTGCTTTGTGAAAGCAAACACATCACTGTGACAGCAGTCCCACAGCTCTAATAAAACCATGTGTGCATGTCAGCATCGGAGGGGCTTTGTATTAGATCCATTTGTCCTAATGAAATGAAAACATGTGAAATTTATTGGAAAGGAAAAGGGATGTAAAGTCGGAGGAAAGGAATGTGCAAAATGAGCAAGAGTGAAAAACAGAGAGGACACTGAGAGGTCCTAAATCATGTTTTTAAGTGAGCTGAGGCATGTTAGGTATTAACCTTAAGGAGCACTTACTGTACATGCACTTATGTATCACTCTTAAGGCTTATTGCTGTGCTTCTTCAGATGACTCAGGGGGAAATAGGAATTACATGTGCATTTTTAAATCAGGTAATACTCATTCCCTCTAAACATTGCTTCTGGGCAGATTAGGACAGTGATTCCTAAATTGGGGTCAGGGGACGCCCAGGGGTCTATGGCACACCAGGGGGTCGGTGAAATAATTTACTATGAATTAAAAAATGTATCATTAAAAGGTACAGATCTATTGATGTGGAACATTTGTACCAATAGAGTGCTCCAGGGGTGATGCATTTTTAAAGGCCAACCAAGAAGTTGGCATCATTGTTGTTCCCTTGACAAAAAGCCAATGGGATTTTTCCACTGAGTTTACTTAAAACTTGATGCTTAAACATTTTGTTCAGCAAAATAATCTTCACAAATGTACACAACTTTTATGATTTTTGAAGTAGAAGTAAAAAGCTGACATTAAACACAAATTACTCCATGGTTACATCGGTGTTAGTATGCAGCGAGGCTGTAAAGGTGGACGTGCTGACGTAGTCTCATTTAGCCACTTGTTAGCAACCGCCTTATTAAGACGTAACAGCTTCAAAATACACGAGTGAGATATTTATTGATGCAGTTTATGCTTAAGTACAAAACGTTGAAATCTCTTTAGCTTGTGTTAACAACAGACCTTATTTCAGGCATCTAATTAAAAACCCATACAAAAAAAAGCATCGACTTCCAGAGGAGGGAACCGGAAGTGCTAAAATGCAAACTCATTAGCTGGTTTTAGGACTCATTCCTGTAGCGCTCCATAGAACAAGCATGTTGTGTCCATTACTCCCACCCACGTTACCCACGTTAGCTTTGGGCCAACAGAAACTCTCATATGACTGTGACACATCACGTCAATCTGGCATGAGTCAGTCACTTCACTCAGAGTTTATTAGCCACCAAGCTAGCTGGCAAGCTTGTAGAAATACTTGAGTCAGTCCACGCTGTCATGTGATGCTAAGTCCAAACTACATAGATAAAATAGGACAGTTATATCAAGTTTGGCATACTTTGAGTCTACTTTTTATGTATTAGAGCTAAACTTAACTAACTTAAGTATACTTGGCTCACACTGACAAGTACACTTAAAAGTATACTTGGCTTATGCTGACAAGTATACAGAAAAGTATACTGAGCTTATAGGTCTACTTAAGTAATCTTTTGATTAAGATATCCTCCTGACTACCAGCAGTTCAAATTTGTCCTCTGTGGAGGACATTTGTAATCCTGAATATTTCTCATCCAAGTGCATACCGGGGGGGGAGCCCCGGGGGGTTCCCGAAGGCCCACCACCGGGCACAAGAGAAAAAATATAGAAACAACCATTCACCTCACATCCCCCTAGGAATTAATACTGCATTAAAAACATCCTGTTTTGGATGGTGGGAGGAAGCGGGATTCCCGAGAAAAACCCCCCCCTCCACGAGGAGAACATACAAACCCCCCACAGAACAGCCGCAAGCTGGAATCGAACCTGCCACCCTCTTTCTGTGGGGCGACAGCGCTAACCACTACACCACCGTGCACCCCATCCTGAATATTTCATGCATTAAATCCTGTTGTTCTCTACAGAGGACACCTGGGGCTTTTCAATGATACCAAATGTAAGGGGGTGGGTCTTTGTTACCTTTAACTTTTTCATCCTGCAAAATGGCCCCGCCAGGGCAAGCCCATTTTAGAAAGAAAGAAAGAAAGATATTCCTTTATTAGTCCATCAGTGGGGAAATTCAGTTTTACACTCTTTGTTCACACAGTACATATACATTTCAATGGAGAGATGTCAGAGTGCCAGGGAGAAGGAAAAGCCAAGCAGTTGGGGGTTTGGTGCCTTGCTCAGGGGCACCTCGGCAGTGCCCAAGAGGTAAACTGGCACCTCTCCAGCAACCAGTTGGTCTTGGCCATGTGTGTTTAACCCGGGTCCCCCACATCCTAACCCAAGTCCTTACGGACTGAGCACTGCCGCCCCGGAAAAGGAAAAGAAGTGCAAGGTATTCCTTTGTGTTTCCAAGAAAGGGAATTTTTTTTTGAAGTATCACGCCAAATAAGCACAAGTCAACACAAAACAAAAGTGATGATGGACAGTTATGTGAGTGTTAAACCCTGGCATTTTGTTTGGGACTAACTGTTTGCCATCAAGGTTCAGTTTCACTCATTGCGTTCAGATGTCCACCGTGGACACATGATAGTGTCAAAGCACAACACAGAAAAAACACAAAAGTTATGGACAAATATGTGGAATGTTAAACTCCTCCTTATGTTAACTTTGATAATTTCTCCAGGACAGACTAGTTGCCGTCAAGGTTCCAATTCATATGTATGGTGTTCTGATGTCCACTACAGAGGACACATGATATCTTAAAAATAAAAACTTTTTTTTTTCTTAAAAAAATGCTTTCAGTGTTCTAATTACCCTACAAAGAGATGGGGATAAAAAAATAATGATAATGTGACAACTTTTTTTTTCCCTGGTAGTCAGGAGGTTAAACATGAGTATAATTAAGTATTCTTGCCTTATTGGTCTATGGAAAAAAATACTTGGCTTAGTTGTGCATACTTTTTGATCGAGTAGCCCATTAAAGTGTGTGAGAGTTTGCAAAAGTATGTTTTGGTATGAATTTCCTCCAATTCATCCAGTTTCTGGTTACCTGTTCACCGTAGAGGCATGCGGCATTTTTTTTTTTTCATCAGAAATCATCACATCAAATAGCAAAAGGAGCAAGTCTCTTTATGTAATGCATAAATCATTTTCTAAGTAAGATAAGATAAGTACAAAGTATACTTTCATGAACTAAAAAACAGAGATGCTCACAAGTGATTTTTTTGTAAGACCAAGTCAAGTTTCAAGTATTTCGGTTAATACTTATAGTTTCAATGGTATCTAAGAGTGTACGGTAAGCATTATGCTTAATTAGTATTAGCATTTTTTTTTCCAATGCAAGGGGTTCCTGACCCATAAAGTCTGAGAAGCCCTGGATTAGGGAACCTGTTAGCGTATAGTGAGCGGCACTGATGCCTTTACAGATGTTGGCTCTGAGAGTCAAAGACAGCCTAACGGTGTGAGTTATTTGTATGGTTATCTGCTGCTGGTGTGACTATTCCCATTGTAAGACACCAGTCACCAGTTTTACTTTTCCTGATATCGCTCTGATGATTTGTCCCGAGTGTGTTTTGAAAGGTATCATGCCAAAACTCTCTCTTTATTTTTTTTCTTGTCTGTCTGTCATGATATATCTGAAACATAAACAGTCCCTGTGTCTTGCGAGACCTTGCAAACCCCTTCAAAATTAAACCCATCATTCACTGAGATGCCTCAACACACCCATGCCTCTTTACACACACACACACACAAGTAAACACAAGACTACTTGCACAAAGTCACTTTTTTTACAACCCTACATTTTTTTACAGAGCCATGAACATGTCATGTAGCTAATTGAGTTTGAATAAGAGAAGGAATGTGGCCTAGTTTAACTTAAAATAACACCTTCTCTGGGACGTGATGTTCAGCATCGCATGGGCCTGTAGCTGCACACTGGAGACTAAAACACTTAAATTTCTTTTTTTTTGTTGGAGTAGGTGACTTGATGCTCAAAGGTGCTGTGAGCCAGCTGAAATGAAGTCCACCTTTTAAATTGCTTTCCTAATGGGTTTTCTGATAGCAGTATGAGTGGAAAAGGAAAGAATAACTTTTAAAGGGCTATAACACCAAACTTAAAACATCACCAGTGTCCTTGCAGCTAGTATAATGTGAACCAAAACCACAGGCTAAGTTGTTGGCTATGACAGTAGATTAAAGTCTGTTATGATCGAACCAAATGCAAAACTCTGGTGATAAAAATATTCATCTGCAGCGCACTCACGGTGGGCAAGAGACGCAGCTTCATGCGTGCCAGATCCACATCTCCTGTTGCACGTCGGGAATTCCTAAGGGGGGGTGGCATGATCAACTGGTGCACGCTGCCCCGCGTGTCACCCAGCCGGCACGCGCGCACACGCAAAAAAAATAACGCACTGACGCGCGCGCACACACACACAGACAGAGACTCACACAGATAGCACCGCGTTACACGAAGGTGGGTGAGCGACTTACCAGATGTGTCGGGAAATTTTCGGTCGATGATATATATGGGCATCACATCCACTGATCCATCAAATCCACTATAGGGGGCGCGAAGTGCTGATCGATCTGTTCCACACTTGCTTCAGCCTGGATCTCAACAAGGCGCAAACCGATCCCGCCTCTGTCTCCTTCTCCTTAATCTTCTTCTCTCTTTCTTTGGCTTTATTTTCCAGGAGCGCACATTCACACAAAAAAGCACACGCGCACACACGCACTCACGCACTACAACTACCTACTATATGCTACTGTACCACATCCAGCCTACCCACCCACAGAGGATCGCTAAATACAAAATGACCCATCGGACTCTTGCGCGGCGCAGTTGGTCAAGTGTGTGATCCACAAGGGGGGAGATCCCATATTTATACACCCTGTGATGACATACAGTGAGGAGGCAGTGAAGTGCAGCAGCCCTCTCTGAAGTTCCCCGTCCTCCAAACCGTTGCCTCCTCCGTCAGGGCGGCGTTTAGAAGTGACCCTGTTAGCTGCACTTGCTGTCACTGGCACCTAAATAGCGTAGAGGCGCAGGTTCAGGTGAGGAATATGATGCTACTGCTCACAGAGCTGCCTGCTTTGTATAATATAGAAATTATTAAAACAGCATTTGTGACCAGTTTAGGGCTGCAACTAACAAATACTTTCAATTACTGTCAGCTATTTCCTTGATGAATTGATTAGTTGTTGACTTATTTACTTAGTTGTAACTTACCATCATAGAGGAAACCAAAAAAATCCTTTTCAGAAGCTGCAATTGGAATTTTTTTAATGACTCAAACCATTTCATCCATTATCAAATTAATTGGTGGTTCGTTTAATAGCTATCAAGTAACTGATTAATTGTTGCAGCTCTATTGTTCCTCAGTAACAATAGTGCAGTTGCACTAAGTTAAGGGTTGTATTTATGGTCCACACAATAGTCTTAATTTTAGGGCGGGATTTCCTGAAGATCCTTGGAACCCACTTTGGGAATCACTCAAAATACTAACTTAGGCTTCTTAAAAAAGTTTTAACCTAAAGTCACCGACACATGCACTCCTTTGATATGCAAATCACCATGCGTATGGATTCCTTTACTGCTATTCACTGCACCATATATGGAGGCATTGTTTAAATGATCGACGTTCACTGAATGTTGTAACGGGGTTTGAACCAAGACGATTGCCACTATGCTTCCATGCTGAGAGATTAAAGCGATCACAAGCACTGTGTGGGGGGGGGGGGTAGCTCCGTCTTTTGGGGGTTGGCTTGGGAACCCGGGGGGCACCCGTTTAAATCCCCACATGGACCAAAAAACTGAGTGTGAACTGGTAGCTGGAGAGGTTGCCAGATTGCCTCCTCTTCGCCCCCGCCGTGCCCCCCAGCAAAGCACCAAACCCCCCCCTCCTCGGGGGGCTTTTTAGGAGCAGCCCCCTCACTCTGACATCTCTCCATTAATCATGATGTGTGTCAGGTCTGCATACCATAAAACAAGGAAATACCCACTTGGGACTAATAAAGCCAGATCTTCTTCTTCTTCTTCTTAAAGTGTTGGATTGTAAAAGCCTGCCTGCTCTGTGATCTTCGTTACTCTAAACCACAAGTGGTTCAAGAGCTTATATCCATTATTAGAGAATGGTGACATGGCTCACTATCTAGCCCAATAAAAAAAAAGAAATTTTTACTTTGGTCCATTTACTCTGATTTGTTGCTATTAGTTTGTCCAAAGTTCATCAGATGGTCAGTTCCATGAGAGCAATTAACCCTGCAAACACAGGAGGATGTCGGGTCTAAAAGTCAAAGTTAGCATTAAAGCGAGAAGAAAGCAAAAACTACATCATGCTGCATTCAGTTCAACTGGTATCAGGCCATTAAATAGGCGTGTAGAGAATAAATGGCTTCATTTTAGAGGAAGCAAGGGAGTTTACAGGATGAGAACTTGTTTTTGTCATCCGTGGCTGATCATAGTCACGTAATCTATGTTGAGCTAGGATTGCTGACGTGCATAAGTATATTTAGGTCCAGAACTTTTTACCACAGAGTTATACTGTAAATGAAGTGAAGTAATCATCTGCTGATATGGGCATATTTTACAATAATGTCACATAACTAAAATTATCTCAACTACACCCGAATCATATCATGTGGCCCTTAGACCTCACCTCTGCATATGCTCTCTTTACAGCTCCATTGTCAGTTGGCCTATTTTAGTGTCATCTTATCACACCATCTATGTTTCATTGCCTCTGATAAATACCGTCATAATTCCCCACTGAGGAACTTCCACTGGTGTGTATACCATTTTGAATAACTGTGAAGCTGAACTGACAGCAAGTTTCGCAGTAGCTGCTGTCAGTGCAACCTCTGTGATCATATTTTCCATCATTTTGTTGCTGTGCTCTTCAAATAAAAACCCCTCGCCCCTTCTCTGTTGGCCATTTGAGCTCAGTTCACTGTCAGTAAACCCAGCATGTTATAGACTCCTGGAGAGTATTGGATTTTAATTGCGCTGTGCCCGGGGTGACACAGGTATTAAACAGTCTTTTGCTGCAAAATAAATAAATAAATAAATAAATGAGAAATAGGCACATGTGTGCAAACATGGATACACAGACCTACATGCACTCTGCGTTAGATCTGGATGTATTTTCCAATGAAACCAACCAGTCCCAGACAGTGCAGATACGCACGTGTCAAGTAGCAACATGCACATTGCATCAGTAGCTTTGACGCAAAGCATGCCTCTCTCACTTGAAAGATTTAATGGTGCCTTTCTTAAGGAAACAAACATCTATACTTTGGATATGACACATCATCACAGCCTTGTAGTTTTGCAATCAATTGACATCAGTTGTTCACTTTACGAAATATGATAAATACGTGCCAGAGAACCGGACTTGCAGGATGCTATGACTAATAAGCAGCTCAGCATTTGGTCCACATATGCCGGTGAATCACACAGACAAGCAATTGTGTCACAATTCCAAGAAGTTATTTTTCATCAGGTTCTTCGTTTGGATCAAGGTCACTCAGACAGCTTTTTCTATCAGCACCTCCCCCATCAGGGACTGTCAGGGGAGTAACTGTCCTATCACCAACAGACGGGCTGTCCAGTTCTGCTCAAAGTCTGCTGTCCGTACACATAAACACACATACAGCACACGCACCATCTAGCACCAAAGTACAGAGCCACACAAACACACCCACACGGGCGAGGGCTCACATATGCTACACACACATTAATAAGCTCACTGCTGTCACTCAGAGAGACAGAGGGGCTTTCAGACGGAGGTTTGTGCCGTCATGAGGCAGCTAGAAGAGGAACAGAGAAGATGGACAGAGAGATAAGAAGTGGAAATGGCTAAAAATGCCAACTTGCCCAATATTTCCAGAGTGGCACAGACAGTTTGGGATTTTTTTTATTTCCCTTTTTTATCTAAGAGGAATTGGATGGTGGGAAATAATGTTTTGAGTGTGTCCAAGAAAACAGTTCCACTATAATAACAAAACTGAAGTGATTTATGCGACCCTGTATGAAATACAATGTGTGTTAAAACATTTGCTGAATATACACAAATTGAAGCAAAGCTGGATGATCAGATTTTCCAGACATACACTCACAAGCTTGGTTTTTGTCACTTGGAGATTTACAATAACCACTGTAAGTCAGATCAGAACTATTACCAAGAAACAAGCTTTAAAGGAACAGGGAATGTTTAACATTTCAGGGGATCTAATGGCAGAAATTTTCATGATAACACTTTATAGTAAGAGTACATAAATTATCATGATTCAGGCGTGACTTGATGCATGAAAAAACATTAATTAATTCATGTCGTACTTCATGAACCATCAGGAATGTACAAGAATTAAGAGAATGTCATATATTAGTTTATGCAAGAACAATATGTTAATTAATGCAACAACTAAGGTATCTCAATCATCATGATTTCTGAGGTATTAATGAGGTATCAATGATGTCCATGTCTTCTTCATTATTGAGGATGGGACCTGCCAAAATAAAAAGCAAGTGAAATAATCATATTAATAATAATAATAATAATAATAATAATAATAATAATAATAATAAATCAATGAAATGTGACATAAATTTGTATTTCTGTTTTAATTCACTTCTTTGTTTATTTTTTGTATTAATTTCCTTATTTATTGACTCTTCTGTTTAATTTTCCCTTTTGTTTATGTATTTATTTTATTATTTTTTATTTTATTTATTTTTGCATTTATGTTTATTTATTCATTTAATTCTGCATTTAGTTTTAAATGTATGTATTTATTTATGTATTAATGCATTTAGTCTTCACTGCCACCTCCACAAGGGAAAATTAAACAGAAGAGAATGCAACAATAAATAAATACAGAAGTAAATTTAAAAAGAAATATCGAGTTATGTCACATTTCATCAATTAATTAATTGGCTACATATATATTTTAATTATTTAAAAAGTAGAGATTAGATTATAATGATTAATATAATTTTGCTACATTTAATGGCATATGGCATTATTTATTTATCAAGTAATTTATTATTTAATCATTTCATTCATTTATTTCTTTTTTATTTTGGCAGGTTTTGTCCTCTACACTTCCTTGGTAAGTCTGCAGTTAAAGGTACTGACCAGTCACAGCCGTGCGCATGTTTAATGCTAAATTAAATGTAATCGTGACTAACTAAACACTTTTTTTCATGACTTCAAATGAAGTGGTAACCCAGATCCTTTTTAATAGCCCACTGATAAAAAGCACATGATTAATGGTGGTGTATTATGTGTTATTTTGAACCCTCAAATAAGGTCATCCCTTCTGTGTATTTAGTTTAGTATTTATGCAAATATTGAGCAAATTAGATCATAAGTTTGGATTCCATTCCAATTATCAGTGCTCGCTAGGACAGAGAAGTTGTATGTATCATGTATTAGCTCAAAGCTGACAAACTATTTAATAATAATTGCAAACTTTAAATGATAATTCAAAGCCAGCAGAGTAAAGTGTACATGTACTATGTCACATAAGGAAGCAATAACATTTTCTGGGAAAAGACACAAGCTAATCATACTGCCATGACACTGCTTTGTCACTACACGGTGTCAAGTTTCAACATGCAGTTACTCACATTTGTCGAGCTTCTTCCTATTTTGTTGTGGCTTGCCCAGAACACCCATAAGGTCAAAGACGTTCATGACAAAAACAGGTGTTTCCATGCGAAATAAAAACAAATAAAATGATTGTCTCTAAAAGGTCTGTCTTTAGGCCTACATTTGTCTCTTTAACATCTTTGTTGCATTTGCTTTTGGATGAGAACTACTTCCCGATGGTATCTTGCAGATACCGGTTACACCTGTTTCAAATCAGTGGATAGGGTGGAGCAACCTATTTGCTCCTCAAGCAACATTTATTTAAAAATAAAATAAAACAGGCTCTAAAACATTTCATGTAAATCTTCTGTTAGAGGGGTCACAAAGATTGATTCATGAGCAACAAATGGTGAATACACTCATTAATTATGTTACCTGGTTAAAGAGGGACCAGGTCACCATTTTATTTGAAGGCCCACAGATGTAATGAAGTCATAAAAAAGTAATGTTTAGTTAATGTTTAATGCTGTGACTGTCAGTCACTTAAACTTCAGACTTCTCTATGAAGAAGACTTGGACGTCACTTATAACTCAGAATAATTGAGATACCTTAGTTGCTGCATTAATTAAAGCCTTGTTCTTGCATTAAGTTCATGCATGTTTAATTCTTACATTTTTGATAGTTTATTATGTACTACATTAATTAATAAATGCATTTTCATGCATTAAGTCACGCATGAGTTCATGATAATTAATGTACCCTTAACATAAAGTGTCGCCATATTCATAACTATGTTTTCGTTAGTGTACAGTCACCTGAAACTGAATCATTTTGTTTTCGTTACCTTCGAATGAGCCCTTCATATCTACGTAGGGAGTGGGTCTTTTCGTGGAGTCCACCATGTTTCTACACTAGAACAGGCAAACCAAACGTTGGTTCTAGCAAGAGCCTTTTCCGCCATGCTTGTGTAACTGTGCTTACATAAGTTGAAGAGTACAAAACCATGGTATCACCATTGCTCCTAAATTAGTGTTATTATGTTAAGGATGGCCTCTGAGTGGGGCGAACACCATTACCACGGATTTCCACTCAGCGCCTCATGTTGCTGCAGTCATGGAAAGGGAGGAGTGAAGAGAGGGGTACTCAACTGGTTGAAATCTACAACTACACCACTAGATGCCGCCAATCACACTATACCTTTAACCGCTATATACAAGCTTGCGTCCCCACATGGGAGGTGAGTCCCTGTATTCTCACTGTGTAGCCTTTGGTCCCCACAATGCAATGAAGACACACACACACACAAGTGAATATGTGTTTTTTGTGATATACATTTGTGCAGAGATTGTTTTTTGATGATGTTTTTCCAATTTCATTTGAGTTGCATGAGCGGGACAAACATCCATTTTCTTTGTCTTTCGTGTAGATCAGATAAACGTACTAAAATATCCGTAGTTCTACTTTGTGTCAAATCCTGATGGACATATGTTGAGACTCACTAAACACATTAATGAGTGGTAGTGCCATACCCTCGTCATGCCTGTTGTGTTGTCACACGCTTGTCCATTGTCTTGAAATGTCTCTTTGTTTCTCTTAACTATTCTGTCCACACCCCCCCTTCTTTTATCTAATTCATGCCAGTACATGTTGAATTCATTCAGATGCCAAGGACAGCACAATGTTTTAATGCTATGTATGTCCACCCAGAAAATGGATGTATAGTTGAACCCAGAATATGAATATTTTATTCCATCATCCATCCATCTAGTCTGTTTAAAACTGCACTAATGGATGTTTTTGACAATGGATCAAACAATGATGAGTAATTTCAAAAGGGTCACCTGTGCTGATGAGCGCACAGAGAATTATCATCCACTCGACTCTACAAAGCGTTTTAGTATCTTTCAGTTCACTGTTTTAGATCTATGGCCATTAGTCTTTTAGTTTACTTTCTCAGCACTCTCAACAACCTGATTTCCAGCTTCAGCAGGCAGCTATTAAAAGCTTCTGAAAAGTCCACTGCTACCTGCTCATGCAGCACCAGACAGCACATAGACAGGGTTAGTGACTAGCAGATAAACAGTACACCGTTTAGCAGCTAAAACTACTTTTCTCAGAAGTTGGTGAAGACTGGGGTGCTGTGAAGCTCACCTGGAAGAGTGGGCGACCCATGTACCAAGGCTGAGTCCTTGCACAGTGGCCCTAGTTTCGAATCCAGCCCTGGGCCCTTTGCTGCATGTTATACCCTCTCTGTCTCCCTATTTCACTCAACAAAAGAACGGAAAAATGCTCCAAAAAAATAACACTTTCAAAAAGAAGTTGGTGGAGACCAAAACAGAGCCAAATGTTGGGCTTTGGGTGGCCAGGAACATGAATGCTAATGTTGCTCTGTGCCTGCTGGATGTGTAAATCATGGATGTATAATAAGAACCGCATAGACCACCAATGTAAGACACATCTGTAAAACTGTTGACAGGACACCTCAAGCTGCAAACAAGGTCAATTATGACTCTTTCTATTATGCATTTTTGACCCATGGAAGTTTTTATTTGTAAAGTCTAAGGGCCTAGCGGGAACTCGCAGGTGAGGCCAGCGGATATGGATAAGAAGCATCTCATGGACTTGGCTCTTAAGTCACTCACATATTGTCCCATATGTTGACCTGAAGTTACTGCAGCACTGCTGCTTTAACTTTTCTTGTAGTAGGTAGGTGGTGCAGGTTGGACTGGAATTACAGGTCTAAAACCGCAGCTCTGAAACTGCCACTCTGTAGCTGGATGATATCGGGTGGGCAGGTGCTTCACATCAATGACAGTGTGCGTCCTTGTTTACGTCACCTCTCAGTTTTCTCACACTTAGGCACAGACAGATCCTCAAAATGCTGACAGCTGGAGGTCAAGCCGGTCAAGATGTTTTTTTCTGATCTTTGATGTCAGACTTATAGTGATAATTTGTCCTGGATGAGTTCTACTAGTTTTCAGAGTCTAGTACAGTATTTCTCTTGGGTTCACTCAACAGCACACACTGTACTATACTCTGAACCCAGTGATACCACTGTACCATATCTTCCACAGACATAAACAAAACCAGACAGTCAGGAGGTACAGTCAACCGTCATATTTTTGGGTCATGGTTCAGTACATTTATGATATAGCAAGGGGTCAATTTCTGATTTCAACATGCTTTTCATTTATCTGGCAAAAAAATAAGTTATCAAATGTTGTTACATCCAGCAGATCCCAGGTTATGTTTGTTTTGTCTTTTCATTTTCATTATTGTCATTTCCTGTTTTAATTTGAAATCACTAACCTTCCCTCTCGTTTGAGATTCATTGCACTTCCTGCCCTTGTGTGTCTCCACACCCCTCTGACCCACTTTCCATCTACTCCCCTGAGTCCAATTGTCAGTCCCGCCCCTGATTGTGTCCACCTGTGTCTCGTTATTCACTCCCTCACCAGTATATAATGTGAGTCCTCCCTTCCTCATGTTGCCAGTTTGTTGTGGATCCTCTCAGGTGACCTTCGTTCCAGCGTTCTTTCTAGTGTCTGTCTGCTTCCTGGTAAATAAACCTGTTTTTTGCCTTAGCCCACGCCTATTGTTTTTGGATCTGGTTGCTCTTTTTGACTGCTCGCCTGTGTACCAACCTGTGCCTGATTAAAGAGCAATTCTCTTTTACACCGTCTGATCTTCTGAGTCGTGCATCTGAGTCCGGTGTCCTGGCGTTACAAATCAAACCAAAGTATGGCTTACATAAGGAACATAAACACTTGAAAGAATCGGTCTTCTGCAGTAATTAGTGCAGTGAAGCTTTGTTATTTTCATATAAATACTGCATGATGACATAATAGACTAAGGTCATCAACATAGATTGAAGTATAAGCTCAACCAGAACTACAGTATACTAAAAAACACCAACAGTATAAAATATGTCTCCATTTCCTGATTTAGCTCTTCCACTTGAAATTGAAGTGCAGCATTTGGAGAGGAATACAGTTGTATTTCTGGGCCACTGTGTTATTTAAAAAGAATTAATAAATATAAAAGACATCACAGGGATTGTGCCCTTCTGCTTGTGTCAGTGTTTCAGAGAGATGCTCACTGTGTGGCTCTCATAAAGGGGGGTGCATCTGCAAAACGTAGTTTTTTATCTCCCACTCTGAAGTGATGTGGTGGACAGCTGGTCACAGTTCAGTAACTTTCAGTAGCCCAGAATGTCCGTCCGTCTGTAGGAAGAGCTACGTAGGCTTAGTTGGACAAGTCTTTGACAATTCCTAGTCGTGTCTGTTTGGGAATTACTGTGCTATTTAAGTGTCAGCGAGAGGGAATATTATAGTGTGACTCAAGTAACGTTACATTAATTATATGCTGAAACCAACATCCTTCGGGACAGTGCAGGGCTGCATATCTTTCATTATCAACCTCCCCAATGCTTTAGTTTTTTTCTCTGTCCGAGTCAGCATGTGGTGGTTTAAATGCTGCAGAGAGAAAGAGTTGGTCTTTACTACCCGACTCCTTCCTCCTTGCGCTATCAATGGACACACTGGTGTGATGTCTTATTGTCTTATATGGAAGTGTTTTATTTATAAGACCTTTAAACAATTAAATATGCATTTATTCACAAATTAGAGTTAATCTGATTGTTTGTTAATGTATGTCCGTCTTCTTGTGCGTTGTTGTGTTCATGCATGTGTATGCTGTACTGAAATGGTCTGGACTATGAACACTCTGATAGCTCTCATCTGTCAAGGCCACTTAGCATGCCTCCTCCTGAGTGTGTTCTCTTACCCTCTGGCATCTTTGTGCCAGTCTGATAAACCACCACACTGTGTCCCACTACTGTACAATCTGTCTTAGTATATAAATGACATGACACTGGTTGATGTCTGTGTGTGAGTGATTTTCCTTTGATCTCAGTGTGACATTTATAACTAATGTATTCATCACTGGTTAATAAATCACTTTATAATGCTTTATAGATCACTCATAAGCCATTGAAAAGACATCCTGACTATAACCAGTTCCTTATGAATTTCCACCAAGGTTTTTTCAATTCAGTGATGCCAGCGCCAGCTGATTAGACTGGTATCAGACCATTAAATAGCCATTATTGATCCCTATATGTACCATAAATGTTGGTAATTAGAGGTCTATACTATGCTGTTAAAGTGAAAGTGAAACTTAAAAACAATATGATCTGCCATGCCATAAATGGCTTCTTTAGGTTTAGGCAAAACTGTTTACATTTAGGCTAAAACACTGTGTTTTGGCTTAAGATAACTAAATTTCAAATGTGAAAGTCAAACTTAAACCTGCAGTAGGTTGAATATTTTTGGCATCATTGGACAAAAATTCAGCATGTTGTAAATTCAAGTGTTCTGAGAGAAAACTAGACTTCTGCACCTCCTCATGGCTCTCTTTTCAGACTTGAAACTTTGGCCAATTTGACCAATTACAGGTCATTTCAGAGAGCGAGTGCTCCTATTGGCCATGCTCCTGCTGGTGGGCGGTGCTTGGTATTTCCTCAACTGATCTCAACATGGCTGTCAGGTCACAAACTTTCACATTTTACTGCTACACAGTAACTACAAGATGTTTCTGAAAACATTTAAGGAGAGAAACAGGCACTACATTAACAGAATATTGATTCATATTTGCTCAGCGCTGCCTAGTTGACCGTTATATCAGAGTTTGTGAGCGCTCAGAAACGGCAGACTCCAGCTCGGCTCTGATTGGTCGTATTCCTCCGGTCTGTGAAATCTTGTAGATGTCATTAAGAGCAATGAAGGACACAGAGGCACATAATGTTTTTTTTTTACCTGTCTCATGCACTACTGTCAGGACTGTTTTATAATAATAACTTTTTAAAATAATATTTGCTCTACATCTACCCACTGCTGTTAATGCTTGTGAATACAAAATACACTTGACTTCTGCTCCTATCATAATTACTGAGGTCGCTAGAGGTCACTGTCATGTTCTTTTAAACCTGCTTTTGGTGATCTACTATGTGAATGGATGATAAAACCAACCAGCGACCCCTAATGACCCACATCTATGGTGCTTATAGTGTCAGATAGCAGCTATTTAATGGCCTGAAAACAGTCTGATCAGCTGATTATTGTGATTAGTGTTTTCCTTGTAAGAAACGTTTTACACCTTCCCTTACAAGGAAAGACAATGGAAGCAAGCGGACACTCAAAAACTTACCAATTTTGACATACAAGTATTATAACCATAGGCTATATGAAAAATCTGTTCAGTTACAGCAATGAGAAAACTTCTTTCACCTGTCACTTCACTGCATGCAGGGTGTTCTGATAGCAATGAACTGATTTCAACAGAGATTCAGTGTACCTTTTAGATTTCATCTGTCATCGCCTCGCATGTTTCAGCAGGAATCTGAGTACAACATCACGTGGGCACATAACAATGCAGATGCAAGGGTGGGATTCATCTTTAATCCTCATACTGAAAGCAGCCGCTGATCAAAATGTAAGGCATGTCTAGAGGGATTTCCAAAAGAAGTTACGGTGTCCACAGATAACCGCCAAGATTCCTTGAGTTAATGCTGTGGTATTCGGGTTTGTGCTGTGTGACTATACTTACTTTGTGACAAACAACAGTGGTCACCTTTGTGTGGTGTTCTGTGAGCGGACATCGCACTGTTTCAAGCAGTGTTTGTCTTAACACCCCACCACGATCTGTCGTCCACCGCTGACATTCCTGCACCTGTATTTGGGTTTACACACTGTTTTCTCCCCCTCTCTTGTCTTCCCGTCAGTCTCAAATACTCTGACAGGAAATGTTTTACTCAACTTGACTTTGAACAGTCAGCACAGACAATTTGTCTGTCTCTTTCACTGTCAAAGCACCAGAAGACTACTTAACTGCTATTTTCCATCTTCCTCAAAGTTTTAGCAGCATATGTTAAGTGAGCATATGTTGAGTAGTCAAAAATATGCAGTAAGAAAAGGGCATGAAGGTGAAACACACAGCAGGCTGCACAGACAGACTTGTTAACACTAACTACTGAGTGCTCTCCAATGTGTTTAAAGGGTTCTGGTTGATATTGAAGCAGCTGCGGTGCTTTATGTAAAGCCACTGCCCTCTAATGTTCTGTAATGAAAGCACAGCAACATCCACTCAGTGTAAACCTCCTGTGGTGAAACATGCTTGTTATTTTTAGTGATGTTCAAGAGGACGGATTTTTAACGGCAGCCAAATTTTTCAAACTGCTCATCTCTGTCGGGGATGCGCACTGGATTGGAAAGGACCAAGATTGAAAACATATAGTTCCCCAAGATAAAAATCTGCAGCCAGTTGACTTGCTGGGGAGTTGCAACACTTCCACAGTGTTTTGAAGAGTGCTCAAGTTTGATTGCATGCCTGCTTGAAAGGTTTTTAAAAGTTTGCCCAGCCCTGCCTGTCAGCAATGTGTGGATGAAGACCAAGCTAGAACACCAGTACACCAGGGCTCAGTCCCATATCTGTTTGTTTTAGATAAGTCAGTCAAATACCTAAAGCACAAGTGTTTATTTAAAGGAACATTTCGGGGGATCTGCTAGCAGAAATGCAATATAATGTTCATAACTATTTTTTCACTAGTGCATAATCACCTGAAACTAAGAATAGCATTAGAGTTCGAGAATAGAGTTCGCCATGTTGCTCCGCCATGTTTCTCGAGTAGCCCAGAGCAGACAAACCAAACACTGTCTCTATCTAGACTCTTTTGCATTTTTATATTACCCAAAGGCCACCATAGTTCTCAGACATGCTTGTGAAACAACATGAGCCACAGAGTGCAAAACTGTGGTACCGCCAGCCGCCGTCTGACTTCTGTTGCTTCTTAAGTAGTGGTATTATGGTACAGTTTTATGGAAATGGTAAGTATTATGGTAACCTAACCTAAAAAATGAGACTTTCTCCAACTTTCTGGGTTTCCTCTATTAGCCTGCAGACCATTTTTAATGTGAAGAATGCACATCGTTTTTTTTCCAGGAAAATCCAATGGATGAGACATCATGTACGCTCACAAGTGCCTTTACTGTCTTCAGCTCTGCTACATGGCTAACAGTGTACAACCATAGCTAACGTTCAGTTAGAAATGGAGCAACAAACACCACAACTCAGACTCCAACACAAACTCCACAGAAGCACAAAAAAACAAAGTCATATCTAGTGAAGTCTGTCTTGAAAAACAGGAATGTGACCAACGTCAGGGGAAAATTAGGATCAACATCGGCCAGACCTTTGATTCATGGAGGGACCTTTATTTGGTTTTGGGTATCGAAACGGACCCTGAGCTGCAAAAAACCCAATTGGACAGATAAGCTAACATTACTGTGAAGCATGTGAAATATATCATGATACTCGCCATCTACGTAGTGTGAGCACAAGCGCGAGCAATAAGTCGCCGACTGTCGTTGACTTAACGGCCACAGGTGTCACTGTTAAGCAATTTCTGATTCCTACATGGAGCCCCTTTATGAACAATTATATTTCATGATTTACTTCTCACCACTCTGCCTTTCTGCCTCATTTCAAGCTGATGTCTTTTTTTCTATAAATCCCCATTTGATGTTTGAGTTCAAAAGAGTTTATTTCTCAAAGCAATGCCAGATATATTGCAGTTTACTGAATCCCTGTAACAGTGAGCCATGTTTGCTGCCACTCTCTGTCTGCCTCTTTATGGTTATTGCATCAGAGGAATGAATGAGAGTGCAGTAGTTATGGGGCCCAGAGGGGAAAACAGAGGTACTAATGGGACCTTAATGAAAATCTCCAGTCTGCTCATTAATGTAGAAATACACACATCATGCACACGGTCAGGGAGGGGAAACAAGACTCAGCGCTAGCACGCACACAGAGAAAAACAAATATGTTTGACATATCACCTTCTTATTACACTCTCCTTTTATCTCATCTCTCTCTTCACTTACTGCTGTCTTTCACTCCAATAATAGAGAAAAACAAATGATGATGAGTCTATGACTGTCAGTTTAAATACTCAGACAAGCTACATAGGTTTGCCTTAATGCTCTCTTCATAGCCATCCAGGTAAATTACTCTGGGCTGGTTGTTTTCTTGCCAGATGTTTTCTTCCTCTGCAAGTAATTGACTCCATTAAGCCAGACATGCTGGATGAATTCATTATGTCAATTAGCGTGGCACAGGTTGCTGGGATGGGAGGTTTGGAGATGGTCAAAAAAACAGGGAGCTAATTTGTCACATTTCTTCACAGTCAGATACCTTGATAATTTCAGTCCCTGTAGGACTGGCGCTGTGACCCACCTGAAGCTTCACCGGATCCTCTGCAGTCAGGACACCAGCGTCCTCCCATAACATCAGCAGGGTAGCAAACCTGCAGGAAAGCAGATATGAGTTCAGAAGACAAATCTTGGTCTGGTTTCGTTCAGGTCATACTGGCTTTAGGCAACACTTGACATTGACCATACGACTCTGGTCCATCACAGGCCACCTTTTCCACAGTGCAATAGGTCCATCTGGTGGACAAATCAGGACTGTTCCTGCGCTGCTATTTATTACTTAAAGGATACGTTCACATATTTCAAACCTGCTTAGATCAATAGTCAGGTAAAGCCCATATGTGACATTTTCTATACCTTTTACACTCTGTTAAACTCATACATGGTACATGCAGACCTGAAACACACATACATAGCTCATTAATGATAGCTGTCAGAGTGAGGGGTCCCCTTTTTTTTTCCAAAAACCCCCCCTTTCTTTTTTTTTTTTACTCCCTCTTCCAACCACTCCCTCCTAATAATAATAATAATAATAATAATAATAATAATAATAATAATAATAATTTTTTTTTAATAATTTCTCTTGTTCATAATGGCCCTAAGGAGACCCCTTCCTAATACAAAGTAAGTGATGGGCAACAAAATCCACATCCTGTGCACAATTATGTCCCAAGTTTATGGGGTTTCAGCAGTCTGACTTGGACAAACCATTCAGGAAAGAAGGTAAAAGACTGCAATTAAAGATAACCACTCATTCAGATTAGCTCAGACTGCAGCCTCAGATTAACTTAAAAAAAAATAAATAAATAAATAAAATTGAATGCATTGTTGCCCAAAACAGGGACTTTGCCCCCCATTACTTACATTACGTCTGAAGTGAGACGCCCACCAGTGTGTGGTCACATTTGTGTTGATGTAGTATGTACACTATGTTCATTACTACTGTTATTTCTTTAGTGATTCACATGCTTCCACTATGTACGGTTTCTAGCCAGGAGGAAGGCAGTGTAGCCCTTCACTGTGCTGTATTTTATTTTATTTTGTTTTGTTTTTTTTATTTTATTTTATTTATTTATTTACCAGAGACAGTGCACATTAATCAACATTTCAGTTTCTACCTCCATAACAAATGTGCCAGAGTTAGCTAAAGAAGTTATTACTGCACAGATTGTTACAAATTAGAAATATTATCAATACAATGCTTGAGCAAGCACTACAATACAACAAAATACAGTACAACACAACACAATACAATACAATGCGATAAAATACATAAGTATAGGACAGTCTTGTCTCGGAATGGTCATTTTAAGACATTTAAGTAGCTGTGTCTACAGCAAAGCCCCTAAACTGCAAAATCTGAGCTTAGATCTGCAGAAACTTGCAATAAACTCTCACAAGACTCACTGCCCAATGACCTATCCTATCCATAACCTTTCAAGGTTAGAAAGAAAGAAAGAAAGATATTCCTTTATTAGTCCCACAGTGGGGAAATTCAGTTTTACACTCTGTTGTTCACAGTACACAGTACATAGTACATATACATGTCAATGGAGAGATGTCAGAGTGAGGGGGCTGCTCCTGACAAGCGCCCAGAGCAGTTGGGGGTTTGGTGCCTTGCTCAGGGGCACCTCGGCAGTGCCCAAGAGGTAAACTGGCACCTCTCCAGCAACCAGTTGGTCTTGGTCCATGGGGGATTTGAACCCGGGTCCTCCACATCCTAACCCAAGTCCTTACGGACTGAGCTACTGCCGGTCAATGCCTTAACAATCTCATGAGTTGCCCCAGTTTTAGGGCTTCCTTCTAGCCACTACCCTCATGTTGAGATGTCATTGGTTTTCTCATTTTGCTGAGCGAGGCTAAACCATGCCCCAGGGAGGGGGCTAGGCTTTGAGGCCAACTTTTAAAGCCAAACAGTGGACTTACAATTTCTGGGTCTGTCACGTGATGCCATTGGCCCAAAAATACTTTTTCCCATAGACTTACAGAGACAACTGTAAATCAGCAGATACTTTTTATTTTTTAGGTAAATCAGCCTCCCAGTACAAACAAATGAAATAGCCCTTATTTAAATCATTAGGTCCTAATGCTAATAGCTGAACCCAGAGTTATAATGAGCTGCTGTTCATGTGAGCGAGCCAAGACCAAGCAGTTGGGAGGCAGGGTTAAATGAAATGCTAGTATGCTTGGTGTCTGGGCCCAATGACTGCGGAAGATCACCGAAAGATTCAGGCATTTTATAGCTTGCAGCCAAACCATATTGGTTTCAACTATTATCTTCTATTAATTAATATCTTATTATCTATTATCTAGTGGGCTGCACGGTGGTGTAGTGGTTAGCACTCTCGCCTCACAGCAAGAGGGTCGCAGGTTTGATTCCGGTTTGGGACTCTTCTGTGTGGAGTTTGTATGTTCTCCCCGTGTAAGCGTGGGTTTTCTCCGGGTACTCCGGCTTCCTCCCACAGTCCAAAAACATGCAATTTAAGTTAATTGATGACTCTAAATTGCCCGTAAGTGTGGATGTGAGCGTGAATGGTTGTCTGTCTCTATGTTGTCTGTCTCTATGTGCCCTGCGATGGACTGGAGACCTGTCCAGGGTGAACCCCACCTTCGCCCAATGCCAGCTGGGATCGGCTCCAGCCCCCCGTGACCCCTAACGGGATAAGCGGTTGACGATGAATGAATGAATGAATGAATATCTATTATCTTTCTGTTTGGTACCAGCTGGTACCTGTAACAGAAGCATATTAGGGAGGGATCTTTTTATGGGCAGTATGAAGAGGAGGAATGATTACAGCAAACAAAAACAATTTTAATGTGCAAACCGCAGATGTATTGTCTTATTAATACAGACTTGAATCGTTTTGGTTTGTTTGTTTCTTGATTACTGAAGCATAATCTCAGCAGACAGCTGTTTATGTTTGGGATTTATTACAGTAATAGTATCTGTAATGAGGCCCCCAGTGTCACTGAGCTCTCTGCTTTCACTGTAGACAGATTACCACTGCTCATTAATGTGGATTCCCAGTAAGCTATTGCAATGCCCCTCCCGAGATGGGCCTCCATACAAATAGCACCAGCTCAGTCATGACTGATCCCTCTTTAAAACAGTTTCAATGTGAGTGTTAAATGATCCCATTCATGATCCATTTTGAGTTATGTGGGTGCAAATTTCCACATACTGAACAGAAAAAAAGATTCTTATCCAGAGGAGGATTTGCGAAAGGGCACCCTATAGCTCCCCATAGACAGGATGGGTGACAAATTAAAGGCAAAGCTAACTTCACAGCTGCATGACAGTTATCCCAGCTCAGCGATGAGGCGAAGGCTTTTGTAAAATGCAAATGTGTCTAAATCTGCACGCAACTAAACCTCCTTGAAAAACTTTGAAAAACTTGATGTTGTTCACCTCAACTATATTTGAATAAATTTGTTCAAGTATTTGTGGTAGGTAGGCAGAGAGTGTTCGTTTCCATGGGTACTGCTACTGTTTCATCTAAAAGTGTGATACAGTTTGATTGACTCATGAGGGTGTCACCTTCTCTTAACCCTCTCATAGCACACCATTAGTCACTTTTGCAACTCTCATGGAAAAGGTAGAAAATGAATATTCAGACTCAGTCAATTAGTGTCTGTGTGTGTGTGTGTGAGAGAGAGAGAGAGAGAGAGAGAGAGAGAGAGAGAAGAGGGCAAAAGGTGTTTGTGTATGACCATAAACTCTAGTCATTGTTTCCATGGAAACAGATGCTGTGTATTATACTGTACGTGGTTTAATGATGCTTTCCGATGGTTTTGGCTTGGAATGGCACATACACACATACAAACACTAAGAAATACATTCTTACACTCAGATTTGTTTTGTTAACTTTTTCTGCCAGCAATATATATTATTTTTATATTTATGTAATAAATACATCAACATGTAATGGAAATATGCTTAAAGGTTTGGCCGTCAAACACACTGCCTCATGTATTACAGATAACAGCTCTAATGTGCACACAGATTTGTGCTTTTCACAGTCATAACCAGTACAGGTATGTACAAGTATTGACGTCCAAATGTATGGCATGAGAGCTGCCAACTGAATTTGAATTTCATGCTCTGAATGAAAATTATATATCCTGGGATATAGTGTGGGAGGTGCTGCGGCAGTATGGGGTGAGGGGGTCACTTCTCAGGGCTATCCAGTCTCTGTGTTCCTAAAGCGAGAGCTGTGTTCAGGTTGTTGGCATTAAGTCAGACTCAGTTCCGGTGGGGTTTGGCCTCCGCCGGCGCTGCGCTTTCTCTCCAATCCTGTTTGTGATATTCATGGACAGGATATCGCGGTGTAGTCGGGGGGAGGAGGGTTTTCAGATCAGTGTGCTGAAGATCTCATCGCTGCTTTTGGCACTTGATGTGGTCCTGCTGGCATCGTCGTTCTGTGACCTCCAGTGCTCATTGGATCGGTTCGCAGCTGAGTGTGAAGCAGCTGGGATGAGGATCAGCACCTCTAAATCTGGGCCATGGTTCTCAGCAGGAAACTGATGGATTGCCTACTCCGGGTAGGGAATGAGTCCTTATACCAAGTGAAAGAGTTCAAGTACCACGAGTGAGGGGACAATGGAATGTGTGTGTGTGTGTGTGTGTGTGTGTGGGGGGTGAGAAAAAGGGGGGTGAGCCAGAAGGCAAAGCTCTCGAGCTACCAGTCAATCCTCGTTCCTACTCTTACCAATGGTCATGAGGGCTGGGTCTCCTTTGCACTGAAAGGAGCCAGTTGAGGTGGTTCAGGCATCTGGTAAGGATGCCCCCTGGGCGCCTCCCTAGGGAGGTGTTCCAGGCATAACCAGCTGGGAGAAGACCCCAGGGAAGACCCAGGACTAGGTGGAGAGATTATATCTCCACACTGGCCTGGGAACACCTCGGAACGCCCCTCTCAGATCTGGTTAATGTGGCCCGGGAAAGGGAAGTTTGGGGTCCCCTGCTAGAGCTGTTGCCTCTGCAACCCGACCCCGGATAAGCGGTTAACAGTGAATGAATGAGTGACTATCCAGAATTTGTATATCCGTGAAATGACATTTTTTGATTTATGTCTGAATTTGAGAAATCTGGATGTTTCATTCCTTGTCTTTATCTCTACTGGTTCTATCACAAAGCCAAAATAATAATCTTTTGAAAAGACATTTCAGATTCTGGTTTAATTCTTGTAAAAATAAATCAAACACTACTACCTAAATCAGGATTAGCTTTATTGGCCACATATACAAATACAAGCAATTAGACTCAAATCAGTATCAGATTGAAAATACACAGTTCATTTAGCCGGGCACAACTCTTTTCACTCACAACTCAGTTTCATCTATATGTCAAATTCACTTTAAGAAGTGTCCATGTTTTTGCTTTGTCATAATTTAAAGTGTTCTGCAAGAATCTTTGAGAAATACTTTTTCTCATGAATAATTAAAATCTCCTGTTTCTGTTTCCAATAGTGGCACACAATACTGTATAGCCCAGCGCTCAGCATGGCAAATACAGTATATGAAACACTATGCAGTCTCTGTCCCTGAGAGGCATCAATAGCAGCTTCAAGCTGCATGAATCAACCTTTGTCCACTAGAGGGCAGAACACATCTAAACAAGCAGTGACACACAGCCACCATATCCACGGTTTACACTGCAGACTAAAGTTGTTGAGGCTGTGCATTTGCAGACAGTTGCTTACGTTCACATTCAGCAGATCCAGAGGCACATGTTGATGTTTATGTTCACATCATTAATTTAAAGGACCTCTTATACTTTTGTTATTTTCCCTTTCCTTTATTTTGTATAGTTTTTTTGTGCATGTAAAATGTCTGCAAAGTTACAAAGCTCAAAGTCCAATCCAAAGGGAGTTACTCTCCTGCCTGAAAACACTGCTCCTGAACTGCCTGAAACCTTCTGTAACATGCTGATGTCACCAAGTAACACATTTCCATAACTAGTTTGGCACTGGAATAGAGTCCAAAGAGTTTGGTTTGGCTGACCAATAAAAAAATAACCATGACAGATCTTCACTAGAGTGACCAGGTCTTCATCTTAAAATTCAACATTCACTCTCCTTTTAGTTCTGTTTTGGTCTCCACCAACTTGCAGAAAATATGCCTTGCTTTAGGTAGATTTGGCTAGATTCTCAATTTAAACCATAATCCAGGGATGTCTGGTCTTGGGCTGATCGTGTTCAGCGGATCTATTAGATCCATGAAGAGTTAAGTGGTGATTTTCTGTGATTTCAGCACACAAAGAGATAACTTTCTCACCGCCCAGTGCCATGTCCTGTTTTCCCCTTCTACATCGAGTATATTTTGTTTCTCAAAGTCAATCTCAGTCTAAAAAAACGGCACTTAAATAACCCTAACATGAATTATCTGTATTTTACCTGCTGCATCCCCAAGAACACCTCAGCAGAGAGTCATTATGAATTCATGGCACTAACTGTTCATCCTCCAGTCCTCATTCAGTTTTACTTTTCTCTTTTATGCAAATACAATCTCTCATTCTGTTTCTGTCTCTGCATCTCTGTGTCAAGTGCTGCTTCATTAATATTTGATTCGACTTAGGATAATGATGCACTTAGACTCTGTGTGTACATGCTGTGTGTATATGTATGTGTGTGTGTGTGTGTGCATGCAGGTGTGGGTGAATTTGTGTTTGGTGGCAGAGGGAGGGAGGTGGAGACACTCCAGCAGTTTAATGTTACAAACTGCTGAATTTCGGATGCACCACCAGAGGCCAGTAAGCAACAGAGTAATGGCAGTGTGATTTGTGCAAGCATGTATGCACATACTGTATATAAGCATATGTACAGCACAGTACATTATTAATGATATCTGAAGGGTAGTCGTACAACATATCACAGTCATCTAGTCATCTATCATTGATTAGCTGCTTCCATTTCATGGTCCGCATGAATTGAGGCAAAGACACAATGAGGTTTTACGTCAGAACATTCCCATGGTTTCACTTTCATTTCCAAGCCAATATTACGAATGAATGATTTATTAGATGTCGTAAGACGGCTGTTATTCTCAAATCAAAGCCTCGCTTCATTTAGTTTTAATGTAATTTCGTTTGGTTTCATGAGACGTCCATTAAATGTTTATTGAAGTAGACACACTGCAATGAAAGTAGATGCTGTCATAAAAAAAAAAAAAACGTCAGGTTTCAGTAAACGCCTTTCTGTATTAACACAAGAACAATGTCGGTCAAAACAAGCCTCATTTCACAGATTTCATTTGTCATAACTCTACAAAAGGACTCCGGAATCTGAAAGGACTGGAACATTCTGTTAGTGTTTACCAAACAGGGTTACACGGTATAGACTCTGTTTGTTGTTTGGCAGGAACATCTGGATGTGTGTCAGTCTGCACATGGAGAAATACGTTTCTTTGATCTAATTTCATTCGGCTGATATTAAAGTCAGAAAACATTGTGCTGCAGTGTTCCTGTTCAAGGTTGTCAAGCCAGTAAATAAGCGTTATTGTTCGGTATGAGCACCATAGATGTGGCCAATAGGGGCCTACTACACCCACTAGTAGGTTTATCTTCTATTCACATTGTAGATAAAAGAAGACAGCAACGACCTCTAGTGACCATACTAATTATGACAGAAGCAGAATCACAAGTCAGGTACTGTAGTATAGACCAGTGGTTTTCAAAGTGGGGTCCAGGGACCCCCAGTGGTCCTTTTGGGGGTTCAAGGGGGTCCCCAGCAAAAGGGAAAATAATTTAATTGCACTATAATGCTATGTATAAGTAACACAATTACAGTCTGTATGTCTATTTTGGCATGGGTTTCGTACACTCACTGTAATAAATCATTTAGAAGCAAAAATCCTATAAACAGGGGGACACCCGGGCAAAATCTTATCAAAAGTGGGGCCATGGTCTAATTTGGGTCACATTGTTTCACTAGGTTTTTGAACGAGAAGTTTTGCTTTCACTTGAACAATATAGTAGGCTTAGTAGGCCCGTAATGACCCATATCTGTAGTTACCAAAAACACCTCAATTTAATTTAATGGCCTGATAACAGTCAAATAGGTTGAAATGTGATCAATGTCTGGAATTTTACCATTTAACGACAAGTCTGATGACTGGCTAGAGGACTCTGATCTGATCATCATTTTTGCATGAGGAAAACAGCTATGGCTTACCATGGCAGCTACTGCAAATTTGCCACAATTATAACAAAATGAACATTAATTTCATCATAACAGGTAATCACCAAATCTGCTTCACCTATGGGAAATATACAGTATATACTGGGAAATATGCTTGCATTTATCCAGAGTTACCTCATAATGCATCCACAATGCGTGTAAGATGTATTGTGTTGTTTTGACAGTCTACATCTACTCTGACACTTTATGCTTAAATCAGTTTCCCCATTTTTTACGCTCTCATATGGTAAATGTTTTTCCGTGATTTTGCATCTCTTCCTTTCCCTCTCTTCATCTAACTACCTTGACACAAAATGTATTTTCAGTCTTTGCTCCATGAATAGATGATTAGATTTGTTTTGACAAAATTTTAGCTTTTCATATTTTCCAGCAGATTTGGTTTAATTACTCTATCCGTCACCACCAATGCACTTGTCTATGAAAACCCTTACAGAGTAACACCTCACCTTGTGCCTTTTCATGCACACATTGCATGCAGTGTGCAGTATACACAAACACACACACAAAGTAGGTCACCTTGCTGTTTGACACTGAGCTCAGCTGGTGTATATGTATCTGCATGTGTGTGTGTTCCTCTCTGTGTCCTCCTCTGTGGCCCCAGAGAGAGTGTAGTCATTAGACTGGCTGTAAGTCCCTTAGCCCCAACTCTAATTCCATTACAAGACCTGAAGTCAGATGCACTTCCAGTCATGTTTGCATTCACATCGATACATGTTGCACAAGGCTGAAAGAGCTGAGCATCCAGTAGTGATACAATCAGTGGGAATATAATGGAGGGGTGTAAATAAATATACACAGGCTGTCATCATGCAGGTCCATGTTTGCATTCACATGAAGAAAAAAAAAATCCATCACCACCGGGGATGAACAGAGCACTTACTACACGCAAGTATTATCTCGCTTTCACTGCTGTGAGGATAAATGAACACCCATGACCGTCTAAACAAACTGAGGAGTCCTTCAGCCTAAAAATCCTTGATCACTACAGGCAAGTATGAGACAAGGCCAACATACCGGGGTGTAGCGTTCACACACACTCACACCACAACACACACACATACATACAAAGAGACACACACTCATCTGCCTCTGTCCAGCCACAGGGAGTATGTTTGTCCTTTTAACCTGCTTTAATGTTGTATCTAATAAAACTATCTGTCTTTTTTTAATTACAACTTAATCATCCATTAAATTATCATTTAAAACACACGCCTCTGGTGACAAACAAGGTGAAAATATTTTCCTAGTGTCCATTTGGATGAGTCAAGCAAGGATAACTTGCTTTACTTCACTGCCTTGAATGCGTCATTTGACCTCTTGCATCATGAGTGCTGCTCCGCTTGATGGAAGCATAACACGCAGGATTAAAGTAGCAGTGGGTAGAAATGGAGCAAATATGATTACAAAAGGTTATCTTTATAAAATGGTCACTATATTGTGACAGAAGTGCATGAGACATGAGACATGTTCCCCGTGTCCTCCGGGGGCCCTTGGCATCTACAAGAGTTCACAGACCAGAGGAAAACAACCAGTCAGAGCTGAAGTGGAGCCTTGCCATCTCTGAACAACTGTCAATCGCTCGCAAACTCTGATCAAATGGTCAAACTAGGCAGTGTTGATCAAATATGATTCATTATTCTGTTACTGTAATGCATGTTTTTCACCTCAAATGTTTTATGAAATGTCTTGTAGTTACTGTTTAGCTGTACAATGAGAAAGTTTGTGACCCAGCAGCCATGTTGGGATCAGTTGAGGAAATACCAATACGTCACTGAAATGATTTGTGTTTGGCTAACATCTCCCATCATGGGCTAGATTTTTTAAAGCCTGAGAACAGAGCCTCGAGGAGGTGCAGACATATTTCTCCAAACACTTGAATTACAATGTGTTGAATGGCATCTGGCTCAGACAGCATCCATGGTCAGCTCAACTCTGACTCAAATCTTATTTATAGTTCCCTTATTAGTTTAGCCCTGGTATTTATTCCCCTGATTACATTAGGCCCAAAAGGTTTTGAAGATGGAACAATGAAAGCCAATATCTGACCTGCCTGTCTATGTAAAGATGATCAGGAATTAACCACAGTCGGCCCCTTACACACAAACACGGAGCTGATTTGACAGGAAAAGAAAAATCATTTGAAAGGTTCTTTTCTTCTCATTGGTATTCAGTTGTGGGTAAATGTCCCTGAGGGGCAGTGGGGGGAACGAGTGGGGGTGTTGGTATTTGGCATGTCCTGAGGAGAAGGTCGATCCACGCCACAAATGAAAACTCAGCCCACTGTTACAGGACATACCCTACACGCACAGTGTAGTAGTATAGTAGTACGCAGCTCTTGGCCCAACCCCAAAACGACTACCGTGAGAGGAAACGGTGATGACGACAGCGCGTAAATCGGCAGCTGGGGACAAGAGGTGCCCTGGTTGCGCGGTTTGAACGGTGGACACAAATGCCTGCTAGCACTGTAACCGGAGGCTCCACATCATCCAAGCACCGGGGACGGATATTACTGAATGTCTCTCATCATCTCCACTGTGTGATTTTTTTTAAGGGATGCGGCACCGGTTGTGCCATCCTCACACCTTTTGCAGCGCGGTAAACTTTACTGGATAATGAGTCCGATTTGACTAACAAAAAAGTGCCAAAAGAGACAAAGTTAATTCACTGGAAAATGTCCACGACGCACCTCAGCAGCTCCCCGGCGCCCAACCAGAGCTACCTCTCCACCGCCACTTACGAGAAGACAGACGTCCCCTCGGAGGTGGAGAGGCAAATCCGCCTGCTGCTTTTCGGCTTGTGCGTAATCATCGCCGCCGCTACGTTTGTCGGAGGTGTGTATTCGTTGCTCTCTCTCCTCCGGATGAGGAGAAAAACCTCCCTGTGTCTTATTGTTGCTTCTATGTCGGTGGACGACCTGCTCAGTGTGGTCCCCCTCTGCTTGTTCATGCTCCTGCAGTGGGAGACAGATGGAGGGTCTGGCAGTCTGTGCACTTTATCCGGACTTCTGTACGTTTTCCAGGGGGTTTCTAGCAATATGAAGGCTTGCCTCATAGCAGCCTACACTTTTTATGTCACCAAGAGGTTTGGAGTGCTTCAGTCTGTCCGCCGGCCCCTCAGAGTGATGTGGGCCATTGCCGGTGTGTGGGCGGTCAGCCTCGCCGTCAGTGTGCTGCCTTTGTGCGGATGGGGCAGCTTTACGCCGGGCTCTCTCGGCTGTTTCCCGGAGAGCGACAGCTTTTACGCCCTGCTGCTTCTCTCATTATATTCCGTGTGTTTCTGCTTCTTGTTGTTCTTCTTCATCTCCCTCACCTACCAGCTGCTGTGCTCCAGGGAGCCCCAGAGGACTTTGCTGTACCCCAGGTATGTGGAGATGGCGAGGGGGCTGAGCGGTGACCTCCCCTCCTTTTCCCGGGACAGCCTGAACAAAAGTTTCGGTGCCTACAACGAGCTGAGCCCGAGCTCCTGTGGGACGGGGCTCAGGGACAAAGAGGACAGCGGTCTGTCCCCGGTGTCCATCAGCGGGCAGAGGACAGCTGCTGTCGGGGACACGCCGGTGGTGTTTGCACAAAAGCGCTTCTCCATGATCCTGGCTGTGGTTCGAGTTATTTTATGGATGCCGATAATGGTAAGCATGATAATGGAGCTTGAGAAAAACAAAAGTAGTAAGTTTCAGCAAATGCCCTGCCAAACCATGTAATATAATAGGCTTAAAATTACTATTATTTTATCAGATGAGTTATGTTTGTTATTATTTACAGCTTGTTTCCAGATTCAGTTAGCATGGTTTGCCCCTTAACAGTAAATCCATGAATTGGACCTGTCTCATTATATTGGAACCTCTCACCCCCTATTCACTGCAGTTAAATTCACTCAACTTTTTCTGTTATTGTGGTGATTTAAGTTTTTAATGTGGAAGGTGAGCAGACCTAAGCCCCTTGGGTCAACCAATTAGATACTCTCTACCTAAAAGAATAACGAAGGAGTAAACAGTTCCCCTTATGGGGGCAACAGATGTCAGACGTGCTCAACAGCCAACTAGAAACTCATGACTTCAAACATGTCAACATACCATTTCATTGTTCGTGTCCTGCATAAGCTATGAGCAGTAAGAGTTTATAATGTGGACACGGGCAACAAAATATGGGATCCAAAGTCAGAATACAAGTGTATTATTCTCTTAAAGTCGTTTCCTGTGATGAAAAAAAACATTAAACCTTCCCCTTTTCTTATTGGAGACCCATTACAAAACCTTGAATATCCTTTGAGGAAACTTTCTTCTGAAAACTGAGTATTTTTTTATTGAATTCATTAATCTGTTAAATTTTGGATGGCATCTCATCACGGTTTTTGGTCTCATTAAAATTGTTAAACACTGACATTTAAAAAAACAACAACCAGCAATTATGTAGTTATAGCCAATGTCTCATTAAATTAACACCCCTGACAGCCTTGAGAACAGGATTTGGCAGGTTTTAGTCAACACCTAAAGGGCAGCATTCATTGTTCTGCATTGTGAAACAACTTCCATGATTTTGAAACAGCGAGTGCTGCTGTTTCAACATTTGTCCTTGCCCCCCAAAAAGAAAAAAAAATAAATCATTTTAGGTGATATGTGCTGCTAGCAGACAATGATGGACAAACATATTTGGCAAACTTGCAACACTGAAAATGAGCAAAAGCCTTGGATATGATTTACACAGAAAATACCAAAAATTCCACTGAAATACAATAAATAAAACTTACTGAGATATCTATGATTTGTATCTGTGTTTGCATTTACAGATATATTTTCTGGAAAAATGTAGAGGTCCATAAGAGCACAATGCTGAACCTGTTGCAGGGCCACAATGGCTGAGTCATAGAAACACTACAGACCTTTCATTCTCTAAATAAGCAATATAAATGTATACATATATTTTCAATTCAGTACATCCATCACAGAACACCTCTCTCATATTGTTATATACATATTTTAATAAAAAAAATAAAGGAGAATGAAAAGCCAAAAAGCCATTTATGGGTTTTATTTCTTTGTGTATCCCTCATGCATATTGAATTACAAACCCCTCAGTGAATTCATTTCCCCTTCCTCCTTTCATTCACAGACTTTGGTGCTGGTGCGCCACGCCACGAGCGCACGCAGCTCGTCCCTGGAGGCGCTGAGCTTCTTTCTCACTCTGCTTGCCCCCGCGGTCACTCCATTATTCGTTCTGTCTGAGCGCTGGATCCACATGCCGTGCGGCTGTTTCATTAACTGCAAACGGGATCCGACGGAGGAACCCTCAGGTAAACTATGAGGTTATAGTAATTCACCAACAAGTGTGTTTCTACATAATGAAGTTGTGAAATAGAGGAAAGGGCACTAAATGTGCAATGAAATTATTCTCTTTTCACAGCAATGAAAAGAAGATTTGAGTTCAACCTTTCCTTCCAGCAAGGCTACGGAGTGTACAAGTTGTCCCATGCCACCACGTCTCATGACAGTCCACCGCTTGAGAAGCCTGCCTATCACAGCCTCTTCAACTGTGACTTCCCTAACACCCGCCTTGATGCACTAGAAAGCGGAGGGCTCTCCGGCTTGGGGCCTGATTTTGATTTCAGCACCCCCTGCCCGGTGGACAGCTCCTCTCATGCAGACCTTCCATTGGAGGCCAGTGGAGGAGAAGCGAGGGCTGATTGCCCTCCACTGCCTCACGAGAGCCACGGAGATGACGACAACTTCCGCTGCGTCCCTTCGCGTTCCTCCCATCACCGGGAGCAGGATCATCACAATCTCACTGACACATCATCAGTGTTCGAGGGCCCGGAGAGGAGGCTGTCGCATGAGGAGTGTCGGAAAATCGAGCTGACAGACTGGGAGTGGTGCAGGAGCAAATCAGAGAGAACACCCAGACAGGTACGCCGCTGTCCAGAGTTTATTAGTCTGATGTTGAACCATTAAATTAAGCCATTTGTACCTGTCATTCTGTTGGTTTATGACTGGCATTAATTGATTTTCCACACTAACACTCTATTGCTTTACCAAACAACTGCAACATATAGTGATGCACTCTGGAGATGGCGTGATTACCGTCTCAGGACTATAAAACAGATGGATTTTCAATCTCCCTTTCTGTGTTTACATTTTGTTCAAAGGGAAATTAAATGTTGTCTTATTGCATTGCACCTGTGCAGGGATACAGAGACATACAGCTGTTGGACTAGTCGTTACATAACCAGGCTTTAGAGAAGTGGGTGCCTACTTGTGCTTCTTGTCTGTCTGAATTCCTGTTGACTTTCGGTTTGTTGGTCTGTTTGCTTTTTTTCCCACATCTGTGAATATGCCTGTTTATAAATCAAGCTGACAGACTGAGAGCTAAGCATGCGATTTAGATAAAATGGTTAAAATCTCCCTCTCTCTCCTCTCTCTGCACATCTTGTGTTTGCACTAAGCATCAATGGGTTCTGACTAATAGAGCAATTGATCAAGATACTATCCGTAACAAATGCCAGCCTGTCCTTCAAAACAAAATATTTATTCATCGTTGTTCCACGCTCTAAAATCAGACTGACTCTCAAGCTCAGCTCAGTTCATTGATCGAGTCTTGTGGTTTTTATGTGGGATTCAAAGACAGTGTTTACAGTTTGAAGATCAGTATTAATGAGATTTAGCCACTGAACATTAGCACCTTTATGTGCTTGTGAATGTTTTGCGCAACTGAATGGGGAAATTCAACACAAGGCATTTTTTAATTACCATATGTTTCAGTTCAATCAAACTAGGGCTGTCAAAGTTAACGTCGTAATAAAATATAAATGCAAATTCCTTTTAACATCACTAATTTCTTTAATGCATTAACGCAACTTGTGATTTTTATGTGGTAGTGGGCTCAGTTTTAAAGCTAGAGTGAAGATCCTGGGACCATATGATAATTGTCAGAAATCATAAATAATACTCAAATCTTCTGTCAGATTTAGGTGAGGAAAAACTGCCATGGTCATATTCAAAGGGGTCCGCTGATGTCTGACCTCAAGATATGTGAATGAAAATGGTTTCTACGGGTACCCTTGAGTCTCCACTTCATAATAATCACATGCAGTTTGCATGTGACTTTGCTATGCAGTCATAGTCAAGTCATCACACTGGCAGCTTTCAGTTTGCCATGTTATGATTTGAGTTTAATGCAGTCCCTGTGAGGGGTTCTGGACAATATTTGTCATTGTTTTGTGTTAATTGATTTCCAATAATAAATACACTATATTGCCAAATGTATTCACTTACCTATCCGAATAATTGAAATCAGGTAGTCTAATCACTTCCATGGCTACAGGTGTATAAAACCAAGCACCAAGACATGCAGACTGTTTCTACAAACATTTCTCAGTGTATTCCAGCGCAGTGCTGTGATAGGATGTCACCTGTGCAACAAGTCCAGTCGTGAAATTTCCTCGCTCCTAAATATTCCACAGTCAATTGTCAGTGCTGTTATAACAAAGTGGAAGTGAGGGAACGACAGCAACTCAGCCACAATGTGATAGGCCATTTAAAATGACAGTGTGGGGTCAGTGGATGCTGAGGCGCATAGTGCGCAGAAGTCGCCAACTTTCTGCAGTCAATTGCTACAGACCTCCAAACTTCATGTGGCCTTCAGATTAGCTCAACAACAGTGTGCAGAGAGCTTCGTGGAATGGGTTTCCAAGGCCGAGCAGCTGCATCTAAGCCATACATCACCAAGCAAAGCATCGGTGGCAGTCGCATAGACCATGCCGCCACTGGACTCTACAGCAGTGGAGATGCGCTCTCTGAAGTGAAAAATTGCGCTTCACCGTCTGGCGATCTGATGGACGAGTCTTGGTTTAGCGGTTGCCAGGAAAACAGTACTTGTTGGACTGCATTGTGCCAAGTATAAAGTTTGGTGGAGGGGGGATTATGGTGTTGGGTTGTTTTTCAGGAGCTGGGCTTGGCCCCTTAGTTCCAGTGAAAGAAACTCTGAATGCTTCAGCATACCAAGAGATTTTAGACAGTTCCCTGCTCCCAACTTTGTGGGAACAGTTTGGGGATGGCTCCTTCCTGTTCCAACACGACTGTGCACCAGTGCACAAAGCAAGGTCCATAAAGACATAGATGAGAGAGTTTGGTGTGGTTGAACTTGACTGGCCTGCACAGAGTCTTGACCTCAACCCGATAACACCTTTGGGATGAATTAGAGCAGAGACTGAGAGCTAGGCCTCCTCGTCCAGCGTTAGTGTGAGACCTCACAAATGTGCTTGTCATGCCATAAACACACTCCTAAACCTTCCCAGAAGAGTTGAAGCTGGTGTAGCTGCAAAGGGTGGACTGAGATCATATTAAAACCTATGGATTAAGAATAGGATGTCACTCAAGTTCATATGTGAATCAAGGCAGGTGAGCCAATACTTATGGCAATATAGTTTATATACATACATTTGCATAAAGCGGGATATTTGCCCACTCCCATGTTGATGATTATTAAATACTTGACAAATCTCCCTTTAAGGTACATTTTGAACAGATAAAAAATGTGATTAACTGTGGACAATCATGCGGTTAAATATTTTAATCGACTGACAGCCCTAAATCAACACATGCTGTATATACAGTGTATGTATCTATAGTGCAGCATTGTCTGTCTGCTAAAGTTGTGCCCATAAATGATTTTTTTGCTCAGTCATTCAATATTGCTCTAAAACCTTACTAAATGTAAACAATGCTGCTGAAGACAGCTTGCTACATGAACGGGGATCACTATCCACTAATCCATTTTTAATCCATTTCTTTCTTTGTTGTTGACATTCTGTTCTTTTGTACCAGAAGCTTAATTCTTTCTGTGCTTTGTTGGACCCAATTGAATTGTTAAAACTCGGTATATCCTGGAATTGGAGACGCCAGACACAGACGACAGAGCAGCCTCACTTAGTTTAGAGTAACAGCAGAGCAACCACGGGCATTAGTGACCTTTTAAACTGCATGACAGCATAGTAATTGTGACTATTGGAGCAGTGACACCATGAGCCTGTTTCCAAAACTAACTGGGACATGAATGTACGCAGAAACATGTGTGCATGCATGAGCACACACACGGACACACTCTTCCTCTCCGTCTCTGCTCTACTTAAAAGTCTGAAATGTTTCGGGTTGAAACTCACCAGAGGGTGCGAAATCCATGGAGCATGCATCTACGGCTCGGCTCTGGCACTCACTTTGCATCATGTATAAGTCGGCGATGCTCACTGCCAGCTTGTGTATATGTGTGCGTGTGTGTGTCCTACTTCTCAGTTTCTTGGTAGCAAACTGTATGTTGTGCTCCCTTAGGGTTTATTCATTGATTGGGGTCAGTATATACAAGTACAATATACAGTGTGTATGTGCAGCCACACATAATGGAACAAATAAACAGCAAAGACAAGAAATAACAAAATTAAGCGGCTACAGCAAGCCTCCCCGTTGCCAAACACAGTCATAAAAGACATAAAGCTGTATATACACATGAAGCCAAGCGGCAGATGAAAGCAGAGCCTAAATAGTTTGGGATTTATAGCGCTTCCTGTCTGTGTTTTGTTCCTCGTTAGCAGGCCAGATGTCATTACCCAGCGTCTATCCTCCTTACTGTCAGCCCTTCGGGGGAGGGAGGAGTGGAATTAGAGCTTAAAGACATCTTTACCCTCCCTGTGACTTTATGCTTTCTGCTGCTAGCGAGCACAGAGCCGGGGGCGCGTTCACAAGCCCTCTCTCCCAGAGGGGAAACACAGATGTAATGTGCATTCAGATGTAGGGAACTGGAACCTGTTTACGCTTCTGAGAACACAGCCAAAAACTGTAAATAAATACAGAGTCAAAGGCGCAATGTTATGACAAAGTAGTGTGTCCCAATTGTATGCATACTGCATGCCATAATGTTTATACCATGTTCATCATCTTTGTTTAGCATGTTGGTATACTAGCAATGAATACAAAGTCCAGTTGACACTGATGGGAATGCCATTAGTTTTGCAACAGATGATGGTGAAAATGGGTTTTACCAATGTTACAAAAATTCCTCCTTAAAGAAACATGAATGTCTGTACAAAATGTGAAACCAATATGTCCAACTCTTGTCCAAATTCAATTTCAACCTCTAATGTGATCGTCAGAGTGGTGTTAGATGAAAAGTCAGAATATCTGGTGAACATGACCGTTTGAACAAAATTTCATGGCAATCGTAGTGGGCAACCTCCGGGTCTGAGAAGTGAAGCAAACGCTGAAGTGCCTTAAACTTGCATTCTTTCTAACAGCCAGCAGGGGGCGACTCCTCTGGTTGCAAAATGATCTGATTGTACAGAAGTCTATGAGAAAATGACTCTACTTCTCACTTGATTTACTACCTCAATAAAAATTGTAAACATGAGTTTATGATCTCAATCGCCATCAATAGCTTCAAGTGTTGTTCAATGCAGCATGATGTTCATTTTGTAAATTATGGTCTCATTTTCATTAAAATAGACCCTAAAGCAGGATATGCTTTAGGGCGTGGCTACCTTGTGACTGTTGCTACCACAGTGTTGTCTGTCTGAGAGTTGTTTGTGTTTTCGTCTTTAACCCTTTAACTCTTTCACAGTGCATTTTCTTCTCATGAAAGTTAATCGCAATATTTTAGTTGCCTAAAATTGTCTTATTCCACATTCGGTTGTTCTTTGCTCCAAACCCCTCTAGTCTCTTCTGGTTGCAAAAAAACAAGACAGGGAACAAGATGGTCATGGACAAAATGCTGAACTCGAGGCTTCAAAACGACACAAACCAATGGGTGACTTCTTATGTACAGTCTATGGGCAGTCCATTCAAAAGTTGCTGAGATATTTCTGTCCTGACCAAAGCTGTCAGCCAGCTCATTGCAATCTATAGAGCCACGCTACAAAAGCAATACTGTAAAAGCAATGCACAATAGAAATGCTCACATTTATGTCAAGCAGGAAGAATTGCAACAATACGTGTAACACAAACCAATGTGTTGTGGATATACCCAGAACACACACACCGCACACGCACATCCATCAATGCACTTCCCACATTGATGGCGTCTATATTTGATTTACTTGACAATGCGTTTCCAGCTCAACATGGCAGTCTCTCTCTCTCTCTCTCTCTCTCTCTCTCTCTCTCCACAATGATGCAAAGACAATGACAAGAGAGACAGAGTCAGGAAGGACAAGAGATTGACATCCTCTTTGTGTCTATTGTGCGTCATAGTCAAAATCAGATCATTACATTGAACTAATCTAAATAATTTAGAGGGCTTAATGGGACCTGCCGCTGTCTCCCCACTGTCTAACCACAGGACCATTCTCCTTCACCCTGCCAGCAATATCTCAAATGTTGACAGAGGCTCACTTTGATGCATTGTGTGGTGAATTATTCTCTATGAAAACAACATGAACATGTGACTGGAAAATCTGAAATATGATTAAAAATGTGAGTGATACAAATGAGCCCTCTAATTTAAAAATGATGAAGTGATAAGAAACCCAGACAAAATCTGCTTGATGTTTTATACACTTAAATTGTTTATTCAGATTAAATTAATTAATATAAAAATTTTGATGAGGGCTAAATAGCTTATAGATCATAGAAATATTTTTTTTTTTTTTGCCGTGAGCCTAAAAGGACTCTGCTAGCTTATATAAGCACAGAGCCCTATTCTCAATTTGCTGGCAGAGTGGTGTTGACAGGCTTCTCATGTGTAAGCCTCATTAACTCTTAGGATAGAAATGGTCAGTCAACATGTTCATCTCCCTGTCCTTGACAACACAGACACGATCTCAGCTCAATTAGTTTGAACAAAAGAGATGCAAAAGGACCATTATGCTTTGAAGTTCCTGTCAATAACATGATGAGCAGCAAGAGGAAAACTAGTAATATGCATCATAATGTTCCCACGTAATGACACCTGCCAGGTTAATGCATTAATAAAGTTGTTGTGCTGGATGTTGACTGAGCTTTATTTTGCCCTTTTCTTTGGTTTTCCTCTGCAGCGGTCATCAGGTGGTCTATCAATCCCCCTGTGCGCCTTTCAAGGCACCGTATCACTCCAAGCACCCACAGGGAAGACCCTCTCTCTCTCCACCTATGAGGTCAGCAGCGACGGACTCAAAATCTCTCCCAACAATGCCAAGAAGGTAAAGGCCCCTCGGCGTCTCCTCTAAGATGTTTAGGGTTTAATGCCTATTAATTAGTCAGTTCATAGACGTATATGGACATCACGCTCCTGTCTGTGATCCAGGGGACAGGAGGAAACAGCTAGCCAACAAGTTGTGGTTTTACAGAAAGTTGCATGCTGTAGAGATACTGGTCGGTGGGTTTTTGAGCTTTGGCAACCTCCAGTTCTGAAAAATGGCGCCAATGTGGAAGTGCCTTAAATTTGCATTCAATTTAACAACCAGCAGGGGGCGACTTCTCTGGTCTGATTATATAGAAGGCTAGGAGTGAGTCAAGTGATTTATTACCTCAGTAAACATTGTAAACCTGAGTTTATGGTCCCAATCACTAGTTTCAAGTCTTCTTCAATACAGCATGATGGTCATTTAGTAAACTATGGACCCATTTAAAAAAGACCATAAAGCAGGGCACGATTTAGGGCGTTGCTACCTCGTGATCAACAGGTTGCTACCACAGCGTTGTCCAGTCTAGGTGTTGTCTGTGTTTTCATCTTACACCTTTAACCCTTCCACAGTGTGTTTTCAGTTCATGAGAGATGATTGTAACATTTATGTCCCCTGAAAATGTCTTATTCAGCATTCAGCTGTACTTAGCTCCACTCTCTTGTGTCACTTCTGGTTGCAAAAAGCCAAGATGGCGACGACCAAAATGTTGAACTCAAGGTCTCAAAAACAGCAGTCCACAAACCAATGGGTGATGTCATAGTGACTATGTCCACCTCTTATATACAGTCTATGAGTCAGACCAGCTGTTTCCAGTCTTTAAGCTAAACCAAGTGAATCTCCTCCTGGTTCCACACTTAACAACAACACACAGATATATCATATCAATCATCTAACTCTCTGCAATAAAAAAGCAAATAAGTGTAATTCCCGTACTGTTAAACCATTACTTTAACGATTCAATTTTATTACTATCAATTACTGTCAAAAACAATTAGTTTACATAGATCTGATATGAGATATAAAATATGATAAACCATGAGTGAGCCCTCTGCAACATTGGGTTCATAGACTTAAGCAAATGTTGTAGTAGGATTACATTGTGACCCTATACTGTTTATGAATAACTTGAATTATAAATCTGCCTCTGCTCCAAAGGTGGAAGTGTATCGCTCCAAGTCAGTCGGCCACGAGCCCAGCGCAGACGACCCGGCGTCAGGAGGCCAGGCTGGAGATGTGAACGTCAGCGGCGTGGAGATGGGCATGGAGATCGGAGTGGGGATGGCCGGCGTTGGGGACACTAATGTCAAGATCCACCTGGAGGTCCTGGAGATCTGCGACAATGAGGAGGCCATGGACAGCGTCTCCATCATCTCCAACATCAGCCAGTCCTCCACCCACGCCCGCTCGCCGTCGCTGCGCTACTCGCGAAGGGAGAACCGCTTCGTCTCCTGCGACCTGGGCGAGACGGCCTCCTACTCTCTGCTAATACCCAGCGCCGGCAACCCAGAGGCGGAGAGCATCAATATCACTATACCCGATACTGTGGAGGCTCACCGGCAGAACAGCCGACGGCAGACGCAGGAGAGCTCGGGGTATCGTGAGGAGATACAGCTGCTCAATGAGGCTTACAGAAAGCAAGCTGGGGAGGGGGAGGAGTGACATAGCCTACATACAGGATGACAAGAAGGTGTCTCTCAGGAGGAGGTTGAAAGAGCCCAACTGACAGCAAAGGATTACAGACAAATTTCCTAATCATTCCACATTTACTTCTTTAAGATCACCACTCTAGGTCAGAGCTTCTCAGTCTTTTCCAGCCAAGGGCCCCTTACAAGATAGGTAATATACTGGGGACCCCCGCCTGGAATAATTTGACTTAGCCTGTTTTTCATACCTCTATAGTCTTAGTTATGAGGATGAGCAACACATGTATTGAACATATTTGCAGATTCTAAGAGTCCTCGATGTGTTAGATTAGAACGTAATCTAAGAACTGTTATACCAACCAAGTCATCAGAAAAAATGTCGGTATTGTGCATTTCTGAAAACCACAGGATATGTTGATTGTCGACGTTTCTGACCCGAAGCAACTTTTCATTAATACTTTTCACATCAGCCTCATATTTCGCTTGCAGAAATGCACGATCATACGTGGTTAATGTTGTGAAATGATTGGGTAGGTTTAGGCAACAAAACTACTTGGTTATAGTTAGAAAAACATAATGGTTTGTGTTAAAATAATAACGTGACAATGTAACGTAACAGCCATAACAACGTACCTATGCGAATAAATAATAAACTGCTCTTAGAGGACATTCTTACACAATGTTACGAAACTAGCGTAACGACAATATGTAAAACAGCGGTACGTAAAACAACAAACAGTGTTACATAACAAAAACAAGCATAACAGTTCGTAGAACAACAATACGTAAAACAACGACACGTAAAACAACGATACGTAAAACAACGACACGTAAATGATACAAACGTTACATAACAAAAAATGTTACGTAACAAACAACGTACTGTAACAAGCATAACAGTGCTACATGAAACAATGATACGTATAAACAACAAACAATGTTACATAACAAAAAATGTTGCGTAACCAGCAAAACAGTGCTATGTAAAACGATACGTAAAACACAGATACATAAAACAGTGGTACATAAAACAGCGGTGAGTAAAACAACAGTACGTAACAAGCATAAAGTCAACGTTACTTTTGGTTTCACAGCGATCTCCTGGGTGAAAGTGTGACTTTAAAAATCGAAACATGAACTATGAAGCCATTTGTAATAAAAAAAAAAAAAGATATATGATATCATCGTTTAAATGAATGAATATGGAAACTTTTCATGAACCCCCTGACAGGGTGCCACGAATGCCTGGGGTTCCCGGACAGACCCCACTTTGAGAATCAGTGCTCTAGGTGACCCAAATGGAGACTTAGCTCAAGGCTATCACAGCAGTCTGTTGTACTTCCTCTTCAGATCGCACCACAAGAGCACATAAATCACCTGTCTGTGGAGTACATAGAGATACTGTAGATTAGCCTGGAAAGGACGAGAGGTGGTCATGAACTGAGGTAAACAAGAGTGTGAGAGAAAGGAAGGGAAGGGTTGGAGAGAGAAACATTACTCCAGCAGAGCATCTGTATTCCTCACACCATATGGCAGCCTGTCACGGATGTAAAACAGATACAGATTCACTTTGATGTGGAAAAGGAGGGGCCGAGGTAGTCACACATCTGATATGAAGCCGCTCCTGTAGACTACGTCACCGGTGACTCAGCGGTGAGGGGAGGGGTCACCTGACCCATGTGTCTGACTCATCCCGGTGTGTGTTGTTGTGCATTTTTGTGTGTGAGAAGTATCCTCTCCTGTAAGGACGAGGTATGAGAGTAATGGTTTGTGACGCCAGCTACCAAAAGTATTCATGTTTCTTTCATACGAATGTGTTCATTCTGCGTATTTTAACTGTGGTGTGACTTCCTTTGCGTCCAGGTGCTATGCCCATCATGTATTCACACAATTAATGTTGCCACAATCCATCCTGAAAATATGGAAAAATAGACGAGAGCAGGGAGAGTTGCAAGTGATTATTGAAGAAGAGGTCGAGGGGGATACTTATGCAGAACAGTTTTCAAGCCTCATGCGCATTTAGTGCAATTTAAGTGAGTGACCGTGTGCATATTTTACTACAGTAGGCAGCATATGAATGTACATTTCAGAGCCACTCTGGGGGATCACGTCTCTGCCAGCTCAGTTCACTGTCCATCCAATCAGCGAGCCACCGGGGCCGCTCACTTTCTGTTGAATACATGCATACATTCAGGACTGGGATGAAATGTTCAGATAGTATAATGCAGGCCTATTTCAGTGAGTTTTTGAATGGCTACACAGACTGAACATCTATCAGAAGCATATAAATCTTTATTCTCTTTCAAGGATAATTTCCATTACTTATATGCACATTTACATGTACGTGTGTGTATAGTTACAGTAAAAACAGGTAGGCTATTTAATATATATTTATTTAAGTTTGTTTCATGATGGTGTCTTTTAAATGTCAGCCGTTCGGTTGCTTTTTGAATTGTTCCATCCTCCTGAAGGACGTCATCATTAAAGATTCATACCAGAAAACTGCCTCCAACAGGATTGCAATGTCTCCCGGGCATAAATGTAAAAGAAATAAATGTACAGTACAGGCGTATGAATCATAATGAATGTGAAAGTTGTGTTTCAATGTCAGCCGTTTTCAGCTGTTAATGGTGCCAAAGGTTTTCAGCTTGAGCGCAGCTTCATCTCCGCAGCCTAACAGAGTGGAAGAAACTCGATCTTCTGCTCATTCTCACTTTCAAATAGCTCAGCTTCTGGTCAAGCGTTCTCATAAATCCATGTGATCAATAAAACTGTCATTCGCTTTGTGTGTGTGTGCATATTATAGCCGTACAAGTGCATTTTTACTCAGTCATGTCAACCATCAGGACCGATTCTGCAACACAAACTACTCATATAGGATTCTTTAAAACAGATTAAATAAATAAAGTGCAATAATTAACTGTACTTACAGAGACTGACCTGGATAGTTAGTCATTGGGTGTTGTGCCCCGAGGATGACAGTACTATGACTAATCCACAACAGCTGTAGGATCTTTTTATAATGCCCTTATCTGGGTTTGAGCTTGCATAAAATCAGCAGTAAAGACATTACATTTTCTTGTTTTTTTAAGAGCAAATTATATTGTATCTTTGCGTTTGTGCAGACATTTAGAGATGTCTCTGTGGAAGGAGAGTAAAGGGAGAGAGACTGGAAAGCATATTTGAGAGAAGGGCATAAAGCAGCAAAAAGTAAAATAATATAAAAACGGTAGTCATCAAAGCTCTCGTACAGCAGCTATTCCTAAAGTTTTATCATTTCTCTCTGATCCAAGGACTCTCACAGCCCACTCGCAACCTCAGATTGTGCCGAAGCAATGAGGTGGAGGTAAACCTGCATCAGAATGTAGCATCAATGGCATTGCTCGAGACCTCCGGTTCAACACGTGTACCAACATTGAATAGCATGAGAAGTCTAAGCCAGAGGAGGAGAGGAAAAACACACACTATTAAAACATGATGCTTTTCATCTGAGGATTTTCATCTTGGTTAAAGGATTCATTATGGTCAGTGGTCATTTGTATGCATCACAGGTGTAGCCCTGAGGGTATGACAACATGGTGTGCTGAAGGATCTGCTACAGACGGGCAGAAGTCAGGGGCTCAAAGCATGAAAAACAGCCCTTTTTCCCCTGCGTATTCTTTTGTTTTTACATCTCCACTACTCAAAAGGCTTTGTGGTATTTCTTCCCCTCCCCACACATCTCAGCATCATTCTCAGCATGTTCCTGTATAATTTCCCACACTAGTTTCTCACTATTTTCCTGCCTTGCTTACTCTCTTAGCTCATTTTCAATCCCCTCACCTGTTCCCTAGTGTCACCAGCTGAGATACTGATTGTGCTCACACTTTTCAAAATAATGAAACCCTGTAAGTTATTCAAACAAATTTTAGCTGATCACAGTTGATTTCTTTTTATTTGTCAACTGCTCAAAGACAAGACTGACTATATATCTGTCAAACAGAGCCAGATATGGATTTAATGTGAGACAGCAGATGAAAACACCAACTCTTCAACATGCAAATTGGAACGAAAAATTTCAGATAAACTACTTATCATTCACACAAAATGACAAGAAAATAATTAATATCTCCTGGAAATGATTTTCCACTGTTTCTGTGTGGGCAGCTGCATCTCCTTAATTACAAAAATGGTTCATGACACCACAAATTTGGACACGCTGCACAAATTTTCATTTCACAGGTTATAAAATCAAACATTTCACATCCTTGAATGTATCATTGCTACAATGACAAGAGAACAGGAAAGTGTGTGTGTGTGTGTAAGGAGAGAAGTTGATTTAAAAGTGGTGATGCGTGATATATCATGACAGCGAAGTGGAGCTTGAGGGCGGGATGTACTCTGCAACCTCTCATGGGTGTCATGTATAAAATCTCATGAATGACACTCACACCTTTCATTCCTCTCTCTATTCCCTTGTCTCTGCCACATGCTGCATGGCACTAATTGGGTATACATTGCTTTTATTTTACAAGACAAACACAGAAGGAAAAGGAGAGAGAGGGGAGGGGAACAAACACATCTTTCACTCATTCTAGCTAATTTGAAATAAGATAATGTTGAGTACAATCCAATTTGCTATTTGTTGTAAGTGTGAATATTTAAAAACAGTCAGTCAAAGGTGAAGAGCAGATATGAGAAAACTGTATAATTGCTAGCCACCATAAAATTCAGAAACAAGAACAATGCAGAACCAATTACTGATTGAATAGTCTGTTACTTGCTGATTGTATTGTTATGTTGTTTTCAGACTAACAAATGCTTTATTAAAGACATTCAGCCTGAAGCAAGTCATGTAGAGAGGCAGTGTTTAACAAATTATTAAGCCAGTGCATTTTCAGTTAGAGGGTGATAGATTGCTATTGTTTATTCAGCGTAATTGGGGTAAATTACGTCATATTTTAGAACAGAATAGACTATTTTTTTCTGAAAAGCTGCAGACTTAATGCGAGGTAAATGAATTTGAATCTGCTGATGATATTCACCACAATGGCCACAATACACAGCAAAGCCAGCGACCCTAAGGTGATACAGTCTAGCAGTCATGGCAGATCTTTTTCATCTGGCTGTAACCTTTAAGGCCCAGACAAGAGGTCATTCCCTGATATTCTGTTGAGCTGGGAGCAGGACGAGCAGTTACAGCTCTGACCGTCTCTGTCTGGACATATATATTTCCTGGTGTGGATTTTTAGGGCAAAAGGATGTTTTTTAATAGGTAACAAATTTTTCCAATCCTGTAATCCAATTACTCAGAATGGACATATGCCAAATTATTGACTACTGACATAAGAAGAATTAGCTTCTTTGGGTAAACAGGAATGTCAGGGCTTTGGGTCTGGGGACTGAATAGCCAGAGGTCTCTGATATGGTGTCATAATAAAATGCACCAAAGAAACCTCCCTGTATGCTGGGAACTAATCAAAATATGTTTCTAAGGAAATCAATTTTCAATCATTTTAAATGCAGGAGATGACTGATAGAATGCATATTTTAGTAAACAATATTTTGAGAGCAACACCTTACTGTTTACATTTTCAACCTTTCTATCCTATCCTAAGATAAAAGATTATTGTGATACTACCAAATGTTGATATGATTGTTGGGCTATACAATGTCAAAAAGGAGATATGATCAATGACAAACTTCTGATTGAGGTAGACGGTACATGGTGTCATTGAGGAGCTGTACTTTTTGAAGGAAAGGGAAGAATAAACATGCTCTAATTCTGATAATGTCAGTTTAAAAGTAGGCTATGCCTACATTTACTGTCTTCTAACAGAGTTGTTCCACAATAGTAGCAGCTGTAATGATGACGATTACATTCTGTTATCAAGATTTTAGTAACTGTTGTATATTTTATAAAAATATCAACCCAAGGGTAAAAATAGCCTACAACGTCTGAAGCAAAGGAGTTATAGCAACATTTACTTGAGGATTGAGGAAAAATTTAACATCAGTTGCATACCATCTCGTCTACGCGTTCATTTGAACAACCAATCACAGGCACAGAGTGCTGCTAAGTATTTCTGACGTCATTTCTGTGCGACATGCTGAATGGAAACCAGAAAGCATCTGAATGTTGCTGTTATGAGTTAACTAGTGAGTCAACATTTTAATTGTACATATAGCGTTTGCTATCGGGAAATTAGCTGTAAGCTGCTACGTATGTGTAGCCTTGCATGTTTAACGTCAGCCTTTGACCCACAAGTCCACATTTTTGTGACGTTTAGCAGTGTTAGCATTAGCGATTAGCTAACGCTACGCACTGGTTAACGCATATTCTGACAGCGTTTTGAGCATTTGATGCTACCACCGCTGGTTTCTGACGGAGGTAAGCTAACGTTATGAGTTATGGTTATGGCGGTCGAGGAGGGAGAAGAGGCAGAAGAGGAGGTCGAGGGTACAGAGATGGAAGCAGAGAAAGATGGGACCGAGGAGGTGGAGGGGATTCGAGAGGACACAGTTCTGACTTCGACCAGGACCGAGGAGGTGGTGGACAGCGGGACCGTCCCCCTCCGCACCTGAAGGGGCGTGAGATTGGTCTGTGGTACGCAAGATACGGAGCCGTGAGGAAGAAGCAGGCTGACAGGAGATCGGTATGGACTGTGTTTTGGTTGCATACTGTTGCACATGGTGTTGAGCAGGCAGATTGCTAATCTATTAGAATCAGGGATCAGCACATACGAGTCTGAGACATACTAAAGTCACAATGAAGGTAAAAGTGCCTTCCTCAGTTATTAACACCTGCTAGAGAAAAAAAAAGGTCTGCAGGTGTCAACTGCAAAGTGTGAGGTGATTTAATTGGAGATTCTGACACATCTTGTCTCTTGGTCAGCAGACACACTTTGAGTCATAAATCTGTATTAATTTTTCTGATGTTATCAGAGCCAAAGTGCCCCATCCCCACAATAAAACATCATGGGAAAACATTGTTGATTTAATTTACTCAGATTAGAATGGGTGTACTGAAACCAACTGCCATACTAATAAGTATGAAAGAAAAATATTTAGTATGTCCCAATACATAGTATGTCCCAATACATAGTATGTTAAATGCAGTATGCCAGAAATACCAGGATGTCCTTCTGTATCTGGTTGTAATTTGCAGTATACAAACCAGCATGCTTTTTTGCTATTTTGACCGGCAATCCTCTGCACAGCGGAGTAGATGTCACTAGACTGTCTAGTGAAGGTCAAAATTCAAGGTGCAATGTTATGACAAAGTAATATGTGAATGCATACGGCATGCAACAGCACATATTTTTTAAAAGCAGCTTGAAAGTAAAAAGAACGCGATTTGGAACGCACCCTTGGTTTCAACCCTTAAAACTAACTGCCTTTATTTATATATCGCAGAAGTTGCAATAGAAGTTGCATAGAGATAAAGGAGCAAGTAATCCTTCAGCTGCCACTGAAATGCAAAAATAACTAAACAATGTGTATCGCTGTTACATGGATTTCACCGCTGGCTAAATGCAAGGTTACGCATGAACTTTCTCCTTTCCATGTCTGTGTGCAGCGGGCAGTGGTCCAGATGGATGAGGCCAGAGAGCAGCACATCACCAAGCTGCTTAACTCTGTCCAAAATGATCAGTCTGGTCCATGGAGGGATGGCAGGGACGCAAGAGCCTCTACTTCTGACAGCTGGCGGACAGCTTCCAGTACCAGTGGTCATTGGTAAGAACAGCTTGCATAGCTACTCTGTTCCTGACTTCCACAGTGTAATTTTGAGCATACAGTAAAGAAAAAAGGAAAGCTTGATAGGATCCTGGCTCTTAATTTGTGCATGCAGTTACTTTGATGGGGATGCGCCTGAAGAGGATAAACTGAAGATTGAGTTCAATTCTGATGAAGAGGAGGACGAGGTTACTTCAGGCCAGACAACAACTCACAAATCACAACGGTAACTTTGCAAGCAAATCTGATGCATTGCTCCAGAAATATAGTTTAATAGTTTAAGGTGCTCTGCACCACAATCACGGAACAACAAATAGTGTCTGGTGGTACGTTGTGGATATTTACACATTTTCATGTTTTCGGTTAGTTATTTTTCTTCAGCAGTTGTTAAAGATGAGCCTCCAGATGCATGGGATGAAGACGAGCAGCAGGAGGAGGAGGAGAAGGAGGAGAAAGAAAAACTGAGAAGGAAAGACAAGGACTTTGAGTACTTATTTCAGGAAGTAGTCAGAGACAGTTCACTGGATGAACGCTTAAAGAGAGATCTGCAGAGCAAGAAATCTGATCCAAAGTACAATGAAATGCTGGTGAGCATCACATTTTATATGCAGTATACACAGCATAGATGAGCCTTTTTTTAGATATGATTCTTCTTTAAAAAGTCAAAAAGGAGAATAAGGAATAACAATGTTTTAAAAAAATTATTTATATATTAGCCATGGTATCACAATTTTGAAATGTCACATTATTCGACTGACTAAATATCAAGGAATTATTGAATTAATGCCAAACTGCTACACAGAATCTGTGATTATAATAATTAAATAAGATATGTTTTGGTATGTAGACTGTATCCTTTATCAAATTATAAAGAGAATGTCTGCTCCTATTTTTATTAATGTTTGCTAATTTTTTTTTACTTTTAGAAATTCAGGGAAAAACTACCATCTTATGGCAAAAAAGAGGTAGGTTTTTGATTTGATGCACTCTTAAAGCAAACACTCTCCTCAGCATTAATTCCATGAAAATGAAATTGTATCCTCTATCATCACACTCCACATCTCATAATCCTTCCTCTCTTGCTTCCATCTTTCGCCATCAGGAGTTGGTTGAGCTGATCAACTCAAACCGTGTTCTGGTGGTGAGTGGGGAAACCGGGTGTGGAAAGACCACTCAGGTCACCCAGTTCATCCTAGACGACTACATCAACAGAGGCGTCGGCTCAGTGTGTCGCGTGGTCTGCACGCAGCCTCGTCGCATCAGTGCCATCTCGGTATGTACTCTATTAGTTTTCAGGTCCAAATGTGTTGGATCGTACTGCATGTTGCTCTGTGCACACTGAGGATACAGTAGATGTGGTTACTAAGATGTGCATATGTAATTTCTTGCATCTTTCATGTAAATTAGATAGCAAATCTTTCATAATGCTGATTGTATTCTTAAAATATTTTTGTGTGCGCTTCCTCTCAGGTAGCAGAACGCGTAGCATCAGAGCGGGCTGAAAGTGTCGGGAATGGAAATTCTTGTGGTTACCAAATCCGCCTGCAGAGGTAAGGAAGTCCCTTCAAACATACCGTATGTCACATAACATGAAGTACTCTGAAGAGTAGAGTCACCATTGTTTAAATTGCTGATAAACTCTTTTTGTTTAATTGCCGGTCTTGATATGTTTGTGCTCATGAATTGCTAAACCACATGTAATCCTAAATAAATACTGAGGATAATGAGCCATGATATTCCATAGGAGCTAGGAGATATCGGGTCACGATAGCAGAAATGTAGTAGTCGATATCAAATATAAGTGATTCCACATTTCACAAAATCCAAAAAAGTAAAATAATAAATCCCATGTACTTTAACATGTGAAAACATCTCAAGTTTCTTGCCAAAGTCTACATTTTACAAGATTACATTTGAACACATCATGATAATATTAGACTTTACTGTTGCCCAGTTCTCATTTTTAGACCTTGAACGTATCATAATATACATCAGTGGCACCTCCTGTGTTAAAGTTAAAGTTAGCAGTTAGCACAGAGCAGGGCTGTGCTTCTTACCGGCTGCTAACAGCTAATGTGAACTAGCTCTCATCCTGCTGATTTCAACACGGATTTGTTGTTCACAATGTAGCATTATCACCGAAAAAATAGAGCTGCGTCCCTTGGACATATCGATAGTGAGTTTACTGTGTCCCAAACACATTTTCAATTCGGACAACGCTAGTCTGGAGCCCCGTCGGTACTTACGATACCTGCGTTACTGTAGAAAACCATGTATTGTCATGTTTTCAGATTTAGACATCGACTCGGTACCAAATTAGCAGCTCTCAAGAAATCATTATTAGCAGAAGCCGGACAAAAACAGTACGTGACTTCACACACAAGAGAATTGAAGGGTGAATCTGTTGTGTCAGCTCCGCCCACCCTCTGTGGCAGACCAACCACTGCTAACTGTGCACCGCTTGTGATTTTTCCCAGAAATATCGCCACAGACACTCAGTTTGTAATACTGCAAATGTAAGGGTTTTTATCAGCTAGCAAATGGCTCGATCACCATTGTCTTACCTCATTCAGCGATAGTTACGTAACAGATAGTTATTTAAATGAAAATGAAAACTGAGATTATTACTTGATGGATGAGCAAAATTCAGAAGGACAAAGAAACTTTGTAGGATAAATGAATACCACAGGAAATAGGTTTCTGTTGAAGGACAGGAGCTATAGTAGATGGGAATGATCTGAGACCATGCATTAGGAACAAAATGGACAAAGCTGGGGATAGAGGCACTTGAGGAGTAGAGAGTTACATGAGACAAGATGGTAGCAGCAATCTAAAGTGCATTATATACAAAAGAGGATGGAGTCTGAGACGGATGCAGTAAGAGGAGAAACGAGGCAGCTCAGACATGGTTTGAAGGGAGACTAAAAAGACAGACTGATGATTACGGACTGTCTGAGAAATGGGACAGATAATAACATGCTAGATTGTGAATTTTCGATATCTTTAAGTATAGACAGAAAGGCCTCTCTTTAAGCTTGCTGCTTTGCTGCCACTGATGGAGACCAAGGGTGTCGCTCAGTGGGTACAATATATGCAAAAGCTGGCAATTAGTACCTCAGTCTTTGTTAAACATCTATTAATGTGCCAACTCCTCTACATTGCAACTAATATTAAAAACTACACACTTCCATCCACTCTCTGTACTCTTCTTATGTTGGTCTCTCACTGGGTAATCAACTTCTTAATAAGAAATAAAATAAAAATGTCAATATACAAGTTAAGTGTACTACACAAATTTAAACAATACAAATAGTGCAAACATATTAAATAATGTTTATTATAGCATTAAATTCTAACAGCAGCAAGTAGTTAGTTGTTCCTGGTTCGCCCAAATTAACATCAATGCTGTGTCAACACATCCAAGATCGTACTTCTCTCAACTTCACAATAACATGACATGCTTCTACAACTCCAAATTATGCAGCAAAAGCTCCTTCATTTCCATTTTTATTTAATACCACCGCCTGCTGAATCTTTTGTTAAACTTTCTTCTCATTTCAATCACTTGCAAAATACCAGCTAATGCATGACATTTGGCAATCATGCACACACGTGTATATGTGTGTGCATAATTGCTAAATGTCATGCATCAGCTGGTATTTATCAATTATGCACACACATGTTTATAACTATTACCATCATTACACAGAGAGCGGATTATGAGCCAAACATAAGCATTTGACTGACATGGTAAGTTTTTAAGAGGCAAATAACAAGAGCAAATAATGCAAGAGATTATTTATTCAGTGATATGATTTAGAAAAAAATGACCAAAAAAAGCATAAATAAACAAAATGAAACATCAAGGCACCAATAACACCAGTCATCAGTGTGCAGCTCCTTCTCCCAGCCCACATGAATGGTGCAAACATAAACAAATATCCAAAAATAAAATCTAAATATCATAAAAAAAAAAGGTAGTTACCATGGTTCTGGGTTTGTACCACTTCTGGTCAGCCTCCGTGTATTGGGGCAACAGAGGTGATCTCCAGCTGGGCATAATGTGCAGTCTGGTGCAAAAGGTGGCACAAAGCTGCAGTACCTGCCACACAGGTACACTGGCAGCAGCATGGGATTATCCAAGTAAGCACAATCTGTGAAAATACACAAATCTGTTACAATACATACTGTACATACTGAATTGCTCTTTTTATAAAACAAATGCCTGAACTTTTGTTATAAAGGACAATACATGAGCACAGTTTGAAGGTTGGAAAAAATAAGACAAACATGAACCAAATAAATACAGTTCATCCACACTAAATGTGCGTAAAAGCAAACATTGTAGACAATTATTGATCTCATTTTGCTAATATTAAAAATAACAAGGAACACATAACCTGTGTAAAAGATGGACGTAAACATAAAAAGAGCAACAGTGACTGACAACAGTAGAAGCATCACTATGCTAACTTTAGCTAGCACACCAACATGTTCAGGCTAACATCACACTTCCGGTTCTTACCCTCGTAAATGTGGATGTAGCTTGAAGCGTCTTGAATTACTGACCGTCGGCGACCGAGTGAAAACGCCATAGCTGTCTGTTGACTCGAAATGCGGAGGAGGTTTCACCGTGAAAACACACACACACACACAAAAACACACAAAAAAAACACTTAAAATGACGGACGCCAGACGGTCGACTTGACTCGGACAACACTGTCTCAATACGTTTTCGCAGCACTCAGCGCTGCGCCATCTTGGATTTCCGCATCGTTACCATATAAACAGAAGGGTGGGGGTGTGTCTGTGACAGCGATGGGTGTCAACAAAAGACGACACGTGGTCGCTGCAATGCCACTGATGTAAAAATAAAATAAAAAATAAAATGTGTGTGTAAATATTATTTAATAGCATAAAAATGCAAATGAACCTTTTCAAATCAATGAACTTTTATGCAGACATTGGAATTGGAAAAAAAACATTAAAATATCCTAAATGAATATAACAAATAAAATAAAACCACACTACCAAAAGTGGCTAAAATATTGATGATGTTCTTATTAGGTTAGCTTAGATTAGATTGTTTAGTAGCCGCACGACCAAGGCCGGTGGATTTGTTTTTCAGTACAGTATGTTTTTCTCTGCAGCACAAATGAACATCAGTATGTAAACAACACGTATGTAAACACAATATCGACGTCAGCAAAAATGCTTTAAGGTCCTGTTTATGTATTGCACGATAAGTCGATAACATAATTAACGTGACAGGCCTACATGTAGCATAGTACTAAATTAATTTGTGATTAATGAAATAACCACATAGCAGACCTGCTGTCAGTACTGCAGTATTGAAAAACTGTACACACTGCACAGAGAGTGTGATGAACTGGGGGTTTAATAGAGGCCCTCTTTGCCCTGGGGCCCTTCAGCAAATGAATCCAGCCATAGCGTGTGGCCCATGGTAAGCTGCTCTTTCAGTAGTTTTATAACAAAGATGATTGATTGCTGTTACCACACTATTTCACTGTCATTTTTTTTAATGTTTTTTTGTATTTATTATCTGTGTTGCTATTGGTGATTTAATGTATTATCTTTTTATCAGTGATGTATAATTAGGTCTACTGTTTATTTGCTCGTTTCACTGCTTTGGTTCTTTCATTGTTTACATTGTGTGATAATGTTGTGAAATACTTTGTAACCCTTTTTCAAAAAGTCATTCATAAAAAAGCTATTGTTATTATTGTTATCTCTCCCGACTTTACACTGAATTCACACCAGGTAGCAGCAAAGTTTGGCTCCCCACAATAATGACATTTTTCTGCAGCCGGGAGCAGTATTCATGTGTTCCAGGGGGGAAGAAGTTCTTTGTAATAACAGGTCAGCGTATCACAAGAGTCACAAGAACTGTTAACTGATTGGCTGCGGGTATTCTCTGGCTGCACTTTGCTGCTACAAGTTAAACTTTTCCCAACTTTTGTTTTCCCGCACTTCGCCACCGAATCAAACGGCTGCAGCTTGATGAGCTCGGGAGCAGCCGCCACAGTTTTTCATAGACATTGCATGGCAGTCCGCCGCAGGCCACGCTACGCTGCTGCTCTGGTGTAAATTTGGCATTTGTTCAAGTGCTTTTGGAAATTTTAAGCTTAAATAAATTATACAGTAAAGCCTTTAACTTAATGTGGTTTAGATATGTCATAAGAGAAGGAGTTTCTTCTTTGTTTGGGATTGTTTAGGAATTGAGACGTCATTTTACAGTTGCTATTCAGTGGAGAAACTTTTCATCACAGGTACTTACAAAGTATGGTAGAAAGTTTGTATGAACACAAGTACCTACAGTATTACAAGCCATGACATTAGATTAGAAAGCATTTTCTGTATCAACAACATTTTATAGCAACACCAATCTCAGCTTTATGTGCACTTCTGTATACATGCTGAGCATCAAGATACTGCTGCTATGAAATAATCTTTGAGCAACCACCTGAAAAAAGAAAACAGTGTGTCCAGAATCCTGAAATGGAAATGGAGGGTGGTAGTATACAGTTGGAAAAACGACAGAGACTCATTGTGGTAAACTTAGTTTTCGTCTTTATACTAGTCTTAATTTGAATCATTTGAGAAATATTAAGTGGTTTTTCTCCTCCAATTTCTCAGCCGGTTACCACGGAGACAAGGTTCGGTCCTGTATTGTACAACGGGCATTATTCTTCAGTGGCTTCGCTCAGACCCGTAAGTCGTCCCCCTCCCCTCCCGCCTCCTGCTTCCTCATCCTCATCACATCTTCTCCCAGCATGTATTTCTTCTTCTCTGCTTTTCCTCTGTGCTTCTCTGCTCCAGCTGTCCTTCCTCTGCTCTCTTATTCCATCTGTGTCACTCTGTTTTCCTCCCCATTGATTTGTGGTTGACTCTGTCTGTGGAGGCAGCATTAGTATGGGTCTGCACTCTCATAGGCAGAGAAATGAAGACCCACACAGACAGACACAGACACACACACACACACACACAGCTTCTGTTGATTCATCGCTGCATGCTCATCCTTGCATTCTGAGTGTCTTAAAAAAAAAAAACCAGAGACTAAGCGAGGGTGCCAGCTTTTCTTGTTGTCTTGCTTCATGGTCTTTCAGAATTGGCACGACTCTAGTGAGTCATTTTAGGACTACAGCCGTCTGACAAAATGCTGCAACTTTTTGGCATTAAGACACAGAAGCTGGCTTACAAGCTGACAGTCTGTATGGACTGCAGCTATGTTGACACCTATCAGTTTTGGTGTGGTCTCCTGCCATCACATTAGTTATGCATTTTCAGTCCCACAGACCCTTTTGACTTGTCATGATACTACTGCTGTATGGCTAAGCACAGAACACAATTCTAGCTTTTCCATCTAAATATTTACTATATCTACTTTAAGTAGTCAAAGATAATATGTAGGACTGTCACTTAACAACACAGAACAATGACAAATATTGAGAAACCCTCACAGGTACTGTTTTTAGCATAGAAGTATATGCTAAAATGATAACATGGCAAACTGCAGCCCAACAGACAACAACAGCTGTCACTGTGTCAGTGTGCTGACTTGACTATGACTTGCCCCAAACTGCATGTGATTATCATAAAGTGGGCATGTTTGTAAAGGGGAGACTCGTGGGTACCCGTAGAACCCATTTACATTCACATATCTTGAGGTCAAGAGACCCCTTGAGGGTTATTTAGCCTTCTTCTCAACAAGCTAGCGTGACATGGTTGGTACGTATACCAAAGTTTTATAGTTTCATATGATTAAATGAGTATCTTCACTCTTGCTTTAAAACCGAGCCCGCTACAATCTAAAAATTGCAAGTTGTCGTGTTAACTTTGACATCCCAAATTAGGTGACATCTTTTTGAAAAGTGAGGGAAACAGCACCTACTTATAGCTACTGACTTAAAAGAAACTGGGCTCTACTCTTCATGGTTCAAGAATTATGCAGCAAATTGGGAAAAAAGAGAAACAATTTGACATCAACTAAAAACGTTGTCTTCTTGGCAGAGGTATGAAATACAGACAGACAGGCCTAATGAGGACCTAAAGACACCTAAAATCAGCCATGGACTTAACAATCGTCCCTGTTTTATTGTCAGATTGTTGTCCAGTATCAGCCACCTGGTGCTTGACGAGATCCACGAGAGGAACCTGCAATCTGACGTTTTGCTCGTCATCGTGAAGGACATACTAAACCTTCGAGACGACCTCACGGTCATCCTCATGAGTGCCACGCTCAACGCTGAGAAGTTTTCCAAGTATTTTAGTACGCAGTCCCAAATGTTCAGCATTAATCTCACAGGTTCACCGTTGTGGATTGCTCCTCCCTCTCATCTACTCATTTCCATATGTCAAATCTTTAGACAACTGTCCAATGATCCACATCCCTGGTTTGACATTCCCAGTGGAGGAGTTCCTACTTGAGGACATTGTGGAGATGACCAGGTAGAACAACACGCACATACAAAAACATAAATACTAATGAAACCTCTTTGTTTGAACTGTACTGTACTGTAATTGTACTGTATGACAGGTATTACCCCCAGAATCAGAATCGTCGGCCCTCATGGAAGAGAGGCTTTTTGCAGGGGCGCCACTCCAGACCTGAGAAGGAGGAGAAAGAGGCCGAATACAAGGAGAGCTGGCCTTCTTATGCACGCACACTGCAGAGTAGGTGAGTTGGTGAGAACAGCAGCAGGGTAGTTATATTGGCAGAGCAGCTGCCATGGTGATAGATGTGTTGTTTCGGTGGGGGACGGTAAGGTTTGGTTTTGTGACATTCACATTTTAAAACAAATAACTTGTTTTCTTTGTGAATTTGAACTCCAAGTTTACCTGAAAGCGTAACCACTGAATACAGAGCAGGGTGAGTGCTTTGGAACACTTGACCCTTTGATGGATTCATTACATAAAAAAATAAATTCATACATCTGCATTGACGTGTACCCACGCCTCAGGCGGCTGAAGTGTCTCCTGAAGTACGAAATGTGTTTGCAATGTTGTAGCTTATTTTCGCTTCTTCAGAAATAAAACTGATTGAAACATGGGCCATACAAACACTGTAATAACTGTAATTTACTACTGAGTCTCTGTGGTGCAGTTTTCGCTCCAACTGTCTCAACATTTTTGAGGGGTCCACTTAAAGTGTCATCCTCCTCTCAAAGACAACAAACATTCTTCTTCATTGAGTGCAGCCATTTGCAGTGCAGTCCCTTTTCTTTGCTGCGATTTTTGCTGCTCTGTGTCACAAAGTGAATGCGAAAGAATGTAAACATGATTACTTCTAGTGTACACTATGTAGAGGTACAATATGTCCGTGATGCCCCAGTATAATTCAGGCTTATGTGGCAAATCAAGTTTAGGGCCCATTTAGCACTTCATGACTGTAACTGTGAAAATATTCCTCCTGTTCATGCTAAGGTTTCATCAGTTTTATCTAGACAAATCAAGTGGGTATCTTCCAAAGTTAGTGTTTTTAGTACAAAACATCTCCTTTATGCTTCCTTGCTTGAGCTGCAGTGGAGGGATTAGAGTTGTTCCGATATCAATACTAGTATTGGAAATGTGCCAGACACTGCCCAAAATTTGGGATCAGTATCGCGAGTATGCCCGTCTGTGCACTGGTCCCATAATTTTTTTGCCCAGAAAAAAAATCAGTTTTCACTGGAAATCAATTCTTCTTTGCCACACCGAAACAGTAGCCTTCACTGTGTTGTCCTGTTGTTTTAGAGCAGCAAAGAAAAACTGGTTTCAGCTATATATATTTTTTTTATCACCCTGGTATCGGATTGGGACTTGATATCAATACTGCAAGGTCAGGTATCAGAATTGGTATCGAGAAAGAAAAAATGGTATCTGAACTAGTAGCTATTGTAGCAAGCACGGATGATGGTGGAATATTTATTTATTTATTGTTTGTGTCCCAATGTTTTACAGATACTCTGACAACACCATTGAGACACTAGAGATGTTGGACAACGATGAGAGGATTGACCTGGAGCTGATCCTGGCACTGATTCGCCACGTTGTGCTCAATGAGGAGGTGAGTTTAACTTTGTGTGTCTGGTTTCAGGGCAGGCATCTGAAACTGGCTAAAGTCTTCTGTTTTAAATGTGATTTTTAATGAAGTGCATTGGTACTCCATTTAGTTCTTGTGCCACTTAAACCTTTAACTTTTGTGTTTTTGGACTTGAAAAGCTCCCAACCTTTTGATCGTAGACAAGCTGGCAGAGCAGCGGCCCATTAGGACGACGGTTTCAGATCAAATAAAAATGGATACTTGACACAGGCGCAGACGCCGACTACTGGAGAGGAGTACAGTGCATTCCTAGGTAGAGCAGATGGAAGGAACAGGAGGGCTCACGACATTAGATCAGAGGAAATAACGCCGATCCTGGCAGCAGATCTGCGTTAATGAGTGATCGAACAGATGCTCTTCCAACGCACATCCCATTCCGCTATTTTTTCCTTGTTAAAGGAACAGTGTGTAACATTTTGGGAGACCTACAGTGTTTGCAGAGATGGAATATAATATTCATAACTATGTTTTCATCGGTGTAAAATCAACTGAAACTAAGAATCGTGTTTTCATTAGCTTAGAATGAGCCATTCATATCTACATAGGATGTAGCTCAGAATGGACGAACCAAACACTGGCACGAGCGAGAGCCTTTTGCATATTTATTTTACCTGAAGGCCACCGTAGTTCTATGGCAAGCTTGTGAAACTGGGATGAGCCAGAGTGCAAAATCATGGTACCGTCAACCACTGTCTGACTTCCATTTCTCCTAAAGTAGTGTTATTATGGTAAGGATGGTGTCTGAGCAAGGCGAACAGCGTTACGGTGGTTTTGCATTCGGCAAGTCGCAAAATCGCAGACTTGGAAAGGGAGGAGTGAGCGGAGGGGAACTGGGTTGGTTACAATCTGCAACCACACCACTAGATGCTGCCAAATCCTACATACTGTCCCTTTAAATTTCCTCATCGTTATGTAATTTCAGTGTTCAGTTCAGACTTTGGTAATGTGGAGTAAAATGTGAACTAAGTCAGAGCAAACATCTCTTTTTTTTTCTGGTGAATGTTTTTCAGTAGATCCAGTAACACATATAGCCTAATTCTACTCACACCAGGAGTTGTTTGTGCAGAAGAAAAGAAGGCAGAGCAAAAAGTTTGAAAATAGTCATTATTTCAGTAAATTCCTTGTTCAAATTTCTGTTTGCAGGATGTTTCTTGTATTTTTCAACATGTGAAAATAACGCTGCACAATGGATTATAACAATCAATACCATTCGGTGAAGCCTATTGTCAGTATTAAAAAGGAGAATAACAAAAAAGTGTTTGAGTCGAAGGAAGTAAAACAATGACACAGTCCACTCTCACTTTCACACTTATCACATTTATCCGAGTGAAGTGGAACTAGTTTCACTTATTTGTTTGGCGTACACGAGAGAGGAGCAGAGAAAAGAGACGGGCCCAGAATGAGGAGTGACTAACGCAGACAGACAGAATAATTATCCCTTCCCGTATGAAGCCGCATCTCTATCAGTCACGGCCACCCTGAGCCAGTCGACCACCTGATTCGCCTTGGCATTGTCAAACGGCAGAGAGGGTGTCGGGCTGATTCTCTGTGACGGCGTTCTGAACCGAGGATACGGGCCGTCTGCCAGGCTTTCGGCTGTGATGATTGGTTAATTATGCTGCAGGGGTCTGTGATTAGACACCTAGGGGGCTGACATACAGGCATTAATGAACACCTGCTGGGCGCAGCTATGTGTGTGTGTGTGTGTGTGTGTGTGTGTGTGTGTGTGTGTGTGTGTGTGTGGGTGGTGTGGTGTGTGTGCTGAATAGTAGGCCAACACTACAGAGCTTACTGTTTCTTGATTTTTTAGTTGGAATTAATCTCAGCCTCTTTCTGTGCTTCTTGTGCGTGAACATGTGCTTCCATCAGGTTGTAACCAGGCACAGTTGCTGCATCTCAGTCTTCCTCCTCCTCCTCCTCCTCCTCCTCCTCTCTTTCACAAACACATGCACAGACATTAACACACACACATGCAGTCCCATGACGGTGCGAGTGGTTGAGCACTGGTAATAAATAATTAGCTTTAATTAAAAGGAAGGGGTGCTGAGGGCCCAGAGGCTACTTTTTTTATGTCTGTTCTTCATCTCTTCTTCCTCTCAGGAAATGAAAAGTCCTTTTTTAAGAGTGTGTTATTTTGTACCAGCTCAATATTATCCTGAGTATAATTGTTGTTTAAATTTAGGTCTTTGATGTGGTGAAATAACATTTTCAGAAATGTTTCCCCACTGGTGATAACAGAAAAGTTGGATTTTGCTCAGATTTCCAAAGTTTAAAGCTTTTTTTTTTTCATTATTAACTTTTAGTTGATATCTGTGCCTTTTGTACAATCTGATCTCCATGCTGTGAATGTCATAAATTGCAGCCTTCATATTTGTGTCTCGTAGTTCTAAACACTTTTTAAGACATCCTGCTGATTTTGTTTAATTCCTAAATCAGGAAGTGAGAAAACTTTGCTAACTTTAGACATTAAAGAGGACCTATTATTCATTTCCAGGGACATACTTGTATTTTGTGTTTTTTCTAGAACATGTTCACATGCTTTAATATCCAAAAAACACTTTATTTTTTCTCATACCAGCTGTGCTGCAGCACCTCTTTCCTCTGTCTGAAACGTTGACTGAGCTCCTCCTTGCCCCTCTTGAAAAAAGCCCAGTCTGCTCTGATTGGTCAGCTGGTCAACTCTGTTGTGATTGGTCAACCGAACGAAACTCTTCAGACTCTGCTGCAGCTCTGCTCTAACTAGCATTGTTTGTCAAGCTAGCCATGATGCAGGTATTATGCAAATGTGTTACTTGCAAGGCGTTTTAGGCAGTTCAGGAGCAGTGTTTCTCTATTTGCCGTGGACTTTGGACTTTGTAACATTGCAGCTATTTTCCAGGCACGAAAAATCATGCGACACATTAAAGGAAAACGGAAAAGCACAGAAACATAATATGTCTGCTTTAAACACTGATACATTTAGAGGTTTGGCATTTTATTAAAGGGATTTTGGATTTTGTGGCATCTAGTAGTGTGGTTGCAGATTGCAACTGAGGACCCTCCGCTCACTACGCTATTGAATCGGAGGCTGTCGGAGAACTACGAGGCCCTTAGTTAATGTGAAAATGCAAAAGGCTCTATCAGAACGTGTTTGGTTTGTTCGTTCTGGGCTATTGTAGAAACATGGCGAAGCAACATGGCAGACCCCGTGAGGAGGACCTGCTCCCTATGTAGATATGAAGGGCTCATTCTAAGCTAACAAAAACATGATTATTAGTTTCAGGTGATTATATACTAATGAAAACAGTTCTGAATATTATATTCCATTACTGGTAGACCCTTGAAATGTTGCACAATAGACCTGTGAGTGAAAAAAGGTTCATAAAAAAAAAAAACATGTTCATAGTCCTCAAAAGGTCATGAGGTACTGTGTTGGTATCTGAAACTTTCAAACAGTACCCGGTCCGAAAGTATTTTCATGTGTATCTGTTCTGTGTATCTGATAATGTGCTCTGGTAGTTGTTATAATTTAAAACGAAACTGCAAGCAACCTACAACTCTTCGATATTCTTGCTTGCAAGTTGGATCCATTGTCTTATTCTCTATGTCCTGTCCTTTGCTGCTACAATAATAGAGTTACTCCTTATTAATCATTACAGTTATCTTTATCCATTGTACCATTATATGATGTTGTTTTTCATGTTTGAGGGACTGACACCTACTTTACGTTAAGTGCTCATCCGTTCCATTGTCAAGACAGCTGAATGTGCAAAGATGCGCTCGCACTGGAATACCTCCAACTCTATTAGCCACCGTCATCTGTTATCCTGCTGATGTTTTCTCAGCTTGCGTTTGTTTGCCTCTATATTTTCCAGGTGACTAATTGCTTTTCTTTTTTTCACTGCTGCTGAGAGAGTCCATCCCGGTGGTAATGTGAAGCAGCAGAGGCTGCCCATGCCTTGCAGTGCGAAGATGTTGTTGTCGTAATGATGTTGGCAGCCAATATCAGGACCTATTGTGCGGCTGAATGTGGAGGCTCGGAGCTCAGGGCAAGTCATCTGCATCTGCCTCGGCTCAGCTCCTCCTTCCGAGGACATGGGCACCTCGTACGCTTGGTTCAGTTGTTGCTTCGGCTCCTCCGGCTAGTTGCTGTTTGTTTCTTGTGTTTTCTTTTCTGAAACCCCTGCTGTTTTTTTGTGTGCGTCTTTCAGCTGCTAAGTGTTGATGTCATGGTTTTGTCTGACAGGAAGGAGCGATCTTGGTCTTCCTTCCTGGCTGGGACAACATCAGCAGCCTCAATGATCTTCTCATGGCTGAACAGATGTTCCGATCAGGTACAAGCACTCACAGCAACACACACACAGTATGCGACATGGAGAGGTCGTATACTGTAGAGGAGATCTTTGTTTTCTTATGGTTGTGCTGTTTTGTGATTTTTTTTTAGTCCTCCTCCACTTACTGTTACTTCACTATTTGACCTTCACTGTACAGAGTGGTGTTTGAGTCAGCTGCTGAAGAGAGACAATTTCTCTGTGCTCACTTTAAATAAGAGTATAATATTTCAACTTACGAGTGTGAGGTTGTTCCTAGTTTGGAAGTCAATTCTCATCTAATATACAACTTACAGAAGTGTATAGAGCTGAAACTATTAATCAATTAGAAATTAATTGGGTTTTTGGAAAATTCTGAATGGCAATTTCACAATTGTATGACATTTATAGACCAGGCATAACTTGATTAATCAAGAACATGTTCAGCAGATTAACTGATAATGGAAATAGTTGTTAGCTGCAGCCCTAGTGTGATGTGAAAATGTAACAAACCTCCAGTGTTCATATACTGGGTGTATTCTGTATGAAATGAGCAATTTTTGCACATTCATACATCGTGAGACAGTCACTCCTTGTCCAGTGGGACGGTGGGCGTCCTTCGTGGGACCCTATTTCAGAAAAAATCTGAACGGTAGTCAACAGCAAAAGACAAATGCACCATGAATCACACAAATGATGTTGGACAACTTAACAGATAATTTTGCAAGACAGTCATGGTTTGTTGTACAGCTGCTTAAGTATAAGACTGCGAAAATAGTAGACACACTCAAAAGTTGCAAAAATGACGTTTCTTCTTGCTGAAGTGTTTCGTACATGTGTGATTTGTACGTCTCAGTACGAAACACACAGGCTAAGTTATCTAGATAGCTAGTGTTGGTGACGTATATTGTGTGAGAGGAGAGATGTAGTTTATTGAGCAGTTTCACATAAAACTAAATGATACTACGACAAACAGACTTTCTTGACTTGCAAAATTATATTTTAAATTGACAAACATCATATATGTGATTCATGGCACAATTCAAATGGAATCAATAAACCATTTGTCTCTCATACTGTATATGTTTTTCCAAAATAAGGTCCCATACGGAAGGGGATGGACTTTTCTATGAGGAGAAGGTGTAGATGTCATTTCAAGAAATTTCAAGTTGTTGAACTTTTTGTGGAAAAAACATTATTATTCCAAAAATATTTTATATGTCGTAAAACATGACTGAAGGGGATTTTAATCATGTTTTTCTGCCCGTATTAAAATAATCAGATTTTTTTCCAAAGATGAACAAATAACGATATTTACCAGGATATTCAAGGTCGTATTTTTAGACACAGAATACTTGTTCAGCCTCACAAACCAGCAGTTTTATCTTATGCTGGCAAATGGTGCTTTGTTTGAGTTTTTCTTGTGTGTCCTGTTGTGTTTCAGACCGGTTCGTTATCATCCCTTTGCACTCCCTCATGCCTACCGTTAATCAGACACAGGTCAGCATACTTCTGTCTCTCTGTGTCTGTCTCTGTGTCCGCCGACTGTCCTGCTTTACTCCCTGTTCGATATCAGGAAATTCCAATCTCATCTTTCTCCATCACTCTTCTCAGGTGTTCAAACGGCCTCCTCCGGGAGTTAGAAAGATTGTGATTGCTACCAACATAGCCGAGACCAGGTGTGTGAACGTGTATTTGTTTGGGTTGTCCAGCTTTTGTGCTTTTGAAAATGTATTTTTGGCTGTTACTTTCTGGTAAGTTTGGGAGAATGAAAAAAAAAAAGTCAGTCATTTAGGTGTACAAGTGTAGGTTCCAGTCATTAACAGAAACAGTGGATTTGGGGCTAATTAGCATCCATTTCTTGGAATGATTACTGTCATATTGGCTTGGATGGAGCACACCAAGTCTCTGTGAGGCAATTTGTTGACACATTTACAAACTGAGCAAATTAAGAAGCTGCCTGTGCTCCCCTCACATCACCCCACTAAATATAAACTCTAAACCTACCAAAGGGCTACGATTTATTTTTACCTCTGAATGATAGAGAGTGTGTGTGTGTGTGTGTGTGTGTGTGTGTGTGTGTGTGTGTGTGTGTGTGTGTGTGTGTGTGTGTGTCTGTGTCTCTGTGTGTGTGTGTGTGTGTGTGTGTGTGTGTGTGTGTGTGTGCGTGTGTGAGTCTTAGCTAAGCATTCTTGACAGACTGCTTTGAAGTGTTTTTTTTTCAGTCTGATTTAGTCTTTATTCCAGTCCCATTTTTTTCTTTCTCCCCCTCTTCTTCTCTCTCCACTTTTCCTCGCAGCATCACCATAGACGATGTCGTTTACGTGATCGATGGGGGCAAGATTAAGGAGACCAACTTTGACACCAACAACAACATCAGCACCATGACAGCAGAGTGGGTCAGCCTGGCAAACGCCAAACAGAGGAAAGGACGTGCCGGCAGGTATGTATGTGTGTGGATATCTTTATAATGAGGCCATTCTGTATATTTTGTGCCTCTGGGTATGCAATGCTAATGTAGAAGGTTTATATTTTCCTCTATTCGTCATCTCAGCTCTCTGTCAGTCTTCCCCGTCAGCCCACTCCTTCCTGCCTTCCCATCTGTAAACACAGAGAGAGGCAAAGCGTAGTCAATCTCAGGTTGTTTCCAGACGTCTGTTCTGTTAGCGAGCTCTGACATCAAAGTGGAGGCAAGGCCCAATTAGCAGGAGATGCTTACTGAATGACATTTCATCCCATTGATTTTAAATCAAGCTCTCGTCACAGGGCCCATGTAACACGTCTCCCCTCTCTGTCCCACTTTCTTCTTCTTCTGTTCATATATCCAGAGTGTGTCCCGGGAAGTGCTATCATCTGTACAACAGTCTCAGGGCCAGCCTGCTGGATGCCTATCAATTACCCGAAATCATGAGGACACCACTGGAGGAGCTCTGCCTGCAAATCAAGGTTGTGTTTATGGAGAGAAAGAGGGAGGCAAACTGACGGAGAGAGAGGAACAGGTGTTGGCTGGGGAGTTGAGATGAGGACAAGATAGCTGTGAATGAGTTTTGCGAGTGCAGCGGGGTGAGACGGGAGGAGGGTGAGGACAACACTGCTGTTTTTGGTCTTGCGTTTAATTATAACCTCTCCTGCCTAACGAGAACTGGGGATGAATGTTCTGGGCTGACTCACGTCCCTCACTCCCCGGCTCTCTCTCTCTCTCTCTCGTTTTTGCCGACAACATAATCGCAGTTCTCTCACATGCTTTCTTCTTCCTATTTTTTTTTTCCCGCTCTTCTTTTTATAACCCTCACGCTCCACTCAGACATATTTCAACTCATGCTAATGGAACATTAAGCCAAAGTTCACTCAGATCTAGTGTTTGCAATGATTGTTCTTTTCACCAGTGGTTTTATTGGATATGCATTTGAGTGTGTGTTTTCCACAACTTCAGTTGGGATGTATTGGTGTGTGCAGGTGTGTGTGTGTGCATGTGTGTGTGTAAAAATGTTTTTTGAAGCTGGTGGGTGAGAGGAGGACTAATGCATCAGTCTGTCCTTTAAAATGAAAGAAACACTGACAACATGCTAACCCTGAGTGAGCAGACTCTCTAATGCACAAGCACTCCAACACCAACCTATTAGTCAGACATAGAGATGTGGCTATACTCGTAGATGTTTGATGTATTTAAAAATCTCTCTTTGATGTGGAAGTGGATACATAGAGAATATGGTTTTTCATATCACGATAGAAGCATGTTAATATGGTTAAATATACACAGTGTTGATTGTTTTGTCACACATAAAGTAGGGCTGTCCTCAACCAAAGAATTTTTTTAGTTGATTTAATCAACAGATCTGTAAAACTTTCTCCAGTTTCTCCACAAAGAATCGCACAAAAGCACCACTTTAATCTTATGTTTGCCACAGATGTGCTCAAGTTTCTTGGAAATAAGTCATTCAGCATGAAAAAGCATAAAAAAAACAACTAATTGACTAAAGAAATCTTAGTTGACTAATCAAAACTACAATTAGTTGACTCATCGACTCAGAGGGCAGCCCTAATATTAATTATTAATATTATCAATTAATATTAATAATGAATATTGCAACTATATTGTAGAGTTCACCATTGTTGCTTTTACAAATTATTTAAACAATGAGATTTTTTACAGCACCAGGAAAAGACAACATTTATGACATCTGCCGATATCCAATATCTAGTCTCAAATCACGATTTTGATACTATATTGATTTTGCCCAGTTCTACTGTAGTATATTGCCCACAGTTCTGTGTTTACAACAATGATAAGCACTTAGATAAAGAGAGGGGAATTTAATGATAAATAATGGCATTTATTGCTAATAAATGTGTAATGTAATGTCATGTGCGTTGCCTAGATACTGAAGCTTGGGTCGATAGCTCGATTCCTGGAGAAAGCCCTGGACCCTCCCACTGAAAAGGCCGTCAACCTCGCCATCAAGAACCTCTTAGACCTGGTAAGAATGAGTAAAAATCTGTCAAACTGGTTTTAAAGATGGGTTAATAACAAACTAGGAAGAACAGTTAACTTCAGGCTGTGACTGATTAGTTTCATTATCCATTAAGCTGATGATTTTATTGATTCCTCTATAAAATGTCAAGAAATGGTTAAAAAAATTTCCCCCTGCAATTTCTTAAAGGTGTTATTGATAATATTTTTATTAACATGAATATTAAAAAAATGGTACATCCACAGAGCTTTTAGGAGGGCACCAAATAAAAGAATGGCTTTTCCTGAAAAAAATATTATGATTGTGAATTAATCATTGTTAAAAATTTGCAGGTCCAAAATTAATGTTTTGTGTATCTCTTTGGAAGATATGACATTTAGTTTCCACTTCTTACAAGGCTTGTGAGCCAGTAGTAAAATTAGGTTGGTGTCTCATGATATCTCTGGGTCATCAGCCGGTGTGGAAATGAGGTAAATGGCTGAGACTGACGGTAAGTGCCTGGCAACGACTTGTTGTGAAGTAAATACAGTGGAACAGGGAGGGAAAATGTGACATCTAGTGGCTGAATGTTATCAGTGGTGTTAATAGCACCTTTAAAATCAAAGTTAATGTCTTCAAATAGCTTGCTTTGTCCAATCAACAGTCTTTTTTATTTTAGACCAACAAATAGAACAAATCAAACAACTTAGAGGCTTAATTTTGGGAATGTTTAGTCTTTTTGCTTGAAAAATGATCAAAAAAAGTAATTCATTTTCTGTCAATTACCTAATTAACTGATTTATAGCCAGTATAGTGCTGGCAAAGAAAAGTACTTTCTCTTCACCTGAGCATGTGGTTTCAAGGTCTCCTGTCTGGAAGTATTATCTACAAATGTGCTAGTTCCAAGGATGCTTATTCTCTAGTGGAGGAAATGAGAAATCGGTAGTTAATAAAATAATTAATAAGATAAAACATGAGAATTATTTTGTGCTATAATAAGGTTAAAACAATGAAAATCAATGAAGGAAGGTGAAATGTCATTGTAACAAAACTTTAAAAAGAGTCTTGAAAGCCTTAATTAATATGTTAGCTTAACATTTTTTCCCACTTTATATTCTGGGATGTTAATTCCCTTTCTTGTAGAAATGTTTGAAAACACACACAGGTTGAGCTGTAGATGACTAAAGACGTGTGATTTTATTGTGCTAGAACGCCCTGGACCGCTCAGAGAACCTGACAGCGCTGGGTTTTCACCTGGCTCGTCTGCCCGTGGAGCCTCACATCGGTAAACTCATCCTGTTTGGAGCTCTGCTGGGCTGCCTCGACCCCGTGCTCACCATCGCCGCGTCACTCAGCTTCAAAGACCCTTTCTTCATACCCCTGGTAGGGCACCGACATGAAAGCTTGTCCACAGCAACACACAGTTACACTTCAACACATTGCTGCTCTCTACCTCCTTCTTCTTCTTCTGCTTTGTATTTAATGCATCTGTCTCTCTCAGGGTAAAGAGAAGATGGCAGACATGAGGAGACGGACCCTGTCCAGAAACTCCAAGAGTGACCACCTCACTATTGTCAACGCTTTCCAGGTAAGACAGCCCACATTTGTCACAGCTGACTTTCATCTCTGTCTGCTGTATAAATTGATCTTGTCTTAATTTATCCATTGATTAACCAGGGCTGGGAGGAAGCCAAACAGCGTGGTGCCAGGTATGAGAGGGAATACTGCTGGGACAACTTCCTCTCTGCCAATACACTCCAGGTGAGCTCTGTACTGATGTGCTTTGAAAATAAAACCACATCTCTTGTTTAAGTTGACCTCTGCCTCGACAGATAAGGACTAAGGCCAGTCTGCCAAATGTGAGTAAATTGTTGGCAGTGGAGGGTAAAATCATCAAGTCATACGCTACTTTGGCAGGCAGGGAAAACGCTGGGGATGGGAACAAAGAATGATATTTTCTGACTTTTATCCATGCACAATGACACATACACAAGCTGTATCATGTTTCAGTTTGTTTGGTGCCGGAGGCACGGCAGAGAGGGAAAAGTGCTCAAAAGCATGACACTACTACTACTAAACCTGAGGGGATGCACCTCTTCTTTTTCCTCTGATAATGTGACACTGTGAACAACAAATTTGTTTTGAAATTAACAGGAGGAGAGTTAGTAGAGTTACCTGTCGGCAGCGCAGTCCTGCTTGGCTAAATAACAGAGCTACTAACGTTAGAGGTTCCATGAGTTACTTTATGAGGCGTTCAAGCTCTGTTCAGTAAAACTGATGATGGGCGAAGGTAAATTACAACGTTGTCATGTTCAAATGAGATGTTTTCACAACAATATAGAATAGATATAGAAGGAATTATGACCTGTTTAACCTATTTACACTAACTTTAAGCAGCATTCTCTATATCACATTATTAAAACTACTAATGCCAAGATGTTTTAAAATAAAGCAAACATTTAAATAATCATATGATTTGTGTTTTTATGCAATTCACCAATATAGATGACAATAAAAAAGTACAGTGCTTTGTACTGTACCCTCCCATTCCTGAAAAATAGGGCCCCTAGAAGCTACTGTGTAGTTCCAACACTGTAATTTCCATGTATACAATGTTTTTTGTGTAAAATATATCAAACATTGAATGACATCAGATCTAAAATGATATTCCTTCATTTACCACATAGATTTCAGAGGTGGCAGATAAAATTTCTGCGTGGTATGCAGAGTGGCAGTGGCAGCCCTGACGAGCCCTGTGTATTAGCAGGAATCTAGCGGCATGATACATACTGTATCATAATACAGGCACTATGATTCAATATATTGCGATACTGTAATCACTACTTTTTGTGCAGTCTTAGCCACTGTCTGCCATGAATCTTTGCATGTAAACTATAATTGAAAACTGATAGTGTTTCTGAGAATCAATACAATATCACAAAACATAATATCACAATAGTCAAGAGTATCAATATGCTCAATATGTACACCCATAATAAGGCCTTTTCAGTAATAATTTCTTAAAAAATTAAAAATAAAATCTTTTTGTCATTCAGATGCTGCACAACATGAAGGGCCAGTTTGCTGAACATCTAATGCACACAGGCTTTGTCAGCAGCAGAGACCCCAAAGACCCCAAATCCAATGTCAACTCTGGTGAGTTCAGACGAGAGTTCTGCTTGTGATTCAACTGTTAGAAAAATGCTCTTTTATGGATGTTAAAGCCAGGCTGTGGAGCAGTAATTAAATCATATGAGACATGTAAATGTAGCTGCGCTCATTTGTTCTTTCTTCGACTCCCACTTCCTTCATCAGACAATGAGAAGTTGATCAAGGCGGTGATTGTAGCCGGTCTGTACCCAAAGGTGGCCATGATCAGACCGTCTCACAGCAAGAAGAGGCCCGGGTGAGTCAAAGACAGACAGGAGAGGGACTGCAAATGCACAAGACTGAGAAGCACACAATCATTATTGAACTTAAGATAGAAAAATGGCCTTCACACTCATCAGACCTCTCAGGAGAGGGTTCTGTAAGAGTCCTCCCGTTACAATTACCTGAGGCTATGCAGAGACTATGTTTGGAAATTGTCAAAAACAGAGGCGCTTTCGCAGCTGAAGATCAATGCAGTCATCATAAAACTGCCCTCAGGCAGCTGCCATGGCCGACGGCAGTGACCCTCGTGCAAAAGACAGACGCCCGCAACAGGGAGACAGACACCACAGTAGGGCTGTCACTTTTATTCGTCTGTCTCAGTGACAGCTTTAGACCCAGCTGCACAGTGAAGTTGCCAGGATTGTTTCCCTTGCATAAGTAATTCTCAACACGTGATGCTAAAACAGTTGAAGTTTTTACATCTCCACCACATCTCTGCAGAACTGAATGGATTCATTGCTCCGTGAAGCACTTTTCGTTTGTTGCTGCTGCTAAATCAGACCGCTGTCTGGTACAGGCAGCTTTGTTCCCAGCAGTGGAGTGTCTGGCTGACAAATACAGAATTTGAAACGCGGTGTTACTTTCATGTTAGAGATGATTTGCAGACTGCATCACAACTTTTCTTTGGTACGTGCATGCTGAAATGGCACGAGGCATTCTTTGTGCTTCGTATTAACAAGGCAAAAGCACCTGATGGGCTGTTTCTGGAACTACTTTTTGATTAATTTTAACGAAATCTATTCTGCCGATGAGGAATTTTCATGCAATTTGGGCGACAATATGTGCCTAAACACATAGTAGACCTGTACATATGAAATTTCACAATTATTTTGACCAAAATTGTTCAAAAACTGTTATTACTAGGTTTGTCATAGCTACTGTGATAACACATTAATGCAAATTTAACACCCCTAATTTTTTAAGGCATCAATGCAGTCCAATGCAGTGCAATGGAGTCCATTAGTACCATGGATTCATTGTCATACTAGTTTGTACGGAAGACGTTTAAATAACTCTAAAATAACATTTTTAAAATTTGGAGTAAAGAGTATTATGAGTATTAAATACTTGACAAATCTCCCTTTAAGGTACATTTTGAACGGATAAAAAATGTGAGATTCATTTGCAATTAATCCCATTAACCATGGGCAATCATGCAATTAATTGGGATTTCATATTTCAATCAATTGACAGCCCTAGTTATAACTGAAATTAGATGAAAATCTCTGTAGAGCATCGTACAGTTAAAATAAAGTGTCAATTGATGCGGCAGAAAGAAAGCTATTTACCTACCATTACCTACAGACTTGACTCACCGCACACATTCAGGTGTGTCATGCTTGTGTTGCCAACACTGCCGACTACAAGTCTGAAAATGAAGCAACCTGAAGGTGTGGAGTTGAGAGCTGCAATAATAATAATAATAAATTAGTTGTCACCTATTAAATTAATGGCCAACCACTTTGATAATCTCTTAATCGATTTGAGTATTTTTCTAAAGAATAAAAGTCAAATTTCTCTGATTCTGGCTTCTTAAATGTGAATATTTTCTGGTTTCTTTAATCCTCTATGACAGTACACTGAATATCTTTGAGTTGTGGACAAAACAAGACATTTGAAGACGTCATCTTGGGTTTTGTGCTGTCACAATAACTATTGACAAGCCAACCTCCTAGGATGGCAAGTAACCGCCACAACCGCTATGTTCACATTTCTTTTTTAAATCCTTTACATATTTTGCATATATCCAGAGAGAGTCCACTACCTTGTGTGACATTTTTACTTCTTCGGACATCCGTATCTTAGCAACCAGACGTAACCAAAGCCTCTCAGCTGAAACAGCAACGCTGCCTTTCATTGCCTTTCTATGTCCTGCATCTAACAATAAATAATAAAGTATTTAATTTGTTTTAAAATGATCATTGTCATTTAACACACCTAAAAATGGCAATGATGCCTCATATTGTGATGTTGAGCCAATCATTATCACAGCAGGGGAAATACCTTCACTGTGACAGCCCTAGTTGGCCTTAAACAACCATTTGATTAACAAAAATTGTTGATTAATTTTCTGTTAACGAATTGATCTGTTCTTTTGTCAGTTATATCATGTTTTTGGTCATCAGGTGTTGGGGATGTGACTATTACCAGCATATGTAATCATAACACCCAGTCAGTCACACACTCGCTAACATCTTTTCCCCTCTCAGGGTGAAGGTGTACACCCAGGCTGATGGGAAGGTGTGCATCCACCCGAAATCAGTCAACGCTGAAGAGACTCAGTTCAACTACACATGGCTCATCTACCACCTCAAGATGAGAACGAGCAGCGTGAGTAGCCCACACCGCCGTGTGTGTTTTTACACTTGAGTGTGTGTGTTGATTTTGTTTGTGTCCGTCTGAAGGGTGAGTGGAAAGAGGGGCCGCTGGTTAAAGGTTGGCGGTGGTGCCACAGCAGCTTTACACTGGATGAATATTTGATTAAAACGCTGCCTTTCAACTCTCTCTCAAAAGCTCTTCTGCTTCAAAGCGTCCAGACACAATGTAAGAGGTGGTGGTGGTGGTGGCGGGGGGAAAAACAGTCAATGCCGCTCCCTGACTGCCGCCCCCTCTCCCCTCCCTCTTTCTAGCTTTTTTTGCCCCTCTTCACCCTCCTATTTCCCCCTCTCTTCCATCTCTTTTTGTTCTTTCTGTGCCGTCTCTCTTCGTGAATGTTACTAATCGGTATGCAAACACCTTTAATGTCCTCTGTGATTGCTGCCTCCGCCTCTCACTCATGAGTGTTTTGCTGGATGTCATCATTATTATTACCAACTGTTGTTTGTTTTTTTTTCCTTGTGCACAATGCTATGCATTTGTGTCTATTATAAAAGTAAGGTATTCTGAGAGTGCAAGATTGTCAAGGTCATTTATTTACTGCGAGAGAGAAAGAGAAGGAAGCTGAAGACCAGAAAGAAAGAAAAGGAAGCAAAGTGAGGGATGACGTTAAACTTTATCTCCTCTGACGCACTTGTCCCCGGTAGTCCATTACATTACACATTCATGGGGCAAAAGCAGTTGTCCCTGCTCTCTCCTTACTTCTTTTTTTCTCTTCGTCTCCCACCCACTCCCTCCACCTTTCTCTGCCTCTCTCTGATGCTAATTTTCAACATTTCTGTCTGCTGCCTTCAAAGCTGGAATAGGTCGTGTTTGACCTCAGTCTGCTGCTTATGTAAGGTCTGTGGCTTTTAACCTTAGAGCTAAGTAGTTTTTGTGAGGGTGTGCATACAGATCAGTGCATTACATAGAGTATTATTCCTCTGAACTTTAAATAATTAGTGAAACATATTTACTTACTTTGTCATCTGCTAAAGAAAACTGTTTTCATTTTGGGTATCAATAACCAAGCTCCTCTGTATAACCAACTGTCAGCTGAGCACAGGGAGGAAAAGGGATGGAAAAGAGTGCAACACATTTGCGAGACTCACAGAGGGGCAAGATGACATTTCTCTTAACACTGGAGGCACTTAAACACATTTCAAACTGGCACAGCCTCACTCCGCTAATGGGACACTTTTAGCCCACACCACAGAGTAGCTGTCGGGCACGGTGTGCCATAATGATCCAGCTCCCCATCGCTGACTGTTTGCTGTAAAGCTCCTGTCGTCGTGCGTTAGCGACATCTCTCCCCGTCTGCGTGTCCTCAGATCTTCCTGTACGACTGCACCGAGGTGTCCCCATTCTCGCTGCTGTTCTTCGGAGGAGACATCACGATCCAGAAAGACGAGGGCCAGGACACCATCGCCGTGGACGAGTGGATCGTCTTCAGATCCCCGGAGCGTATCGCTCACCTCGTCAAGGTAAGCACTCGCCACAAGAGAAGATTAATCTCTAGGGCCTTGACCAAAGACAGTCTTAGTCGACTAACGCTCATACATTTTGTCAACTAAACAATAAGTTGATTTGAGTTTCTCCACAAAGACTCACACAAAAGCAGCACTTAAATGTGTTTATAAGAGGTTTACTCAGGTTTCTTGGAAATAAGTCATTCAGCCTGAAAAAAAGCTCAAAAAATGAATAAGTAACTAAAGAAATCTTAGTCAACTAAGACCAAAATGACTACTATTGATTAGTCGACTAAGGGCCGAACGCCAGCAGCACATGATGGCTGCGGAACCTATTGTTTTTTATTTCGGTGCCATATGTTAACAGGTTGGAGCGAAAGTGACAGTGAAAGTGATCTTTTGACAGTATATTGACATATCAGCATGTTGCTACAGTTTCAATGTCTAGTTAACGGTAGAATATGTCACACAGGAAAAAATGTGAAGATTTATTTTTAACAACACTTCCTGCTTCCATTTCAAAATAGAAGCCCTCAAGTGTTTGTTTTTTCTGTGGACAGAAGTCCGTCAGTTGTTAATGAGACTTTTATTCTGAAATATGTACAGGACGCGAGTGTTGAGGGAAATGCAGTGCTTTGCACGGCTCTATGAATGATTAAAGTACCAGCTTTTAATTGTGGATTATTATTTTTAGTTACAGATGAGCACACTTTCATAACCTTTTTCTGCCTAAAAAGGGCAAAGTCAGGGTTGGTTGCAGCGGAGATGCTGCCGATGTGGACACCACATGTGAGAGACGCAGTAGTTCAAGCGAGGCAGCCGCCAAGCATTGCTGGTGTGCCCGGTCTGGCCAGAGCATAAGAGGGGGCAGCCTTATTAATTTTACTAACCTCCCTTTCTTGTCTTTTCTACAGAGTTTAAAGAAAGAGCTGGATTCTCTGCTGGAGGAGAAAATCCGTAACCCCACTCCCGTGGACTGGCAGGACCGTCAGTCCAAAGACTGCGCCGTCATCACAGCCATCATCGACCTCATCACCACCCAGGAGAAGCCCACAGGCGGCGCTCAGGGCTATGACAGAACGTGGGCCCCTAGAGGACAACACATTCACTTCAATGATGACGAGGACGATTAAAAGTGGCCAGGTTTCGAGCTGAAGAGCCTCGGAAACAACTGGCTGCATCCTTGAACACAGAGGTTAGTTGGGATATTTATGATAACCAGCTGGTCTCCTTGATCGTGCTCCTGAAGGCCAAACCCAGCACGCAAGAGCACTGGAAAACGTTATGCACTTGAATGACTCCCATTATTCTTTTGTGTGCCTATTCTGTCATTATTTTGCAAGGACCAATCCATGTGCGCATACACGCAGTAGCGGTTTTTGTTTACTGTTTAGTGTGTATAGTTCCAGTTTGGATAAATGTGGCTCAGTTTTAAGCAATGTCACTTAATAGTCTGCGCAATAAAGAAGGATATTCAAAATAAAGCCTGGCTTAGCTTCATCTGCTTTACTGGGCTGGACTTTAGGAATTCAAAAATAACCATTACCCTGAAATATATGGCAGGCTTTATGATGGGAAAACGTAATTGGTTCTATAACGGGAGCGCTCCATTTGTCCTGAGCTTTGAGAGAGCAATCACTAAAATCACCTGGCTAATATTGGGTTGGAATGAACACATGCATAACTGACAAATATGTGAAAAAAGTGCTGCTGGTTGGAGGATTTATACACATTTTTGATTAATCTGCACTGAGAGCACCTGACTAATTTATTGCTACTGAAGGAATAAAAGTAGTATTTTTCTTTGGTCAATCTAGCAGGGGTCCTCAGGGGAAACATTGATCATTGAGAGTACATGACAGGCCCCAAGTAATTGAGCTTTTATTTATAGTGGCTAGTTGAAATATACGAGGTTGACTAAACAGGTTTCTGCAATATAAATCTGTATTTTGGAAAACATATGTTACAATTCAGGCTGTTTTACATATTTACATGTTCACAGGTTATTCACAATAGTTACAAAGTACAGGAAGTGACTGGAATAAAGATGAATTCATGCTTAGACGTGTAGGTCTCCCTGAGTGCAAATGCAAAGTTTCGTCCAGGTGTCCTTCCCGCTGAGCGCTCTACCAGCTAACCATCACACCTCGCTTGGTGTAGCTCAACAGTTTGTGGTTGTCGTTTGGGCCGGGGCCAGAGCAGTGGGCTTGATCGATGGTGTTATCATCTCACGCTGACCAAAGCCATCCATTTCCTTCGGCTGGGCACGAAACACTAAAAAAAAAAGATGACTCACGCTGGACAATCACATTAAAAGTAGGGACTCTCTCTTCTTCTGGTCAGCACAATCAGCAGCACAGACAAAATTAATTCAGCTTGCCTCTGGAACATCACAGATATAAATCCCGGGGGGGGATATTTATATATACACCCCATGGCTGGCATGAAGTGTGCGTGATATTTCAGGCTGTCCAAACTCGTTGAGTGGATGGAGAGAAAAAAACGTTTGTGACAGAAATGTAGAGTCTGATTCACGGCGGTGACATTAACTGATAACAAATGGCCCTTCTGCTTAACCTGAGGATGACACATGAGATTATACCTCCCAGAGGACTGTAATTCTTATCATCCACTTCATCCGGACTATTATTTACACAAAGCGTCAGACAATTCATGTTTTTCTTCTGCAGCTCAACGTATTAGTTGTATTTAACTTGCGATCGGATGCTAATGAAACAGAATTTCCACACTAACCCACACAGAGTAAAGAAGCTGCCAAACCTCACCATCCTGCCTTATTATCACTTTCACAATCAACATCTTCATAGTTGCAGAAATCTCCTCATTATCAGGCTGCTGTCATTTTCACACTATTTGCTCTACTTTACCTCCTACAGCAGATACCATAGTCTCAGTTATTACACTGCACATCACTTGCAATCAATATGTTTGGGGAAAAAAATAACAAAAATTACAAATTTCACACAAACAGTTAGGTAGCGGGGTGTTGAAAGCAGTGACTCCAGTAGTGGGTGTGAGTTAATGAATGTGACAGATCTCGCCCACACAGGGGCCGATCAGTTATTAAGGAAAATCTCTGTTTGTCTGCTGTGTTTGTTCTGGCTTTGCTTTGAAACTCATATTTAATGTATGCTGAGCAGAAGTCTTAAGAGTTTAACCTACTTTGACCCCCCCATAGTCTGAAGGCAGGCCACTGATGATGTGACTGAACTCATTCACTTCTTAAAAAAAGGAAGGTCGCCGGTGAGTCAAAGGATCACTACCAGCTGAGAAAAGCCATCTGTTGTTTTAAGCATCCGGCTCACACGTTTGTCTCCAGCCCCTGCAGGCGGTCCATCCTCTGCATGTTGCGCTCGATGGTGGCCTGACACGTGATTGGCTGGGCGCACTCGGCGAGGAACCACCCCCGTTCTCCGTCGCGCAGCCGCTCGCCTTCATACCAGCCTAAAGAGGAGAAATTGCACTGATGACTGAAAACTGAAGCATTTCCTCACTCCCAGCTTCTGATGCTCAATGCCGTCTGTTCTTTAACATCAATTGGTTGCTATGGTCACCAAAAAGGAAATGACCTTCGGCCACTTTGTTTAGGTTAAAAAACCACATCGTCAAACAGGTGTAAGGTCCATTATGTGTGTGAGACAGGTGGGTATTGAGAAGGAGAGAGCATAAAAGTACATGATGAAAGGAGGCAGTTGAAACAGAAAGGTGGGAAATGAGGGGAATACTAAAGAGGGGGAGCTATAGAGAGAGCTACAGAGACAAAGCGATAAGGGAGAGCGAGAGCTAATGTACCGTCTTCTACAGTCTGCGAGACCAGCACCACGTCAGCCACCTGCAGGGACAACTCATCCGGCTGCTTGGCTGTGTAAGTTCTGATCACCTCTACCTGCATGACATCTAAAACACAGACATGTCCATCACTTCAGATAAGCTGCACTGGCTTTATTTCAATAGATGTGAATATTTTGAAATCAATGTGGGAAAAAAAAAAACAGTTCATTAAATGACCACAAGGTGGTGCAACAGGCTAAAAGGAGCAGCGAGGGACCCCTTTAAGTGTGTGCGTCACAACTTACTTGTCCTGTCCTGACTCTTGTTGTTGTTGACGTTCTGGCCCAGAGCGCTGATCCATCGAGCTCGTTCATTCCTAAAAGCACACATATCAGCGTGTTATTTAACCCTCCGAGACCCACAACAGACCGTTTTTTTTTTTTTTTGGCTTTTTTTAGGGGGTTAGCAGGTCAACAGCGATGATAATAGAACTATATGATGGCCATTGCTATCCCCTATTTTGTCTCATAAGTTTCTGCAGCAATCTTTGGGTTTTTACACAGATTTGGTGCTAAATGAAACCATTTGTACCAATCACAAATTCATTAAAATGATCAAAAATGCCTCTAAAATACCATGTTAAGACACCAAGACCTTGAGAAACACCAGAGAAAAAGCCATGCTGTGATTGAGCATAAAAAGCCTTTTGACATTTGGAGATTTCTGCAGGAACTGTATTTTTCAATCATTGGATGGTGAGCACTTCTGTTCTGAAACTCAAAATTGTCAACATACGTAACAACATCCATCCTGAATCCTCTATGTCTCTACTTTCTGGCTGTAAAGTGGTCACCACAGGTCATTTTATACAGTGAGGTCAAATAAAAAAAAAAATGGTCTCAGAGCTTTAGAGCTTTCTAGTGATACCCAATTTATGCAATTCCAAGACTGTTTAATGACCCCAGCATGCAGAAATAATCAAATATGCCACTTCAAAAAAGTGGTGTAACAGTTATACTGCATTCAAATAACGACATGGTTTTTGCCCCAAACTGCATGAGATTGTCATCATCATGTAAAGGGGAGACTCATTGGTACCCACAGAGTTTCCCAGAGAGATTTTCATTCACATATTATGAGGTCAGAGGTCAAGAAAGCCCTTTCAAAATGGCCATACCATTTTTTTGCCACAATTTAACATAACTTTGTAGCACTAATTAAACTCACTGCTGACATGAAACCAATGGATTGGGTTAGGTTTTCTAGTGTCATATCTATAGCTTCTCGTCAACTGTAGATAAAAATAAAGCAATATTTGTGACAATAAAGAGCCACACAGCACAGGAGTCCCTCTTTAAAACACAACCTGAAAGTTATGAGGAGGCTCATTATTTAATCCTAGTATTTCTGTAAAACACTGGGCTACTTTTTTACACTTCATAACACAAATATTTGTATTTAATTGTCCATATATTTGCTTTTGTAATAAATTTATTTGTGACTAGCCTTTAAGTGTTTTTTTTATTTTTTTAATTTCATTTAAGAAATTATCAGTATGGCTATCCTTAAAATTGTAAACAAATGTATTGAATTTAATTAAATTTCATTGAAGTTTGGTATCGCCCATCCCTACCTAAAACTTTCTCACCTACAAAAATGTCGTTTAAGGACATTAATTCTCTCGATTTTGCATTATGGATGTGGCACATGCTATGTCGCAGCTGTGAGAAAGTGCCCAGCTGTAAAGGACAGTCCACTCAAACTAAACCACATCTTGCTTGCATGCTGAAAGGCTATTGAGGCAAAAAGATAATTTAGCTGCCCAGCAAGTTTTGCCTTCCTCCGTCCTCTGTGTTCCACGGCAGCGAGAGAACAGTGGTGTGTTTTCAGTCGCAGAGAACTGAGGAACACGAGGCCGATTCCCAGATGGAGACAGACCTCCTTTTGCTTTCCCTCTCCCTCTCTTGGGTTTCATGGGAAAGAAACAGTGGGTGGTGTCGCACAGGTCAGATTCCACAAAACGCTCCAATTTCACCTGTTCTCAGCGGCTACCGAAGGCGGGGGTGAGGATTTAGACAGAGATAAAGGGGGTTCAGGAAATGAACCAGAGGGGGTCACTGAGGCCCCCAGTGACTCAGCACCGTCGGCTTGAATCACGCAGATAGCTCCAACATGCGCAGACTGAGAGCGCTATTTGTGTGGACGCTTCTTCACAAGGGCCACAAATGCAAGTCCCATGAGTCAGACCTCATTATTGTGTTCCCATTGTACACAACCTGTTTTGATCCTTTTCAGGACACACGAGCTCGAAAACACGGGGTCACGCCATCCTTCTGCAACTAATTGGACCGTATGAAATTACCGTTAAGCTTTATAACATTTACATCCAATAAAATGATTAACCGAGAGGCCATCAGTGTGCACCCACAATGCAATAATACAACTGATAAAGTGCGACATCTGGACTCGAACGATACATTTTACACTCGAGTTACTATCAGTAAATCCACTGCCACTTTAAATATTGCCTGCAGTCCATAATCCAGATGGGAAATAATCACTCACCAGTAAAGTGACGTCAATCATTTTCTATGTTTATTATTTCATATTCATACTTGGTGTGTTTTCCTGCTCTACCACTGACTTTGGAGGTTAGCTCAACTTACATTTTGGTGCCGGTCTTATTCCTTCGATGCCTAACTTATTTATTTCTTTTGCTTTATTCCTTTTGTGAGTCATTGCACTCAATAATGAAGCAACTTGTTTATATCCAAGCAAAAGAAAATACCAAGACCCAAGCAAGGTTATAATAGTTTTGAATTTTCAATTATCTTTTATTTTATTTAGCACTTTTTAATCCTTATTTTTTGTGTTTGCTAGTTTTAGTTTCAGGTTTTCAGAAAGGTCTAGTTTTTTATATATTTAGTTCAATTTTTGTTTGGGCCAGCTATAATGCCTCAGAAGTATGTAGCTAAATATACATGACTGGAGAACTGTGTAGCTATGGCCATAATTGTTTAATCTTCACTACTTTAGTAAAGTAATTGCAGTATAGCGCCAGCTCCTGGATTTCCTAGTCTGTTCAGTTTTTGTGGTTCAAATTCACAAGTTGAATCTTTTTCAGGTTGAGATATATTACAGCTTTATTCATTTTTATTTTATTTGTACTAGTTTTTTACCCAGGCAATATATATTTGTTTAGTTTTTCTTAAGGATATTATTTTATTATTTAGTTTCAGTTTACTAAAAATATTTTTTACTGCTTATTTTCAGTTTAGTTTGAGTTTACCATTAAACCCACAGATGTAAGAGGCTATAGCCATGCCAGTAGCTCTGTCAGTTTGTACTTGGGCAGCTAACTTAATGCTAATTTAAGCATGCTAACAATGACAATGCTGACATGCTGAGGTTTGCAGGGTATAATCTTCGCCATGTTCACAGCATGAAAACATTCGCTTATTAGCACAGTAGAGCTGCTGCTGAGGCTGCTGGGAATGCCATTAACTTAGTATTTGGTCATTAATCAAAGTATTAGAGAAATTATGACCTGATGATGGGATGATATGAAAAGTTAGTTGCAATACATCCTGACTGGAACATGGACGTCTGTACCAAAATGTCATGTCCAATAGTTGTTGAGACGTTTTACTCTAAACTTCAATGTGAACCTGCTGGTGGCACTAGAGGAGAAGGGCTCTGTACTGAGTGTGAATGTGAGTTTTTCTAACATCCGAGCTGCTCTGTGGGAACAGCATCTGTTAGCCATTGCTTCAGACAGCTGGACGCACATGCCGACAGATTCATGTGCACATACGCAACCCGCCGTCCTGACGGGTCGCTTTCTCATGCTTAAACAGCTGAAATACTTTATTCAAACTACGAATGTATTCGATCTGTCGAGCGGCACAGGGGCAAACAGGCAACCGCTTGTTCTTGACAGACACTTAATGGTTATCTGTGGAATGTGAGGCACATACCAAAAGAGGCTCAGGTAAAAAGATAAAAAAAACATCTTTTGAACTGTGAGCGGGACTATATATGCGTTTAAACCCGTGCATGTGAATATTGCATTAGGCACAAATGGCAGGTGCTGACCCTCCTCCCCTTTAGATGACTGCCAGCCTGTGCAGGATCAGTCTATTCAAGAAGCAGAGGGAGTAAAGCTCCCTCTGCCTTTAACCATTCATGATCCCAACGTGCAAGAGAGTGCTGAGAACCATAAATCTATTGTCGGAGGTTCTGGTTTCACCTCTGAAAAGAAGACGAGAGGCCTCGCTGCTGCACTGTAAAACCTCTTTCTCACAAGCAGATAAAGAGTGATGACAGCCTCTTTCTAACCTCTGCCAACTTCAAATCACCACCAGACTGCTGTTTTTTTTAATCTTTCCCTTTCCCCCCTAACTCTTTCTGCTCTCTCCGATCAATGTGTTTACTCTCAACCAAGTCCCTCCCTTGTTTTCCACTTAACCACAGGTCAGAACGGTATACGGGTGCTCCGACAATAACAAGACATCTCTCTGACCAGAGCTGACCAGCCAGGGAAACTCCCAGGCAGAGGGAACGATTCCCATCAGCAATTTTCTCGTTATCACATAAGCAAAAGCAGACATAGTAAAATAATCAAAAACAATAACGCAAACGAAAACAGACCGAGTAAAAAAGAAAAATCAAAAGCGATGCCAAAGTGTGCGACAGACTCCCTCCTCCGGGTTGGGAGTGTTACGTAACCGGTGCTGCTTTGTGTTATGGCTGCATAACAGAATTGTTTTGCTGAAGACTTCTGTAGCTGCTCTGTTCCACTAATAGAGAAGCACTATTCACTCACTCCGGACAGGACACAGCATCAGGGTCACGGGGAAGACACACACCAAACAAAAGGGTACAGACAGAGGACACAGACAGAAAAGGCCAGAATCACAAACGGCACACAGGCGTCCTCCTTGTGCCATCTCCGATCCAGCTGTCTCGTCTGGATTCCTGATGTATTACGTCACTGCTGTGGTCAAAGATCAGTCTATTGCATGCATGCTTCTTAGACCTCACACAGTGATGCACAGAGACAGGTATGGCATAAGCCAGCAACTAGAGAACAAATGGGATTGAAAGCAGAAATGCCCAACGCTGACCAACATGAGAAGAAGGACATTTCTACGGTTTCATTTCCACAAAAAAATAACAGACTCGCCTTCAGTCAGAATGTGTGGAATTTCACATTGTAACCCGACTTGAGCTGCACTTAAATTCAGTGGTGGAGTGAACAGGACGAGGGAAGTGTATGCTTGGTTTTCAATCGAGTATACTTATTTTTTCAAAGCAAAATTATGCATGTACTTGCAGAATAATCATGCACAAAGTAGTCCTGCAAACAGCTTTCTCTGTTTTATATTTGTATATTGTATTGAATATGTTTTGGGTTTTGATACTCTTAGTCGAACAGCACAAACAATTTCAATTCGACACCTATAGCTCTGAAATTTTATTGACAAAACAATCAATTTATTGAAAAAAAAAATAATAATAGTTAGTTGTAGTCCTGCCCATAGCCTGTATATATATATATCCATATGTCCATATAAGTGGACGTAGTCATTGCAGTGTCACCCACTAGTTTGTGGACTGTCATTTTGAAGCCTTGAGTTAGGAATTTTGGCTGTCGCCATCTTGATTTTTGGACATCACCATCTTGAATTTGTTGCAGCTAAAAGTGAAGGGTGGTGAAGCTAACCAAATGCTAGCACACCAAAATGCTATTATCTTTCATGAACTGAAAACACACTGAAAGTTGTGAGACAAAAACACGGACAACTCACAGACACAATGCCGTAGTAGCGAACTGACAATAATAAAGTAACCATGCACTAAAGCATGTCCTGCTTTATGGTCTATTTGACTCTAAATGGGACCATAATTTACTAAATGAACATCATGCTGTATTGAAGAAGACTTGAAACTAGTGATTGAGACCATAAACTCATGTTTACAATGTTTACTGAGGTAATAAATCAAGTGAGAAGTAGACTCATTTTCTCATAGACTTCTATACAATCAGACTTCTTTTTGCAACCAGATGAGTCGCCCCCTGCTGGATATTAGAAAGAATGCAAGTTTAAGGCACTTCAGCATTGGCTTCACTTTTCTGACCCTGAGGTTACCCACTGGTAACCCTACAGCTCTGTTAGTATGTTTAGATATTGCATTTCCATGTAGTAGAACTGCTGTTTTATCTCTCTTTATATCCGAATCCTCTTGCAGTTTAACAAGCTTGTCCAAGAGAAATTTAATGATGATTGTTGTCTCACACATCAAGGCCTCCATCACCAAAACATCTGTCACGCTCAAATAAATCTTAGCTGAATTAAGTGAAAAGTTATTAAAGCTTTCCGTCTCTTTCAGCGAGAACTGCCATCCTGTGATCGACTACTTAACTTACGTTTACAGTGTTTACTGAGGTAATAAATCAAGTGAGAAATAGGCTCATTTTCTCTTAGATTTCAGGAACATCTGTTGCATCACCCACGTGCAAGAGGGATGTGTTGGTAGGTGGATTTTGTTACCTCTTTATACTAAGCTAAGCTAACCAGCTTCTGGCTGTTGCTTTATATTTAAAGCTATGAGTGGTATTACTCTTCTCATCTAACTCTCGTCAATAACATTAATGGATTCCAAATATGTCAAACTATTTCTGTTCATGTCAGTTTCTCACAGACTTCTATACAATCAGACTGCTTTTTGCAACCAAAGTCGGCCCCTGCTGGCTATTAGAAAGATGTGAGTTTAAGGCACTTCAGCATTGGCTGCACTTTTCAGACTCGGAGGTTTCCCACTGGTCCAGTTACTCCATCAAATTAAACAATTTGAAGACTTCATCCCAGGCTCTTGGCATGTTTTCTGACATTTTACAGAAAAATAAGTAGTTTCATCCATAATGGAAATAATCATTAGTTGCAGCACTACTCTACTTATTGTCCTCTCTCCCTAATTTAATTCTGACAGAAACCCAAAATAGGCTGGCTGACACCACTTCAACGTGTCATGTCGGGTTAGATCACTAAATTGGGATGAATGGTCGAAAGAAGAGGAAGTTATTATCTGGTCATCACAAACAAAAGCAGACACTGGCTGCGGTCTAAAAGATGAAACAAGGGACAGTGAAGAAGAGGAGGGGAGAGGGAGGAAACAAACGAGGAGGAGGGATAGTCGTGGGAAACTGCCCACTTAACAATGGGCCGCTGCTAGGCAACAGCTTAAACGATGCCTAGCAACCACTGTAACAATGGACAGTTGGCAGGGTCTCCTCTCCTCAGCTCATTGAGGACTACAGTGAGTGGAACGCTGCACCCTTCACGTCATGACATCTTAGCCGAAGGCCCCAAACCCAGCCTATCACAGGAGGGAGTCTAGGGGCTTTCCACAATGACACACACACACACACACACACACACACACACACACACACACACACACTAGACAGAGTGGGCAGTTAAGACAAGGATACCCCCCAAGTATACATGGGCAGTGCATAAGGCTCAGCGGGCAGCATATTTAAGTCATGTCTGAAAGATTCCCTCCTACACAGGCTCATAGCGGTCACACTTAACACGATTACTGCAGCCGCTTTGTCAGGTTTCACTTAGTAGCAGCATGGGGGCTAACATCACTGATCCACACTGCTGTTTAACTGGAAAACAGGTTTCCAATAGCAACAGGGAGCAAGCTAAACTGTGCAGTGTACAGCAGCGTAATGGTTCCCAACCTGGGAGTCACAGGATGAACAGAAGGGGTCACCTCATAATTACCTGAGCAGAAAATAAGAAATACCTCTGCTACATAAAAATGTGTTCATGGATTTGATTTTTTTCAGGCCTCTGAATGAAACAATGGACCTTATGGAGGAAGCGATAACCAAACAAATGTTCTCTTATTTTTGTTTGTATTGAGGATTTCAGATAAAGTGGGAGTCATCATTCAGCACACCTGGGTAAGTGCAGATTTGAATGGTTACAGATATTTGGAGCTGACTTCTCTTATTTTTTCTCTGCTCAGAAAATTGAGAGAAAATTTAAGAGAAATGTTGCTGCTTGGGTCTCATACCCAATGTCCCACAACTTTTATGAGGGGTCACAAGAGGACATAACATACATAAATGGATCACAGGCTGCGGTAGGTGACGTTGAAGGGTGTTAACAAAATGCAGTTGCATCTTGAGTTTGATATTTCAAGTTTTAGAGTTGCACTGATTTCTCAAGTTATCACATTTAGTATTTTCATCAAAGTGCTTCTGACATCTGACTGTTGCCTCCCCATGAACCTGCTGAGCTTTTGTTATGAGGCTTATGTTCTGCTTTTGAAAATAAGGTCAAATATCTTCAACAACTGATTGAAGCCCTGCTATTACCTTTAACAATTTACATCTGAAAGCTGTCGTAAAATTCAAACTCAGATTAAAGCTCTATAGTCACATCTCAAAATATCACAATACATACCTGTAGAACATTTGGCTGATGCAAAAAAAAAAGTTAGAAAAAGGCTTTAAAAGAGCTAAAAGACATTTAACGCTTCAGTGGGTAACAATTTTTTGGCATCATTGGGCGAAAAACCCATAATAACCTCTCAGCATATTGTAATTTTTTGAGAGAAAACTAGACTTCTGCACCTCCTCATGTCTCTGTTTTCAGACTTTAAAAAAAAGTCAAGCATGTGATGAAGACTTTGACCAATCACAGGTCATTTCAGAGAGAGCAGTGCTTGGTATTTCTTCAAGAGATCGCAACATGACTGTTGGGTCACAAAAAGTCTCATTTTACAGCTAAACAGTACACTAGAAGATCTTTCTAAAAAGATTTGAGGAGAGAAATAGACCTTACAGTAACAGAATATTGATTTATATTTGATCAGCGCTGCCTAGTTTGACCATGTGATCAGAGGTCACGAGTGACTGACGGGAAGCTGGGCGGCAGACTCCAGATCAGCTCTGACATTATTTTCCTCTGGACTGTGAAATCCTGCAGATGTCCTTAGGAGCACCAGAGGAACATGATTTTTTTCAGACTACTTCTTCCATGTACGACTGTCAGGATATAGTTTTTATAAAAATAACTTTTGTTTTTCTCAAATCATGCTTGCTCTAATCTCGCCTACTTGTGTTTTGTACAGTGGCGCTGAAAAACACACCTTAATGAGAATACAGGAGGCGGCTCTCTAACCACACAGGAATGAGGAGGAACAGGCCCTGTGCATATGAAAACACTCCATAACAAAGCCTTCAACCACAGAAAATAATTACAGTGAAAACCGAGTGCGTGCATGTGCACATTTGTGTACATGTGTGCACATGGCCTATCCCTAACTAGAACAAATAAACCCTGCATGAAGCCTAATATATGACAGATCCCCTTTGTTTGTTGGAGTTATATAATCTATCTAAACAACCTTGTGCTTCACTCTATTTGCTATACAAAGAGAGAGAGAGAGAGAGAGAGAGAGAGGTGTGTGTGTGTGTGTATTCATGAATATGAAGGAAGCTCAAACTAGCTGACTATTTCTAAGTCAGGTGTGTGAGTAATCAATCATTTACGCTGCACATGCAAAACATGTCAAGCAGCAGACTTAAACAAAGAAAGCTGCTTTCCCCAGAATAGATGGTTGGGTTAGCAGACGCTCAGTCAACAACACAATGATCTGGTACAGCCGGTCTGCGTTACAGGACGACTGCAGACAGTAAGACTGTATAACAGACTAATAAACTTCCCTTTCCTAGGTCACATAAACAACAAGCAGGAAAGATCAGGTTGTAGCTTGAAAACAGATGTAACAAAACACCCTGTGACCTGTAATGGTCCAAAAAGAGACTTAGACATAAGAGCTAAGGAAAGAGGAGTAATGGGATTTCCTTACTTCAAGTTAAAAAGCATATTAGAGCACATAAAGGAAAGATAAGGGAGTAGGAGTAGTGTTTTATGGATGAAGAGAAGGACCTGAGCTGGAAACACACTCTGCTTTCTTGACCGAAAACCAAAAATATCATGGGTTAAATATTCAGAGGTAATATTATATCACGGGGAAAAAGAAATGATTCCTCACATCAGTTTAACAGCAGATGTTATAAATATGTAACTCAAACGCACGTGAAACCAAAGACAGCACAATCATTAGAGAGGGACAAAGGTTAAAAAATAAAGCACTCACAGCAACTCCGTCCCCAGGATCATGGGCACCTTTTCACCGGAATGGTTGCTACGGAAACGCAGACAGAAAAGGTGGTTGGCGCCGGCTTGCCGCGAGCTCAGCATGCCGGCGGTGCTTCTGACCGGTGACAGGTTGAGATCCTCCGGCTGGCAGGAACCCACCCAGATCTGGTCCCTCAGAGCGTAGTCGATCACAGCGTAGCTGTCCTCACTGAAAGAGACAGAAAGCTTTAATAACAGTTCACTTAATTCAGTTAAGCAACATTTATTTGAGCATGACAGATGGGTGGTGATGGAGGCCTTGTTGTGTGAGACAACAATCGTTAAATTGCTCTTGGAAAAGCTCATTAAACTGCAAGAGGATTCAGATATATAGAGAGATGAAACAGCAGTTCTACTACATGGAAATGCAATATCTAAACATACTAACAGAGCTGTACGGTTACCAGTGGGTAACCTCAGGGTCAGAAAAGTGAAGCCAATGCTGAAGTGCCTTAAACTTATATTCTTTCTCATATCCAGCAGGGGGCGACTCCTCTGGTTGCAAAAAGAAGTCTGATTGTGTAGAAGTCTATGAGAAAATGATCCTACTTCTCACTTGATTTATTACCTCAGTAAACATTGTAAACATGACTTTATGGTCTCAATCACAAGTTGGTAAATTATGGTCCCATTTAGAGTCAAATAGACCATAAAGCAGGGTATGTCTTAGGATGTGGCTACCTTGTCATTAACCAGTCCCTACGTCAGGTCTGGGAGTTGTCTATATTTTTATCTTAGACCTTTAACCCTTTCACAGTATGTTTTCAGTTTATGAAAGTTAATCAGAACTTTTTGGTCTCTTAAAAATGTCTTATTCAGCGTTCAGTTGTACTTCGCTCCACCCTCGTGTCACTTCTGATTGAAAAAAACAAGATGGCAACTGCCAAAATGCTGAACTCGAGACTGCAAAATGGCAGTCTGTGAACCAGTGGGTGGCGTCACAGTGACTACATCTACTTCTTATATACAGTTACATACACATAGTTGGTAACTATTAACTAACTAAGTAGTTATTAAAAAGCAGACAAACAGACATACACACACATTGTTTCAGTGGAAAACTGATGTAATTTGACAAATGTTGAATAAACTCCAAGAACATTTTTCCTAGAACTATATGCCATCAGCCAATGCAATGAGATACAGATATAAAAGAAACACAAATTAGATCAGTGCATTTTTCATTTCTAATATACAACATAATTTCAAGATAAAACAGTAATGGATATTCTGATATTCTTTTGGCAGGTTGGTGTACAAATATATATGTGGATTCAGCTACTTCTCTTGCCTTTTTTCAATGTTTCTGAACATTTAGACAATTAATTTGTCATTTAACAGGAGATTATTCCTTATTTTGAAATTATGGAAGGCCTTACTAATTATATTAAGCATTAATGTCTGTCATGGCAACATGTTTTTCTTATTGTCTGATTACTTTAGAGCAAATATGCTAAATATAATCAGAATGTAAAACCAAGGTAAATAAACCAAAATTACATTTAAATTGCATAATATTGCTGTTTATTGTGAACCGAATACACCACCTACCCACTCCCTCTTCCACATCACATTGAAGCTTATTGATTTCGGTAGAGATTTAGTTTCATGGTGCCTCAGTTATTCAACCCGAGAGGATCAAGACTGTGTGGTAAATCACATTCACCTGGATGATTAATAAATCACCTGTCACATTATGCACCAGTCAAAAGTCCAAACATTCAGCAGTCTACATAACCTTACACTAAATCAGCTGCCCCCGGTTTCTTTAGTGCATGCCTACATTTCCCATGAGTACCTTTACCGTGACCCTGCGTCTAGCAGTGTGCAGTCGGTCAGAAACATCTGGAGCTGATTGTGAAACATGCTCCCTCTAATGCGGCAGTGAACCTGGAGAGAGAGTGTGTTTTCATAGTGCTCTGAAGTTCAGCCCAGCGTGTTTCATCAACCTGATACTGAAACAGCAGCCGAGCTGAGACGCTACCGGACAGACAGAAACTGGCCTCTTGTGAGCCAGCATGTCCATTAGTGTGCCGAACACACAAACACAAGAATGGACAAAGGCAGCGGTTAAACAAACGGTAGTGAACAGTGTATCTGTCCATGTCTTTACTGTCCTGCTCCTTCATTTACTCACACACACACACACACACTAACACACTCTGGGTCATGACTGGTCCAGTCACGGTCGGGAGGTTCTCAACAAGGTTCAACTGTTACCCATCAGCCCCTATTGTCCACCAGTCAATCAAGTTAAAGCCTGTTGCCCACAACCAATTAGACTTCTAGGAAGAGGAGAGAGAGAGAGAGAAGAGAGAGAGAGAGAGAGAGAGAGAGAGAGAGAGAGAGAGAGATCAGATAAAAGCACAGGGAGTGGACCGGAAAGTCAGTATTTGTGGTAAAGCTGCATCCAAGTGTAACCACGAGCTGCTCTCTGCATCAGGTTAACCACACTGACCCGGAGCTTCACAGGGGAAGAGGCGGACATTTGGGAAAATACGCTTATTTACTTTCTTGAGAAAGAGTTAGATGAGAAGATTCATACCATTCTCATTTTTGTTTCTTAAATATTAGATTTTTTACTAACCTATAACTTCATCACAGTATATTTCTGTAAAAGCTTATATGGGAGTGACAGTCATCTAATTCATCCAGTTGTACCACCTTTTTCTATGACAGTGATTCTCAAAGTGCAGCACTCAGTCCATGAAATCATTTACTATCAATTCTGAAATTGTGTTGTATCATTAAAACATGCATATCTACAGATGGGGACCATACAGTATGTGCCAGTAAAACAAGCATTTTGTGTCCATTACTCCCACCCATGATAGCTTTGAGCTTTGTGACACAGCAATAAGTTAAGTATTTTAAAGTCGAAGCACTTACTGAAAGTCAACTTTGGTCTGGTAAATTTAAACATCTGGATTCATTAGGACTATGCCAGTGTTGCTACTGTTCATTTTCTGAAAGCCTTTAAGATCAATACTTAAAAAGACGTCAATGAATGCTGTCAAGTTGAGTCCAAATGCAAATTTAATAAAATCACCCTCTGTTTAAAAAGGTATATAAGTGGGATTAACACTCAATAATATTGCTAATCCCCAGATGTGGGACCAATAAAAAGATTATCTTGTTTGATTTTAGCATGATTCAAAATGAAATGTGTTTCTGTTTATCAGATCTGAAGTATTTATGTTGAAAAGTTTTTTGAAAACAGATACTTCCAATGGTATCTAAGAGTACAAATGGTAGTAAGCATATGCTTAACAACTGCTGCGATCAAGAGGGGGGGGAAATTTTCTCTCCTATAAGGAGTCCCTGTCTCCAGAAAGTTTGAGAGCCCCTTGGATGCAGAATCCCTTCATTTTTTTTTTAATCTAAAAATTAAATAAAATAAAATTCTAATTAATTTAATCATTAACAATAACGACAAAATATAAAAAGGTAATTTCAATGGGATTTGAAGGGGATATTAGTTGATTTTTAATGGATTATATGCACAATTTAAGGGGTTTCTTAAGAGTGAAAAACCCTTAAAATGTTGACAAAACCATGAAAAATTCCCCTGGATTTATACCTTATTATGACAGGCCTTCTTTTTTTTTTTTAATAGTGTTTATAATTCAAGGTTGGTTTGTAATTTTTTATTTTTGTACAAATTGTGTTTTTTTTACCCCTTCTACTGTGCATATAATCAAATAAATGCACTTTAAATAATAGAAAACAATTTGTGTAAACCTAGTCAAGTCACATTTATTTGTATAGTCCAACATTAGTCCAAATTGGCCTCAGGGGGCTTTGTTATCTGTACAGGATACGCCATCCTCTGTCCTGTACAGTACGGCCCTCTAATTTACCAACTCATTTGGGATCCTAAAGATCCCAATTCCTTAAATAAAACATAGAGTAATTCAAAATGGTAACATAAGAATCTCTGTAGCAGGATTTTAGGGTTGTCAGCATTTCAGCTTGTAACAGGCCTACAGGTAAAATGCCTGGAATGCCATTCACATGACGCTGGGGAATGGGATGGGTGGGGAATCTGCATGTTTGTGGGGTGAGTTTTCTCACATGTGCGGGTGGGTGGGTATAGGGTGCTGGATTATTGCTAAACTGAGAAATGAAGGTGGGAAATATTTTAAATATGTGGGAGAGACATGTTAGAAATGTAGGCGAAAAAAATCCATCCACCGTTTGGCTTCCTCACAAGCTACTTACACAGATACAAACACGCAAACTCGCTGGGGTGGAAATCAGTCTAGAGATACAGATAGCGCAGGCATCTACCACACGTCATCACAACTGTGCCAGCTGCCATCTTACTGGTGTACAACCAGTTCTCCGACACAAGCAGAATTAACACAAATCCTCTGAGAGGTGCGGAGATAGGACTCCAAGTCAACCATGAAGGCAGATACACAGACATACTCACACAGTAAGAGCATAATGTTCTGGTGCAAAGTACAGCAGGAGTGTTGAGACTACGGCACAGTCAAACAAACAGAGGGCGAAGAACAGAACGTGTTGGGATTATAGGCTTGCCGCACGAACACACACACAAAGAAAAACCACAAGGTCACGACTACCAAAAAGAAAGGGATAGAACCGGGAGAGAGATGAAAACCTCAGTAATACTGAATGTTTAGACGATGCCCGGCATCACACAGGAAAAAGGGGGGAAGTGGAGATGAGAGAGGAGCCAGCTGGTGTGGACTGAGTGTTATGTAAGTGTTCCTGTGAGCCGGAGAGTAGCAGATCAAAACTTTCCCCCACTGCGTGACAATAGCCCCGTCTGACATGGGCTTGCTTTCCACTGGCCAGTTTCATATGTGATCTAGTTCCAAGTTGATAAATACACTGAGAGAGCGAAACTTATCTTCTAGAAAATAATACAAATAAGTTAACAAGCCCAGAGGTTTAAATCTTTGTTTTTATTATTGTTGATTAATTGTTTTCTTGAGGAATGAATTGTTTGGTCTAATAAACAGAAGAAAAATGGAAAAATAATAATAAAAAAATACATCACTGTTTCACTATCTTCACTGTCTAAAATTAGGTTCTCAAATGTCCAAAGGTAATTGATATGCAGCAATGTAGAAACAGAAAATAGCAGTAAATCCCCACACTGAAGAACTGGGACTAGATTAGATTACAACTGGTTTGGCATTTGTGCTCAACAAAGGACTTCAACAATGAACGGATTATCAAAATAGTTTTCAATTAATTCTGTCGATGGGACTTTCAGATCTAACCTTCAGGCTGTTCTCACAGCCGTTCGATGCTAAACCTACGAAAACTAATGCACTGTAATTCCTATAGCCCATTAAATCAGTTTGTATGTAATCCGTGTAACTGTGAACCAGGAAATGCAAAGAGCAACAAACTGTGTAGGGAGAAGGTCAAGGTGGATTAATGGGTCAAAAAACACCAGACCCAGGAGATCGGCGTCACATTCACTGTGAAACCAGAAATCAACACTGATTTGTCATTTAACTTTTGTACTTAAGAAAGAAAAGAAAGAAAGAAAGATATTCCTTTATTAGTCCCACAGTGGGGAAATTCAGTTTTTCAGTTTTTACACTCTGTTGTTCACACAGTACATATACATGAGTCAATGGAGAGATGTCAGAGTGAGGGGGCTGCTCCTGACAAGCGCCCAGAGCAGTTGGGGGTTTGGTGCCTTGCTCAGGGGCACCTCGGCAGTGCCCAAGAGGTAAACTGGCACCTCTCCAGCAACCAGTTGGTCTTGGTCCATGGGGGATTTGAACCGGTGACCTCCGCGTCCTAACCCAAGTCCTTACGGACTGAGCTACTGCCACTTACATAGTTATTTTACCTTAAATCACATTTTTTTTCTCTAAACCTAACAGAGTAGTTTAAACCTAACCAAGTCATTTTCCTAAACCTAACCAAGTCGATCTTTTCCTAAAACTAACCAAGTTGATTTTTTTCCTAAACCTAATTAAGTAGTTTTGTTGCCTAAACCTAACAAACATTTGTTTCCTAAACCTAACCAAGTAGGTCTTTTCCTACACTTAACCAATTGGTTTTGCTGCCTAAAACTAACTAAGTCGATCTTTTCCTAAACCTAACCAACTCAATCTTTTCCTAAACGTAACCCAGTAGATCTTTTCCTACACTTAACCAAGTAGTTTTGTTGCCTAAACCTAACCAAGTTGTTTCCTGTAAAGACGGAAGTTTATTTTGAAAAGACTGGAGTGGAAATTGACACATGTTGCTGGGCATTCATAGGAAAACGTACAAAAATTAATAACTTTTCAAAAGATGATATATGAATCGTTGCGTGAGGATATGTTTAAACCATATAACCATTATTACTTGACTTGTTAAATGCTGAACCAATAAAGATTTGTTGATATATCTGAAGAAAAAAAATTGATTTGATAAGTGAACAGACGATTAATTTTCAGGTAAATGCTATTGAAGCCCAACCAAAGACATACCAACCTTTAGGATTTCCAAATCAACTACTACCGGTTAACACATATCTCTTTCTCCTGAGTATTAAGATATATAGTCCTATAAAACTGAAACCATTCACAGGTCATAGGTGTGTTTTCTCTCTACTGTGTAACTGCTTTGACCCCCCTTCATTCCATCTGGTGTTCATGGTATTCCTTGAAATGTAAGAAAAATGAGACAAGAAGAAGCCAAGAGGATTCAAGCATTATTGCGTTTGGCAACAAAGCTGGGTTAGCTGTTTGTAAGCTACCCCATCACACACACACACACACACACACACACACACACACACACACACACACACACACACACACACACACACACACACACACTCCAAGTCCTAATGACAAGGGAAAGAGCTATTACACCATAACGTCTATGACCTGGCTGTGCCTGGTCAGCCTTGCGTTCCCCTGGAGTGTTTTTGTTTGGATTACTGCAGATGGAGTGCAGTAGAGTAGCGTGCCACAGCAGGGCTCCAACGCTCGCCCACAGCACAAACTAATATTATAACAGCGTCTCCTATTCAAACGCACGCACAAACGCACACCGCGATTCCGGAGCACTCCCTTTTCCCAAATCTCTCTTTCCAAACACAGGCCTGACACCACACACTGCTGGAGTCTGCCGTTCCTGGATCAGATTCCCAGAAAAATATCACATGGAATGTTTCTTTTGCTTTTTTTTGTTTTAATGATTCTTAGGAATTCTTCGTTTTAGCGAGTGGCGGGACAATCAGTTCCAGACACAGAGGGAGATGGACGGGAAGGGATTTTTTTTTTTTTTTCTGGCAAAAACAGAGCGCGCACACCCACGCTCCACACACGCCAATAAAAAACACATCATTTCGAGGAAGTCCTCTTTCTGGCTTTTTTCATGGTGCTGCCTAAAACTAGAGGAAACGGGGGGGACTCACACACAAGGCTGACAATAAGCAGGTCTACTAGGTCCAGATGACTCACGTCACCGGGACATGCTGAAACCTCGACGACACTTAGAAAAACAGACTCAGGTTAAAGGTGCCAAGTCGCAGCAGGTTCAGGTGACTGCACCTGTTCTGCTTAATAAGCACACCCATAAAGGAGGGGGGCATCTGTGGGTGTCAATCCCTCACTTAATAAACATCCAGCTGATCAAATCCTACTGATAATCACTTCACACTGTGTCTGTGAAGCTGTTCTTGGCCATAAGCAGCTCATACACTCTCCCACAGTGAAAACCAGCAGTTTATGGTCACATTTTCACCCTCAGCACGCCAGAACAGGTGAGTTATGAGCAAAGCCTGCACACCAAGGCCACACCAGTTATATCAAGCACACAACCAGACTCACCTCTTCTTCCTGGTGACGATGAAGACGTCGTTGAAGAGGAAGAAATAGACCTGTTGCCGCGACGTCCGCTTGAGGAAGATGCCGTTGTCCTCTACGAACGCGGTCAGCTCTCCTCTCTTCACCATCCACCTGGAGGATGAGACCAGGGGGAACGGCTGGAAGGAAGAGGAGAAAAGAAAACCTGATGAACAGGAAATGGCAATATGTCTAACCGAATATAATGTCTAAAATGTTGGTGCTGTCAGCACTTCCTGAATCACAATGTGTGTGTGTGCATGTGCGAACAGCTGGCTATGCAGAGTGAGAATATGTTCGCGAGACATCTGTGAATCCAAAATGTGCCAACAGTTATTTTCCCACACTACTTAGACACACAGAGCCTGCCAAGTCTTGTGTGTGCATTGTGTGTATAGATACTCGCCAAGCGAGTCACGGTGGTGTGTCTGCATGTCACTGCATGACTGCATTAGCTCATGTTTTACATACTTAATAAACTAAATAATAAATCAAATAAATCGAAAGAAATAATTTGACAGTTAAATACATGTGTTTGCTTTCTTGCTGAGAGGCAGATGGGAACATCGATACCAACTGGTACATAAGAAGCTACAGCCAGTAGCCGGTTAGCTTAGCATACAGATGGGAAACAGTGAAAGAGTTAGCATGGCTCTGTCCAAGTGAAAAATAATCCACCAAACGTTACCAGCTCCAGGTCAAGACACAATACGACACATATGCCCCATAAAAGCAAAATTTTTCTCACTTCACAAAATGATATAGCCTAGCCTAAAGTGTTATGGTGCCATGTGCCCTTTTCTTGTGAACAAACTTTTTAAATTCAGAAGTACTCACCAAAATGTACTGTGTGTATCCTTGAGCTCTAACAAATGTGTTTAATGTATTTTCTTTCTCATAAAAGCATTTGCAACGTTACATTTTGAAATCTGTTAGATAGCTAGGAGTCTTCTTCTTCCCTGCCTTTAATGGCACACTGCTTATCTTGGCACAATACTGCTATCTGTTGATCAATGGAATCAGTAATGAATGATGAACCCATTGATGGGAACCATAGACTGTATATAAGAAGTGGACATAGTCACCGTGACGTCAACCATTGGTTTGTGGACTGCCGTTTTGCAGCCTTGATTTCAGCATTTTGGCTGTTGCCATCATGGATTTTGGCAGCCGCCATCTTGGCTTTTTGCAACCAGAACTGACATTAAAGTGTGGAGCTAAGTACAAATGCTGAATAAAGACCAAAATGTTACAATTAACTGAAAACACACTGTGAAAGGCTTCAAGCTGTAAGACCAAAATGCAGACAACACCCAGACCAGAGCAGTATCAACCTGTCATGGTAGCCATGGTTGCTTTATGGTCTATTTGACACCAAATGAGACCATAACTTACTAATTGAACATCATGCTGTTTTGAAAAAGACCCGAAACTAGTAATTGAGACCATAAACTAACCATAAAATGTTTGAGGTAATAAATCAAGTGAGAAATAGGCTCATTTTCTCTTAGATTTCTGTACAGTTAGACTCGTTTTTGCAACCAGGGCAGTCGCCCCCTGCTGGTTATTAGAAAAAATGCAAGTTTAAGACACTTCTGCATTGATTTCGCTTTTCAGACCCAGAGGTAGCCCATAGGCAGGAACATGTGTTGCGTCATCCACATGCATGACAGATGTGTTGGTAGGCGGATTTTGTTACCTCTTTCTATTAAGCTAAGATAACCAGCTGCTGGCTGTTGCTTCATATTTAAAAAGGACACCTTCAAGTGGTATTACTCTTCTCATCAAACTCTCAGCAATAACATTAATAAGCACAGTTCAAAAATGCTAAAACTATTACTGCCCGTGTCAGTTGTTAACCAGAATTATGTTGTTTTCAAAAGAAATACTGCCCAAGATGTAAGTGTGTAACAACAGTTGGTGTCCATACCTTGATCTTGAACTCCAGCTGAGAGTTGATGGTATACATCATTTCTGTTCTCTCCATTCTTCGAGCTCCTTCATTACACTTTCTCACCACCTGCTCACGCAAACACACACACATACAATGTCTTTAAAAAGAAATCGACTATTTTTATTGCATTTTTGCAGAAAATTATTTACCAATATCAAACAATAATTAGGAAGATTATCTCCCATCTCTCCCATAATCCTAGTCTCCTATGTCTAAGGCAAAGCATCACTGTGGCGACATATAGATAAATAATATGTACAGATATGCAGGTAAAAAATTATGGAAAATATAAAAACATAAAATCCAGATTATATAACATTTGTGGTTGACCTACGCACCTTGCTGACTGCTTGTAAAGCCCTCTTACACTCTTCATATTGTGCCGAGTCTTTAGGTGTCTTCTGACAGATAGTCTGCAACGCAGATAGTCAGGGCTACAATCAGTTACACTAATTTCTGATGTTAAAAAAAAACACACACACACACACACACATTCCTGCACAAAAATAGACAACAATTCATTGAATCCATGCAAACCGCGGTATAACAGAAGCCTGATAATATATTGATGCATAAAGAAAGCTGTGGGAAGCAATGAATTGAAAAACAAACTTTCTCAGGATCCAAAAGCCACTGAGTGTACAAGCATAAACCCCAGAGTCCCTAGAGAGACAATGACGGAGGAGGACAGCAGAGAGGGGGATGAAAGTAGAGCAAAGGGAGAGGAAGAGAGGGCGGCACAGTGGGGACAGAATAATGTGGTGCCAAAGGAAGCATGAAACTGAAGGAGAAGAAAAAGCATTAAAGGAAACAGGAGAGAGTAAATCAGTTGAGATTATCAAGGAGAAGTGATGTTAGGTCACACAAACATCTTTGAGGTGAGAACACATCCTATGTATATCTAGTCAGGGTAGTATGAAACTGTTGTGTAAGAGTCAAGGTCTTTTAATTGCAAACTGTGTCCTCTATGCACTCACATCCAGGAGCAGGGGCAGGCGAGTGATCCTCTGCATGGGCAGGATAAGGAAGGAGATCATGGGGAGGTTCCTGCAGTCTGGGTGGCTCTCTATTCTGGTCAACACCTCCTTAAAAACAGGATTCTTCGACCTAAAAGAGGACGGAGGGAGATTCAGAAAGCGGAGCAACAGATGTCAAAAGAGAAAGAGGAAAGAAATGAGCAGGGAGGAAGAGCAAACTCAGTCATGCTGGATCAAATCCACACAAGATATGATAAGAACATCTGTTTGTCTGCTCGGTCACTCACACCAGCCTCTGCAGGGTCCTCTGCTGGTAGACCTCGTTGGAGCAATACGTGACAAAGGGGTCGAAGTTGGACTGAGCGTGCTTGTCCACGATGTCGCTGATGTCATCGATCACAATGTTCTGCTGGTGTCTTTCCTCCAGTTCCTTAAAGAACCTGATGTACAGGATGAATACGGGTTAGTGTGTCAGGGATTCACATGCCGTACATGGCGGTAGCACGAGTCAGAAGCACCAAATCATAAGTCATCCCACGCTGGGGAAAATATAGGATACAAAGTCAGAGAGGCAGGAAGCACCGCCAACACCTTTCTTCTAAACCCGCTGTAGGATCACGAAAGAGGAACTCCCTACCTCTTAAAATAGACATAGCCTACCATTAAGTATAACACAAAGGCTTTTCCTCTTCCTGAGCTCCACCAGATGGCCGGATTAACGGCACCCCACATGGCCCAACTTCAAGAGAAGAAGTGTTTTGGCGTGCACGATCCAAGGTGACAAACAGGAAGCTGCCGCACAGAGACAGGACGCTGACCTTGACCGCTTAGACCGAGCTCATCTGCAAAAGCACCCCGACCCATCCCTGTCCCTAAGGAGTCCACACACACTGTGCTATGACTATCTAAGGGAAACTTCTTGTGACCATGTAGCCTTTGCATCCACACCTGACCCCATACTCTTTGAACTTTGAGGGCACGGGATAAGAGAAAACACACACATGTCGCCCTGTCCTCTGACCCCATGTCCTAAAGGTGTATTTAGGGCTTTAACAGGTCAAGGATGCTCAAGTTCAGGCCTTGCTCCCTCCTGGGGCAAAACTCACTGACCCCAATAATAGCATGTTGTCACAAGCGAAGAGGTCAAGGAAGGGGAGTTAAATCAAGGTGATGTCTAAAATTAGGCTGCAGCTGACCAAGAATTAGAAATGAAAAATGAGGTCAACTAGCACATACTGAAAAATACATATTTATCAGTTTGCCTCCGTTACAATACACTGATGTAATTAAAAAGTATGCTATGTTTGCTATGAGTCACACCCAGAGGTAGCAAGTGAATTGCAATCAGTAACACAGCTGCATTTAAAATCTCCGCCCCCCCACACTATCACCACAGGAGCCTGTGTGGGAGCCACTGTTTTCTTTGAGAGGCTAAACTCTAAGCCTGACTACCTCTTCCAAGTAAAATATCATGTTTAACCAGTGCCACAGGCCACTCTATATCTTAAGAGCTGCTGCCCCTCCGTCTCCACGGCCTCCACTCGCTTCCCTGGGGCTATGCAGGTCTAAGTATTCAGGCAGGGAGGGTAAAATATCACATTAATGAGCATGTGTGGCCTGCGTATAGGAATGAGATAGGGCAGTGAGATGGGCTGGAGCACGTCTGAGGAATTGCTGAAGAATTTACAGATACCGTCATTCATGTAAAGTGGGAATGAGGGCATAAATTAAATTTACAAATAATGTCCATGTCAATCCATGTGTGCCTAAGAAGCTGCAGAAAGTGAGGAGGATTATTGATTTTTCTATCATGATAATGGAGATAAGTGTAGATGGTATATATACTGTGGGTAATGAGGAGGGGGCTGCAATCCTTGAACAAATGTCATGAACAGTTGCACAGCCAGGGAGGCAGTGACTGCTCTGGGTAAACTTACAACCTAGGCAACAGAAAGACTAAGGCTAGCTTAACCTCATTTCGCACTCAGATTTATTAACCACTATTATTAACATTGGGTTTTTGAGAATAACCCTGAAAACTTGGTAAAAACATGTTGGCAGAGTAGGTTCAGTAAATTTGTGGCTAATGGAGGGAAAGAAGTGAAGACTGTAAACATCGTACTAATTGTAGTGTCTTTTGTCCCAATAGCAGCCTTGTGAGGCATCCCATTATCATACTGAATAGTAATCTCATAAAAAACATGAGAAGTGGTACCATAGTTACAAGCACCGACACATATGAGGCTAATAAAAAACACATGCGCTTAGAAAGCCTTCTGTCAATCATTTGTAGAAATAATGGAGCAACACAGTAATTGCTGAGGCAGCACAGTTTTTCATCAATCTCAACTTTCATGGCCTTTCATGCATGTGAGTGTTTCAGTTTATGGAATTCTTGGAAGTGCACAGTTACCTGGCCATGAATATCATTAAACAGTCCAACACACGCATGCTCTATAAATCATGACGGATAGGGAAACTCAGAGGGCTCATAGCAGCACATTTGGGCCATTGTATTTTTCATATATTAACCTATAAAAACAGGCAGAAAACTGCTACAACCGGTCTGTGTTTGAGTCCTCTCAAAGAGCGAGGAATGTTGATAATGAAAATATAAGCTAAATTGTTCTTTAATTCTTTCACTCAGCATGTGATCACACATACACACAGAAGACAATTCAGTGTTGCCTACCCACAATCCCTCACACAAAACTGAAAACAACTCTGATTGAAGCAGTCATGCTGAAAGAATGGTGTCAAGTGTTGGAACACACCCCCACATGGAAAGAGTGCGGTCGACTGACTTTTATGTGCTGTTAAATAAGAAAATTATCCAGCTCATTAACCAAAACCACAAACCACAAACACTGATAGACGTTTAGGGAACATGTAAGAGCAGCCTAAATATAGTAACCAAAGACGTTTCCACAGTGAGTACCAAACAAGACAACACACAGTGAGTAGGGATGTCACAAAAACCAATACTTCTGTACTTCGATCCAATAATTCTGAAAATGTGACGGTACTCATTTTTCTACAGTAGTATCAATCAGTTGTTTGAAGGAGATGTTTTCACATCAATATAAAATAGATATTAGAGAGGAAATTATAAATTCTTTATCTTTCTAGCAGTAGCTCAAAGTGTTGTTTTGTTTTTTTACTGCAGTATCAAATTGGGTATCGAGAATTTCACTGGTATCGGTATCCACTACTAAATTTCTTGTATTGCGACATCCCTAACAGCGAGTACCAAACAAGAAAACACATATCGAGTACCACACAAGAAAACACACCGTGAATACAAACATGAAAACTAACCACAAGTACCAAACAAGAAAACACACAGTGAGTACAACATAAGAAAACACACAGCGAGTACCAAACTAGAAAACACATTACAACACAACTGCGCACTTACTTCTTGCTGGCCTCGCAGACGTCAGTGATGTTGGAGAAGAGGTGGTGGTGTTCGGTCTTGGTCATGGACTCCCTGAGCTCTGCCGAGTCCTTGAACATGCGGATCAGGATCTCCAGACTGTGGAGGTAGGAATGCTCCGACGAGATCACCTCAAAAATGGCCTATTGACGGGCAGGAGAGAGCAACAGGAAGGAACCAATGAGAAGGGAGACACTGAAAAGACAATAGTCCATTTATTATATCCACTAGTGCCTTTGCGTGCCCCATTTACCCCACTAGGTCCCGACTTACTCACTGCTCTGGGCATGAATGTGCTCGACATACCTGTGATCTGCAATCATCTTTGGAATGCTATTGAACAATGTAATGTTTATTGGTCTTTCCATTCTTCTTACGACAGGGATTCAAGTAAATATTTATTGGATTATCTGTCCTTCTCCCCTTACAAAGTATCTGCTTTAATGATTTGTCAGTCCATGCTACACGTGTCCTGCTGTGCTCCTTTAATGGCTTTTTTATTGGTGTGGTAGAGCTTACAGAGACCAAATGGACAGCTATCCTCCCCCTGTGCTTAGTAACTTTTAAGTTGGCATGCATGTAGCTCAAAATTGGGTTTTGTGTCAAATCTGATTCCTACCTCTTGTCTTTTGCGCTCCTCCTGACTCATCCGGTCAGAAAGACCACTTTTCTTGACCTAAACAGAAATCAGAGGAAAGATGATTTTAAGATTTCAAGTACAAAGTCACACTTGCTTGACTAGTCTGGGGTTATTTTCAGGTCAGAATCCTTTTGCATTTGTAGCATGGGTGTGTGTATGTGCATGTTTGTGTGCCACTGTTGTCCTCACACACAAAGAAAGGAGCACTTTGCATACCACACTGAATAGAGGGCCAATAAAGCTGCTGTAGGAAACGGGAACAGCAAGATCTTCACTGAAAAAAAGAGGCACAGAGCGAGAGTAGAAATAGGAAATCTGTTGTAAGGTGAAATGTTATTTGGCTGAAAGCATATGGTTAAAAGGAAAGTGCATGTGCGTGTCGGTATGTGGCTGGTGAGATCTGGTCCAGACTCCAAAGATATTTGAATAAGACTGAAACAAAGCAATCTTGTGGAATGAACTGGGTGTGGAGGGCTACTGAGTTAAATCAACCATGTGGCTGTAGGTGAGGTTGAATAAAAAGCACGCCTCCATCCACAAATACAGTACGACCACACATTCACATTATATTGAACCAGATCACTCATGAAGCCAGAAATCCAGAGGCTTTCTTTTCTTCCTTCCACTGGCTTCTTCCCTTGTGCCAAACTTTCAATACCATATCAGCCAAATCAGCTATCAATACAAGGCTGTAAGGATTTACTGAGCAATCCTGTCATCATGCCAAATGAACTTCACCCTGTTGTGCAGTTTCACTGGGTGTGACTGAAACCCAGTTAATTAGGTTGCAATATTCAATAGCTAATTATAAGTTTTGTTTTTTTTTTTTTTTTAAAAAAAAACCTTGGATCCATGTTTCCTAGCTCCAGGGAAGCTCCACCTCCTGAAAACACAGGTGGTGATTCCTGGTATTGTGAAAACTCTGGGATGTGACGTGATTTCATCAAACACTAAATGGCGCGAGGTGCCGGGGGAGAGGTGGGAGGTTAGTTAGGAAGGCATACGATGACAACTTGCATATCTGGTTCTTGGGTTTACTGGAACTCAACTTTTTTTTCCTGACACACGAGGAAAATGAAAGTGTCATGACAGCTACGAAATGTTGAGGAAGAATCTTGCAGCGTTACATCATGTATTGTCTAGCCAGAGACATTCACAGTAACTGATCCACAGCTGTTAAGCAGCTGTGACAGGAAAAGAAAATCAGCATGGCGATGTCGGACTCAGCCCCATTCACCTCTGTATCTTCATGCTGGTATACACAAGAATAAAAGCAACCCAAGATATTTTCTGAATGTTCTCTTCTTTGAATCCAATTTCCCAATTATTCGAGTCCGAGTGCAAATCATTCTCCACTCAGCAATTTCAGAAGTAATCCTAATTGCCTCCATCTACGCCCTCGCCTGTTTTTGCTCCCACATTTTCCCTCCTCAACAAGTAAACAAACAGACTGGAATGCCTAAGTAGAAAAGTAAATTAGCCTCCTCTGTATTCTTCTCTCCATCCATTCCGATCCCAAACTATATTACGCAATGCCACTGCACTTTTCTGGAGAAGCAACATTTTAAGCATATTTGCAGTCTGACGAATGTGTAGAGTTTGCCAACACACTGGCATTTGGCCCACCAGTCACTGTTTGCGAGACTTCCTGTGGGTCTGGCTAGCTGTCTGCCTCCCTGCCCACCCAAGTCCTGGAAGAAATGCTCCCTGATAAACAAAGTGAGGGGCAGAGGCAGGCAGAAACAGTGGGAGGATGGGTATGGACTGTGGCCAAACTGGATATGACAGCATTCTTCGGAGCAGTGGCATTCCAAGACTCCACAGACACAGCATTGAGTGCATACTGTATGTCTCCTGGATGTAAAGGACGATATGAGAGGAATGGAAGCTACACTACTCACCACACTGAGCTGGCTCCAGGAAGTGCGTATAGGTCTGTACTGCACCACGATGCCGTTATCAGGTTTGGGTTCTTTGGAATCAGAATCCTCATCAGAGTCATTATGTAAGGCTTTCTCTTGGTAGTTCTGGTACAGCTCCTCCTCTGAAAACACACATTTTAAAGATCCATCATGCTGAAGTTTCAAAAAAGGAAGTTTGGTTGAGAGAGAGACAGAAAGGCAAAGAAGAACAGACACTAAGGGAGTGAAATGAAGGCGAAAGTGTGGTGGAAACAAGACAGACGGGCGTTTTTCACCTTCACTGTCAAATGTCCGCTGAGTGGTCAAAACTTTCTTCTTATCTGGACTCTGAAAGAAAAGAGCATCCAAATTGCCATAATTACTTGGATAAATAAACACACACACACACACACACACACACCACACACACACACACCCCACAAATTCATTTCAAGTATCCCTGTCACCTGTCCATGACCTGCCTGCATCCTTTCTGCTGACCTCCTCCACTGACCCGTCTAATTACAGAGCCATTGTGTGTACAAGTGTGTATGTGGGCATGGCGTCACATTATGTCACGTCTCCCAACAGCCACATTAATTGTTTCCTTGTAAGGCATGTCTGACCTGCTGCAGCTAAGTTTGCCCCACACTCAGCCTGTGCCGTCATTTTACAATGTGGACTATAAACTCCCAATACTGAAAAGACCATATCGAAGCAATCTTTGCGCACAGCCTATCAGATGGATTAACTAAGTCAAGAAATCAGTTTTAATGCAATGCTAATGGTCATAGGGTATTTACAGGGCTGTGTGTGTGTGCATTAATAGCTCAGCAACAGGCATTTGCTTGGCAGCTGAGTGCTATAATTGATTTCTTTCTACATTCATCTCTCTAAATCTTGTTGCATAAAGCCGATCGGGTACGTTAGTAACATATTTTATATGAGCAACAGAAAGTCAACCCAAACATGTGCAAAATAGCAAACTTCAGACCTGAACATGGCTGCAACGAACGATTATTTTCATTGTCGATTAATCTTGATTATTTTCCCAATGAATATATTAGCTGTTTGGTCTATTAATGTCTGAAATAGTGGAAAATGTCAATCAGTGTTTCCCAGAGCCTAAGATGGCATCCTCACATGGTAACCTCCAAACAGCTCCTGCTCCTATAAGTTGTTTTGTTTTTTTTGTAAATATTTTGTAAAATTTCAATCAGTTTTTGTTTAAGAGCAATAGTGTTTGTTTCTTGAGTACACCCACCTTGTTCTTCCCAGCACTGGTAGGCCTTTCCGTCCCAGGGCTAGCAGGTTTTGAAATCCTGGGGCTGGCAAGTTTGGGTGATACAGGGCTGGCAAGTTTGGGTGATACAGGGCTGGCCAGTTTGGGTGTCCCAGGGCTGGTAACTTTGGGCGTCCCAGGGCTGGTAGCTTTGGGCGTCCCAGGGCTGGTAAGTTTGGGTGTCCCAGGGCTGGCAAGTTTCGGCGTCCCAGGGCTGGTAAGTTTGGGTGTCCCAGAGCTGGTAAGTTTGGGTGACACAGGGCTCGCAGGCTTGATAGTTCCAGAGCTAGTAAAACTTATAGTGCCAGGACTTGCCGGGCTGACCGAAGGAGCAGGTTTATCCTCATCTAGCCATCTGAAGACCGGCTGGGACAAATGATGGGCCTTGGGATCGACTGATGGGACATCCAAGTCTACTCCACTAACAACTGCCCTCCTGTAGGATGTACTCCTCAGGCCTCTTCTTAGTGTTCCTGGGCTATCACTTTCCCCATCCGCCGCCTCTCCATGGCTACCTCCTGTAGAAAAGTAGGTTCCCGTTTCTACCATGCTGAGAGTTTTCAATGCTCGCTTGGAATGATCCAACCCCAACAGCCCAGCCAAACCATGGCCTTGCGGCTCAGAGGGAGGCGCCATTTTGCTCTGCCGGGTATCGGATGCTAAACCCTTAGGGATGAGCTGCTGGGTGCCCATCTTCAGGGCAGCAGGGCTGTGGGTGCTGAGAATGATGGAGGGAGAGGGAGAGATGGATGGGGAAAGCGAGGGAGTGGGGGAGGTGGAGGACATGGAAGAAGAGGAAGAGGCATGCTTGGCGGTGGAAGCCGGCGAGAATGAGGATGGTCTAAGTGGTGCTTGTCCTCTGTCTGCTGGCGATGTGGAGCGTGGGGTCGGGGGGTCTGAGGAGGTGAGGGAAGACAGGGAGGGGATACTGGAGGTGGAGCTGTGGGAGGGAGTGGGAGTACGCCGGGCTGGAGGAGAGGGACTGGATGTGGACAAATGAGAGGACAGTTCGTGATGACTGTAGTTGTTGTTGAGGGTGCGTGGAGTCAAGACAGGAGAGGACTTAAGAGCTTCAGTTGAGGGTGAACTCCCAAATACTATCTGATCTTTCCGTGAGCTGACACCGAGCGGGCTGGACATGCATTTCTGGGGGTCCTGGAGATGCCTTTCCTGCCATACCGTCACCCCATTAGTGCTTTTCCCATTGTCTCCATTATACACTCTATTGTCCAGTGAGGCAGATCTGTTGTCCTCAGACCTAAATTTGGACAGCGAGAAAAGTCCGTTAGAGAGGTGCCCGATGCTGATGCTTCGGACAACTCTGGACTTCTTGGAGGGTTTGTGCAGAATGTGCTTCAACACCACGGTGTTCTTGCCCCAACTCGGGGGTGCAACCATCAGCTTCTCAGCGGGCTGACTCAAGGTGAAGGCACACTTGTTGTCCTCCACGGGAAAGTCTGTCATCATGACCCCATTGATGTGGTAACTGAGGGGTCGCGGTTTGGGTTTGCTCAAGTCCTGGGTTTTTTTACAACTGTCCGTGCGGCGTTTCCACAATGGGGTGATGTTTTTATTGGACAGGTCCACATCGTTTCCGATATCCATGGTACTAAAGATTGTCTGTGACCTCTTCACTACCTGTGTCCAAACCTTCAGGTCACACAGTGCAAACACTGCAACCCTGTAGAAACTGATCCCTCCCCTGTAGGGTAAACAAAAAAGAGGAGTTCAGCACAGTGTCCAAATTCCCACAGTTTACTCATTAACAGGGATTCAGTGCTGCTAAACTTGAACACCAGTGAAAAAGTTGTGGAGTTACACAACACAGAAGCCAAGCCAGTGGAGACAGCTGCTAATACTTTGTATATGCTCATTGGGGTGAAATGGCCTTATTACAAGCACAAAGCTGACAGGGTATTAAGTGTGAGCAATCACTGCAATATTCCACTGGGAAACAATAGTCAGAAGCAACAGTGAGTTTAATATTGTTTCTATCTCTTTTATCACTTAAACTCCACACTTGTTTGCTCTTGTGTTAGTGACAAACATCACTATAAAAGCAAGCATGCCACAGTAATTTACTGCACAACAGAGAGACTCTGATTCAGCTGTAGGCTGAGTGTCCAAGTGTTGTTTCAACTTACCTCTAATCAGTCGATCTGCTGCAGAATGCGCTCATTGTACCTGCGCAGTCAAACAAATCCTTCTTTGGCCGAATAACAACCATTAATGGGCTTAATCCAGCATGGTAAAGAAACCAGGTGAAGTTTGTGAAACTAAAGTTGGAGCTTCAGAGTTACAGCGAAGCGTGTGACCGACTGGAAACTGGTGTGTGCGCGTCTGAAGCGCTCCTGACTGAAGTGCACTGTTTCTGTGAACAGGGGGAGGAGGAGGAGGAGGAGGAGGAGGGGGGCTGACTAGAAATGAGAATTCACAGGAACTCACCTCGGGTACTACTTGAGGGCGTGGTTATGGTTTAAGTGGGTGACCTATTCATATTAAACACATTTAATGTGTAATTAAGCTGCACAATGAGATAACAAACAAGCATAATCGTGTTGGTGTTTATTTAAAGGGGAAGACCACCTAAATTATGAATTCAAATATGTTATTCCCATGGCAGAGGAAAGTTCAATCAATATTTGTGATCATGAGCTACTCTCTCTCAAAGCCAAGAAAAGCTTGAAGGAAGCACAAACCAGAGAAGTAGCCCGAGTCTCAAACTTGTGATGTCATCAAGTATAAAGCCTGGAGCAAGATTTTTGAATTTCCAATTACTTTTTATTTTATTCTAGTTTTGATTTTTTTTTCTATTTAATTTTAGTTTAGTTTTAGTTTATTTACAGTGTGTGCTTCCTAGTTACAGTTTTTCAGCAAGATTCAGGTTTAGTTTTTATTTAGTTTTTGTTTGTTTTTGTTAGGGCCAGATATAATACTGAATAAAACTGAATTTCCCCACTGTGGGACTAATAAAGGAATATCTTTCTTTCTTTCTTTCTTTCTAATGCCTCAGAGGTATGTAGCTACATATACATACAAAATACATATTCTGGTCCTCATGCTACTTTGTTGAAGCAACTGCAGCATAGCGCTATCTTCTGGGAGGTTAAGGTCATTCAGTTTTTGGTGTTCAATGTCTTTTTTATACCGATGCATTTTTATTTTATTTTATTTTATTTTTTACCAGACAGTGTCATTTCAGTCAAGTTTTAGTTTTTTTAAAGGATATTTTGTTTCAATGTACTGAAAAAAAATCACAGCTGATTCGCATTTTGTTTCAGCTTTAGCTTACTATAATAACCTCCATAGACAATGAATGGGAGACTGACTATGTGGATATACCCAAATGAGCTTCCACACTTTATAACACACTTTATAACCTATGACATCACAAGTTTGGGTTTTAGCCCTCTATTTTTTTAGTTCATGTTTACCAATATTTCTGGAATGTCTTAAACAAATAGGAATAGGAATAACATGTATGAATTTTGAAAATGAGCGTAGTTGCCCTTTAATATTGTGACATAATGTTAGCCTATGTAGCTCCCCCAGGAAGTTGACACATTGTCAAGGTAAGTTTTCTTAAGTTCATTTCAAAACAGTCTTTTGACGCACTTGCACAGCTGCATTAATACTAAATGAGCCCGTTGCTTTTGTGCACCATCGAGTGTTAGATGATGTAATTGCAACAAACCTACAGTGATAACTAGTGATTACTGTAAACAAATAAAATAAAATAAAATAAAGATTTTACAAAAATGTCCCAAAGTAGCAAAGTTGTGATAGACAGCAGGAGTGAAGGCAGAAGAAGGAAATCACAGTATTCCCCATGTTAATTGGACTCTAATGACAAACCACCCAACATATATATTTCTAAAGTATTTCAGCATAGATTTATGATTTGTCTAGTCATGTGTTTATCGTAATGTCACACTGCCTCGTCTCATTTAGCTTGGTATCCATACAGTTTCTATTTTATCTGTTTGTTTTGCAGTGACATTTGCAGATGCCTCTACAATGTAAACGGATGATTTATAGTTTTTAATTTCCGCTCCAATAAAACATCCCTGCTGTGCAATTTCAGGCTGTGGTTAATTCATGCATCACAGAAAGGTTGAGATGAAAGGTTGAAATACTTTGTATGTGACAAAAGTATTTTCTCATTAAATCCACACATATGAATAATAACCGTCGTTTAGAGCGACACAGACTAAACACTCACACAGACACTCCAAAGTAGATTTCAACGTTTACGAAGTACTTTGTGTAAATAACTGATGGGGCTGTATGTGGTATGAGGGGGCCACCGTGTGGCTCTTGTGCGCCAGTATTTCACTTATTTGACCACTAGAAGGAGCCATTGTCATGTTTATAAGCCTACTACTTCTCATGTCAAAGCACAGAGACCTTTAGGAGTTGAAGGCTACAAATTAGTTCATAGGTTTAATTTAAGTGCAAATTATTTATACACTGTTCACAAGTTTTGCAGTGCATGACAGACCAATAAATATATGCTGTATGTGCATAACCATCTGTGACTCATCTATAATAGTGTCAAGTTTTTAGGAAAATATCAGACAGGAAAGGAAAGGCAAAGTACATGATTAAACAAATGTCACTGACAACATACAGGTACAATTACAGAAAGCAAGACCAAGATCACACAACTTTGTACACAGCTTGTCAGATGACAGCATTGCTTTATTCTGTGAATAATAGTAATAAAATAAAAGATTGGTTCAAGAAAGATTCAAATCAGCATTATCATAATTATCATCATCAATTACCATGCCTATGTTCTCATGCATTCGTCATACAGACCCCACGTGGTGTGACAGTCCTCATTATGTCCTATAGAGGAAGTGCAGCAGCCTATCCTGTTGTATTGTTTAACAGAGCTATATGTTTCCTCATGTTGTTTTGGTTCCTCTGCCAGCAGATGATACACTCACCTCTGACTAGAAGGCCCAAATACATGTAAGCTCCCCTGAGCCAGCAAACATCCGCCCCGATGAAGAGTTCACGGGCGAGACAGTGAATCTATCACCACGCTGCCGTGTAACTGACCCTGACCCTGACTCTTTGTCAGGGGGCAAACAAAGCAAACTTTGTGGATCAGTGGAGTGGAACAATGAAAAAGGGGAGAAAATGGTAGAAAATGTAATAAGTAATCATTGGTATCTTTTCCACTGAACCATTAAAACAAGGACAGCTCTGAAGTCAAATCTACAGAGTGGACAGAGCTTACCTCTCCAGCTTCTCCAGATCTTTTTCTTCCCCACATCACAGAGCGATAAGGCAGGAGCTTTAGCTTCGTCTGTCTGTGTGGGCTTTTCCTTCTCTGAGCAAAGTCGGTTTCTAGACAATTTGGAGCAGCAAAGTTAAGCTGAATAAAGCGAAAGTAGTGGAAGTGACAGTGTGATCGATAAATCCAAAAGGATCCTAAAAGAAGCCACCTCCAAACTCCAAATGGAGTGGAAGACTGTGGAGGAGTTTGCAGCCCATCAACAAGAAATAAAAAGTAAATTTCTGAGAAATGGATCGCACTGAGAAGTCTAAATGTCTCGTTGAAGCAGGTGAGTAACAGAGGCGATGGGGTCTGCGGGGCATGGTGGTGAGATGTATTGACAAAGGGCTCTAATGGTTTCATTTTCAACAAATTCATGGATTACATTTTTTGTGAAAGCAAGCAGTTGGAGGGATGGGCTGCTCTGAAAGCTGAAGTTAAACCTCAGTGGTCGGGGCAGATGAACCAGTTTTTCTGGCGGAGGTATGTTTCTGAGGAAAAACACAAAGAGTAGAGAGAGGAACCGTTACACCCCCCCACTTTTAGTCACACAAAGGTATCTAGTCTACATATCTAAGTGATCTAGTTTATCTTCAAATGAGTCATCTCTGCAAGTATAAACCAGCTACCCTGTTGACCCTCTGTGAAGAGATCTTAAATGAAACTGCAGTCCAGCGTTCCCCTGCAGGTTTCCTCTGTGAGGCAGCTCCGCTCCACTGATAACACTCACTCACTTCATTAAGTTCATCCTGGAGAATATTAAACAAAGATATGAATTGTTATTAATGCATTTCTCAAAGGACATTTAGGGAGATCTTTTGGCAGTGTAATAAAAAAGTATACTTTCTTTAGTGTATAATCTTCTGATAATAAAAAATCAGTGTGTTTTTGTTGTGTTAGAATGAGCTGTTCATATTTACATAAGGAGTGGGGAGTCATGGAGTCCGCCACGTTTCTACAGTAGCCCAGAGTGGACAAACGAAACTCTGTTAACATTAACTGCTTGGTTCAGAGTCAATAACATTACTGGCTGCCGCCACTCTCTCTCTTACTTCACCACTCACTTCTCACATACACACACACTCTATGCACTGGCTCTGCTTCAGGCTCTAGAGAGGACTCTTTGCGTTTTCACATCTGTTCTCTACCTACTGCCAGATCCTACACACTGCACCTTTAAACAGTACACACATTCAAATGTAAAACGATTCTGATCCTTGTTGAATTAAAAATAAAAGAGTAAAAAAAATAATGCTTTAAAAAAATAATTTAAAGAAAAACACACTCAAAATGTTTTAATATGGCTTATAGCCTAAATGTAGTGTAAATTACAGGAAGAAAAGAATATCTTGTTATACCGAGTGCCAAGGATTACTTCCTTAGCCCCCATTGTTTTGTATTTAAGCTGCTTAACCTGCAGGGTTTAACATAAAGTGTTCTCTGCTGTTGTGTGCATTTGCATTAAACTGCGTCAGACCCCACTGGAAAGACATCTCTGGATTTCAGGATTTTTTCATTCATTCATTTCAATATTTACAGGAACTGTAAAGTGAACAGGTGTGTTTGTTGAGTTTTTCACTTGTTTTAGGACCATTTAAGAGCAATTTCACCAAGATTACAAAAACCAAGAAACTAAAACACTAACCTCTGGTTTTTGGGGACGTTTTCAAGATATTTGTATCTGGTATTTCCACTTCTGCCTCAGTACAAAGAGGATGGGTGGAATTACACCTGGAGTGCTCACAGCATTGGAACAAACACATATAATGGCAAGACCAGTATAACAGGGTCCTCTGGACAAACTAAAGAACACACAATCGGTCATTATTGTAGGGGATATTTCTTTGGTAAAAAATAATGTCCCTATGAAAACTGCCCACAACAAGGCCTGTGAATTAGCAGGCTGTGGTCAGAGAAACAGGAATACTGAGGCAGGTTGCTATTGAATCTTTAAATGTTGTGAGCACCACCCATTCATCTCCACTGTAATATCTGGAGGCAGAAATCTCTGAGTCTGCATGGTTACATACCTTAAGTCTTAACCATGAATCCCTGCCAGGTTATTAAATAGCTGTTATCAACTGCTATAAGCCCAATTAATGGGTTTTATCATTTATTTGATAACGGTAAGATGCTGTAAAGTGGAAGACAGGAGCTGTAGTACAGACCTGTGAAACTCCATAATGGGTGGAAATCGGGGATGATGGATGGGACACAAAACTTAAGTTTTTTTTTTTTTTTTGTAGTTTTATTGTCTAAACCTAAACAAGCCTTTTTGTTTGTTTTGAAAACGTAACATTTCATTCAGTTCTACAAGGTGTTAGAACGTGTTGAATTTAAGTTTCACTTTCATTTTTACAACCGAGAAGGCACAATAGGCCCCCATTGACCTACATCTATGGTCCGTATAGCAAATGGTAACGCCTATTTAGTGGCCAGGTAACAGTCGAGTCAGGTGCAACAACAAGGATCGCAATTCAACAATTAAAGGTGGTGTAACATTTCAGGGGGTCTATCAATCTAACTATGTTTTCCTTTGTTTACTATCAGCTGAAACTAAGAAGTGTTATGTGCTAACACACTCCACTGCTGGACTCTACATGTAATACTCTCCAGTCACACGCATGTCCACTGAGATGGTCATAAACACTGATGGCAAATCAGGACGAGCCAACCTAATACATGCAGCATCGTATATAAGGCGAAGGCCACCTTCGTTCTCTGACACGCTTGGGAAACAGCCGTTGTCTGACTTCCATTGTCCCTAGACTAGTGTTATTATGGTAAGGGTGGCTTCTGAGTGAGGTGAACGGTGATACCATGATGCACTCGGTGGCTCATGTTCCCGCGGTCTTGGTAAGGGAGAAGAGAGTGGAGGGGTACTCAGTTGGATGCAATCCGCAACCATACCGTTAGATGCCGCCAAATCCTACACACTGTCCCTTTAATGCAAATACATCAGTAATGCTCTTGATAAAGTCAGATGTATGATACTATCTGGTATCTGATATCTGACAGCCTTGCATCAGAATTCGCTCATCTGATAGATCGAACTGAATCTGTGCTGGGAGCAAAGCACACAGAAGATGAAAAAGACATTGAAGTCCGAGCTGTGTATATGAATAGCTTGGATGACTGTGGTGTGTGTTTTCCTGCCGGGTGTGCAAAGCAGTGTAGCATATAATTCAGCCACATAGACAATGGGGATAACAACAGTGTCTCGGGAGACAAGAATGCAAGGGTCAGATGATTCCTCATCGTGATGATGGTGTGGCAAAAAAGAAATCTGTGAATGGGGAAGCAGGAGTGACGTGAAGTCAATAAACCCTCTCACCTGTCAAACCCAACCTATATAACTGTATTCAAGGAAGAGGAATTGATAGTTTTGTGTTGTTTCATACATTTTCATATTAGGCCTCGGTGGAGTCGCGCCCCCACTCTCTCTCCTGCATGGTGAGTCACCTGCTCAGCCAGATATTAACATTAAAGCCATGAAACAGAGATAGTGTGAGCACAACATTCCTGAGCTTTCTCGTCTTCTGGCATTTTTTTTTAAAGCCCTCCACGCTGACCTTTTCTCAGCCTACCTATCTCTTTCTCTCCTCTCTTTCCTCTGACTCACAGCCCATTGTACCTCTCCTACTCAGCAGTGCTGTTTGCTCGCTGTCCTTGCCTCCCCTCCCCTCACCCTTCACTGCCACCCACACGTCTCCTCATCCATCCTCTCCGAGAACAATGCAGAGGAGAGCTAACGACCGCAATTACCAGCCGCTATAAGTTACAGAGAAAAACAGCATGGAACAAACAGGAAGCTGGAGAAGAAGCATGTCTAATACATGGACAGATTCACATTATGAATGCATAAGCCATATGTGACCAAACTAGGACAGCGGCTCATTACTGGATGTGAGTTCACCTCAGTGTCCAGTGATAACAGCTCCTTCATGCACACACCCACTCAGCCTATGTACACAAGTGCATAAGGAACCAACACAGGGGGCATCTGCCACACATGCACAGTATTTGAACCCATGCTAATCACCATGGTTACGGACCTTTTGGCTCGTGCGGATTGGCCAGCATTATTGTGGTGACCCAAGATTGACTCCCCCCCTGTGGGTTCTCATTGGCGGTTTGCCCCAGGATGATGATGTCATCATGTGTGGCATGTTGCAGTAGTTGTGGCATTGAGACATGCACTGCTGGGCATGGATGGAGGGAACTGAATGAGAGCAAAGCTGGAGGTGACGGCCACGTTCATATGATTTACAGGAGTTTAGCTTCCTGATAGACGATGATGAAGAAGGAGACACAAAGGCTCTTGTAACGTTGTCACAGACCTGTTAAGGGTGGCTTTTTGTTTGGATCGGATTTCTTGTGAAATAATTACAACTATAACCAGTAGAGGGCATGTTTAGAGCGATTTAGAGAAAGAAGATAGCGAGACAGAAGTGAGAGAAACACATGCAGATGGTCTAATTTACACTTTATGATGTTTCATAGGTGCCGTTTTTCCCTTATGATTGAGCCATTTCCTTAAAGCCCAAATACTCCTGTCACAGTGCATAAAATCAACTGATTTGCCACCAATTAAAGAGCTTTTTAGTGCAGTTTTCAGCCCATCTGGTCCTCAAATAATCTCTGTATTCAGTGGTGTAGTGGTCATTGGTAAATGGATATACTACTAGGTAGATGGGTTGTAGGTTACTGAGGAGGGTATGAGGTGGGTATACTCTCCTATATTACTATGTATTTTTGGTGGGTATGTATTTATGTGGGTATAATGTAAACGGCCAGAAAAAGAGGTAGTAATACCCCATATACCTGCGTATTCCTTCCACTACTCCACTAGCTGTGTTTGCTTAAAGACAAACAGGGTGCCATGCCTTTGGCACATATAGTGCTCTACACCGTGGATCAATAAACTGCACTCACTGATCAGACCAAAGCAAAGCATTCTGCTCTGAAGCGACAAGATGGAAATATAAATGAATACAGCTCATTGACTGAATGACAGTTTGAAGGTTTTATTGCTATCAGCCCCTGTGGAGCTTATTATGGTGTCGTGGATTTTGGAATTTGAAGTACAGTAAGTTTTGGCAATAAATGTCATAATGGGACTCTACGGGATCTAAAGCAAACATCTCAACAGCCCAAGAGGCATGCATAAAGATCAGCACACACAAAAAATCAGAAAAACACACTGCTGTACAACTGAATGGACAGAAACGACATGAAATTAAACACAGTCATATTATCACATATCATCTGCACAATGAAAATATCATTTTGAATGTTCTTCTCTTATAATGGCACATATAGTGTGGTCATACTTAACTTGGAATAACGAGCTGAAGTGTAAAAATAATGTAATATGCACATGAGTAATAATTAGCATGGACTGCGCTAGCAGCTCATGCTAATGTACTTATGCAAGGCAGGTGTAATTTCATGCTATCTTATTTGTTTTGTGCGCCTCGATTCTCTTTATGTTTTATTTCATTAATTTCTAAACTGGTTTTGTAACCTCTATGTTTTGTGCTCTATGTGATGCTGCTTTTTACCAGGACCTTCCTTTAAAATAATGGAAAAATAATCTCAGACAAGGCTCATTCCTGGTTAAATCAAGTTACAAATACTGAGTTTATACATTTGTGGGTTAAAACACTACACTGAAAGTCTGCTGATATGTCTGTGACCAATGAAATTTGAGCTGGGCGTGGCTTTGACCTTTCGTCTTGGGGTGAAACAGTCCTTTTTGGGACCACAGCCAACTTGGACACACTGCTAGCAGAAGGTAAGATAAATTTCACTTTTTAACATGTTTACATTTAAATTACTTTGTATAAAAAATATCTATGATGTGCATGAATAAGTAGAGAAGCATATTTGATTGAGTAAAGATACTTTTTGTCTTCATTTATACACTAAAATGGCAGTTTTTCATTCGTTGCCTCAGGGCAACATTGTGCAGTTAGATCACTTTTGTGTGAACTATAACATGCTAATGGATGGAGATGTGCAGGGATGCATAGTTATCAACATAATCATTTTTTTGCTGTACTATCTACTATTATTCACAGGAAATGGATGCACAAACATTTTATGGGTCTAAGAAACATGATCAAGAGGTTAGGCTCATCCCTTCCGACAGTGAGGATAGTGAGCTCGAGGAGATTGACAGTGAGGAAGAGTGGACTCCAGAATCAGGTTTGAGGGAGAGTTAGGAGATCAGGGTTCAGTCAGCAGAGTAATATACTGTATGGAATGAACATATGTGTGCGTGTGTGTGTGCGCGTGTGTGTTTGTGCGTTTAGAGAGGTATATATGACCTATTCTAATTTTATGCTTACTGGTTTCTTTTGAAAACATATAGCTGGCATGCCTGATGACAATGAGTCACTGAATGAAGAGGAAAATGAGGATGAAGAGGAAAATGAGGATGAAGCATCACAGGAAGATGTTCCACGTGGTGTCCTGCTGTGGTGAGAGAGTACAACAAGAATATGGGTGGAGTGGATCTGCTGGACTCTCTCATTGCACTGTACCGCACCAAAATCAGGTCGAAGAAGTGGTACCACCGACTGATGTTCCACTTTATTGACATGACCACCGTGACTGCCTGGCTGCTCTACAAGAGAGACTGCAGCAGCACTGGGATGAGTAAAGAGGAACAGATCAGGCTTTACACGTTCAAGTCATATATTGGAGAAAGCTTGTGCAAAAGTGGCAAGGATCTGGAGCGTAAGAGAGGTCGTCCCAGTTCCACAATTGCTGGGGAGTACAAAGAAAAGAGGAGAAGAGGACCCGCTACACCTATTCCAGTCCCTGATGTGCGTCTGGATGCCACAGCCCACTGGATGGTCATGGATGAAAAGAAAGGGAGATGCAAGGTACCAGGATGCAAAGGTACACCAAAAGCCAAGTGCCAAAAATGTGACGTCCACCTCTGTTTCACATCCACCAGCAACTGCTTCCTGAGGTTCCATACAGAATAATACAGACTGTGTTTTGTCAAAAATCAGTACCCCACAGGAACACACATTCATAAACATAAACACACACTGCAGCTAATCTCTAATGCACTCATTGATAAACCATTTGTGGCTGTTTGTTGAAAGAAAACTTTGAAATTGTTGTTGAAAGAAACTTTTTGAAATTGTTGTTACTGAAAGAAACTTATGAAATTGTTGTTGTTGTTGGAAAAAAACTCCTTGTAATGTATTTATTGCTTGTTTGTTCCTCATTCCACTTATTAAATAATATAGAAAACCTTGGTGTTTTAGTACCTTCATAGCATCTTGTTGCTCTGAGGCAACAAACCAAAATCTGGTGGGGGGGCTGGGGGGGGGGCACATTTTCTGATTGATATATTACAAGGACCCCCCCAAGGTCCCAAAACTGGGGTGAAATATTTTTTTCCTCATAAAATAAAAATTCATGCCATAGAGGGTTAAAAGAAGAAATTAAAGGGGACCTATTATGCTGTTTGTGCTTTTTCCTTTTTCTTTACAGTGTCATATATATTTTTTGTGCATGGAAAAGATCTGAAAAATTTCCAATCAGAGTGGACTGGGCTTTTCAGGAGGAAGGACGTGGGCGAAAAGAGGTACTACCGCACAGCTGCTGAGAGAAAAAAAAAAAACGCTTTTGTTAAAGCATGTAAACCCAAAATACTAAGTACGCATCTGAATATAAGCATCAGTCCTAATGTATTCCTCTCTATTGATGAAGTGGAAGAAATCAATGCAATCAAACTTCATATTGAGTTCTACCCATGAGCATACACATACTCTATATACACACACAGCAGGAGGACCAACAACTCAAGCAGGAGGAGGTGATAGCATCACTTCTCCCCCGATAACTGTGGAGTGGAGTCTACAGTTGAGTGTGTGACAGTGGGAAAGAAATTTTGAATGTGTCTGTGAGTGACAACCCCATTCACTTCCCACACGCCGTTTCTTCACACTGCTGGAGGGTGAAACTGCAAAGTGAATATTCTTTTATTGGCTCAGTGTGAAAATGGATTAACTGATGAATCCTGATACATCTCTCCCTGCAGCTAACGATTCATCATTGTATTTTTAGGTAAACAGCTGTAACAACTGAGAGCCATTAGCAATATGTTGGCTGTAATTAGGGCTAATTGCTCACCTTTGGGATTTCCTACAAGACGCAAGTCCCGAGGTTCGCACCTCGCTCATGTCTTTCCACTCACAAAAACACACATGATAATGCAACAACAGGCTTACCACTCACCCTGCAGCTTCAGTGTGAGTCATCTGGTGGCAGAGGAGGCTCATGTAGGAACAGAGGCGAAGCAAAAAGGACAGATTCTGAGGCAAAACGAGGGAGCAGAAGAAGACGCTCTTGCACTCTTTATCTGTGGAAGAGAAAGTGTGAAAGGAGACAAGAGGAGGCAGGAACGTAGGTGTGTTGTAAAGTGATTGTGTGTTTGGATGGGAGCGGCAGCGATTTACCCTCAGAGGATACAAACAAAAAAAAAATCATTGTTTAGTTTTCTCAGTGCAAACACACACTGACAGATAAATCAGTGAAAACAGTCATGAAACTAATTTTCTTCAAACTGCATGATAAACAATGGCTTTGTATTGAGGATAAACAAGGAAACCGCTACATGTCGCACACAAGCAAACACACACAATAGAGGGCCACATCGCTGTCCCTCTGCAATTAAAGTCTTAGTCATACCGCACCAGAGGCTATTTCAGTCCTCTTCCAGCCCAGTTTCCTCAGTCATCTTCATAGCATGTTTTTCCCCTCTTCCATATTTCCCTCTTTCTGTCTCTTTTGCTTGGTGACAAGGTTGTGAGTCAAAGTGTATTGATGCTGATCATTATTGATGCATGCAACAAGGCCAATCTGAACCCTGTATCACCAGACTGGTTATTGTCATGTTTTGCTATCAGGTCTGCCTCGTTCTAGTACTAGAGGTCTTCAAATGGTTCAAAACACTGTAGCAAGAATCTTAACTAAAATTAGAACATTTGACCACATTACACCAGTTTTAGCTTCATTGCACTGGCTCCCGATCCATGATCTACTTAAAACGTATACTCCTATCAGGACTCTCCACTCTCAGAGTACAGGGCTCCTGTCTATCCCCAGAGTGAAAAAGAAGTCAGCAGGCCAAAGTGCCTTTTCTTATTGATCCCCCTTTCTCTGGAATAACCTCCCTATAGACATCAGACAGTCTGATTCTGTGGATGTCTTTAAGTTCAAATCAAAACCCATCTCTTTGCAATAACTTTCAATGAGTTAGGTACTTATTCCTTTATTATTTGGCGGGTCCATCTCCACTCTCAATGTATTTTTCAAGCCTAGTAGTGCTGCCAATAATAATATAATATTAATTTTAGGTTCTATGGTGGAGAGGAGGTCATGTTGCTCAGGCTCTACTTGGAAGCTGCTTGACATCCTCCTGGATCCGTCTTCTTATGTGTATGTCCACATTATATGCACCAAATTTTGTCGTATGGATTGCCAACATTGTTCATGATGTTGTTGCTCTGTATTGCAGGATAGGTATCCCTCCTCTGTTAATCGTCCCAAGGTTTCCTCTTTTTTTCTGTTAAAAGGGTTTTTGGGGGAGTTTTTCCTCATCCAATGAGAGGGCCATACTGTAAAGGACAGAGGTTGTCCTGTACAGATTGAGGAAAAGTTTTGATTTGTGATTTTGGGAAACAAATAAAATTGACTTGACCCACAAAACTGGATGGTGTTGAAGAAAGTATTTTGAGGGACAGGCAAAACTGCTCTTTTCACTCCCGCCACAGACACATTCTCATGGAGAAGCATCCAGTTTGACATCTCTCATCTGCGTGACATGAGCACACACCATGTTCAACACTAAAGTCCTACTAAATCACGAGAACACACACAATCCATCTCACACACCTCACTGTCCTGTCACTCAGTCGTAACACAAAGAGGCTCTCTGAATAGATCCCTCCGTTCCTTCCCTTGTCAGTCTTCCCTCCCACACTTCTCAGCTCGCTGTAGATCCACTGTTCCTGAGCGGCCCAGAATACACCGCTGAATGACAGCTCTGTCCAACATGCCACGTCTGCTGCCGTTGACAAATTTGGCAGCATCCCCTTCCTCGTTCATCTGTTCACATCATCTTCCTCGCAGGCTAAATTCCTGTGTTTTTCAGTGGTTTTCATTCCTCAGCCTCTTTCTAATTACTGACCTTGTTGTCAGTTTATCATTGTTTTCTGCAAGGGTCTATAATTCAGGGCTGTCAATTGATTAAAATATTTAATCACGACTCATTGCAAATTAATTGTACGTTTCTTATCTGTTCAAAATGTACCTTAAAGGGAGATCTGTCAAATATTTAACACTTTTATCAACACTGAAGTGGGCAAATATGCTGCTTTATGCAAATGTATGTATATATCTATTATTGGAAATCAATTAGCACAAAACAAAGACAAATATTGTCCTCATAAATACTGCATTTAGCATTAAAATATGCTTAAATCATAACATAGCAAACACTTGACTTTGACTTGCCCCAGGCTGCATGTGATCATCATAAAGTGGGCATGTCTGTACAGGGGAGACTCGTGGGTACCCACAGAACCAATTTACATTCACATATCTAGATGTCAGAGGTCAAGGGACCACTTTGAAAATGGCCATGCCAGTTTTTTCTCACCAAAATTTAGTGTAGCTTTGGAGCGCTATTTAGGCTTCGTTGCAACAAGCTAGTATGACATGGTTGGTGCCAATGGATTCCTGGGGTTTTCTAGTTTCATATGACACTTAGAAGCATTAACACAAATTTGTGCTAATGCATTATTGTTGACAGCCCTACTGTAATTGCAAAGTTGCAAAAGTGCAAACATTTTTTGTCACATGAACCATGTGACAAAAAGACAAACAGCTTGAGGAGAGACATGACACTCGCCACCACCGTGTCAATGCTTCCCAGCATTCGTGACACATTATGAAAGCAGCACGATGGAAATTTTTCCCTGTCCTTCTCCAAAATGTGATTTTCTGGAAATGCCCTGCGGGATGTATTGACACCCAGCATATACACTCTGAGACTGAGATGGTGGTATGAAGTCACTGTCACATAATCAAAGTCTGCAGGGTGCTGAAGACGTCGACAATAAATGATTTAAGATGGCTTGCCTCAAAACAATGATATCATCGGGGCATATACAGACTGACATCACGCCCTCCCCTGCAGTGTGACTAAAGTGATAGAGGAAAATCTTAATTTTAATCCACCATGGTGAGGAAAAGGTAGAGGGTTTTTTTCAAGAAGCAATCTTGGCCAAGAGTGAACAAAGACACTGCAGCATGAGCTCACCAGTGAAAGAAGTGAGCTCATGTCTTAACCGTTAAAGCGGTACACCATGAGACTCAACATGGCAACATGCTCAAAAATAGAGCTTTGCCCAAAATCACTCCCTGGTTCACGCATCCATTATCTCCTTCAAATTACACACATTTATGTGCAGTATCTGTATTTTTTACATCTCTCAAAGCTGACATGAGATAATCATGCGTCTTAAGAACTCACAAGACCGTTGAACGCTCCTTTGTCTTGTCACGTTCAGATGCCATTTTTTTATTGCTCTGTACCTGGCAACGAGCAAATTTGGACGTGACATTTTGTGCATTACCTCATGATATAAGACAGAAATTTGAAAGGGAGCTTTAAGAAGTGTTGCAAGTCCTTGAGGGGTATAAATAGATATGTGTGTGATACCTTGTACTCAAGGTATGGACACAAGGCCTTTTACAGGGCACTATATAATGCATACAATTCACTGGGAGAATTAGGTCATAGAAATTGAAATGGTGGAATGACAGTATCATGAACTCTTTCCTCTTGGTCTGTTCAGCCAAAGTGGCTATCACCTTACTTCAATCTTTCAGTATTTATCCAAACAAAAGGTAATTATGATTGCCAGAAATAGAAAATGTGGTGTTAAAATATCCTTCCATTATATATAACTGCTTATTCTAATCAGGGGGGGGGTGACACTGGGCGAAGGCAGGGTAGACCCTAGACAGGTCGCCAGACTATCTCAGGTAACCATTCACACTCACATTCACACCTACAGGTAATTTAGAGGAGTCAACAATTAACCTGCATGTTTTTGGACTGTAGGAGGAAGCTGGAGAACCCAGAGAAAACCCACACTAACACAGAGAGAACAGGCAAATTCAGACGTTAAAATGTAAAATATATACAGTACATATGGGGAACGGGCTGCAAGGTGGGGCAGTAGTTAGTGCTGTCGCCTCACAGCAAGAGGGTCACGGGTTCAGATCCGGCTTGGGGCTCTTCTCTGTGGAGTTTGCATGTTTTCCCTGGGTTTTCTCCAGAACTCCCACAGTCCCGCAGCTTAACTGATGATTCGAAATCGCCCGTAGGTGTGAAAGTAGGCCCTGCGATGGACTGGTCACCTGTCCAGGATGAACCCCGCCTTCACCCAATGCCAGATGGGATCGACTCTAGCCCCCTGTGACCCCTAACGGGATAAGCGGTTGCAGATGGATAGATGACTTAGTGACTTGCAAGAGACAGATTAAAGAGAAACTCTACCAACTTCAAGCATAAAGATCAGTTTACTCATCTGGGGGAGTTTTGTCATGTCTGAGGGTTATCATTGTCATCAGGCTTGAGACTTGTAATAACTGACTAGAAATTATAGAAAAAATAGCTGACTAGAAAACCTCTGTTATCAACTCGGAGCATGAAGTTGGTGAAGATGAAGGCATGTAACCAATGAAAAATGCTAAGGATCCTCACACCAGATAATAAAATCTATAACTAGTATCTCAGATATCTCAGTCTTTGCTGCACAAATTTGGGGCGGCTGTGGCTCAGCTCTAACATGGCAGCCTCTGCTATCAGTGTATGAATAGGTGTGTCAGTGGGAGAATGCTCTCATGTAGTGTAAAGCGATTTGAGTGGTCATAAGACTAGAAAAGCGCTATATAAATGTAAGTCCATTTACCATAGTCTGTCACTCACAAGTACCCCAACTTTATGTAAATGCAATACTAAATTGTTAACAAAAGGTTAAAACTGATGCAGCAGAGGCCAAAATAACTTGATTTTTAGTCACTAGCATAGATCAAACTCCCAAAAAGCACTTTCAGACTTCATATTCAGGCTCTCATACACTGTTCAGATACGTATACTTACGAAAAGTAATGCACTGTAATTTGTATACATCCCACGAAATCTATTTGTATGTGATCCACAGAATTGTGGACCAGGAAGTTTAAAGAGCAACCTAAGTAGTTTTGTTGCCTTAATCTAACCAAGTTGTTTCCTGTGAAAATGAAAGTTTATTTTGAAAAGACATTCGTCGCACATAAAATGAGGAATGTTTGGAAGATATCATATGAGGATGTCAGGAAGTATAAATGTTAATCTTTAATTTCCTGTTGCATGCTTTTATTTTGGCGCACTTCCTGTTTTGTTTGCATCCTAACCTCTCCTCTCGTTGCAGTCACTTCACTCCCTGCCCTGCATGTCTCCTGCCTTCACGTTAGAGCACCTCCTCCCGTCCTGATTATCATCACTAGTCACCTGCGTCTGATCGTCATCCCCTGCCCTGATTGTGTTCACCTGTGTATAGTTATCCACCTCCCTCACTAGTATATAATGTGTCCTCCCTTTTCCTCCTGTGCCAGTTCGTCTTTAACTGTTTAGTAAAGCGTACCCGCCAGCTCCCAGTGTTTTTCGTCTCCTAGTGTTTTGACTATAGCTTGTATTTTTGACTTCGCCTCTAGCCCGCCGATTTAACTCTGTTTGCCTCGCTGACTGCCTCTTTGTGTAACGACCTACTGCCTGTAATAAAGACTTAGATTTTTGCCCGACACCCTGCCTCTGAATCTGCGTTTGAGTTCACCTGAGTCCGAGTTCAGCCCTGACAGAGGATACCTTACCAACTCAGGCTTTTTGATAAAACTTTACAAGCTCAACCTGAGATAACCTATCGACATCACCAGGTTTTTTTTTAGTTTTATTCTCAAAGTTCCTCCAGCACAGGAAGTACGTTATTCAACTGTTTTCACAAGCTGACTAATCCTCCCCATGAGGAGTAAACTTATGTGTCGGTGGTGTGCTTCTTCAATACTTTCAAAAAAGAAACTGATGTGGCAGAGGCCAAGATATCCACACCTTTGGTCAATATGCCTCCATATATACTGTGTACCTACTATAACTCAGCACACTGTATGCCCACATCTTTCAAAGTCTTCATGCCAGGTTTAAAATTTCCTCAGCGTCGACAAAGCTTCTTCCGAGCACAGAGGGCATTATACAACTGTTTTCACAGTCGGTGTAGCTGTAGCAGCTGGTAAATTAGCTTTGATGTGTAAAATTGGCAGAGTGGCCCTTTGATAACACCATTATTTTATATCTGACAGCAACAGCCATACAATCAAGACCTATTTATATGAAAATATCACAGATTATCGCACTCATTATCGTCGGCGCTCCGGTTCTTGCATATGCCTGATCTTGTTTTACGTCAGTCATGTGATGAGTTGGGTCATAATGCAGATGCTGGACTCCATCGAGGAACAATGTAAACGCTCCACTGACTGACAGCTAACATGCCCACGCTGCAGGAGAGAGACGGACGCAGGGAAGAAAACAATCATTTAGTCTACACAGACAGACAGATAGATAGATAGACAGACAGAAAAATAGATAGATAGCTAGATAGATAGACAGACAGAAAAAGAAAAATAGATAGATAGCTAGATAGATAGACAGACAGACAGAAGATAGATAGACAGATAGACAGAAAAATAGATAGATAGATAGATAGATAGATAGACAGACAGACAGATAGATAGATAGATAGAAATAAAAGACAGACAGACAGACAGATAGATAGATAGATAGATAGATAGATAGATAGATAGACAGATAGAAATAAATAGACAGACAGACAGATAGATAGATAGATAGATAGATAGATAGATAGACAGACAGACATATAGACAGACAGACAGACAGACAGACAGACAGACAGACAGATAGATAGATAGATAGACAGATAGACAGAAATAAATAGACAGACAGACAGACAGATAGATAGATAGATAGATAGATAGATAGATAGATAGACAGAAATAAATAGACAGACAGATAGATAGATAGATAGATAGATAGATAGAAATAAATAGACAGACAGACAGATAGATAGATAGACAGAAATAAATAGACAGACAGACAGACAGACAGACAGACAGATAGATAGATAGATAAATAGATAGATAGATAGATAGATAGACAGACAGACAGACAGACAGATAGACAGAAATAAATAGACAGACAGACAGACAGACAGACAGACAGACAGATAGATAGATAGATAGATAGATAGATAGATAGATAGATAGAGAAGACGACGAATAAAAATAAATAACAACACACACAAATATATATAGATAGATAGATAGATAGATGCCTTTTGGCATCACGTTGCTCTGAGCAACAGTCTTTATTTTTGTACCTTTCTTTCACTCTTTTGCAATGGGAGATAAAATAAAAAGCCTGAGGGTCCAGAGAACTCTAATCTATTTTCCCTGCACCTACACACAGTGAGTCATCTATCCACACTCAGCTAACCTCTCCTTTATCTCCCTCTCTCTGAGGATGGCACATTGGAAAGAGAGGCTTCTCTCCCAGACGAGCTGTTTGACTGTTTCCCTCTCCGACTGATGGAACACTTCACCGTAACACCCTTTCACATCGCAAACTAAATTAGAAAACAATATGTAAAACGGGACACAGGGTTCATTTTGCCTGCTGTTGCCCCTGGAATGCAGGATGTAATGGATTCATAATGTTCGTCCATATTTCTCAGGTTTGTTCGTGTAGTGAAGAGAAGGACAAGCTTTGTTTATAGGTGTCGACACAGCATATCTAATGTCCCCCACTTGGTTAGTCTGGATTTAGGTAGCGAGTTATAATACCATGTCATAGGTGGGGCTTATTTCTTCTGTATAACTGTGACTAATCATAATTATGGTCTGATGTTTTACAATAAATTCATTGGATATTTGGAGCAACACCTGACCTTGTATCCTGGGAATATTCCCACAGGTTTCCCCCAGTCCTTCAAACACACATGCTTCAAATTATTTTATTCACTCGCTATGATACACAAGTGGTTATCGGAGAAAACTCCTACGACAATACAATATCAACAATTCCTCAGAATTAAAAGACAAAACACATAGTCTGTCCACACCCTCTGGAGTGTTTTCTCATCTGACGCCCCCTATCAGCAGGATGATATAATTTGCTGTGCTTTCAAAACCCATCAGAAAATACTGTTAAAAAATAAACCATTTTATGAGCTGACAACACTCTGGTTGAGGTTTAGGTCATAGACTGTACATAAGAAGTGGACGTAGTCACCTTGATGTCGCCCATTGGTTTGTGGACTGCTGTTTTGAAGCCTCAAGTTTGGCATTTTGGCTGTCGTCATCTTGTTTTTTGAAGTATAAAAAATGCTGAATGGGACATTTTTAACATTCATGAGCTGAAAACACAATGTGAAAGGGTTAAAGTTCAAGACAAAAGACAAAAATACATACACACCCAGACCGGACGACGCCGTGGTAGCGACCTGTCAATAACAAGGTAGCTACGCCTTAAAGCATCCCCTGCTTTATGGTCTATTTGACTCTAAATGGGATCATAATTTACTAAATAAACATCATGCTGTATTGAAGAAGACTTAAAACTTGTGATTGAGACCATAAACTCATGTTTACAATGTTTACTGAGGTAATAAATTAAGTGAGAAGTAGGTTCGTCTTCTCATAGACTTCTATACAATCAGACTTCTCTTTGCAACTAGAGGAGTCGCCCCCTGCTGGCTGTTAAAAAGAATGCAGGTTTAAGGAACCTCTGCATTCACTTCACTTTCAGACCTGGAGGTTACCCACTGGTTTAGTCACAAAGACAACATGTTTAGGTTTAGGGAAACATTGTGATTTGGGTTAAAATGACTTGCTTTGCTAAGGTTAGGAGAGCTTTGTCAGCATGGTTACAGTTATAAACATGTGATTATAAATATTACAATCCTGGTCATACTACATATGTATCAGTACATGTGAGTTTATCACACATAATACTAGATGTGAAGTTCTTTTTTTTCATGCTTGTTACATTTTACACGGAAATATGTAAAAATCACATGTTCCTATATTATTAATAATTCACAACACAGCACTTGAACCCAGTGACTTGGATAGCAAACAGAGCTAGGTCAGTGTGTTTGTGGGTCTGTGTGACAGGGCCTTCATTCACCAGAATACAATAGTGCCAGCTTGTACAGTCGCCCCACTGTCCCGTCTGGTGGCCAAATGGCAGAATGCAGACTGAACCTACAGTATGGCTCCTCTTGCTTTACTGTTTTTTGGGTGGCAGACACACTCATTCACGCAGAGCACAAGAGCCCACTCAGCCCACGAGTGAGAAGAGGCATTCATCAAGGGAAAACAGCGAATTTGGGGAACCGTTTGGCCAGTGTTTGACAGGAGGGAAGAGGGCAAACGGTCACACACACAGACACCAGCAGGCATGTAGATTTGGAGCCTCACCATCCAACCCTGTTTCAGTTTCCTGTCAAGGGCCACAATAGTATCTGCCTGCAAGCTGTGCAACCCAACCCTATCTTATCAACTGCAGGCTCAGACACAGCCACAATACTCTACAGTGTGTGTGTGTGTGCGTGTGTGTGTGTGTGTGTGTGTGTGTGTGTGTGTGTGTGTGTGTGCACCCCAGGAGGCATGGGGAATGAATTCACTTCACAGGAATGCACAGCTGAGTCTGGGTGTTTTTACATCAAAACACCTACTGTGTGTTTTTGATGAACAGTTGCTACTTTCTCCTCATTTTTCCATTAACGCTTGTGTTTTGTTGACTTTACTTTCTTGTTGTTTTTGGGGTCCCAGAGACCCCTCGGGTCTATGTGCAAAGTAATAATAATAAAAACTGCAAAATCAACCCTTTTTTCTTCAAGTATCTTGTTTTTTTTGTCTGATCTTATTAAAATCCAATATGCATAAAAGTATTAAAGTTGCCACAAACTTGCAAGCTTTGATAAAAGTGACAAAATAAGGAAATGAGCAGAAACACTGCATACCACAAGGAAATATTTCATGTTTTATACGTTATTAGGGTCTGCATGAATAAAAAGACATTCCTTTGATTTGCCATTTACAGACAAAAGGATGTTTGTGTTTGGGGTCAGTTAAAGAGGACCTATTATGTTCATTTTCAGGTTCACACTTGTATTTTGGGTTTCTATTATAATATGCTTACATGCTATAAAGGTCTTATTGATTTTCTTTAAAAAAAATCTGATTGTTAATTCATCATGTTCAAAATTTTGACGGGTCCAAAATTAATGTTTTCTTTATCTCTGTGGAAGATATCTGATGCTCAGTTCACACTTCTAACAAGGCTTGTGAGCCAATTGCATAACAACAGTGGTATCACGTAGTACCAGCGAGTGAAGAAAAAAACTGGCTGAGTTTGATGTTAAGTACCTGGCAACCACTTGTTGTGAACCAAATGCAATGAAATGGGGAGGGGGAATGTGACACCGAGTGGCTGATTGTTTTCAGTGTTATCAATAGCACCTTTAATGTTCAAAAAAATGCTTTTTTTTCCCTCATACCGGCTGTGCAGCAGAACCTATTTTAACCCTTTGTCTGAAACACTCTGTTTGAGCTCTGCTCCCCACCCCTCCCAAAAAGCCCAGTCTGCTCTGATTGGTCAGCTGGCTCACTGTTGTGATTGGTCAACTAAACCAAGCTCTTCAGACTCCACTACAGTTTTGTTTGAGGGTGTGCCAAACTAACCACTACGCTGGTATTAGCCAAAATGTGTTACTTGATGACATCACCATGTTACAGAGGAAAAGGCTGGACATCAAGCAAGGCATTTCAGGCAAAGTGTTTCTGTGGGGGAGAGTAACTCCCTTGGCGTAGACTTTGGGCTTTATAAATTTGCAGACATTTTAAAAAAACAATATAACACAATGAAACACCTTAAGGGAAAAAGCAAAAAAGCATAACTGGTCTTCTTTAAAGCCCAGCAAAGCCTAACTGCCTGTAACAGTGAGAGTTGGGCCTGTGGGAGGTGGTGTGTCGAAATTGTTTCAGATTTAGGAGGAAATTAGCAGCCATCTTGGAGCAATAAGAATCTGATTCATTCAATGCAAAAAAAGAAGCAATTGTAATGAAACTGGGAAAAGTCATGAAGCATCAAGATGATGAAAATCTATCTAGGCTTGCAGTTGTGTCTTCTATAACCTACACAAGTATCGCTAGTAGTGTTAGTTTGTTGTTTGTATTTAACTAGATACAGGCCCCTTTCATCCTATATTTTTGATTTGTATCTGCTTATTGTCTTCTCTGTATGCATGTACACTGTCTCTGCAGCTGTTACATTCTTAAGAGAACATATCATCTTGTCCTGGCTTGAATACTTGCATCCTCACCGCCTACAGTTTTCTGAAAATAGACAAATAACCCATGGGGAGCCTGAGAGAGACTGCACCTTGAGAAACAGTAAATTGCCGTTTGCCATTGCCTCATCTTCCCTCTCACTTTCTTCAAAAGTTTTGGGAGTGTGCACACCTATGAACAACTATTACACCAAATACTGAAATCCAAAGGAAAAATGATTAGACAAGAGACTGAATACTAGACAATGCTTGAAGCGAAATGTCAAAAAACAAAAACACCGTCTTCTGTTTTAAGCTTTCCAGACTGAGATTTTGTGCACAAGCCTGGAGCCAGACCTGTGAATCACATCAGCTACTTTACAAACAAGTCCCGACCTGAAAAACTGCAACAAAAATGTTTTGGATTGCATGGATTTTGATTGCTTGTTACACTAGTATACGCAACTTTTATTTGTATGTCAGAGACAGGATATTTTGCACAAAGGTTGCCTTTAGGCCAATCATTCAAACAAAGAGTCGATACTGACTTCAAATTTTCTGGAAAATTTAGAAAATGATAGCTAATCTTATGTCCAGTAAAAGCAGCTTTAGGAGTTAAAGGTTAACTGCGGTATTTTTTCAACCTGGACTATTTTCCCATGTTTTTGTGTCTAACTGAATGATAGTGACAACAATTTTTGAAATTGGTCCAGTATTGAGGGAGAACGCTGGAACTGGCAGCTGCTCACTGGTTTCAATATGGTGCGATTGGGGCAAGTTGGCACCATCATTTACGTCCACTAAAACACTCGTTTTCACCATGATAGGTTCTGATTATTATCAGAAGCTTCTGGCATTATGGAAAGAGTCTCTCCCAAGGATGAGTCTCGCTCTGAAATCTGGCAAGGTGACATGTTGCCGGAAGACAGAAATGGAGTAGTGGAAATGTGACAGTTTGTTGTGTTGGAGTACAAAAAGTGCAGCTTATTGTTATATAAAATATTTCCAATGTCATGGCTGATTATTGAGTGGATTTTGACAATGTGGATGAGGTCTTTGAATTCGATGGCTGCATGTATATATTTGATTATGCGGATATTCATATTTCACAATGATACTTCTCCTTGACTTGGACACAATAACTTAAAGATTGGATCAAGCGAAAGGTAATAGACTTCATTTCTCTGTAGGGTCCTTTTCATAATGTTGTCAGCCATTTCTAATAGCAATCTAAGCCTGTCAGTGGCAAAAACAAGCACTTTTAGCCAACATTGCATTGATGCTGTTCACTTGCCCTTGCAGCTTGTGTCATGGCTGCCAGTTATGTAAATTCAAATATTGTTGTCCCTATTAGACACTAAAACACAAAAGCATGCGGAAATAGGGTCCAGGTTGAAAGACACTGAAAACATAAGACAACAATTCTCTCGCACATGCAAGTACAAACTAATATAAATATACCCTCCCTGTCCTTACACAGAACTGAGTATCTTCACTAACAATCTGCTTAGTCTGACTTTATAAAAAGAAGAAGAAGTCTGTGGCTAAATTATATCACCTATCATCTGACTCTAATTGCTCTCAAAAGATCTCTCAGAAAACCTTAAACTCTGCCTGGTAAAGGAAATATGTAATTCAGTATGTACAGTACAGGCACCATAATCCTGACCTTTGCATTTAATGGTTAGTTAAGCCTAATCTGAAGTGGCAGTCACAGTAAATTGAACAGCAGTATTACAGTATCACTTCACATAGCAAACACAATAATATATACCATATCGTAGGCAGGTCTGTGCTGGTACATGATATTCATCACACTGTAATTATATACTGTAGACAGGGAGCTGGATGGAGATACAACAGACAAGTGCAGACAGCACCAATTAAATGCTGGTTTAAGTGTGTTGTTGTCATGGTGACTAAGCTAGTAGGCTACCTCTGAAATTCTGTTTCATATTAAATGCCGCTGCTTTTGTTCCCGTGCCCGTCTCTTTATCCTTCACCTCCCTGCATATGTGTCTGTCTCTCACTTTGTCCCTGCCTGTATCCGTCTGACTGGCTGAAAAAAACATCAAAAACCAGTCAACCTGCCTTCAAACTGCCTCCTCTCCTTCTCCGCCCCTCTCTTTGTATGTCTCTTTCCATTCCTCCTCCAGCTGTGCCCTCATCCATGTTACCACGTTCGACAGTTAGCAGACACTGTGGCACACAAGATGAGGTGGGGGTGGAGGATTTGTGCCACGGGGGGTTTGCAACATTTCTAAAGAAAACACCATGTTGTTCTGCGTCTACCCCGGTGTTCTGAGACACAGAGGTAAATGGTTTTATGTGATCTGTCTAATTGGTGAGAGAGTCTGACTGGAGGGGAAGTGTGGGAGTTTTAGAGTACTTTGATTTCAGTGACCTTCCCTTTTCATGCAGTCTGGCTCTGCTGCAAGTCTACGCAGGTATGAAACACAGACCTACAGACAAGACAAACATGCAAACATCCAGCAGGTCGAGGGATCATAGCAGTGGTTTTCCAAGTCTGCAAGCCTTATCAATAAATTATATTTGATTGCTATTTTCAAATGCATGCTGCATATAATTTATAGTTTTATATTGAAACCATTGCAGGCATCCATTTTTTCCTCATTCATTTACATAATTAGCAGACAGAAAATTTCAAATGTGTCATCTATCACAGTAAACATTAAGACTGCATGCAGATTTATCAAAGCTACATTACTGCTGCTTATTTGTGCAGTGCAGGTGATTCAAATCAATTAATAATTCTGGTTTATCACAACTTGGGTCTTATTTTGATGGTTTTGTCCATACTTCCTATCAGTTGTGCTACCATTGTGCTCACCAAAGTAGTTGATGAAGATCTGGCAACACAGGAACAGCTACAAGGTCTGACAGAAATACAGAGATCGGACAGGTTGTAAGTGAAACAGCTGTTTAGCCAGATTATCTGAACAACTTTACTTGGAGGTTGAACAAAAGCGAGTAAATGATTAGTGCATCAAAGTTGAACCAGGAAGTTGGTCTGTACATTGTGAGAGATGTTTGCAAGGCACCGTTTGGGTAATAATAAAAAAAAAAAAAATACATGTAAGTAATCCGTGGTTGTCTATCCAGATGTGCTGAGTCAATGGCAACTGAAATAGATTCTTGAAGCAAATTTGCCTCTCATCCAGAGGGCAACTCTGAGACAGAAAAGTGAAGCCAGTGAAGAAGTGCCTTAAACTTGCATTCTTGCTAACAGCCAGCAGGGGGCGACTCCTCTGGTTGCAAAAAGAAATCTGATTGTAAAGAAGTCTATGAGAAAATGAGCCTACTTCTCACTTGATTTATTACCTCAGGAAACATTGTAAACATGAGTTTATGGTCTCAATCACTAGTTTCAAGATACCTTATGTCAAATAGACTTTTAAGCAGGGTACGCTTTAGGGCGTGGCTATCTTGTGATTGACAGGTCGCTAACATGGTGTTGTCTGGTCTGGGAGTTGTTAATTAAGAAACTTTTGGTTGCCTAAAATTGTCTTATTCAGTATTTAGTTATATCTAGCTCCACCCTCTTGTGTCACTTCTGGTTGCATAAAAACAAGATGGAGACGGCCAAAATGCTGAACTCAGGCTTCAAAACAGCAGTCCACAAACCAATGAGTGACATCCCAGTGACGACGTGCACTTCTCATATACAGTCTATGCTCTAATCCAAAAGGCTTCTGTCTGTTCTGTCTGATTGTCTGACTGCTTGTGTTCATTGCCTCAATCAGATCAGATAGAAATAATGCCCAGAAAAAAACAAAGAAAAAAACAAAAAACAAAAACAGATTTATCCTTGAATCTACAGTACATTTGTAATAGTGACAAAAATAAATACAGATTTTCAGGGTGATGAATTGCACAACTCAAGCAATACTTTGTAGCCAGAGAATTGAGTTGTATACCAAACAAAACTGAAGGGAAACAATGTTTGTCTGGGAACTGTAGGTAGAAATGCATACACATTCAAACAGCTGTGGTTTTCAAAATGGTTAGCTGCAATCTGCAATCTTAACCACACACTGTTAGTGGTAGATTGGCTAAAACATGCAATAGTTGAAATATTATAAACGATATAGAGTCAGGGAGATGGAGTTAGAGAAGGAGAAAAGAAAAGGCAGTGACAGAGTGAGAATGCATGGTTCTCTGAACCGACAAAGTACATAGACAAACATCCTTATGGGTGGTTGGACGTGTGGGAAGAAGCTAAGAGTTGACTTCTGTGTTATGGCTCAGGAAAAGGCCGAATGACTCAGGTACGCTGGGGGCACGTTGCTTCGGAGAAAGATGGAAAGCATGAGATGTAGACAAGTATAGGCAGGCAGGTACAAAGCAAATCAGCCCGGAGAGGAGGAGGAGGAGGAGAAGGCGGCGGAGGAGGAGGAGGACGAGGAGGAGGGACGACAGTGAGGGGAGAAGAGAGACTGACAGATGAACACAAGACAGGCCTGTTGGGTATCGCTGTTATACAACAACAGACATGAAAGTGCAGACTAATTGCAATGCACTAAACAAGTACATGATACTGAGGTTGGACTAAATGTGTGGAGTGTGTTTGTGTGTGCGTGTGTGTGTGTGTGTGTAAACGGGTGGCTCTGCTGCTTTTGCATGTGGGATTTATCTTTGCCCAGCAGGCAGTGTTGCACCATATGGTCCACAGAGAAGATATTCCTAAAACAACACACACACACACACACACTCAGACACAAAGACACGTAGGCTCACACATGAACACAGACATGTGCACACGAAGAAAAAAAAAGTGATGGAGAGAAGAAGAGGAAGAGGAGGAGAGAGACAGAGAGTCATTGGTGAGTAAGATGGAGCCATCTGGCCATCCTGGATTGCGGAGATCCACAGATCACAAACCAAATGATAATTACACAACAAGCTAACGCCATGCTGAGTCAAGCAGCGAATTATGTTTGCTTACAAATATGCAAAACGTTTCGGATAATATCAGACGGCGAGCAAGACAGGAGGGGGAAGGGAAAGTGAGATTAACGAAATAATACCCCCTTAGGCTTTTTCTTCATTCTCCAGACAGGAAGTTTGAACATGAAAATATGACAGGATGACCCCTGAATTCCCCTCACACGACACAGCAGGCCCTCCAAAGGGGGGCTGGCTGGCTGGGGGTCCACTAAGCCCCTCAGAGTCCATATGGTCTGGAGGCTTACGCACCCTGAGATGACATGAGAAGGCAAGCCCAGAGGCTGGAACCATGGACAGGAAGAAGAAACAGGAATAAGGGGGGCATGAACTAGGGGCATGTTATGAGCATTCAGAGATGTGTGCTCATGTGTGTCACTCAAGGAAAGGCGTCATTTGTGTGAGCCTGTGTGTGTTTGGATAGTTATTTGTCTGGCTTCAAGGCTAACTACAGGATGTGTGACATGGTGGAATTTATGTGTGTGTCTGTGTGTGTCAGGGTAAATAAATAAAGACAATAATGACTCTGTGTCATATGATCCGCCTGCACGGTGACACTAATGGCATTAGCCTGAATGAGAGACCTGTGAGGCCTCCTCTAGTCCCTCATATATCCCTGTTTTCTCCCGTCCCTCTCCTGTGTCAGCTCCAGCTCGTCTCCAACACTTTTCCCTCTCTGGCACTCATTTGCTCAACCTCGTTTATTGATTGGTTTTAGATTGTTTTAGACAGACTGTTGCTGCGATGATTAGGCCTACTACCCACCTTCTTAATTGGATGGCATCTCATTACAGCTGACAATTCACACGCTCGGCGATACACGTCCCAGATATCAATCACTGTTATCACGATTGGAGTCAATTTGCAGTTCCAAATTGAAAGAGGATCAAGGGAAGAAATTAAGGTACTGAAGATGAGATGTGCCTGTTTGAGTAAACAACCCGTGAATTAATGGGGCTTTTTTTATTGTTTGTTTTTTTCTTATTGTTATACAGAACACAAATTAAAGAAACAGTTTGATTTTGGGAAATGTGCGAATGTGCTTTTTTGCTGGGGGCATGAAGAATAAACAACATCAAAATGCAAAACACTTGCCTGCAAATATTGCATGTCTAAGGCTTTATTGTGAAAGGTAAGAATGGAGGAAATAAAGTTTGCTGTCTTGGTTCGCACTACGGAGCCTCCATGTTGTTGTTTCACAAATATGGGCGCAACTCTGGTGATTGGTTGATGACTGTTTTTTCAGTGCGAAAGCCTTCGCCATCTTGTTCTTTGCAACCAGAGGTGGTGCAAGAGGATGGAGCCCAACTGAATGCTAAACAAGACAATTTCAGGTGACCAAAATGTTAAAATTTCATGAAATGAAGTGAAGTGCTAAGACGAAAACACAGACAACTCCCAGACCAGACAACACCCCGGTAGTGACCTGTCAATCACAAGATAGCCACGCCCTAAAGCATCCCATGCTTTATGGTCTATTTGACTCTAAATGGGACCATAATTTACTAAATAAACATCATGCTGTATTGAAGAAGACTTGAAACTACTGATTGAGACCATAAACTCATGTTTACAATGTTTACTGAGGTAATAAATCAAGTGAGAAGTAGGATCATTTTCTCATAGACTTCTATACAATCAGACTTCGTACTGCAACCAGAGGAGTCGCCCCCTGCTGGCTGTTAGAAAGAATGCAAGTTTAAGGCACTTCAGCATTGGTTTCACTTCTCACACTCAGAGGTCGCCCACTGCTTTGCACAGTCAAGCTACCTGTTTGCAGTCTTTGTGCTAAGCTAAGCTAATTTGCTGCTGGATTTGCCTCATTGTAAGTACAGACATGAGAATGGTATTGATTTTCTCATCAAACTCTTGGCACAAAGGTGAAAAGTAGTTTCTGTAAAGGATAAACAGGCTTAAAAAAAAAATCAGTGCAAGTGAACGATATTAAAAATTGACTCTTGCAGGAAGCAGCTAGTCAATAACATGTTGACTTTCCAAAACCACCTAGACAGATGGTCCAACCACAGCTAATAAAGTAAATGAAGAAAAATGTGAGTCAGAGAAGAGAGTGAGGATAGACTTAGGCATGGCCTGAGGGAGGGAGGAAGAGAAAAGTGAAGGGAAAAGGAAAAGAGCAGCACAAGGACCGACACTGAGTCACACAGCAGGACAGGAAGTCTTAGATGGAGACACCCTTCCTTCCTGTCAGCGCACTGATCACCAACACTGGTCACCATTCAGTCTCACATCACATGACACATGTGACAAGTATTATGGTGGACAGTATCGTGCGTTGTGCAGTTTATATGGAGCTGTGCTCGAGGCTGCGTTGCCCATGGTAACTTGTTTTAGTAAAACTGCCACATCCGAGACTCCGGCTCCATGTGAAGCCAGTCAGTGTGCAATCTTATCAGGGAACAGTAGGTTTTTCTCACCTTCTGCTTTTGATTTCAGTGCCTGTGATGATGAAAAATTGATCTCCCGGGGGAGATATTTTATCTATCCTCGTGTTTTCTTTTGGTAAAAGCCCACAGGCAGCAGGATTAGGACACGCTGAAATCTCAGCAGCCAGACAGTGAATTTGAGCACACCCATTGATCAGCAAATTACTTTGTAACCAAGCACAGGGTGCCAAAGGCAGAAAAGAGCACTGAGCTCCAGATTTATGTGCAACTCCCATCTGTTAACATGCTTTTCAGTTATCTTATTGTGCCTGTAGCCCAGCAAGATATTTGCATATGAGCACCAACAGATTGCAAATATAATTTTGACACCTTTAAAAAAAAGTCAGCAGGGCTGGATGTAATTTTCACCAGCAGTAAGATCACACCACTGAGAGTGTGAGTTTTCTTAATGGAGTAAAATGGCATAAAGCTACAATGATCTCCAACTGCATAACACACATGCTACATACCATTGCTCCAATGCTGTACCAGTATGGCTGGATAATTTGGCAGTGAGAGACTTGAATTGACCATGAGAGTTATACCACATTCACATATCAATCAGACCATTATTACATGCAACCCAGTGGGAAAACCCAAACCGCCCCCGACCCGTCTGAGATATTAGGAATTGATATTAGGAATCAATTAGACAGCTGCTGCAAGAAACTACTACTATTTCAACAAACTGCTGGAAATATGGCTGCAAAGTCACCATTGCTGGCAGTTACATCTAAATAAAATACATTGAAACAAATGGAGTCAGTTCAGCTAATTTAAATCTACCAATATTGTTTGTTTCTGGTTGCAGTGGTTTACAACTATAAAACTATCAAACAAAATAAGCTAATTTACAGTATATCTGGTGTGACTACAAGGTTAAAAGTGGGGGTAACCATCTTGGAATATAGCTTGAATGCTCCAAAATCAGGTTAGAAGGAGGTTTGTCCTTCCATTGTGCCAATATTGCATGAATGCTCTATTAAATACAGGACTGGGAGCATTTCTTTTGCCTCTCAACTTTGCGATGGTGAGCTGGAAGCTGACAGAGATAACAGTGTTATATCTGAGGGGCAACCGGAGGGTGGGCGCTAAGCTTCCATGACAATGCCGTGGGTCTGGACGGTGTTATCAGATGTAACCGGCGTATGAGAGCAGTGCAGAGTGGTGGCTGTGAGCTAGCCAGTGGGGCAAGCTCACATGGTAAATGGTAAACGAACTTGCATTTATATAGCGCCGTTCTATTCATCCGACCACTCAAAGCGTTTTACGCTACATGTCAGCATTCACCCATTCACACACATTCATACATTTCTGCCATGCTCATCAGGATCTAATCTAAATCCTCATTCACACACTGATGGCTCAACCTTCAGGAGCAATTTAGGGTCAAGTATCTTGCTCAAGGACACTTCAACATGTCGTCTGGAGTAGCCGAGGATCAAACAACTGACTTTCTGATTGGTAGACAACCCACTGTACCTCTGATCTGTGCCCCACCTGCACAAACATGCGCTAAAAGCATGTGTGATCGGCCTGGCGATGTCAACAAAGCTAAGAAAAACTCAGACTACAGCACACTGCTATATCAATGCTTTCCATATTGAATTTAGCACCTTTAAGCACCTTAAAGATATCCTACCCTGTAGAGTTTTTGAACACTGCTGGTACAGAGCAATGTTTTGATGACCCACATTGCATGCACGTGATAGTTTCATGCTGTTCCAGTGATCAAAAATTATGCCAGTGACAAGAAACACAGAAAAGCACAAGCAAATGGCAGTTTGCCAGTTTCTAGCCAATACAAGTTTCAAAGAATTTTTAAACTTGCCTTTGCACATGTTTCATGAGGAAGGAAACACAACTGTTTACATGCAAACTCCACAGGACACCTTTAAGTATAACTGCACCAAGGTCTAAAGTATAACTTTAACACTGCAACGCGATAGTGCTGGCAGCCACAGTACAGTGGGATCCAGAGCCCAGTGATGTGGGTCAGTAGACTGGAGATTCCCAGTGTCACAGGAGACTTCCTCTTCCACAGCTCCACACAGGATATGAGTAATTTCCTCAGAGCATAGCCTCTCCAAAATTCCCAGAATTCAATTCAGTGTAGAGGGTCATATCTGGGACACCTGCTACATCTACAACATATGACAGTTTCATGTATGATTACTCTGCTCCTGTGTGTGGGAACAATGAGTGTACGTGCAGGTGCGACTGAACATGTACACATTGTACCTCGTCAGCACAAAATGATCACAGCGGTTTCGGCAAAAATGAAAGAGACCGATGTGTGACTCATGTTGTAATGATCTGTTGCTATGTGTTAACAGTGATTTGGCTGTAGAGGTATGAATGCCTGGTTCTGACTCCTGCGTCGTCACTAACTTCCTGCTGCAGTGTGTTGGTGTGTGAGGCAGATACTTTGGCATTCTGGGTGGGGCGGCTGTGTAATTTCACAGAGTAAGCTAGAAGTGAACAGTCAGCTGTGCCACGCGCTGATGTGTCCATGCACACTTCCTGTCGGGACCATATTTGGGAAATGTTTCCGAAAGGTAGTAAACATGCTCTGACACCTTGGCTGTGAGAAAACAATAATAATAAACTGTATTTAAAAAAAGAATAATAAATAAAAATTAAAAGTAAAAAGAAAAACAATAACAATTACAAAATAATTTAAAATAAATAAGTCAATAAATAAAGATTTTAATACATTTTATTTACACAGAAATAATGACTGAAGTAATAATATTATATTTCCAATTTCCTTGAAATATAAGGGTTTATTTCCTGGGTGGTTGGCAAATAAAATCCAGGAAAATTTGAGTTTGTTTCATTTAAAAACAGCAAGATGAGTTTAATGTTATCTGAAAAAACACCACAAAAAATAGCCTATTTGGAGGCCAGTGTTTTTTCTTTCCTGCATGGATGAGCTGATTTACTGTTTTTGGTAATGTGATGGTCTTAGAGAAGATATGACCTTGACATTTTGGCATTGTCAAGGCCGCTGTTACCATATATTGGGTTGAAAATGTGGGAGATATCTATGCTAACTGGGACAAGTTGACAAACATATCAGAGCTCACATAAACAAGGCAACACACACTCCTTCTCACTATACATGACAACTTCAGCTCATCTTTTTGTAGCTGCTCTCTCCCACAAGGTTCTTTTTCTGCCCCCCGGTTGCTCAGGTTATAAAAGAGATGTTGCATAAGCATGCCTCGAGAGAAAAGTTTGATGATGAATCTGGACTCATAACTGGGGGAAGGAAGGAAGGAAGGAAGGAAGGAAGACAGATAGAGACAGAAGAGGAGTAAATAACTACATAAACACACCTAGACAGCAACTTGGTATCTATCTAAAAAGCCTCTTCAGTTCTCGCCACACCAAGGAAAACACAACCTGAACTGAAAAAGCACAAAGTGGCAATTTCCTAGAAAGGCATAACAAACCAAATAGTAAGAAAGAGGTGGCGGGAACGACAGAATATGGAGTAATGATGCCAACAGTCAGAAACTCAGTAGACGAGGGGGGAAAGATGATGGAATGAGAAAAAAAAATGAGATTGCAAATGGGGGAGGAAGGTCACGGATGTCACAGCATGTTAGTCAGAATGCTCACGTTGCTGTGGTGACAGGAGGGCAACGCCAGAGTGGTGGGAGGCAAGTCACGTGACCTGGGATCAGGCCCTGGAGGAGGATGCCTCAAACCCTCTTCTGACCACAGATCTACCAGATGGGGAGGAGGGGAGGGAAAGGAAAGCAAGGCAGGAAGATGAAGCTGATTGCAAGTTACGCAAGTGTGAAAAAGTTCAACTCTGAGCAAAGCGGGAAGCAGAATAACGTAGTGAGTGAAGACAGATTTCTTTCACCAGAAGGCCGAGGTTCAGACCCCAACGACATCAAGCATCCTGTCCTGCTGTAGTGTCCGTAGCACCACATTAACTCCCACCAGGAGCCAGATGAACCAGCTCTTCAAGTACATTCAAGCTGAGCTGAGTTATAACTGTGTTCACTGGGTACAGCTTTCCGCATCACAGAAAGATTAGAAAGGATTTACATTCAGTAGCTGTTAGGTGTAAATGTTGTGAAGATAACCACACTGACAATGCTAATATTCACATGCAAATATGTTTGGATTGAAGAGTAACATCCGACTTCAATTACAAAGCATAAAGCCAATAACGGTCTAAATGAGCAAATAGTCAGGTAGGTTTATAGTGCCCACTGATTCTGAACTGCATAAATACAACAAACTCTGAAATGCACTTTCCTACATGAATGCATGTGTAAAAGATAAAACCAAAGTAGGGCTGTCAGAGATAACATAATATTAACATGTTTTTATTAACCTCCAAAAAATCTGAAACTCGAAAATCTCAGGAATCCATTAGTACCAACTATGTAATATCAGCTTGCAGCCAAGGAGGCTAATAACGCTCCAAACCTGCACTGGGATGACCATTTTCACAGGGGTTCCTTGACCTCGGACCTCAAGATATGTGAATGAAAATGGGTTCTCTGGGTACCCACCAGTCTCCCCTTTACAGACATGCCCACTTCATGATGATCACATGCAGTTTGGATCAAGTCATAGTCAAGTCAGCACACTGACACACTGACAGCTGTTGTTGTCTGTTGGGCTTCAGTTTGTCATGTTATGATTTGAGCATATTTTTATGCTAAATGCAGAACCTGTGAGGGTTTCTGGACAATATGTGTCACATGTGTTTGTGTTCTTGAATGATTTCTAATAATAACTATATACATACACTTGCATAAAACAAGCATATTTGCCCACTACCATGTTAAGAGCATTAAATACTTTTGAGCATTAAATACTTGTCTTCTAATTTGCAGATTAATCACGATTAACCATGTGATTAACTGAGATTCTATATTTTAACTGATTAACAGCCCTAAAACAAAGTAATACCTTCATTTACAAAGGATGGTCTGTTAAATTGCCTCATTTGTCTGTAATGTTAACTAGAAGAAGTGATTTATATTATCTAGTGATGCTACAGTGACTTTACTGGACGGTGCTACAGAGTCTTTATTAGCTTTAATATTTTTTTAAGTTTTGAAGATGAGATCCGATTTAGTAAACCACTTGTTGGAAACTAGCTAATAGTTTTTAAGAACTTAGAAATAACCTCACACACAAACTGTAATGGATTTACAAATAGCTGGTACAACCCTATGCACATCCAGAGATACTGTTTTGCTGCTGACTGAGACGTCCTTGTGGTGGAGGAGGCAGCGGTTAGGGGGTGTGGGTATTATTATATCACAAAAAAAAAAAAAAAAAATCTCCCGGGCATTATCAAAACCAATAGTTTGAAACTTCTAACTTTGCTCCTCTGTGGTTTCACCCCAACATTCTGAAATCACACAAACACCACGGTTGGTCCAAATGATGTCGTTTCTCCTTCTGTACATGTGACCTAATGCATCGCTTCTAACCATCTGATGCAAGCCTGTGACCAAGCAGGCACACCAATAAACTACAAGGAAGTATTTGAGGCTGTTCACTTCTTGAAAGTCCTCCAGCAGAATAGCCAGCCTGTCGCTGAAGTGAGAAACCACACCCAAACCTCAGGAGCTATCTGAGGCCTGCTGGAGAGTAACAGCAGCCAAGTGACTGACAGAGCCTGACTCACTCAGATCCAAGGTAACAACAAGCTATCAGAGATGTTATCTTAATACCTTTTAAAGGGGACAAATTATGCCTTTGTGCATTTTTCTTTCTTTTAGTGCATTATATATATATTTTTATGCATGTAATGGTATACAAAGTTTCAAAGCCTGAAGACCAGAAACACTGCCTGAAATGCCTTGCTTGAAGTCCCGCCTTTTTTTGGGGGCGGCAGTAGCTCAGTCTGTAGGGAGTTGGCTTGGGAACCGGAGGGTCACAGGTTCAAGTCCCGACATGGACCAAGAACTGAGTGTGAACAGGTTTACCTCTTGGGCACTGCCGAGGTGCCCCTGAGCAAGGCACCAAACCCCCAACTGCTCGGGGCGCTTGTCAGGAGCAGCCCCCTCACTCTGACATCTCTCCATTAATGCATGTTTGTGCATGTGTGTGTTCGGGTCTGCATGTACTGTGTATAAGTTAACAACAGAGTGAAAAAATTGAATTTCCCCTCGTGGGACTAATAAAGAACTATCTTCTTCTTCTTCTTCTTCTTCTTCTTCTTCTTCTTCTTCTTCTTCTTCAAATAACATGGTGAGGTCACCAAGTTACACCTTTTGCCTTGTGGGCAGTTTGGCATGACCTCAAACAAATCTAGTTCGAGCTGAGCTGGAGCGGAGTCCGAAGAGTTTGGTTCGGTTGACCAATCACAAGAGTGGACCAGCTGACCAATCAAAGCAGACTGGGTGGGAGGAGAGGGGCGGGGCTGGAGCTCAAACAGAGCGTTTCATAGAGAGGGTGAAGAGGTGCTACAGCACAGCTGGTATGAGAGAAATAAAGTGTTTTTTGAACATTAAAACATTTTAGTAGAAATCCCACATTCAAGTAGGAACCTGAAAATAAGCGTAATAGTCCTCTTTAAATCTGAAGACGCATCAAGGCAGCTCAAGGTGCCAATTGGGGGGCGGCAGTAGCTCAGTCTGTCGGGAGTTGGCTTGGGAACCGGAGGGTCACCGGTTCAAGTCCCGACATGGACCAAAAACTGAGTGTGAACTGGTAGCTGGAGAGGTGCCAGTTTACCTCTTGGGCACTGCCGAGGTGCCCCTGAGCAAGGCACCAAACCCCCAACTGCTCGGGGCGCTTGTCAGGAGCAGCCCCATCACTCTGACATCTCTCCATTAATGTATGTATGTGTGTTTCAGGTCTGCATGTACCATGTATGAGTTTAACAGTGTAACAGTAACAGTGTAAATTGAATTTCCCCATTGTGGGACTAATAAAGGTAGATCTTCTTCTTCTTCTTCAATTATATATTTAATCATACCTACAGAAAGATCAGATTGCACTCACTCTGCCATGTCTCCACAAACATAATGACCTAATTTTTCCCCATCATCATAATTAAACCATTGATTGTAACTGAACCCAATCAGGTCTTTAAGCATCCGTTGTCCTCTCTGACACCAGTGAACAAAAGCTATTTATCCACACAGGGGACGTCACAAGTAACTAGTCCTGTCTGGCTGCCTCATTTGGCCTAGTTTCCTTTCCAGATCGAGCTCTGGTGCGAACCAAGGCAACTGTGCTATGATTATCTAAAGATGGGTATAAAGAGCAGTTTGACTGCGTGCCCAGTGGGATCCATCTTGTGACACAGTGGGGCGGTGTCTGGAGGCCTTTTTAGACCATCCCTGCACTCTCTCTTTTATCCTTTATCTCAGCTACTCACTCTGTCTTTCTCTACCTTTATGTCTGTTATAGCTTCTTGGTGATATTCATCCATCTATCAGAGTTGTGATCAAGACAAAACAACAAAAGCTAAGAAACAACAAAGATTAGTAATCTCCACTCAGACTTGAACGGCAACTGCAAGGCCAAAGCCGTGAAATGAACCATAAAGAACACATACTACTTCTTGTCATATCCCAGCTCTCTCCCCTAATCCATCTCTCTCTTTCAGTTCAGGCTAAAGACATGTCCAGACATTACAGTTGAAGGAATGACAGGAATGAGAGGAATTCTGGGGCATTCCCATCTCGACACAGTCAGCTCTGAATGAGAAGGCCACTCCCTGATTTACAGAGAGAGCTGAATGAAGAAACTATTGGATTATCGGTCATGACATTTCTCACTCTCAGCTGACCCTTGTTTTGTTCACTCAGTCTGGTAGGCATACACAATGAGAAATATTAGTTAAAGCAGCAGTGGGCAGAATTGGAGCAAATGTTATTTTAATTTTTTTTCTTTTTATAAAACAATCACTATATCCTGACTGTAGTGCATGAGACAGGTAATCTGGGAAAAATCATGTTCTTCTGTGTCCTCCGGCGCTCCTAATGGCATCTACAAGATTTTACAGACCCGAGGAAAACAACCAATCAGAGACGAGCTGGAGCCTGACATCTCTGAGCAGCTGTCAATCACTCACAAACTCTGATCAAACAGTCAAACTAGGCAGTGCTGATCAAATATGAATCAATGTTCTGTTACTGTAATTATTATTTCTAACCTCAGATGTTTTCAGAAACATCTTGTAGTTACTGTTTAGCTGTAAAATGAGAAAGTTTGTGACCTGGCTGCCATGTTGATTTCATTTGAGGAAATACCAAGCACTGCCCACCAGCCGAAGCACAGCCAATAGGAATGCTCTCTCTCTCTGAAATAACCTGTGATTGGCCAAAGTCTCCTGTCACAGGCTAGATTCTTTTAAAACCTTAAAACAAAGCCACGAGGAGGTGCTGAACTTTAGTTTTCTCTCAGAGCACTTGAATTACAAAATGCTGAAAGGTTATTATGGACTTTTTGCCCAATAATGCCAAAAACACTTTCCTTGCTCAAGCTGTAACACTATCAAGCCCACACGTCTGTGCAGAGATAAACAGCAGCGCTCCAAAACTACTGTACTTTCACAAGCAAAATCTGCATTTTTAAGATTTCTCACAATCATATGAGCAGATATGACACTTAAATGCGTTATCGTCAAAGATTATGATAATAATACCATCTGAGATTAAACTAAATCTCATGGACTAAGTAATAATTGGGTGAAATAAGGAAACTGACAGGTCTAATCCTGAGTTCTGGGGGAAAATGACATGCAACAGAGGAGAGGCATGATGCCTCTGCTGCATGTGTCTGGACAAAGTCTTGGTGTTGGAATGCAGCAGGAATCTAAACTGCAGTGGGTTTAAATGTGCACAACGTGGGTTAACTGCAGTGTGTGTGTTCATGTGTGACTGAAAGAGGGGAAAAACAAAGCTCATTCAGCCTTCTAGGGGAAGACAAACAAGGAGTGAATGGTTATTCCCGTGTTGTTATGGTAATGCTCAACACAAAAAGAAATGACTGTGACACAAACTATTGACAGTGCTGCCACACATATAAACTAAACGCAAGCACAGTTGCATGAATTTTTGGTTGAATTACAAGTGTCAAAATGAGCAACATGTAGAAAAAGAGAAACGGATTTCAAGAAGCACACAGATACGGTACATAACGGGCAACATCTGCCAAGAAAACCAGGCGAAAACCACACACTTGAACACAACAGAGCCTCAAAAATAGCGCAATGACGCTGGGAGAGAAAGAGAAGTCTGTAATTCAGCGAGGAGCCTATATAGTGATTAAGTCCCATGTAAAAAATGCAAACACACCACCCACTCTCACTGCCTCTGTTGCAACACTTCCTGTCAGGGCAACTGCTACCAACAGCAAAAAAAGACTCCACAGATATGATCAGAACATCTAAAATAAAAAAAAAAAAATCAATATTTACTTTATTGTAATCAAGCAAAGTGGAATTGTTTATCTATGGCTGTAAAATCGGCTTCTATGATTTTAAATGTAAAACCACACTTCCTGTGACAAGCAAAGAAAATATACGTTTATGGTAAACTCAGAGAAAGATGATCAAATAGAGCGACACCCTCCTCTCTTACAGTCACCATTCCTGCAGCGACTGAACTCCCATAGGTCACGAGGCCACCCAGAGCAGCCATACCACATCCCAACCCCCCTTAACCATGGCAACCACATCACATGACCGTCTCCCATGACCGGCAACCACTGACAAGCCGGGCCATCTGTAAACCTGAACACAACCGATTTCCTGTTGGGTAACAACTAAAACCAATAGATTTATAAAATAAACCTAATTAAATAAAAAAATAATCACAGAAACACAAATTCAAGCATGTAAAAATGTGGCTTTGGAAATCAGGGACATTAGTGCTGAGCTGTGCAAATAAAAACAGGGACAGGAAGTGAAACTTTCACCTTCTCACTCTTTAGAAAAAGACAGATAAAAAGAAACAGGAACTCGACAGGCCCCTTTCTCTCCAAAGGGCAAATTCTTCTGCTATCAGATGTTTATACCACAGCAAGACACAGGAGCTGGGGGGTGTACATTTACAGTATCTGGGGCATGGCTGTAATAACTTCTCCCTCTCATCCGCCACCGGTTGAACGGTATTATTTTAGTTCAACTTCAGCTCTGTTCATGGCTAATCACAGCACCTGTATCAAAGCACTGGAGGAATCCTCCTGTCGGCCTCAGCTTTACACAGATAGCACAGTTGTCAACTAGCCACGGCTTGTGATGTTTGTATGTTAGATCTGAGATCTGCTATGCAGCGCCACGCGAACACCTCTAAACAGAAACCAAATATAAAGGTTAAGTCTTTTCAGCCTTAGGGAGTGAGAAAAACACACAGGGTGTGTACACACTCACAATTTGCTACTCACGCACAGGCAAAATCTGCAAATACTGTAAAGACTGTTGTATACAGAGATGGACAATATCACTGCTTATCAATATTCAGTCCAACGGTACTGGATAAAACTGGATTATCATTTAGCAAATTATCATGTCTAAATGAATGATTGTAAATTGTAACTTAAGACATTGCAAAATAAGTAATCACAAGAGGAGTTTTGTCAAATACAGTATAATGCATACCAGCTGCTCACTGCAATATGCTTACATTTGATTACTTTTACATGGGATTTGGCACACATTTAGTATATCGCGGTATATATCATTACTAGGGCAGTAAATCAATTAAAATATTGTCTATAGTTAAACGTGATTAATCACATATTAATTGCACATTTTCTGTCTGTTCAAACTGTACCATAAAGGGACATTTGTCAAGTATTTAATACTCTACATGGCAGTGGGCAAATATGTTGCTTTATGCAAATGTATTTATATATTTATTATTGGGAACCAATTAACAGCACAAAATAAGGCTAAATATTGTCCAGAAACCCTCATAGGTACTGCATTTAGCATAACAAAATATGCTCAAATCATAAAATGGCAAATTCAAACCGCTGTCAGTGTGTCAGTGTGCTGACTTGCCCCAAACTGCATGTGATTATCATAAAGTGGGCATGTCTGTAAAGGGAAGACTCGTGGGTACGCATAGAACCCATTGTCATTCACATATCTTGAGGTCAGAGGTCAAGGAACCCCTTTGAAAATAACCATGTCAGTTTTTCCTCATCATAATTTTAATAATAGTAATTTAGCCTGCTTCATAACAAGCTAGTATGACACAGTTGGTACAAATGGATTCCTTAAGTTTTCTAGCTCCATATGATGCCAGTATCTTCACTCCAGATTTAAAACTAACTCAAGCTGCATTAATGTGTTATAGCAATATGTGGTTAAAACAAATGTGCATTAAGGCGTTAACTTTGACAGCCCTATTTATCATAAAGTCTAATTCATATCACAATACTGATTTCAACCAGATTTCCCAGCTCTAATGTACACCACTGTTCAATCACACCTGTTGGATGTAGTATTTACGCCGAGATGCCCCCTCACAGAACCCTGTACACTGACCTCCCTATGCCCCACAGTCACATGGTCCAGACAATGCCAAAGAATACATATGATACCATAGCTTTTACTGGCTAACAGGCACAGATAGCCAAGCCTACACAACCCCAGTGTGGTCTGAGCCTGTGCAGGAGAGCAGTGATAGGCAGACATGTGCTCAGAAAGCACATACCATACCATACCATAACACAACACATATACAGTACAGCCTGAAGACCAGCATGTATCTGTCCTCCCTCAGAAAGACTGGATTCTATGTGAAGCTGTTTGTTTACCCCCCCAGCCCTCAAACCATACTGCAGTCCACCAGCCAGCCAGCCAGCCAGCTGAGGCTAGGTAATCCCTGTAGGTAAACAGAAGCAGAGCGGGGGCCTGCTCAGCCTTACCGGCCCTCTCCACATCACACCACTACACCCACACACACTGCACCCACACAGTTAAAAGAGACATTTCTCTGGAGCTGCAGAGCCTGGCCTCATCTATTAATGCATGTTAGAATGATGACTAGATAGAGGTGTTTTCGTCTTCTTGTGGGTGAAAACGGTACAAGTTCATCGAAGAGTCAAATCAAATCTCTCTTTACACAAATTCCTGCTGTTGGCGGATGCTGCGATAGCTCGACAATAACCATGCTTAGATTACCAGTGTCATGTAAACACCGAGACATACTAACAGAGGTGAGTTACTCATCTCTTTTTCAAACTAGTCACACCATGTGTACACACCTCGGTCTGGTTTCTATCAGCTTTTTGATTTTGCACATACATCACAGTGGTCTCAGCGTTAACCGCACGGAAAGTTTTGTGTTTCAGGAAAAAAAGCATGACTAGGCCCCAGTAGATACATAGATTTTGGGGGCTAAATCATTTTTCATGTTCCAGCAGCATGCACTAAAGCTTCCATTTAGCAAATTTGTCAAAATCAGACTCAAGCAAACACATTGCATTTTCTTATTGTGCTCCTATTTCCTGTTAGCCTGTGGGTTAGCCTCAACTGTCAAACACCTCAGGTTAGTTTGGGTTTTGGGGGAAGCAATGTTACTGTAAAGTCACATTTACTTTCTTACCTACTGTACTACTGTGGGTATTTGTACTAATCCAGTTATTTGTGTGTGTATTCAAACATACTAAAGCTGGTGTTTAAGCGATGATAAAGGCTTGGCCGAGATGCTCATGACAACTTTGTTTAGGATCAGCAAACCGACAGTTAGCCCATTGTGGTAACATGTTGAAATAAGTAGATGTCAACAAAGAGAAAACACAGCCTGGTTTCTTTTTTTAAAAATGCAATTTGTATTAAAAGTCTTGTTTTTAAAACAGACAGCCCGTTGTTAAAGGGCTGGTCTGCGATTAAACGTACAATCAGGTTAGATTTGTCAATGGTACATCATCACATTTCCTGTTAAAAACAACAAAATAAAACAGAAACAGAATTTAAGTGGTCTGGAAGGTAAGCATTTGGTGGTGTTGTTGTCACGTCTAGGGAGATTCCAGTACCTGTGCATTTCAAGAGATAGGTTTGGCCGGACTAAAGCAGACATTGCAAAAATGAACACCTTAGACTTCAAAAAAAGGCCAACGTAAAACATACAGAAAACCGCCATTCCATGAACAAAAAGCCTATCGTAGTTTCTTTTCAGCCTCCACCCCTACGAGATTATCCAGAAGAACAGTTCACTAAATCGTGGATTGCCATATCGAAGGGTTCTTTTGGTGATACGTGTAGGTTGGCACTAAATCTGAACAGCTGATTTGTTTGTGGAAAGGCACTCGACACGGGGGGCGATCGGGTCCCCGCATCACTTCAGTTAAGGTCTTCTCTCTCACTGTAGAAGAGATGAAGGGGAAAAAAAAAAATAAAAGTGGCACTCATCACATTTACTCCACCGGCAGGTAAGTGGCGTCTTCTTCTTTTGACTTTGGAAAAAAGAAAAATAGGATTTGGGAGTGTTGTGGAGGTGTTGCTCCAAAAATGGGTTAGGCAGAGATATCACCTGGATCTTTACCCGCCCCAGAATGTGCAGTTTATTTAACAAAATATACTCTCTCTGTCTTCTTATACAGAAATATCCATTTATGAGTGTCTCTAAGTGTTGCCCTCCGTATCTTTTCCGTTGGGGTTTAGTTCCAGTTGAACTGGTGAGGGGGGTGTTTCTGAAACTCTGGATCTTACACTGTGTTGACATCAATGGTGGACACTGATCGTGCAGCAAAGATACTCCAACCCAGCAGAATTCCTGAAGAGTGGACCCCTCCCTCTGAGTCTCAGTTGCTCCCCTCCTCCTCCTCCTCTCGTCCCCCTGCAGCATTCCTCCCTGTATTTTCCTCCAAGGCCAGGGTGAGACACGAAGAAGAGCTCAACAGTACACACTTGCTGCAACACACTGCCACAAACAAGAGATAAGAAGAAGAGTCATGAATGAGCTACGACAACAACCTCCAACAAAGACGCTTCTTTTACAGCTAAATCTGGGCTCCCTTCATCAACTTGCCGAGCCCTGAATGTAAGCCACAAACAAGAACATTGAAATCTCCCGACTCCCTTTAACTTCACACTAGAAAATACCATTGGAGCACTTGTTTAACAACTCTGTAGGTGTACAGATTCAACCACTAACTTTGTAAACCTAATTAAATCGGTCACAGCTTGCCCCTCCAGTTCTGCATATGAGTCAGACACTTCCCCAATCTGCTTAGCAAAACAATAGACTGCAAGTGACTTAGCTGCTGTAGTGAAAACTAACACTGGGCTTATATGAAGGAGAACTGACAGTAAACTCCACACAGATCTTTACAGTGAAGCCAAGCTGAGCATACATCCGGTTTGTTGTTCACTGCTCTATACTTAATATGGACATGTGCTAAGGAAGGATATCGTGTTTATAATAAGTACAGGTTAATGTCAGCTTCACATTTCCAGTTTCTCAACTTACCATTGCAAACTTAAAACCGAGCAAAGAATAAAACTTTATGGTTGTCCTTTTTCTTAAAGAATGACACAAGACGAGCAGCACTGGTCGTCGCCATTTGGTGTTGAGGCATAGTTCATCTGTCGGACTATCTCTGCAAACAGTTCGTCCACCGACGTTTTATTTTTGGCTGAAGTTTCCATGAACGGGCAGTTCCAGTCGTCCGCCAGTGCCTTCCCCTCACCGGACGAGACCTCCCTTTCTCCCTCCAGGTCCACTTTGTTTCCAACCAGAATCATCGGCACCCTTTCGTACCTTTTCACCCGAATGATCTGATCCCTCATGGGCTTGATATCTTGGAAGCTCTGCTGGTTCACCAGGCTGTAAACCAGTATGAACCCTTGCCCGTTTTTGATGTATAGGTCTCGCATGGAGGCGAACTGCTCGGTCCCCGCCGTGTCCAGGATCTCTAGCACGGACGGAGAGGAGTCCACCTCGATCTCCTTCCTGTAGAAATCCTCTATCGTGGGGTCGTATTTCTCTATGAAGGACCCCGTCACGAACTGGACGGTTAGTGCGGATTTACCGACCCCTCCGGACCCGAGAACCACTACTTTGTACTCTCTCATGGTTCCCAAAACAGCCGCCGACGCTCCTGCTTCCTCTCCGCTGTGAGCCCGCTAGCCGCCCTGCTGGGTTTCAAACCGCTCACCGTTGCGCCTCCGCCAGCAGTTTTGTACGGGCTCTGGTCGGTGGTTACGGGGCGTGGCCGCCAACTATCGCCGTTCGGGGGGTAAATACGACTGTCTCGTACCCACACTCAGCATTTGTATTGTGGCATGTTGGGTTCCCGACGAAAGCCCAGCCGGTTCTTGAGCGAGCTTCCCCCGTTTTCGTTCAAGTAGCCACCGTGCGCCCGTTTCTCTCTTTTGTAGAGTCAAGCCCAACGTAGCAGAAACCCTCCACTTCCTGTATGAGCTTTCAAAATAAAAGTGGAGCAGCCTAATTTGTCCTGCGAAGTCAATCCAATTAGGATGTCACGGTTTGTTTAATAACACAGTTCACACAATATTTAGCTTAAATTGTTATTTTGTTGTCTTTATTACATTAAAGTGATAATTACACCCTCCTGAAAGCGAGTTTTTTTATTTCCGGTGTATCTGTTGCTAACTCTAGCTAGCTTGACGCCGTGAGCTCCCTGCGCTTCCTGCCCACACTCAGCACGCAGTCTGCGCGAGTCTGCGTCCCACGTCACTCAATAAATACTCCACAGTGTTTCGTTAAAGGTGCAGTGCGGCTGTTATCGCTCAGTCAGCGCGGCTGCTACACTCATTACCCACGCAGACCTGCCACACCTTAGTTTCGACATCACTGATCCTTGGGCTTACTCCTTCTTGACTCATTCTCACACAACTTCCTGGAAAAGTCTGCTGCAATTTGTACAGCCGGCTTGTTGCTTAACCCCCAAAACACTGTGTGCTTTTTTCACCTCTTGTAAACTCTGGGTTCATCACATTTATCCCAGCATTTCCAATGAAAAATAAAAACACTGAGAATAAGGTCAAACTAGGCAGCACTGATCAAATATGAATCAATATTCTGTACTGTGATGTAATGCATATTTGCCATCTCAAATGTTTTCAGAAACATCTTGTAGTTACTGTTTAGCTGTAAAATGAGAAAGTTTGTGACCCAGCAGCCATGTTGAGATCAACTGAGGAAACACCAAGCACCGCCCACTGGCCGCAGCACAGCCAATAGGAACACTCTATCTCTATCACTCTGTCAGAGATGACCTGTGATTGGCCAGAGTAGATTTTTTAGAGCCTGAAAACAGAGCCATGAGGTGGTGCAGAAGTCTAATTCTCTCTCAGGACATTTGCCTTATAATGCCAAAGCTATTCTGCCTACTGAAGCTTTAAGGGGAAACACAAGAGTTAAGATGTGGCTTTCCCCTTAAAGTAGCCTACATGGTGTTAAAAATCTTAGTAAACCTGATAGACATGACAAGAACAATTAAGAGGAAGTGACTCACATTACCAATCATGTGAAGCATGACCCAGCATATGACACATTATAGGGTTTTTGTCTTGCACTTCTGTTCTTATTTTGTTTTCTTGATTCAGCCCAGTAGCACATTAATCTTCATTTCCTTGTTCACTGACTTCTGCCACTGAGCTTTTCTTCGTTAATCTGTCAGATCAATATCTGAACCACATGCAGACCTACCAGGAAGGAAAGTTATTTGTTCTCTTGGTTGTTTCTCGAACTATTTTGAATCTGGAATTTATGATGACTCATGTTTGTGGTGCAAGTGGAATCCATGTGATAGCCTACATTTGTAATAACATCAATTGCTTATAAGTCATCATATTTCTCTGTTTTATGTGTGCATGTGGGTGTGTATAAGCTCATCATTACATCCTCTTGTAAATGGTGAAGCAACCGCTGTTTCCAATCAATGCCCGTCAGTGCAGCGCAGCACAGCGATGATTAAACCACAGTCGTGACCTCATCACCTCAAGGGATGGCTGGGAAAACTCTGCTGGATCAATAGAATTTTAATCCATCCACAAATCACTGACGGCAATACTGCACACGCAGTTGTGCAGTGGGTTAGAGCCATGAATGGGGAGGTAAATCTGCGAGTCAGCAGTATGCTTCACTACGATTGTTGAAGCTCAAAGGAAATGTCATAATATTCTCATACAAACGCATACGATTGTCATACACATGTACACCAACGGAAGCACATGCAGATGCAAAACAGCAGACAATCAAAGGATTTTAGGGGACAGTATGTGGGCTCTCCAAGTGCCCTGCAGTCAGTCCCTCCCAAAATCCTGTTAACAAACAACAGGTCAGAGCCTATATATAAAGACAATCAGCATTCAGCCCCATGGGGAGCGAGGGTAATGTGACCTAAGGCCTTGTGATGTGGATTGTCACATCTGTGGGAGTGATCCCCCTGAATGTAAAACCAGGCCATTTTGTCACAGTTTATTTTCACACACCTCTGATAATTAGATAGACATGGTCACTTAATCAATTAATGGTATGCTAAAGGTGGTGAATTCACCACAGCAAACTAACAAAGGGATGGATAAAGGTGATGTGTGACCTTTCACACTGTTGTCATGGTGTTTTGGGCTTCTGGCTTGACTCTAACTGTATGTGTGTGCACAGATGGGTAATTATCTCTCTGAGTCACACGAATAAAGACTTGATGGTGAATAAAAAGAGTGAAATTGATGTTCGTAAAAACAGGATCCAAGTTGGTTTACCTGCATTTTCTAAACACAGAGAAATTCAAGACTTTCAAAGGGTAGATTCAGATCTACAGTATCTTAAAACAATACTCATATGGTGCAGAAAGGTGAAACACAAACATGGACTTTCAGACTAAAAGGGAACTTTCAGTTTGAAAGATATACACTTCATTAAGATAATTCAGACTGCTGCTGCCTCATATTGGCCACAAGCCTTTGGCTGAACTTTCAGTTGTATTTTTGCATGGAACGATTGTAGACTTTGTCCCGCCGTTTCATACACTTTATGACCCATATAGAAAGAAGGAATGATAACAGCAACATTGAAAGTGCTTGTTGATAAACTCTTGTGAATCATGTGAGTATTGTATTAAAATCTTAATTTATCCCATATTTACTATGTTTTAGCCGATTCTGGGTAGTTAAAACAAGCTGTATAGTATGAAACATTTCTGGGGATCTATTAACAGAAATGTTTTCTACTTTTCATAACTATGCTTTCATTAGTGTATAACCACCTGAAATTAAGGATAGTTGTGTTTTTGTTGACTTAGAATGAGCCCATCATATCTACATAGGGAGCTGGTCCTCCTCGAGTCCGCCATGTTGCTCTGCTATGTTTCTACAGTAGTCCAGAACAGACAAACCAAACATTGGCTCAAGAGAGAACATTTTGCATTTTTTATGTCACCCAAAGGCCACCATGGTTCTCTCACATGCTCATGAAACTGCAGTAATGAGAGCTGCAGAGTGCAAAACTGTGGTACCACCTGCTACCATCTAACTTCTGTTGCTCCTAAACTAGTGTTATTATGGTAAAAATGGCCTTCGGGTGAGGTGAACAGAGTTACCACCATTTTGCACTCACCGGGTCACATCACCACAGTCTTGGAAAGGGCGAAGTGAATGGAAGGGTACTCAGTTGGTTACAATCTGCAGCCACAGCATTAGATGCCATCAAATCCTACACACTGCACCTTTAACCATTTTTTACGTTTTACTTATTTTGAATTGAAGGCATTTGAAAGAAGCTGATAGGGAGCAACATCAGTATTCACATGGAGTCATATTTCTGGCTACCTAGTGTAAATTAGTCCAACATTCATTTTCCTTTTAATTCTGTTTTTGGTTTCCACCAACTCCTTGGGGGAATGTCTGTGTTTTTAGCTGCTTATTGCTCCACTACGTTCACCAGCTAGTCCCTGCAACTTTTTCCCTGTCTGGCATTTGGTGTTGAACAGGTGCGGGAGCTTTTTCACTGAAAACAGCCTGCTGCATCTGGAAGTGATGCTGAAGAGAGCAGTGAGACTGAAGCAGACATTACAGAAAACCAAAACAAGCCAAGAAGCACTCCACAGAGCTGACGGCAGAGTTAAAATATTGGTTATTGCAGCTTTAAAATATTTGCATTGCTAACACTATTTATCCACATATTTTAGCTTTCTAATTACCACTCCTTATGGGCCCTGGGCTTCTTACCCCTGACCTAACACCACTTTCATCTCATATCATCTCCAGCATGCTCTAATTGAAATAGCCTGAAGTAGCCTGAGGACTGCCCCTGTGTGATCCATTCAGCAAGAGGCGAATGCCAGTACAACAATACAATAAGATGTTCAAAGACAGGTCTTTAATCCTCGCTCCCCGTCCTGCGAGAGTGACAGTAGACTAATTAAAATGTCTGAGACCACTGAGCTAATTAATGACAGAGATAAGTCCTCTCCAATGTTTTCATGCCGCGGGGGCTCAGAGGCCTTTCTAACAAATTTCTGGCTGTAATTTCAAAAGTAAAAAGACCTGTGGCAACATTTTATTTCTTGGTTTGGATCCACTGTTTACAGCCCCCTGACCTTGAATTAATAACTCTGTTTAATAACTCAGTCTTTTTCTGTAGTTTGTATTTCCACTCATCCTCTATGGCAATGCATGTTTTGATTTATGAATGATTCGGATGGTGGGGGACGCCCATTCATCATTTCATTGATGCATCAGAGCACAGTGTAAATAAAATGCCTTCCAAAGCCATCTTGTGATTAGACTTCACAGCTATAAAAGTCGCAATTATGGCCAGAATGTGGCAGCTATAAATCAAACATTACTCGTTACACATAATAACTCAAATACAGGCTATTAAGCTTTGTAACGTAAGTTGTGTATGTGTTATGTAGCTCGATTCCTCTCTAACACATTGTTGCATGATGAACAGGGATAAACAGTTCATTCTTGACTGTGGAAATACTAGTTTGACAACTAATCTGAAGCCTAATGACTAATTTGATGTCCTACACATGGCCAGGCATTTGTTTTACATTGATTTACCAGTCAATACTTAGTGACGTCTCCTAATTTTGGCAAAATTGCTTATGAACACCGTTTTGAATTGATGTAATAATCCCGTCTGCTGCAGCAAGTTACATATTACTTCTGTTTGGGGTTTCCAAAGCTGCAGCTGAAAACAGTTCTGACTAAGTATACTAGCAGCTTTAGACCTCCGTCTTATTGAATTACCCACAAACACATGTCGGGTAGCACACTGTGCATTTCTTTATTTAGTTTGTGAATGGCTTTTTGGCCTACAAAAGGAATCTGTTAACGCATAGTCCACACAGCAATGGAAGAGCTATTCAGGTCTTTTACCTCAGTAAAAGCAGCAAAACAACAGTGTAGAAATACTCTGTTAGAAGGAAGAGTCCTGCATTCAAAATGTTACTTAAGTAAAAGCACAAAAGCATTAGCACCTTATTATCATTACTATTATCGATACTTATTGATGCATTAATGTGATTGTCACTTTAATGTTGCAACTGGTAAAGGTGGAGGTCATTTTAATATCTTTATATACTGCTGGGTAGTCCGATCTATAATAACACATTCATTCATTAGTTGATTATATATCATGTTAAGTGGGCTGGGGCAGTGCTTAGCGCTGCTGCCTTCTGTGTGGAGTTTACTTGTTCGTCCTGTGTTAGCATGGGTTAGCGGTTGAAGAAGGATGGATGGATGTTGTATTAATAATCTGAATCTGCAAAGTAACTAAAGATATATGATAAATGTAATGGAGTAAAAAGTATAATATCATTCATTTTTCACACAGTATGTTTCCCAATGAGATGTAATGAGTAGGATTCTAAAGTAATAGAAAACTGAAATACTCAGGGTAACTACTAAAAAGATGGGAAAACTGACTTAGACTTAAACTGCTTTATTGTCAGTTCCCTATATGCATGGAGACTTACATACACAAAATGATGTTTCACAGGGACAGAACGCTACACAGAACAATATGAAAAAAAGAAAATAGTAAATAACACACAATACTGAGGACATCACACAGAAACTGGAGAAACAGTATATACAGAACTCTATGCAGCTTTTCACATTAAACATTATTTACATATTAAATGTTAAATATGCACTGTACATATTGAACATTTTGTACACTTACTAGATGAAAAATTCACTGGCACACCTCACACTGGCATGAGTCATTCAGCAGCAAAACAACAACCAGAGTTATTAGCAGCAGGTTGCACGTTGCTTCAGGTGAACCTGACACTGCTGAGTAGAGAGTCAGTGAAGAACTGAAAGTCATTATGTGATGAGTGAGAGCCATGGTGGATCAGATACAAACTCTGTCACAGTTCTGACTTCAATTTTAAACTATTCAGTCACTACAGGCCCCCAGAAATGTATGATTAAATGTGACGATAAGAATAAAGTTCACATTTTCTTTAAAAGCCAACGATTTCATGGAGGAATTGCAGAAAAGAGCTGTGCTGAGCTGAGCTCTTCCCAACCTGGGTGTCAGAGAAGTCGAGACAAGAGGATCGGTCTGAGGGATTGCAACAAGATAGAGAATTAGAAAAAAAAGCTGCATTAATTGTGTTTATTTTTTCTGACTTTTTCCAACTAAAAAGGTTAGGAACACTGGACTAGAGAAGGAGCTCAGTCTCTGTTTTCTGCAGTGAGGCACTTTGTCCAGTGGAGGGCAGCAGACTTACACCCAACTTAGTGAGAGTGTTGGTATTTCCAGGCTGTGGGTTCAGATGATCAAAGCTCAGGTGACTCCACACTGAGGTGAGAGTGCTGTGAAATGTGCAGCGTATGTGTCATCTTACGCACACACACACACACACACACACACACACACACACACACACACACAAAAAAGAAATTACCCACGAAAAACTGACATGCGTTTGCATAAGACCTAAACACTATTATGTGATTGTGTTTTGATTTGTGTCAGAGCATGTTTAATTGCATAAATACGTAACTTCACAGTTCTGAAAGAGGCATGAATATAATGCACATAACGCTGCCAGGAGGGGATTTTCTGTTGCTGGATGAGAATTCAGCATTGTTCAAATTGCAGAAAGAATGAAAACAAAAGGCTGTTGTCTTGCGTCAAATGCCATTATGTTCATCAAGAAAACCAGAACAGTCTGGAGAGAAACTGACAGACATTATGGTACACGCCTTCTCAACCAAACTGATTACAAAATGAATCAAAAACCAGAGAGCTACATGCTGTAAAACAAGACAGATAGCAGAAAAGAGAAAGAAGTGACAGAGATATAGAGAGTAGGAGACACAGGGTCTTTCATACAGCCCACAATGCCAGTCTTTCATGTGTGGAATTTCATCATTAATAATACATACAGTTCTGTCCAGTTCAGTGCAGCTGACTGCTGGGGGTTAAAGTTTAGGGTTGAGAGTCACATTAACCATCATCATCACAGAGAAGAGCCTGACATTCTCGCTTCCTCACTCTAGCTGATCGAGGGTGCTTCATAATAATGAGAAACGCTGTCAGCGAGTGTGTTGTTTTCATGGTTTGCAGTTCGAAGGTTGCCTCGGGAGGCTGCAGCCGTTTTGTAAAGTCCTCAGGCAGATGTGAATACTCTTGTCGTACCCAGATGACATTCTGGGGAGCGTGATGTGTCCACGCTTCAGTGTTGTGGCCAGAGAGAAATGGCAGAATCCCAGCAGCGATGTAATTACTGCTGCTGCAAACACAATGGGAGCAATTCATCCATTAAAATAGGAGGTGTGTGTATGTGCGCGTGTGTGTGTATTCATCTTATAACCCACTCCACACACACTCTCACACAATCTGTGCTAAATAGGAATTGTAATTGGAAAGGCTTTGAGGTCCACAGGGGTTTTTCACAGAAGACGTCAAATAGACACAAAAAAATGTCTGACTTCTCACCTTATATAAGACAGCATGTTGCCACATGAAATATAAATATATAAAAAGATTTGTGTGCTGAAGGTTGTCTGTTCACACAAGCACTTTTACATTGTTTTCTTTGCTGTTCAATCTGGCAATCAAATTTCAAAGAGGACTATACCTCATTTGTTTAATGTAACTTAATGGGATGTAACTGAAAGATAAGTTCCCTTGGGATTAATAAAGTTCATCTATCTATCTATCTATCTATTTATGTACTGATACCGAAGTGTGAAATGATAACAGACTGAGCGTAGTGCCCTCCAGAAGTGTTGCCATCCCCTGACTTTGAGTTGCGACCATATTGAAAGCTCAGTTTTCCCATCGACACCATGATGCCAAAGTGGAATTCTCCAAATGAATCAATTTTGAAAAAAAAAAAAAAAAAAAAACAATTAATTAAAAAAAAAAAAACAGTCTGCAGGGGTCAGCATCATAGACTAGATGTGGATGCAGGGCAAAAATTGACATTATTTAAAACTTACGTCAGTGAGAATGTGACCTTAAACTCGCTGCCAGCCCATAACACCTCAGAGACCGGCCTCTTTGACTCACGGTGCAGCCACCCACAGCTGTCCCCAGCTGGATCAATATTCATTTGATCGGTAAGTTCATGCTGTGTGAGACCGGTGGGCTGAAGCAACAGGCACTCAGGCCTGCCGTACACCAGAAAGAGAGATCTCGGGACACAGCCAAGACCCTCTTAGCTCACCATGCTGATGACCACTCAATCATGACCACAGTCACTCGGCTAAGATTAGCAGGGAATCCAGGACAAGTGGATCGGCTTACAGACGCTCACACAAGCACACACACATGTATCAGCCCAGAGGGGAATCCCACAGAGGAATCAAAAGTTGGGAACAAAAACTGCACAAGCAATGTAAAGCAAAACCACTTACAGGCTGTAGGTAACTTGTTTTATTGTATTTATTGTTTATTTCGAGCACATTTTAAGCAATTATGGTCAGCAACAGCAGTTTCACAATTATGGTATCTTCCTCTTTAATGAGCCATAGCATCACTTTCACTTCATTTTAACGACTTCCTCATTCCACTTCTCTGTCTGACAGTCCACTGAGAGAGGCACAACCTTGCTCTTTTTTTGTCCAGACGAACAAACCCCCTCCAGACAAGATATTACCGGAGCACCTGTGTGTGTCTATACAGTATGTGCTTTGGTGCATGTTGCCATTTTTCACCTCGCCTAACCCAGATCATTAATCATCCGCAGCCATTCGGTAGCCACGACACTCTCACACTGGCACCACTTATAGGCTATAGTCTACACAGACATCCATAAATACACACACACACACACACACACACTGAACTGCTGGGATTAATAAAGGTGAGGCAGCCAAGCAGAACAGCAAAATACAATCTAAACAACAAGGCTGTAGAGGAAGAGAAAGAGGAAAGGAGGAATGGGAAGGGGAGGAGAGGAGAGAGAGACGGCTTATCACCGGAGTAGGTCGGGGAAGGGGAGGTGAATTTATGGCTGAGACGGAGGGGTCAGAGTAGAAATTGGTCACGCAAAGTACGTATTGGATGGGGAAAAATACAAATTTAATTCTGTCTGGCTGTCTTTCTTTTCCCTTTGATTAACTTTCACACTCTGTGCATAGGTGCAGCAGTTTTAGAGGGCAAACTGTTTTGTCAGCTATTTTCTTGAGGAGTATGCACTCCACTGCTGATCATCTCAGGCTAATGGATAAATGAAGTGTGTGTGTGTGTGTGTGTGTGTGTGTGAGCTTGTCAATATTTGTGAATGCATTAGTGCGTGTCAGTAGAATTCAAAGAAAGTAGCTCACGGTTCACAGAGAGAAAATAAATTAAAATGGCAGGAAGCAGAAAGTTTTTCCAAATCAACTGGAATTTTTAAAACTTTTCAGTACTCATATATATACATATATATATATATATATATATATATATATATATATATATATATATATATATATATATATATATATATATATATATATATATATATATATATATATATAAATATCCACAATACACTTTCAGCATACTGTGATTCAAGTGTTCAGAATGAAAACTGAGACTTCTGTGTATAAAGTGTATAAAGGCTTAGAATATTATGATTGAAGTATATGCTGGCCACTCCTGTGCTCTTTTATATCTCATAAATTGTTGCATCAATTATTGCATCAATACTATTTGTTACACAGGTTTGCTGCTAAATGTAACCTTTTTTGACCACTGGAGAATTGATAAAATTATGAATAATCTCTCCAATATATATATATAATATATTAAAGGAGCAGTAGGCCAAAATAGGCATCATTGGGCAGAAATCCACAATAACCTTTCGGCATATTGTAATTCAAGTGATCTGAGAGGAAACTAGATGTCTGCACCTCTTCATGGCTCTGATTACAGGCTTTAGACTTTGGCCAATCACAGATCACTTCAGAGAGACAGAGCGTTCCTGTTGGCTGATGGTAATCATAAGCAACTAAGCTGATCAAATATGAATCAATGTTCTGTTACTGTAATGTTTATTTTTCTCACCTCAAATGTTTTCAGAATCATGTTGTGGTGAACTGTTTAGCTGTAAAATGCTTGCTCTAGTTGGTGGCGCTTAGTATTTCCCTAACTGATCTCAAAGCAGCTGCCGGGTCACAAACTTTGTCATTTTACAGCTAAACAACAGGCTAACTACAAGTTGTTTCTGAAAACATCTGAGGTGAGAAATGAGCATTATAGTAACAGAATATTGATTCATATTTGATCAGCGCTGCCTAGTTTGACCGTTTCATCAGAGTTTGCAAGTGATTGACAGCTGCTCAGAGACGGCAGACTCCAGCTCGGCTCTGATTGATTGTTTCTACTGTCTACTGTCAGGATATGGTGACCGTTTTTTGAAAATCTTTTTTGAAAATCTTTTTTGAAAATCTTATTTTTTCAATCATATTTGCTCCAATTCTACACAATGCTGCTTTAATAATACAATTTATTAGTGGGAATAACCTTTTATTTTGTTTCTAATTTACTGGCTGATCTATTTCTGTACCAGGAAGCTGTCACACTCGTATCTTCATCTGGATTTAATGGCAAATGATTAGACCTTCCTTTGGTATATTCACGCAGCAAACACAACCACACCGACAGCAATAAAATAGCTTAGAGTCACCAGCTAAGCATGCAAGGTGTATCTCTGTCTAATGACCTGGGAACACACACCTCCCACGGGAGGCTAAATCCTTGATAACGCAGCTTTATCCTGGGTGGATCATTAACACCCACATGCCATAATACAGTAGGAACAACACGAGGTTACAGTGTACATGAATACTGCTGGAATCTGCAGCCCACGCTCATACGGCTCAGTGGTGAGGGGAGAAAGCGACAAAACAATGGAGGCCCAGAAAACGAACTTTGAAGTGATTAACTTTGAAGTAGCTAAATCACAGTTACAAAGGCAAAGTTAAATGCCAATTAGCACCATGTGTTGGCTTTAAAAGAGATTCACTATCAGTGCTTTTTCATGTGAATTTTCAAAGCTGCAGTTGTTAATTAGATTGTAAAGGATTTTTAAGCCCTTCGCTAATATTTGGGGACTTTATCAATTTTGTAATGAATAAAATAAGTTTGCATTAAAGTTCCAAATGATACTAACATTTTGACTTTTTATTTTTACCAGCAGTGGACTCCAGGATGTAACAAAGTGCCTTTTCTGGTCTGTGGTGTATAGGCCATGTTCAGACCTGCTGTATTTTATTAACATATATCTTATCTATGGGCTACATATTTACAGACTATCAAACTAGCCACACAAAATGTATTATTATCATACTGTCAGAGATGTGTTGTTGTTTTTGTTCCGGTGCTTTGCACGGAGCGGACTTAGCCATGTGGTTACTATGTGTATATTTGAATATAGAGAGAGGAAGTGAGCTTCCTGTTGTCACTGGAGATGCATGTGGAGACGCATTCTAATGCCAGGTGTGAACAGACGTACTTAAAGCTGTCAACTTGTGATCGGGTCACTCAGGACGTACGGTAATGCCAGGCCTGTTGAAAGAGGTTAGGACAGAAGTATTGAGCTATGGGGTATGACGTGCAGTGTAACTGGAGCTGCGGTTGCTATTGACTCAGTTTCGGCTGCACACATGATATGATATGACTTGATGATCATGCGTAACATCTCCTCTTTTCACCCTCCTTGTGTTGATGCCAGGTCTGAACAGGGCCTATGTCACTGACACAAAAAGGCTAAGCTGCACAACACTGAGTGATTGTTTGTTTGTTTTTGATGAATAACAAATGTCCAAAAAAGAAAACGCTTGTTACCTTTCCACGTTTCCCAGTCCATACATCTTTAACTGTAGGGCCACAGCTAACACCGTCTTCTGTATTGGACTGTATCCTGGAAATGTGGGGGATTTAATGACCTGAGATAACATTAAAAGTACACATTGTTACTAGTTACATTTTATTAAATTACAAATGATAGGTTTTTAAAATATTAGTTAAAATTTTCAACAAAATAAAGTCTTTTTAGGAGATGTAGATGGTGTTTAGAGCACGTATACAGAGACAAAAAATGATAGAAAATATAACTGTAGCCGTTAATTTGGACTCCTCAACTCAACATTCATGAAAGCCTGGCTGAAGCCCTGGTCTTAAAGTCCTGGAAATATATTTTCTCAATCAGCTTCTTATGAATGATTGAGTCCTACATGAACACACAATTTTCTGCTAAAGTTAGACAAGTTTTAGTTATTTGGAGGTTACATTTTCTGACTTTTACTCCAAACTCTTCTCACTGGTTTGAGGTGGGCGAGGCTCAGCTGGAGAGAGGTGCACCAATCAGGATTTAACAACATTTGTGGGTTGTTTGGTCACTGTTAATCAAATCAGATCAAACCACACATACATTCCTTCTTAAACAGATTAGAGATTTTTAGGGTTCAGCTCTCGATACATAATTTCTACAGAAGTTTGTGATGGTACTGATTCCCACCAGATTTCATCTGATCGGGAAGAAGCCTGAAAACCAGTTCCCAACCACATAATACAGAATTTACTTGGAGAAACACTAGGATCGTTCAAGATGAACTGCGTCTCGCCTGGAAAGTAGAAAAGATCAGGCGGCAGCAGGAGCTGGTGACAGAGAGCTGGGGTCGAGTCAGTCTGTTTCCAGCAGCCTTCAAAAAATTAATTACGATCTGTAGGCTACTTGTAGTTTTCAGACCATGTTCAGATTTATTTATAGTTGATTGTAAATATTTAAGTGTATCTGGCATTGAATTCTATCTTTTATTATTTTATGTTCGCCTTGTAAAGCACTTTGCAATGAGCACTTGTTTTGATGAAGTGCTATATCGACCTTCAGTATTATATTTTTTATTATTATCAACCACACAAGATATGCTTGTTAACAGATGAAACCTTCATTGCACAATATGAAAATAATAACCTACAATGTACTGTTAAATATTACAATTACACAGAAAGTTCAGACTTTCTACAACACGTGGTGTTTTCTGTCAAAACTACAGTAAGAGCCAATCAACTCTTAGATCAGGTGAGAGCCAGGCGCTTCCCATAATGCCGTGGGTCGTGCAGATGGTGGAGAGCAACAGCAACACCTGGCTCTAAAAACTGTGGCCATCTCGATCTCGTGAGGTCATTGTTGCCCACGTGGGCATAACGTCAGAGCAAGTCGGCATCAAGTCGGACACAAATCCAACCGGCATGCATCAGTTCTGCACAGCATGTTGTTGGGCAAGCACAAACGTATGAATAGCGCTAAAATCTGCCCTGATGCAGGTGGAAAATTGTTCTTATTGATACCAGCTGGTGTCAGAATGCTCAAAATCACCTTCAATCAGAAAATTTAAGACAGTAAAGAAGTCTCAAAAGGGCCTAAAGACAAACATTTCTGGCTGAATATGCTAAAATGAGGTCTGCATTAAATCAATGAAGGATCAGAAAGCCCACTCTTAAACCCTAAAGAAAGGGCGTCGTCACACTGATCGCCAAGAGGGGAAATGCATCAAGCTGCTCTCAATTCTAAATCAGGAGTGGTGATGTCAACTCAGGGGAACTGTGACGTTCAGCACAAACAAACTGAGAATTGACTAAAAGTTGTCTTAACTTTGATTGTTGCTTATTTATACACAAATCTTTAATTTAAGGGGGACATATCTCATAGCTCATTTGCAGCTTCACACTTGTATTTTGGGTTTCCACTAGAACATGTTTACATGCTTTAATGTTCCAATCACACTTTATTTTTCTCATACTGTCTGTCTGAATAAACCTGTATTCACCCTCTGTCTGAAACGCTCTGTTTTAGCACCTGTCTCTTTTAATCCTCCATCCATCCTTAAAATCTTATGAACTTTTTGCAAAGATAGTTAACTCAAGCTGTGGAGGTGGGAGGAGAATAACCCAACACCCCCCCTCTTTTGCCCACCCCACCCCCCCTTCTATTTTAATGACCCTGTATTTAAACTATAGGAAAGATAGTTCTCCAAAAAGGAAGCGGATCCTAATCTGAATTCTGACTTGTTGAATCACATGTTTCCTGTTCAGTCCACAAAAAAAACTGACAGGGTTGTTATTATTATTTCACAGTTTGTGGGTTGGGAGGCGCTCCAGATACACAAATGTACGTGAACAAGCACTGAAAACGCCAGTTTTCTTGGTATGTCCCCTTTAAATTGAGACATATTTGAAAGTTGTGAGGCCAGGTTTTCAGACACTTTAATGTCTAAACGCTGATCCTTTTGGAGGCCATCTAACTAGAGTCAAACAGTCTGATGATTGCCCCGCAGGGTCATGTAATGGCCAATGTATACATCTTGCAATCGATTCCTATGACTCTTGTGGTCCCCTTATGATCTTGTTATACCATTTTAAGATAATAATGGACCCATGAACTCTGCTGATCAAACTCAAGAGTGGTTTCATGAACATCGAGCAAGTGAGAGCTTAACAAGAATGAATCTTTATGGGAGGTTGTAGCGCAGGTTGTGCAGGTGTAACATAAGTCTTTCCCAGCATGCACAGCTCTGGACCTGCTGACAGTAAGCCTGAAGTGGCGAGGAGGGAGGAGAGAACCTGCAAAGGCGACCCTTCTCCTTAGATGGCATATATGGTTATGTTTGTTCAGTATTTCCATTTTTCACCTGCTGTTTATAGATATGCCTACACACCAGTACTTGTTTGTTTTACACTTTCACACACACACATACGCTCTGTAACACACAAACACTGACACACTGTGAATATGGAGCAGTGGATGTAATTGGCTCATGCATAAACTTTGGTCTTCAGAGATTTATCATCCAGCCTGCAGCAGGGCAGCGGGCAGACTGATGGGTTGCCAGCTCATAAAAGCATTGGACTCTTAGTGGAGTGAATAGCTCATCAGTAGTTTCACAACTCGTAGAAAAGCTGCAGGCAGAGAGGAGCTCCACACCGAGAATCTTGTTTCATCATTTTTGAACAATGTCTTCTTTTTTTAAGTTACGGTTGTCTTCACACCATGGTCTTCCCTTTGTAATAATAACTTTACAAAAAGTATCGCAAATATTTCGAGGAACTTTTTTTCTTTTTGGCTTCATGATGGATGGGCTCTGGTGTTATTATGTTTCACTTTGATTCCAGTGTGTATTTGGACATGCAAATAAAACTTTTCAGGCCAGGCTGTTCTCACACTTCATAGCTATGCCTACAAAAAATAAATGCACTGTAATTTGTATATATCCCACCAAATCCATTTGTATGCAATCCATGTAATTGTGAACAACTATAAATAGTGAAAAACGCCTCATAGGGAAGAGGTCAGGGTGGATGGATGGCTAAAAAAAACACTACATTTTTTGCCCAGGGGTCCAGCGTTTGGGCTCTGTCTGTGTCACCAGTGTTTTATTTACCACACAACTTCCGTACTTAAATTGTGACACTTTTAATCAAAATGTTGGTCTTATCCTAAACCTCATTAAATAGTTTTTGTCATGGACAATCCATACTTAAGTTACATGACTTGTGGTTTGGGGTAACTTAACCAGGGGTTGAGTCTGAAATTCCACACTTTTACTACAATAACAGTACGTGAGATTTTTTTAGTATGTCTAAAACCTTATTCTGAAACCACTAGTACGTGAATGCAAACTATTTCCAGTGAAATATTTCAGTATGTAATGCTGGACAATACAGCTCCATAAATATCCCACAATGCAATGCGGTATGTAGGACAATGTTCATAACGGACGTTGACAGACAGCTCTGTAACATCAATAAAGCTTCAATTTAACTGTAAGTATAAGATTTCACTTTGCTAGGCATGACATAATTTAAACTAATTCAGACTTTGACTCTCACAAACTGTCATTTTGGTCACATGACGCTGGCATGGGTTGCCATAGTTACTCATGTCCAACCAGGAAGGAGGCTCAGTGCATCCAAAATGATAAATACTACTGTTCATTAACATAAAAATATGTTTTTTTGGGGGGTTTGGGGTGGGTCGGGGGGGGCGGGTCCCGCCCCACTCCCAAAAAAGAGTGTGATGTGGTAGTGGGGGGGGGGAGTTTTCCTCTTCTCCTCCGCCGGGGCCCCCCGCGCAGCACAACAACCCCCCCCCCCCCCCGGGCGGCTCTCTGGTGGAGCCCCCCCCCTCTCACCCCTCTCCCTTTCTTCTTTGTTTTTTTGTTTTTGTGCATTTACCATTTTTAAGTTAAACAAAATTTAAATTTAATTTCCCCACTTTGGGACTAATAAAGGTAGATCTTCTTCTTCTTCTTCTTAAAAAATATGGTGAATGATAGGACATATATTGGGTATATAGTGCATAATAAAGCCACTATCTTTTCCTAAACCTGACTAAGTAGTTGTTGTCAGGGACCTTCTGTACTTAAGTACTTACACCACTTCTGGTGCGGCGTTACCACTTCAGATTTGGCATAACTTAGCTACGATCTTTTCTTAATCCTAATTAAGTAGTTTTAAACCTAACTAACTTGTTTCTTGTAAAGTTCACTTTGCACAGACTGGTGCAGAAATGAGGAGCAACCCTTCGTAAGATATATTGTATGAGAATACATTGCTCAGGTCTGGAGAAAAGAGCTCCACATGTTAGATCACATACAGATGTTGTGAATTGAAGGCCTGAGCAGCTGAGCACGCACAAGCCTCTACAGTGTTTAATGTGGTTGGCCTAACCTGCTAAGTAAGGGGTTTGTTTGTACCTTTACTTCTCGACATTTCTCTCTATTTCACTATTGCGACCTTGATCCATTTGTCTTCCTCTCTCATCCTTCACTAACCCCTGTATATTATATACGGCACAGAACAGCATGTGCCCTTTTATTTTTAGCTTTTCTCTTTCTCCTGCAGGTTCTTTTTTTAATTTTAAATATGCCTACAGCACATTTGGTATCACTGTATAGTTCTCAGCTCACACCTTGCTTTATCTTGTTCCTTCCCTATCCTCTCAAGCAGCAGGCACCTCTTTATTTAACCTCAGTTCATTTCACAGCTCCACTTCCTATCTCATAACTCTTATCAGACAGGCCTGCTCTGTCTGACAGTTCTCTCGTCACCCAGCCGTGTCGGTCCTTTTGCAAAACTGTCACTTCCGATAACGGTTAAAGGATATTAGCTTTACCTTTATTCAATGCATATATAGTATATTGCACAAAACCTATAGGATGTTATAAATTTGGTCCAACACCAACCAAGCCAAGAGACCGTCCTCTCTCTTGTCCGGGTCAAACTGCTAGATCGGATCAGTGTAACCCCATCAGATGAAGATGGTTTATGGATGTCAGCCAGTAAGCCGATTGTTCAAGTTGATCGATGACGATGCCAAGAAGTGGCAGAAAATCAACAAAAAGCCAGACAGGAGTGGCTGCACAGATATTGATCATAAACCTCATGACAGCCAAAATATGACCCATGAGCCCATATTCTCTTTCTCTTTCACACACACACACACACGCACACCTTCTCCCACTTGTTCTTCCAGTCCAATCTAATCCTTGCACATCTTATATACAATGCTGGTCTAATATTATTGTGACTGGCAGTAATCCAAGCTATAAGCATGACTTTACAGCAACCCATAGAGTTTATAATGATGGCACAACCTGTGCATTGTTAACGTTTACACCATCTGTAAACAGAACAAGACGAGTGACTTCCATTTTGTTTCTACTTGTCCATACACGTGTTAGGTCTATTTTTATCTGTAATGCCCGAACATGTACAGTATGTCTGACAACATGATGAACATCAAGTCATCATTTCATGCAAAGTAGGTCAGCACCAGAGTTGACAGTGAACATATTACCCTGAGGACGCTCAGTCTCATTTCAAATGAGCAGCTACACCCCAGGTAATCTGTATTTTTGATGGGCTATCATTCATGCTTCATGGTTATATATACATATTTCATCTTGGTGGCAAACCTCCAAACACATCAGAATGAATGATCATTATAAGATTATCCAATTCAACTGAAATTCAGACCTAACTTCTCAGCACTTGCATATATCACCTCACTTTTTTTTAACGTTTTGCTTTTGTGTTGATTTTCTGTTTTGTAAATTCCATTTAGTTGCTCTTGTGTTTGTTTCAATGGTACCTCTTTAATATTTCATGTTAAACCTGCAGTATGAAGTACATTTTTGGCATCATTGGGCAAAAATTATATAATAACCTTTCAGCATATTGTAATTCAAGTGATTAGAGACTTAAGCCAGTTACAGGTCATTTCAGAGAGACCGTTCCTCTTGGTTCTTTAATCAACAGAGGCATCTGTCAAAAACTAAAAAAATCAGATCAAATATGTGCCTTGTAGCATTATGATGATTTTTCGCCTTTTCAGAAACATCTTTTAGTTACAGTTTAGCTGTAAAATGAGAAAGTTTTCTCTGGCTGGTGGGCGGTGCTTGGTATTTCCTCTACTAATCTCATCATGGCTGCTGGGTCACAAACTTTCTCATTTTACAGCTAAACAGTAACTACAAGAAGTTTCTAAAAACATTTGAGGTGAGAAATAGTCATTACAGTAACAGAATATTGATTCATATTTGATCGGCGCTGCTGAGTTTGACCTTTTGACCAAAGTTTGCGAGTGACTGACAGCTGCTCAGAGACGGCAAAACTGCAGCTCGGCTCTGATGGGTTGTTTTCCTCCTGTGAAATCTTGCAGATGCCATTAGGAGTACTGGAGGACACAAGAACATGATATTTTTCAGATTGCCTGTCTCATGCACTACAGTCCCCATATAGTGACCGTGACTTTTTAAAATCATATTTGCTCCAATTGCTACCCACTGCTGCTTCAACTGTTTTATTGGAAGCAAAGTGCTATAAATAAATCCTATTTACTGACTGTACATGTGTTACACCCGTTGGTGGTGAGGTAGGCAGATGTCTTTGGTGACAGTAGCAAAACCACAATGTACAAATGCTCTGTGACGGTTTGGAGAACAGGACAGGCAGGAAGGACAAATGCAGACTCCAAGACAAGCTGATACAATGAAGATCATTTTAATTATTCAATTCGTACAGGTACATGGACCAAAAGGCAGGCAGGTTCAGCTCACAGAAAACAGGAAAACTAAAACTCCATGCAGTCACGACGACGACAACGAACTGACAATGAACAAAGGAACTGGACTGGTATAAGCCAAACCCCCAGGAAGAGCGTCAGGCTTTGAAGCAAATTTTACATTGTGTCCAACAGTGGAATAGCATCTATTTTTGCTTCTCATGTGATGCAATTGGGGCCCAAAAAACTTTTTCCCATAGACATACATTGGGAAAGAGATATCTGTAAATCAGCGGATAGCTTTTTTAACTGTCAAACAACTACCCACTTGAATAGCCTTACTCATCAGGTCCTAAAAATTGTAAAATGCACTAACAGCCAAATATCAGAATAATTTTCCTTTCTTTGTTCATGTGAATGAAACCCAGCGTAAGGCTGGAGCAGGGGCTGGGAGGCAGCGTTAAAGGAAACGCTACTGCACCTGCTCTATGGGCTCAACAGATGTGGAATATCACCAGAAGATCCGGGTAATTATTTACACAGAAGTTCAGCTATTTTTGCTTCATGCACCACTGAGCAACTTTCATAGGCATGAATGTGGCCCCACGTTCAACACTGTATCCCGTTCTCTCAGTACATCCATGGTATAGGCTAAATAGTGATTAGTGACTAACATGGAAGTGGGAACAGGTGATCAGGAGGTCAGGTGACTGCAGGTCTAATGAGTGACAGGTGAGACTAACCAGGGCGGGGAGGTGAGTGACAAAATTAAACAGAAAACACTGAATGAGCTGCAGGGGAGCTAATTTCACCCATTATATACTATATACTGCTTAGTGATTTAATTTTCTGTATAATAATGCATCATGTTTCATATGCTCATGTTTTAAAAACTTACCCTGCAAAGTAAATAGAAACTATAGCTTCCAAATATGTGTAGTGGTGTAAAATGTATAATATTCACCTCTGAAATGTACAAACTAGGGCTGTAAAAGTTAAAGCTATAATGCAAATTCATTTTAACAACAAAAAATTCTTTAATGAGGGTGTAGCAGGCTCAGTTTTAAAGCTACAGTGAATATATGGCATTGTGTGAAACTAGGAAACCTAAGGAATCCATAGGTACCAATCCTGTCATACTAGCTTGTTGAGAAAGAGGTTAAACAACGCTCCAAATCTGAGGAAAAACTGTCATGGCCATTTTCCACGGGGTCCCTTGACCTCTGACCTCCAGATATGAGTGAAAATGGGTTCTATGGGTAACCATAACTCTCCCCTTTACAGACATGCCCACTTTATAATAATCACATGCAGTTTGGGGAAAGTCAAATCAGCACACTGACAGCTGTTGTTGCCTGCTTGGCTGCACTTTGTTATGATTTGAGCATATTTTAATGCTAAATGCAGTATCTGTGAGGGTTTCTGGACAAGATTTCTCATTATTTTGTGTTGTTAATTGATTCCTAATGACAAATACACTGTATACATACATTTGCATAAAGCATTTGTCCACTCCTGTGTTGATAAGAATATTAAATACTTGACAAATCTCTCTTTAAGGTACATTTTGAACAGATAAAAAGTGCATGATTAATTTGCGATTAATCCCAATTAAATATTGACAAACGTGATTTATCATGACAGTCCTGGTAAAAACATAAAGTGGCATAATATTGAAATACTATATATTTAATATATATTTATTTTGGTACAGCACCTGAATAAAAAGTCTATCCTGCATGAGTCATCCCACCTTCACACATTGGTGATCATGTTCAGCAGCGATAATGTGACAGTTTAGTCTCCGGTAGCTTCTTTCATCAAACCTGTGAAATTGTGTTGTTACTCTGACTATTTGTGTGTGTGTGTGTGTGTGTGTGTGTGTGTGCAACTGCATGCACTCTCTCACTGGTTGCACCTGCATTTCATTTCATTGTTAATCAGCAGGTAGATAACTTGTCGTGTAGAGTTTCATCTGTGATAGGCGATGAAGACATAAGACACACACACACTCTCTCACAACCACACACACACACACACTTGAGCATGCACCAACAGCCTGTCAGTGAGGTGTGAGCTATCCTTACTTGACCACCAATGTTTGATCTGAGTCTTCTCTCACCGGTACACAGCTGGATGATGGAAAAAAAAAGTTTTCTAATTTTAGAAAGTTCACAATACTGTCCAAAATATATCATTACAGTCTGACATTACCATATACTGTACATGCAATAATGCTTTATGAACGCTCTGATGTTGGCTGTTGTAAGTAAATGCATGCTATTTATATAGTATATAAAATCACAGCAGTAGCACAGTGTTGGAGCCAAATCTTTTTTTCTAGTGTTTACTTAATTGGAAAACATGAACCTGCTTGTTTGACTTCTTTTGAATAACTGCATCATGTTGTGTACAAACTCTCTACCTCCATCATGCATTGCTGTCAAGGCTCTGCACAGCCTTAAAAGTGCATGCTGTTTTCCTCTGTGTAGGCCTACTGTGCATTGCAAAACAAATGTTAAATCAGAAAATTAAGCCTCAAAAGGTTACAAGTTGCTTGATTCAGTATTATATAATGTATCAGAGTTTATATCACCTTGTGTGGTCTTCGCAGCACTGTCACATGGTGCCAGTGGATCCTAAATTGTGCAGCAGAGCCACATCAAATCACTCACGCTGCCCCATGATTGTTTGTATTATGGGTTTCTCCCCAAATGCTGGCATTCTGATCATGTTTGGGTTTTTGTGTGGTTACTAGTGGGACTTTTTTGGCTCAAAGCAGTCGGTGCCCCCGTGATGGATGTGGTTGTTTCAGCTCCAACTGTAAATCTCCAAGAACAAAAGCTCTGTATTTTAGTTTAGCTGTCCTGCCTGGGAGAACCCTCAGGCCCCCCTGCCCTTCCACCACCATCAACAGCGTCTTCAGGAAAAACACACGTAGACTTCACAACTGCCATTACTCTTCGCACTTGACTCTTCCTTTTGTCTCTCCCAGCACTAATTCAAATGGTATTTCCCTGAAGGTGGTGAAAAGCAGAGAAGAAAAAAAAAAAGCGTCTAGATTCAGAATAAAGAGAGGAGGATGTGAGAGAGAAAAGAGGTGAAAGGTGACTGCGAAAGGAGGGAGGAGATACTGGCAAGCATCCCAAACTTTCTGCAAGTCAAGATTTTACACTCTCGGCTCAGAAAGCACTGAAGAATTAGCCCACGATTTGGCTGAATCGAACCTCATCTAATCACATGCAGAGCACAGAGGATATAATATATTCAACAAAAACACACAGACATGCACATTAATATTCCTGAGGCCCGTGTGCATGCCACAGTGCCTCCTTTTGATAATGAAACAACAAGCACTGACCAACAAACAGAAATAACATAAAACAGCCACCTACTACATAAGGTCTCCATTGCCTTCAGGCTCTCTAACACAGATACACACACACAAAACGTTTGCCAAGTCCAGCTATGCACCTCAAAGCCAGGAAATCAAAAGCTGTTTGTGTTCATAGGCCCGTTTGGAGGAAGAGGGTTGGTCGGTTTCCTGTGCCCACACAACAGCACGCAGCCCCGGGGTCCTGGCGACAGCCTCACACCCGTCTGCATCAATAACTCCTCAGCATTGTGACAGATACAAAAGCCGTCTTAGGATAAGCCAGGAGAAAAAAGGTGCCACTCTTTATTCCTCTCTTGTCCCTTCACTTCCTCCTGGGCTACGTTGGAAAATAAAGTCAACAGGGAGCCCAGAGAAAGAGGAGAACTCTGCACAAATGTCTTCACTACCACAAAGTGTTTGTTCAATCGTAAGAGTGCACACATTTAGCTGAGAACACGTGCAGCTGGAACCAAGGAGATGTAAATGCTACAATTTATAGACTAAAAATGATTCACCATCTTGGCATGTTTTAAATATCAAAAATTTATTGACAAAGATACACATGGCCCCAAATATCCTGTACAGGTGACTCACTTCCTTTCTTGACAACAGCTGACCACATTACAGATTTACAAATGCATTAGTACAGACATCAAACATCTACGTCATCCAGGGTGAAATATACACTCCATCATTTCTCCAGAGTGACTACAACGGATGCAACAGAGAAATGATTATCTGCCAAAAATACGGACACAGTGCAGTATTTACTTTGAGGTATCTCATACAAACAAGTCTTCAATATGTTTGAGTCACAAAGCAGGTGATTGAGTGTCTGTTATTTAAGAGGGCTGGGACGATACACCTACTATAGTAGGGTGCTGATTCAATATGTATTGCGATTTTTAAGTATTGCAATTCTAAATTATGATTTATTGCGAGCTGTCACTGTCAGGTATTATTTATCCATTTTTTTCCAGCACCCCAAAAATCATGACTAAAGACATTTCCCTCACAAAATCAGTGGTATTTTCTTTTAAATTTAAAAGAAATGTAATGTTTTCTATTTCAGGGGAAATACAATCCAATCAATATTTCCAAATATGAATTTTATATGTACAATTTCCTTTGTTAACACCTTAATTTAAAACCACAATAACACGTGCATACTTCCACTACCTTCGCCAAGTGTGTCGCTAGCGCCTATCGTCAGCTCCATTCTATTTATACATCCATGGTCAACTCCATCGAGGCCGTGTGAATGCATTTAAAATAAATGTCAGTATATGGGTTCGCTTGACTGCATGTTACCGCAATACAATAACATTTTCTGTCAATGTCAGAGCTAGCTCGCAGGTTTAGCTTGATGTCTAGCTCTGCTTTTCCTGGCAGTGTGTGAAACCCGAAGTGTTTCCATACTTTATTGTATGTGTCGTGTTTATCGCGCTGGATTTAAAATGTGAGGGTGCTTGTCGTATCTCTGTGGACCCTGCACCGTTTTCTGCTTCCTCATTGCGGTTTGCTTTAGTTGACAGATACTGTATGATGTCACGTTACTCATACTGCTCGACGATAGACTCAAATGAAGCAAATATATCGACTCTGGCTTTGAAAATCTATTTCAAAATCCTAAAAAAAAAAATCGCAGTTCATAGGTGAATCGTTTTTTTCCCACCCCTATTATTTAACAGACATTATTTATCCTCTATGTTGCACTAGAATAGTTAGAACCTGGCTGTGGTTAGTCAGTGTTTCACAGATGGGTTTTGATACTGGACTCATGCACTAAAAAGTCTGGATTAGCGACTTGAACAAAAACAGCACAAACCAATCTGGAACGTCACAACATCCTGTACAGCCCAAAAAACATTCATTATACACAAAAATACTGTTATCTTTTTTTTCTGTAAATAACAAGTTAACAAGGGGGGAAAGATTGTGGTAACAGAGCCGTCGCAGACCTCAACCTCGGTGCTGTTGAAATGAAAAACTAGTCGACCACCTTCCTCGCCCGGTCAGCAACAGATGGAGAGAGAAATGAGGAGTGATGGGTGAGCCCTCTGAGCAGAGAGTCCCCGGTCATAGTGCATTACAACGTCTGCACGGCACATCCATGCAGCAAATCTCAGGCTCAGTGCATTTATTTCTCTAAAAAGCTATTGCAGGTACGCTTCCTTAACCCACAAGCTCTCACCTGCTTAACAGCTATTGATTAAGCATCCGCTCGTGGCGAGAGGAGGTGCACTCCCTTCTCGGTTCTGTTGTTTCTAGAACAAACTGATGAACGGGACATTACAGCTTGTAGGGAAACCCATTTCCCCCAGCTTCCCTGATCATAATGTTCATTTTGTCCAAAGTGTGAGCAACACCAACTACTCAGACGACATTTAGAGTACAATACGGGACAATACAGTACAATAGCTTATCAACATCGACAGGCTGCAAGCGAGCGATGGTTATCACAGGGTTAAATGTATCCTACATGTCTATAAACCATTAAGTTTTAGCCTTCAGTCCACACAGTGCATTTATTTATTCAATACAAAGTCCATCTACAGCTAGCAGAGATCCACCCAGAGGTGCACCCATCACAGCCTCCGGTCCCCGTTCTCCACGTACTCAGCCAGGCTGTTGAGCGCCGTCTCCTCGCTCTTTGACTGGAGGACCGTGTCCCCCTTCCTGGAGGGCTTCTTAGTGGCCCGCGACAGCTTCCTCCTGAATGTATCTCCCGCCAGGAAGTAAAGGATAGGATCCACGCAGCTGTTGAGGCTGGCTAGCCCCCGCGTCACCTGGTAGGTGGCGTAGACGCGGTTGTTAAACTCGCACATGTCGGGGCTCTGGAAGTACAACCTGGCCCTCATGTTGAGGTTCTTCATCACATGGAAAGGCAGGTAGGAGACGGCGAACACCGCCAGCACGATGATGACCAGGTGGATGGATTTCTGCCGCAAGGGTGCGTTGTTCATGTCGTTGTAGATCAACGCTTTGACGATCATGCCGTAGCAGCAAAATATGATGATGAACGGGATGCAGAAGCCGAACACAGTCAAAGTCATGCTGTAGATAAAGTAACCAGGTAGCTCGTCCTCAGTGGTGGTGTCGTAACAAGTGGTCGCATTGCGCTTCAAGCCAGTCCTGGAGTAATACAGGATGGGGGATATGCCTATAACAACCACCACCCACACCAACGCGCTGGTAATAACTGCGTTCTTCTTCTTCAGCCTGCCCAGAGACTTAAGCGGGTGCACCACCCCGGTGTACCTATGCACACTGATGCAGGTCAGAAACAGGATACTCCCGTAGAGGTTCACATGGAATATGAAACGCTGCAGGCGACACAGGATGTCGCCGAATATCCAGTCGGTTTTGTTGAAGTAGTAGAAGATGAGGAAGGGCAGGGAGAGGACGTAGCAGAAGTCAGCCAGTGCCAAGTTGAACATGTAGACGGAGATGCTGCTCCACGGTCTCATGTGGCACACAAACATCCAGATGGCCAGGCTGTTGCCCACCAGCCCTGTGATGAAGACCATGATGTAGACGGTGGGCAGGTAGTAGAACTGGAAGCCGGTCTTGGTGAGGGAACATCCTCTCGAGTGATTGTGGAGGTCCGTCACATTCAGCAGGGAGGTCAGGTTCAGGTCCGTAGTCATGGTGTCAGGGGCAGAGGCAGGTCCTTTTACCGCACAAGAGAGAAGGGCATATTTCATGTTATATTTATTTATATAATCAAAGGTTAAATATACCTGTGACCTGTTGCTACATGCTGCAGTTGTTTGGTTTCAATGTAAATGACGTTTGCATTCAAACCCAGTCATGCACAGACTCGATGTTAAAGCTCCAAACTTAATTTTGCGGAACGCCTACGCACAGTCCCAACACACAGACAGAGAGCGAGGAGGAATTGGAAACGCATTACAACACTCACCGCTCAGATAGACTTGTATTCCACATTCCTGTAGCCTTCACAGCTGCAAAGATTTCAGTCAACACGCAGATCGGGGCGTTACGAGCTGTCAGGTGTCTTCATTCAGCCTTCGAACTGTGTTGGAAATTGTTTTTAAAGTTGCGATATCCTTCAGGTTTGACGCACTGGGGAGATAGTCTGCAGTCGGCTCGACGATTTCCCACAACAGCGGCGGCAGCAGCGGGACGCAACGCACGAGAGACAGCTGCAGGCTCTGGCACGGACAGCAGGCAGGAATTGCAAGCAGATCTCCGTAAAGCGAGAGAGAGAGGAGGCTGTATCTGCGCTATGGAGAGGGAGGCGGTGCGCACAACACAAACCCACTGAGCAGCTTCCCGTGGCCAAGCGCGCGCTCTCTGTTCCTCCCTCTCTCAGCACGAGCGGGATATTCGTGTAAAAACATAGATAATCAGGTTTAGCGAGGCGGAGTACTTGTTTGCTCTGGTTATTAAGAATGAAAATGTACCATTTCATCCCTTTTTAAAGGGGTATGGATTGGAAACAGGGGATGTCCAGGGCTAAATAAAAATCAGCAGTATATGTCACATAGAAGTGGTACATCATCTGAAATCTGGGAATCTTAAAATTAATTAGTGTCAAGTTTTTTTGTCGTCATAAATCAGACATAAAATTAATGAATAAGTTAAATAAATTGGGAAAGTGTAGAAGGGCTTAGAATATTATGACAGAAGTATATGCTGGCCAATATGCTCTATTATGTCTCATAAATTGTTGCATCAACTATTGCGTCAATACTATTTGTTACACAGGTTTGGTGCTAAATGTAACCTGATGAATAATCTCTTCAAAATATTATATTAAATGGTCAGTAGGCCGAAATAGGCATCATTGGGCAAAAATCCACAATATTATTTCAGCGTAATGTAATTCAAGTGTTCTGAGAGAAAACTAGACTTCTGAACCTCCTCATGGCTGTTTTCAGGCTTTAAAAAGTCTAGCTTGAGATGGGAGACTTTGGCCAATCATCAGAGAGAGAGAGAGAGACAGAGAGAGAGAGAGAGAGTTCCTATTGGCTGTTCATTCAACAGAGGCAGCTGTCAATCACTTGCAAACTCTGTTCAAATGGTCAAACTAGGCAGCGCTGATCAGATATGAATCAATGTTCTCTTATTATAATGCCTACCTTTCAGAAACATCTTGTAGTGTACTGTTTAGCAGGAAAATGAAAAAGTGGGTGGCTGGTGGGCTGCTTGGTATTTCCTCAGCTGATATCAACATGGCTGCTGGGTCACAAACTCATTTTACAGCCAGCAACAGTAACTACAAGATGTTTCTGAAAACATCAGGTGAGAAATAGGCATTACAGTAACAGAGTATTGATTCATATTTGATCAGCGCTGCTGAGTTTGACCATTTGATCAGAGCTCGTGAGTGACTAACAGCTGCTCAGAGATGGCAGGCTTCAGTTCAGCTCTGATCAGTTGTTTTCCTCTGGTCTGTGTAATCTTGCAGATGCCATTAGGAGCACCAGAGGACACAGATGAACATGATGTTGTTCATATTAAATGTCTCATGCGATACTGTCAGGATATAGTGACCATTTTATAAGATTAACTTTTTTTTTAAGTATATTTGCTCCAATTCGACTCACTGCTGCTTTAAGACACTAAGACCTTGAGGAACACCATAGAAAAAGCCATGTAGTGATCTGGTATCAACAACTTTTGACATTTGGAGATTTCTGCAAAAATTACATTTTTTGGCAATTGGATGCCGAGCAATTCTGTCCTGGAAACTGCTCAAACCCCCGTTATTGTCAATATAACTAGGAAAGCCATCCATCCTCTGAATGCTCTAGGTCTGTAGTTTGTGGCTGTACCGTTTCATGAGGCTGTGATTATCTACTATGGGGACTAACATCATCACACATGAGTACAGTTGGGCTCATTAGATCCATATGAGTCTCAGTTTTATAGTGATACTCAATTTATGCAATTCCAAGACTGTTTAGGGACCCCAGTATGCAGAAATATTAAAATACACCATTTTTAGAATAGGCAAAATGAACACATTTTTACTAAATGAACAAAAATACTGCATGTGATTACCATAAAGTGGGCATGTCTGTAAAGGGGAGAATACTGGGTATCCAGAGAACCCATTTTTATTCACATATCTTCAGATCAGAGGTCAAGGGACCCAGTACAATCTAGCTTTAAAACTGAATCTGCACCAACCTCTGAAAGACAGATCAGATTTTTAAGAGTGTTAAAAAAAATCCCACTCAACAGTCATATCTGACACCCCTGTCTAACCAGGAGAACATTTAAAATGCAGACTGTGTAGGTCGGTGCCAGACAGTATTAATATTAGGCCTATAATTACCAAAAGGTTCAGTAATGACATTACTGCGGTTTCAACAAGAAATGTCAAGGGAAAGAAAACTACAAATCACAGCGAGAATAAGAATTTCAAGGTATGCTGGGGCTGTATTCAGAGAAGATAACATAATCATTTAAATGGGAAGTGGGCAGAGTGATAAGGGATTACAGTGATATGTCACGGTTATGGGGTTGTCATTGCGATTCACATTTCGCATGAAATATCCTTCCACAATGACTGTCAATCATGAATAGTCAAGAGGAGCCATTGATTGGAACAAAAATGGCAGAAGGTTAGATAGAGCAGAAGCATAAAAACAATAAATGACTGTTTTCTACATGGAGACAGTAATTTAGTGTCTCCTAAAAGGCTAAAAGACAGACAGCTGGATGTGTGTGACAGCCAAGGACAGAGCAGACACTGGCAGCAGACAGGAGGAGGATGGTGAAGAATAGTGAGGGGATCGGGCAGTGGAGAGAGGGAAATACAAAGGTTAAGTTAATTACAGTATGCCGCGATGCCAAACATCTTAAAAAGAGCCAGGACTGTAGCAATAATCTAATGGATGTTATTAATGAGCCAACAAATAAATGTCCACTGTAAACTTGGTCTCTGCATTAGGCTCTATTAGGAGAGATGCAGTTTGATGGCATTTTTGTGCCATGAAACTCATTCACAATTTATTTATTTTAGTTTGATACAACAAAACAAAACATGTCAGGGAAGCAGCATATACAATTAAATTCTTTAACATGTACTATTAAGCCAGCAAAACACAAAAACTAATGGTAACACTTTATTTTCCTGGTCCTGTAGTTTCCTAACAATACGGCAGTGATATGTAGGAATCATTTCTCAGCATGGTTCCTAGACAGGATTTAATTTTAATTCTGATTAATTGCAGCATAACACAGTTATGTTTTTAAGTAGTTGTTTCAAAGAAATGTCTATGGAAATCATTGACTATACCTATATATAAGCTCTATATTACTATAGCTGTCAAATGTATTGGTTCCTCTGTGTGCGCTGTCTCACACCAGCGTCTGTTTCCCATAGTAAGAAATGACGGTTCTTTCCAGGAAGTGTCTCAGGAAATTCTCAAGAAATTGCAGGATCTGTAAAATAAAGCATTACGAAACAGATGCCATCATCCAACGAAACCATTACAACTAGCAAAAAATCTAAAATACAGTTGCACCTAACCAAAAATTGGTATGTTGAGCAATTAAAACAAAGCATGATTTACTCAGTGAGCTCATTAAGCAGTTTTCCCCCAAGTAAATGTTACAGTTCTGCACTAACAAAGAAAATATGAGCTATGGGGAGACTGTTTTCACAAACTCATCCAAGTTTCCTCTCAGCCTATTGGATAATATCTCAGAGAACAAACTGTTGTACATTAAGTCTTGATTTTAAGTAAAGCTGTGAAGGTTAACATGATAATAAGGTGTTAACACAAAGTCATTCGCCACTGATCTTTTTCACACAATAATGCAGTCAGTCTTTCGGAGGTTGTAGCGGGCCTAGTTTTAAAGCTGGAGGGAAGATACTGACATCATATGAAAACCTAAGGAATCCATTAGTACAAGGCAAGTCTTGTCGTGAAGGAGGTTAAACACTTTGAAAAACTTTGGAAACACTGTCATAGCCATTTTCAAAGGGGTCCTTTGACCTCTGACCTCAAGATTTGAGGTCACTGACACACTGGCAGCTGTTGTTTGTTGGGCTGCAGTTTGCTGTGTTAAGATCTGAACATGTTTTTTATGCTAAATTCAGTATCTGGACAATATCTGTTATTGTTTTGTGTTGTTAATTGATTTCCAATAATAAATATATACAGTACATACATTCTTATAAAGCAGCATATTTGCCTATTTCCATGTTGATAATATTACTAAATACTTGGCAAATCTCACTTTAAGGTACATTTTGAACTTATAAAAAATGTGCAATTAATTTGTGATTTATCACACGTAATCATAGACAATAATGGGATTAATCTTAAGCCCTAATTTTAAGTAATAGTTTTTTTTATGAGAAACTTCAAAAACAGAGCTTGATAGTAACAGTTGTGTATATTCATAAGACCAAAGTAACTCAATTGTGTAACTGTATGGTCTCATAAATGTGACAGTGACACATCATCCCATGAAAATAGCTGAAGGAACTTAAAGGAGCAGTGTGTAGGATCTGGTGGTATCTAGCGGCGAGGTTGCAGATTGCAGCTAAGTGAAACTTCTCCCATGTACCAAGCATGTAGGAGAACAATGGTGGATGATGCGAAAACATGAATGTCCCCAACTATAGTCAGTGTTTGGTTTGTTTCTCCCTTTGTAGATAGAAACAGCTCAGTCTAAGGTAAAGAAAACACAACCATTTTTAGTTTCATGTGATTATAGAATAATGAAAACATACTTATTAGTATTATATCCATTTCGGCCAGTAGATCCCCGAAATGCTACACACTGTTTCTTTAAGTGAAACATTTCAGTACATTTAACCCAGATGATGGTTCTTTCATGCTAATTTGCACAATAGTTTAGTGGACATTTAAATATCTGTAAAGGCGTGTTTGAGATCCGCTTTATTGGAAACTTGCAGCACGATCACTCACTGTCGGTACATAATCAGTTCAAGATATCTGAGAGTGTACATCTGCCAACACAAACACAGAGAGTGGTGAAATACGCCCTTTGTGGTTTATCTTTTCTGGGAATGTGCGAACACAGCAATGTGCATCTGTTGGCACTGAGGCAAAAACTTCAATCAAGGCATTTTGATTGTGCAAAGTCATTCGTGAAACATAGCTGACGAGCAAGTTTGTCGTGCAGCATTTAGAGTGCATCTGCTTACTGTTATATCCCTACTAAACTGCTCCGTGTGTTGTCATGGAAGTGAAATGAAAAGCAAGGATGTAATATTCAAAGTCTCAGGGCAAGGAGAGCCAAGAAAAGAAATATTCACTGCAGCTGCCATTACAATTCCTGCCAAGGAACTTTTTCTATTTGGCTCTGATCTCCATTTTGTGCCCCAGAGGCTGACGGGGATAGGGACATATTGGGCATGGCTGGATGCGCACTGTTTAATGGGTTTAATTTGATTGTGTTAAGCACCAACAGTGGTGAGGTCAGTGTAGCACAACCTGTGAGAAGAGCTGCTGTGCCATGTTAATTTTTCACCACATTTTCTAAAACAAATTCAAGACATTTTGTTGTGTTTGTACCTTTGAAGGGAGACCCCAAAAAATGAGGAATAGTTTAAGTCACAATGCAAATGAGAGAGAGAGAGAGGGAGAGAGAGAGAGAGAGATCAGCCATAACATAATGACCGCATACAGTTACAATGGCACCTGGCAGTAAGTGGGATGTATCAGACAGAAAGTGAACATTTCGTCCTTGAAGTTGGTGTGTTGGAAGGAGAAAAGCATAAGGATGTGAGTGACTTTGACAAGGACCAAATTGTGATGGCTAGACGACTGGGTCAGAGCATCTCCAAAACTCTGCAGCTCTTGTGGGATGTTCCCGGTCTGCAGTGGTCAGGACCGACCAAAAGTGGTCTAAGGAAGGACAACCGACAAACCAACGACAGGGTCATCAGCGGCCAAGACTCACTGATACATATGGGGAGAGAAGGCTGGCCTGTGTTGTCTGGTCCAACAGAAGAGTTACTGTAGCTCAGATTGCTGAAAAAGTTAATGCTGGTTCTGATAGAAAGGTGTCAGAACACACGGTGCATCACAGTTTGTTGCATATGGGGCTACATAGTCGCAGATCGGTCAGGGTGCCCATGCTGACCCTTGTCCACCACCAAAAGTGCCTACAATGGGCACTCTAGCATCAGAACAAGACCACAGAGCAATAGAAGAGGGTGGCCTGGTCTGATGAATCATGTTTTCTTTTACATCATGTGGATGGCCTGGTGGGTGTGCGTCGTATACCTGAGGAAGACATGACACCAGGATGCACTATGGGAAGAAGGCAAGCTGGCAGAGGCAGTGTGCACACTGTCAGAGTGGTTTGAGGAATACAACAACAAGTTGTGTTCTCCAAATTCTCCAGATCTCAATCAAATCGAGAATCTGTGGGATGTGCTGGACCGATACTCAATATTAGGCAGGTGGTCATAATGTGATGGCTGATTGTGTGTGTGTGTGTGTGTGTGTGTGTTCAAGCAACCCATCTCAAAATCAAGAATACAATAGGAAGCTCAATATTAGAAAGTCCTGGACCATAGATATAAAATAAGCAACTGAGTTAAAATCCCACCTAAGATTTATTTAAGTGCCTGTTCTGGAGCTTTTCATCGTATGACACTATCTTATGCAGCCAATGGATTTTGTTTATGACATGAATTATAAAAGTTTACATAATTTAAGGACCATATCAGCTAAAGGGTAAGTTTTAACTTGGAAACAGCAATTAGTAGGTGCTCTGGAGTTTCCCCCAACCGATGAGTTTGCCCAGTTATTATGGAATACATAAATGTAAGGTCAGTAAGTTTTATTCATCCAATTGTCTGGACTCTAAAGACAGTTAGGTGCAGAATCAAGCAGGTTTAGTGACAGCAGGCAAAAATATGTGTAGTGTGTAAAAGAAGTAATGAGGCGAGTGGGCCTACAGGTGGGACAGACATACATATAGCCACAGACAGAGTTTGACTCTGGATGGGCAATTTATTGAACATTATACAAAACAATCAGGTTTGGGGTAATTCAGTCATTACAACACGAAAAAGAAGCATTAACAGTCCTTAATTAAAAAGAACATAATGTTAATGCTAACTTGCCACAGATGTTGGAGAAAAAAATGAGAAAAACGGATGTGTAAGAGCCTGACATAACATATATGGAGACCAAGTTGAAAGTTCACACAGTTTCCACATCACACCACCACATGCAGTGAAGGAGGGAGGGGCGCCATCAGTGCACCACCCTGTCTGTCTGGTAGGATTATTTGGGGAAAAAGGGTATGAGGGCTGAGGTCGGATCACGCAATAGAGAAAAATACAAATCCATGTACAAAATCAAGGCACAGACAGCAGCACAGTAGCATACGGTACAGGCAAAACAGCAGTGGTCATGATAACCCTAAAATGCCAAAAAATGAGAAAACCTGTTTATACATATAATGTACAGCTACTAAATAACTTAGTTTAGATTACTGCAAATCAACAGTATCCGGCAATGCAGTTCGGGCTCCACAGTCGATGCTACCTCAATCAGCTGCAGCATATTCAAGGTATCTGCAGTACAATGTAGGTCAGGCAATATATACACACATACAACCATGCAACTGAATGACTACACTACAAGGTCACTTTACCTCAGGGGGATATCATCTCACAAAGCCTTCCCTGTGGTGAGCTCCAGCACAACAGCTACCTATATATATTTAGAAAATGTGTTATAATCACCTAATGCCATGTGTTATCTAGCATTAAGACCAGCTACTAGTCGTACCTTCAGAACAGATTATCCAGCCTACAGGGTCTGGCCAACAAGTTGCTTAAAGAGCCTGTACTGTAGTAAAGAAGTAAACTGATCAATAAAAGTGTTCAAGGTTAAAACAACCCTCTAGGGGACTAGCCTGTTCCTGCATCGACACTGAACGCACATCAAGAGTGAGATCCTGAGTGCTAGCTCTGTATATCAGCTCTTTATGAGACAGTAACAGCCTTCAGGTGTCTGCCTGCCGGTGAGAGGCAAAGGGCATCCATAGTTCATAGAGAGAATAAGCTGAGATGTTGGCATTGCCAGGATGAAACATAAGGAGCATTACTTTTTTTTACATTTAGTACATCCTGCAGTTGCTTTTACAAAGTACATACTGTTGCATGCAGTATGCATACAGCTGGGACAAACTACCGTACTTTGTCATATCATTACGCCTTGAACTTTGACCCTCTTGGACATCCCGCTGCACAGGATTGTGAGTCAGAATAGCCAGAATAGCATACTGGCTTGCATACTGCGACTGGATCTACTAGGCCATTTTGTTATTTTTGGCATACTGCAGATGTATTGGGACATACTAAATCTAGTATGGGTAAAAGTAGTGGGTTCCCTTCCTCATTTTCTGTATTGAGGTAACAAAGAAAGAAAGAAAGAAAGAAAGAAAGAGAAATACACTTTTCACCCCCATAACTCTCATTGAATGAAACTGACCTAACAATTTTAAGCCAGGGCTAGGTTTAGGGCTTCAGAGTGTTGAACCCTAATCCTAGAGCGGCAGCATCGCCTGCAGTGGGGGGAGCTCCAAATCTGAATTTCTAGAGCTATAGCCAGCCCTGGTATGTGTACTGGAACGTACAGATAGAAAAAAATAGGTCACTGAGGAAGAGGCAAAGGTAGAATGGGGTCAGCTACGAACAAGTAGCAGGCAAACGTGTGAGGCAAACAAACCAGAGCTGAGGGGAGACGACGGGCTAAAAGTCTGAAAGGATAGACAGGGGTTCAAAAAACAATAGAAAATCTGACAGGTAATGAGGCAAGTGGGATATTATTTACTGCAGGGGGGTGAGGGGGAAGAGGTGTGGAAGTCAGGTGATCTTATTGATGGCAGGAAGAATGGGGTTAGCAGACACTGTGATACTAATAAAAGGAGTTGAAAAAGGTGAGAGGGGAAAGAATATCAGTATCCAAGCTAATACCACAAAGTGTGACTGTTTAACTTTTAATAAAAGAAATATTCCTGTTACATTTTTTTTAAATTTCAGCTACAACCTGACTTGGTCTGGTGTGACCAGTAGTGCCGGATGTTGGCCAGCTTTAGATAAACATCACTGAGTGAGCTTGTTGACTTTATCACTCTTTTCTACTCATGCACAATATTTTATTATTTACCATTTCCCACCACTACAGCAGCAAAAGTTACAGAGGCATCAGAGATTAAGGAAACATGCTGAATGAACTGAACAACAACGCTACAGCCGGTATGTTCACCCTTGAAATTTCCGGTGCGGAACATCTGGTTTTGTTTTGGCCGGTATGATCCCGTCCATTGCCCGTTTCAATCCCCTGATGCCATATATGAAACATACCAGCATCCAAACACAGCCTCCTGCAGCCATGGAAGCAAGCAAACAAACTGGATCAACAGAAATAACATAATGTAAGATTCTACCCGACCTGAAAGGCCTCGGCACATCTCTCTTTGTTCTTCAGCTGGGTCATCAATGCAGCGAGTACTTGAGACTCACAGCCGGTGAAGTGATTCGACTGCTGCTGGCCCTCAGACGGCAGCATATCTAACTGGCATAGTTACAGAGGAGCCTTTACCTGCTAAAGAGACAGATATTTCTCGGGTTATTGAAGATAAAAAAATGAAAAAGATGATGTGTCAGTGCTGTGTTCACCATTTGTTTCTACTGCTTCACTAAAGATGTACTGGACAGATTTATGGGCAGAATGCATAGAGTGTATATAAGAAGTGGATGTAGTCACCTCAAGTTTGGCATTCGGCTGGCATTTCTTGTTTTCTTGCAACCAGAGGTGACACGATAGGGTGGAGCTAATTAAAACCGCTGCATAAGACATGTTTAGGCAACCAAAAAGGTTCTAATTAACTTTCTAAAAACACCGAGGTAGCAACCTGTGAATCACAAGGAAGCCACATCCTAAAGCATACACTGATTTATGGTCTATTTGATTCTAAATGGGACCATAATTTACTAAATGAACATGTATGCTGAAGAAGACTTGAAACTAGTGATTGAGACCATAAACTCATGTTTATAGTGTTTACTGAGGTAATAAATCAAGTGAGAAGTAGACTCATTTTCTCATATATTTCTATACAATCACACTTATTTTTGTCCCCTGCTGGCTGTTAGAAAGAATGCAAGTTTAAGGCGCTTCAGCTTTGGCTTCACTTTTCAGACCCAGAGGTTACCCGCTGGTAAATAGTTAACTGTGCCAAACACCATCAACACAGTAAACTTGAAAAGGGTTACTTTAACTAAATTGCAAAAACGCCAGAGGAGCAGATGCGCCGCAGCCTCAGTGTTTTGAATTAGGACTGCTGTTACCCATTTTAAACGCTAGCTGTCAATCTTACATGTTGGTCCTTTAACAAAATCAAGTCATGGAGAAGATTTAATGTTTCACAATCCTACTAATACAAACAAATACAGAGACAATTAAGTCAATGAGGTCTTTATTAAAATTGAAAAACGCCCTGGAACACTGCTGCATGTTGCACATCATTTACGGATAAATCTGGCCTGACTTCCACTTGGCTCTGCTCACACTGTCACACATTTTGGTGAGTCAGGTGTTCCCAGTCAGAACCAATCCACATCTGAGGCAGCAGCGCTGCCCTGCACATGCTTCCAGGTGTGAAGTTAGATAAGGACAAAGTTGAAATTGCCTTCTGCAGCTCCCATCCCCTAACTCAGCGTGGCTCACGGATCACTGCCTTCCAGTCCAAAACATCCTAACCACCGCACCACATTTGGTCTCAAGTGTGTAAAAAAAGCAAAATAAAAAAAGAATGCACAGAGAAGCGTGACATTATTGCAGACACTTTAAAACAGGCCATTACTCGAGAGTTACAGCTGAGATGCTTTAGAACACATTCTTAACTTTAACAAGCCCATTGGGTGTTGTTGTTTCTCAGCCTGCACCAGTGGATTTAGTCCCATTACCAAAAAAGTCTCTAAACTGATTGGATGCAACATATTTCTGTCCATGTCCCAGATGTAATCATAATGACAAATGTGAAGCACAGAGGGGAAATTTTATTTGTCTTAGGCTCTGACCTGTATTTCTTCGCATCTCGCTTCACTGGCTGCTCTGACAACCCGATCACCATCAGAGTCGGGGCGGCTAATCGTGTTTCTTGCTTGTGTCATTCTCATTAACTGTGGTGGAACCGGGTCTCTGCGACCAGCAACACTGAGCGATGATTTTAGACCAGCATGCATCAGTCAGGAAAATCTAATCCTACAAATTAGTGGATTTGTGAGAAAATCATGTTCCTCTTTGCTGTTAAAATCCCCATTTTATTTAATGTCCTGTTCCTCCATTCATCTGTATTTTCTCTCCCTTCATTCATCGTTCCTTGTCTGCCTTTGTGCTCACTCTATGTATAGTTTTGTTTTGTTTTTTTCTTTTAAATTCATTGCTTTCTTTATTTTGCTTCATCCAATTCCAGGCTCATCACATGCCCAGAAGAAGAAGACCACCACCACACAACGCATGATTCTGATGAACATCTCTGCCGGTATTGATCTCCCTTATCAGCCATCCAACAGACTAGGCTGGCAAAAAAAAAAAGAGTTCTTTTGCCTCTTTTTTCTGCATCGCTCCAACATTCAGTTTCCATTTTGCAATCCCTCTTTTATGTTTCTCTTGATATTCCCTCCATTCATGCCTCATGTCAGGCGAACATCCACCCTCCCTCCCTTGTCTCTCCAGCTGAATGAACGCCTGAAAAGGTGAACTGAGTGAATTTAGCCACATGGAAAATCTCAGAGTAGCCTGTATTTTTCCTGTGCCTGTTCTGTGTTTCCAGCCTAAACACCACCAATTACTGCTGAGGGCCTGGGAGAGCGAAATATTTAGCCACATTTCCAGTAATAGCATGTCTGATAGCCTGGCTGACTCTGCCCCATGGGACTCTCGCTGTAATGACACTGCAAGGCTGACCTGGTAACAAACTTGGCACTGAACATGGTGTGATTACAACGCATCAGCTGTCAAAAATGTCAGTGTGTTTGTGGTAAAGAGCAGTGTGTAACAGGACTTGGATCACAGTGTTGACAGTAGCTTTTAATCTTGCATATTTGGTATCAAAGCATAATATTTATGATATCCCATATTTAAACTCATGCTTTTTGTAATGCAAGCCTTACAGGGACATTTGGAAGATGGTTGAAATTATAGTGTTCACTTGATGAATAAACACACTATGCAGGACAGTGATGCACCGTTTAATCCATATTAATGTAAACTCATTCTACAACTCATCTCTTTTATAAGCAGATTAGTGCACATAATAAAAACTATTAGGATTCTCATTTGTGGGGCGTGCAGAGTGTTTATTCCACAAGAGATCTCTCATCATTAGTTTCACTGGACTGCTTTGTAATCATAGAAAAGAACAGTTTACTTAAAGCTGTTAAACTCAATATACTTCGTATCAACAATGGATCAACTTGTGTGTGAAAGGGGTGGTTTATAGTGATGATATTCTCATAGAGAATTATTACTTGGCTCTGCAGTTTCTCTCAGCTCTATGAAGCATATTAGCATCTTTCAGCTCATTGTTTATGTGTCACGGCCCACAAATCCACTGTTTTGGTTCACTCTTACCGCTGTCATTAGCATTGTTTCCAGCGGCAGCTGTTTTCAGTAAAAACACTCTCTGCCCTGCATCGGAAAGCAGACTGGAAAAATATGTGACTAGCTTTCAAATAGAGAGGAGCATTTAGCTGTGAAAGAGACCCCCCTTTAAACCTGGAATTAAAATGTATCTCCTAAATCTAGATCAGGGGTGTCAGACTCAATTTCATCCTGGGCCACATCAGCTTTATGGTTCCCCTCAAAGGGCCGGTTGTAATTATAAGACTATGTAAATATATCTGCTCTTGATCATATTACAAAATTGCCCCTGCATTTGATTATTATTAGTTTTAGTCATGTTTAAAATATAATTTAATATAATTTATTTAATAACTAGCTCTGAAAGCAGAAGTCCAGGAAAAGTAACTGCAAGCGAGTTCAGTAACAAAAGCACATGCTTGTGCATCAGTATGCTGTATATGCATGCACATAGACACAAAACTACTGTATGTGGGCACACACTCACATTTCTATGTGTTATTTTAACATAAATCCCATGAATTTATGAGATTAAGAATCCCTCATTACTCATCCATCAAAAATCAAAATAATTCTCAAGTGAATAATAAAGGTCTTTTTTACCATCACACAAATATTATCAAACACAATTTATCACATTAACTTTGTTTAACTTTGCAGAGCTATAGTACAACAAATCAATGTGCTCTGATCTAACGTTCAGTCTGTGGCGTATAAATAGTTTGTGTTCCAGCTGATCTGCTGAGATCATGTGTGGTAGATGACAGTGTTTTGCCACTGCCTCGTAGCAAAGAAGACATACCGGCTTGTCTCCATTAAGTACAAACATTTATTCACTTTCCTGTCTCATTAAATTGCCTTCTCTCTGCATCAACTGAGAAGCTTCAGTGCGCATGTCACAAAATAAAAATGTATTGTGGGACATGTAGTTTAAGGACACTACACTTCTGTAAAGCGGCATGGAATTGTATGATAAGCATAATATATTATTTGTAAGCCCTCGTGGGCCACATAAAATGGGGTGCCAGGCCTAATTTGGCCTGCAGGCCTTGAGTTTGACACATGTGGTCTAGATTGTATGATTTAACCTGGTTATGTTTACACCTGATATTGTGTCTCCAGTGTCCACAGATCCGGTAGAGATCTGATTGCTCTGTCTGAGAGGACTGAGAGGAAGGCTGCAATATGCACGGGCTTGCAGCCGTGCACTGCCGGAGAGGCGGTGCATGTTGAAGATAGTCCTTTATTAGTCCCACGAGGGGAAATTCAATTTTTTCACTCTGTTGTTAACTTATACACGGTACATGCAGACCCGAACACACACGCACAAACATCAACATGGAGAATGTCAGAGTGATGGGCTGCTCCTGACAAGCGCCCCGAGCAGTTGGGGGTTTGGTGCCTTGCTCAGGGGCACCTCGGCAGTGCCCAAAGGAAACTGCACCTCTCCAGCCACCAGTTCACACTCAGCTCTTGTCCATGTCGGGACTTGAACCGGTGACCCTCCGGTTCCCAAGCCAACTCCCTACAGACTGAGCTACTCCGCCCCCAAAATAAGCGCCCAACGTTGCGTGGACACATCACCCTCAAACCACGCCATTTAGAGGGAGAAGGCCCAAAAACGCGACTTTGAGTTACATCTACACTCGCGCACAGAGAGATGAGGAGAGGAGACACTGAGTGCAGACAGAGCCCTTCTGATCTCTCTGCATGGTGGTCCAGTGACCGGAGGAGCACTGGGATCATGCTACAGGTCGAGCCTGGCTGAAACTTCAAAGCTTTGATTACTACCGCAGTCCTGGAGCTTAAAAAATGGTTCAGTGGACAGCCTTTGCATTACGTACTGTACTTCCACCCATGTAGTTGTTGTATGTGGATTGAAAACCTAATTGCATTTACACTTGTGTTCACTGTGGTCACAATGCATCCCTGACCACCTCCAATCCGTCTTCAATGCATTTTGGGTGCATTTACTTTCATATGATATGATTAACATTGGCCAGGTGGCCAGAAATATGACTCCAATTTTCTAATGCTGCTCTGTATATGCTGAATGTGTAAATCGGCAACTGTTTACCAACACCAAGTGATGATGGTGACAATGTTCACAACTTGTTTCTACTGCCCCAAGTGGCCGAAAAATAAAGTCAAGTTGTCAAGGGCTTGTACCCGTTTGGAGCCTGTGGCTGTTTGGAATGGGCTGATTGCTTGGCCCCAAGGAACTGCTGATTGCAGCAGAGTCGAGGGGAAGTGAAGAAGGATTTGGTTGTAACATTAGCGGCAGTAGCTCAGTCTGTAGGGAGTTGGCTTGGGAACCGGAGGGTCACCGGTTCAAGTCCCGACATGGACCAAAACTGAGTGTGAACTGGTAGCTGGAGAGGTGCCAGTTTACCTCTTGGCACTGCCGAGGTGCCCCTGAGCAAGGCACCAAACCCCCAACTGCTCGGGGCGCTTGTCAGGAGCAGCCCCCTCACTCTACGTCTCTCCATTACTCATGTGTGTGTGTGTTTGTTGCATGTACCATGTATAAGAAACAGAGGAAATTATTTCCCCACTTGGACAAAAACAGATCTTCTTCTTCTTCTATAAAACATCCAGCGGCAAAACTGAAAAGCCCTGGGGAGGTGGCGTTCACTTGTTTATTCAAAGTGTATCAATACTGGATGTACCGCATGTCTAAACTGCACCAAATTTGACAAAGCACTTTCTTGGGTCTCCAACAGTACACCTACCAAGTGTAAAATTGATTGGCTCACAAGATGTGCGAAGGACGCGGAGATTCTTTGCTTCATAGTTAGATACTGGACAGATTATTGGACAGATTGTACTGTATTCTCAAACACCATCATCACAGTAACCTTGAAAAGTTTGTGATGACATTTGTAACTCATCTAAAGTGCCGTGCTCTCCTGTTCTCCTGATATGATTGCCAGAGAACCAGCATTTACACTAGATGGACCTTAAAGGAAAGGTCAGTTAAGTCGGGTACACTCTTTAGTTTTCAGTAAACAGCTTGGGTGTGTTCCCACACACACACACACACACACACACACACACACACACACAAATCACACACAAAGGTCAGCTGCTCCCTAGGGTTCCTTCGACTGCAACTGTGATCAACAGGCTGAGCCTTATGACCGACCCCACATGCAGCCTGTGCTCCATCTCTTCTTCTTTCTTTAATCTTCCTTCTCCCTACCTTTCTGTCACTCTATCTACATATCTCACATCCACAATCAGTCAATCTTAACCAAATGGCAAGGTATCATTTAGTCCACATTGAGTTACTGGCTTTTCTATAATCTGATCAATGCAGCTGAATGTCACAGAGGTTTTCTATCAAGCAGAGAGAAGGTCAGTGTGTTTGCTCTGTGTAAATACGGCAGTAATGTAGCTCCTGGACCTCCATTCTGACGACCCGAGCCTTTTACAGTGGACAGAGTCAAAGTGCGGCTGATATTTCTGCATATTTGCGAGGCAGCCGTGATGTGAATATAATTTAATTGTTTTTCCAGAAAAGAAAATAAATTGAAGTCTGATTTAAAAAAAAAAAAAAAAAAAAAAAATCCTGTTAATCCCAATTAAGTGATTTGCCATCACATTTCCCATCGCGGTTTCTTCATATGGTCCCAAGAGGTCACAAACACCTCATTAGAAGACAAAAGAATTTGTTTATACATTGTGATTTCCTCTGAATCAGTTTTTGGAATGGAGAATGCAAATAACATCCGTTGAACTTAACTCTTTAAAGTCCCCCCAGATTGATCACAGTCTGGTTTAATGTGTTTTTTTCCTTCACTGGTTTATTTTCCTGCATCATTTTTCTTCTTTCACACCAGAAATACAAATGAGATCCTCTGGACCCCAAACAGCCAAACTTTATGTCACCAAATCAACCCATGTTCAATGCGGTGAGTCCCACGGCAGAGTAACCACACATGTTCAGCAACACATGGAGTTTATGTAATTATAAAGTAAATTTACCCAAGTACTGCACTGTAAATTCTACATACTACTTGTACATTAAGTATTTCCATTTTATGCAACTTTATACTTCTGCTCCACGACATCTCAGAGGGAAATATAGTACTTTTTACTTTACTTTTTTTAAAAAGAATATGATTTTAAACATCTACAGCAGTAAAATGCAATATACACATTAATGCACCTGTAATATTGCTTTACTATACTGTGTATTTTATCGATAATACTTATTTTAGTAAGGTTTTGAATGCAGGACTTTTATTTATGGAGTATTTTTCTCTATAGTTTCTGTTCCTCCACTTGAAACTAAATTTATGCTACAGAATGTGAAGCCTACTTATGTAAAAGTGTGATGAAAAACCCAAATTGTCCATTTACACAAGGGTGTAGTAATGGATTGCATTTGACCTTGTTACTATAACAAAGACTTTTTTGGGTATGTATATATTTTTAATCCGTAAGCTAATTTCATTTTGTGTTCAAGGCTATTTATCACAAGTAGGCCTATTGTACTTTGCTACATTTTAGGTTGCATCCCTTACAGAGTAAAAACAACAGTGAAAGAAAGAGAAAAGGGAAAAGTCCTGATAAACTGTGAGAAGGGAGCAGCAGAAACGAGATAAACCAGATAAACTAGCAGCTGGGCTGCAGCCATAGACTACACAGCTGCAGTTGCGTTTACGGCCGCAGGAGGGCAGAGCTCCATATACTGTAGTCTGTGGTCGGTCGAGAGTGGTTCACTCCGGAAATGATAAATGTTTGCGACGTTCACGGGCCTCCGATTTCACGCGCCGGGGCCACTTCAACCACAATAAGGAGCACATATCAGGTGTGGCTGCAAATAGCATAGTTGTACCTCAGCGTAGATTAAAAAGGGTTGCATTTATCTTCATCACTTGATTAATCACTTGCGCTACAGGGCGTGCACGCTAAGTGACACACCCACACACACCGTGTTCGTGACCTGTGAGCAGCTGTACGGCTAACATGCTAAATGCTAACATGCTAGTGGTGAGTTCACGGTCCATTGAGGAACCTCCATCTTCACTGGGGTGTGTGAGGACTTTGTGCAGTTGGAGACTGTTAACCCTGATGTGGCGGGGACAGACAAGCCCAGTGGAGGTGATGCATTGAGAGTGAACGAGTGGAGAGCTGAACGTGGGACAGACCGTGTCCTAGCGCTCAAGACTTGCTGGGTGCTGTTCAGACAGGTGAGTACAACAAACACACTGCTGAGACATGCTGATGAAAATGTCGACTAGCGCCTTTCATAACAACCTCGTGTTTACAAAAAGGGACGTGAACGCAACATGCGTTGCGTTCAAGTGATTAAATCGTGAGGGCTGTCCCAGTATATAAGCCACAGAGGCAATTCAGCAGGCGAGCAAGTGGATAACATAATGCAGAGAATGCAGATGTAATGACAGAGGAGAAAGATGAGACATATTATGAAATGACCAAGAAAACATCATATGACAGAAATTACATTATTCTGTACAGTATTAACCTATTATGCACCGATAAATAAACTTCCACGGGCTCCACTGTTTCTCACAATGTCAGCAAATCGTCACAAGTCGTGAACTCGGCGCTTTCGGAAACTTTCCACTGACGAGGTCGTGAACACGACATGAGGGGGGCGTTCAGATGGGTCAAGCTGATATAAACACGACCCCATGTGAAAGCACCACACAGCCACTTTGTTGCCTAGCAACATAGTCGCACGTCGGCGCTGCCTGTTTACATGCATTTGAGTGTTTACGGCTGTGGAGTTGACATTGTTTACATGTCCACGTTGTGTGTTTTGCTGATGTTTTATTCTGCTGTTGATTCCTGCTGCTGTGGTGTCCATATCTCTGTTTATTATTGTTGATCATTTCTGTTTAATTGTCTATTGTCTGCTTAATATATTTAATATATTTATATTATTCAGATGTATATTTAGAGTTGGTAGTCTTTCTTGTTGTTGTATGTGCAGGCTGCAGAGTGTCTGTCTGTTGGTTTAGAGACCTGTTGCTGAATGCTGATCTTCCATTTGTGTATAAGCTGACATTTGCAGCCTACATATGTCCATTCATTTAACAGTAGTATCATCATATATCATCACCTCCCTTTTAAAAGGTAACGCAGTAACATTTACTCAGAGTACATTTGAACTGACCTACTTTTCATTTTTACACAAGTACGTTTTCTTTAAAGTAGCAGTACTTTTACTTGAGTACAATATTTTAGTACTTCTCAGTTCTGCATTTAACTTGCATTATGATAAATTACTTCCCTATCCCACCTGCACCAACTCCCCCCACACACACCACACAGCCCATCAACTATCCCCCGCCTAAAAGCTCCCTATGAGACTGATCATTTAGGATGGAGAACATCCATAAGGATGTATGTGTGCATATAATGGCAGCAGAAGGAGCCTGTGGTACACAAGACATCTGAAATAACTATATGAAGCTAAAAGATGTTTCTTTTATTATCATTTTTAAAAAGGGTATGAGAAGAAAGGATGTCCAAATGATCGTACATTCTTGTAATCTCCTTTTAAGTCTATTTCCTGTTTCAAAACATGCATATTTAATATGTGTAGTGTGGGTAGGTGGTAATTGTTGCTTCCAGGAGATGGGAGTAAGTCTAGCAGCAATTAAGGAAGTGAATGCTCTAATGGAGCGTGTTGCTGGAGTCAATTTAATTAAGGCACAAATGGGTTTTGGGGAGAGATGTAATTTTGACACATTTTAAAAATACATAAAAATATCAGCAGCCAGAAGATACAGTGTCAGTGATTTGAATTCACAACAAGAGACCACATTGGTTCCAGAGGGGACAATGTGTATAAAAGCATTTACTCAGGTCAGTGTGGATTGGGAATGAGGAACGAAGCTGTTTACTAAGGGTGTAACGGTATGTTTTTACAATGATATAGTGTGCATCACTTTGCATGATTCTGATATGATTCAAGGATGATATTTGGCTCATCTAGAGCGATATAATATGGTTCAGTGACTTTAAATTGATACAGTAAATTTTGATTTGCCAAAAATTTTGCATCAGTGTGACTATGAAATAAATAGCTGGATACTGGACAGTGCAGGGTTTTTCTAAGTTTTTCTTGTAAGGGAATGTAAATAAATTATGGATATAAACAAGTAAACACATCACGTTATGGCAAATACGTACGCCTTTTATTGAAAATAATAAAAACTGCACCTTCAGGACCCGCTTCAGTTCTCAAGATACAAGGCAGCACAAAATTGAACAACTTCTATTCAAGTTAAAGGAGGTTAAAACTACCTGCCTCTGTTCTCATTTTCATTATAGATGGTAGAGCAATAATATTGGCGTCTCAGACGGTGCGTGGAAAGATGGGTCATGTTGCCGTTGTTTATCTGGCTTTTGCATATTCTGCAAACCGAGCGATTTTCAAGGACCTTTTTTGCAGAAGACAAAACTTTTCCACATCTCAGATGTTGCTTGAAAATGTCTTGCTCGTCTGGCCCTTCTTTGCCATCGGCTATGCGTCGTTTTCAAGGTGCAAATTCTTAGTATCGATATTATAGATTATTTACCTTGCAAATAGATTTTAGATCAATAAACGTCCCCTGTGAAGGACAACTTTCATAGTACCTCTCGATGTAGTTAGAATATAAATTAATCAATCAATGTAGTAGATGACTTGTTGCACCCTTTCTGCCTTATGGTCTACAAGACGACCAGACCAGGATGATTGATACAACTGGATTTGAACGATGCTTCTTTTTTAACAGCAGGGAATGACTGACTAGACACATATTCCAGTTTTAGCAGCGTGTCATTGTGATCCAATAAATCCTTTGCCAATAAATGATTTGCTGTATGTTTTCTGTCAAATAATAGTAAATTAAATTAGGTGAGGTAAGGCCAACCACATGCTAATGCCTTGAAAGCGAACTTATTTATATATACGATCACTATTTCACTGTCTAACCAATCTGTTTACCCTGGGGAACAACAGTTTCAACCTAGGTGACAAAACAAGGACATTTTTAAACCAAATTTGCAACGGCGAAGCTATAAAAATGGACTGAAAACTACACACTTAACCTGATTTATGTGAGGAGTGGGGGCAAATGACCAAACATTTCCAAACTGGAGGGTTTTAAGTGTCAAATGTGAGTAATGTGAAGGGGTGGGTGGAGAGGATCGCAGGATAGAAAGCTTGTCTAATGGAGAGGGTTCTCAATAATTTGTTGCCCCGTGGCTGGAAACGAGGATGCTGAAATGCTGAGATGCTCCGAGCAAAGTGGGGGTGAAAGAGTCGGGGCTAATGGTGCACACATTAGCGTAAAGCTCTTTGTGTGTGGCCATATAGTGGAGATAATTCTGACTTACAGATGCTCAGGAGCTTGCTGAGACGTACAGGATGTACATTACCATGCTTCCATCGATCTACACTCTGCCAATATCCCCACAGAACTAAATACAATTTTAATCAAATATTTCCTGGATGATTTCCATTTTTACCCGACATAACTGTGCGCGTGGTTGTGCTTAGTGGATAGGAGCTGTGATTGTGTTTGTGTGTCAGTGCCTTGGTGAAATATCCCATTTTCTGTGGAAGAAGATAAACGAGTAAATGAGCGGTGCCATCTGAATGTATAGCACCTTACCGCATTAACATTATTGTCCTGTCTGTGAACCGTAATCAGAACGGCTCTGATTCGCTAAATCCTTAATGGAATATAGCCCGATGATAAAAGACAGAGCTGACAAATGGAAGAAAGAGGACAAAAGAGAGGAGGAAATGACTTTGTCAAACTTTTCCCATTTGGTGACCAAGCCACCGTAAAATTGCTGAACATTCAGAATGGGAAAGGGAGGGAGGTTGTGCATTTTATGAGCTGTTTGACGAGTGGAAAAGTAACATATGTTTGGTGTATTTGAGACAAAGGCGCAAAGTGTAGGCAGTAAATCATGTCTTAGAGTGGGAATCTATATGGGGTGTGAACTAAGGAGCAGCTAAGGAGTATTGCTGCACATACGGTATGGCAGCCATGTTATAGAGAAACAAGCCTCGTATGGCTGGACCCATTATGATCAGTCTAGGAAGTGTGGCTAAATTTTTATACTAATAGTTAGAGGTCATGTCTATAACCCTAAATCCTGCGGTACATGTGCGCCAGGTCTGGCGAGGACTCTAGGGGACACGCTGCTACACTCAACTGGCCGTTCAAGCGGTGACATACCCGAATGAAGAGTTCCCCTGATTGGTCCCTGGTTTTCTGCTTGCCGTGTGAAATAAAAACAATGGCTCGTAAATTTTCTTTTATGCCATCTAAACAATCCACCAAAATCTACTGCTGAAAACATTTTAAGCAAGAAATAGGCTATGCCACTGCTGGATATCTTTTCATTTTAGAACTAGACCACCTAGTTTCACAGCTGGGCCAAGTATTGTGAGCTGGACGTGTCGCACTGGATGGGCTTATTTGCATTAAGTTTAGATCTTTCAACTTTATGTAAATACAGACCCTCTCTAACTCGCTGCAACACTCCCACCATGCACTGGGCTAGGGATGTCAATAATTAACCTATACTAACCAATAACCGACATTACCTTACATGTCATAATACATTTAACCAGTTAACGTAATTGGTTAAATGTTTAAAACAAATAATTTTCATATATATATATATATATATATATATATGCATTTTCTTGTGTTGTAATTCAGTTTCTAATCGAAGTTTCTTCAGTCCTAATTAACATGAGTGTTTTTATTGCACACCACTGCCATGACACAGAGAAGCAGTTAATGGTTGTGGTTGCACACACCAAAACCAATGTTTAAAAGTTTTAATTATACAATGACAGGTTTTCGTGAAGCCACAAGACAGCTCGCCATTTCAGACAAGCCTTGAGTGAATGTCTGAGACATACAAAGAAAACATTAGATGTTATGTGGAGGAGCTTTCAGGAGCTGAAGTTAAGGGTCTCTTCTCCTTGTCAGACTGCTGCTTATCAATATTCTGCACCATGACAGGAGAGAGGGAGGAAAATGGATGAAACACAGGAGGGATGAAGACTTAAAAGGCAGATGAAGGGACGGCACGCAGAGAGAAGTGACAACGGGAAGCGTTGGTGACAGAGAGAGGGACCAAAGGGTGAATGAATAAAAGAGAAGCAGAGAGAGAGGACAAGGGAAGGAGACTCTGAATACAGAGCTGAAAACAGAGGGAGAGCAGATATGAAAAGAAAAAGGAAGCAAGTGTTACATCTGGGGAGAGGAGGGAGAGCCAAGACCGAAACAATCCATCCTTTCTTGTTATTGGAGGCAAAGAAAAGGACAGGAAGGCAGCAGTGCACCATGGGAGTTCTTAGGCATTTAATTGGAAGATGAAGAGAAGCAGGCTAAGAGCCAGGTTCAAACTGAGAAGCACTGAAGAAAATAATTTCGTGTTGAGGGCTAACTGTCAACCACAGCTCACTTTTAAGTTCAAGTTCTCTTTCAGAAGTAAGAAATCCTCGTTCAGAACCACGCTGACAACGCAATAGAGTTAAATCCAGCCGTGTAACATGACTTTACTGACATATACATAGGGATGATCATTTTGAGTTAATTTTGTCAGTCCACTTTGCTCCAGACAGAAACTTCTCAATAACTATTGGATTTATTGTCATTGATTTAATTCAGAACACCATCAGGATGAATGAACATTTTATTTGCCCGATACAAAATTTAGATGGTGAATATGGTAAACATTATACCTGCTATATAATATCAGCCTGTTAGTATTGTTACTGTGAGCATGCAAGCGTCAACCTTCAGGTCTGTAAAGTGAAGCCAATGAGGAAGTGTCTTAAACTTGCATTCTTTCTAACAGCCAGCAGGGTGCGACTCCGAAAGAAGTCTGATTGTATAGAAGTCTATGAGAAAATGAGCCTACTTCTCACTTGATTTATTACCTCAGTAAACATTGTAAACATGAGTTTATGGTCTCAGTCGCTAGTTTCAAGTCTTCTTCAGCATACATGTTCATTTAGTAAATTATGGTCCCATTTATAGTCAGATAGACCATAAAGCAGGGTATGTTTAGGTCGTGGCTACCTTGTGACTGACAGGTGGTGTTGTGTCTGGTCTAGGAGTTGTTAAAACTTTAACCCTTTAATAGTGTGTTATCAGTTCATGAAAATTAAGTGAAGCATTTTGGTCACCTAAAAATGTCTTATTCAGCGTTTAGTTGTACTTAGCTCCACCCTGTTGTGTCACTTCTGGCTGCAAAAAGCAAGATGGCGATGGCCAAAATGACAAACTCAAGGCTTCAAAACCATAATCCACAAACTTCTTATTCATCTTAGTCATTGTGAGCATGTTAGCATACTAACATTAGTATCTAACGCCTTACAGACCTTTTAGGCTTATTTTAGATAAAAGAATCTGCTGTAAATTTCAGTTTTTAGTTGGCATTTAATGGATTATTTCCCGTAAGAAGCCCAGGATTAACACAGGTTAAACTGACATACTGTAAGTCAAGTCCATATTTTTTCCAGACCATTCATTGAGATATTGCACAGAGGTCATTGGAACAGCAGCTGGCCTTGGGGTGAAGTCATAATCTACAGTATGTGTAAGAACATATTTCAGCCTAAAAACATCTTCAATAATTACTCTCCTGTTCTTAAACAACCTCAGTTGTATTCTGCCACTTCCTCCTCCTTCCCACATTCTTCAGTTTTTACCTCATCTTTCTTCTTCCTCAGACACATTAAACCAGAGAACAGATATGCAGTTTTTTTCATCTTCATATTAGATAGCAGCACGGTCTGGTGAGCACCAGTTTCCAAGCCTAATAAGGGGACAGAAGGGATTACAAGAGGAAGTCAGCACAACTTCAAACACTTTGCTTCTCCAGCTTCGTCCACTGTTAATATTGGCTAATTAATGTCAGTAGGCAAATACAGATCAGTCAAAATGTGATTAAATTGAAAACGGTGCTACCTCTATCCGACAGTGGGTCAGACACAACAGAGCCTCGTGAGCAGCTGTGTGTTCTTGTGTGATAAAGTGTCAGTATGCGTCACGGTGCTATTGAAAATTATTCACACACAGGGATCATGAGAAACTGCCTGCCTCAGGTTTGGCTGCCTGCATGAATACATTCAAGCTGAAGGTCACATGGAGGAGCCTGGTTGTGGGTTGGGCTCGCAGAAATTAGTCTTACTGGCCCTAAATAAAACAGCATTTTAGAGTCGCTCTTTCCGTTTATCGCATTTTGACCTCCAGCAGGTTTTTCTCTTTTAAAAACATTTCAGGTGTGTGATGAAGGCTTCAACCTGATAAGACCTCATTTCCAGGAAGACAAGCAGTGCTGTGTGAGGACTGGGAGGGGAACAGAGACAAATCTTAGCAAAGGAGCCTCTGAGATTGCTATCTTTTATATAAATGGCTCAAACATTTCCTGTTTCCTGTTAGTTCAAATGTAAGAATGTTGTAATAGCAAACATCAGGAATCATTTGTATTAACATGTGGTGTGAGGGGCTAGATGGGTGAAATGATCTGTTGAAGCAACCTTTAGGCATTTTGGTAAAAAACATTTATTTGCTATCATGCCGAGAGTCAGATGAGAAGGTTGATGTGTTGGGTTGTGACTGTTTCATATGAAGGAGCTTCTCAGACGGTGAACAGTTGTCACTGTATCTGCCACACGCCGACACTGATGTTATGTATTTTGAAGCAGTACACAACTCCTCAACCAGGAGCCTCAGCTGCTGATTCTATAATGACCTGTAAGATGGGCTGTAGGTTGATGTTATCCCCCTATGGTGCTGTAAATAGAGTGGGTGGTAGAAATATTAAATTGGAGGAAATGGCTAGCAATAGTGGAAACAATGGTGGTGGCAACTGCTCACTGTCCAAAAGTACCTTAACCTTCACTTCTTCTGGTTGATTAGACTTCTGCTCAGGTTGAAGGTGGGCCGAAGCTTTGATGGGAATGTGTTTGGTCACAAATCTTCATCTACAAAGGTGTACATCTACCCACCCTAACAGGCTCAACAAAGCTAACAGGAGTGTATCTGTACTGCAGTATTTTAGGGATTTGATAAATTAATTGAAAAAGTGGGCTCAAGACAAAAAGTAAGATTTAAATTTTCATAAATAACTGAGTTTATCATGATATAAATAAACAATTGGTCCCTGATATTGTTGGCTTTTCTTTGTTCATTTGCGTATTTATTAGCTCAATGCAGAAAATGAGAAGGGTGCCCACTGGCGTTTTTCTTTTTATTATTTAAAATGTTTTAATTAATTTGTTTTTTAGCACACACATTACATATACTCCTGAGTCTAGCTTCATATTCAACAGGCCGCACACACCACATAAGAGTGGTCAATCTTCTCACCTGACTCTCAGTCAGAAAGATAAGTATAGCCTATAAGTGGAGCTGTTCCTTCCTTTGACAAATGACAAAGCTGATCACTTTTGGATCTTTCCTTTTTAGGAAAGTGGCCACGACAGCCACCACTGGAAAAATTCATTTGAAACTAATGTAATGCAGCACATAATACAACCACTAGAGATGAGATCCCGGCTGAGATAAAACATCTGAGACAAGACACAGAGAGACGGGGAGAGCTGCATATACTGTAGGTCCTATATGCCAAACTGCCTGTCTCAGCAAAGGACCCACTCACTCTTCCTAAATCTCTGAATTCATTACAGCACCGGTGATTTAGATGCCAACTACCACTGTGCCGCTATAGCCCCGGTGAATAGTCTGCTTTATGAGCTAAACACGGGTGGCAGAGACGGAGGAGATAATGAAGAGTGAGGGAAAACAAGAGGGAAGGAGCTGTTCAGGAAACTCATTAAGGAGAGGTATGGATTAAGGGTGTTACCCGTACACAAGCAGCATGCTGATTTATACTCGGCCTACCCTGAAGTGCAGATTTATATCAAATCTTGACATAATCTGTCTTTGGACTGAAAGGGTGATCCCCACCTCTCCTCCCCTCCCCACCTTCCCAAGCTGGAGGCTGTGACTGTTGATTTGAATCCATGTTGGCTCCTCACTCATGGTACTGGTCACTTTATCCTCCTAGCTGTCCACAGAGTCCCGTCACAAAGATGAAGTTTAGCCTACACCCCAGCTGTTGCAACAGTGTTTTCCCCTCTTTCTTCCTGTGGGCTCTGGTGTCACAGTGGGATCTTTCTTTTGGCTTGGTTTCTTTCTGTCAAGTTCCCTCGCTGCTGCTTCATTCGTCCTCAAATGGCATCACACAGTGTAAACACAAATGACTGGCTAATTATCTCACAATGAAGGATGTCGCACAATATGTTAATAGGACCTGCCTTCTCTGACCTCCTCTCTCTTGTCTTTATTTCCATCTTTGTGCGCTACACGTGATGCCGAGGGACATCCTGTCGCCATGTGAATAGTGTCCGTTCATCTCTGGGTACAGCTGTGCCCTCAGTACGCTCTTTCTATGACCCATATTCTGTTAGCAAAATGCCCCGCTAGTTGTTATGTACCCCCCGACTTCTTCTTCTTCCGTTATCTCAGAGCGAAAATATTCAGTAAAGTGCAAAGTCTGTCAGTTTGAAGTTGGTAGAGGCTCGAGGTCATACCGTATGCATAAAAACGACGTGGCGTTCTGATTGTAGTTTGAATGTTGCAGTTCAACTATTCGCTGCATCATTGAATTTACATTCAATTACGATTACTGAAAGTCTTCAATAACTGTCCTGAGTCTTATAGAAACGAGCACGAACTACCACTAATGCTGGAAAATTGTGATTTGTAATCATAATTTGTAACAAAATTCTGCCTGTAATCATGATGGAAGCGTCTCAGCCTTAAATGTCTCAGCCTATATGGGCTTATAACAAGCCACAATGTTCATAAGCACAACTTCATCCGTTGCAGGACCTCAATGTCATGGAGCTCAATGGAGGGAGAAAACTGGTGCCCCCTGGTGGGATGTTGCATAGCTGAGGGTCTATGAAGCTTTCTACTACAATTAACCCTTTAAGACCTGAGGGTTCACCCTAAAAAGCTCTAAAACCCGAGTCGCTTTTGAACAAAACCCCCTAAAACCTGAGGCTCTCTGGAAAACAGAGTTATCAGTTTACAAAAACCTTTATTTCTCAGCCTCTGTAGCAGATACAAACATGAAATAAAAACCATTTGACAGCTTAGACTTTTGGCTTCGATGAGAATTTATTGGCTTTGTCCTAAAAAACATTACCATTTAAAAGAATAATAATAATTAATAAACAAGAAGAAAAAAGTGCAAAACAGAAAGTGACACTGTAATAAAAAGTTGCAATGCAAGAACTTAAATGGTAATGTAGAAAGAATTATGTCTTTAATAAACAGTATAGTCACTATATGCCATTATCTTACTGAAGTGAAAATGTCGAAAACACATGCACGTCATATTCGTGTTGTAGAAATGCACAAGTTTTGCACCCCGTCTTAAAGGTATATACACAGAAAAGTAGCATCCGGTCTTAATGGGCTAAACAAAAGAATGAAATTGTAAACTGTGCAGTGTTATACATAAATATCACATCTAAAGCTACTGTGATGAACATATAACTGGCTATGAAACAGCTAAAATTTAATACTGATGCTTCTATACGATGGCCATAAGTAAACAAGACCATGAGGGAGAAGACTGGTTATTTCTATATAGTTGTTCTTAAAGGTATAATATCCAACAGTTGACCACACCTCCTCGGCTCAACTAGCGAGAGAGAGAGAGCAGTGATGGTTGGAGCTATAGAGTGAACGGAGATAGCGCTGTGGGTGGAAACAAAGCAGTGAATCAGAGAAATAAAACATTATTTTTGGATTGTTTCACAGCAGGCTGTCCTCTCTGCCTCAGCCACTGCACACAGCACAGGAGAGACAGAGGAACGGGGACCTCACAGCGATGATACAAACCCGTTCTCATCCGTCCAAATATGGCTGCAAAGCATCTAAAGGGGTCTTGTTCCCATCAGTGTATAATGCTTGAACATTGGTATCAGAAGCCAACAGGTGTGACATTGGCTGGGGGTTACACCCCGAGTTTACAGACACCTAGAAGTGTCCTGAGTAAATCTGAATAAGAAAAGAGAAAATGCAGGCGGAGAGCTGGGTCTCTGCAGCTACAGACACAACCACATACTTTTAGTGGGACATAATCAATGACTGAGAGGGATTATTTTTTTTAAATCAACACAAAATTAAAGCTCGTCAAAGTTGCTTTAGACAGTGTTTAAGTTGCTTTGTGGGTTCAGTCTGATGGTGTATGATCATTTGAATCATATCAATTATATATATTTATGACAATGTCAATGTGGCATTTAACAGTCTGATTCAAGACGAGACAAAGGCCACTTACACCTTATGATAATAAATAATAAGCATCAGTTACAGTAATAGTCAGTCATGTTAGACATATCAGTCAAAACACTGGAAAAGATGGGTGTGCACTTGCATGTTAGCTGTACATCAGTGAACATGAACTTTGTGTGCCGTAAGAATTTGCCTAATCTGTCAGGTCCCATTGGGCTGCCAAAGTTTGTTTTACCTACAGACTGATGCTCCTTTTGCTGCATGAGTTGAGAGACTCCCTCTTTTGAAAGACTCTAAATGCTTTTCTGAGACTGCTATTTAAGTGAACCTTTTCTAGTCTAAGCCTCACAGCGAGCAAAACTAATTGTGTATTCAGGCAGTCCTCTTAAAAAGTTGACATTGTCCAAGTTTACCACCAGGGAGTTGCCCTGAAAGTGTCAGCAGAGGTAAATATCAATTGGATGGGTACATTTGAGGATAAAGAGTAGTGGACGTTTGCTTCCAACCTCCAAACGCTGACACATAGAGGAGGCTAAAAGAAAACAAGGGATTCAGTTACACGACTCCATCAAAACACAACCACATCACAGCCCTGTTATTGGACGGTTGGTGTTAAATTCTGTGATGGACTTCAACCGGTCGGATCAATAGTGCTCCTTTTCCAGGAGGAGATGACATTACAACCTAACCGGCTACTCCCCCTCTCTTTTTCTCCATCAGAGCAGGCAAAAAAAAGAAAAAAACTATCCCAGACACTTAACGGTAAACACACACAAACACACTTAGCGTAATCAAATACACCTGGATGCAAGCACACACTCCCACATACACCCTCGAGAAAATTGGATGTTTGAGGCGTGCTCCAAGTAGCACTCAGTGAAAGTCAAGTGGTGACTCAGCAGACATGATAACCGCAAGGGAGAGACAGCAGCAACAGGGTTTATCCCCTTTCCATTCCACCCTCTTCTTTCAGTGGTAGGGGTGGGCGACAGGGGATGTTTAGGGGTAGATACATAGTCAACAATATAGGTCACATAGAAGTGGCGTACATCATCTGAAAGCTGGGAACCTGAAGATTAATTTGAGATGCAGCTCAGCACTGTGTGTCAAATTGCTCTGGTCATTAATAAGAAATAAAAATGAATTAATCAATTAAAACAAATTGTGAAAGTGTTTAAGAACATGGAACATGATGATATGGTGTTCACTTATGTCTCATAAATCGTTGCAGTAATTTTTGGGCTCATACCATTTGTTACAAAAATTTGGTGCTAAATTTAACCATTTTTACTACTCAGGAATTGATAAAAATGATCAATAATCCCTCCAAAATACCACATTTAGACACCAAGACCTTGAGGGACACCAGAGAAAAAATCATGCTGTGATTTGGTGTCAAAATCTTTTGGCATTTGGAGATTTCTGCAAGAATTGCATTTTTTTGACGAGCACCTGTGTTCTGAAAACTTCTCAGAAACCCCCCTTTTTCAGTCTACCTTGGAGAGCCATCCATCCTCTGAATGCTCCAGGTCTCTAGTTTGTGGCTGTAAAGTTTCATGAGGCTGTGATTATCCGAGAGGTCACCACAGGTCATTTTATATACTGAGGTCAATTTTCAAAAAATGGTGCCTTGAAATTAGGTCGTGTTTTCCTTTTTTACGGGTTGGGCCCGTATGAACACCCCCCTCATGTCGTATTCACAACCTCATGAGTGGAAAGTTTCCGAAAGCACTGAGTTCACGATGTGTTACGTGTTTATTGCCGTTGCCGTGATTTTATAATCTATCTGAGGAAAACGTTGATATTCCCAATGGCCTCACCTTTGTCCTCTGTCATTATTCCTTTGTATTTCCGTCATTATGTGACCTACCTGGTAACTTGCTAAATTGTTAGCCTCTGTGGCTTCTAGACTCAGACAGTAACGTTAATATTGCTGTTGTAATTCAGCGGTGTTCTTCACAACTTAACCACTTGAATGGCAAGCATTTCGTGAACACGACCCCATTTGAAGGCACCATAACATCATCACACATGAATAAAACTGGGCTCATTAGATCCAAAAGAGACTCAACTTTGCAGTGATACCCAATTTAAGACTGTTTAGGGAGCCCAGTGTAGAAATATTCAAATATACCATGTATTTATTTTCTATATTACTTTGAAGTAAAGGTGTTAAAGAATGAAGATGATAAGCTGTCTAACTTTTCGATCATCAACCCTGGAATCACCTGTCTGACTCTTTTTGTTTGCACATAAAAACCCTCTGCGACGCCTAGTTTCTCTCATCTGTTGTTGATCTCAAAGGAAACACCTCATCATTATTTCTTTATGCACTTGTTGCCGCATCCAATATTCGGTGAATTTAAAGACTCACTTCTGCTGGCGCCATCGCCTTCTCTTTGTGATTCATTTCGGTTCTCTGCTCTTTTTGCTTTCGCTGGGTTTCAGGCTCTCCTCCTCTCCCTCCCTCTTTTCTCATTATTGCCTCCATAATGAGGTCAAACCATTAGTCCATCAGGTGGTCAGTTTAAAAAAAGAAAAGGTCTAACCCCTTAATTGAACAGACATCCCTCATCTGTAATTCACAAATAAAAGTGTTGACATTTTTAATTGTATTTCTCAGTATTTTCCTCCCTTGATAGGTAATTCATTAAATGACATTTATTATTGTGCATTAATGGGCAGTTACGGCTGAATGTCCACAATTTGTTTTCCTTTTTTCCGCCCACATGACTACATGGCTGGGGGTGCAATCTTTTCAATCCTCACACACTATTCAGCCTTCTTTGTGTTTTTTTGTTTTTTTTTTTCAAAAAGAGATCTAATTGAAAAACTGGACATGTTGAGGGGGCAGTGGTAAGTGAGATTCATGACGCGTTGCGGACAATAGGTCGTACATCATACTTTGTGAGGCGGGCGACAGAAGCCGCCATTATTGGATCAGCGTTGTTTCATTAAATCTCCACACGACACAGTCTGCCGCTAACGCCTGTGGACAGAGAGGTGGAGGGGAGAGGAGGGAGAACGGAGAAGGAGAGCTGGGACGAAAGCTGGGAGGGAAAGAGATGGAGATGACGAGATGGAGAGGAAGATAGAGCTTAGAGTGAAGCAGGAGAGAAACAAAGTAGTTGTTCAAGAAGAAGACGGAAAGAGACAGTGGATGTGAAAAAGAAACAGTGGAATAAAATCACAACTTTTCACGAATTATCTGCATTTCAAGGGAATTGGATGAATTTTTTTTTTCAGGCAGATAATCCAGCGTAGAAATCGGCGAGTAAGGAAACAATGCATTAGGGATAATGACCCGCAGCTTCCTGATAGTGCTGGCTTAGCCAACATTTCCACAGCAACTCAAGCCGCGAATTGGCAAAACCTTCAGCAGCTCACTGCATCCAAGCTCCAGATAATTTCCATCCCTCCATCCAACTATCTGTCCGTCTCATTTCTGATTTCATTTAATCAGCCTGTGGTATGATCAGAGGGAGATAAAGCACCAGGAACAATAATCACAGCCTATTCAATACACTTTTATAATGAAGTAAAACATATCCAAAGATTTAATCTATGCATCGCTCCAGTGATGGACTAACAGGTGATTCCTACATTGGGCAGTCACTGCTGGACTGTGAGTCCTAACCCACAAAGAGATAGATGGTGCCATCTGGTGTCTGAACTGTGCATCACATCATTGTTATTTTCCTTTAGAGAAGGCAGCCTTTACCTGTTGTGACTGCAGACTATGGAGCCCTTGCAAGCTGACACAGGCTTTTTAATTTTTGTGGGCTTATAGCTGGACTGTGTGCAATCAGCCACACTAACTGAAAACACCCGCAAAGCTGAACCAGCGGTGCACAAGGGCTTAAATTTAGCATATTTCATTATCACTTTAAATGCTGACATGAAAATTGTCTGTGTACATGTTAAGTGAATTGCCTCGATATTTCAAGGTGTATCTCACCCCAATCACTTAATTTGCTTCTTAAAAAAATGCATCTGAATTAAGTCACGTTCTGATTTTATCAGTACGTTTCTCAAAGATGCGAGGCACACTTCTCTATCTCAATTAAAATCTGCTGATTAGAAGCTTCGGTGGGCAAGACAAACCGAAGCATCACGCTGAGAGATACCTAATAGGATTTTAATGAATAACAACATTGATTTGGAGTCACTTAGTGTAATGAAACATTTATCAGTAACATGTTGGACCAGTATTAGTGTTTGTAAGATAATTATGCTCACTGAATATGAGGAAGTGTAATTATTAAAGTTACTCATAATATACAGTAATTAGATGACAGAATTACAGATAAACATAACAGGATAGAAGTTACGTGTTTCACCAAGTTGATGATCAATTATGTATTGATCAGAGTGCTACCCACTGGTAGCCTCTTTAGCTCTGTAATGTAAATGGCCTGTTAAGTAATGCAGTAATAAGAACAACTTTATTCAGTTACTGTGGTACAGCTGTAATTATGGCCTCATATAACTGAATTTAATTTTTAACATTCTAGCTTATTATGAGGATTGACACCACTACTTTATGAGGAGGTTTTTATAGCTCATTGGCTCAGTGTTATGTGACATCACTGTTCCTGTTTTGTGTTCATTGGAGATTGGTTATCGGTTAACTTAATTCAGTAACAGTCAGCATCCTGTTGCTCCTGATTTGCTCATAGATACGAACGAGCATCGGTCAAAACGGTGAGGTGGCACACTCCTGATTGACTGCTAAAACCGCAATATTGTTCATATTTCACCTGCTTGGCGGTAATGTTAGCTGACCAAACAAAGGTCTCTCCATAAATCGATGTTGGTCCTCGTGCTAACTCTAACGGCTTCAGCTTCCTGAGCATGGTCAAAAGGAACAGGGAGCCACCGGAGTTTTGGTCAGAGATGAGGAGATCCGTCACTTCACTCAGCAGCAGGAAACAAGACACAGGAAACTGAAGGCAAACAGTGAGCGGAGCAGAAGAAAGTTGGTTTTAGCTTTTTAAATATCATGTTCATGTTCGATGGAAGTTGCATTTTGTGAAGAAATAAATGCCGCAGTTCTTCGAGACCAGCGGAGGTTTCCCGTGCCTTGTTTCCCTGCTGTTGAGTGTAGTGACGGTTAACTTTGGAACAAGTACGGTGCCGACTCTGGAGACCAAAGCTACGGTCTCCCATGTCTTCTCACCTGAAGATGGTTAGGAGGCTAAAGCAGGATGAGTTATTACTGTTTTGCAGGATGGGCTTCACTAGATATAACTTTGTGGTTTTGTCTGAAGGAGTCTGAAGAGTGTAGCAACAAGTGAGCAGCCATCGGAAACCGAACCGCAATGATTTATAGGCATAAGAAGTTACAAGCAGTACCTTTAAAAGTGCTCTATTCAAAATTTAGAGCATTGATATAGCAGCAAACAGCTATTTGATATGTACAGATATAGAGGATAAATATTTACCTGAGCAGAGAATAAGTCGGCTCAGCCGTCGTCATGTCAGAGCTTTGTAGAGGCAATCCATAAACTTTGAATTTAGCACCTGTTACGACCCTGAGGTCGTATTAGCATTTGATCCTGTTTAGAGTATGTGCTACAAAGTCTTCTGTGGTAGATCTCTCTTTTTCTGTTGTCCTCTGGTGTGTGTGTGTGTGTGTGTGTGTGTGTGTGTGTGTGGGTGATGAGCTGCAGGTGAGCTGGTGTGGGTGGCTGATTGCAGGTAGGCGTCGAGGCCTGATCCAAGGAGCTGATTGGTTCCAGTCTCCAGCCACAGATGTAAAAAGCCGGGTTCCTTCAGTCCCAGCGGGCTCTCCTTCCTCAACCCACCACCAAGACTACCAGCATTAGTTAACTTTGTGAGATACTTCCAGTTGTGACAGATCTACCTGTCCAGCCCAGTTGGTAGGGGTAGGCGGCACTTTTTATTTAATCCGTTTTCTCCTGTTTTGGCTATAGGAGTTAGGGCTGAGTCTTGTCTTTTGTTTTCTTATGTTTAAGTAGAGCAGTTTAGGGCTTCTAGCTCATTTTTGGTTGTTATTTTTGCCATTGCCTACCCTGATGTTGTTTCTCTGAATAAACCTTCTAGAAGGGCTGTAAATCCCTTGTTGCTGGTGGTTTTTTTGGGAGTTTGGGAAAGGGGAGCCTCATTATTTGTGTTGCACCGGGTTTCCCCTAGGCCGGGTTGTAACATACCTTGTAAAGAAATATTTCAAAATTTGGGGAAATATGCTTATTTGCTCTCTTGCTTTTAGAGTTTAGAAAGAGACCTGACAAGCTATGTGGGCTTACGTCCAGGATTATCACTGGCTGAGCACGGAGACTTCTGTGTTGCCTTGTACCCTCAAGGTGACGACAAGACTTAAATAAATCACTGTGCCCGGCCGAGAAATAGTCTGCACATAACCCCTCTGTAAAAACCACAACTTGTAGATTTTACACCTCTGTTTTGTCCTATAAGAAACAAGATATAACATAATAATTGACGAGTTTTACAGGTGCTGGTAGGTGGATTTTGTTAGGTTAAGGCAGAGCAAAGCTAGCTGTTTCCAGTTTTTGTGCTAACTGCTAACTGGCTGCAGCTTTATATATATATGAGATATAAGAGCGGTATCAATTTCCCATCAAACTCTCTGCAAGAAAACAAATATGGGTATTGTCTGAAATGCATTGAACTTACTTTAATTGGACAGAGCAACATTTAGCTATGTTCCCCTTATAGTGTATATGAAATAATACTTGTTGAGCCAATTCTTCTTCAGTTCCTTTGTACATTTTTATTACATTTTTTTATTCATAACAGCAAGAATCAAATATAGCAATGCAGGCCTTGTGAAAACAATGTGTCATGACCGTTTTTCTCTTTACCACACACATCCATCAATTAAGACACGATGTTGTAGTTAATAAAACCCCAGCAAATACATTCCTACCAACTTCAGAAGGTACAGAGCCCCACCTCTATTTCATTTCTGGTGTCTTTCTCACATGTTTCATTCTGATTAGATTATATTTTATGGCTTTAAACTGAGACAATCAGAGGTTTTCTGTACAGGTGCTTTTCAGAGGCGGCTGCTATGCGAACATGACACATCCTTTCAGAGGGCCCGGAGCAGTAAAAACAAGCAGAAACAAACTGCAGCAGAAGACAAAATACATCATATTAGCACTACGAGCAGAGAAAACAAACAAACGATTAAAAAAAGAAAAAGTTCAGTTTACTTTATATCATAAATGTAAGCATGCGTGCTTGTAGGAGATGAGAGATGACGACGATGATCAGGACACAAACGACTTAATGATCAAACCACAAAACAGTCTGAAATGATTCGTAAATTCTGCCTGATGTTGAACTACATTCCTGTCTGGTCAGTTTCATCTACTAGAAGCACAGCTTACATAAACATAAAGAACATACTTATAGCTATGGTGTTTGTGTTGCATGTACTCTCCAAGTGGTAGAACTTTAGTGAGTATATTCTCAGGATTTTTTTTTTTTTTTTTTTAAATAAACCACTACTCTATTTTTGTATTTTTTTATATATATTTTATTCCATTACATTGATAGAATATTGTATACTGTAAATACATCTTTCTGTGTAACATGTTTTCTTATTCAATATTACTGGTGTGATTTTCTTTTTTTGTATTTTTTAAACTGTATATGTATTTCCTTTAACATGCATTCCTCTCTGAGTAAAGTAAGGAGACAGGACGTGTTGTGATTGGTTGGGCCTGGGAGGGCGTGGCCATGACACACAGACCTGTCCGTACAGGCAGGTTAAGCCAAGTTCACACTACACGACTTTCAAAGTTGTCAGGTTGCTGTACTGTTCATACTACACAACTTGTCCTGTAATTGGGACTCATTAATTGTATTTAGCTGTTAGTTGTAAGCTCTTAAATCTTCGTCCCTGCTCTCACCTATGGTCATGAGGGCTGGGTCATGATCGAAAGAACGAGATCACGGCTACAAGTGACCAAAATGTTTTTTGCAGGAGGGTGGATGGTGTCTCCCATAGAGATGGGGGTGAGAAGCTCAGCCATCCGCAAGGGGCTCAGAGTAAAGCCTCTGCTCCTTTGCATCAAAAGGAGCCAGTTTAGGTGGTTGGGGTATCTGGTAAGGGTACCCCCTGGGCGCCTCCCTAGGGAGGTGTTCCAGGCACGACCAGCTGGGAGGAGACCCCAGGGAAGACCCAGGACTAGGTGGAGAGATTATATCTCCACACTGGCTTGGGAGCACCTCGGGATCCCCCAGTCAGAGCTGGTTAATTGTGGCCTGGGAAAGGGAAGTTTGGGGTTTTGTTGCCCCCACGACCGTATCGACACGGTCATGACCGTACATGTCATGATGTTGGATGTTAAAAGGACAGTAATAAATGCAAATGCAGATCCCAGTGTTCACTGCTCTTACTCAGATTTTATACATATGATGGCATATTCTTTATACTATGACAGTTTTCCGAAAATTTGATTTAAAAAATTGCAGTATACTGTATCGTCTTGCTTATAGTATCGCAATATATCGTGATATATTGTATCGTAACCTCTGTATCAGGATTTGCCAGATTCTACACAATACACAGCCCTATGGGTAACACAAGATCTTTCACCAGGAGGAATCCCTGAAGAGGTCTCCGAACTACATTCTGTAATGAAAAAACACACAAGAAATACATGATAAATGACACAATACCATGTGCCAAACGCCAATGTGTGTGCGACAAGCCGACGCCGATTTGCCCCTCATCTGGGGCTTTTTTTGGGGAGCTCCAAAAACTGTTAGGAGCATAGAATCAGGGCTAAAATCGTGTAGTGTGAATTGGGCATTAGGGGACCAGACAAACCCAGTCAGGCCCTTACGCTGGAGGGTATAGTGGACGCCTCCTCCGGAAGGTTACCTGGCAAACTACAAGCTGCTGACAAAAAAGAAGAGCAACACTTGGCCTTTTCTGAAACGGGTCGGAGAGCGAGAACTCAGTGCCCTTTTTGATGCAAGCAATTTTGTTCAGCCTTTCATAAGATTTTTTTTTTGTTATCCTAGCAAAATTCCTTGTCATTATAGACATTATTTTTTTTATTCAAAATAAGATCTCAATATACATGATTCTCTCTTTTTTGACTATGTACAGAAGTGCAAAAAAGTCAACCTTTATCACCTTTATCGCCGATTCCCCACCCCACCCTTGTTGTTTGCAGTTGGCTGAGTACGAGACGAGTGTGCAAACTCGGTTCCCTACTCGCCACGTTCACCTGACCCCACCAGCGACGCCCCCAAAAAAGTGATCAAATATGCAGCTTGTTTTCCAACATGGCCCAATTTCCAGGGAGAGTAAAAATATTAAAACAATAGTTACTATTTGAAATGGATACAGTAGAAAATAACATCTTTACTCTAAACATCTAAGATTTTTATAATAGTCTTTTTTTTCTTATATGACTAGTTACAAACCTTACAATCGTTAAAATATTACTCGGTTATTGGCGACGGTTGCCACAGTGACAACTTAGCCTCTCTGTTCTATTATTTCTTCACTGTTTACTCATATAAAACATCTTTTGTTCAAAGAACACAAAAAGACTAGAGAAATGAACAATATGCATACAGCTCAACAATATGCATAACGTATAAAATATTGAGTTCACAATCATAATCATACTAAAATTAACATCACATGGAATTACAGGAAACTGTGCATGAGGAACACACAAACACACACTTTTTTTTAAAAACCTTATATTCATTATAAGAAAGATAAATATAACGGGCAAAACTTAAAATCCGAACTAAATATCAAAATATCATCCGAATAAAATAAAACACTCCTCATCTAAAGAAAAATAACACAAGAACGTTAAGAAAACACTGACAAAAAAAGTGACAATTACATAGTGCTCTGTGTGTATGTGTGTTAATAATATGGCGTGGATTAGGCAACTGGATGGTTCAAAATGGCATGTTGCATTGTGCTGACCCGATGGTACATTCTAAGGCTTTGGATGAGTAATACAATCGTTTATATTCTTGCCACGTTCCCTGTACTATCCACCAATCAAATATGCCTGAAGAACACCCAGAACACAACGAAAACAAGTTCTAGAGATCTACTCTAAACACCCGATCCTAGTTTGGGCTCGCTTGTGCGGCCCACACATTTTTAAAATTTAGTCTACCCACAATATGTATTAACAGTGACAGAAAAAGACTTTGGCTGACTATCTGAAAACAGCTCTCAGGTAGACGTATTCAACAAATATTCTTAAATATGTCGCACTATATATACACTACACTCAATCTACTTTGACAATCTGCCTTAAAATGTGCATAAAATGAAAAACAGATCAGGTCATCAGTTGCACCTTCGATTTTGACTTGTCTCACAGCAGTTTGGATACCAACTGATCGCGCTGTTGTTTCAAAGCTATTCATCAGAACATCTTCATTATTAGGAGTCTTTGGTCTCTCGCGCAGGCCAAGACCCCTCATACAGCTCATCTGATGTTTAGAGTTAATAGATCCAGTCATTTTCTGTCTAAACAACGGACATCAACAACAACAACAAAAAAAAAAAAAATTAAAAAAGTGATTAATTCAGTAGAAGATTTGAGTAAAGCCGACAATCTGGGGAATTTAAAGGGATACTTTTGGTGTTTTGAAGTGGATGTAAAGTACTGCTGTGGGAGGGGGCAGCAGCAAAACTTATGTTAGCCACCTAAAAGAAAGCCCCACCTAAAAAAATTGTATCCATTTAAATGTATTTATAAAATTTTCACCAGTCAACCTTGCCATCAGACGACCCTTTCCGACGGGGAACTGAAGCTGTTGTACCATTTATGCCCTTGCCAAACTCACCAGACTCTATTGGAAAAAACTGTAATTTTACCTTGGAGAACACAGAGGTCGCTGGTCTACCGCTGCCTCTGTCGTTTGGTTGGTTTGTGCTGTTGTGTAACTTTGCTGAATCCAACTTAACCAAAGTCACACAATAACACAAACTAACCGATTGAGACAACGGTAGATAAGAAACGCCTATGTTCTGTGAGGTAAAATTACTGTTTTTTTTTTTTTTCAGTGGAGTCTGGTTGCTTGCTGGAAACATGTCTGACTGTATGGCTAAAATATGTTGGCTAAGTACCTCCTGTCTGCTTCTCCAAACTGGGGTGAGCCGACATCATCTACTGTTGGTAATACACTGACTATGGATAAGTGCCTCATACAACCTGCATTTCAAAACACCCAAACTATCCCTTTAATATAATCAGCAGTGGTGCCTTTGGGAATCACGGTGTAATGACAGGTCACAATCTTGGATACTACATGCTGTCTGCGAGAGAAAATGGATGTATTAAAGGGAATTGTTGAATATGACGCTTTGTAGAACTGCTTCAAAACCATTCATGAGATGTATGGCACTTTACAGGGACGCCTACAAGGTTAGAGACATGTGCTTAAGAGATAGAAAGGTAGGCTACAAAGGTTTGAAAGACACCTCACAGACATTCAGTTGCTATTTTGCTTCTGAGTGCACTCGTGATTTCCCTTATCAGCGGTTTAACGAAAATAAAATCAGAAACAATGCATGCATACATGATTCAGTCAGATCATTCGTTTCTTTACCTCAAATGAAATACAAGGTGCTTCTTTTGTGTAAACAAATGAACACATTTCGGTCAAACACCACCAACCAATAAAACAAACAACATAAGTCATGATTCTTGGTCAATGGACGTACCAATCAAGTCAATGACGACTGCTCCGCTCGTTTACCTCATGTTAACATTCAAAGTGTGTCCGGTGAATAAAGGTTAAGTTGCCTCCACAGAGCGAAAGGCAGTCTTTAATGCAAATGATGTTCTTTTTCTGTTATTGAGTAATAGTGTGTGCATGACGTACACGTGAAAACAATCCTAACAAACTGTGCCTCCTATGTTAACATGCAGATTTAGCCCAAACCGATTTGGATTTGGTTCTCCATCTTGCTCTTGATGTTACAGGCATGAGAGGTGACCGCTAATCTTGGACTCGACACCAAAGCGCTCCAGTTCCATCTGGAAAGACGTTCACAAAGCACAGAAAAAAAACGGATGTGAAGGAAGACGGCACGCTGTACAAAGCTTAGTTTAGATGTTTCTTATCCTCTACAAAACCCTGAATTATTTTTAATAGCACAGTTTTTTTTTTTTACCTCAAATGACAAAATTTATTTAAATTCTAGCTGTAAAACCCCAAATTGTTTTTTTTATTTTGACTTTATTTTATTTATTTTTTTTACCATTTTTGTACAAATTATACATGCAAGATATAATGTGTTAATATGAAAGCTTTACAAGTGCTGGTAGATGTATTTTGGACAGAGCCAGGCTAACTGTGCCCACTGTTTCCAATTATTATGCTAAGCTAAGCTAACTGCTGCTGCCTGCAGCCTCATATTTAGCATTTCAGAGTGCTATCAGTCTTTTCATCTAACTATTCCTGAAACATCAAATGAATCCTCTTAAAGGAACAGTGTGTAACATTTTGAGGATCTAGTTGCAGAAATTGAATATAATATTCGTAACCAATGTTTTTGTGAGAGTATAATCACCTGAAACTACGAATTGTTGCATTTCCGTTCTACCTGGGAGCAGGTCCTCTTCACAGAGCCTGCCATGTTTCTACAGTAGCCCAGTACGGACAAACCAAACATTGGCTCTAGAGGGAACGTTTTTAGTTACCTAAAGGCCGTCATAGTTCTCCAACAGGCTTGTGAAACTGCTGTAGTGTGAGCCGCAGAGTGCAAAACTGTGGTCCGTCAGGCACTGTCTAACCTCCGTTACTCCTTAGTAGTGTTATTGTGGCAAGGTTGGCATCTCTCAGAGGGAGGCGAACGGCGTTACCAAAGTTTTGCACTCGGCGGCTCACATTACCGCAGTCTTGGAAAGGGGGGAGTGATCAAAGGGGTACTCAGTTGGATGCAATCTGCAACCACATCACTAGATGCCACCAAATCCTACACACTGCACCTTTAAGTTTTACATTATTTGAATAGAAATTTAAATGATGATGATGGTAACAGCCTGAACAAAAAACTTTGTCAGCTGCAAAAAAATAAATAAATAAATAAAAATGCAGTTGTGGCAAATCCTTCACATAACAGTTATGTAGCTGTTTGGGTGAAAAGTAGCAGACAGTATTGGTCCCAATGCAAGTGTGTGAGATGTCAGAGATTGGTGCAGTACATACTGTTCTGATTGAGACTCCTACATCTGGGTCACATACTTGTGACTCGTCAGATGGTCTGCAGATATTATTGGAATCTGATTGTGAGGGGCAAAAAGAGAAAGAGGGGGAGGAAGAAAGGCAAAGAGAAAGAAATAAACAGGGGGGACAAAGAAGGAGGGAGATGTACACACCAGTTGAAATGAGGACAAACAGCACTTGAGTCTAAGTGGATATAAAAAAGATAAGCGTTGTAACTATCTAAATAATCACTATCAGATGCTCTGGAAAGCTAAAAGATCAGAGATGAGCCGTGTGCACTGTTCATGCATTTTGCATTAAGAGGCACATGGGATACATCAGGTTAAAAAAAAAGACACTGAAAAGTCAGAGCTGATACCAGAAGTGAAAAAGAGAGAAAGAGGAGGCAGGAGAGGAGCAAACCTGATTGGCTGTTGCGGTTGCAAAGGGAACACTTGTGGCAGATGTGGTGGCTGCAGACACAGTGGCTGGATTAGCACCGTGCATCATGGGTACTTGAGGGAAAGATCACACAGGCAGTTGATTTAAAGCTTTTTTTAGGTTAATACTTCATGTGTACGTCTGTCTATGTCTTGATAAACATGAGGAAATCTGTTGATAGTATTAAATATCTTCAAATAATATGTATTTATTCTTTAATAGAAAAATTAAAGGACAGCAACTTAGAACAGCAACTACTACATCTTCCACTACTTCCAGTTATAGTAATATCTCTTCATGTTTATGTGGCATGTATAACCAGACAGTATAATTATGTTAGAGTGCTTGGGATGGAAGTACAATGAAGCAAGGGTCGGGGTAATTTTGAACTGCAACAAGCATTAGGTGACAGACAGACCTGAGGCAGAGCAAAAAGGGCTTCATTCCGTACCACGAACATGTATTGCAGAGCATAATAAAACAAAACTTCCAATTTAAATGACACAATTAAATTCAAAATTTACAATTCACGTTTTACCACGCTGTAGGCTATGTTGAAAAGAGATTACATAATGCCCTTTTAGGCTACTGTCTAAATGTGAATGTGAGAAGGTGCTCACACATTATGTGGTGAGTTGAATGATATGTGAGTGACTGCAATGGGCTCAAAGATAATCGGTAAGGAAAGCTGGCACCTACCAACACTTGTTGCAGGTGTCATGCACAATATCGAGCCTGCCCATCATGCATTGCAACAGGGAGTGGAGTGAATAGGGAGGAGAAGAAATCAAGAAAACCCATTACAAGTGTTATAAAGTCAGACACATTGGATTTAATGTGGATGTGAACAAACTGTGAATGTGCTATACAGCTGATTGGTTGTTAATAATTACACAAACTAATCATTCCTTTGCACACATCCCAGTTGCTGCAGCCACACAGTGCACATCACTGGAAGCATATGCATAAGATATAAAGCTCTGACTCTCAACTCGCACTGCTCCATTAACTGGAAGGGGAAATTAAACACTACCACAGGTCCCATTTTCCTGTTGGCAGCTTTCAGAGTCCTTAAAGTTTGTTGCAGTGACCTGTCCAATAGTGTGGTGAGACATATAAGATACATGAGGTGAGACAGATGACATTATGGGATATAGTGTACAATGGCTATGCAGTGGCCAGAGAGAAGCTATGCGTGTGCAAACTCTGCAGTATGTACTGTGCATTTTGGGACGTAATTTAAAGGATTACATTTAAGACATTAATAATACTGATATTAACAGAATATACTGCAAACTACCATTCATAAACCACAGAAATAGGGGGCATGGGGGACCATGGCCTGGGTAACTTTTGGACTCTGATATAATATTTTGTATGAATGAAAGCCTGAATTGTATCTGTGTTTTTTCTCAAAACTTGTACTTCAAACATACAGCCTTCAGGTCTGAAAAGTGAAGCCAATGCTGAAGTGTCTTAAACTTGTATTCTTTCTAACAGCCAGCAGGGGGCGACTCCTCTGGTTGCAAAAAGAAGTCTGATTATATAGAAGTCTATGAGAAAATGAGCCTACTTCTCACTTGATTTATTACCTCAGTAAACATTATAAACATGAGTTTATGGTCTCAATCACTAGTTTCAAGTCTTCTTCAATACAGCACGATGTTCATTTGGTACATGATGGTCTCATTTAAAGTCACATTGATGATAAGGCATGGTATGCTTTAGGGCATGGCTACCTTGTGATTGACAGGTCATTACCACATGGTGCTGGCCAGTCTGGGAGTTGTCTGTGTTTTTGTCTTAGAACTTTAACCCTTTCACACTGTTTTCAGTTTATGGAAGCTAATTTTAACATTTTGATTGCCTAAAAGTGTGCTATTCAGGGTTTGGTTGAGCGTAGCTCTACCCTCTCATCTTGTCTTGTCTTGTCTGGTCTGGGTGTTGTTAATTGTAACATTTTGGTTGCCTGGAAATGTCTTATTCAGCGTTCGGTTGTAGCTTGACTCTCTCATGTCGCTTCGGGTTGCAAAAAACAAGATGGCGACGGCCAAAATGCAGAACTCAAGGCTTCAAAATGGCAGTCCACAAACCAATGGTCGACGTCACAGTGACTACGTCCACTTCTTATAGACATGACTTTAAGAGAGCGAACGATACTGGTCACCGTCATATCACTCCCAGTGACCGCTGCGATAAATTTTGACAGTTACGGCGCTGTCGGTAGTTTTGAAATGGAGCAGAGTCGATAAACAGAGTGTCACTTAACTCAGAGAGCAAGAGAAAGAGGGAGCTACAAGCCTCTAACAGCTTTTTCTACGTACCTCCCTGCTGAGTAAGTTGACAGTCATAAGTTCAAAAAAATATTGAGCACTTTGCTAGTACCACGTTCTTATGCCAGTGCTGATTAATAAATGTATTTTTTTTTACTTTGAAACAGTAGCCCTGTGTTATTTTTGTTATATAACCTGTATGAGGCTATTGCATGGTTAAATCAATTATTTTATTTTATGAAAAAAAAAAATTGCCTGCTCCTCTTTTTCAGTGACTTCATCTTGGCGCCTGACCCAGATGTCTGAAAATGCGTTCTTTAACATTGCTCAGTACTCCTATGTCTATGTCCTATGTAGGCCTATGCCTGTTTCAATGCATATGCCCCCCTTGTGCATGTGTTTTGTGGTCCATGCCACCATTTGTGTAGCACATAGGAAGACCAGTTTTAACAGAATGTGAATTTACTTACGTGATATACTATGCACATACAGTATACATGCAGAAAATAGCAGTCATAATATGTGTACAAAACAAACAACAACCCTGACATAACACACTCATGCTTTATGTACATGTGCAAGCCCATGCAAGTTTTTCCACCTTGTCACCAACAATGAAATCACACAGTCATTCACCCAGTCACTGCTGACGCCAAAACATAATTAGCTGTGAGAAACCAACACATGATTTTGACAGCCAGTAACAATGGCCACAGATTTGGGGTTAAAGAGGACTCAGCAGGCCTTACCTGATGGTATGAAGGCAGCCTGCTGCTGAAACTGCATGTTGGCCAGGGCCTGTTGGTACTGGAACACGCCAGCATTGAACATAGTGGTGGCACCGTTGGCTTTTTCAAGTGCAGGTCTCTTTGGTAAAGGAGGCAAGACAGGAGGGAGCCCCTAAAGAGGGGACAGCACCAAAGTAAAGGGATGGGAGTGAGGGAAACCAAAGGATGGTAGCAGTGACATTCAGGACAGAGAGAAGAAAGAGTTTCATTAGAAGATAAAGTTACTCTTCCAAAACTGCTGCTACAGACACTGACAAGCAAGCAGTGGACTGAACTACCTCTGTCAGAGCAAGACAGGACAGTGGTGCTAGCTGACAAACTGTGATATCCAGCTTGCTATTGACAAAAAACTGTGCTCAGCTCACAAACCTTATATGATTGTCAATAAAACAGTTCACAAAGGCATAACTAGATCTTTCTGTAACAATAATAATAATGCTACTAGTTATTGCATTGATTGTTGGACCATCAACAACAGGAATGATGTAGTTAGGGAAAGCTGCACTGCCAGCTCCATGATAATACTACACTATAAGCCGTGTTAAGACACCTCTAACAGTTACACATGCAATATGGGAAGTGACAGAAGCATGCAAAGACTATCATACCTTATTAGAAACTATTCACATTGTCATGCCACTAATTATTTCCCATTGAGGTGCACTTAAGGTGATGAACTGACCATTGGCAGTGAAAAAATGTTCCTATTTAAGGCCTTTTTGGTCACTGATGTTTTAAATCAAGATTCAAATGGGCACTTTATGTAAAAAAAACAAAAAACAAACTCAAATGTCTGCTACAAAACTATTGGCTACGATCAGTTCATCACCCCTCAGTGTTTCCTCATTACGTAACTATGTAGATATATCTACTACACCACAGCTACATGCCAAGCTAGAAGGTGAAAGGTCATAGTACCAGGTCAAAAGTTGCGTCGAGGGGTCGCTTCAGTGATTTGACAGCCGACTGAGTCTTAATTAGCAGGCAGCGAGCACATGATGGCAATGGGCCAATGGGGTTCAAGCGCATTAACATAAACCAGCAAGCCAAGGTGCATCATGGGGGCAGCAGTGCAGTGTGGGTTGGTGAGGAAAAAAAAACAACAAACAAACAAAAAAACAAACAAATAAAAACAAATCATTGGAATGTAATATACAACAATAACAAGACTAGGACATGCACATTAATGGCTCTAGGGTTATTGAAAAGAATTATGGCTCTTGATGTAGTTTATTGTCAGAAGAAAATTAATAAACGTTGAGTCTAATGGTGTTCTGTTACAGCCAATTAACCAGATGTGTTAAATTCAAATTTCAGGCAACCCTGGTTTATTGTACGGATATACACGATGAATATGTATCATGTGATAAATGTCTTGGCTATCTTCTTTGACAAAAAGGGCCCTGTTCCTCTATACAGGCTTTACTTACAGTCTCTGGGCAACTGTTGCCCTTAAACTAAGACACTTCAATGGCAGGTTAACTTGACCTAACCCCTGGTCACAGACCAGTTTTGAACCCTTTTAACACCCAAAAACTGGCTGCAACTGCCATTACCATCATATGAACAGCATGAAACACTGTTATCACCCTCATAATATGGCCATAAATGAATTATGAATTGCCTTTGTTAGATATAATCTACCATTAACCAGGTAAAAACACTTTTTTCTCCATATTTATTGCTTCAAGAATACATTTTTCCAAAAAATAAATTAATCACTTATATTTTTATTCTTAGCCAACGTCTAGATTTGCCACCAATGGTGATCATGCATTTACTGTCATGGTCCCTAAATTGTGGACATACACTGCTACAATTCACACCATCAAATAAAAATACACCTTTTTACACCCTGTAACTGTATAACTTGTATTTTATCTGTTTCATTCTATTTACTCTATCTGACTTTTCACTGTATACTTGTATTATTGTCTCTCATATCTTTTGTTTAAACACTGTCTAAAAGAGGCAGATATCCAGTCAGTAGGGGATTTAAACACAAGCCTAATCATGTTAGATATGATTTGGATCAAAACACTGTAGTGTGTGCTTTTAGATACACTAGACAAAACATTATTTGTGTATTCTTGCTTATTTATGTACTGTATGTTCACAAAATTAGAACGCAAGTTCAAAAAAATAAATAAAACAAATTAAGATAATTTAAGCAAAGTCTGTGGCCACATTGTAAAATTTGCATTTCCACCTCGGATTGTCATTTCAAATGCCATACGAGCTAAATGAAAGGAAGTAGTCTGTTTTTCACATTTGAAAGAGAAGTGGCTAAAAATGGCAAATATTACCAACAGTGTACCGACACTCAAATATGAAGGTACGTGTGATCACATATCTAGTTTGGCTTTAACATGAAAGGTTAACTGAGGTGAAGCTTACCATCCTTACTGGAATACCTGCTGCAAATATATATCATGTCATCTACAGAATGTGGCTCATTGTGTCCCTTTGTGGAAAGTTATCACTGCATTACAGAAACAATGTTGAAATTAACAGCAGTCCTCACAGTTGTCTTGTCAGCAAAAATGACTGCAAACAACAGCAAAATATACAACTTCCAAAGCAGCAAAACAAGTAGGAGCAGGAGCAGGAGGAGGCTCACGTACTAGCATGATCACTACAGCCTAATGCAAATAAAGCACACATGGACTCTGTCGTCTTAGTGCTTATTGGAGCAGGAACAGGAGACTAGGATGTGTGCTGGTAGAAGGTGTTGACTCAGACTTCTATATCCGTAAGGAACTAGAAACCCAAGGCTCAAATAAGGCCCTGTTCAGACCTGGTATTAAAAATGCGTCCTCAGTCATTGGGTCACAAGTGGACAGCTCTAAGTACAAGTGTGAACAAACTCGAGACGCATTGAGGACGCATTGAGATCTGGTCGCTCAGATAACATTCAGAAGTGGATCCAATCGGTCAGACCACATTCAGAGGGGGTTTGGGCCACATATGGCCTTATTCTTTTAGCAGTGTGTACACAAATGTGTCCATGGCCACATTGATGGACCACCTACTCAACAGACATCCCTGTTGGATCTGCAGGGGTCTCATCATGGGGTCTCACATATAATTATATAATTACATATATATGTTATGCATATACATTACCCACCACCTGCTGCACTTTACTTATTACTGTTATTTATTTTATTGTCAATTTCTTCATTGCACCTTCTTTCCTTCATTGCACCTTCTCTTTTACTTTGTACTAGACTGTGTTCATCTGTACTGTTGTTGATACTGCTATGATACCCGAATTTCCCTCCGGGGATTAATAAAGGTTCATCTTATCTTATCTTATCTTATCACTGCACTCCATGTCAGTAGACAGGCAGATGCAAGCCCTTGTCTGCCTTGCAGGATGGAACCGGCCTCTGTGCTCTACTGCATCCTGTCGGTACAACTGTATTTTATAAGCTACATATCGATAGACTATCAGACTTGACACAGGAAGTGCAATATCATCATACTGTCGGAGATGTGTCAATGATTTTGTTCCGTTCTGTTTTGTGTGGAGCTGATACCCGCCCACTCGCTTGCCACCCACTCACTCTCATCCCCGGCTCTCTGATGCTCCGTCTCCTGCTGTTGCAGGAGGTGGATGACATGGAGGCCCCCGTGGCTTGCCGGTACAGGAACCTTTTTATTTTGATGTTAATAAAATGCCCCCAAATTCACAAATATGTAGGATATAACTACTGACATTCATGTAATATTGCGCCACAACGTCTGCTGTATTAGCCATGTGTTTACTACGTGTTTATTTGCATATAGAGCAGGGAAGTGAGATCGGATCACAAGTGGACGCATGTTAATGATAGGTCTGAACAGGGCATGAGTGTTTATAGTATACACATGTGCTCATGTGCGGGTCACGTTGAACGAGCCCACATCAACATTAGAACAGCTTAATGATTTGTTTTAGGTCATCACATGAGAGGTCTGGCTTGATTTTTAGAATAACTATATGAGCTCTACTATAGGTTAGACTTCACTTGTTTTAACTGATAATAACTGCACAGGTTGGTAGGGTACAGTAAATACACTTTAGCTTGAGTCCTTTTTAGTGTTGCAGTCTGTGGACAGATACCTACCATGGCTGCAGCAGCTGCAGCCTGGTTGACTTGGTGTTGGGCGGCCTTGATCTTGGCCTGCAGGTGAGCCGGAGGGTGAAAGTACTTGCACTTCTCCCTCGAGCAGCGGCCCTTAATGTAGTCCATACACACAGTGACGGTGTTGTCGTTGGTGTCAATCATAGTGCTATCTGATGGGTGGGCGAAGCGGCAGTCGTTCTCCCCACGCGTGCAATTTCCCCGTTGGTATTCCCGACACACCTGCCACACAAAAAAAAACACATTTTACTTTTATTCTGTTCACATGCCGATAAAATCACAAGCCTCAAACACCCACACACACATTATGAATTTACTGTTCACCTTACTTTGCATTTGATGAAGCAATCAATCTGTTCAGTCATTTCAGAACGTGACAATCACTTTACCAGACAGAGCTAACCAATCTTAGTGACAGGCTGGGCCATTAGTGTTGATTGATAAGCAGAACACATCGTAACCAGCGTTTACAGACTCATCAATCACACACCATTTATCCATTATTCAAATGTTGTTGTTCTTCCTCATAGCGACAGGAGAGGGCAGCATCTGCGTGAACAGTTGGGGAAACTGATTGCCTCAGCTTGAATGTAGCAGCTCAGTGAGGCTCATGGGAAATATGAGGTTGGTTACCCTCTAGGGAGACTGTAGCTGACGTAATCACTAGCCCACGCATAATAACACACACACATACAAGGTGGGTGCACATATAAATTATGAGGCAGCATTATTTTCTTATAATTAAAATTCGACACTTAAATAGCTGTGCAATAACTTAAGATCTCTGTTTGAGCGGTGGCGGCCACCGCTGAGTCTGAAATGCATTCAGAAATCCTATCCTGCTCCAAATGAAACGTAATTTCATGGTACGTTGTATCAACCTATTATTGTAATAGAATGAGCCAATTCACCAAATGTCTGTTTACCAGTCTCACTGTCAGTCTGACAAAAGGCCACCGGCGGTGTAATCTACAAACTAACCCTGCTCTGTCTCCTGTCATGACAGCTCATCATCCGCAATCACCGACCTGTGTGAGCGATGGGGCAGGATCGTCTCTCTCCATGTCTGTCTATCTCTTTTTTTTTTCTCTTTACGTTCCTCTCTCACGTCACACATCAATGTGCACCTCATTCCCCACCACCGCTGTCACAATCACCACTGCTGCTGCTGGTCTTATTTAAAAAGAGACTGCCTTGTTGTCAGGCAGATATCGGAGAGGCGGGCGGGCGAGGGAGGGAGGGAGAGAGGGAGGAAACAAGGCAAAGAGAGGAGTTGATGAATAAAGAGTAAAGGACAGACAGATGGGGATCAAGGAGACAGAGCGAGAGTCTTCAGGATCAGGTGAGTGTGGCTGATGTGGAAAAAAATAAAAAAACAAAAGGGAAGACTAAGTGAAATCAGTTTGATTTTCTCTGCAGCACCAGGTGTGGACCAGTGTGTTTTTCTTAACAGTGGTTAATTGTGCATCAGAGAGAGCTAAGTGCTTAGTTGGGCAAACAAATAAAAGGCCCTGTTAATCATATTTCTGTCCCCATGGTAACTGTCCCTCTGGGCCGTTTACATCACCATGGTTTCAGGTAAGCAACATTATGATTTTATGCATGCTGAAAGGCTGCAGTAGTATAGCTCCATAGAAGACAGAGACAGAGAATGCTGGGAAAACATTTCTCAGGAAAAAATAGTCTGGAGGATTGTTTTCCAAAATAGGAATTTCTCTCAGCCTGAAGGAAATAGCCTGTAATATCTATTCACTGGTTTGTGTTGGTCCACAGAATGTTTATTTTGTACAACACACACATAGAAACTAAAATATGCTCGGCCTTTTTCGACAAGATATTTTTAGCGAACCTAGTTCCTGACAAATGAGGCTAGGGTAGGTCCCAATGAGAAAAACTTCACCAGCTACAGGCGGCGTTGACCACTGGGCCAAAATATCCTGAAGGTAAACAGTGAAAATTAGCAGGTTTTCCCTCTACTGACAATTATTGCATTTGGCTGATAAATATGACTGCGTGTCTGCTTAAAGCTGGCCCATACCAAAAGATTTTTTTTCAAATCTTAACAGATTTTGAAAATGTGAGAGACCCCACACATTACGACATGTAGTGATAAATTTAACAGTTCTGTTCCTATAGTGTGTGGTGAACAACGATTTGGCCAAAACAGTACATCACACACAGATTCATTAATGAACAACAAGAATCCCGACTCAAAAATAACATAAATCTTGCAAAATCTCTCACATTCAAACGTGATTTTAGTCTCAAACATACATGGTGGATGACAGGCAGGAAGAATTAGTGATGTTCGTTTTGGCATTTTTGTTTTTGTGCTGAAAATTTACGAAGGATGGAGGGATGAAGTCATGGAGACACGCTAAATAAACACGAGTTGTTGCCACAAGTCAACAAGTTGGTCCATTTCTGTGGTCCATCTTACTTTATAGGGGTGGGGAAAATATGTATCTAATGTATCACGTTTATTTTTTTATCATTTTGAAATAGATCTTTTAATGCCAGAAACCAATATATTTGCTTTATTTGAGTCTATGCGGAGGTTGAAGGAAGTTACCGCTTTTGTTATTGTAGAATAAAGTGATGTTATACGACCTGCTCTCACATTTTAAATCTAAAGTGGTAAACACTACAACTGCAGTTAAGTATGGAAATGCTTTGGCTTTCACACACTGTCAGGAAAAGAAAGCTAGACATCATCGCTAAAGCTGCATGCTGACTGTCATGAACAGGAAATGTTACCACACTATGGTAACGTGCAGTCAAGCCAGTGTAACTGATATCTCCGTAGTCAAATCAGTTGACGCTACAACTTTAGCATATACTGACATTTATGTTAAATACATTCAGACAGCCCCCAGTGGATGTACTGAATGATGCTGCTGATACTGTAATGATGCTGATCATGGATATTTAAAGAGAACGGAGCTAACGGTAGGAGCTACCAAGGGACTGTTCACAAAAGGAACCATATATACAAAATACATATATGGATATACGATTGATGGATTACAGTATATTCACTAGTCGTTTAAAGCATTACATGTCCCTCACTCACTCACTCACTCAAGGTCAACCACTTAATCGGGGTCGGGTCGCGGGGGCAACAGCTCCGGCAGGGGACCCCAAACTTCTCTTTCCCGGTCCACATTAACCAGCTCTGACTGGGGGATCCCGAGGTGTTCCCAGGCCAGTGTGGTGGTATAATCTCTCCACCTAGTCCTGGGTCTTTCCAGGGGTCTCCTCCCAGCTGGTCATGCCTGGAACACCTCCCTATGGAGGTGCCTAGGGGGTATCCATACCAGATGCCCGAACCACCTCAACTGGCTCCTTTCAGTGCAAAGAAGCAGCGGCTTTACTCCGAGTCCCTCATGGATGGCGGAGCTTCTTACCTTATCTCTAAGGGAGACGCCAGCCACCCTCCTGAGAAAACCCATTTCGGCCACTTGTACCCGCAATCTAGTTATTTTGGTCATGACCCAGCCCTCATGACCATGAGTAGGAACGAAGATTGACCAGTAGATCGAGAGCCTTGCCTTCTGGCTCAGCTCTCTTTATATCACAAGTGTAACGAATGCAATGCTCTGATTCTCCGGCCAATCTCACGTCCCATTACATGTCCCCTAAAACTTAAAAGGAAATACTGCTAATTTGTGAGGAAAAGGTATTAATAAATAATAAAACTGGTACATTTGATTTCAGGACAAAAATCGCAATACGTATCCAACTGGCACACAAGTTTCATGATGGTGTCGAGTCAGGAGATACAGTAGGTGTATCATTCCAGCCCTAGTACTTAATGTTTTGCATTAGCCGCAGCCGCCATGACAGCGGTGGTTGTCCTTCCATCAGCTTGGTTTTCAGTTGGCTATCGTTCTTTCCTACATGCCTGCATCATCAGCTGCGCTCGGGGGTTTCCCACACACAACAGGATATCTTATCGTAAATACTGAACATGTTTAATATTTGCGATTTGAAATCGGTGCAGCTTGGATGGACATTCATTTTTTATCATCAGGGGATGTAAAAACACTTTTGACATACTTCACACCACAGGAAAATCTGGAAAGATCATCTTGAGAACCAAAAAATCTGGGCTTTGCTGGCGATTGTCAGGAGGGGGAAATCTGGCCCAAAATCGGCTTGATTCTCATGTAGTGTGTACCCGACATTACCGGACTTTGTTTCAGAATGCTATAAACAGCTGTTTCAATCCCAGTCTGAATTGAGACCTGCTTTTTCATTTCCTCAACCACTATAACTTCTCACCAGTCACGACTCCTCTATGAAATCCAATCATAACTTCCTCCATTTGTTTCTGTTATCTTTGTCTCTGCTTGCCCCAACTGCTCCCCTGATGACCACAACATGTCTACAGATTGATTTCCCATCTACCCCTCCATCTCTTTTTCCTGTTGACCCAATCCCCTCGCTCTGCATGTCGTCTACTCGTTCATTGGGCCCGGAGACTTCCTCAGCCTCACCCCCATTAATTACCCAGCTACCCAAAGTTACATTTTAAATGTAACCTTCCTAACGCTCTTGCACGCCTCTTGCCTGCCTCCCAACGATTTCCCCATTATTCTGCTGCAAGTGTTTCCCGGGCGTGGCTGCATAATGGATGAGATTGACTTACTGTACTGTCCAATTAACGATTATCTGAACACAGCTAGAGGAGTGGCACTCGTCATATATCAAATGACTGATTGCCTTCATGGAAGAAATAAAGATTTTTCTGAACTGATGCAGTATAAGTTGAGCTTGTGCCAAGCAATGCTGTCTCCTCCTCCTGTTGATGGGATGCAGCATCGACATCGGTGGTGTTTGTCGGGAGATGCTCTCATTAACGTCTCTCTTTCTTTGCTTAAGTCTGGGTAATGACTGTATTATGGTAATGGGATGTAGTTACTGTGACAGAAACTGTGTACTAGATACATAATTAAAGTCTACAAACAGAAACTGTTGAGGCAAGACTTTCCAACCCATGCCTTTAATATTCAAATAGGCACAGCCCACATTTCAAAGCCCAATCTGTTTGCATTGCTGGGAAAAAGACCCTCACCGGGTGCAGTGTTTACTAGAGTTTTGTTAATCTTTAAATCTGTCACTGATATGAAAGTGGAAAAAAAAAAAATCATTATGCAAATCCACTCATCTGTGTGGTCTGTGTGTGCCTGTCCGTAGTCATATTTATCCTATTTTATACCATTGTGTGAACGTGTGTGTTGCTCACCTCCAGTCTGTCCGTCCTCATGAGTTTCTGTGCAGCAGCAGCAGCAGCAGCTGGTACGGGGACATTGGGGTTGCTGGTGACCAGTACGGGGCCACTGGGCAGGATGTCCGCGGGCATCAAGCCGGGCGACACAGGGCCAAGGTAGGGGTTAAATGCAGCGGCCGCTGCCGCGGCAGCATTGACATTGGTTGCAAGGCTGGGTGTGACTGAAAACATGGGCTGTGGGCATATGCAGAAGGACAGAGTTGGTCAAAATTGAGCAGAAAATACTGTGCAAAACTATCTTACTCAAATTTGTCAGTCTATGTATAAAAGTTGAATATTTAAAAGTCTGTTTGTTAACATTCAGTCAGTAGATTTCCCACTCTCCCTCCCCCACTCCATTGCATTCACTTCACAGCAAATGGTTGCCAGTTCGTTGCACAATTATTTTATTGTTGTGTGGAATGACTCACACTGCTGTGTCAGGTGATGAGTCTTTCATTGTACAGTAAAAGTTATTTTGCAACATGTAGCTATAGGCCAACGAGTACTGCAGGAATGAGTCCTTGAACCTGGAAATGAGTTAGCATTTTAGCACTTCTGGGTTCCCTTGTCCCAAAGTTAGTGGGATTTTTGAATGTATTGGTTGTTTTTAGCAGGGCTGTGCCAAATACCATTTTTGGGCTTTTGAGATTTATTGAGAAATATTCAAAGGTTTTCAAAGCTTCGCAGCAGGCTGACATGTTCTTTGGTCTATCTCCATCTCCCGTTTCAGTGCCTGGGACAGAACCAAACAGTAATATCCATTGGAGAACAGCTAATAATAATTCATGTTTAACATGAATCATGTGGGATTATTCCTTATTTCATGAGCTATTTGGGGATTCATAGACATTATTATTACATTTAAACTTGGAAGAAAAAAGTTTGGAAATTTGTGTTTGGTGAATAATTTCTCTGTTGTTGCCATTCCTAATTGGCAATGTGTTTCACATTGTTGGAAAGCTTGTTTATTTGTCTTCACAATGATGTCCAAGTTGTAAGGATCATGCATTTGTGGGATGAGCTGCACAGGTGATAATGTAGGAAGTGTCTAAAGTTGCCAAAATTCCTTGCCAAAACTAAACAGTGTATCATCCTGTTGGTATTGACTCTTGTTTTGAACTCCTGATTGGCAGCACTGATTGGTAGCAAATCATCTGATGTCAAAATCATGTCAGAGAAGAGATGAAGAGTTTTGTTTTGAAACAAAATTTTGAACGGGGCCATGTTGGTTTTGAAAAAGCTGATTTTTCAGAATGAAACAGATCATTTTGTGATCCTGTGGTCTGGTCTTGTGGTGCCTGATCGGCACCTGGAGCTAAAATGACATGAGTCAACACCAACAGGAGAATACACTGTTCAGTACTGGCAGAGAATTTTGGCAAATTTCTCTTGGGCACTTCTTACAAGAGCTGCTCATCCCACAAATGTTTGATCCTTACAACATGGACATCATTGTGAAGGTAAATAAACAGGCTTTCCAACCATGTAAAATGCAATGGCAGTTATCATTTGACCAACAGAAAAAATAGCTAACTAAATGTAAATTTCCAAACTTTTTTTCTGAGTTTATAAAAAAAACAAAAAAAAAAACAAAGCATTCAAACAGTGATCTGAAGATCGAATACCATCTTCAGCATCTTTCTAAAAGCTCTGTGGATGTAGTATTATTATTTTTTATTATTATTCATCTCCATAAAACTTATCAATATGACCTTTAATTACACCTACCAATAAGTATAATTCCATCCTTCCTCACACTGCTCAAATTTCCCATTGAAGATATATGACAAAAGATGTGCAGTAAGAGATGTATGCAATCATCTACAGCCAAGCAGATGTCAGGAACTGTGGTTGGGATGTAGAGGCAAAGAAGCTGTCAAAAATAGACACTTAATGGGCCGACATCTGAGGGAAAACCTTCTTTAATGGCTGCTTGTCTTTCATTTGAAATAACACATAGCGGAGGCCTAGCCTCTGGATACGGCGTCACCTACTCTCTATATGGATCAGATGGAATCACACGCTTCACACACCAGAGATCACACACATATAGTAGTAATAAGGCTGATAGATAGACGTCAAGCTGTGTGTGCATGGGAGGGGGGAGATGGGCTGTGCAAATATGTGCTGCCTGTATGTGCTTTACTGGAGTTTGAAAGGCACAATCTCTGAGAGGGAGGCTAAGGAGCATGCTAGCTGACATCGTGCAGTGCAAGTTTTTCCCTGCACGTTCCTGACCTCAGCCCCAGTCTGAGGATTGTCTCTTGAGCCCCTGCCAACACGACACAGTGAGTAATAGAGCAACGGCAGCCAAGGCTGGACAGCTACATTCCTCTCAAAACCTCCTCGCTGCTCTGGGATAACTCAGAAAATCAGGAATAATGGCGTGGACTCTCTAATTCTCTCAGTGCTCCCCTCTGGAACGTTTGAAAAATTACATCCTATCACAAGGTACTCTGGAAAAGTCAATGTGTCTCTGTCAAGGTGCTCGGATATCAATTTGGGATATTCGCAGCTATGATGTCAGTGAAGAGACTCAGTCATGAGGCTGTAACAGTGCAGTAATTTCATCCTGCAAAAAGTTTGTGACCTGAATGTCCCTTCACTTAGCGCTGAGTTGTTTCCAGTAATGAGAGGACATCGCAGATTCTTGCTATAAATCACAATCGCAACAGACTGAAAACAGTTATGTTAAATTGAGCATATTTACACAGCAGGAACAGAAAAATCATCTCACTGCATGCCTCTTCTCAGCAATTTGTGTTGCTGCGGTGATGTGGTGGTTGTGTAGCTCTTTCTCAGACAGTCTCTTAGTTACAAAGATTTCCTCTTTTTCATACCATGAATCCAAATTAGAAAAGCATGTTATACAAAATAAGCATTGAAAATACATGGCAATCAATTTAGATCACACGTGTTAAGATCAAAGATCAAAAATGATTTTTCTACATCACTATTTTATGTTACAATGGAATAACACCTGAAGGAGACGAACAACTCAACTTGCTCTCTCAGAGTTAGGGTTATAGAAAGATTAATAGAAAGATCCATAAGCAATGTGATCAGCTGGAGCTGAGTGTCAGTGTCCTGCTGAGTGGGCAACTCTGGGTCTGAGAAGTGAAGCCGGTGTGGAAGGACCTTAAACTTGCATTCTGTCTAACAACCAGCAGGGGGCGACGCCTGTGGTTGCAAAGAGGAGTCTGATTGTATAGAGATCTATGAGAAAATGAGCCTATTTCTCACTTGATTTATTACCTTAGTAAACATTATAAACAACAGAGTTTATGGTCTCAAGTGCAAGTTTCAAATCTTCTTCTGTACAACATGATGTTCATTTAATAAATCATGGCCCAACTTAGAGTCAAACAGGCCGTAAAGCAGGGTATGCTTGCGTATACCTGATTGACAGGTCGCTACCACAGTGTTGTACAGTCTGTTCAAGTTAATTGTAACATTTTGGTTGCCTAAAAATGTCTTATTCAGCGTTCGGTTGTATTAAACTCCACCCTTTTGTGTTACTTATGGTTGCAAAATCCAAGATGGCGATGGCCAAAATGCCAAACTCGAGGCTTCAAAATAGCAGTCCATAAACCAATGAGTGATGTCATGGTGACTATGTCCACTTGTTATATGCAGTATATGGTCATGCTATCCCAAGTAATTGTTCATCTGTAAACTATTCAGGTATTTTTTTGAAACAGAATACAATGTCTCCAAACGATGTCCTCGTAGTAAACCTTCTAATAAAAATAAATTCTGTACATCACTTTTAAAAACAAAGATACAAGGTATCTTACGTGGATTAAAAATTAAAATGCAAATGTTAAACCATGAGACAAGCAAAATATGGCAATGAAAATTAAAAAAACAAACAAAAAAAAAACAAATACACAACAATTTGATAAGAAATAAATATGATAATAAACAAAGTATTAGACACACTACATCTTGAAAATTGCAATAAAGCGAGATGAGGTAAGATTTGTCGAAGTGTCCACTGTGGCCACAAACGGCAATTACGGGATCATGATAAATATAATGTAACAGCAACACAAGTAGAGAAAAGAGGTCACAGACTGACTTCACACACACACACACACACACACACATTGGAAATGCATCTAATTACAGATGTGAGACACCACTGGAATGCCCTTCACCTGTGGCTTTTATGGTTTTATTTCACTTTCTATACACTGTCCTCACCAAACAAGTACACCAAGAGTGAGTGAGTGAATGAGTGAGACTGTACTGTAGATAGATATAATTGTAATGTGGGCTGTTCACTGACGTTGACTCTGTAATAAAAAGCATCATGAGCACCATCACTCACAGACAGCTGTAATGGACCCTAATTACTTCACCCTCTGCACAGTTCCATGCGTGAAATGAAAGCACTCTCCTACGCACATGGAGGGAGGGTGGACAGCTATAGACTCACAAAAAAGTGGGAGAGCAGCACATATAATTGGGTAGAGATACTGGGGATGGATGGGGGCAGGAAGCTAAGCTAAGGACACAAGGGAGTGATGGAGGAAGAACTGATTCCTGGAAAGGCTAGTACCCGGTCTTAGCATTTGTTCCCTTTGCACACAACGCGGCTCTGTTTTCTTGACTCTTCTTTGTAGAGCAGGTCTTAAGCCATCTCTTGTTACTGCTGTTGTCCTATCTCCTTCACTTTACCTGCCTGTCTTTACTCTGTTCATTTATCTCCTCCCTTTCTTCCTCTGTGTCCTTCCCTGTCAGCCTCTCTTCCTCCTCCTCGTCCTCCTCCTCTCTTTACTTTCTCTCTCCCGATGACATAAACAGAACGGGAAGGCCTTGCAGTCCCAGGGAGATCTATTGCTTCTTTAAACCCTTTCATGGCTTCCTCTGTTCCTCTCAATGGACCTCTCGACTCAGCCGCTCTTCCCCAGATAAGGGTGATAAGCCACCGGCTGAGTGTGCATGAGTGTGTGTGTCCAAGCGTGCAGCATCTGAAGCTCTTTTGAATAGTCTGAGACAAATTCACTCCTCTGCTCTCACTTACACATAAAGGAGTGGAGGAGAAGACACAGGAATTACTTCAAGCCTGACTGACAGGTCTCATTGCCTCCGTAAGGTCTCGTGGATCAGGCAGGGAAGGATTCATTTGAACTGGCTGACTGGAGCTCCGGCCATCACCTTGAAGATCCTTGGAGCATGCAACACAGTCACAGAGCCACTTCTGCTGTCATTTACTGCATGTGTGTGTGGGAGTGGATGCATGATGATAATACTTTAATACTTTATTGCTCACTGTATAAAAAAATACTCCCACAGTGATGGCAAGAATTCAGTGTCTGATTTCTGGGCCCCGTTGTTCAAACGTTGCTTGATTAATGATGATATTATTGAACTTTTTATGAAATTGTTTCTTTGTCTCTCTCCACCAAGGTCTTCCTTCTTTTTCCTAGTCTGGCACAATCCAGCATGGTAAGCAAAGGAGGAATCAGAAACTTAGTCGCCATAGCTCTTGAACCTCCGCTTCCAAGCTGCGTAGATACCACCTAACCAAAACACGTAAGCTGAGACCCTCGTTGGTACAAAGTCGCTGTGATTGGCTAGTTATGTGCTAGCTAATCCTGACCCCAATACAAGGGGTTGCTCACAGACACAGAGACATATTTTTTAAAGCAACCCTTCAATTAAATATTGTTGTAAATTAATTATTTTAATTCAAAACTGTAATTAACGACAGCTTTAAATGATTAGTCCATCAACAGAAAATGCATTGGCAAACTATTTTAATATAATTTTTCAAGGAAAAAAAATCTGTTTTTTTCTGGTTCACCTCAAATATGACATTTTGCTGAATTTCTCTGATTATATTATTGCATATTTAATATACTTAGGCTTTGGGCTGTTGGCCAGACAAAACAAAATGTGTGAAGATGTCACCTTAGGCTATGAAATAAATTAAGGTCCATTTGGTAGCTTCTTTTTGTGTTGGAGTAAGAGGATAAGATGTGGGTTGTTTTTTTATATTTTTTGGTTAAGACTAAACTTTTACTCTCCAGTTAAACAGACCTGTTAATTCTTATCCAGCTAACATGGCTATTCAGACACAGTTGGAGGACAGATTTTGATAGTTTTAGCTAGTTTGAACTAAAGCAACATGGAGTCAAAACCATGATCAGCATTTATATAACTGGCTGCAGGATGATCATATGATTGCGCTCATGTTTGGCTGCATGATTAACCTCCTAACCTTTAAAGGAACAGTGTAAGATTTTGGGGCTCTATTAGCAGTAATAGATTATTCATAACTTTGTTGTCATTAGTGTATAAATCACTTGAAACTAATCACTGTTGTATTGTTGTTAGCTTAGAATGAGCCCTCGTATCAACATAGGGAGCAGGTCCTCTTCACAGAGTCCACCATGGTGCTCCGCCATGTTTCTACAGTAGTCCACAATGGATAAATCAAACACTGGCTCTATAGAGAGACTTTCACATTTTATGTTGCCTGAGGGCCAAAAGTTCCCCAACACACTGGTGAAACTGAGGTAACATGATCTGCAGAGCTGCTGTCTGACTTCCGTTGCTCCTAAAATAATATTATTATAGTAAGGATGGCCTCTGAGAGGGGGACGGCATTACCACGGTTTTGCACTTGTTGGCTCATGTTACCGCAGTCTTGGAAAGGGAGGAACCACGCCACTAGATGCTGCCAAATCCTACACACTGCACCTTTAACATATTCAGTTAAATAGAACCCAAATCTCTCATAAAGCATGTTACAGGTATTTTTAAACCACATATTAAACTGAATAACAAATTTCCAGCAATTTGTCAGAGTTCAAGACTTCCATAACAAATACACTTTAATGGAAAAAATCCCATTAAATTGTCATTAATGTTTGTTTGTGTTAAAAACAGAAACTTTTAGTTCACCTTTTTTTACTCAAAGAAACTAAATTTGTATTTGTTTTTTTTCCACTGCAACAATCCTATTGTATCATACAGAGGTATTTAATTAACTGTTGTTAAAACTCAGCCCCCACAAACAGTGCTGGGCTATGAAGTGATGTTGGCACAGTGGGAACAGTCAGTAATTCAGATCACGTGACACCCTCAAAAGGCTTTTCTCCATACGCAATCATTACCAAAAAACAGATATAAACAATAAACACATTTTTTCTGGTATCACAAACACTCATGACTCTTTGTATTATCTAAATTTGAGCCATTATGTCCAGTAAAACATCTCATGGAGGCAGAAATCACCTTTGTACTATTCGTGTCTGAGGGTAACATTCATTTTGACAGTTCTTGCTCTGACAGTAACTCCAGATACATTTTAATGAGAGTGCGTTTGTACACCATGTGTGCAGGAAATTGATGTGATCTGTATTTGTTCATGTCCATGTGAGCTGTGTATGCATATGTGTCCTCTCACCACTGGCTGTAGCTGTGTGCCGGGCATCATGGCGTTGGCGAGCTGCATCTGCTGGGCCAGCATGGCCATGTTTTTCTGCTGGATGAGGTTGTTCCTCCCATTGATCTCCAGCTGGGTCTTTAGGTGGGGAGGAGGATGCAGGTACTTACAGTTCTCCCTGGAACAGCGGCCCTGATAGCGAGAGTGGAGGAGAAGGGAGCAGGAGGAGATGAGGAGGATGGAGACATGGTAGGAGGAGTATTAGAATAGTGTTTCCTTTAACGGCTGCTTAATGTACAGAAGTAATGAGCCTTGATTCGAGTTGCTGCCCTCCGTTTTCGCAGGCGCTGACCTAACATCCCTGACATCTGGACCTGCCACTGTCTTCGTCGTAAAGAAGACCGATCAGTTCTGCTTTCTTTCCCCCCTTCGCCACCTTAAACTGTGCACTCACTACCTTCCCCTCTTTCCTCAAGGTTCCATCGAGAGACAAATTAGTTTCAAGAGCAGAGATAAAGAGGATTAGCTGTCTATCTGCTTCTGCTAACAGATTGTAATACACAGAGAGACAGAGAGAATAATGCCCTGTCCCACTGATGATATAGATACTTTTCATTATCCATTAATCTCACAATATTTTTTCTTGACTTTTCATTTGATCTATAAAATGTTAGAAAAAAAAAAGCAATTTCTTACAGCTCAATGTGACATCTTTAAATCGGACCACCAGTCTAAAACCCAAAGATATTCATTTTACTGTCATAATACAGAAAAAATGCAGCAAATCATCACAATTAAGAATCTGAAACCATTAAATGTTTGACAGTTTTGCTTGAGAACCGATTCATTATTATCAAAATAGATACATTTCCCCACTGATCAAATAAATGAATGATTGACAAATCGTTTCTAGCTTTAGTGTTCAATCTGTGCAGTTTCACTCAGAAGGTGTTTTTTTTTTTTTCTTGACATAAATTACCTGGAAAAGGGGCTTGAGTTCAAAAAGGTCAAGAACACATCAATTTATATAACAGCTGAGTAAAAATTTAAAAGGAAAGACAAAGAGGTTTATACTATAACTCATTCACGCAGATTTGTTTTAACGGCACTCATTTCTTGAATGCGTTAACACAACTTGCAATGTTTTGGTTGTAGGGGTTTTAAAGCTGGTGTGAAGATCCTGTCATTCTATGAAACTAGAAAACTTAAAGACGCCGTTGGTACCAACTAGGCTTGTCATGGTAGTCGGTGTTACCGGTGTTATGCAATAGTCATGCACACATTGATTACATTACGTACCCACCGCGCCCCACCGTTGTTTTGCTTTTTTTTTTTTTTACATGAATAAACCCATTTAGTTTATTTTGGCATATCAGCGGCGTGTTATCAATACAAAGTTGGACAATGCTACAAACTGACTGTGAATGCATCTACTCTATATGGAGTCTTAGTTCAGGAGTCATACTTCACACACATGAGATGAGAGAGCTAATAGACAAGATCATGCGACGTAAAAAGCAAAAGCGTCTATTTGTCATTATTTCAAATTTAAACCCAATGCTATAAGGAAATGTTATGTTGTTATGAACGTTATAAAACGTTAACACTGGTGTTGTCACGACTTTATTAACCAGTGGGAAAATTTCCTCACCATCACATCTCTAGCACAAACCATGTCATATTAGCTTGTCATATAGACGGCTACATAATGCTCCGGACTTAGAAAGTTTGAAGAACTGGCGTGACCATTTTCAAGGGGTCCCTTGACCTCTGACCTCAAGATATGTGAATGTAAGTGGGTTCTCTGGGTACCCACGAGTCTCCCCTTTACAGTCATGCCCACTTTATGATAATCACACACAGTTTGGATCAAGCCATAGTCAAGTCAGCACACTGACACACTGACAGCTGTTGTTGCCTGTTGGGCAGCAGTTTGCCATGTAATGATTTGAGCATATTTCTTATGCTAAATACAGTACCCATGAGGGTGCGCAATTTGATTCCCAATAATAAATATAAGATAAGATAAGATATTCCTTTATTAGTCCCACAGTGGAGAAATTTACATGTTACAGCAGCAAAGTGGATAGTGCAGTAAACAAGAAGCATAGATTTTAAAAAGAGAGTATTAATACAAATAAATAAAACAATATATACATAATAGAGAAGTAAAGCTAAATATGTCCAGCATATTAAAAAATATAATTGTCCAGTTGCTATAATTGAGCAGATGATATAATTGCACATATGTGTTGTTATTACAGCATATCTGCCCACTCCCATGTTGATAAGAATATTAATACTTGACAAATCCCCCCTCAAGGTACATTTTGAACAAATACTAAATGTGTGATTAATTAAAAAAACAAAAACAAAACAAAAACAATATTTGCTCTATAACTCCAAAGAGAAATTGCTTGGGAATGTCACTGAGCCATCTTAGATGCTGTCTCACTTGATTCTGGATGTTTTACATGGCCCCACTGAATCACTATTGATCTCCTCCCAATTGAGATAAATGACTTATGTCAATACGTTACATCATTTCAGAAAAGAACAGGCTGCAGAACTGGTGCCCGATCGATACGTGATCGGAGACTTCTGCGACAATAAACATAAACACATCATGGCGCTTCATCTGATATTCTGCTAGTGTCTATAGGCAGCACAGTGTGTGTGCGTCTTGCCGATTATATTCATCCAGCAGCCGGCAGCCCAAGGGGAAAAGGAGGGAATGTAATTTACGCTCTCATAATGCCTGCTCCACTGAACACTCCCTCAGATAGGTGTAATATTTTAGATATCTCCTCCTCTTTTTTTTTTTTTTTAGTCCCCCTTTCTCCTTCATTCCCTCCTGCTTCCATCCCCCTATACATCCAAAGCCCCATGCTGATATTTGTTCTCCTCAGCATGAATACAGAACAGCTGAGGCGCTGCTGGGATCCTGTGTATGCGAACATGCTTGTCTGTGTGCATAATGCGCTAAGCAGAAGTAGTACCCTTGCTCTGCCTTTGTTGCTTTCGCTCTTTCTTCTTCTCTCCCCTCAGTCTTCCTCCATCAAGATGCATAGTCTATACGCATCTCCCATTACTGCTTTATATAAATCCATTTCTAGGGGAAGGGGAGAACAACCCAGCGACAACTCCACAGTACCACCTCCCATGGGGAATTAAAGGTTGGCTGTCATGCTACTGCTTATCTCAGTGGGATTACCTGCTGCCCACTGCAGCCCACTATGACACCTGCTTCCACAACCTAACACATGCACTCTCCCTCCATCCTCCCTACACCCCTCTTTCCTCTCCTCTTGTATTTCCTCGTGCAGCCTGTTCTGCCTAGCTACAGCGAGAGAGATACTTTGCATTGGAGAGCAGCAGGATGTCAAGAGTTCTTCCAGCATTTTCATTGGCTGAGAGCTGAGAGTAATAGTACATCCCGGCTGCCGACTGGCCCGGAGGCACACACTAACCACGCTCGTAGTCTGGCTCATCCCTGTGTGGCTGTGACTATTGATCAGCGCTAATTGGTTAATGTCTTTTGATTTTCAAGGCACATTCCCCCCGGGTGACTCGACTCTAGCATGTCAGCTCCAGCCGTGAGTGTGTGTGCTACTGTGTGTTCGATTAACTGGCAATACCGAGCTTACATAAAATCCCCCGAGCTCTCTTTGAAGGCAATTTCTTCATTGGTTTGGCAACTTTAATACGGCTTTACTCAATATTTTCTATATCATATAAAATACATGAAATGACTGCAGAGTGTGTCGTTTGAAAGGTGTCTCACCGTGACAAGCCCACAGAGAAATACCACTAAACTCTGTAGCTCTGTGAAGCTTTTTTGGCTCAGTGTTTGTACTTTTCATGGCCTGCAACCTTACTGTTTCAGTTCACGTTCGCCGATCACATTATGTGTTTTCTGGCCAAAGCAGGCAGCTGTTTTTAGCAAAACAAAATCTCTAAAAACCTGCAGTATCTGCTCGCCTCCAAACAGCACACAGACACCAGACAGAAGTTAGAGACTAGCAGGGGAACACAGTGGAGTATTTAGCAGTCAGATATGTTTTAAAGGAGCATGTGGAGAGCAAAATAGAGGCAAGAGGAGTAAATACTGTAAATACTGCCATCAGCTGGCCAGAAAATGATCCTACTTCTCACTTGATTTATTACCTCATTAAACACTGTAAACATGAGTTTATGGTCTCAATCACTAGTTTCTTGTCTTTTTCAATACAGCACGATGTTCATTTAGTAAATTATGGTCCCGTTTAGAGTCAAATAGACCATAAAGCGAGGTATGCTTTAGGGCGTGGCTACCTTGTGATTGACAGTTTGCAAACATGGTGTTGTCCGGTCTTGGTGGTGTCCGTGTTATTGTCTCACAACTTTACACAATCTTTTCTGTGCATGAAAGTTAATAGTAACATTTTGGTCGCCTAAAGCGTTCAGGTGTAGCTCCACCCTGTAATGTCACTTCTGGTTGCAAAAAACCAAGATGGTGACAGCCAAAATGTCGAAATCAAGAGTTCAAAAAGGCCGAGCACAATGGGTGATGTCACGGTGACTACGTCCACTTCTGAGACAGTCTTGTACTTTAAATTGGTCACCGTCACCCACTCCCACTGACTGCTGCAATGCAATGTGACATTCCCAGCACTGTCCGTGGTACTGAAACAGAGCAGAGGAGATTGATAGACAGCCAGAAAACGTCACTTAGTTCCTACCCTGCTTGCTTTTTTCATGTCCTAAATTATGGTCCCATTTAGAGTAAAATAGACCATAAAGCAGAGGATGTTTTAAGGTGTGGCTGCCTTATTTCCTGATCGACGGTTGCTACCACAGCGTTGTCTGGTCTGGGACTTGTTTGTGTTTTCGTCCAACAGCTTTGACCCTTTCACAGTGAGTTTTCAGTTCATGAAAGTTAAGTGCAACATTTTCGTCGATTAAAAATATCTGTACTTCATACTTGGCGCCACCCTCTTGTGTCACTTCTGGTTGCAAAAATCCAAGATGGCGATGGCCAAAATGTCAAAGCATCAAAATGGCAGCCCACAGACCAATGGGTGTTGTCACAGTGACAACTTCCACTTCTTATATTCAGTCTGTGAACATGACCACAAATGAGTCCGTGTCAATAAGCAACTGTTTGCTAAATCTGTTTTAATTACTTTCAAACATGCTTGAATGTGTTAAATTAAATGTCGAGCTATGCTGGGAATAATGATCGGCAGCAAAACTTCTGTTCAGCTTACTCAAATGCAATGGCATTTTTAAAATTAAACACAGTTTAAACGATTTGTAGACAAATTGTGAAATCAAAGGAAGTTTCATCATGAATTGAACATCATTTGAAAAAAAACCTTTGACCTTCTCTTATGAAACCATAATTAGCATCTAAATAAAGTGATTAAGGGATGTTGAATCAGCAGACTGAATACATGAACTTTTTTGCCCTAAAATCTACTTTCAACAAAAGCTAGAGGGACATTAAAGAAGCCTTGAAAGAAAGGAAACATGCCATTATGGTGGATCAAAAACACTTTGCTAGAGGATGTTTTCCTTTTGATGATTTTGGCCCTCTTATTTCCTTAATTGTGAGGTTGTTGACTTTCATGTGGCTATCTGCTCAATCAACTGTAGTTGCAGAATAACACAGTGGGGTAGAATCACAGTGCAAGAGCACAGTTTCGTTCCTTGGAGATACACACCGCTGTGAACACAATAAGTACTATCATTAGGATGAAGGTGAAATCATAATTATTATGCTTGTTGTAATGAAGATTTACCTCTCTGCATTCTATCAGCTGCATTCAGAAAGGTCAGCATCTCATCCTACCCCTCTGTTCTCGCCAACAGCCCCGTTATCTATTCCCGTGTTGATGGTGTTTGAACAATTCAGTCCTGCGTGAGCGTGAAGTCCCCACCGATCACTGCCTGTGATGCTAATTCACCAGCTCCTCTCCTGCCCCTTTCTCTCTGCTGTTTCCCCCCGCTGTCTAAACAGTGTCAGTGTAGGTTAATGCTGAGCCTGTCTGATCCAAAACAGGGCTCCTTCTGGCTACGAGCGTATGACTACCAGGCTCTGTTCCGCCTTCACCTGTCTGCCTGTCCTCCGCTCAGACGCTAATATGCTAACAGACTGCAAGCATCTGTCTCTGTACTCCATCTCCCTCCTTGTCTCCTCTCTGTCGATCTCCCTCACCTCCTATATACCTTTCAGGTGCCTGTCTAGACTGGTCTGTTCTCCCAGCACCCTTTTGCACCAAATTTATTCTGTTCTTTCCTCATTCAGAGCAACAAAACATCTGTCAGGGGAAGGTTTTGGTAAACAGCCTCCACATACGGTAGTCTCATCACCACAAATATAGAGTCTGAAACTTGAACCAATTTGCTTTTGCCAGGCTTTGGCTGTGGCAAAGCAAAGTTTCACTTGCTTTTAATTGGCAAGCCATTAAAAAGAAAGTGAAGCAGCTGTCACAGTGGCACTCTTAAGTGTATGTGTTTGCATGTGCACGCTGGGGAATGCAGCATTCTGCACTTATAAATCACCTTGGCCTCATTACACTAGATAGCTTTCAGCCATATATCAGCTCCTGGACGTGCACATATACGCACACACACACCCACATTCACTATTACTTCTTTTTAGGATATAACAAACAGTTTGAGGTGGCAGCATGTCATTGATGCCTATTAATCAGTATGACGGGAACAACACAGTAAATTGAATTCCCAGGTGCTTATGGGATACACACACATACGTGTCCTAACCTTGACTTACTTCAATTACCACTGCGGCATTTTCGCTGCAGCTTCGGGTATCACATGTGTGCCTGGTTCTGACCTCAGCAACAACATGGTTTTAATAAGCATCACTTAATCCTCTATGATGACGAGGTTACATCGAGGCCGTCCACAGCAACAAAATAAAAGCCACCAAAACTGTTGTCGTTAGTCTTTCAAACAGCCACTAAGTCCAGTTGGGTCGAAATAAACCCTTATTTCACTGAGTTCGCTGTGAAAATATGCCGGCTCTACACCGTTTCCCCTTGCCGTCTCTCGCTTTCTGCCACTGAGCAGCTCTTGTTCTTCGGAGGTAGACCATTAAATTGGCCAAATAAAATAACAAACATCGCCCAACCCCAATGCCGACTACTGTTTATATTTTAAGGAACCCCCTTGTCTGCCTTTCTGCTTTATCAGCCATGCCCGTGCAGTTGAGAGGATGTAATCTGCATGTGCTGCACGCATATATACAGATTTCATTTGATACTGGCGGCATTGAAAAAGCCTGCCCTTTCAAAACTACTTGCTTACTGCTAACGTTGCTAGCGTTAAATAGCCGTCCACTTCTGTGTTTTGATACAGTTGGCTTCCACACCTGAAGCGAATCGTACCTGAGCACATACTCAAGACCACCTTTTCAAGTGGTCTCGAGTGTGGATTGATGATTAGACACATGAAGCCTTCAAAATTCTCGAGTGGGGTATGTGTGATGTATTTTATGTCATAGAACAAAATGTTAAAATCTCTTCAGCTTGTGTTAACAGCAGACCTTATTGCAGGCATCTGACGGAAAACTCATTAAAAAAACTTTGACTTCCAGACGAGGGAACTGAAATACTAACTCACTGCCGGTATTTAAGACTCATTCCTGTAGCACTCTATAACAATATCTGCCAAAAAGGGTGAAAGCACTTTGGGTCACATGTTGTTGAAGATTTTTTTGCTGTGGGACTATAAGCGTCAGTCTTATTCGTTGGCGGTGGTTGTTTGGCAGCTCTCTGCTGGATGTGTGTCTGTGGAATCTAGAGAATAAAATCCGTGGCAGGATTCCACTCACGGACTGCCAACAGAGACAAAAACAAGAACAGAAGAAGAGCAAGGTAGACAGGCGGAGAGAGGTACGAAAACAGAAAGAAGGAGATTAATATTAATCAAAGCGGTCTGTCTGACTGACTCCAGCAGCGTCTTTACTGGCAGATAACTACATCCTCCAAGGGTTGGATGGCGCATTGCTTTCCACCACCAGACCCAGTAATCGCCCATCAGTTCTAAATGATCTTATAATCTACCCGTCCAGAATGACTCATTCCAATTTAACCACATATAATCCAAAGGCCTCTGATCTTTTCCGCATTCTCCGTCTCTCTTTCTTTCTGCACATGCTGTGTGTAGACTCCCCTCGGTCTACCGAAAACCGTGACCAGTGTGACAACTGTAGTCTGGACAGCCCACCGTCCCAAACCCCTGTGCATTAATAATTCTCCCCCGATGGCACCGCCTCTCCCGCCTGCTCCCAAAGACAACCATCAATCAAGAAAACACTGTCTGGATGAGGGTTGTGATGAGAATACACAAGCACACACGCATACACACACATGCGCTTTCTTGACCAAAGGTTCCTTTCGGCAAGCGTACGTCAGACAAATTATGACATCAGATGCAGCACAAAGAACGGCCTGTCTGAGGACTGAGAGTGCTGCCAGACTGGCCAATGACACACACTGACTCCCTCACACACACATTAATACTGCACATTTATTAGGCAACACACACCAGCTGCAAACCACTGTCCCATTATGCCAAATGTTAGGAAGTGAACCTGACGACAAACATGTTTTTTTCTTTGAAGCCAGCAGAGGAAAAACATCCTGTGTTCTTTGTCTTCTCTCTCTGTCTCACCATGTGCCGCTGCAAATACTAGGTGTCTATATAAGTTTCATCATCTCCTTCCAATCATTTATCAAATCTGGAACACCTCTGGTGCATTAGTATAATAGCCTGGATCAGTTAATGACCTTAAAACCTCATTTAAGTGGGCAAAGGGATAATCCTATGGGACAACGACAAAGATATATATATGGACAGTATCACAGACAATGATAGATGGAGGCGACACAACGCAGCCAGTAGAAACTATAACTGGAATTAAACAGCTGGTGAGTTCATAGAGAAACACTGTTGCTCAGTGAAGCTTCTTTACGTCACAAATGACGACAAGTTGGCGGAAAGCTTTTAGCCACATTGCTCAATTAGCCAAAACACCAATTACAGTGTGAAAAAGCACTACTTAGCCTCGCAGCATGTTAGCATGTTTTGGGTGGGTGCGGGTTCAAAATCGTTAGCACAGGAAGCTATGATGGGGCCAAATCATTAGCCGTCATGGCTAATGACAGCACTCTGGTGCTGTCAGCTGGGCTGTTTGTTATAACACATAGCTCAAATGGTACATGTTAAACTAATATTTAACTGTTTGATTCATGTTTACTAGTGGTTATCTGTGTTTTTTATGATCGGTGATGTGATAGAAAACAAACAAGTCTATTATTTATGGCCTGTAACATTTATTCACATCATTTATAGGTCATTTTAGTTTGAAAATCTGCTTGAGTTTGTTAAGAGGCTGCATGCTCCACACTGTTGTCAATCTTTTATGGAAAAAAAAAAAAATCAGTAACAGCTGCCCCAGACATTTTTAAAATCTTCTTTCATGTGTCATTGCTAGTTTTACAGCAACATAAAGCTTCTGCTTGACGCGGCTGCTGGCTGGTTAGAATAGTTTCCTGTCATTGACTGATTCATCTTTCCACTGATTCATCTTTCCATTAGTTCTTCAATAAATTGATGAATCATTGAAGTGCCAGGAAATAGTGAAGAAATGCTCATCACATGTTCCAAGAGAGGAGCCCCAAAATGTCAATTCTGTTGATCGATTCATTGAAAGATTTCTTCTCCTAAACATAATGTCTGGCTTCTAACCCCAACCAACATGTGAGGGCAAGGTCACTATTTCCTACATTTCAGTTATACCAGCATCCACTGGTATCGAAAACAGATGTAGAAAGTACTCCAAATATCTAACACTAACTAACGTATGTAGCTAGCTCAGTGGCTATTTAAGTGGCTAGCAGTCGCAGTAGCAATCTTGGCATAATACATGAACAGTCAAGACAGCACTATGTGAAATAAGTAGGGCTGTCGATCAATTCAAATATGTAGGATTGTCCATAGTTAATTGGGATTAATTGCAAATTCGTCACACATTTTTTATCAGTTCAAAATGTACCATAAGGTGAGATTTGTCAAGTATTTAATACTCTTATTAATATGGGAATGGACAAATATGCTTGCGTTATGCAAATGTGTGTATATATATATATATATATATATATATATATATATTTCTGTCTGTAAAGGGGAGATTCGTAGATTCGTGGGTCCCATAGAACCCTTATTCATTCACATATTTGGATATTTAGCCTCCTTAGTGACAAGCTTCAACTTATTTCATGGCTTTTCTAGTTTCATATGTTGCCAGTATCTTTACTCTACCTTTAAAAGTCTGCTACGATCTAAAAATAGCAAGTTGTGTTCAAGAAATTAGTGGCATTAAAACAAATTTGCAGTAATACATTATTATTGTGTTTATTTTGACAGTCCTAGAAATAACATAACCTGGAAAAAGAATTTTTTGTGGCCAGTAACGTGAGGATCAAATCCCATGCGTAGTTTGATGAACCACAGTGTTTGTTCTTCACTTCCTGATTGTAAGCAAAAGAGTACTGTATACAAGTAGCCTACACATAGTGACGTGTTCCCCCTACTCCCTCCGTGTTATGTTTATTGATTTTGTTTTATTTTTCACTTTTTAATGCTGTTTTAATGTCACTACACTATGAATTGTGGGTTATTCCCTTTAGCAAAGTCTGCAGAATTCCAGATTTGCAAAGGTGTGCATAGAAGGCTCCAAAAGTCAGTCTCCAGCGTTTGCATATTTCACAGTGGGACTGACTGCTTTGAAAGTGAAAATCCCCCTTGGTCAGAAAAGTCAGCAGGAATGTTACGACCCAGCTCTCCAGTGGAGAGGCAACAAACATAAAACCAGATGGATTTGGTAAAAGTTATTTATTGCACTGTTATAGGATCGCCCAGTAACTTAGATTTACGAATAACAAACAAAGGAGGGGAACTACAAAGGAAAAAGGACCTGTGGTTGCTGCTTAAATCAAATACATAAATGCAACCAAAAAAGACCCCAAACTTAGAGTTTGACTTCATAGAATAAACATGAAATCAAAACCTTGACTATCTAACCTTCACTTTGCTGTCAAAGAGGACAGGATAGAAACTTAATATACGTCACACCGAGTGACCACTCGTGATCTGATCTTCCCCGCTCTGTATGCATATAAACACGTAGCAAACACAATATTAATATAAAATATTAAATATTATATGAATGTCGGTAGTAATATCTTACATATTTGTGACATTGGGTGCATTATATTAACACCAAAATATAAGTTTATTATATTGACGATCCAACAGCACTGCTGCCTTTGCAAGGCAACGGCGGGGTACAGAGCTTCAGAGAGCTGATTTTAAGAGATAGCGAGTGGGCATGTGGCCGCGTAGGTGTCAACAAAAACACAGACACACCTCCGACAGTATGGTGATAATGCACTTTGTGTGCCTAGTCTAATAGTCTGTAGATATGTAGCCAATAGATAAGATATACGTTAATAAAATGTGTATCCTAGACCATGTAGCCTAGACCACTTCTGAATGTGACCCGAAAGATCTCAGTCCGTCCTCAATGCATGTTGGCGGCCTCACACCTGTACGATCACTCACGATGCATGCTAATACCAGGTCTGAACAAGGCCACAGTGGACCACACACACTACTTTACACACATGCAACACACCGGAAAGGGTCAGTCACATGGGGTGGGCGCCGGCCAAGGGCGTAGCAATTAGCATTTAAAAGAAATAAAGTTGTGGTAAAGGAATTAGATGTCAAAGTCACAGAGTCAGCAGCAGTGGCTCCTTTTCATCTTTGCTCACTGTGTTCCTTTCACTGACCCGGCTGCTGTCATATCGCCTGAATTCATTCATTTTTTGGTTGCTTTGTAAAATCTGTATGAAACGGAGGATTAAAATGGTGAAAATTTGAAAAGTTTTTAGTGTGTGCCTCTCTCCGGAGGGTGCCGTATAGGTGGCAAGTGTTGTCCTGGCTCCTGTGGGAATACTATTTTCGAACTGTGCAAGGCAAAATCTCTAATTAGCTTTGTTCTTATTAGGTCTACGGCACTATCTGCCCTCCAACACACACATTCACCAGCACACACACATGCACAGATAGTGACGTAGAGAGAGAGCCTCAGCCCCAGAGATCTGGCCCTTCTTCTCTATTTCTCTTTCAATTAACCCTCTTCCTCCATCCTCTATCTGTTCATCTTTTTTTTTCTTTCTGCCTTCATCTCTCCTTCACTCTCTGCCTAAGCATTCCCTATTTACAATCTCTAAAGTTTAGTTTAATTCAGTTTTATCTCCCATTCACTGTGCCAAGGAGGCAGGCAGAGAGCAGACCCATTAAAACAGTCTTAATGGAAGACTGGTGAACGGGCACACAGGATTCAACAGGTTTTAGGCCTAATTATTTTCTGCTCATTATTGTGACGCCCGTTCTGCAGATATATGGGCCTCACCAGCTACTGGGAATAGTCCTCTTGCTTTTTTTTTTTCCATCTAAACCTCCCCCCATTTTTCATATCTCGATCTCCCCCTATTTTACAGCTCTCCTTAGATTGCTTCACCGTCATTGTCATTTAGTGTTCATCCCGAGATGAAATTAAAAAAAAAAAAAAGACTGCGTGAAAAAATAAAAGGAGAAGCTGAAGTTGTGAATGAACAAAAGATGCTCGCTAACAAAGACTGGCAGCTGCCTCTGGTCTGTGCTGTGATCTTTAGCAGGTCTGCTAAGTGACTCCAATGTGGAAACAAAAAGACGCCGTTGGCAGCGGGCACGGTGCCGCCCTCGAAGTGTGAGAACTGTATGAGTGGACACAAACAACGAGACATGAGTGCACAGACATTTTTGATGTGCCCGCTTTGAACAGTAGGTGATCTCAGGAGAGATTTAGTATCAAATAACATTGTCGTTTTTTTTGTTCTCCTGATGAGACGAGTCGGCGTCAGACGGCTGGAATGTTCTATTCTGTTCTACTTCTGATGAGTCATGGGGGACGTAATCACGAGACCACACCCTGAAGCTCTCGGCTCTCTGAGTGAGAGAAGGTTGTCAGACGGCGAGTAGAGACATTTTTTGTTGCGTACACACACACACACACACACACACACACACACACACACTCCCCATCCTACTCCAACGAAGGGTGTCACTGTATTGGCATCAGCAGCTCGTGTCATTGCCGCGAGGTTAAAGCAGATAAGAGAGGATTAGCATTCATTACTCCATAAAGTGATGATACCCCCCCTCGCAAGAAGCGCACAGACACTGTGCAGACAAGCTCAAGGCACACACACACACACACACACATACATACACAAACGCGTCAAATAGCCAGAATTTTTCTCCATCGCCACTGCACCGCTTCCCTCTTAAAAGACAAACTATCAAAGCAGAGAACAAAGGGATATAACACTAATACAGAGCTACAGCATGTAACCCTTTGTACCAACACCAACTGCAGAAATGGAAAATACTCAAACCGAAGTCTGACTCCAAAATTGAAAAGAACAAGGACAACAGAAAAAGAAACAGATGCAAGAGATATATATTTCAGAATTTTATGTTCGATCTCTTAATTTATTGATGTATTCATGCTGAAGTTATATATTTCCCCCCCAAGAATACTCAGCACAAATAATAAAGCACAGTTAAATAACACATTTTTTCCCCTTGGGACTTTGGCTTCGCCACTGCAGAGGACCATTCAGCAGGCAATATGACATAAAGATGTACAAGAGAGCAAAAGTGAAAGACAACGAGACAGAATGGACCGAGACGGAGTCATTTATAGGTTAAGGATATGTTTTGTTGGCGCGATACATCATGTAGAACAGCATGACACAGTGTGTCTTAATTCCCTCCCACACCCACACACACACAAAAACACACACACACGCCGTGACAGAGCAGAGGGCCATCACCACGTAGCGCCTTCCGGCTGCACACTCATCCACATCGATCCACATTGATCAAAGTCGGCTCGTACCACTTCAGCACAGAGCGGGGTGATCGCCACCTTCCCTAAGCCTCTCTCACAGTGGACTCATCCGCTGCCATGTACTGTATCACAAAAGTAGTATGTCAGGAGGTAAAATCCAGTTAAAAAGAGGTAAAGGTTAGACAAAATGTGAACAAATGTAGCCTAAAATGTACTGGAAGCTTCAATATCTGTTATTACATGAAAACTAAGGATGTGACTGTAATCTGTGTCATTCAGATAATATATTTGTGATAAGTGGTCCAGTTTAGACTTCAAATACGAGCTGCAGTGAGAGACGGTGTGGTGACAGACAGTGCTGTCGGCAGACCCAACACAGCACAGCTGCTGTATCTCTCTCTGATGGCTGAGCCTGATACCGCTGTAATCCTGTTAAAGCCTTTTTGAAGAATCACAATGTCCAACAGCAAGCCCTGCAACATGCACTATAACAATAAAGGGATATTACAGACATTCTTCAATCTTGCATGCGCCGAACAGACGACTGACACGACTGCTGTTCACTTCCACGCTCTCCTCTGTCATTACTTTCCCTCTACCCGTTCGCCATCTATCTGCTGTTCCTTCCTCTCCATCTGTCCATCACTGTCCATGTTACACCAGCTGATGTCTTTGCACCCATCCATCATTCTTTCACTCTCTTTCGCTCCATTTCATTGCAGTCTCTTTTCCCCTTAATCTGACACCAGCCTGCTGTCTGTCTCTTTCTGCAGACGCATTCTTTGCCTCATATTTAATGTCATGATGATGCAATTACAGATCCAGGCATTTCCGCAGCCAAACTGGTGGGTCATTTATATCGTAGCTATTTTTGTTTCTGCTGTAGACTTGAATGTATACATGTTGCTGTAAGACGGAGATACAGAGTTGATGTGTTAACTTTTGGAGAAAGAAAGAGGGGATGAGCACGCTGAAAGCAGCAAAAAACATCCGCTCCATAATGCTCATGAAGGATCAATATTGCATGGAGACAAAGTGCTGCTAAACAGTGTGGTTTCTGTTAATTAGCACTTCTCTAATGATCTCTCTCTCTCTTTTCTCCCTCTCCTCCCCCCACTCCCTCGCTATCTGTACTTCCCTCCCACTCTCACACTTTATTGCTCCCTTCCATTAAAACCCTGTCTTTCTTTGGCTTCACCACTTGTCAGTTGCTCTGACGAAGTGCGTTGATTCTGTCCTAACCAATCTCGTATCTCAGCATAGGAAAACAAAGCAAGAGGAGGTATCCGAGTTCTTTTCATAAGCATGATAAATATCCCACTCCTGTGTTTGCGGCTGATGGCTCTCAAGGATGAGATTTAATGAACCTCTCATCCAACTCTGATTATTTTCTAATTAAAGGAGTGAGTGATGGGGCCAATGACTAAATTCATGAATGCATGTTTATAACTGCGAGGTGGTGGGGGGGTGGAAGTAAAACAACAAACATGGTAATGACAGACGCAGAGACAGGAATCGTTCTTAGTCGAGCCTTGTTTACTGCGCTCCCTCTGGAACGGAGGTTGTTTGGCCTAAAGAAATGTTTGCAAACCATACAGATTACAAATCTAGAATAAAATTCTGTTTATAATGTAGATTATGAATGTGTCTGGTGTTGCATTAGTTATATCATTCAAGCTGCAGTGATTGTATATCTGCAAGCATATTTTTCATTACGCTGAGCAGTAGGTGAAGAAGTCAGAGATTATTTATCTAAGTTGAGTTTGTGGTTTTAGTTACATGATAATAAAGTAAACATGTTGTGTCTATGCTTCAAATCACTTTTGACTTTTTCAGTATTTAACCAATCATTCCCTAATCCTAACCAAGTGCAAGTCCCTGAACATAACCACACAAAGAGAGTCTACAACCACGCTAGAGGCTGTACTTGCTTTGAGCTAAATGCCAATGTCAGCATGCTAACATGTATAGTGACGACACCAATATGCTACTGTTACCACACAACACATTGCAGCTGAAGTAGATGGAAAGGCTACTACTTTTGCAGGTATTGGGACATAAACTTGTATTTTACAAATTCAAATTTTGACCTGTTAATAGTGATACATGAAAAGTTTGTTTTATTAGTTACTTTGTGTTTTTATTTGACAGTGTAGAGACAGAGACTGGGAATGGGGGAGAGAGACGTTGCAGTAATGTGGCATGTGTTGTAACAGCAGTTAAGGGATCACCAAAGGTACTAAAATTTCACGGCAATCCATCCAGTTGAGTCAACCATGTGGTGGAACTTGATTATAAGTCAGGGGATCACAAAAGTCTGTAAGATTCATCCTCTTGGACCATTGACCTGTGTGTAAAATTTCATGACAGTTGTTTTCTTTTATCCAACATTTATGTCAGTCTGGACCAAAATGGTGACTGACAAACCAACATTGTCCTCTAGAGTCATGCTGACGGTCTCCCACAAGGTTAAAACATAGACCAACTCAGGGGACTGAAAAGTGAAGCTAATAAGGAAGTGCCTTAAACGTGTGCTCTTTCTAATAGCCAGCAGGGGGCGACTCCTCTGGTTGCAAAAAGAAGTCAGATTGTATAAAAGTTTATGAGAAAATGAGCCTACTTCTCACTTGATTTATTACCTCAATAAACATTGTAAACTTTTATGGTCTCAATCACTAGTTTCAAGTCTTCTTCAAAACAGCATGATGCTCATTTAGTAACTTATGGTCCCATTTAGAGTCAAATAGACCATAAAGCAGGGTATGCTTCAGGGCATAGCTACCTTGTGATTAACAGGGTGCTACCACAATGTTGTCCGGTCTGGGAGTTGTATGAGTTTTTGTCTTAAAACCTTAACTCTTTAACAGTGTGTTTTCCGTTCATGAAAGTTAATTATAACCTTTTCGGTCAAATAAACCCTCTCATGGCACTTCTGGTTGCAAAAAGCCAAGATAGTGACGGCCACAAACCAACATGGCGACAGTCGAAATGCCAAAGTCAAGACTCATTATCACACCGATGGGTTGCTAAATAACCTGACCTGCATGTCTCTGGACTGTAGGAGGAAACATGCAGTCTCCACACAGTCGGGCAGTTGGATTTAGATTCAAACCCTGTAAACAATGCCAACCACGGCACCACCATGCCGGCCCATACTGTATGTTGGATCCAAAATTGCAACATGTCCGCTCTTTGGTTTCACTCTGATCACCCAAACTCTCTCCTGACCAATTTTAATTCATTTCTCTTCTCCATTACATCATGATTTGAGAGCTATCATGCAATGGCTTCCATAATGGCACACGTACACGTAATCAATTCAAAATGCCCAACAACAAAACAGCGAGCTACTTGCCCAGTCTTCAAATGTCTGTCTGTTGCAGCCTGCAATACCATTAACCAGGCACCAAAGCCACTCCAATGTGATTACCTACCTGAGGTGAATGCTCATGATTTCAGGACTCTCTCTGTTTTACTGAGATCAGTGTGTGTCACTGTGTGTGTGTGACTGCAGTAGAGAGTAACAGTTTGTTTGCTGTTTGCGTCGATGTGTGTGTTCATGTGTTCGGGGTTGAAAGTGAAGGATTACATTTCGGAACTGCACCTGAACTCCTCAGATCAGATGAAGAGCAGAGGGTCAGTGACTGATAGAGGAGAAGAAGAAGAGGAGGAGATGTAGGGAAGGCAAGACAGGGGTCGACAGACTTACGGCGCTGCCAAATGCCAACAGCGGGAGAACAAGTTGGCAGACGACTCGCTGTCCTGGAGTGAATTAATGCTCGGTTGCTCCCTGTCTCCATCTACGTCTCCCTCCACCCCCTTACACCTTACTCGTCTGCAGTCTAATTTAAATGTTTGTTTTACCGCATCACTCTCAAAGAATTACAAATGGTGTGTTTTAAAAGCAGTCAGAAGACGGCGAGGTGTGTGTGTGTGTGTGTGTGTGTGTGTGTGTGTGTGTGTGTGTGTGTGTGTGTGTGTGTGTGTGTGCGTGTGTGTGTGTGTCTGTGGGGAAAGACGGGGAGGTCAGATGGGTGTTGGGGAAAGACGGGGAGTCAGATGGGTGAGGTGGAAAGGGGGGCGAGACAGACTAACAGGAATGGATCAGGCCATAACTGATTAGATATTCTGTTCACAACAGCAGTAGCAGCAGGAGCAGCAATAGCAATGGGACATCACGACTCAGCACGCAGAGATGCTGATATTACCTTCAGACTGCCAAATGTCCAGGGCCCTCAAGCCTTGTACAAAACACATGCGTAATGCGAGAAAACAAGTCGGTCCCATTTGGAGCAAAATTTGCATGTGGTTTGGTAAGTGGAGCATTAAAGTGAAAGAATGAAGGGTGCCAAAAGGTGAAAGCGAGACGATGTGGCGAGAGGCTATTCCTGAATGCCCTTGTATGTATTTTGGCTCTGATGTTGTTGTGTCATGTCGCCATGCTGATGCAGCGTGTTTAAAGATGGATGTGTGTGTGTTAGTGTGTCTGTGCTGAGGCAGCGTATCCACAGATGGATGTAGAAATGGTGGCCTCTCTGAGGACAGAGAGACATTTAGAGGAGACATTTCAAGGGAGGCCTTGCTCATGAATAGAGCCAGACAAAGTTAATGGCTGCTGGCTGTATGTTCACTCCTTACTTCATGGTAATACTGTAAAAGCCTCCTTTCATAGTGTCCCGTGTAGGTCGAAGTGTGTGAGAAATCAGATACGGTATATCTTATTTAGTTAGGCCCAAAATACATATTCTATAAACAGATCTGCAGCGTGCTAGATGATAACAGTTGGAAGCCGTACGCCCACTTGCTAACACTAATGGTTTTGAGCATCTCTTACACCAATAACATCACTTTACAAAAACAGCTCAGATGATACTCATGTACACACACGGGTACTTTAAAGGCACTATTGAAAATACAAAATAAATAAACGTTTTGCCTAAACATGGCAGAAAGTATGTAACTGATATTTGATTTTCATTTATTTTTCAGCCATGATGGTGGCCCTCTACAGTATTTAAGTGTTCTCCAGAGTGTGTAAAATCTAGTGGGAATCTGTGCCAACCTTAGCAAGCCAGGCTAACTAGCTTACATTTTCAGGGATTAACAGTAAGCAGCAACTACAAAACTAATAATGTGAAGTTGTTAAATTAGTTATGTTATGATAATACAATATTACATGTTGAGAAACACACCCCAATTGTCTTTATATGCCTCAAATGTTTCAATTACAGTATATGTGTATATACGATAGATTGTATAGAAAGATGGACAACATGACAGCTCCCCAAAAGTGAAGCCAAAACATCTTGATCGCTCCCCTGGTGGCTGGCTGCAGTAGAGGTCATAAATCCTGCCCCCTACGACATGGGCCAAACTAAAAGTTAAAGGACACTTCAAACATATTTTTCCCAAAGATGGTTTCTGTCATTATACATAGCGCTAATAAATCTAATGAATATTCACGTTTATTTATTTATTTTTTTTTGCAAAGTTTGTTTTTAATTTGTTATTTGATTCTATAAAACGTGGGTGAGATGTTATGATTGGCAGCTATGATTCTCTCTCACTAACAAGCTGCGGCCGTGCTCGCCTCGTGATTGGTTTGGACGGGTGTGTGGGTGGGACCTCGATACTGTGACTCCACTGCCCAATAACCACTACACAGACTCTGGCTCTGATGTCAAAATCACAAGATGGCAGCTCCCAGGTTATTTTGGCTTCACTTTTATATAGTGGGAGGAAGTGGAGACATGTCGTCTGTATTTATATGCAATCTATGGTACAGACTGTACCTGTCAAATATTTGGTAAACCTACTGATTGGATCTGTAAGGCTATGCGTTGAGCTTATTAAGTGACATGAGCAATCTACCTTAAAACGTCAGTGTCATAAACGTTGAAGAAAAAAAACTGTTGCATTCATACACAGCTTTTATATTTGGGGGAAATTGAGCACTGATATAGGATTGGTATTTGTGGGAGATACATTGAGTTGAATCTGTTTGGAGAAAATGTTGGATCTGTTCATTTAAGGTCATATTCTGACTCGTATTACGTAATTTGAAGAAGTTTTTTTTTTCTATTTGCGCTGTCTGTCAACCCTTAGCCAACATTGTTCACACGCAAAAGTAAATTTTAGTAAACGGTCCCCAAAGTGGATACATTTGAAAACGGTCCCCACGTGTATGTCTGGACAGGAAAAACTGAAGTTTTGGTGAACAACAAATTTAAGACTTCTTAGACACCTAAATCCAACTTAAACCATTAATGTGGATGCACATTGTAATTAAAAAAAAAAAAAAGTTGTTTTATTTTTGTTCAAAATCCCCCAACGTGCCTAAATAATTAATATACGATTCAGCTTTTAGTGCGTACATTTGAATATGGTCCCAACATGAATGTCTGGACAGGAAAACCTGGTGAACAATAAAGGTAAGACTTCTTAGACACAACAAGCTAAACCATTGCACATTGTAATTAAAAGAGATAAAGTCTTTAAATTAGTTCAAAATCCCATAAAGTGCCTAAACAATTAATTTAAGATTCAACTTTTAGAAAACAGTCCCAAAGTAGGTACGTTTGAACACTGTATTCACATAGTTGTCTGGACAGGAAAAACTGAGGTTTTGGAGAGCAATGAAGTTAAGACTGCTCAGACACATCAACCTAAACCCTTAGTGTGGACACACATCATTTTCCCGTGTCAACAGTGTTTTCAGATTTAGCCATCCCAGTGTAGAAACACAGACACCCTCAGTGACCCCTGCAGACCAAAGAACGATGACGCACAGCGAGGACAAGTAAGCAGCGTCCATCATGGAAGTATGATTCATCTCTTCCTGATGGTTGACCCTAGTAAAAAAAAAAATAGCCAGAGACAAACAAATGTCTCATCAAAATATGATAGAAAGCGATAAGAAATCACTGTGTGTGAAATGGAAATGAAAGTGTCTGGGATGCCTGGGAGAGAAAAGAAGAAGTGGAGAGAGAAGGGGGAGGTGTAGGACGGGTTGAGTAGAGACAGATTAACAGAGGTAATGAGAGGATAGCATGAGAGCGGAGAGCATGACAGTAGAATACAGATACAGAGCAGATTAACACCGTCGGAGTGTGTTTCCCTTTCAAAGAGTCCTTATCCAATGTACTGCCTCCCTCTGTGCACTTCACACTCACACACACACTTCCACCTCTGTTTTCTACTTGGCTCTCATCTTAATACATATTGCCTTACCTGCTCTCCTGTTATCTGTTCTCTTTGCTTTCCTCTCTCTCTCTCTCTCTCTCTCTCTCTCTCTCTCTCTCTCTCTCTCTTGCACTCACCCTCTCCTTGTGTTGTGTCTTTTCAAGGACTTGCACATTGCTTAGCTTGTGTTTGAGTGGCTACGTCTGTGCAATATAAAAATGTATGTCTAGTTGTGGGTGTGTGTATGTGAGTTGTCTAAAATACAGCCTATACACTTGTTGATCACTCCGACAGGGTAAAAAGAGTGGCACTCACATACAGCGACCAGACATTAACGTATATCAAAAATATTTCTGAAAATACTGCATTCATTGAAACGTTGGGGTTTACGACACATACCGTACATTACAGTACTTCAGTGTTGTTGCTTCAGAGGGTACCTTATGAAGTTTACAATAGCTGGAGGGTTGTTTTTTCTGTTTTAATATTCTGAAACTTTCATTAATTATTTGGGTACTTTGGGGGATTTTGGACAAATATAAAAAGACCTTTTCTTTTTTAATCATAATGTGCTTCTCTAACAATGTCCCAAATGGTGGGTATGTCTGAGTCTTGTTTTTAATTTGTGTATGTTTTTGAAGAGTCAAGGGACTCGGTGGAGACCATAGCAACACTCCAGCCATACTGATAACTACCTTTTGAAATGCTGAAAAAGGTTTCTACCCTAAGCCTTTTTTGGCATCTACTGTGGGGAAATTGTGCTTCTCACATATGCAACTTTAAGAAAATATTTCCACTCCGCTTTTTAACAGCCATTACACCCTCGAACAGGCTGTTTAAAAGTGATTATAGGGACATAATACACAGCAGCTTCACCATAATGACACTAAGGAATGCCCCGTGTTATTGAAGTAATAAGTTCACCCATTCTCAAGGACATGTGGCATCACTCACACAATCTTCACCTTCAGGATAATGTCATGCATAATGACACCCAAAAGAGTGTTGGTAAGTTTAATATACATACATAGCACCAAGTTTCCATTAGGCTCAAGCAATAACAGCACCTTTATAGGACTTTCAGTTAAGGATATGGCTGTGGAGTGTCTCATGGTGCCCAATAAACTGGAGCTGACCAGCATCTTTGACGTCTCAGTGACTAAGTGTTTTGCTTTACGGGCCAAGAAGCCTAAAAAAGCTTTCATCTGGTCAACTGTGCACTGTACAGTTCACTGGTCCAGTCTTCATATGACACCTTTAAGCCACTGCAGGTGGACTGAGTGTGAAATTAATACCCCCAGGGTACCAAATATAAGGCAAGTTTGTCTTCAGTTAATAACAGGCAGGCGCCACACTGCTCAGGAAACTTTTGAGACCAAAACATTTCAGTCGTTATACTATGAAAGTGTTGCTGTGTCTTTGTTTCTTTGTCCTTGTTGGACGCTTTTGTTCTGACAACACACAGCATTTTCTCTGACAATGAGCCAGTCAAATTAAATCAAACCAGTGGCTCGCTATCAGAGACATTCTTTATAAGCTATTTGTTTCACTGGCGCTGTACAAAGAGGTAAAATCTAAACTTTCTGTCTGATTGAGTAATTAGCATAAATCACCAACAATATGCGGTAAATTAACAGAAACATAAGGCATTATTTAATTACTGACAGATTGTGAATGATACCCTATTGTATTTATCAAGTTGTTAACATCTAAAATCCAAATGCTACGAGCCCAAATACTTATTGCAGTGTAAATTCATCATCATTGGTTGACAGATTGCTGTATTGACCCTAATATGTTTAATTGTATTTACTCAAATGTCTACAAATAATGTGCCACTTTTACAAATCATATACTGGATGTCTCAAGCTTCTGTTGTTCAAAAAACAGGCCAAGAAAAATGACAGGAGTGTGAGACTATGATAAAGCTAATGCTTTTAAATAGCTTTTCATACCTAAACCTGATATCTGGTTCACTTCTTAAAATGTTAAAAAAAAAGATCAGTGGAAAATACAGTGTTGAAGTGATATTGTTGGAATATGATATTTTTCCACTGTGAATAACACCAGAGATTAAATTACAGTATCACGAACTACAGGATAAGTTACCTCAACTTTACAGTTTCAGGCAACAATATTAAAAAGAAATAATGTTTGGGTAAATTGATAGATTGGCAGTGTTTCCCCAATAATTTTGTGGTGGGAACTTTTTTTAATGACTTTGTCTTTGACTTTTAAAACATTTTGGTAATTATTTTATTATTATTATTTTTGGATTGATTACAGGCTGGAGGACACTGAGGTTAAATAATGACAAAATGTACAAATTGCCACCCCTATCCTTTCATGTGAGAAAAAATCAAATAAATAGTCAAAAACAAGTGCACATATTTTCCTTTCAAACCTCCTAGCTTTAACAGACAAATTGAAAATGCATCTACAGTATATATATCATTTTAATCGTCACTCGTCCCAACAGAACGCCAAGTAATCAGTACTAATTTATATCCATGATCACTTTGAAGTTTTTCAAGTAATGCTGTTTTCTTTGAAGCAAGTAAATAAGTAAATTGGTAATTCCTGAGTGGGCTTGTTAGACTGCATGTTAACACTGAGTAACAATCTTTATTTAGGCCTAAAATATAATCGGCACAAAAAGATGAATCTTTGTAAATAGGAGAACAACAATTACAGCAACAACACCCCAAAACTAAAACCAAATCCTTGGTGTTCCTAATATAATGTATTCCCAATAGTAAAAATTGTACCGTGTACCATTTTGGCAGCTTAGAGGGGTTCTAGGGATTTTCAATAGTCCATTTTCTTTTCATAGAGAACAGCGGCTTCTGACAGTACAATGGATTATAATAATGGTAAGACTTTTCAGCAGAGAAGAAATATTCAAATGTCAATAGAAATGATGAAAAACTTAATGAGAAGAAATTACGTGCAAATTCGGCCTGCTAAGACAATTTCAGCATTGGTCATCAGTAGCCAGTCCATCACACCGTAGTGGAGCTCCTGTGGCTCTCTGGCTCACCCTCACCTGTTTCCCATGACAGCCTAATGGTGAGTTTATTGTATTTCACCAGCCTAAATACCCCAGATTTGCTTTTTATTCACTTACAATGAAAACAGCTTTGTCTCCAGCTGCTAATAGCAACACACCATTGAATTCCTGTGGCAGGAGCCAAAAGGACAAGGAAGCACCTCTTTTAATAAATTAAAATTAGTAAAATTAGTAATTTTAAGTAAGTCAATTCAGTAAGTTTTGTGTGAATATACCTGTAGACTGCTGTCAGACAAACAGAAATAGGTAGGATTAAGCATTTGATCAAACAACAAATGCTGAGGACAGTCTCCACTACATACTCGTCCTGTCCCCAGTTTGATGACTAAAACACAAACATTTTTATGCTGTAAGTCTATACGTAGACTGTATAAATTGTATTTATACTTATGGTGCCAAATTGGGTGATGTTTAGCGTGTTGGGCCCATCTGAACGCCCCCCTCATGTCATATTCACAACATCATAAGTGGAAAGTTATTGAAAGCTGAGAGTTCACGACTTGAGACGTGTTTGTTGACATTAGGAGAAACAGTGGAGCCCATGGAAGTTCATTTATCGGTGCATAATAAGTTAATGTTGTACAGAATATTGTCATTTCAGTCATATGTTGTTTTTCTTGGTAATTTTATATGTCTGAGGAAAATGTTGATATTCTCAACAAAATCTTTCTCCTCTGTCATTATGCCTTTGCATTTCCTTCATTATGTCACCCACTTGCTAGCTTGCTAAGCTGTTAGCCTCTGTTGTTCAAGATTCAGACAGTGTTAAATTGGCGTTGCTTAGCAGCAGTGTTCTTCACGACTTAACCACGTGAACGCAATGCGCTGTGTGTTCACGGCTTACCATGTTGTAAACACGAGTTCACAAGTTCCATTTGAAGCTACCAATAGTCACTGTGACGTCACCCATTGGTGTAGTGGGCTACAGTTTTGAAGCCTCGAGTTCAGCATTTTGGTTGTCGCCATCTTGGTTTGTGGCTGTCGCAATGTTGTTTTTTTGCAGCCAGAAGTGGGTGGCCTAGCACAACTGAACGCTGAGTAACACATTTTCAGGTGAAAAAGGTTATAATCAACTTTCATGAACAGAAAACACACAGTGAAAGGGTTACAATCCTAAGATGAAAACACAGACAATGCTGTGGTAACGACCTGTCAATAACAAGGTAGCCCCGCCCTAAAGCATACCCTGCTTTATGGTCTATTTGACTCTAAATGGGACCATAATTTACTAAATGAACATCATACTGTATTGAAGAAGACATGAAAGTAAAGACTGAGGTCATAAACTCATGTTTACAATGTTTCCTGAGGTAATAAATCAACTGAGAAGTAGGATTATTTTCTCATAGACTTCTATACAATCAGATTTCTCTTTGCAACCAGAGGAGTCGCCCCCTGCTGGATATTAGAAAGAATGCAAGTTTAAGGCACTTCCACGTTGGCTTCACTTTTAAGACCCAGAGGTAGCCAATCTATAAGACTGGTGAAGTAATTCTTATAATACTGCTGTCATAATGCGTACTGACGGAGAGATCGACATGCACATCCTCAAAAATGTTTGTCTTACTGGGAGTAGATCCCCTCAAACAATGGAAACAATGGATTGGATAATGCGAACTGAACCCATTCACTTCCATCAACCAAAATAACCCTGATGTTTTACCTTTATTACTGCCAGTGCTAAAGAAGTAAATAGTTTGTCAGGTTACTTTTCTTCATTGCCATTGTGATTCCAGACTAAGAGAGCCAGTCTCTGTAATGTCACCCAATCTTACAGCGTCTCTGACTCATTTCCTGTTCACCTCTATCACTCCATCCTCCGTTATGCCACCCATCAAATGGAGCTTTCCGCTACACTGACTGCGGACAAACGCCTTTTTTGCGGTAACACTGAATGACGTTTCTGAAATAAAGACATCTGCGTATACAGACCAACTGGCAAGAAACTGGTTGAACAGTTAAAAAGATGCAGAGCAAAGTGCATTTATTAAATCTGGGAAAGACAACGAAAAAGAAAAAAAAAAAAAAAAAAAAGGAAAGCAATCCATATGCATTTCTTTCCTCTCCCTTCCTTCGCCGGCCAGCATTTCAGCTGGAATGAAGGACGGGTGGTGTGCCAAATTGTGCAGAAGTGCGAAGCCACGTGTACCATCATCCATCCCCTGGACTCCCTTTTTTTTCCTCCACATCTTCCTTCCTGTCCTTCCCGATCCCCTTGCCCCCCTCTCCATGCCTAGCTATGTATTATAAATTCATCTGCAGATAAAGCAGATCTATCATTCTGTCATGGAGGCAGGGAGGGGAGGTAGACTGTGGAATGCCCTGGCACCGAGAGCAGGGAAGGGCGCTGAGCATAGTGCTACGCTTTCTCGCACATTCCCTGCTGCGCCTGCTCTCACCCTCTCCGGCTCAGCCTCCGTGTCTGTTTTTATGATCCATGCGATGCCCCTGCAGCCCCCCCTTCTCCATTCCTGTCTTACCTGTACCAACAAAACCCACCCAAGTAATCGGAGGTCCAACCAAGCAGCACAGACCTGTAATAACACAGTGCCTGGCTTAACAAGAAATCCTCCCCCGGTTATATACCAACGTAAGCTGTGGCCCGGACTGGCCTGACTGACTTCCAGCTCTGGTCTCCAGTTGCACTGAATAACACCCTGCTTGCCAATCAGATAGGAGACAAATTACAGGACATGTACACAACACGGTAGACAGAACTCCACGATCCTGAATCATCATGCTCACTTGAGAGCCAAACTACCCAGATTGGTTTATCTGATATCACTGTATCCAACACATTGCTAACATCTGGGACAATGAGGCAGCAGGCTGAATTGCAGCAGTATGACTGACAGTGTGTGTGCATGTGTTGTTTTTGTGACTTGTATTCTGCCCATGCACATGTGCTTGTCTTCATATACAACATACTATATTAAAGAAGGCCAGTGTTTATGCTTAGCTCACGGCAATTACACATGTTGCTTCAGCTGACCCTGTAGACACCCTCCTACTGTTGTGCTAAATTAAAAGTGTGACCAGATGTACATTATATTCACAGTGTATGGGCATCCGTAACTGTCAGATGTGTACTTTATGTTAATGACTGAAGGTATGTGTTCTTTATATTGTAACGCATAAAAAAAACATATCTTCTCTTCTTCTGACAGAGTCTTAGTTGAAGTGAGTTAACACTTGACTTTGTCTCTGATAAATATGTTAATACAGTTGCAAACACATTTTGAAAGAAATCTCTTAGGTTCATACATATACATATGTATGTACATATGTATATGTATGTACATATCTGCAAAACATTCACAGGGAATTTCATTTATTATATGATGGCAACTAATGCATGATTATGTATAACTTTAACACATAACTTTATGGTTATGTTTCGTGGGAAAATGTCTTGGTTACCGGTTACTTGGAAAAGTCTTTGCTGACTGGAAGGACGAGACAGTATTTTTACTTTTCAGCAATGCTAGCAGACTAGGTCTAGGGATGGCAATGTTGGTCGGCATGTCGGTCCTTCAATTCACCATTTTGGTACAGAGAAATATCTCATTCATAGTCCCCAGAGGAAGAATCCTATTGATCTGATGACCCCTTGACCAGGAGGTTAATATTTGTATTTTTGAATTAACACTGTTGGATTGACTGGCATGAAATTTGTCAGACATTTCCAAGCCACCTTCAGGATGCATTGTAACAACTTTGGGGATCCCCTGATTTTTCATTCAGCACCATCATCTGATCAAAATTGTAGTTTCAGTTAGTTTTCAGATGTTTGACCTAACAGCCCCACAAACTGCCAGTGTGGCTGTAGAATCTTAGTCTTGTTCAAAATGTTGCTAAATGTAAATAAAACTACAAACCTCCCTAACTTAACTGATCTTGTTGCTTAAAACTAACCAGTCATGGGACTCAGGACTAAAACACCAGTCTCATTTTAGGTCTTTAGGGCACTTTCACAAGCCATAGTCAGTTTGGTGAAATTGATACTTTTGGCTTGTTTTCTCTTCAGGCTGGATTGGTTTCACAGTGCACAAATCCGACCAAATTTAAAAAATAATTTGATGAGGGGCAATGTCACTGTTTTTGTGGACTTTATTCTAAGTATTCTATATGTTTTCCTCGGCCCAGATGTCAAGCAAACATCAGACTTCCACAGAAGTCCTGGTCCATCCTGTAACCACTCACGTCATTCACCTGTGTCCATCTCAACAAATACCCACACGGGCAGCGTGGGTTTTAGTTCGCTTGGAAACGGTCCGAGGCCACCTCTTGCCAGCGATCCTTTCAGTTTCAGTTTCAATTCAGCGATTCCTGAATTTCCCTCCGGGGATTAATAAAGGTTCATCTTATCTTATCTTATCTTATCTTGGACCGGTTGTTTTGGTCTGCACCAGACTTTGGTTACAGCGTTCACAACCGCCCAAATGTTGGCTTGTTAAAGCACCCTTAGGTGCACATCATCCATCCCTACTACCTTCCTGCAACTTGTGCGTTTGCTCAGTGCATTTTGAAGAAAATGATACTGGTAAGATTATGATTGCTGGTGGTGTCCAGTCGAGGAACTGCCTACATTCTTGTTACAATTGCTCATAAACTGAATTTTGTAAGCGACAGGGTTGGTTGACACATACCGTGACAACAAATCAAACAAAAAAATCCAACTCATTACTGCAGTCTTTCCTTAAACTAAACTCACATCCTTTCATTGCATCCTATTGGCGCTATAGACACTAATCAGCTGTGCTTTTGAGCATCAGGGAAATATTTCTCGTCACAGTGAATTCACAGCGTTCTGTAATGAATCACTCAATATATATTTTTGTCTTTTCTTTCACAACTTATTGACCCGGTCCATTCTATTTTCCTCCCTCTTTCCATCGTCTCCCCTGTTTGATTTTTTTCCCACCCCCCCACCTGTCTGAGAGAGACAGAGAGAGAGTAAGAGAGAGAGAGGGGAGAGCTGCATAGTGGGAGTGTGTTGTCCCAGTGCCAGGGCAAAAATAGACAGTAAATTACAGAGCCTTTTGAGAACACCCCACTGCGCTTCATGACCTCAAAATAACACACAGACATGTACTCACAGACTTGCATGCAAACATGAAATGCACAGTGTGCTGCCCTACTTCTGTATTTCCCATTCAGCCTGTTGATGTGACGAGCACACAGAAACTTTTGCAATGTGTCAACCGGCAGTCCTGCGCTAAAGTTATGTGCCAGCGAAGGAAACTCTGAGTCTGATTCACAGATGTTAATGCGATTACGGCCTCATCTCAGTTTACCAAGACACACATGCACACTCTAAAAAAGTATTTATACACGTATGTATTTACCCCCTTGCCATGACTTAACCTTGTGGCTAAAGAAACGGTATCCTTACAGCCCACTACAGACTGTTCTCCCCTGCATCAAGCTCTGAATGACCAACTACACCTTCACTTTAGGTCTAGCAAGTTCTGGCATCCCCAAAAACCCCAAAATAGATCACCCTGAAAACAATGCTCGTTAACGCTGCACGCTAGGAAAAAGAGAAGACAGGGCAGTGATGAATGAACATTGCAGGCATTTGTCATACTCACCTTGAGTGAGTCAAAACAAGCAATGACTCTGCCGTTTTCCACTTGACAGCTCTTGGCAGGGTGGGCGAACTTGCACTCGCTGTCTGGCCGCGAACAAGTTCCTCTCTGGAACTCCCGACAAACCTCCAACGTCAGCCACTTTGTGTCCCGGATCTGTGTCACGTTCACCGCCATTTCGATCCAGGCAGGAGGGGTCGATTAAGAGGAACAGGTATCCAGCGAATGCAGTTATGTGTGCGTCTTTGTGTTTCTAATGATACTGGGGCGACAGATGGGAGAGAATAGGTAAAGGACATGGGAATGAAGGTAGTTTTAAGAGGTTTTGTCCCCAGGTTTTGATTCTGAGGTAAAGCCTGTGAGGCCTGGGACTCGCCTACCACCTGCAGCCCATCCTAAGAGTCTGTTTGTGGCTTTAATAGGAATCCTTCAATGCCTGTCACCCAGGGCCTGGGCTGGTGACGGCCACAGGGGTTTGCTTTGTAATCTCTCTCTCTCTCTCTCTCTCTCTCTCGTTCTCTCTCTAAAAAACGCACACACCAGTTCTGGCTATCGCCTCGCTCCTCAGCTGAACTGTCAGATGAGATGAATGGCAAAACACATTATCGATTGAGCTGGCCCATGATGAAAAGATGCAGGGCTGGAGGAGAGGAGGAAGGAGGAGGAGGAGGAAAAGGCTGTAGTGGACAGGGCAGCCAAGAGACAATCTCCTTCCACTCACAGGAGAACGATAAAAGCTGTCTGTCTTCAGTATCAGGCTCTGTCTGCAGAGGAGGGGGGTGACTTCCACAGAAGAGGGCTGAGTGGCATGGATGGATGGATGGATAGGTGGATGGAGAGAGGTCTGGCAGGCAGACAAAGCAGGTGATGGAGGGAAGGAGGGAAGTGTCAGTGGCGTGGAGAGGGGATCAGCGGACGGGGTTGGCAGTCCTGGTAGTCCTGGGGCTTCTAGTGTGGCTGGCAACTCCGGCACACATGGACAGGCACAGAGGCAGAGGCTGCTTCAGTGGAGCCAAACAGCCACAGGGGTCACCGAAAGAAGGCACTTCTCTCTGTGGAGGACGAGGGAAGAGTGTCACTGGAGCAGGGCTCAACGCGCACACGCACACACACACACACACACACACACACAGTGAGGTTAATACACTCAGCCACACATTTGGATTCATCCACACGGCTCCATTCAAACACGTTTCCAAGTCATTCTCTTGCACATCCTCTCTCACCGTAGCCCTCGCAGACAGAGACTGCCAGGCTCTCAGCTGGAAAATCAAATCAAACACCATATCGCTAACAGTAAAGCTCACACATTCAGGCGCAGACAATTTATTTCAAAAGACGACAGTGAAGAAGAGAGAGATCAAGAGACAGAGGGGAAAAAAAAGAACGAAAGTGTGAGGAATCCTGAGTTTGTGTCAAAAAAGTGTAACCTGGATGATATCGATATGCATGCAGTATTTTATGCAACAATATTGATAATTAATGCTAATTTAAGAGAATCTGATTTTTAAAGTATAATAATACTGTTGTATTTACTTTTAAATGATCCTTTAAAAACACTACAACAGTGCCCGTTTGTGGCGCGTGCCTGTCCAGACCGGGCCGATTCCTTGGCCCGCAGAAATCCCTCTTGCAGCATTGTCAAGATCCGCGGCATGACTGCTTGCCCCTGCCATATGTGAAGTTGATTTGATGAACTGTTCTTGAGATATGCAAAGGGCAGTCATACCCAGACAGACAGACAGAGATTACTTCCTTTATAGGTAGATGCTGCTGCTACAGCGCCACGTTTTGGCCAAATGGCACCAAATTTGTCATGGGCAATCAGACGTCATATCTACACATGTGCACCAAATGTGGTCCCAATAGCATAAAGCGCTCAGGGGATAAGACCTTTTTGTAATGTAAGCCCTGCCCATGGCATTTTAGTTAACTTTGAGGGCCAGCTTGAGCAAAACCGTACTGAACATCAACCGTCCAAAAAAAGCACTTGGTCGAGATGTTCTCTACCAAAATTGGTGACGATTGCTCAAAATGTGTGAGGTTCAACAGAAAATCAAAATAACGTAGATAAAGTTGATTGTTAAAGTGCCACCATGCAGCCACAATGCACCACATTCTGCACTGCCCTCCCTTGGGTCCTGAGTAATGAATGACACACAGAGGGACAGGCAGAGATTCTTTGATTTATCGTTAGATTAGTGCAAAAAATGACAACGAAACTAAAGCAGACCTTTATCCTTACATGGTGAATTCTTAATACATGTTAAAAATGAGCCATCATTTCACAGAACAACTGCAATCGATCCTTTCCTATAAAAAAACAAGCGAGCCTGTGCTGCTGTTAAAGAAAACACTGTACCTTTCATAGGCATCAATGACAAACAAGCAAGTGTTTGAGTATAAAAGTATTGATTTGTGAGTTATCAATCTGCCCATCCCTGGCGAGACTGGAAACGGCCAATCAGCTGGCTGGATGGTTCCATCATCACTGCTGGCTGGTGGCCAGATGAGACAAGCAAGATAAGGACTAAATGAGGTCATTATGAGAGAGAAAAGAGAAAGAATGTGATATATTTCTGCTTTTTTTGCCACACATCCCTGTATGCTCCTTAAATCCACTCATTCAAAAACTCCCTGAACTCTGCTCACATCCGGATGTTGAAGAAAACCCCCCAAAAAACTCCTGCAGCTGCTATGCTGCAGTAAGAGCCCTTAACCCTACATCCCACATGTGGTTACATCACGTCAAAGTCCCCCACACTCAGATGTAGTGCTTTTATGCTGATATGCACTGCACTGATGTGACTTCTTTATAAAGCTACCATCCAGACACATTTGTGGGCATGACTTGAATAACTCAAGTATGACTATTATTCATACAGTAGCCCTGTCCCTAAATATGCAGACTTATTAATATGTTACTCTTCTGAGCTGACAGCTGTATGTCATAGTTATGGTCAGAGGCCTCTCAGAAGTCATGATTTTGGTTTGAGTCAAAAACATCATCTGGGCCGATACTGCCTGTTCAGTTTTTGTGTTCATATGCTGGTGGGGAAACACCATCTTCAGAGACTCTACAGTCAGCTGTCAAACACTTCTACAAACTTTTGACAAGAAATTTAAAATATCATGAAAACCAATGTGAAAAAGTTGTAGCTTTTAATGTGGTTACTCTTTGGTACATTGGATGCCAGAGTTTCCCAAAACAACACTCAAAACAATAAGAAAAAAAAAATGAATATATCAGTTGGTCAAAAACATGTAACATGCATATTTGCTACCCACATGAAATAAATTTGAGCATTTTACTGTCAGAACTGTCACAAGGCATCCTGGGAAGTGAAAGAAATCATAAACTGAAACGCAAAAATGATTTGCAGCTCTTTCTCTGAAAGGATTGGGTCAAATTGATGATATTTAACTGTGATAGAATGTCAAATGAGTGTTTTTAACATATCTGGAACCACTAACGCTGCAAAAAAAGTGGTGATTTTGATGAAAAAATTTGAAACAAAAATTTGCACAAAAAAGAGAGAAGCGAGAGAGGAAAGAAGCAAAAGAATAAAGTCAAAATGCTCTCTCGGTCGGACATTGATTGCTTATGTGCCATGCAGCTCTCTCTCTTTCTGCTTGAGCCAGTCGTATCTGTGGTGAACTACTTTTTCAGCTCAAAGCTGATATTTTGGGCTGTGTGTGGACAAGAGAAAGAGGCCAGGGCAGCCCAGTGTATCTGGCAGGAAGGCTGTGGTAAGGAGAGAGAATACAGAGAGGGCTACCATTACCAGTGCATTAAATATGGAGTGACAAAAGTTGTCTTCTGCATCGCCTATTCTTACTCACTTCTCTTATAACTCTCTGTATGGCACCGCTCTATCCCACATATTAGGACGTTAGGTGGCATTTTTTGCATGGAAATCAAAGCGGAAAAGCCGACACATAAAATGCAAATGACCTCAAAATGTTTCTTTATTTAAAGGGAAATTCTGGTCCTATTTTCATATTTGACAATCTGATTGTGGGTCATACTAAAGGCTTGTCACTACAAGGGATGGGTTTCTGCTGCGCTTTTTTAGTCGTCCGTCTCATTTGCATTTGACAGAACATACAGTACATGGTTCAGTTTTAATTAGAGAACTACCCATCAAATGTGCCCAATCAATATCGAGGCCAACAGAGATCTTATTAAATCAGACCTGACCTATCCACAATTAAACACAGTTTCTTTGTCATAGTCATTATGAAATCCACTCATTCTGCTATCAGTGACATTCATTAAGTCACAGCAGGCGGCGGACACTGCTCTGCTAACATGCTGCTTTCACCGTGTAACTTTCACACAGTGTCACTTTGCTCTCGCCATCTCTGTTCTAGACATTCGGGCAGCACAACTCTGGCGAAACAACCATTACGACATCTCCGGGTCTGAAGAGTGAAGCCAATGCTGAAGTGCCTTAAACTTTAAACTCTTTCTAACAGCCAGCAGGGGGCGACTCCTCTGGTTGCAAAAAAGAAGTCTGTTGTATAGTTGTGTAGTTGTATAGAAGAGAAAATGAGCCTAATTTTGACTTGATTTGTTACCTCAGTAAAAAAACAAACAAAAAAAAACAACATCGGTTTATGGTCTCAATTGCTAATTTCAAGTCTTCTTCAATACAGTGTAATGTTTATTTGGTAAATTATGGTCCCATTTAGATTCAAATACACCATAAAGCAGGATATACTTGTGTATACCTTGTGATTGACAGGTCGCTACCACTGTGTTGTACAGTCTGCAGCGTATTTTGGGAATACAGCGTGAGCCTGCTAAAAATTCCCATGTAAACCTCAATTTTACAGAAATAATTTGAAATCTTTGTCCATGAATCCATCTCAAAGTAAACATGGATATTTGATTCTATATCCTTCAGAACTACCTTTGGTAAAATGATATTTGTGTACTGTATCGTTATATTTCTAAGGCAGACAGATCATGAATTCATTTGAGAAATGGGATCAACTCTGCTGTACTATATGTTCCATGTATTAAGTCAACTCAACACAAAAGCCACCACTGAACAGCATAATAGGGTCTGAATGTGTGTCTGTTTGAGGCAGAGGGAGATGGAAAGTTTTACAACTGGTTCTCAATATGACGAAAAAAAATATATAAATATATATACACTTGCACACCTAAACTCCTAGTTAAAGGCCAGAAACATGGTGTACCACAGTTCTGCTGTTGCTGTTTCAGAGGCTACGGGTCTAAGCAGAGAGGAAATGTGAATTTCAGAGAGAAAACACGCTAAACATCCAGTAGCACTGAACTCTCGCATCCACCGACATAAAAGAGAATATGCCCCATTTGCAATGATTGCATGAATGAAAAGGAAGCAAATAGCTGGAGAATGTACACAAATTAGATTAGGCAAACTTTCCCGAGAGTCCTGAGGCAATGTCATGCCAGTTTTCTCAAAGGAGTTATGTTTTGTGTGGATTTTCACACAGCACTTGTGTGAGATACCCCAGTGGAAACAGCTATGACAAAATGAGCAGCCATGAGCTTTGACATCAAATGAAGTCGATTTAATAAATGGGGCTCCACCTATGTGTATTATTAGGCCCCGGTTCTGAACGGATGTATCCCGTGCCAAAAAGCTTGAACTAAATTCCCCTCAAACAACCACAACCCATTTGAAAACCCGAAATGAGTGAGGCTCATTAGACGAGGCTCACGTCAAAACAGAGGATTAAAAATAAAAAAAAAAAGAGTGAGAAATTACTCTGGTGTTGAGGGGATATATAAATAAAGGAGTCATCAATAAGCATCTTAGCATGTGTGAATAATGCATGTGGCCATTTCCCGTAGCCAGAGGCAGGAGATATTATTACACCATCGGATCAACTAGCCAAGGTAATAAGTTGGAGACGAGAGGGAGGTAGAGGAGGCTGGGGATATTACAGTATACGCAACCCCCAGCCTCCTAATGCCCCGACTCGCACTAAAGACACACGCTTCATTAAAAGTTTAGAGAGCAGAATCTTAGCTAAACATTTTGTCTCACAGCAAACGTCAGCTGTTGACATGTGGTCTGAACAAAGTACTGTATAATGCCACGTCACTGGGGTCCATGTCTCCATCTCCTCGTATAAAGGGAGCCTTGATCTTGTGCTAATCCATCTGCTAAAATGGTGCCACTTGTTTGGCCAAACTGTGGATTATTTCATGGCTATGACAACTCTCCAGGAAAAACACACAGATTTAGCTTCCACTGTTGCATGAATTACTGACTGTTAAACGTCCAGTGTGTAGGATCGGGTGGTATCCACAAGTGAGGTTAAGAGATTACAACTAACCAAATCCTCACCCGTGTGCCAAGCGTGTTGGAGCGCTACGGTGGCCAACACAAATCAGGAATCCATCAATACCAACCATGTCATACTAGCTCGTTGCAAAGGAGGTTAAATAACAAACACAACACAAACTTATGCTACATTTTGGCATAACTGGCATAGACATTTTCAAAGGGGTCCCTTGACCTCTGACCTCTAGATATATGAATGAAAATAGGTTCTATGGGTAGCCACGAGTCTCCCCATTACAGACATGCCCACTTTATGATAATCACATGCAGTTTGGGGCAAGTCATAGTCAAGTCAGCACACTGACAGCTGTTTGCCATGTTATGATTTGAGCATATTTTTATGCTAAATGCAGAACCTGTGAGGGTTTCTGGACAATATCCGTCATTGTTTTGTGTTGTTAATTGATTTCTAACACTAAATATATACATACATTTGTATTGAATACTTGACAAATCTTGCTTGTTTGAAAATGATTAATTTGAGATTAATCATGATTAAGTCATTTAATCGATTAATCTAGAAAATAATCGAGGGATTAGCTGACTGAAAGTAAGTGTTAGTTGCAGTCCTATCTGAGCTGTGCATCTTGATATATTAATGTGCAGCGCTTGGTGCAAGCCACATGGTATTACACTCTGTTTTTATGGCAGGGCCTCTCGCACTGTTAACACAAGCCACATTCAGCCCTGCATCTGAGACCAATACAGGGGGAGAGAGAGAGAGAAAAATGGAGTGAACAGGGGCCAGAGACAGGAGCCATTTATTCACCTTGAATGACTTCCAGAACAGAAAACAAAAATGAGGGAAGACGAATAAAAGCAAGCGAGAGAACTGGTTCCTCCGTGTTTGATTTCCTATGGTTGACCTTTTAAAGGCAATAGACTGAGAACCAAACAAGAGCTATGGTCAAAACTTGAACTAGAAAAGAGCAGGAAACAATTTGCTTCAAAACAAAACTCCCCAAGAGAGTCGCAGTGTAAACTCTGATCTGTAAAAGGTGCCCTTGGAGTTTGTTGTCTAGCAACCAAAAGGTCTTGTTTGTTTTGGCGGTGAGTTGACGGTTCAGACATTCTTTAAGAGTTACAGGGTCAGAATCTGATTTTCATAGGATGCTGCACGGCTGATTAGTAGCTCTGAAAAGCAAAAGAGAGAAAAGGAGGGAGGGGAATTCAGTAATGCGAGAGGTTAAAGGGCGCTGACTGCAGCAGCAAAAAGCAGATGCTGGACTCCTCATATTACACCGCATCGCCGGCTGACCAGGATATCATCTATATATGACCTGAGCTGCCCTTTATTCTGATAGGGGCACCAGGAAGAAGAGAGGCCGTGGGGTGGGGGAGGCTGTTAGAGACAGAGTAAAGGAGACCAGAGGTGGTGACAGGGGAAGGATAGAGGCTAGAGGAAGAGTGATGGGAGGCAAACAGGAGCAATTAGTACAAGTTGGTGAGACACAGAGGTTGGTGTCTGGAAGAGAGAGGGCAAAAAACAGGGGGAATACTTGGCAGGTATAAAAGAGGACGAATCAGAGGGAGGGGAAAAAGCAGAATTTTGTTCCATTTCAAAGCACTGCTGGCGCTCTGCTGTGATACCATCTTGACATTTCTCATCCCTCTTCATTTATCTTTCTCTGATCCCCACCTGTTCTCCTTTTCTATTTCTCTCCACGCGGATGTTCCAGTGTTTTCCACTTTTTTTCTCTCCCCAAATCTTTCTCCTCCTTCTTAGAAATCTGCTCGCCTTCTGCTAAAGTTGCACTATCATGTGACATAAACAACTCGTCGGCTCGTCTTTTAATAGTAGCCAACCGTCCTCGTTTTATATCGCCCACTGCCCCCCCCCCCCGTCTCGTTCCTTGTTCACACAACACCTTATGCTGCAGTGCCACGGTAATGTGCTGCAAGGTCATCATCGCCACGGCAACTAGGGAAACCATGTTTAAAAGCAAGGACAAAGTGGTTAATGGTGTCAGGTCTGGCCTGATATCACAACAGTCTGGTGGAAATCATATGAAAGACAGCAAGTTTTTAGATGAGCTCTGTGACATCTGAACAGTATCGCCCACCAGACGCCCACGCTGTCCATAATTTGAGCAAATGGTCACTGCTTCTTTGAAGGAAAAAAAAGCGACAGATTTATGGACTAAATTAATTTGCAATCCCACTAAACCAGACAACAAAAAAATCTGAGACAAACCACAAAACACTCCATACTGACAATTATAAACATTCATAATGTAAAATTTATCAAGGGCTGTGACTGTAAGTTTAACCCCACATTTAGTCTACTGTCGTTGTGTTGATTGGAATCAGTGCAGGATTGATATAGAGACAACCAAAATAAAATGAAAATACCAGGGTCATGCACACAATTGTCACAATAGACATGAAAATGTCGAGTAGAAATCACGACTCAGGATTACCACAGCTTGATCTGAACCTCAGACAGATAAAGTCCCACGCTATTTCTTTCTCTTAAATTACATGGTGCTGAAATATTTCCATCCAGACTTTACATTTCCCCATTTACTTTAGTTTATATATGGACAGACAGTGTTGTAGGAGCTACTGTAGGGGAACAGCTATCAGAGCTTTTATTCTCTAGAAAAACACAGCACATGACAGTATTTGCTGCTTATATAAAACACAGTACTGTGTACTTGATTGCTTTTTCCCAGTTTATTTATGAGCTGGCATTACAGAAAGAAAACTGCTGACCATCAGCTGGATGATCACTTGACATAGGCTGGGAGGTGAGCTGGAGCCTCAGGCGCTGCAAGTTTAGGAATTTCAAACTTTTTTTGACCCTGATGGCGCAATTTACCACAAGGAATACAAAGCAGCTGACTATCGGATGCTTTATAAAACACAACCCTGGACTTGGTCATGACTTGCAGTCTAGTGCTATACTATTTACTGTGTTGTTTAAAGCTAATGTAACAGCTAATAGCAGCTATTTAGCCAAGCTCATTGATGGACCGCTTCTTTACAGTCATGATTGTTTGGTTGGAATAAGGTATGTCAAAGCGTAAGTGGTTACGCATGTCAGTCTATAGGGTAATTTATAGTATATAGCCTATTGATTTGCTGGGTGCCCCAGACAGGACGCTTCGTGGCACTGGGACGCAGTATGTTTGCAAAACAGCTGGAGACACACGCTGTCGATCTGTGTCGCTGGAACAGGTGAGAAAGCAGGCAATGAGTAACAGCATCATCATCGATCAATGCGTCATCTGATTGGCTCTTCTGATCGCCCTTTATAGAGACCGCCTTTCAAACTATTACCAACAAATATCAGCTGGCTAACAAAAAATACGATAAAAGGCAAGACATTTACAACACAAAACATAAAAATTTAAACCTATAAAGGATTATAATGCTTCAAAATGCAGCACGAAAGTTCATAAAGTCAATGAAAGCACTGCTTGGATTCCAGCCCTGTTTTCTAAAAATTACTTTCCCATACAGCTTAATTGCATTCATAATTATGTTTGGACGGAAAAGCATTTTGTCGCGGATTACGTTGGTCTTTGACATATCCCAAATCCCTGGGATGGCCACTGCATGTGATATAGAATATTGAGCAACTCTTAAAGGAAGTTAGGTGGAATAATATTATTTAAAGTTTTGTGATATAATAACAAGTATAACAAGTGAGATAGTCTACTACAGGTGGGTGGGAGGGGAAGTAAATGAGTCAAACAAACACTGGACTGCAGTTTGTCACTTTAAGACAAACCATGATGTGTTTTTATTAAACCTAACCAAGTAGTTTTGTTGCTTAAACCTAACCAAGTAGTATTGTTCCCTTTTTTGTTTTGTTTTGTTTCAATTTACAACATGAACCACATGTTTAAAATTGTTTAAAACCGTGACCGTAATCCGGGAGAAAATGCATTCCCCCAAAGTGTAATTGAGAATGCAGTTTAGGTGTGTGGGAACATAATTTTGTGGGAGACAGGGTTGTGTATTTCATGTCATTTTCCATTTTTTCCTAAAAAATTAACCGGTTAGTGACTGGTCGATGGGTGTTGGGTAGCGGTTGACCGATTAATTGGGCCGATTTTTTCCAAAATTGGTATCAGCCGATGTCTGAGCATATTAAGCTGATCAGTAAGCAGGCACATCTGTGGGCAGCCCAGTGTTGTAGAACATGTGTGACTCTTTGTATCAATCCAACTGCCATTCAACCAGCAGACCTCAGCAGATGTAGCCCAGTGGGCTAACCTTCGCAGGAGTGCGAGAAGAACAACGTCGTAACTGTGAGAAACTGCGCACAAAATGCAGATTGGAGAGGCACACCATAAGTGTTGGTCAATAAATATTTACTTAAATTAAGAAAATTTGTGTATGATTTGTTATTATTAAGCTGTTATATTTTATCAGATGGAGGAAAAAAAAACAGTCAAAGATATCATCATCAAAAACAAAACATCTGCATACGTATATCGGCTGTTCTGATTCCATAAAAAAATCGGCATCAGCTTTGACCATAAAAAACCCATATCAGTCGACCTCTAGTGTCGGGCTATCAAAAGCAAAATACTGAAACTGCCTGGAGTGTATTGTAACAAAAAATCCAGTATTAACTTTATTAATTTTACACAAACAGAAGTACAGACACAATTAGTGTTGTCACGATACCAACATTTTGGTATCAATACCGGTACCAACATGTATTTCGATAGTTTTCAGTACTTTTCCAAATAAAAGAACACATCACACATCAGGAAATAAAATAAAATACCACAAAGACAGGCTTTTCCAAGACAGAATTTTAAAATAAATAAAATAAATTAAGAATAAAATACGATTCAAAACACTAACATCTGAACATCTGAAAACACTGCATCTTTTTGTTATTTTGACCAGCAGTAACTTTTGGGAGAAATTATCAGTAGTTTATAGAATGAAACAAAAATGTTCATTTTACTCAAACACACATCTATAAATAAGCTAGTAAAACCAGAGAAAGTGGCAATTGCAGTGCAGCTTTAATTTTTTTTTCCAGAGCTACTTTTGTGGAGAGTGAGGGGGGCTGCGTTGCTTGCTTTTAGCTCTGAATGTGGCTTTTTTCATGGGTATATCAGTTATTACCTGTCGTTCTCTGAACTCCTTGTGCAGGTCTGGGTGCTTGTCCCTCAAATGTTTTCCCAAGTTGGAAGTGTTTCCACTCTTGGCCAGACATGTTTTACAACACCGTTTGCACAGTGGTGCTTCGGTGTTCATGGCTTCATCATGCTCATTTATTGTGAAGCCGAAGTAACTCCAGATAACACTTCGCAGACCCGGTTTCTCTACGAGTTGCGACGCGTTGAGGGTTGCGGTAGCTGCCGTCCTCTCCCTGCTCCCCTCTCTCTCTCTCTCTCTCTCTCTCTTTCTCTCCATCTGTCGCCTAGCTTTCCTCCTGATCCGTTTGCTCATAAACGCTTGCCTCGGATCAAATTACGGTGTGGTAACGTCACGCAACGACGTCACCGCTGCCAGCGCTATATATATATAAAATGCAAGTGCCGGTCTCATTCAAACATCGTATAGTACCGTTTTAAATGCATCAGTACCCCGGTACCAATTTAGTACCGGTATACCAAACAAGCCTAGACACAACTCCAACACTAGAAAAGTGCACTCAGTAGAGTGCAGCTCTCCTCCCACTGTGTAGCTCCTTCTCATCTCCCAAACAAAGAAGAGTTAAATCTAACTCATTTTTCTCATATCATGCTTGATGGATCATAACATATCGGGTGTGGAATTAATCTGCAGATGCTCTGGTTCAATATGAATCCAAACCTTTCTATGGATGTCCGTTTTTGTGCCAAGACAAAGGCCAAAATGTGGACTGGATAAAGCTCTCTCTCAGCCCAGCTGATTGCCAGAAAGGCCTACTGAAGCAGTTGTTGATCACTTGTGGTTAAGAGGAATGAGGAGTCAGCAGTCAATGACCGTATAAAACAGCCAGTAAAGTAGGTTTCTCAAAAATTCTGATTTACCGCAACCATAAGAGACATAGAGGTACACGCATGACCAAACGCATGAAATAAATGCTGAGTCAGCATGTTAAAATATGAGCCACATAGAAGCGTTTTTTTGTGATTAGGCTAGCTGGCATCGTAGCAGGGTGAGATCTCAGGGTGTTTTCTATACATGTAGTATTCAAGATTTACATAATATCCTCATTAATGATGGAGACATGGTTCATTAAGAAAACAAATGACAGGCAGACAATAATGGATGCTGGTTCCATGTTGCGTTTGGTCTCCATAAATCTACTGTATATCTCAGTCACAATAAAAGCGTTTCTTTATTTTTTTTTTAAACTGCCTGAGGAGCATTTGAGCAATGGATGTCGCGGTGACGTTAATGAGCTCAAATACCTTGCCGAGGGGACAAGCGTATTAGTAATGCTCACACGTGATCCCTGTCCGATAAATGCTCAATCCAACCCATGCGAGCTTGAGATCTGATCCCTCTGTCTTTCGAGCTGAGTGCTGGTCATTCTGAAACGATACTCCATTACGATGATGTTTCCACAGATTGTACCATCAGGGTAATCTTAGACTTCATTCCTTTCCCTCGCTTGTAACACACACACATTAGTATTGACCACAAACCATGAGACAGCAGATCTGCATCATATAGGGTACACAACTTCAGAGATGGATGGAAGGTCAGATGGTGCATTGATATTCAGCACACAGCTATATGAGTAATATGTATGCATATGCACAACATCAACTATCTCCCTTGGTGTGCGCTCTCTATCTCTCTCACACACACACACACACAATCTATGACTCCCTCCTTCAGCTGTAAGACAAACAGAGGGGAGGCGACGAGGGCAGTCAAGTGGCACGTGTGCAAGCTGTCGTCTGCACTGTGATATCAGCGCAAGTGTTTAAACAGCCTGACGTGCACATAGAGACACCGGGGGTGAGGCAGTTATAGCACGCATGAATAGAGCTGTGAGATAATATGGTTACCGTTACCGTTTGGGTGTGTTAGGGACGGGGCGGTTACATGGATTGTGCATGTTCATCCGTACAGCTTTTATTTTCCCTGCAGTGTGGCTACCTGGTGCCAGGGTGGTGTAATGCAGCGGCAGCGTGTCATTGAGTTCACAGACATAAACCACCCCACTGCCAGACCAGTGTACTCCTCTCAGGAATAGCAATGGAGGAGGAGTGTGTGGGGGGGGGATGAGAGGGGAAAGAAGACAGACAGACGAGCTAAGGGACAGACAGTGAGTGATAGAAAGGAGACGTCCAGGGGATATAAATGTAATAGGTGGAAGGGAGGCAGTGATATAGTAGTCTGCCCACTTTGGATATAGCTCCCTTGTGTAAATTTACCACCTCACCATGTGCCGTTTCAAGCACGGCGAGCTTTTATCAGACATAAAAGAAAAGGCAAACACACACACAGTCTTTCCTTTTTTACTTTTGCTGTCTTTCTTGCTCTTAGACACATGCCAAACCCGACAGACACTGAGACATGCAGGCAGACAGACGAGTAAGAGAATGATAAAAACAAAAATACAGACAGGTAGACAGAGGGGAGGAACAGATGACATGGCCACGGGTGTTGGTATTCAGTTGGGGTGGGAAAAAAAATTGATTCACCTATGTATTGCATTTTTATTTCTTTTTTACGACTTTGAAATCTTTTTTTTTTTAGTCCATAATTGGTATATTTGCTTCATTTGAATCGATGCGGATGTAGAAGGAAGTTGCCACTTTTATTGTTGTAGTCTTAGTAACGTATCCATTTTGTATCCGTCAACCAAAACAAACCACAGTTGGCTGCAGGGAGCCGAAGCGAGAAAGTAAACGGCGAAGGGTCCGCATGGATGCCACCTGCACCCTCACATTTTAAATCCGTAAAGTATGGAAACACTTTGGCTTTCACACATTGCAGGAAAAACAGAGCTAGACATGATGGCCAAAGCTGCATGCTAACTCTGTCATAGACGTTATCGTAACATGTGGTCAAACCCGCTGCACTCACATCTCAGTGATCAAATCAGCCACTGCTAAAACTAGCATACCCGTATACTGACATTTACGTTAAATGCATTCAAACAGCCCCGATGGAGCCGACCATGGATGTATAAAGGGGAACAGCGTTAACGACATTGCTTACGACAAATCTACTGACGCACTTGGTGAAAATTAGCAGAAGTTTACAGTTGTGACTGTCTGCTTTTTAAAATAAGGTGTTAAACGGTATTCAAAATGCATAAATGGAAATGAGATCGATTGGTTATATTCACCCAAATTATAAAACATTACATTTCCCTTATAAAATAACAAGAAAATACAAATGTTTGAGGGAAATGTCTTTATTCTTAGACTTTTGGGATGCTGGAAAATCATAATATTGAATCACAATACTTGTAAAATCTCAGTACTTATCGATAAGTATCAAATTGGCACCCTGGTATCATGATGGTATCGAACAGTCCCAGCCTTCATATTCAGCTTGTACTGAGATGGGAGCAGAGTGAGAGAGAGAGAGGATTCAGATACAGAAAGATACAATAAGTACAGAAAGATAAGAATAATTTATGATGGTGGAAAATCCTTGACAGGAGACGGTTCAGTAACTGATTAGAAGCTGAATGGCTGCAAAGCTTAACAGCGGAATTGTTGTAAAGATTACTGAGCTCAACTGATGGCGATGATTAACGCTAATGATTTGGCCTTCTGTGAATCTTTCACATTTTGTGATCAAATCAGGAAATACCAAAGGAGTGGATGCTCCCCCAGAAAAAAAGATCAGTTTTCCCAATCGCAGACACACACACACAAAGTGCAGACTTGTCATCAGAGCAGCATTTGGCCAAACAGGGGATAATCTGTACTCTTCAGCTGTCTATGACCAGTGATTCAGTTTGACACCTTAATCTGTGGAAATCACAGAGGGCTCCACCGTGGAGCCAACTGTATTTACTATAGATTACATCTTCCACTAGTGTGCATTAGTCCGGTGACAGCTTTGCAGACGGCAGGGAAAACAGCAATCATACGTTACTGACTGACTCACTGTGATTTTGCCACTTGCCAAATGGACTCCCCCGACCATTTGTCTGAGTGACCGCCTGTCTATCTGCCAGTTATGTGCTCTGTGTTGAATTTCTGAGGGACTCAAAGTCATCTCCACTGACACTCTCCTGCTGTCACCTTGATCACAGCATCCGTCCCACTTTCTTTTTTTTCTCAATAATTGAATAATGTAAATCAGGGCGCTCATGTCATTACCCACATACACACAAATTTTCTCTCACACACACTCAAACACACGACTCATCTGCATTCGACAGGCTGCCCCGTGCCTGCTGAGGACAGCAGGGAGATGACATCATTTCTAAAGGACAGATTAGTTGGAACGAGATGGTGGGGGAGTTAAAGAAACAAGGGCAAATTCATAGAAAAATCACAAATGAAGGTAACCGTCCATTCCCCGTCACTCTTTCTCCTCTTTCTTCTCCCGCACACAGTTGTTTAGTCAGAGTCGTGTGTGCTGTGAAATTCAGTATGTATCTGAGTGCCTCTGCGCTCTCGCTGCTCTATACTCTAATGACCTTGTAGATCTGCCTGCTCTGATCTGCCGAGAAGCCTTTTTTTTTTTTCCAAACCCACCGAGAGTCAGATGCCGAAAGAGAAATACAAAGTGAGCCATGAAGAAAAAAAGAGAAAGAGAGGGGTGAGGAAGTGAAACTGTGAAAGAGAGACGGAGGTGTTGAGATCAGGCGGTGAGAAGAGGGTGTGTACTCAAAACAACAGGGAATATACAGTATATACACTGCTCAGTTACTTACTGCTTACCGATGTGCATTGTGTGATTTGTTGAGAACAAAATGTCATAACAATGGTCAATGAAAACCAAAATCATCAACCAATTTAGGGCTGGATTCATAAATCACGGTGAAGTAAAGCTGAAAGCACAGGCTGATCAAACTTGTGTGGATTTCATTAGAGCAACTGATAATGTGACTCAGTACTGTGTATGGGCCCTGTGCGCCTGTATGCACTCCAAACAACATCTGGGCTCCTGATGAGTTGGTGGATGGTGTCCTGGGGGATCTCCTCCCAGACCTGGATCAGGGCATCAGTGAGCTCCTGGACAGTCTGTGGCGGTACTTGCATCGCATTGGATGCACCGATACATAACGTCCTGTAGGTGCTCAGTTAAATTTAGGTAAGGGAATATAAAGGCCAGTCAATGGCATCAATGCCTTTGTCATCCAGGAACAGCCTACACCCTGCCGCCTTCATGGAGTCCGTTTCGGATAGTTTGGTCTGAAACATGAACACCAGTAGCCTGCTGGAGGTCATTTCATAAGGCTCTGTCCATGCTCCTCCTGTTCCTCTTGACACAAAGGAGCAGATAACGGTCCTGCTGCTGGGTCGATACCCTTCTACGGCCCTGTCCAGTCATCCTCGTGTAACGGCCGGTCTCCTGCTGTCTCCTCCACGTTCTTGAGACTGTGCTGGGACAGGAGCAAACCTTTTTGCTGCCGTACATATGGATGTGCCATCCCGGAGGAGCTGACTACCCGTGCAACCTGATTGGGCTGCAGGTAATGCCTCATGGTACAAGTAGTGATAAAAACACTTGCAAAACACAAGAATCAGTCAGGAAGGATCAGGAGAGAGCAAATGTCTGTGGCCACCACATGTAAAACCATTCCCATTTTGGGGGTTGTCCTGCTGTTGCCTCTCCTTTGCACCTGTTGTCACTTTAATTTGCACCAAAGCAGGTGAAAGTGATTCACAGTAACTTGTGCTTCCTAAGTGGACAGATTGAAGTTTAACTGATTTGGTGTTTTTACTGTGATGATTAAGTGGTCCCTTTATGTTTTTTTTGAGCAGTGTTGATAGACTCAGTGTTCATTGCAGCACCAGTTAAGTCAATAATAAATGTTCATACTAAGCAAATTACAAAAAAATAAATGGGTAAGAAAAATACAGTGTTTCCTCTACGGTATATAATATTCGGTGGGCCACCTGCAAATTTCCATCAACATTCAGGCACCATGATGTCTTCTATTTCAAATTTAATATGTCTTTAATTTCACTGCTGAACCACTCTGATTTGCCATGATATTGGAGAAGAAGTATTTTACCAGCACTGCAAGGCTTTTGTTGTGAAGTATGCAGCTACAGAAAGAGTAGCCTTAGTCATGAAGGTTAGCAAATGTGCAAATTATTTAAAATATTCAATGAAATAAAAAACATATTTCTAATTTTTTTGTCAGTGGATCGGTTGTGAACATTGTAAATGACAAATGGTGAGAGAAGATGAAGCTATTTAAGCCTCACCTCTAAAATGTTAGCAAAGTAAGTGACTTCTTTCAGCACAACGTCCTGCAGTAGTGAAATAAGTACTCTGATCGTTTATTAGTGTTAAAGTAGTACAAAACTCTTACAAGTAAAAGGCCTGCATTCATAATCTTACGTAAGTAAAAGTACAAAGCTATTTGCATCAAAATATACTTGAAGTACCAAACTTAAAAGTACTCATTATAGAGATACATGTCAGAATCATATATACGGCTATATAGTCATGGATTATAATAAGTGATGCCGTGTACATCACCTTAACTAGTACAGGTGGGGTAGATTTTAAATTCTTTATATACTACTTGGTACCTTAATCTGTAATATGACATCATAATTTATTTGTTGACTATGCTTTATATTTTGTTTTGATAACGTGAATCTGCAAAGTAACTCAAGCTGTTAAATATATCACTATAAAAATTTAAATATTTTACTTCAAAATGTAGTGACATAAAGGTATATAGTATTAGATGGATATACTCAAGTAAAGGACAAGCACTTGAAAATTGTACTTAAAGGTGCAGTAGGTGGAATATTTTTAGCATCATTGGTTAAAAAGCCATAGTAAAATTTCAGCATATTGTAATTCAAGTGTGCTCAGAGAAAACTAGACTTCTGCACCTCCTCATGGCTGTTTTCAGGCTTTAAAAAAATCTAGCCCATGATGGGAGACGTTGGCCAATCACGGGTCATTTCAGAGAGAGGTGTTCCTATTGGCTGTTCATTCAGCAGAGGCAGCTGTCAATCACTTGTGAACTCTGACGTAACGGTCAAATAGGCAGCGCTGATCAAATATGAATCAATATCCTGTTACTGTAATGCCTGTTTCTCACCTCAAATGTTTTCAGAAACATCTTGTAGTGTGCTGCCGGGACACAACTTTCTCATTTTACAGCTAAACTCTACCAGATGTGTCTGAAAACCTTTGAGGCGAGAAATAGGCATTAAAGTAACAGAATGCTGATTCATGTTTTATCAGCGTTGCCTAGTTTGACCTTTGCTGAGATTCGGCAGACTCCAGGTCAGCTCTGATTGTTTTCCTCTGGTCTGTGAAATCTTGCAGATGCCATTAGGAGCACCAGAGGACACAGAGCCACATGATTTTTATCAGATTACCTTGACTATGTGTACTTCATTTACATTTCACCAATTATCATAAGCTCTGATCACAGTACAGCGCGGTGCAGGCCTCCAAAATGCATGAAAAATGACAAATGAGTCGTGCACGTTGTGAAGTGAGATGTGTTGATGTATCTCATACACTTTGAACCTATTCCAGTAATTGAGTTTTTAATGCAAAACATGATTCTAAAATCCTTTTTATACTGAAAATTGAAAATACAGCGTCCTATTAGGACCCAAGTATTAGGCCTAATCATTGCCCTTTATAAATCCATAATTTGGCCCTCATCCAATCAACAGCCAGTATCGCTCATAATCAGACATTTGTCGACAGACATATCACTGTATCTATATACACTTTATTAATTCACTACTTCCTGCAAACGTTATAAAAGAATATTAAGCTGTTATATGCAAATTATAGTAACTTTTTTGGCCTTTCTACATTATGCACATTCCAATGATGATTTTGTGTGTGCAAAAATATGTGTGTTAATGTGTCTGTGTGTCAGACTGCTGCAGACGGCCCGGGTAAAGTGTGAGTTTTATCATTTCCTGAGGGCAGCTGTAATGTAAACACCAGTAGTGCAGTCATTATACAGTACAGGAGGAGCGCAGGGGCTGTTCATATGTGTGAGAGTGAGTCGGCGTGTGTTTTCATTCATTCATCCGTGAACGTGAGCGCATTTAATGTTAACAGTAGGAGCCACACAACAGGGATTTCAGTGTATAGTGCGAGAGAGAGAGTTTAGTCTGCCGGAGAAGGGAATGTGTCAGTGTGTGTCTGTGTGCATAAGTGTGTGCTAACTAACTACCCCGCGGAACATTAAACACCAACGTTACCCATTCTTTTGTCCGCTCGGCTCTTTTCCACATTAAAACTGTCCCGCCTCAAACCACCACACATTAGCAGGGAAGCACAGTGGCCATCTGCATATGTACACATGCTCAAACGCACACATTATAACTCACTCACATCACACTCAACATCCAGATGGTGAATAAAAAAACTCCATAAGCGAAATGGCAGAACAGAGCAGAAACTGTAAGCAGGGAAAACTTATAGTCTAAACAAACATAAAGTAAGTAACACACACGCATAGTAAACAGCAAAGACTTACTGTATCTCTGCAAGGACTCATCTGACTGCTGCTGAGGGGAGAATGGAAAGTGAAAACCTCATGCTTGCTTCACGGCACTCCTCTCTCTTTCACTCCCTCCGTCACTGCCCCCTCCTCCCTCTTTTTTTCCTTTCTCCCTCCCCTGCCTCTTTTCCTTCCTTCCTCCTCCTCCTTGCCCTTCACTTCCTCACTCCCTTCTTCTCTCTCCCTTCTTCCCTCTTGGCAGAGCCCTACTGTATTCAGACACACCAGTCTCCATAAAAGGCAGCACAGCTAAACATGTCACACATAATTTATCCACAGCAGGCTGCGAGTTCACCTTTCACAGCTCGCGCTTGGATCGTATGCAAAAGAGGGAGGAGGAGGAGGAGGAGGAGGAGGGCGACGCAGGAGGGAACTTAACTCAGACAAACTTCTACTGTCAACAGCCACGTTCCCACAATTTCACACTGCGTGAGAGTGTGTGTGCGCTCGTCTCTACGTGCATGTGTGTATGTTAACAAATGCTGACAATCAGACCGTGAAAATGCTACCCGAGACCAAAATGCAATTCACCTGCACTGTTCCAACAACCCCCCCTTTTCTTCCTCGCAGTCTCTCCACCATCTGTATCTGCAGGCAGTAAATCTCATACAGATGCTGTTTGTGAGACCCGTCCACCTGCCTGCCTCCCTCTGCTCTCCTTATCTGTGCTGCTACCTTTATAAAACATGACTGACAGGAACAGAGAGGGGGAGAAAACAAACTGCAAGGCCAAAAACAAAAACACTTTTAAAAAGGGGTTAAACCGAGGTGGAAAAAGCGAAGGAGAGGAGTTAAATCGTTTTGTGATTGAAACAGGGTGATGCAGCGAGTGAGAGTGCGAGGAGGGCGAGATAAAAATAATATGTCAACAAATAAGATGCCGTCCGGAGTGCTGTCTGGTTGCAGCTGTGAGAATCGGTGCAATGCTGTCTGATGATGTGTCAAGTTTTGCTTTAAAAAATACATGCCTGCTGACCTCTCTTCTGCCTCCTCTACTTCCTCTAGTGTTTTTTTTTTTTCAACATACAGCCTTTATATAGCACTTGGAGGGGGGGATACAACAGAAATGTAGATGAAGAGAAAGAAAATGGAAAAGCAAGAGAGACTGTGAATAATAATAGCTGCACTTGAGTAGCAGTGTGCTAGCTGGTAGCTTTCTCCTCCCTCCTCCACAGCTTCAGTCCACTCACAGGACAGCAAGAGTCACAGCTCTGTTGCCATGGCGTCTAACTCCATCAAACGCTATGTCAGGTGCATGTGTGTCTATGCGAGCATGTGTGAGTGCGTGGTGTTGTGTGTGTGTGTTTGCGGAGGAGTGTGTATGTGTGTGTGTGTGTGTATGGTGGGTGCTACCAAGTGACTCAGAGCCACATCACTGACTTGTGGCTGCAATATATCAGGGTGTTTGAAATTTATCACTGTATTGGTTTGTGTGTGTGCATGTGTGAGTGTTAGAGTGCAAGGGAAAGGTGTTGATTGAACGGCAGCCTGCAGCCTGCCCTCAGAAGCACCTATGATGGATCTTTGTGCTGCTCTAAGTGTTGATGTTTAGCTCCAGCTTCTATAAATATTTATCAATTCGTTCATAGAGAAAGCGACGCACTACAGATGGCGTTAATATGGAATTTCAGTTTTAGAGATGACAAGTTACCGACGTGCCCAAAAAAGGCCCTGCAGTTGTCTTCCAGGATGGGATGCAGTGATTATCTAGAAAGAAACTGCAGGGCATGATAACACTTTTCTTTGGAAAAAGCTCTGTCTGTAAAGCGCTGTGAGTTACGCTTTGTAAGGAAGTACTTATTCTCACTTGCCCCACTCAGAGCACAGATCAGTAGATCTGCATTCAAACTACAGTCTGTTTATAAGTGAACGTAGTCACTGTGATGTCACCCATTGGGTTGTGGACTATGGTTTTGAAGCCTCAAGTTCGGTCGTAGCCATCTTGGTTTTTGGGCATCACCATCTTGTTTTATTGCAACCAGAAATAACAGGGAATGCTGAATAAGGAATTTCTTGGCGACCAAAAAGGTTATGATTAACTTTCATAAACTGGAAATAGACTGTGAAAAGGTTAAAGGTGTAAGACAACTCCGAGACCAGTTAACGCTGTGGTAACAACCTGTCAATAACAAGGTAGCCACACTCTAAATCATACCCTGTTTTATGGTCTATTTGACTCTAAATGGGACCATAATTTATGAAATGAATATTATTCTGTATTGAATTAGACCTGAAACCAGTAATTGAGATCATAAACTCATGCTTACAATGTTTACAGGGGTAATAAATCAAGTGAGATGTATAAGATAATTTTCTCATAGACGTCTATATAATCAGACTCTTTTTGCAACCAGAGGAGTCGCCCCCTGCTGGCTACTAGAAAGAATGCAAGTTTAAGGCACTTCAGCATTGGCTTCACTTTTCAGACCCAGAGGTTGCCGTCTGATATAAACATGTGCTACAGGACATCTTCTACCACTGCAAAAAGTAGCAGTAAAAGGTCCTTTACCTATGTAAAAGTAGCAAGACCACAATGTAAAAATACACAAAAATATGCAAAAATCATGCGTTGGAAATTTGACTTTCAGTGAAAGAAAAAAAAGCACTTCAAGAAAAATGTATTAATTCCTGCTTTTACAGATTTGTTAGCGACTTGGGGCAACAGCTGCAAGCTGTAAATACATTGACATATTATCAACACAAACACTTCCTAATGTACACATTCAGCAGATATAGAGCAACATTGGCAGTCATTTGGAGTCCTGTCTCTGGTTACCTGGCGAATGTTAATCTAATATCCACTTCCTTTTACCTCTAGTTTGGTCTCCTCCAAACTCTCGTGTAAAATATCTGGTTCTTTAGCTGCTAAATACTCTACTATTTTCAACAGCTCATCGCTAACTTTGTCTGCCCTTTTGTGCTGGATGGGTAGTGTACTGTTGGTTTTTAGAGCTTTTTCACGAGAAAAGCAGCCTGTAACTGAAAATGACGCTGATGAGAGCAGTGAGAGTGAATCAAAACAGTAACGTTGCAAGCCAGAAAACCAAAACAATGAACTAAAAGTTGCTAAAATGCCCCAGAGCTGAGGGGAACTGCAGTCAGGTGATATTTTTTTGTGGGTTTGTCACTAAGAGCAACATGTTTCACATTACATGTAATCATTAGCCATGCTTCCTTTAACATATTTTAAGCACATTTTGAGGTATGGCATTAGAAAATCTGTATAGAAATGGAAAAACTGGATAAAACTGTGGATGCAGCCTTAGATGGCCAAGGCGACATGTTTAGTTTCCAGTTCACATCCTCTATTTCTTCAACTCTGTTTATTGGCAGATTACAGCTATGCACAGCGCCAATTTCTGCTGAATGAAACTACGCTGTATCCGAGTTTATTTGCTCCAAACCAGTTGACGGAAAAGTACCGAATTCATATTTTTGCAACATTTCAGAAGTTCACTTAAAATTTACTTGACAAGGGGGCGCCTCGGTGTTTCGCCTGGTATAGCGGGCGCCCCATGTACCAAGGCTGAGTCATTGCTGCAGCGCCCCAGGGATCGAACCCAATCTGTGGCCCATGTCATCTCCACGCTCTCCCCTTTTCAATCTATCACTGTCAAATAATGGCAAAAAGCCCCCAAAATCATCTTTAAAACAATAGATAAATAATTCAGTGGACAACTGAATGGAAACACAGCAATTATTAAAAAGGAAAATACTGATTTAAGTAAGTAAAGTATGTACTGTTGTTGTAGTTTCAATTGCTCTGCATTATATTTAAATTCTTAATGAAAGATTTTAAAATATGAAACTGCAAACCCATGAGACAGTGAAGTTTAAGTGCCGAGTGGTATAAGATAGAAATACTCAAGTAAATAACGAGTAGACCTACTTCAGAATCATACACTTGACTAAGTGTACTTTCCAGTGGCGTGCTTCTCGTCTAAAGGGAGAGACACAGTGATGAAGAAACAAGGCACAGTGAAAGGTTTTGGACTTGCAGATAATTGCTGCAATTGCAGATAATTTAATGCACACTAAGGTTCCTGCTCACTGCGCTGCTGATGTCTGTGTACAGAGGAGAGAGCGGAAAAAAAAAGGACTTTTGAGGCATTGCTTGCTGTGTCTCTCACGTCCTTGCTCGTTCTGATCAAAAAACGAGGCCATGGATCTGTGAACATTTGTCCTTGTGTTCCAGATCATTAAAGACAGAAACGAGGAAAACATTTGAGAAAAAAAAGAACAAAGACAGGAGGAGTTAAAGTTGGACAAGGAGATCTGGATCCATATATCACCTTTGATCCACACTGCTAAGCAAAGCCAGAGCTGGACGGAGAGTAAAAGAATATCTAATGGAGAACCGGGAGAAAGATCTTACCGAATGGAAAATCCAGCAGGACGACCCGATGTGAGTCTGAGAGGCTTTTAACATTCATAGCAGACCTCTGCTCTATTGTTGAAGGTCCAATCATTAAACAGATGATCTTCAAACAACAGTAGCATTAGTACAAGTATTGTAGTCTGTTAAAACTGCATGTGCCATATGTCTTTCTTCTTAGACCAGCTCTGTGTTCTGGTACCAACTCTGGGGCCCCGAGATGTGACCTCAGTGGAAAATGTGGGAATCTGTCAACACGGAGCTCTATAACAGACCAGTCGTGGAATATATGAATGACCATTGTTCAGAAAGCTCCTAAACTCACCACTGAAATAGCTCTGGTATGACCACTGTTATTTTTCAACGCATACCTCTGCTTTTCCTTTTCTGACTCAGTATCTCTTCCCTCGCCTTCATCCTGCACTATAACACTAAAAGAGACCTTATATACCCAGCTGACTATAGAAACACATACAGTATGTACATACTTTTATCCGGCAGCTTTCAGTCTCCCGAACACCAACGCTGAATTATTACAAAGCGGAGGCAGAGATATGGATGCTACTGTCATATACTGTAGGTGTCTGGTGGATAATTCTATCACGAGGCAACACAGACACAGTGAAGGGGGGCTCTTAATGAAAGGAGCCATAATGAAAAAGAGGAGCCTCTCCATTTTGAGGTTTGACAGGTGGATTTCTGCAGGGGAAGTGCAGATAGAAGCCGGGCTCTCTCTCAGCACTAAATGGAGACAAACTGAATATTCAAAAGATTTTTTTGTCTGATCTGCATTATGTCTTTTTTGCATTTCATTTCCCAAAGCCGCAAAAGCTCTTTGCATAGTCCGTTACAGCACAAACAGCTTCCCACATCCACATAATACACGCTGTCAAAAGGTGCAAGACACACAAGTAAAACAGTCTCAAAGCTCCTTTGTGTGATAAAGGGTAATGAGCTGGATTTTATTTAAAAGCTGGATTTTGAGACAATACAATTTCAAATCACTGGGTTTTATTTCAAAGCTATTTATCACCCTGAAGCCCTCATTTTGATCTTCCGTTGTGTCTCCATGTGACAGCGTTGAGACATTATTTCACGATCGGGGTCCCATGGGTGGAGGACTGAAATTTCCCACTTGAGTCCTGGGGTAATAAAGTTTAAGAGTCCCTACCCTAAGCTGCTGCAATCACACTTTCCAGCCTGTCTGTGTATCTGGCGCAACAGATACGGTCGCAAGTTTCAGTGGCCGTTAAACCACAAACTGACCTGTAATGGAGAAGCCACGCTTTTTACTGCCAGTCAGTTTGCACGAGTGCCACTTAGCACATGTACATGCTTCAAAAACAGGCTGGATTATTTGTAGTGTTTTGTAGTGTTGCGGGGCCAACTTGTGTATATTTAGTTTTGATTACGAACAGCTTTGGAAACCAAAAATGCCTCATTAGTGTTCGTCACAATAACAATAATGGATAATAATGTAACTTATAGTGCATCACTGGGCCAAGCTGTTCTTCGCTGGGTTTACATTTTAAATAGCATAATTTATCTTACTTTACTGTAACATGAAGCTTATTGGACAGAATCATGCAACGTTAACTTGATATTATGCAACTAAACCTTTAAAACCAAACTTTATACATTCCTCTTGAATTCTTATTGCTTCTGTTAAATAATTTCAATGATTTTAATCCATTTTTAACTATTCTATAACGTAAAGATACTGGATTGTACCCCATGTACATGAAAAGGTAAACAGTCATCAGAATGATAAAGTACTATACTGTACATACTGTGCAATTCCATGACACAAGTTATTCTTTCCTAAAAGTTGTGTTCACAAGCACTCCCATAATACAAAACCTTCCTGGGATATTCAAATCAGCTAACACTATCTGCAAGCTCAAAGAAAATATGCAAAAATAAAAGCAGTGACAGACAAAAACTAATATTCCACATGCATGTCAGATGTCTCCTTCCCGCTTTTTGAAAAATCCCAAACTCAGACGTATCCAAGTGAGGAAAAAAAAATAAAAATACAGCAGCAATCACTAGCAACAGGCAGGGAAGTTGTCGGAATCATAACATGTCAAATATTAATGACACCCTGTCATCTCCACAGAGCAACTCTCCTCTCTCCTCCTCTCAGGAGGCAGTAACGGACACTCACACGGATCCTGTAAAGCCAGTGGCTGTCCACGCGGTCAGAGACGACGCTGTCTTACCTGCCTGGTTGTCTGTGTGTTTCACTCGCGCTCCGTCTGGGGTGTACGGGTGTGTGTGCGCTCACACACAATCCCTCTGAACAGGAACTGATGAATCTGCACGACTTCAGCCCTGCAGCGTGCAGTGCATTATGGGGTTTCAGTCTCTCTCTCTCTCTCTCTCTCTCTCTCTCTCTCTCTCTCTCTCTCTCTCTCTCTCCTGTGTGTCTCTCTCTTCCTCTCTCTGTTGGCACAGTGTTAGAGGGGGATGTCCTCGCCTCCTGTCTGGAGAGAGGAGGGTGAACTCACACGAGCTGTGTCCACACACACACACAATGCAGAAGAAGCCTCATGATGACGAGCGCCGCGACTCTGGTTGCCGTAGCAACAGCCTCCCCCTCCCCAAGCCCTCTCGCTCCTGTAGCTCTACAGTTTCTCAGCGTTTTCTGTTTAAATAGTGGAAAATTGAACTAATTGCACTCATTCTGCTCTTTTCTTTCTTTTATACTTCTTTATATTCTTTATATGAATCTATTTTGAATTTACTGTGCTACTCCGCTAACACAGAAATGAGTAGAGACTCTTGCGGTCATGTGATCGCTAACTGTTGCTTCTGCCTTCTGAGATAAAGCGAGGGTGGTGTGTAGTCAGAGGGAATAGAGACAGACAGCGTTTGTGTGTCTTTGAGTGTGTGTTGGAGTGTGTGGGTTGATCGTGGTTCCTGGAAGCAGGCTATAGTTCCTGTTTGTGGTTTCTTTCCTTCTCTCCATTGCTACTGCCAGTGCACTGAGGCCTGCAGCCCTTTGATAACACACATTACCAACGAGGGAAGTACAGCTGGGCTGACCAGTAAAATGAATGGGTTGTGTGCGCACATGCACGCAGGCAGACAGACGCACAGAATGACTGACTGTGGTGTAATTACTTCAGTTTTCATCATTATTCACCTTCCTGGAGGCTGGATTTTACTGTTATTTAGTGGCTGATTCAGAATGATAGTAGGAGCTCAGTGGATTATCGAGAGAGGTGGAGGGGAGGGGGTGTTGACAGGCAGAAAAAGAACAGATAGACAGACAGAGGGAGAGAAAGATGGAGGGATAAGTACTGTAAAGGAGAGGGAGACTGACGGTGAGGAAGAAAAGGAAACGAGACCTCCCCTTCGCCGTCTCCCATGGCGACAGAGTGGGTGGAAGGCCGTGGCTGTCCTTCAGGCCCTGTAAATCAGCAGCTCGCAGCTGAGTCTTGTAGTGCAACCACCACACTGGTAACCCCCAACGCTCGGTCTAGCCTTCCTGTTTGTTGTTTCGCAGCTGTCATCGTCATCTCTGGCCCTACAAGAATCCTCTCTGTCACCAAAACGTGTATATTAAGCTGGACATGCACTGTATGATTTTAGAAATGTTGTTGCGTGATTCCTACTTGTACTCTACGAATACATCATTTGTAAAGCCAAAACTCAAAATTTATGTGCTCACACTGTGCGGTCTGATTGTCAGCCGTGAGTGCTCCCACTGTACTGTGTTAAATAAAAATAAAATCACGCCCCGTTGGCCCCTGAGGTCCGTTCTGGCTGTTGACTGCTGTCAATAAAGCTCTGTGGCAGGTAAAGTTTGGTTGCTAGCAGAAGTCTGTATAGGTCACAATGCTAACAACTGCTGCCTTGATCAAAAGTATAAAAAAAAAGAGGCGCCGGCATTTTTGGACTTGCAGGTGGCCAGGAAGACATGGACAGTATGGCTTCTCCATTTTGCAGAGAGAATTGGAGATAAGGTAGTTACATTTTACTATTTCAGTTGTAGCCTACAATGGTATCATGATATCTACCCCAAGTAGAAAAAAACACACTGATGATGGGGAATCAGCTCTTCATCTGTGCAAGAGCCTTTGGATGGCTGACCAAAATTTCTGACAAGTCAGAAATTCACCCGACCGTCTGACAGTCGGCGGGGAGAAGTTAATCGGTCCTCAGTCCTCCCTGTATAATGCACGGCAAATGATGCTAGACAAAACTGAAATTTGTTCCGACATTAAAATGAGTGATGCGACTCAATCAGGCCAGATGTGGGGTAAAATCATACAGGGTATGCCCAGTTTTACATGTTCATATTTTGATCAAGATGAGTACCATGTGAATGGGTATGTGGTTTACTGGGAGCAGTGCTGGTTGTGGAGTCTAACAGCTGGTCCTTCCTGCCTGCAGCTGTTAGACTCCACAACCAGCACTGCTCCCAGTAAACCACATACACAGTCACATTCACAACAAACTCACTGGACATAAGTGCAATAAGAACTCATGCAATTATATCATCTGCTCAAATTATAGGAACTGGACAATTATATATTTATTGATATGCTGGACATATTTTTGGCTTTACTTTCTATTATGTATATATTATTTTATTTTATTTTATCTTTATTAATACTGTTTTTTAAAATCTATCCTTGTTTTTGCACTATCCACTTTGCTGCTGTAACGTGTGAATTTTTCCACTGTGGGACCAATAAAGGAATATCTTATCTTATCTTATCTTATCTTATCTCTTACCACCACGTAGGGCTGCATGATTATGGCCATAATGATAATCCTGATTATTTTGATCAATATTGACATTATGTTTATTCATAGATTGTAGTGACAAATTATTATTATTATTTTTAAATTATTTATTTATAAATGATTGTATTTTCCTTAAAATATTTGTTTTGATTAAAAGTAGGTCTAGTCAGTAGTTATATAAGCTACTTAGAGCTAATGTTAGGAAGTTTAACAGGTCATTATTCCTTCTCTTGATAATTTACCATTACCTCATACTTATTTTTACTGAGCAGAGCTTGAGTACATCATAATGTGCTGCGTGCTGTTAGACAAGACTGTCACCTTGATTACTCTGAGCAGCATCATGGAAATAAATTACAATATAATAAGTTTGTGATTAAGTTATTTGGTCCATATCTTTTTAGGCTGTTCCTCCATAGCTTATTTCAGATTTGCAGTTGTGACAAATTGCAGTTTTATGTCTTCTTCACTCAGCTGTAGAACTTCCACATATGACATGTTGTGTGTGTGTGTGTGTGTGTGTGTGTGTGTGTGTGTGTGTGTGTGTGTGTGACGTACCGCTGTGTATCGATGTAAAACCATCATGTGGTGGCTGGGTATGTGTGTGTGACTGCCAAAAAACTGTACATATGACACTACTGAAAACGTGGGCTTCAGCTGGCTGCTGGTTGACGGTGCGTCTCTAGCTGTTAATTTAGGTAGTGCTTGAATTATGCAGCACAGTTTTCTATGAGCGGAGCGTTTTAAACGTCAATATCGAAGTCATGTTTATTTAATTGTGGGAAGCCAAATTCGTTATCACTATTAAAATTGAGCAGCGCTATCTATCACCATGCCAGAAAGAACCTGAGTACTCAGACCAGTTAAGAAAAAAAAAAAAAATACATCTCCCACAGTTCTGTTCTCTGTCGTTCCCAGTAGCCATGGGAACCGGTATAGGAACTGGGATTCACTGAACAGCGATACTTACCAGGATGACCTAATCGGTGAGCTTGGCAAAGGAACGGCTAGGGAGCAGAGTAAGGTATAGACAAGGTGGGAGGCAACAGATGGTTGCTTGTTTGTCCATGCGGGTTGCCAATTCATACTTGCTGCTCTACTTTATACTGTAGGTCTGCGGAGAATGTGCCACTAAGTTAAAGCTTCTCCTCCAGGCGCCCAGTGCTCTGCGGGGGAGAAAACTGGATTGAATCAATAAAAGGGACTTTTCCGTGCCTCTGGAAGAACTTGCATGTATCTGAATGAGCTGCCATTACCACTGAACCCCCATGTGCTGCTCTGTGTAATGAAGGGTCCTTGAGTTTGAGGGACACTGAATAACCTGCTCAGATTTGAAAGCCATGGTGATTAGTCTGCTCTTTGGGACTAATGGCAAGACCAGGTGTCCACAGGGTCTGTGTGCCACATTTATTCATTACAGGCAGTAACACTAACCACTCGTGCACATACACACACACAGAGCCCACTGCTCATTGGAACTATTCATTAACAACATTGCAGCTCCCCTTAAGCGCAATGACCATTGATTAAGCTTATGCATAATGATGGTGGTACAACTGCTGGTGTAATTATTACTAACCTCAGGTTTGGATTTACAGCACACCTGTACTGTAGGCATCGCGCCTCTTTATTATACTGAATATCCTACATACAGTATTAATGTGTGTATGCTGCATTACAGGAGGGAAGTCTTGAGCTACAGAAAAAAAAAGCTTGTGCTTTACTCAGTGGGAGTCTGTGGGAACTAATGTATTGCCAGATATTAATTTGCAAATACTTAGCATTACATTTTAGCTTATTTGCAAATTTTACTGGATGGCATTTCTAAATATCCACATCCCACAATATGAACATTGCCAACAGTAGTTACATCTCTACAGAGACCATAAAAGAACAGTGTGTAACATTTCAGGGATCAATAATGGAATATGATATTCATATCTGTTTTCATTAATGCATAATCACCTGAAACCTGGTGTATCCTTGTGGTTTCCTTAGCTTAGATTGAGCACTTCATATCTACTGTACACAGGATGCGGTCCTCTTCAAGGAGTCTGCAGCTGTTTTTCATTCACAGGGTGTCAGCATTTGATATTTTCGCAAAAGGTATCCTGAAGCACCAGTATGCGACACTAGAGGCTTTCTGTTAACTACAATGTAAAGCCATCTGCAACAACAGTAAACACTCCATGAAAGTGCTATGGTGACGTAGTTTAAGGAGCAAGAGACACACGGGGCAGGCAGGAGGGGAGGTGCATTGGCCCAACAAACTCAAGGCTTTCATCCAGCAGACTGCTGTTCTTGTCCTGTGACAATGTCAAGTCACATTTTCACTGTACGAACATAGTAATTGCAAGCACAACCATGTTGTTTTTTAAAACTAAACAAGTGTTTTTGCTTGATTCACAACATTAAGAATGTATTTACTGCGAGCAAAAAGTGATGATGAGGGGTCTGACTACCCGAAGGCCACCGTAGTTCTCAGACATGCTTGTGAAACTGTGATAACTTGAGCTTCAGAGTGCAAAACCACAGTACCGCCAGACGCCGTCTAACTTCCGTTGCTCTTAAAGTAATGTTATTATGATATGGATGGCCTCTGAGTGAGGTGAACAGAGTTACCACAGTTTTGTGCCCGGTGGCTCGTATTACCAGTCATGAAAAGGGAGGAGTGAGCGCAGCGGTTCTCAGTTGGCTGCAGTCTGTAACCACACCACTAGATGCTGCCAAATCCTACACACCGCACCTCTCAGGCTGTTATTTTACCCGGTAAATATTTTTGTTTGGTCTCAATATCATATTCATTTGTTACTGAATAGATACTTTCAGATTTACTCTTTAATATTATATCCTCCATTTGTATCCTTAGTGCCTTTTATTCTTGGTAGCCTTCTACAGAGCTCTCTGGGGTCACACGGTAGAAAAAAAAAACCTTGATGTGTAAATCTGTCGGACGGATTTGTTGCGGAAACTGATCTGTGTCCACGTATTCACAATCCATGCAGTAAGAAAGTAGAAACAATTTCTCCTACTCATTCACTGTAGTAGTTCAAAACTACCCACAATCACTGTAACACTTGATTTATCACCAATTACAGTGCCCATAATGACCTGTTTTTTTTTTTTTTAATTACAACCAAGATATTAACAGAAGTACTATTTGTTATCACGTTATCATTCTCTCTGTTGATGTATTTACATAGAAACATTTTCACATGAAAATTTGAAAATTGTAAAATCACATTAAAATGCATTTTCCCCCCCCCTTATAAAAAAAAAAAAACTTTTTTTTTTCCCCCAAGAGAAAATAAATTTTTTTCTTTTTTTTTTTTTTTTTTTTTACATACCTACAAACCCAAAAAAAAAAAAACAAACTTCTTTAAATAAAAGATTTTAAAATTATGGGGCTGCCCCCCACCACCCCCCCCCCAGTTTGGGGTTTTTGGCCCCTCCCTCGGGGCCCCCCCCCCCTCCCCAAAAGGAAAACTGCCCCCCCCCCCCCCCCCCTTCCCCCCCCCTTTTTTTTTCCCTTTCGGGACTTAAACCGTGACCCCCCCGTTCCCAAACCCACCCCCCACAAACTTAGCCTCCTCCCCCCCCAAAAGCTTACAGCACCTGGTATTCCCAGGCGGTCTCCCATCCAAGTACTGACCAGCCCCCCCCCCCTTATCTTCCGAGATCAAACCAGATCGGGCGTGTTCAGGGTGGTATGGCCTTTAGCGTGTTATGTTCTTATGTTACCTGACCTGAAGGTATTAGGACATAGAAATCATAGTGTAGGCGAGGCAATGGGACCGATTCCATATCCCTGTGTTTGTGTAATAGAAATAGTGCAAATAAAGTTTCTTTGTAACAATACCAAAACATGGCATTTATCAGGAAGTCTTAGTGTTGATTTTGTGTTTCCTGTTGCATGCTTTTATTTTGATGCACTTCCTGTTTTATGTTGGCAATTTAACCTCTCCTCTCGTTGCAGTTCACTTCACTCCCTGCCCTGCATGCTTCCCGCCTTCACGTTTGAGCACCTCCTCCTGACCCAGTTATCTACACCAGTCACCTGCGTCTGATTGTCATCCCCCGCCCGGATTGTGTCCACCTGTGCATAGTCATCCACCTCCCTCACTAGTATATAATGTGTGCTCCCTTTCCCTCCTGTGCCAGTTCGTCTTTGTCTCTTGTAGGAAAGCGTACCCGCATATTCTACTGTTTTTGATCCCTCGTGTAACAGAACTCTGCCTGACTTTTGACGTTGCCCTTTGCCTGCCGATCATTGTGAACTGTACTGATTCTGGGTCTGCATTTGAGTCCAAGTCTGTGTGTAACCTGCCCTGACAGTATTTTGATGTCAACAGAGATCCAAAAGTTGCTGTATAAAGTTGGTGTAGATGTGGGTGCCTATTATTATAGTATGGTGGTGTTTTTTATGGATGGACAAATGTCCATGACCCAGTCAGAAGGGTACCACGATGAATCCATGCGCAGATTTACACATCGACTTTTCTTACCATGTGACCAAGGTTCCATAGCCTTCGGCAATTAGCTGCCCTGTAAAGTTCAGGAAAGACCCTGTAAAGGTCAGGGCAGCTCGGGGTCAGAGTTCAACAAATCTGGCCACAGTTTGTATCTGAATAAACGTGACTACCCCCAGAAAAACAAAAACTCTCCTTCCAGTGCTATGGAAAAAAATGTTCAACTATCAGAGAATACAGAGACTGTAGTGGCAGTTGAAATATGTGAGTAGTTGTTTGCGGTATGAGATACAATGACAACATTTGTGGAAAGGTTATTGGCACTCACTGTGTATTACTTGTGATGGTTGCTGAAGGCTGAATACAGTATGGTACAGTACGGATATGGTATTTTGTGTACTGTATCATATTACATGTAAGTACAGGGAAAGTCAAAACAGAGGGAATATTCTGCTGCAGTGGGTATCATTAGTTTTCTGTTCATGATCAAATGCAGATAAGCATTGTAAGAAATCTGTAGTTGAAGTATTGCATTTTTTCTTATTTAGCTTGAGGACAAAATATTTCTAAAGGCTTCGTTTGGTGATGCGAGCACAGTACTAAATATCACAAATATTTTACACTGAGCATCTAAACCGATGCATTTCAAACATCTATTTAAAGAGTGACATCCTGCGTCTGATCTGTAAACAGCAGAGCTACATTATTACAGTAAAGGCTTCCAGTTGCTGCTGTGAGGTTGAACAGGCTTTTCAAATGGTGCATCTGACAGCAAAATAATATTTACCCATTTATTTTTAAACACATCTTCCCTCATCTCTATCTGAGAGACGGAGTGGGGCTGGGTGAGGGGTTCGATGTCTGAGTCTGTTATAATCAGTCTGTTCCCACAGAGAGAGGGACGCACACCAAACAGAATGGGGAAGCATAGCAGTGTTGAGTTCTTGTTAATATTCCTTCATATGCAAACTAGCAACAGTCCTCTCTGTAGCAGCCCAACAATATAGGCTGTTAATAGAGTTGTGTAGTATTAGTAATGTATCATGCTTTCAACAAGGTTAACAAGGTTTAACAAATGTATAGCTGCTTAATCTGTGGGAAAAAAAAATATTGCATTGTGATTGAAATCCTCCACAAACCAGTCAAGTTGCAGTTTACATCCATGTCTTTCCAAAATGTCATTTTATGCTATTAGACATTTCTGTGAAATTGTAAGAATTAGTGTATTGATTCTTAACTTCTGGCCAAAACCATGTTTTCTAAGGTCACAGTGACCTTGACATTTGACCACCAAAATCTAATCAGGTCATTCTTGAATCTAAGTGGATGTTTGCGCTAAATATGAAAAAAAAAAAAGTGTTTCTGAGATAACACAAAAATGGGACAAACATATGATCACAGTGACTTTGACCTTCGACCTGTAAAATCTAATCAGTTCATTGAGGCCAAATGGACATTTGTGCCAAATTTGAAGACATTCCCTCCAGGTGTTTGTGAGATACAGTGTTCACTAGAATGGTCTAGATGGACGTACAACTCGAAAACACAATGCTTCTGGCCACGGCTGTCGCCAGCATGGAGGCATGAAAAAACAACTGCTATAACCTTTTAAAGAGAAGCCCACACAAACAGTATCCAGCAATCTGTTTCCTGCTAAGGCTAGAAGCTAAACAGAATTCCAAAATGTTGTCGTCACCCTTGAATTAAAAGTTATTAGTGTTTGTGGCTGAGAAAACCTCACCACAAGACACCCATAAAATGCCAATGAAATGCAGTTTCTGTAAGTCATGGAAGCAAACAGCAACAATTGATCGATAAATAGTAAACCAGTAGCCCCTGCCAAATAAACAAGACATAAAAGAAAGCCAGGAGTAAACATACTTAATCACTAAAAATAGCATTACAATGTTAACCTGACCCACCAGATGGTTTGTTACACAGAACCATCTGAGAATCCGTCATTGGAAACTATTTGGAAAAGGGCAGGCACTTTGAAAAAATACTTGGCATGTGATTGGATGAACCATCTCTCAATCAAAATCTTGCTGAAGCCAGTCAGGAGAAGAGTGAAAACATCACCTTCAGTGCTGTTCTTTGCTCTTCTTTCTATGAAGACATACTCTCCAGTTCTCAGATAACTGCTGCTATTGCAGCAGCTACGCAAACTTCTTCAGGAGCTGCCATTTTTGATCAGAATCAACAGTCGCCTCTCCATGTCGAACATAAACGCATTACCTGAAGCCTGACAAGATGGATATTTTAATTAGGGATTCAGTGATCCAACATTTTCAGCAGCGATACCAAAAGCGATACCTGGGATTTGGGTATTGGCCAATAACGGGTACCGATCCGATGCTAAAGTTTAATTACTGGGATCATTACTTTATGTGTAAAGCAACATCAGGCTTGACTTAAACATTGCTTTCCTAACTTTGTAAAACAAAATGTAGCAAATAAATACATGTAAGCATGTATGTAAATCTATTGAATTGTTATTTATTATTAAAATATGAAATCGTACTCCAGCAAAAACAAATGTGTTCAGCATTAACAGATATTGCAATTCAAGTGTAAACCTTTTGGATACAGCAACAAATTGGTCACTTAACAACTCAGACAGGATTTAAATTTCCAGTATATTATGTATATAACATTGAATTGAATCGAATAGATTGTTCCCATTGTCACTGATAACGATCCAGCTATTTGAGTCAGTATCGGCCCAATATCCGTTCTGCTATTGGTCCCTAGTTTTAATTAAAATCTCACTTTTAACCATGAAATTTCAAAGTTGAACTTTACATTACATTTGTTTAGAGCTTTAGTTGAATTAAAACAAGTGTCATAAAACTCTGTAGAAACTACAGCTGGATACCATCAAAAATCTGAAGTGCATTACCCATCCCCCACACCCCAAACTAAACGTGTTCAATGCTACAATACTAATGCTTAGAGTTGTTTTTTTTTTTTCTATTAGAAATTAATTGTGATACAGTAGTGTGGTGTGTTGAGGTGTAGTCTGAAAATCTGGGTTTTCAGCCTGCAGTGGAAGACAGACAGTGACTGCTGTGCTGCCTTCAGTTCATACCACTACTGTGGGCCAGTAAAGAGCCTTGACCCATATAAGTGAACACACAGACCAACAAACAGCACTGGAACTAAAAGGCTTCAATAGCATTTGATAATAGGTATGCAATCAGAAAGCCAATATTCAATAGATTAATATGTTTCAGTCAAATACGCTTACCGTCCTTTGACTGTCAGCTCGACAACCAGTTCAGCACTGCTGCTCCTGACTGCGTTCCCCAGATGAATGACACTCCATTGTTGGGACAATAATGTGAATTGTTGAAAAGTGTTGGATAGAAGAAAACTCCTTGTTAACATCACTCAGACAGAATGGTGCAATGTTGCTGCAACCTTGTCTGTTTTGTAGCAGTGCCTGGCTGGGTGTATACTGTATGCTCACAGCTAAACCGCAGTTGAACGTACAGGCTGCTGTGTGGGTACAGTCAGTAACCCAACAATGCAGAAAGAGCTGTGGAAATGAGGAATCCACTTCGTTCTCTTTCAAAAATCCATGAAAATGAATACTAATATTAATCTACTGCGGGTCAGGCTCTGTACGTGGGAGAGCTGTTGACATCTCTGATAACATAGGTTTGATCCAAATGCCTGACCCTGCCTGGGGGAGAGTACCGAAAAATAATACACGCACACTCATATCCAGTCAGAAGCCCACAGGCATATGCATGCATACACATGAAACAGTGTGGGAGTGAACAAACCTCAGCAGATTGTCCTTGGTAACTTACTATTGGTAAACATTTATAAGGAAAATCTAGCAGAGAGATGTATGATAAGCGGAGATAATGATTATTGGAGAGAGTGCTGGAGAAAGAGAACAGATGCTACGACAAAGAGACAGTGTGAAGAATAACAGTGGAAACATGCACAACTATTATAATTGTCAATTATGGTAGTTTACTAATGCATAAACACAGCTAAACTCCACTTTGTTTATGTGGAGATGAATAGCCAATTAGAGATGCATAAACAAAACTATCAGAGAGCATTACGCAACATAACTGGATCACTGACTTTCTGAGCTAATGGGGTTGATAATAACATGCTGAAACAGATTTCAAGTGTACGCGGCCCATGTCATACAATTTGTACTTCTCCAAAATTTGACTGGGAATCTCAAACCGTTACTTTTGTTGCGGTGAGAAAACCTCAAAACATCACCTGCAGCAGCCCCCAGGCAATATGAAATCAAGATTTTCTGTTTGATTGGACAAACAAATGCCTTGTGAAATATCATCGCCCGTGGTGGCTGCGAGTCCTCGACACGCACTACATATTCATAAGGCCGTGTTTTTTGCCAGATGATGTACTTGGTATTTAATGATTTAGAACACTTATTCATTTTTTATATACATAATTCAAAGTCCGACTATCTTTCCCTGAAGGCGCACGCTGCTTATAGATGCACAATTCACAACCCAGAAGGAAAGCTATGGGGGAATCCTGGTGGGCAGAGCAGATCGTGTCCAGTCTGTGCACCACACATATACTGTAATCCACTGCATGTCTTCCACACATTCATTTTCACAGGGGTGATATATAGAGATACCTTCAGCTCAGAAAACAAGCTGCTGACCTTCTGAAACTCTGTCCTCCTGTCAGGGTTGTATATTCTCATAGTGAGGATGATTCTTATTTTCCTGCTGATCTCAAGCAATGTACATGCTGTACGGTATGCCTGCTGCTGCCCAATACAAAGATCTCCTCTGAGCAGTTACATATGCACTGACCAGACGAGGACTAAGGGGCTGTTCACGTGACAGACTTTTTGGGCATGCTCAAACGTGAGAGCGACGCTGTCGCAGCGCACAAGCTTTCCCAAGCGCCGATTTTTCAGGATGACAGCTGCACCCCGAGATAAAAACAGTTCAACTTTTGGAACGCTGCAGCCTGCACTGTATGTCATGTGATGAGGAACAGCTAATCACAGCTGGCAGATATCTTTTCTTTCTTCCATAATAATCAGTCTATGATAGATATATGGAGGAGAAGTTAATCATTTTAGTGCAGGGCTACCCAGAGCTTTCTGATTTGTCCCACGGACTATTTTACTTGCTTCACCTTTTCCGTCCAAGAACATCACAACATCCGGTTGCTACTTTAAGGGATTTATGGTGCCTGAAATCATTTTAATTTTGCTTTGTTTAGTTTAGTCAGTGAGGCTTCCTGCTAAATGACCGCAACTTCATCATCCTCATCACAGCAAGCAGGTGCAACAGGAGCGCAACCTCCGAAGCACCTTGGATACCAGGATAAAAGCGGCACGCTTGGTGCTTCCTACATGTTTTTAGATGTGACATATAAACAGCCCCTAAGCTGTCGTACAGGTGGAAATGTAAAAAAAATGAAGCATGCTATATGTGCTACAACAGCAATGTTCTCAGCAGTGCTGGGTAATTACTGTAAAAGAGAGTTTACTGTAACTTTTTTGCTTTTACATAAAGATGCTAAATACAGGATTGGGAGCATTTCTGTTGGCTCTCAACGGCTCTCAACATGGCGACAGCAAGCCGTGGCTCACAGCTAATGGTGCGAAACAGTGCAAAGAACGGTGAAAGTGCTGGCAGAGATAACAGTGTTTACCTAAGGGGGAACCGGAAGGTGGGCTCTATATTCCTGGACAGTGGGGTTATCAGCAGTAACCACAGTATGAGAGCAGTGCAGAGTGGCGAGCATGAGCTAGCCAGTGGGGCACGGTCACATGCACGAACATTAGGGCTTTCCTGAATACCATTTTTTGGGCTTCGAAGCTTCAGTGAGTAATTTTAAAAGGTAGTTGAAGCTTCGCAGTGCAGCGTGATGTGGAACAGCGCAGCAGGCTGAAATGTTCTTCTGAATGTCTGTCTCCATCTCGTCCTTTTCAGTGCAGGATAGTACTGCTGCTGCACCGCTGTGTACACATGCACCTCTACACACAACAAAAAGCAATATCTGTCTGAGAATAACTAATAATAATTAATGCTGAATATGAATAATGTGGCATTACTCCTTATTTTATGCACTATTTTGGGATTTATAATGTATTATTACTTATTTATATAAAAAACAAATCCTAGAAGAATTGATATACTGATTTGGAGGTTGATTACCATGGGAATGGTTGAAGCTTTCTAAGCATTTGGGTCAGCCCCAACAGACCTGGAGATGTCAACAAAGCAATGAGAAGCTCAAATTATTATACACAGAGCGACTGCTCAGTTAGGCATTACTACTCTCTTCACATGGCAAATATTGTTTCCTGCTACATTAATGCTCTGGATATCAAATGTAGCACCTTTAAATTTTGCTGTGTCGACATGTCACACAATACTTTAACAGGCTTTTCTGACCCAAGACAGTCCAAAAGGATCAGACCTCTGCTTCTCTATCAAATTTCAACTTTGGCCTTCTTGAAAAAATGCTAATCATTACATCTGTCTTTCCTTTAGCTAAAAATAAGACTGCTTCTAAGAGGTTCTGGCCATCTTAATAGACTAATTAACTCAAATCCCAGGAGTACTGTAACAGCCAAACGAAATTAAAAAACAGCTCACACAACACTTTGCATTAGAGCCAGTGACTTAGTATTTTTTCGTTAGTGTGCAATCGTCTGCATGAATATCCCTTTTATAATCTCTTTCTTTTTTTCTCTCAAATACATGTACAAACATGCAAATCTCTGTCACACTCATACTCCCCACCCCAGCGCGATAGTTTTTCACTTTTCACGCCCTTTCCCCCTTTCCTTTAGAGACAGTAATCCTCAGCTGCAGCACTAATAGCATTAGCAGAGCATATCCAATCCCCTTAGTACCCCGACAGGGAGCACAGAGCTCAGACCTACACTGAGACAGACACTCTGGGGAACTACGCTACCCATACTGCCTTAGGAAATCCATGTACGTTGCTCAGCTTATCATTGATTAAAGTAAACTTAAACAAAGATGAAATAAAGAGCAAAAAAACATGCATTGCGTTAACACAGAGACACTGAGATGTAGTTACTGCAGAGTGCTTTTTGTAGGGAGTACTATGAGAAAAGCTCTGCGTAAGTGTGTGACAAGACTTGTGGAGAATATGTAAGGTCATCAAAACAGAAAATATTAGTGGTGGGAATCACCAGAGACCCCACGATACCATATTGTCACAATATAATATTATCACAGTACTTATGTCACGATACCATATTATCACGATACAATATTATCATGATACTTAAGTCACAATATGATATTATCAAGATACAATATTATCACGACACTTGAGTCACAATACGATATTGTCACAATACATACGATACGATATCATGATCAGGATATTATCACGGTACTTAAATCACAATTGATACTTAAGTCATAATACGATATCACGATACAATGCTGTCACGATATGATATTAACACAATACTTAAGTCATAATCGGATATAACACGATACAATATTATCATAATACGATATTACCACAATACTATATAATACAATTGTCTTGTCATACTTGTCTGCAATTTTAGACATTTTGCAATATGTTGAGTCATTTCAACTGCAATGCAGTTTGCAGTTGAAATGATGCAGTTTGTCAACATTTGTTTCTCAAGTTGCAGTTTTCACTCTGTTCCTCAGTTTTCTTTTGCTTATCTTGAGGTCAAAGGTCAAGGGACCCCTTTGAAACTGACCATGCCAGTTTGTCCCTACCAAAGTTTAGCATAACTCTGGAGTGTTATTTAGTGTTCTTCCTGCAAGCGCCATTCAGTTTGATTCATTAGGTTTTCTAGTTTCATATGATACTATTATCTTCACTCTAGTTTTACGTCTGAACTCACTACAACCTCTGAAAGACAGAATACAGTTAAAATAAAAGATTAATACTTTACATCCGTGTATCAATAAAATATTGCCACGCAAAATATTGTGATATTATGCTGTATAGATTTTTTTCCCGCACTCTTAGAAAACATGAGCCAAAGCTGCTTCAGTGGAGGCGGTGGGATTTGCAGGTAGTAACAATATGATCACTGCATTCATTTCTTATTGAAAGGCCATGTAGTAGTCTACCTATTATTGCTGCATAATGGCTCATTTTGTGTGAACTGTTCCAGTGTTAGTATAGAAGTAAAATGTGCAGCTATGCGCCTATTTTTATGATCCAATTACATTACTGGAAAAATCAATGTGTATTTGTTAAATTGTAACTCACAGTGACCATAACGAACTTGATACATTTCTGCCATTCACTGTGTCCTACTTCCTGTGTGCATGTGTATGCATGACCACATGCGTTATGAAAAACACATTCAGGAACATGCAAAACATGTTCATGTGTTCTGGATGAGTACACACTGTGAAAAGATGTTAACAGTAACATGATTATTTCAGAATTCACTACAGCCTTGTGGTGTGTTTGCTATCTGCTGCATTGTTCCTGAATTATTCATTTACACACAGAGCTGACGAGCATTTGCATGTAAATGTGTTTGTGTGTGCTGCCTACATGCATGTTGTATGTCTCTGCAAAGATAGATAGATGGATAGATAGATAGATGGATAGATAGACTGGCCGATCGATAGATAGATATTTGTGCAGTCACATCTCTGAATGGTCCATTGGCCCCACATTGCAAACAAACAGTGTTCCCAAACACTGCCTTCTAAGGCAGAGCAACACCAAGCCAACCAGCAGAGGACTTGTCTTCCTCCCTCCCAGCCTCAGCCTGCCAAGCCCTCCGCTTCTTGACTCCATCTCCATCTCTCAGCCATTACCCATTGCTCACAGTGAGTCATTGACTTGAAAACAGGCTGCAGTCTGCCACAGCATCAGCTTAAAAGTAATCACCCTGCTATACAGAGTCAATATTGTTTTTTGTTTTTCTCTTTTTCTGTGAGCGCGAGCAAGAGAGAGACGGAGAAAATTATGTAGGCGCAAGGAAGGAAAGAGGAAGCTACAAAGGATTGAAGGGGGAAGCAGGAAGAAGAAACAGGAGCAGTCGTGTGTCAGGCCTCAGAATGAGCTGTAACCTAATGAGTCTCGATGAAAGCTGACTGTCTGAGCTAACTCATTTCTTTGCTCTGCTAGTCACAGTTCTTAGCTTAATGATGTTTGCTCCAGTCTGCTGATGCCACGGCCAATGCTGGATTGCCTTTTTTTGGTCCTACGTTTTCCTGTGCAGCGACGACCCTCTTCGCCGCTCACATGCATAGAATGCTGAACTTGGCCGAGGCCACACACGGGATGACATCACCCTCACTGCGCGGCAGACATCCCTTTAAGACGTGTTTACAGTGCTTAAACCGCCGGCATGCCTACAGCCCCGCTCGTATAAACACAGAATACGGCCGACCGTGTGCACACTTGTGTGTGTACGCTGTGTTTACACAGAACAGATAGAGAAATATAACCAGAGCAGGAGGTAAAGGCTGCAATCTGTGAGGCTGTGGTTAAATAAAGAAGAAGCAACACGAGGACGATGATGTTCCAGGGAGGTCTTTGTAAAGGGTATCAGAGCTTTTGAGAGGCAAGGTGTAGTGTGTACACAGAGGTGAGGAGGAGGCATGATTCTTGCTCAGGAATGTTGTAAAGCTGTGTGTAGAGTCAGCAGGCCACTGAAAAGGCTTTGGTATTGGAGCTCTGCCAAAGCAGTGATGGGGGAAAAATGACAAAAAGAGAGAAAATGGGCGAATGGGAATAAAAGAAAAGAATAGGATCCATAAAGAGAAATCTCAGGCGCGGTGTCCATTGAGGGGAGTTTTACACTCTCCATAAGAATGCAATCTCAGGTTTAATGAAATCTGCAACGTTCTCTTTGGAACTGAATCAAAACCCTTCGTGCCCTGCTGCACCATTTCTACCATTTCCACTGCAGAGTGCATTCATCTTCGTCCTCTTCATCCTCTTTGTTTCATGCTGCCTATCAGCAACACATCTGTTTCACACGTTTCTGTGAGTTCCTGAGCACATTTCTATACCATCTATCTGAACCAGGTGTGTGTATGTGTGTCTGTGTGTACAACAGAACATATACATTATATGAATCCCACCAGTCAAAGGGAGTATAATTAAAGGCCAATAAAACTGTGATAATAAAATAAACACACTCCAAAATACCACATTATACACACCAATAGGACAAAGGGGTCTAATAAGAATTATTTTTCAGCTTCTCAACTTTTATATCATTGACAAATAAAGATCACCTCATAACGGCTAAATTAATATTCAGAGGTTTAGGTTTTCGATAGAAACATGTCTCAGGAAATGTGAGGGATAGGCTGTTCCCTATGCAGGTATATATGGGAATAGATGTCACAGAGGTTAATTTAGGAGTCAGACAGGAGCCGTTATATAACCATGATGGTAGCAACAGGGTTTTGATGGGAAAAAGCTAATTTGACAGCAAAAGAATTACAGTCTACAGCCATGCAAGAGGCTCTGTGAGGCTGTATTTAGGCACAGCTTTGAGCTAATTGCTACCATTGCTAACTTGATGGTGAAATGCTATAATACATACCATGTTAACACCTTAGTTTAGCATGCTAACATTAGCCAATTATTGCACTAAGGAGAATGTATAGCTGAAGCCGATGGGAATATTATTAGTTTTACAGGTAACACACATCAACCAAAGTAATGGACAATTCATATTTTGACTTCATGGTGGCTCTAGATGAAAAGTTAAAGGACCACCATAGACTGTATATAAGAAGTAGACGTAGTCACCATGACATCACCCATTGGTTTGCAGACTGCCGTTATAAAAGCCTCAAGTTTGGTATTTTGTTTGTCGCCATTGTGGCTTTTTGCAACCAGAGGTGACCTGAGAGAGTGGAGCTAAGGGCAACCGAACACTAAATAAGACATTTTTAGTCAACAAAAAGGTCATAATTAACTTTAATGAACTGAAAACACGCTGTGAAAGGGTTAAAGTGGTAAGATGGTAACATGGACAAATCCCAGACCACGGTACACCGTGGCAGCAACCTGTCAATCAAAAGGAAGCCACGTCCTAAAGCATATCTTGCTTATCATCTATTTGATGGTAAATGGGACCAATACTTATACTTACATCATGCTGTATTGAAGAAGACTTGAAACTAGCAATTGAGACCATAAACTCATGTTACTGAGGGTATAAATCAAGTGAGGTGTAGACTCATTTTCTCATAGACTTCTATACAATCAGACTTCCTTTTGCATCCAGAGGAGTCGCCCCTGCTGGCTGTTAGAAAGAAGGCAAGTTTAAGGTGCTTCTACTTTGGTTTAACTTTTCAGGACTATAGGTTGTTCACTGGGACTCTTCTGTGTGGAGTTTGCATGTTCTCCCTGTGTAAGCGTGGGTTTTCTCTGGGTACTCCGGCTTCCTCCCACAGTCCAAAGACATGCAATTTAGGTTAATTGATCACTCTAAATTGCCCATAGGTGTGGCTGTGAGTGTGAATAGTTGTCTGTCTATATGTTGTCTATCTCTATGTGCCCTGCGATGGACTGGCGACCTGTCCAGGGTGTACCCTGCCTTCGCTCAATGCCAGTTGGGATCGGCTCCAGCCCCCCCGTGACCACTAACGGGATAAGCAGTTGATGATGGATGGATGGATGGATGGATGGATGGAGGGAGGTTGCTCATTGGGGATCACCAAAGTTATCACAGTTCGTCCTGACCACATGGCAACAAAGTAAGAAGGTCATAAAGTGATTAGGATTCATGGGGAACATGAATCTCAGTTTCAAATTTCACGGCAACTAGTTGTCATGATATTTGACTACGGGCCAAATGGTTGCACTAAAGGGAAAAGTCAGAGGACCGCCTACGTCGGTAGGATTCATCCTCTGACCACCACACTTGTTTGTACAAATGTCAATCCATCCTGTAGTTGTTGAGATATTCTTGACCAGAGTGGTGGACCAACCAACATTGCCATCTCTGGCTAAACATGTGGAAATATGTGAATTTAAAGCACAGGCTTCTATGAAAAGACAAGGAGCACTTTGAATTACAAGGCAAATGAAGAACTGTGCGGCAAGAGAAGAAAAAACAGAGTCTATGCAGGTTCAAAAATCCAATTTAGATTCATGCCCCCACATAATCCAAGGACAGTGAGTCAGCCAACCAATATCCGTGGCGCTGAAACCTGAGCCGCCATGAGACAAGCAGAAAACTGTGAGGTCACTGGACGGGACCTCCGGTCCGTCCACCTGCTGAGACGGGCGATGAATGGAAACAGAGGATGAGAGATGGGAGAAACAGCTTTCCTCTGTCCAGCACTGATGTTGTTTGTGTTGTTTTTGTTTTCTTTGACTGTGTGCAGCGGAGCACGAAGTTGAGACATTAGTATCATGCCATTCAAAATCACCACCTGGGGAGGAGTGAGTGAGGAGAGGAAGGCAGAGCGACTGACCAACGAGGAAGAAAGGAGAGAGCAGAGACATGAGGATGAGGAAGCTCTGGATCAGGTGCATGGACCACCACACGCACAAATACAGGCCAACATACACACACAGGCATGCATGCATTATAAACTGTATCTAGCAGTATTTATGCTACAGATTTCTCCATGTGAGAAAACAACAGGATGACCATGACCACAGAACAAACATTTAAACTCAAGCACCTCCAAACACAACCTCTTTATTTCCTCTCTTTATTTTCTTAAAACCAACCAGACTGAGAAAAATTCCTGTGGGTGTGTTATTTCAAAGAACTGTTGACCATTTTAACAATGACTGGCAAAGTCAGTCCTGTCCGTTGGTGCCAAGACACACAAGCCAGGAAGTCAAACACCCCTCAGGAAAACATATTCTCCACCTCTGACACTGAAACATACATATATACATATACAGAGAGTAGTGCTGTCAAAGTTAACATGATAATGGGGCACTGTTATAGCCTACTTGGTAGAGCAGGTGCCCCATGTACCAAGGTTTAGTCCTTGTTGCGGCAGACCTGGGTTTGAATCCAGCTTGTAGCCCTTTGCTGCATGTCATCCTCTCTGTCTCCCCCTTTAACACTGTTGCTGTAAATAAAAAAGGGAAACACCCTCTCCAAAAAAATAATATTAAAAAAAAGTTAACATGATAATAACGCCTAAATGTAAATTTGTTTTAATGCCATTAATTTCTTTAATGCATTAATACAACTTGCGACTTTTAGGCTGCAGCGGTCTCAGTTTTGAAGCTAGAAGTGCTGCTGGCACGATATGAAACTAGAAAACCTAGTATGACACGAAGGAGGCTAACTAACACTCCAAACTTGTGCTACATTTTGGCAAGGAAAAACTGTCATTGCTATTTTCATAGGGGTCCCTTGACCTTTGACCTCAAGATATGTGAAAGAAAATAGGTTCTATGGGTACCCACAAGTCTTACAGACATGCCCACTTTGTGATAATCACACACAGTTTGGATCAAGTCATACTCAAGTCAGCACACTGACAGCTGTTCTTGCCTGTTGTGCTGCAGTTTGTCATGTTATGATTTGAGCATATTTGTTATGCTAAATGCAGAACCTGTGAGGGTTTGTGGACAATATTTGCCATTATTTTGTGTTATTAATTGATTTCCAGTTATAAATAAACTAAATAAATTTGCATAAAGCAGAATATTTGCCTACTCCCATGTTGAGTTGAGTATTAAATACTTGACAAATCTCCCTTTAAGTTACATTTTGAACAGATAAAAAATGTATGATTAATTAGCGATAAATCTTGATTAACTATGGACAATCATGCCATTAATTGCTAATTGCTAACTAAGTATTTTCACTGATTGAAAGCCCTACTTGTTTGGTCTATAAAATATAAGAAAATTATGAAAAATATCAAGCAGTGTTTCCCAAATCCCAAAATGGTGTCCACCTGTTGTAGAGGAGTAAAGAAAACCAGGAAATATTCAATCAGAGAATTTTCATCCCTCAAGATATTTAGACTTTGTCAGGGGTTTAGTATTATTATTAGATTATATTTTGTCGACTCAGCTAACTACTTTTGTGTCAAATCATCTTTTTATCTTGCCAAATTGAGAGTGAAAAACATCCAAATGATGTCACTGCTGCTTAATGCATTGTTTTTCTCCAGACGCCTGTTGCAAACTCTCTTTTCTTGAGCACAGAGACGGATCCCAGTGACGTCCCAGTCCCCTGACACCTTGTGACACCAATTAGGAGGCTGCGGATATGACAAGCCATTGGTCCAAACGCTGTAACTGACAAAAAGAAAGAAAAAAAAAAAACTCAAGCTGTGTTACTTTGTGTCTGATATTATAGGGAGATGGGAGGGAGCAAAATGGAGACAAGTCAAGAGAATTACAACAATGAGGAGAGGGGGGAGGGAGTTAAAAGAGCGACAAAAGGGGAGTAAAACGGCTGATGTCAGTGTTGCAAAGGGAAGTTTTCTGTCATCGGCCCACGCTTGACTGTCAACTGACAGAGCTGCCGATTCAGGTCTCGCAGAAGAGGAGTGACAAGAGAGCTGATGTGCTGCTTAGAGTGCTTGGAAAACTGAGATGTAAAGAGTACTTCCCCCCGTTGCTGTTTAGAGCAATGTACAGTATTTTACAATCCCCACAGAGGTTTACAAGGTGTTCACTGCCTGTACTACCCTTACTAAACCATTTCAATGTGTTTTACATAATATAGTCTGTTTTACGGCTCCCAGGTTCCCCCACAGCAACGCTATGATGTCATCAAGTCAAGACACAGAACAGGAGGGCCATTATTTTCTGTGCTGTGCGGTAATGTTCACATCTGTAAAACCTGTAATTCCGGTAATGAAACAAGGGAAGACTTTGAGAAGGCCCTGAAGTGTGTGTACGTGTGCTTGGAAAACAACTCCTGCAAAAGAAAATGCACAACTGCCACCTGCTGAAATGAATGGTAGCGATTCACGTGAACTCCAACCAGGACGCAAACTGGCAAATCACACACAGATGTTGCAGTGGGGAGCGCACCCCCACGTGTCACACAGCTGCCAGTTTAATGCGGGAAACAAGATTCATAACTTGTGAAAAAAAAAAAAAAAAAATCCACAAAGAGTCACTCAAGCTACCGTTTAGGAAAATTAAAAGCAGGCAGCTGCTTACTGACTGTCCACTATACGGAAAAGTATCCGCCATGCATTATTCAGAGCAGCATTAACGCAGAGATTTTGTACGAACGTCACACCCGAATGTAAAGCCACAGCATTGACATTAGTTGTGCTTGACTGACCCTGAGAGCTGACTATCAGAGGCTGAAGAGAAAACATGGCAGGGTTGGATATTAGATCCAGCCAAGGCCAGGAAGTCTTAGCTCTGCAACGTGTCCAGTGACTAGCGTAGCGATTAGCTGACGGTTAGCTGACCTGACGGTGGTTTTGAATTTATAAGTCCCAGTAGGCAGCGGAGGCAATCATATCAGTAACGCTGAGAAGGCCTGACACAGCATACACCAGCAGCATGTGTAAAACAAGCCTCTGGAGCTGCCGTGACTGAAAATGAAATAGATCCACAGCAGGGCAAAGAATACAAAGAGATATGTAGGAGGCACAGGGTTCAAACTGAGGGGGGAAGAAGGACCCAGCTAGGCCACCTATAGGACTTAACATAGTGGAATGTGGGGCGTCCTGCCTAGTTAATTACATTTACTGTTATAACTAATGCCCCAACATGACTTGGTTATATTACCTTGTCAGTACCTTGTGGGGGGGGGGGGGGGGGGGGGTACTGTATATAAGGAATAATGTACAGCTAGGGTCATTGTTGTGAAGTAAACCCCAGCGATGCCGCACCACAATTTGAAACCCCGGGGTCAATAAATCGATACAATTAGTCGTCCAGAGTCCGAGATCAGAACTGCGTCTGCGTTGTTTTCAAGATCACGCCCTGCTCCGACACAACATCACTTGCAGATTTTATTCAAAGGGTGCAAATAATCTGGCATGCTGTAATTTATAATACTTTGTGGTTTATAGGGAATCTATAAACCAGCTGTTCCCAACCTTTTCCTTAACGGACCCTTTTTCTGTGACCGAGTAAACTGACAACCCCTGACTATTATGTATTCGATTCAATACCTAACAATAACAGTACAGAACAACTGATAAACTGTACAATTAACCCAAATAGTGAATGCAGTAACTGCAGGAAGTTTGTGAAAATGAGTGATCTGGATGATTTGGACCAGATTATTTCCTGTGAATATTGCATCAGAGATGAGTTTACCTGTTATTTTTTAGTAGTTTTAACACAATTTTCTGTTTGTATTTATATATATTTTTTTCATGTTTTGTAATTTTTAACAATCATACTATAAACTTTGATTTTGACAAATTTGTTCTAACTGACACTTGGCCATTGTTTGATCAGCTCCTAACTAATTTTTGCTGTTAACATACTTCTAATGTAGGACCAGGCTGTTTAACAGAGGGAAGGCACCTTGCCCATGACTTTTTTGAAATTTATGTCTGAAATGATAATATCAACATTAAAAATTTCATTTAGTTTTCTTCACAGACATGAAGGAAATGCTTAAGGTATGCTTAAGTTAATAAGTATATTATAAGTATATTATTTCTTATATAAATAATGAAGCTTTGGTGACCCCAAATGTCAGAAAAGGTCGAGACCCTTTGTTTGGGAACCAGCATTATAAATCACAAACTGCTATTTTGAGTTCAGAGTTATCCCAGAAATGTTGCTTTGTATGACAGTTACTTCCTTCATTAGGTTTTACTTTGTTTCTGCAGTAGTCAGGAGGAAAGAGAGGAAGGGGGACTTAATTTGACAGTGTCTCTGACACAAATAAAACAGCATGAGCCTAACTGCTTCTCTCACTGAAGTGAAACTATAAATTGGACTTTAAAAAAAGCATGTTTGTGCATTTCCCACAACTAATGATCATGTTTCACTGGGACAGAGTGACCATCTCATGAAAACAACAAGGACTGTTTCAGGGCTTTTGAGCACATTTTTAGACCAGTTTGCATAACCGGTCTGGGCTTATGACCTCAAGAAAGATACGGGAGCAGAAGAAGCCCTCAGTCTCACCCCTGTCTGAGCATGGCTGCTGCTCAGAAAAACACTGGATGAATTATTGAAACGCCCTCCGACTGGAGCCTATGAGAATATAGTGGAATTTGAAGTTTGGAGGAAAATGAAGGAGACAGGCTAGAAGAAGTGCGAGAAAGAAGGTGGACTGATCATAAAGGTAGTGAGGAGACTATGGGGAGACAGAAATCTAAAAATAATAAAAAATAAAAAAAGAGCAGAGGAGAGAGCTTGAGGACTTTGTGCTGCACTTACGACTTTTGGACAACAACTTTAGCACAATGCAGTAAAAAAGATGCTGCCCCTCACTTTCTCTGCCTCCGTCTCATGTGATCCGCACTAAAACACCCATAAGCCCGCTCTACATCCACTTTGATCCAATTAGCTCACTGTCAAATGTGAACCACGTTGATAATTAGTGCAGAGCTGTAGTGATAAAGCTGTAAGTGTGTCACCCTCCAGAACTGGGACACTTTACGCTACAGGGGGGCGTAACAGGAGCGCTCACTCACAGCATGAGACACTCGCATCATGTATTAACATGACAGTCAAGTTAAAATAACACCTACATAGTACTGTTAAGTTATTCTTGTTTTATCAGCAGAATTGATATTTGGTGTTTCTTTTAGGTCATTCATTTAGGTCGCCTCTCTCTCTCTCTCTCGCTCTCTGTTTCATTCATGTGTGCACATCAGGGTACATTTGGGACAAATTGCCCATCTAAGGAGGAGAGGAGGAATGAGCGAAACTAGCAGATACAGTCCATCACCTTTTCATTTCTTCATTTCACTCACAGGCACGCCAACATGTGCACACACACACACACACACACACACACACACACACACACGACGATGTGATGTAATGTGATGAGGGCACAGTGACATACCGATTGGCACAGCTCCACCCTCTGCTAACTAACTAGTCCATCACAAGCTCCGTCATCTGTTTCACTGGTCCTCATTCTGTCATACTGTTTCCAACTTCATTTCCATTTAACTGGCGACATTTAGGACTCACTCTCAGGCTTTGTCCCCCATTCATCCGCCAGATTGATTCATAACTTTCATACATTATTTCAGTTCATTTGATCTATTTTTAAGGCGTTTTTTGTTGCCATGTAATTTATGAAAATCTATGTTATTTCCCACAAACATGAGACAGGAAACCTGTTGAGTTTAGCCCACTATTTGAGCTTTGGGATAGCACTGCCCTCTGCTGGATTAGATTTGTATCACATGTCTGTAGGGCCCGGGACATGAAATGTGCTGCTGAAATGTGCTATTTATGATGTAAATACAACTCCCATCAATTTCCTGTTCTGGTGGGTCTCGCTTGTATGAGGATTTAGTTTCACGTGTTCATTTTTACCCCTCTCACCTCTAGACAAAAACACAAACAGGTGCCAGGAGACTTTTTTGTTTCTCACTAACTGCAATCTAATTTTAATTAAATGGCACACTTGGGAGGTAGTTTAGTGTAGTGTTTCCCAACCTGACTGTTTTGACCGCTACACGATTTGAGTACTTCTGAGATGAGTAAACGCAGCAAAAAAAAAAAAATTCTGCTACTCAAAACTTTGTCAGATTTTCTTCTACAGCCTTTGCTTTCTCTTCTTATAAATTACTGGCTAATTTTAGTTCATCTGGACTCTTGTTTAAACAAACTAATCCCTTTGGTTGAACCATTCATGAGCGCTTAACATACTGTATGAAACTGGAGGTAAGGTCACACTGGTTTAGAGCACAGTGCAATGCATTGTAGTCATAGCAATGAGCGTATACTGCCAAGAAGTCAATTGGTCATTCCTTTGCAAAATCAGCTCCCAGCAGCAAAGCTACACTTTGGACTGAAAGCGACTACCGGATGCCAGTAAAATGAGAGCAGAGCTGCACAAAAGGAAAACAAATTTATTTCTATTTGATTGTCATATTCTCTTTGCTTCTATACTCTTTGGTCAAACCCACACATGTATACACACACACACACACACACACACACACACACACACACACACACGTTATGGCCCTTTAGTTTTAAGTTAATAAACCTGCTGAAGTCGTGTACCTATTTGCCTGAAATAGAGATATGAAGAAATATGGCACTAGTGAGTGTTAGAGGTCATGACGTACTGGCCAGTATCTGCAGGGCTACCAGTTATTGGAGGTCATATGAAGTCTATAAAAAATATAAGAGCCTGATGACTGGGAGGTTCAAATCCTAAGTGTCTCTCCAGCCCCCAGGCTTCAATTGTTTTTCTCCTCTACCTCCAACACTAATACGGAGTCCTGCTTCTCTGTCTGTCACCAAACACAGGCCAAACTCATATTTAACAGGACAGTCACTGAGAAACCTCTAGAAGCCTCCAATCCATGTGCACAGGCTGGCCACATACAGACATTTAACCTTTTTTTTTTTATTAACCCCATGTGACTCTGATCATCCGTATTTATTCCTGGACCAAATGTATATAATTACATATAATTATATAATTACATATATATATGCTATGCATATACAATACTCACCACCTGCTGCACTTTACTTATTATTGTTACTTATTTATTTTATTGTCAGTTTTCTTCATTGCACCTTCTTTCCTTCATTGCACCTTCTCTTTTACTTTTTATTATACTGTCTTTATCTGTACTGTTGTTGATGCTGCTATGACACCCGAATTTCCCTCCGAGGATTAATAAAGGTTCATCTTATCTTATCTTATCAGTACTTCCTACGCTGAAATTTTGACTTTGTGTGCCACCAGAGGGCACTCTCATTATATAAAATGGCAACTACAAACGGTTCATAGTTTATTGCAGTACAAAATATTAAGTTTTTTTTTTTTTAAATATAAAATTAGATTAATTGTCTGATTCACATACTTGCCAACCTTGGGACCTCAAAAATAGGGAGGATTTCATGAAAATAAGAGTTTCAGGGACTTACTTTACTGCATGTTGGTGCCTTTTTAAATAATGAAAACAACTAGGCCTAAATACTTTTAACTTTTATTTTAATTCTTTGGAAAACCTATATAATATATAATATATATAAAACTATAGAATAATTTGCCCCTCTGGCATGAATCTCAATTCAAACAGATTTTATTCATTCATTCATTTTTTGGCCCTGGTTGAGTATTTATTTCTCTCAGTACTCCATTTATGTCTCTGCCTCAGACTGAAGGCCCTTTCAGACACAATGTGACAACGGCAGCAGCTGCGCTCTGAAATCCATTATTTACAACGGCTTACACAGCTTTTTGCTGCATTGAACTTTTGGCGCTGCACGCTGTGATGGGCGACGAGGGCAGAGGCAAGAATATCTCAAACTACGATGTGTCGCGAGCAGCTTTCTTTTGCCAGGAAGCGACATTTGGTGGCCTATACAGGCTGTACAGTGTCAGAAACAAAACAATAATGAAAAAGGAAAAAAAAAGTGTGAATTGTGATCCAAGAGGAAACCAGGAGAGGACTGTAGAAAAACATGAGTGTCCTGGGGAAACCGGGTTGGCTGGTATATGCTGATTCATCCAAAGGCATCCTCTCTTCGCTCTCCCAGACAGGAAGAATGTGCTGATCTCCGCCATGATAAAGTGAGACGAGACAAGAGGCAAACTTTATTTGCATTTTACAAGTGTAATTATAGAAAACAGAGAAAGTTTGTGTTAAGCTTTAAAAATCAATCAAGAACTCAAAAGGCACGGAAAATATATATATATTACACACCAAAAAGTAATGTTTAACATCTGTGTCCTTAAACCAACCTATCCTTGAGGCACCTCTCAGGTGAAATACACTTAATGGCTGAACCACATAAATCCTGCTGTCTCGACCAGATAGACACAGCCAGCAGAGCTCTGCGTCATGGTCAGAGAATTTTTTTACGGTGGATATTGGACGAACATTTGTTTTGTATAACCTGGAGCAAGACCAGTGCAGTTTTATCTTATCTAACGATTCACAGATGAAAACACTTCATAAAATCAAATCAAATCATATAAACTAAAGGATACGCTAACTAAGGTCAGAATTTAAAATAAGACTTGTGCTATTGCCTCCACTAGAACGAGTCCTAACATTAAAACACAGGAATGCTGAGCGATATCTCTTTATCCCAGAGTATTTATTGAAACAAACCACCGTCAATCTCAGGCTGGGTTTCTTAAGGATACATGTGCCTTCGATTATACCAAGCTTACTGTCTCTGCAGGGCAAAGTGAAACAAAAATAATGATCTACCCTTTGTCTAATCCAACCTTTGCCTCACGTGTCTCTCAGCAGTAGATCATGTGCTTTGCAAAGGGTGTAAGCTGTTTGTTGCCAAAATACTCTGTAGGCTCCCTGTCAGAATAATCATTGTCAAAATGTGTTATGTAACCACAGCAAAGGTGCTTGACACCATACTGTAGATTGAAAATGAAAGTCAACACTGTGGTACTGTTTTGTGAACTGCATATGTGATCCAAAGCAGAGGGAATGAACTTAGTTCCACATTATTGACGCATATCGAATTACAAATGGGAACACTGCAATGTTTTTTTTTTTTCTCACGATAGAAATTATAATTGCTCTAATACTCTTTTCTCATGTGCAAAGAGCATCTGCGGTTTCACTGTTGACTGCTTTTGATCAGCATGTCAAACCACCATGATCATTTTAAAAGGGTTAGAATTACAGTAAAGACGCCTACTGTATGTCTACATGCAGTCCAAAACAGGATCTTGTCTGGGTTACATCTACAGTAGATACACTCCCACACTGCTGAGAGTTGACTAACAATTGCATGAGATTAGTTAAGAAAGCTACATCATCTATTATTAACACAGAAACAGATTTCTCGAATGAGCCAGTACAGGTCTGGAAAACCATAAAATTAGTTGTTAAACTTACCTCTGACTCATCCCTTCATGAATTGAAAAAAATATGGAAGAAGAAAAAGAAGAAGATCAACCTTTATTAGTCCCACAGTGGGGAAATTCAGTTTACACTCTGTTGGGTTTTTTTTTAACTTATACATGGTACATGCAGACCTGAAACACACATACATGCATTAATGGAGAGATGTCAGAGTGAGGGGGCTGCTCCTGACAAGCGCCCCGAGCAGTTGGGGGTTTGGTGCCTTGCTCAGGGGCACCTCGGCAGTGCCCAAGAGGTAAACTGGCACCTCTCCAGCTACCAGTTCACACTCAGTTTTTTGGTCCATGTCGGGACTTGAACCGGTGACCCTCCGGTTCCCAAGCCAACTCCCTACAGACTGAGCTACTGCCGCCCCCAAAAAAATGATGTCTCGTCCCTGGGTGGAATGGAAAGGAAATGTTGTCCATGCACTGAATCACCACTTTATATCCAGGGTGTAAGAAAATATCAATACACGAGTATTTCAATATTATGTTGCACACTACCATATAAATTCTCCAAACATTTTTAATTAACTCTTAAACTCTTAAAAATCTGATGGCCCGCCATCAGGCCCAGCCGCTCTTCTGTGTTTTGGAGGTTTTGGAGTGCTCTGTTTTGAAACTAGAGTGAAGGTAATGGCATATATAGCATATGGCATATGAAACTTGAAAACCTAAGGAATCCATTGGTACCAACTCTCTCATACTACTCTGAGAGGAGGCTAAACAACGCTGCGAAGTTACTCTCAATTTTGACGAGGAAAAACTGTCATGACCACTTTTCAATGGGTCCCTTGACTTCTGATCTCAAGAGTCTGTGAGAAAGGGTGCCCCTCCCTTTTACAGACATGCCCACTTTATGATAATCACATGCAGTTTGGGGCAAAATCATGCAGTTTTTTCAATAAGGTATGAAGTTATTTCTAAATTCTGATGTCTTCTTTATACGATGACAGTTTTCCAAAGTAAAACTTTAAAAATCACAGGATCACCTTGCTTACAGTACTGCAATATATCACAATATATTGTTATCATGATAAATATCGTAACATCAGATTCTTGCCAATACATAGCCCTACTTTATTTTAGTCACTTTATCTAGCCTATTATATCCCATTACAAGGCAATGATAAAGAAAGATGTTTCTTTTTTTTTTTTTTACTGTAGCTTGCTCTTAAATAGCAACTAAAAGAAGCTCTTGAAAAAAAAGCAATTCAATTTATATTGAATCCACTCAGCCATATATTTAAGATGATTTATTAATATGGATTATAACTGCAGTTTAAAATGCTGTGCTACTTGCAGCCATTGAGTAGTGGATGTATTACATATGGTCTTAATAATATAAGGCCAACTTCTAAACCTTGTTGAAAAGACAAAGTGCTGGAACATCTAGTTCCTGTGTAAAGAGCCAACACTTTGTCAAATTGTTGTTTTAAGCCTGGGCCTAGTTCCATTTTTTCTGCACATTTGAATGATCATAGATCGTTTCAGTGCTAAAGATTAATGTCCTGCTCAGTTCATATTCTTAAAGGGCCAGTGTGTTGGATTTGGGGGGGGGGGGGGGTTATTGGCAGAAATGGAATACAGTATTCATAAATATGTTTTCATTAGTGTATAATCACTTCAAACTAAGAATTGTTGTGTTTTCTGTAGCTTAGAATGAGCCCTTCATATCAAAGAGATGGATCTGCCATGTTTCTACAAGTAGCCTAAACAGTGGCTCTAAAGAGCAGCTTTGGCATTTTTACATTACCTGAAGGCCACCAGCATGCTTGGAAAGGGAGGGGTGAGCAGAGGGGTATTCACTTGGTTACAATCTGCAACCTCACTGCTAGATATCACTAAATCTTACAGTACAAACACTGGATGTTTAAGTAAAGCAGTTGATACTCACACAGCACTTTACACACTGCAGTCATGCTTTATGTGAAGTCATGGGGTTCCTGAGGTACAAACAGATATAATACATTTTCAAGCTGACTATAAATCACTGTAAATGGTCATTGTTTGCTTTAAGTAAAGTGAAAAAAATATAAAATCTATGCAAGAACAACACTAAATGTTTTGTTTAATTGGTCATAATAGAAATTGAGCACTCCACTTGTTACAACCACCAGATCCTAGGTCATGTTTGTCTTTTCATTTTTTATTATTATCACTTCCTGTTTTATTTTGAAATCACTAACCTTCCCTCTCATTTCAAATTCACTGCACTTCCTGCCCACATGTCTCCACGCCCCCTGACCTACTTTCCATCAACTCACCTGTGTCTGATCGTCAGTCCCGCCCCTGATTGTGTCCACCTGTGTCTCGTTATTCACTCCCTCACCAGTATATAATGTGTCCTCCCTTCCTCATGTTGCCAGTTCATTGTTGATCCTTCCTGGTGATCCTTGTTCCAGCGATTTTTCCTCGTGTCTGCCTTTTTGAGAATGAATCTCTGCATGTTTTTCGACCCTGCCTTTGCCTACTGTTTTTTGGATCTGGTTGCCTGTTTGACTGCCCTCCTGTTTACCGACCTATGCTTCAGTAAAAACAAATCCTGTGTTTTAGTTTGTTTTAGAGTGTTTTAGTCATGCATCTGAGTCCAGTTCACTTCAGTTCCCTGGTGTTACACCAGTTATACACAACTATTTGATGATGAACACCTGAAAGATAGACATTTACATTTCACTTATGCAATGTTGCCCCAGAAAACTCACTCTAAACACTAAATAGTGTCAAATTAAAGATAATACCTGAAACAACAAATAAACTGAGTAGGGGAAAGGTACTCCAATTTGACACAACTTTAACTTTAACACATTAAAAGTATGTTTATAATGCATCATAGACCTGGGCATCATAGAAAGTGTTACCAAAAGTCAAAATATCATTTTTATGCAGATGACACTATGCTGCATTCCTAAGCCTGTTTCGTAACTATTCCCAAGTCTAACTTCATAACTATCATTAGCTCCATACAAAATGATTCATTCGGTCAAAACTTTCTGACTCGGCTCAAGAGGTGTGGCAACACTGCTACCCAAAATAAATTACAATGGTGCACAGAGTGAATGATTATGAAGAAAATGTGCTGATTTTAAACTAATCTGACATTTAGTGTGAGACATTAAGTGTGAGATCAGAAGAGGAAATAAATCTGTTTGCATTGACTGAAATAAAAAAATGGAACTTTGAAGCACTTGTGGAAATTACCGAGGCTGGAAATAAAATTTTTGAGAGATCACAGGAACAAGTCTTCGTTATCTTGTCTTGCAGACACTGTGATCATCGACCACAGATAAAAAGAAAGAGTATATAAACCCTAGAATTTAGAGAAGTAGACTACTGTCGGGGACACTCCATTGCTCAAAACTAAGAATTGCTTACATTTTGCATCATTTTTCTTTTACATTTACATCTAAATTGGGCTGCACGGTGGTGCAGTGGTTAGTGCTGTTGCCTCACAGCAAGAGGGTCGCAGGTTCAATTCCAGCTTGGGACTCTTCTGTGTGGAGTTTGCATGTTCTCCCCGTGTAAGCGTGGGTTCTCTCCGGGTACTCCGGCTTCCTCCCACAGTCCAAAGACATGCAATTTAGGTTAATTGATTACTCTAAATTGCCCGTAGGTGTGGATGTGAGTGTGAATGGTTGTCTGTCTATATGTTGTCTGTCTCTATGTGCCCTGCGATGGACTGGCGACCTGTCCAGGGTGAACCCCGCCTTCACCCAATGCCAGCTGGGATCGGCTCCAGCCCCCCCACGACCCCTAACGGGATAAGCGGTTGACGATGGATGGACGATGGATGGATTTACATCTAAATTGTAAATTTACATCTAAATTGTAAATTTTAAATTTTAAATTAAATTGTAAATTTGCCCCATTGGGGGATCAATAAAAAACTATTCTATTCTACCGTTATTCTCTAATACGCAAGCAAAGAAAAAAAATGTTGGAAGAAAAAAGGTAATTGTCTTTTTGTTCGTTTTTAGAAATGCAGATTTCCATTTTTGCTTCAGACAGACAGATTCTTCAACTCTCAGATAGCACATTCTGTAAACTGTAGGCATGCCTAGCTAAGCCTGTTCTTTATCTCATTATAAAAGGGTTAGCATCAAAATATGTCCTCAGATAAGTAAAAACAATGTGATTGCACTCCTTTGGTGGCAGAGTTGAACTCACTGACAGTGAACACATGAATGGTGCTCAGATTAAAAACACAATTTTGTAAAAATCTGAAACGTGAAATTGTTTAGGTGGTGCATTCTTCTTCTAGAGATTAAATGAAACCATAAACTTGATTTCAAAAATAAATGCAAAAGTTTGAAATAACTTCAAATAATAACCCGTTATGTGTCACTGTTTTTTATGTTCTTGGATGGGATGTAACTGAAAGATAAGTTTCCTTGGGATTAATAAAGTTAATCTATCTATCTATCTATCTATCTAACTGTTGGGACAGCCGGTAAGTGGTTAAATTTGGTTGAAAAGCTAAAATGTTTTTTGTACATTTAGCTAATGCATGACCCTCGTTTCAATGGCATTTCAGTGAGCACAAACACAAGCCATATTTAATCTAGCTGGAGTGCCAGGTAACCAGACAAAGCGAGGGTGTGCAGTTATAGAGTAACCTATCAAGTCTTCTATAAAGATTTGTTTGGTTTACATTATGTTTCCATATTTAATATGCAAATACTGACAATCAAACTGCCTGTATGTGTACTCAGCCATGTCATATTAAAGGCTCCAGTACCCTCAGTACACGGTGTTTACTGTTTCCACTGTACAGATAGTGGCTGCACCTGCTCATGGTTGCACTCCTTATTCTCACGTTACCAGCAACTACTAGAACGACTACAGCATGGTAAGTCTTGTACTAACATGCACAATATTACTATTGTGCTGAATGTGTTTGGCTCTGAAGCTAAAAGTAGTTTGTATTGAAGCTGTTATTGTAAATCATTCATACAGTTCAAATTTCCAAATTGTAAGAGCTTTTTATCATAACTCATTGTTTCCTCATCCCTCCCTTCCCCACTTATTGTCCTCTGCTCCTTCTGTTCTCTTCATCTTCTCTCCAGGTGCTCAACTGTACAGAGATCGATGACGTGCTGGAGAGGTACTACCTGTCGCCGTCTTATGCCATTGAGTTCTGCATTGGTTTCCCTGGCAACCTTTTGGTTGTACTTGGCTACATATTTTGTTTGCCAGAGTGGCAGAGCTGCAATATTTACCTCTTCAGCCTGGCAGTCTCCGACCTTATTTTCCTTTGCACACTGCCACGCCTCTCGTACCTCTATGCAAATGACCAATCAGAGACCAGTCCCCATGCTTGCATTATCAACCGCTATGTCCTGCATGTCAATCTTTACTCTTCCATCCTGTTTATGGTTTGGCTTAGCATGGATCGCTTCCTGCTCATAAGACATCCAACACGGAACCACTACCTGCTGAGGCCACGAGCAGCCCTGATCGTGACAGGGCTGAGCTGGCTCGCCGTCAATGTGGAAGTCGCTCCAATGATATCGCTGATGGTCCATGACCTTCAGAGCGGAAACTGGAGTCGCTGCAAGGATTTTGCCAGCCTGAAAGGGCACATCGATACGCTGGGCTACAGCCTGGGGTTAACCCTGACTGGTTACATTCTCCCTCTACTTGGACTTTGTGGTTTCTCCTACCAAATCGCACATCTGCTTTGCGTCCAGGAAAGAGCTGTACAGCGCAGGACAACATCGTACAAGCGGCCTCTTAGGTTTGCTGCATTGGCTGCAGTCATGTTTCTGGTTCTCTACACCCCCTACCACGTGCTGAGAAATGTCAGAATAGCATCTCGGCAGGCCTGGGCAGGGGTGCAGCTGTGTACAAGGATGTACATTGAGGGCCTGTACATCATGACCCGACCGTTGGCCTTCATGCACAGCGTCATCAACCCTGTCTTCTACTTCCTCATGGGTGACAAATTCAGAGATCTCCTATTGGCTAAGCTAAGAAAGCTGTTCAGAAGGACAGCGCGGCAAAGAGAACCAGTCTGACGAAATTCAACACAATGATGCACACATCAACACACCCAAACATGTGAATCAGCTCTGTCTTTACTTGTATTTTGTTAAAAGTTTTATGCTTTTCATTATTTTTGTTGTATTTTGATTTGTCTAATATTATTAATGTTGCATGACATCTTTGGTCTTTTGTGACATCTATTGGTGAAATAAAATTATCTGTACTTATATAACTATTTTTGTTACATTTGCACTAAAGTCAACATTGTACTATAATACTAACACTATAACTAGACAGCCTAAGGAATTCATTGGTATCAAGTAGGCCATACTTATGTGTTGCAAAGGAGGTTAAATAACGCTCCAAACTAAATTTTGGTGAGGAAAAACTGGCATGTACATTTTCAAAAGGGTCCCTTGACCTCTGACCTCAGGATTTGTGAATGAAAATGGGTTTTATGGGTACCCACAAGTCTCCCCTTTACAGACATGCCCCCTTCATGATAATCACATGCAGTTTGGGTCATAGTCATAGTCAAGTCAGAACACTGACACACTGACAGCTGTTGTTGCCTGTTGGGCTGCAGTTTGCCGTTTTATGATTTGAGCATTTCTTATGCTAAATGCAGTACCTGTGATGGTTTTTGGACAATATTTGTCATTGTTTTGTGCTGTTAATACTATATTATTTGTATTTCTGGGCTTCAGCACCACAAGTCAGTATTTCAGAATTACATTACAGCACAAGCAATACCAAAAGGTAAAAATGAGGGGTACCCTCATGGTTTATGATGCAAAGGATATAACAGCAAAATCTCCAGTTAATAATTGTCAGATCGCCCTGTTATTGTCACTCTTTAAGTGTATGCAGGAGGTGACAGAGAGCCTAGATACTAAATATCAATTAAGTACATTTTCGTCATTCACATAACAATCCATTCCATATTGGATGACTGAATATGTGGTACTTTTACACTTTTAATCATTGCCAATAGCAATATTAATAAAATCCCTATGAAACTCAACCCTAACCAAAAGTTTTGGATTTGATGGATTTTTCCTAGAGCTTTTCCTGTGTGATGTGAAACTTGTATAGTTAGGTTTCTATATTTCTGAGCACTTCATCTGTTTTGTTTTAATCCTCAGCTCTCTATGTCTTTCCTATCTGTATCTTTTGAAATGGGATATTCTACAACTCAAACACTGGAAAAAGTGTATTTGTTATCCTTAACACATACTAAACAAGGATGATCCTGAAAATCTGTCAAGGAAAACAGTTTCATGATTTGATCTCTGTTGACTTTGGTTCTCATGGACTTAAGTAACCCCAGCTTGCTGAGTTATGAAGCGCCTTACATTGTGACCTGTTCAGCTGAGTTATCAGCATGATTTTCATTTTCATTCCGAGAAGCTTCTCCTTGTTTTAGATAACCAAGGTTTATTGTGCAATTTCCTGAGTAGTTTCACGGTCTTAGAATAGAGAATCGAAGGCTTTAGATTTGGCTGATGAGTAAGCAGTACATATCCCATCACTGTATCATAGTACAGTGTGTAGCATTCATTTTATTTGTGTGAATTTATGCACTTGACAAGTATGCATGTGTAATAGTGTCCACCTAGAGACGCTTACTTTGAGTTCCCACACACCCAAAAACACAAACTTCACCTCACCATTACAAGAGTACATTATCTCCTCCTTTTTCCTCTTGTCTTTCACATTCAGGGTCAACACTAAACAAAAGTCAAACAAAAAAATCTGAGGAACAAAAAGTGTTTTTTTTCCATTTCTTCTTTCTCTCTCTCCTGAATCACATTGATGACTCAGGAGTCTGGACCTCCAATAACACAATCATTCCCGTCTTCGTCGACTGTAGAAATGTTGTTGCAGTATGGAAAATACTGAATCACGCTCTTGTTTTGACCCAAAACATGTTTTTTTTTCCAAGCAGCAACATCCGGGCTCATACATTTTAATAGGCTACAAGCCAGGTATTATTTTCTGTAGGCCTATATGGCAAGAATATTTAATTATACCTTTCTCAGTTATCTTATCTCAGTCAAATGATTAAGTACAAGTAGGCCTGGGACTTTTCTGTATATTTGTCAGTACAAGCCAAGTATACTTATATATAATTTTGTTAAGTATATCTCTGATGGCTCCAAAAGGGAGTCAATCCCCATAGATCCCCGTGTTAAAATGTCCAACTTTATGGCAGAAACAAATACGTTTACAGCCTGGCACAAAGAACAGGTTTGGTCTCTATAGCCAATACCTCCGTTCATGACAACTGTACGGAGATTGAGTTTTTATAAAACTCACCCTTTAATTAAATTAAGTCTTATAGTTAGGCATCATGAGTGTGTTTCCACTTGGAGTGACAGGTGGGTTTGGTACCAGTCACTACGATCCACATATTTGCCCATTTTTAATTAGTCGGGAGTTATGGTGCCTTCAAATGAAACTCATGAGCTTTTATTTACAACATGGGAATTTTGTTTAGTAAAGTTGTGAAGTACACCTCTGCACAGCAACGGCAATATTAATGTTACTGTCGGTGTCTAGAAGCTAGCATTTTAGCAAGCTAGCACGTGGGCAACATAATGAAGGAAATGCAAGGGCATAATGACAGAGGAGAAAGATGAAGCCATTGGGAATATCAACATTTTCCTCACAACTATTACAGAATTACAAATGAAAGCAGAAAAATGAATTTCCATGGCCTCCTCCATTTCTGACGTCAATAAACACGTCGCAGCTCGTGAACTTGGAGCTTTCAGAAACTTTCCACTTACAGACTCGTTCAAGAGGGCGCACATATGGACTCTTATCATGAACACGGTAAACGCGACCCCATTTGAAGGCACCATTAGGCTGTATCGTCACTACCAAGATGCGACGGCTGGAGCCACTTGGAGCTTCACAACGACTCTTAAAAAACCTATGGGTAATGTCACAGAGACAAAATCCATCTTTTTACATGCTTATTTTTTTCCCATAATGTTTGTTTCTATTGCTGGTTGATCTGGTTAAACTAAGACCATTATATATGTGTCTAAAGTTCAGCTCTCATCAAAGCCTCCTCTATTAGACTGTCGGTAGTCTTTGCTACTTATTCAGCCCCTGAATTCCTCAAAGACACTTAACTTCATAGGGTTTTAATATGACAGACAGGATCAGGTGCTTTCTTTTAGCCATGTGTAATCACCGTGCTTGATCCCCCTTTCCATTTACATTAACATCTCTCCTGGAATGTGCAAAGAAAAGAAGCAACAGTGAAATACATGTTGTGTGCTTCAAGTTTCATAATAAAAGCCAGAGGAGTTGTATGGAGACAGAGCCAATCAGAAAAAGCAGCAGGAAAAGTTCACATGAGGATAAATGCAAAAGCTAAAGCTCTATTTTACATTTTGGTAAGATAATTCAATAGCGCAATACAGTTAATTTGGTCATTGGGATGATTACGGCATAACAGGGTGCTTGGTCCTTATAGAGGTTTTTAGGTAGGTTGCTGTATTTTAAACTTGTTTTTTTTTTTTTTTTATTCTGAGCTGAGCTAATGTGGTGATAAAATGTACATCTAAATATACAGCGAGGGTATGTGTAGACACATATGTGGGTATCTCCTTTGCATATCTTGAAAAGTGATTTTCCAATCGACTTAACACTTGGCAGGTGTATAGCTGGGGACCCCGTAGAGTGTGTCGAATTTGGACATGCAACACGTTCAATATTACTTAGCTTTAAATAAACAATCACACAGCGCTCTGTACAGCAGTTAGGACGAGGCTTCAGGGCTCTGCAGACTGAATCCAGCCCGTCTTCTGTAGCGTAGCGCAGTTTAGTGTTTTTGGATCCTGGATATAGCTGGATATGGCCCCTGGCAACCATCATTTCTCATGTGGCCCCCCAGGAAAAATAATTGCCCACCCCTGAGCTAATGCAAAACACGAAGCATAAAGCAGTAGTAAGATGGACCACAGAAATGGACCAACTTCTTAGTTTCAACCATCCAACCTTCATGAATTTTCAGCACTAAGCAGTGCAAAAACTTCACCAATTCTTCCTGCCCGTCGTCCAGTTTGTTTACACCAAAGTCACATTTCATCATGAAAGTTTTTGCAAGATTTTGTTTTTTTTGAGTCAGGACTCTTGTTGTCCATGAATAGAATCTGTTGGTGTGTTTGCTGACCACACTCACCACACACTATATGAACAAAGCTGTCGTTATGCCACTAAAATCTTTTAAGGTGGGTCAGCCATGAGTGAGTTTCTACAGTGTTTCTGACCATAAGTGGCATGACTTGTGTGTGTGTGAGTAACCTGTCATGGCAGGTGTATTGAGGGTCAGTTCAGGGGTGAGTGTGAGATTTTGAGAAAGCAGCAACGACACAGGTTCAAGCTTTCTGTATATTCTGTATTATATATATGTCTGTATATTTTCAGCAAGCACTGCTCTAGTGTGAACAATGAAATGACTTATTATCATTTGACTCAAAATTAATGAAGAAAATAAATTTGCATGAACAGGCTTTGATTTCACATCATTCAGTATTTGAAACTGCCATGGATTATTTTAAAGCCTCAACGTAGTGTTGCACCAAACGAAAGAGAAAATCATGTTACACAAAGTGCATATTGGTATTAGCGGTATGTGCATGCTTTCTCATATTCCTGTGTGTGAACAGAGTAAGTATTTGTGCACTTTCTGTACTCTATGTAGGTATAATCCGTGCAAAACCACTATACATTATTAACAGTTTCAAAGAATCATCTGCCATAATCCATTTCACGTTACTGTTATTAGCCCTCCATAGCAGTGAAGGAATTCGGGAACAGTCCCACCATTTCATCTCCACGAGGATAAGTAAGTGCACATACACATAAAGTACATGCACACACCTTCACACAAGGCACAGTGTAACACATAAATAGACCTCTCTATACTCAGGAGGTGTGAAGTGTTTTGTTTAACGTGTCCTGATAAACGAGGTTGACCTATTTGAATCATCCTTTTGGTATAAATGGTTTGTTCACACTCATGCGTCATCCTCTTTGCTATCCAGAGGAAAAAAAAAAGTTTTTTTCCAAACCCCTTGGATAGAAGGTGTGTAGGTGTGTTTAGTGGTAGATTTGTGGACATAGTCTGCAGTACGTTCGCAGGTTTGAGTCAGTCCACACAGAATATCCTTATAGCATATCATACTGTTCAGTTTCACTGTGTGTACATTGATCTTACATCTATTTCTCAATATCATGTAAGATGACTGGACACTTCTATTCCTCTTTTCCCTCTATTCTAGTACATTACTCTCTTTACACAGTATTTGATTGCATACACACAACTACAACTGATCAGTAGTTAAAGGTCAGTTTATTGACAGAAAACACTGAAATTAAAAAGTCCTCCAAGAGGGAATCCAAACCCAAAAAAAAAAGAAATAATCATATTTACAATTGAGAATGTAGCAGTGCTTATGCAAATGAGACAGGTTATGTCTGACTGTCACTTGGTTAAAAAGTTACACACTCCATGTGATGCTGTGTTTTCTTAGTAAACATGAGGAACTAGTGAAAAAACAAAAAATCAAGCAATAATATGCCTAAATATTACATGAAAGTGACTTTCAGGTTTTTCATATTAACTGTGACTGTTTTTGAACAGTGAGACACTATGAAAATGTTTTGGTAACCTTTACCGCCGTTATCGTTTAGATAGCTGTCCACTTAGACTGTTGTCAGGCTGTTAAAAAGGTGTTATCAGTTCCATAGATGTGGGTCAATAGGGGCCTATTACACCAACTAGTAAGTTTTATCCTCTATTCACATGATAGATCACAGAAAGAAGGTGTGAAAGAATATGACAGCTACAACCGTAGCAATTATGACTAAAGTTAACTGTTTTTTGCCGAAACCTAAAGAAGTTGTAGTATTGCCTAAACCTGTTTTTTTTTTTTTTTTGCCCAAACTTAAAGAAGTTGTAGTTTTGTTGCCTAAACCTAAAGAAGTGTTTGTGTTCAAAATGTGACATTTGATTCCATTGTACACCATGTTAGAAAATGTTGCTTTTAAGTTTCACTTGTACTTTTACAATGTAGTAGGCCCTTAGTGACCCTCATCTACGGTGCTTATAATGACTGATAACACCTATTTCATGGCCTGGTAACAGTCTAATTGGGTGCATGTGCTGGACGATGTTGCTCGCAGACAGAAAGGAGAGACAAATGGTTTCAAGCCACGATTGTTGGGCCTTGGGGGGGAAATAAATGCAACTACATATCCTCCGAGGTTCAGGGACTAAAAGTTGACTGAGGGCTAATAAACTAAAGTCAGAAACAGGCATACAGTGTTGATGCCAGCCATATAATCTTTAAACACACTGTTAATTGTTACAGATTTCATCTTGTACTGACAACATGCTTTAACAACGCAGCCTTTGTGTCATTGCTCACATCCATTACACAAAGGCAGGTCTATATTGGAAGCTATGGTCGTTTATTCATTGTTAATATGTAGAGCGGGCATCACCAAATAACAGGTCTATCCGGACCCGTGATGAATTTCTGATAAATTAATGAGAATAAATAATCTTCATGGAGTGTTGTTTTTTTGATGGAGCGCAGGTGCTGCTAATCCAGTTAATATGGCAATAGCTTAACTCAATTGAGCCAATCAAATTGATTGGTTACCATGTGCAGACAGTTCGCTAGAGAGAACAACGGCGTAAGAGAGATGTGAGGGATGACAGCATGGAGCAACTGTCCTGTTTCTGGCTACAGACTGTGTCTGAGACTGTCTTCCCCAGATCCATTTCTCTCAATAGGAAAGGAAAAAAAAAAAAAAAAAATTATTCAAAAGATTCCATCTTGTTAGCTAGCTATCTAGCACTAGCTATTTTTAAGTATCTAACTTTGAAAATGGACAGTAAATATGGTTGAAATGATATGCACGTGGTTGATTTTATTTAGACATTATGGGGTTTGGACCTTTGCTGGGAGGAAATTTTAGGAACTCCTGATGTAGAAAGTCAAATTTAACAGAAAAAGCTGTTTACTCACACTACAATAAAATCATGCTTGAACAAAGAAGGGGGTAGTACACACACACCTATAAATCTTATTATACTATAATAGGGAACTCACTTGAGACTTGTGTCGTAAATATTAAGGCTCCAAATAAAATGTTGCCCTAATTCCCTCTTGGAAATTGTCCCTCTCTTTGCCATATTTCTACATCATTCTCAGCTAAGCTCAGTCACAAAAAATGTGTGTACACAAGGTGTGAAGAATATTTGGAGGTATGCACATTGTTACAGCATGATCTTTGCTTATAAATGCCATTACGCCTGGAATGTGGCTCAACAAATGTCAGTGTGTACTGTAGCCCTGATGTGCAGCCATTATAAAGAAAATAAGACTTGAAATAATGATTTTGTTAGACTTCTGAAAGTGCGTGGAAATTAGACGATTAGACGCAATTAGATGTTGATGACGATGCCATTCACTCTTCAATTTAAATGATTTGCCACACCAGCAAGCAGCTCACTGTGTAACACATCTGCATCGGTTACACAACTAAGGCTTGTTCTTTCCTCGTGGAAAACAGCATTTAAGAGAATACCACTTGCCAATCTTTGATGCAATATCAGGAACCATTGCGCAGGAGTTTTGGAAACACATCCAAACAATCTCAGGTTTCGGTACGAGCTGCGCTCAGTGTTAACTTTGGCCAAGCTGTGTTAACCTTTCCCCTTTTGCCAAGACTTACACTGGATTTTTAAAACACCAAATGGGATAGCTCAGATTTCTCATGTGGCATGCATTGCTAATTTACTGTATTGGTACTGAAGCAATAGTTATATAAGATCTTATCTTAAGATCAGATAGAGGGTCCTGTGATGGGAAACAAGAATAAGCAGCACCACAAACAGCCAGCCAGCTCAGCTTTCCACCACACAACAACTTTTGTAATATTCCATAGTTTGAGATTTCCCCTCGGATCTCTCTAGATAGTACTGTGTTAGTTGGAACACAAGAACAATCAGTGATTGAGTGATGGTGTCATATGTTTTTTTTTTCTCAAACCAACTTAAGTGAACAAATCAGAGCAATTCTTTCACAATCCTGTTTCCTACTGGTATCTAATCAGGAAAAATCCATGAGTTGAAAAAACAGAAGTCGATATATTTCTCAATATATGTGCAGAAAACCAAAGAAAAAGAAATGAACACCAGATGGGAAAAATTCGCACCTAACCCAACACTGGTGCATTGTGTGGAAGAAAAAAAAACTGGAATGAATATTGATAGTCAAGAGTTTTTTTTACAAGTTTTCCTTGAGCCATTTGATATAGTTGTCTGTCATGCGACGTGCAATCAGGAAGTCAGTTGGCCACACGGTGAACATCAGCCCTCCATGAAATCCTGTGTCATAGTGTTCATGCGTCACCTCAACACCAGCAGCGCGGAGCCGTGTGACGTACATGATCCCGTCATCTCGGAGAACGTCATACTCACATGTCAGAATGTAGGCCTTGGGCAGAGAGCGTAAGGCAGTGTCTGGAACCAGCAGGGGTGATGCCCTCGGGTCAGCAAAAGACCGAGATGGTCCATCCTTCCCGACTGCCTCCCCTCCGGCTCCCTGCACCACAGCAGGAGCGCTATAGTTATATTTTCTATGATATGTTTCTGGCAGAAAGGCGCTCCAGTTGACAAACTTCAGCAGGCTGGAAGACTCAGGATTGTTGTGGGTGTTGGCCATCATGGCTCTGAAAAGAGCCTTGTCGCTGGTGAAGTACTCGCTCCAGAAACGCACCATGAGGGTACGGGGCAGAATGGGCATGTTTTGGTTCTGCTGATAGGAAGGTGTATTCAGATCCAGGGCCTGCAGTACGGGGTAGATGAGTGCTTGGGCCTTCAACTGAACCTGCCGTCCAGGCTCTTTTTGTAACTGTGAAGAGAGACAGACAGAGATTGACATGTATTCAAAGAAAATCCCACTGAATACTTCTCAATCTGATGAAATACTGAATGTGTTTGTCTTCACAGCTGTTGAAAACTCTTAACTCGTGGATGCAGTAAGAGGACTGGATTGATGTGACAGTGCAGCTGTCCTCTACAACATAACTACCTCAACCAGCCCATAAGCCAAAAGAAAACATCTTAAAGCAGCAGTGGGTGGAATTGGAGCAAATCTGATCTTAAAAAGTTATTTTTTTCACTATATCGTGACAGTAGTGTATGAGACAGGTAATCTGAAAAAAATCATGTCTCTCAGTGTCCTCCGGTGCTCCTAATGGCATCTGCAGGATTTCATAAACCAGAGGAAAACAACCAATCAGTGCCGAGCTGTAGCCTGCTGTCTCTGAGCAGCTGTTAGTCACTCACAAACTCTGATCAAACGGTCAAACAAGGCAGCGAAGATCAAATATGAATCAATATTCTGTTAATGGCCTCTTTCTCACTTCAAATGTTTTCAGAAACATCTTGTAGTTACTGTTTAGCTGTAAAATATGAAAGTTTGTGACCCACAGCCATGTTGAGATCAGTTCATGAAATACGAAGCACCGCCAACAAGCCAGAGCAAACTTTCTCATTTTACAGCTAAACAGTAACTACAAGATGTTAATATTCATCATATTTGATCAGCGTTGCCTAGTTTGACAGTTCTATTGGAGTTTGCGAGTGATTGATGGCTGCCTCCGTTGAATGAACAGCCGATAGAAACTCTCTCTCTGAAATGACCTATGATTAGTTAAAGTCTCCCGTTATGGGCTAGATATTTTAAAGCCTGAAAACAGAGCCATGCGGAGGTGCCAACCGCTTGAATTATAATATGCTGAAAGGTTGTTATGGATTTTTCGTGCAATGATGCAAAAAATATTCTGCCTTACTGCAAGTTTAAGCATCTTTTTTGGTTATCTGCACATTAATAAAACAACAACATTAATGTGACTTGTATTCAGGTAAGAAAGTGCTGCAAAAGAATAAAATGTGTTGATATAAGAGCAACTGAACCTTGAAATACTGACACTATCACATTAAAACAGGATATGGAAATAAAATAGGATAGGGTGGATCATGGCATCAATCTAATGACACTGTGCACCAGTAAGTGTGCAGGGATTTTCCTTGAAGCAAACAGATCCCTATCTACCAGCCTGATGTATGACTTATGACGTCAGTGTTGTCTAATAGGTGCCATGAAATCTGCTCCAGAATCTTGTTGGCCTGACAGTGAGGCATGAAACTGGATCAGCTACTCGTCATGGTGTAACACCAGAAGATCTCCATGACAGTCGTCCGTAGGAGGTCGTGCACCTGTTTGCTGGGATGATGAGTGTTCGGGCTTGTGTCAACTGGATTGTGCATGACAAGGCCCATCACCTGGAACGGGCCATCAGATGGTAATGGTAACTATTGCCAATTGCACTGCTGAAAATTTCTAGTTATTTTTATTTTTTTTTCTTTCTTGATCTGATTACCGATACATTTGATGAAAATGAATTACAATTTTAAAATAAATTTCAAAATAAAGAACAATATACTACCATGCAGATGTGCACACATGACAACACTTCATAATACAAGTCTCACACAATGGTCTCTAACGGCAGTCAATACAAATGCTTTCACTGGGCAGAAATTTGGCCATTATTTAGTATGTAAATCAAAAAAGGGGAACAGCATCACAGCACAGTGAAAGTGGGCCTTACAGCTATGAAAGTGCATGTGAAGTGTCATTAGCAAATATTACAAGTCATTAGCCCACATTTAAATGCTCATAACGTTTATGTCTGCAGCCAGAGACACAGTCAGATGCTAGGATGTAGTTTCACTTGAAGCGACTTTAGTTCTGTACTTAAAACAAATCAGCATATATTCCCACTCTAAAGTAGGCCTACATTTGTTTCTTTGCTGCCAGTAACTTCTCTTCTTGCTGCAGCAGGTACCTACAATGAGAGAGGAAGAATACCTCTTCTTCTCCAAACAGGAGACTCGTGGGTACCTCTAGAACCTGTTTTCATTCACATATCTTGAGGTCAGAGGTCAAGGGACCCCTTTGAAAATGGTCATGCCAGTTTTTCATTGCCAAAATTTAAGTTTGTAGTTGTGGAGCATTATTTAACCTCACAACAAGTGAGTATGAGATGGTTGGTACCAATGGATTCCTTGGGTTTTCTACTTGCCGATGATAGTATCTTTACTGCTTAGCTTTTGCAAGTTGCATTAATGCCTAAAGAAATTAGTGCCGTTGAAATTAATTTGCATTAATGTGTTATTATCCCATTAACTTTGACAGCTCTAGTTTAAATAAAAGTTCTCTTATTGACATTTCTTTTCTCGTCTGTATTTGCAAAATTTGGTTTTGATATAATCCAAATGTCACAGAAAGTTAAAATACTTAAATATTGTGATACTTGGATTAGGTTACTGACTACTTTTTAACAGTTTACTCGTAATTGTAACAGAATACATTTTTTTTATTGTACGTGCACCTCTGACACATCGTATTTTTTTTACATTGTATTTTTGTATATTGTTCTCCTGGTGTAATTTGAAATGGCCAGATCCCCGTGGTCACTGTTATAAATAGTGTCCTGAATGTTATGTTATGACACAGTACAGTATAAACAATTATAACAGTGTTATTATAAATGAATAGGAATCACAGAAACTAGCTTAAAATCAATGTAATTACCTGCTGGATAGTTAAAACAAAGTCATATGAGGTTATGAAAGAGGTCACCATTGGTCACCTCAGCACAGAGCATGTGTTCCTTTTGTTCAGGATAAAACAGTACTATTTATCTTAAACTGGCTCATTAACCTTGCCTCACGTCACCTCTTCACAGAGTTATTTTTCCATGTGTGAACCAGAAACATAGAGCTCACACTAGAAAGAAAAAAAAAACAAAAAACAAACAGATTCACTACCTGCTGGGAGACAGCAGCTGCCAGGTTCCCCCCAGCACTATCCCCAGACACAGCAATGCGTCCTGGGTCCACAGAGTACTGGGCTAGCACCCCCTTCTGGAGGAAGCGTTTGACCACACGGTACACGTCCTCATATGGGACAGGGAAGTGGTGAGCGGGGGCAAGTCGGTACCTGAAAAAGCAGAAATGTGCAGGTTAAAGCCAGAGCGTAAATAAACGTGAGTGTTAAAGGTCATGTGCACAGACAACATTTTGAGCTACGGAAAAATAAAGATGATGACATTTCCAAGGGGATTATCAGATCATCAGATCAGGGGTGAATGTACCTTAGTTTTTTTCTCAAATTACTACTTTACACATTTACAAGCAGTTGTTTTACAAATCAGCTTTCTCACTTCATCTGCCCATGTTTTGGGAAAAGAAATAAATGCATTAAAAATAACTTAGCATAGTTTGATTTGCAGTTTTATTAAACACTTCTATTTTCTATTTTAGATAGATAAAAAGTCATATTAACCGCAAGGAGTAACACCCTGATTGTTTCAAATAAATACCTCAAATCCTGCCGCCATAGAGCGTCGCATCAACTGCATACATAATACATACATTCACTAAACTGTGGTTCAATCTATAAGCCAAATGTTACATGTGGCTGACCCTGAGATTAGGAAATGCTATAATAACTCATTGAACTCTTGATAAATTGCAGACAGGAATTTGAATGAAGCAGATAAGGCAGTACCCCCACACACCACACACCAATACATGGATCCACTCCACCTGCCACTGTCAAATACTGAATGTCAACAACCACGTTATACACACACAGATGAAAGAACTAAGTACTGGTCTTTCACCTAATGTAACTGTTGATTGCTAAAGCTGACAAGCTGTGAGTGTAATATGTCTGTCTCTAGCTGTGAGAAGTGAATCAGTGGATACTGGCAAAATAAAGTTTCAGAACTGAGAGTCAGAGTTGGAGCCGGACGTGCCAAAGAACAACAATGAGTTTAGCTGTGACAAGGAAAGGCCTGGCCAGACCAGAATGAAAACCTGTTAGCCTCACTCTAATGCATCCATCTAGCCTGTGACTAATGAGGGAGGACAGGCATGTATGATAACAGAAAACTATGTGCGAGTGGCTGAGAGAAAGAGTTGGAGAATAGTAGACTTAAACCTGCAGTAGGCAGAAAGGTTTTAGCATCACTGGGCAAATATAATAACATAATAACCATAATAATTAGTGTTCTGAGAGAAAACCAGACTTCTGCACCTCCCCATGGCTCAGTTTTCAGACTTCAACTCTAGTCTGTGATGGGAGACTTTGGCCAATCACAGGTCATTTCATAGAGAGCGTTCCTATTGGCTGTACTCTGGCTGGTGGGCGGTGCTTAATATTTCATCAGCTGATCACAATAGAGCTACTGGGTGACAAACTTTCTCATTTTACAGCTAAACAGTAATTACAAGATGTTTTATGAAAACATATGAGGTGAGAAATAGTCATTACAGTAACAGAAAATTGATTCATATTTGATCAGCGCTGCCTAGTTTGACTGTTTGATCAGAGTGATTGACAGCTGCTCAGAGACGGCAGGCTCCAGCTCTCTGATGGTTGTTTTCTTCTGGTCTGTGAAATCCTGCAGATGTCATTATGAGCATCGGAGGACAGAGGCACAAGATTGTTTCCAGATTACCTGTCTCATGCCCTATTGTCAGGATATAGTGACTGTTTTATAGATACACATTTTTTTAGTCATATTTGCTCCATTTTTACCAACTGCTGCTTTAACTGTGAATAACACACATGAAACCGCAATATGTGCAGTATGCTGTAATACAGTAGGTGCATATAACTGGCTTTAAAATATGAAATACTTACTCTACAGAAAGAACCACTGCATCTAGCTCGGTCACCATTTGTCTGGCCAGGAGATCATATGGACTCATCCCTGCATGAGAAGACAAACACAGATCAGAACAGATATTCTAAATAACATATATACTGGAGATCCATAATTACTGACATCCATTCATTCCTGAAATCACACACCACCTTACGTAAACACTAAGAGTGTAATATCAATACATGAGTATGGCAATATTATGATATGCAATATGTTATCAATTCTCCAAAACATTGTATTGATTTTCAATCAGCCTCTTAAAATAGGATGGCCTGCGGTCGGGGCTGGCCACTATTTGATATTTTGGAGGTTGTAGCTGGCTCAGTTTTAAAGCTAGAGTGAAGGTAGTGGCATCATTGGAAACTTTACCAAACTTTACCAAATTTTCGCAAAATTCTGGTGGGAAAAAATGGCACAAAGGGGTCCCTTGACATCTGACCTCAAGATATGTGAATGAAAATGGGTTCTGTGGGTACCAGGTGACCACTTTATGCTAACTTAAAGTTAGGGGCAAAAATCATGCCCCTTTTTTTGCATGCAGTATAAATGAGTTATTTTTTGAATATTTCCTATTCTATAATGGTTAATTACTGATGTGTTATTTATACAATGGCAAATTGCAAACTATGCACTACATACCCAATATGTGCACTATCAACATAATTTTGTGTGAATAAGAAAGTAATTTATGTTGTCACTCCCTAAGAGCCTCCTTGCTGGGTGGAGACGTGTAACCATGGTAACCCATACCAACCTAATGTGACTAAAACAACGGCCATTATTGATGTTACAGAGCTGTCTGACACTGTCTGTTATGGACGTTGTTGTCACTACCGCATTGCATTGTGGGATATTTATGCCGCTGTAGTGTCCAGTGTTTGCATACTGTAATATTTCACCAGAAATGGTATGCAATTCGCATACTATCAGTTTCATATTAAGGTGTCGGACATACTAAAAAATCTTGCATAATGTTTTAGCGTAATAAATAGCATGTTAGTGCTGAATTTGAGATGCAACCTGTGACAGATTTCCTTAAATTAGATTTTAAAAATTTCAATATAGCGCCTTGTTTACAGTATCACAATATATCGCAATATACTGAATCATTACCCCTGTATCATATCGTATCGTATAGCCAGATTCTTGACAATACACAGCCCTAATGACCACTGCAGTAACAGACGTGAACCTGCCATCTAGCCTAGAGGCATTTCCTGGCAAGGTATGTATTACTGTAATTGTTACAGCCTTTCAACAGATTGCAGCAACAGCATGAGATGTGTCAAACTGCATGCACACTCATGTCTTTACGTTTTGGATTAGCAAGGGTAGTCACCCTCGAAGGTTCCTACCGCCCCAGCAGACGGTGTGTTATTTCCTCAGGCAACTTGGAAAGCTTTGTGGCTTGTGTAGTATTTATAATCCTGTCATAATAGCTGTCACAGGGAGCCATCAATTTCAGAGTACTTCCTCAATCAAATAGTAGAATTTCTGTGTGATGAACATATCACAAGAATATGTATTACCATTCATCTTTCAATCCATACTTTAAAGTCAGTGTCATTATTCTGTGTGATAAAAGGAGCAGGACAGGCCGGCCTATCAACTTACGGGAGCTCCCCAGACACCATCCTCCACCGTGCAGGTATATGACAGCTCTCCGGAGCTCGGTGTCACCGCCCCTCTGCTTTGGCTGGTACAGCACCACCTCCACTCCATCAAATTTCTCCTCTGTCACCTTGACATGCTCGTCAGACACAGGCACTATCCTCTCCGCCAAAGTGATGAAGTACATTACCCCCATATAGTCCTTCAACCCCAGTAATTCACTGAGGTTTGCCTGCAAAGCGAAGCAGAGACACAGCATGAGATATAGAGACAGACATAGTACAGAATTTATCATTGTTCATCAAACTTAAGCCTTTAGTGTTATGTTTTGCACATACAGTAAAGCTATTGCAGGCAGCTTATCCAGTGTTAACAATCACCTTGACCAAAACTTACAATACTCAATACAGAAAGGCTAAACTATGTGGCTGTATTACAGAGGGAGAAAGGGTTACTGCAGTCATGTGAATGTTGCCTCATAAAATGTCAGCAGCCCCCTGCGGTTATTTATTTTGAGAAGTTATAACTACATGATAAGTTATAAAAGTATGACTCATACTCCATTTTGTTTGATGAGGTAAGTGGTCAGAGGCTGGCATAAGGCAAATCAGCTGATGCTCTTCTACTGTGACCACAATAGACCTATCAAGGAGTCATCCACGGCAAGCTCTACATACAATCAAGCAGTCAGAAAAAAGAAAAAAAAAAATACTGAAGCCTTCTCTTGCTCTCTCTCGTTGGTTTAAAGCAGCAGCGGGTAGAAATGGAGCAAATCGGATTTTAAAAAGTCACTTTAATAAAATAGCCACGTAATCATTCCAGATAGGTAATCTCAAAGAAGGCATGTGCCTCTGTGTCCTCAGGTACTCCCAATGGCATCTGCAAGATTTCCCCAGCCAAAGGAAAACAACCAATCAGAGCCGAGCTGGAGTCTTGCCCTCTCAGAGCAGCTGTCAATCACTTGCAAAATCAACGGTCAAACTTCGCAGCGCTGACCAAGCATGAATCATTATTCTGTTACTATGACTAAATGTCAAATGTTTTCAGAAACATCTTGTACTTTACTGTTTAGCTGTAAAATAAGAAAGTTTATGACCCAGCAGCAATGATGGGACCAGTTGAAGAAATACCAAGCACCGCCCACCAGCCGGAGTACATTTACTCATTTTACAGCTAAACAATAATTACAAGATGTTTCTGAAAATGTTTTACATGACAAATAGGCATTACAGGAACAGAATATTGATACATATTTGATCAGCGCTGCCTAGTTTGACCGTGCTGTTGACAGCTGCCTGTGTTGAATGAACAGCCAGTAGGAACGCTTTCTCTCTCTGAAATGATCTGTGGTCGACCAAAGTCTCCCGTCATGGGTTAGATGTTTTAAAAGCCTGAAAACAGAGCCATGAGGAGGAGCAGTGGTCTACTTTTCTCTCAGAACACTTGAATTCCAATATGCTGAAAGGTTATCAGGATTTTTTGCCCAATGATGCCAAAAACATTCTTCCTACTGCAGGTTTAACTTGTAAAAATAGTGACTATTTGGTCTGCATAAGTCACTGTATCACTTACACAGTGCTGTGTAAAAAAGCTACCATAAATTATGTTTTCATATTATTTTAGATTTATAATCAGAATTTTCACCCTCTAAGTGACAGTTTGTTTACATCATGCTACTGTTTAAAAAGTTGTATTTCTGTCTACTAAATGCTAGGGTTTATTTTTCACTGTCTTGGCCATGTCAGCGATCAGCAACATTAATTTTGATGCACTGCATCAAACACAGCAGTGCTCCATAACACAGCAGCGCTAACCCTAAAGGGAAATCAGGAACATAGTATGTATTTGCCCCACAGGGCAAACATGAGTGATGGCTCAATTTGGTAGAAAATAGCAAGTCCCTAGTGATGCATAGGGATTAAACGAATGGAAGAGTGCCTGGTCGAGGGGCTAGAATGTGGCATATAAATCAGCAATGGATGCTCAAATTAAATGTTTGAATGTGATGCATTATAATAATGGAAATATAATATATTACCTAATAAAATACAGTTGTTATTATTATTATTATTATTATTACTACTACTACTACTACTACTAATAATAATAATAATAATAATAATAATAATAATGCCCTGTGTTAGAGGCAGTAGCCTGCACCTGCACCTTTATTTCTCCACTCTGTTTATAATATATTTGACAAACAGGTAATACTCAAACTACTGCAGCTCCTTTCTAGCTGTTGAATGGACTGCTGTGTTGCCTTCAGAAGTGCCAAAGGACAAAACCAAAGAAACTACGCATGTTTACACTAAAGTTACAGCCATAAAACATAACTTACTTACAGTATATAGTGTTTTAAACCTATAGAGTGAAGTTAGCAGCACCACACTGTAAACCACAGGCGTCTAACAGAGTAGAGTTTCCTTAATAGGGTCTATTATTAGAACAGGTGAGCAGGACTATATAACACATGGATTAGCATCTGACATAATCTGGTGTAACAAGCATTTATATCCAGCATATCAGCATAATGCAATAAACGTTTAACCTGTCACCTACCTACTGAGGGAACAAACAAAACCAAGATCATTTTGGATGTTGTGTAATTTGATATTATGACAAAAAGTGAAATAGGTGTACATTCGCCTGTTCTATAGGGATTTATTTCCAAAGTAATAGGCTCCCAACAGATTTAATGTCAGGATAGCCTGCAGTAATACAGTTTTTACATACCAGGTGGCTGAGACTTCTGAAGAAAGAGTTGGTCAGCATGAGTTTCCATCTCTCCTCTATCTCCTCGGGAATGGGTTCGTAAATATAATAAGCGGTAAAAGAGCAGAGAGCGACGAATAAAACGATGCTTCCAAACCTCATTTTACAGCGTGCGTCCTCGGCAACTGACTGCAGGGTGCAAACACAAACGGGCTGTTGAGCTACGCTTGTCAGCAAGTCACTCCGGTGCGCGGCCAAAGCTTTACGCTCGGAATTAATTTTGGATGCAGACCAGCTAAATGTGACAGCACGTGTTTGGTGTCATTTGATGGTAATCGGCGTGCATGTTCGGAGCTTTTCCTCGCTGCTCGTGCGCGCTCCGTGATGCATGTCCGTTTCGTGGAGCCGGAGAATTAAATTTAAGTGCCAGTGATATGGAGACAGGAGCGCGCGCCCTGTGTACTCACGAGGCAGAACCGTCCCACCTTGGCCCGCGCTGCAAATTCCTCAGGTGCCTCCTGACACAGGACGCGCGACTGAACTTTGCGCAGAGATGCAACTGATGCTTAAATACCACAGCGTATAAAACAAAAGTGGCTCGTGCATCCAGCTTAGTGTTTTCCTCCCCAATGTTTCAATGTAAAATATGCTCAGAAATATTAGACCCATATTTATTTTTAAAGCTGCAATGGGGAGAATTGGAGCCAATATGATTTCATACATTATTATAAAACGGTCACTATATCCTGACAGTAGTGCATGAGACAGATAATCTGAAAAAAAATGTGCTTCTGTCTACTCTGGTGATCCTGATGGCATCTGCAAGATTTCACAGACTGGAGGAAAACAACCAATTAGAGCTGATCTGGAGTCCTTTAACAGTCAAACTAGTCAAATATGAATCAGTTCTGTTACTGTAATGCCTATTTCTCTCCTTAAATGTTTTCAGAAACATCTTGTACTGACTGTTTAGCTGTAAAACAAGATGGTTTGTGACCCAGCAGCCATGTTGAGATCTGCCAAGCGCTGTCCACCAGCAGGAGCACAGCCAATAGGAAAGCTCTCTCTGAAATGACCTGACCTTGGACAAAGTCTCCTGTCACAGCCTAGATTTTTTAAAGCCTGAAAACAGAGCCATTAAGAGGTGCAGAAGTCCAATTTTTTACAGAGCACTTGAATTACAATATCCTGAAAGGTTTTGCCAAACAATGCCAAAAACAGTCTGTCTACTGCAAGTTTAAGGTGCCAGCTCTGTGCTCCATGAAATACTCATCTTGTGCCCGTCTCGGATTTAAGCTCCATTGCCAAGTTTCATCATAACAAAAGGAACCCTCAGTATCGGTGTATCACATAACCACTGGGCCGCAGCGTAAAGCAGTGACTGTAATGCAGGCTACTAAACAGGTTGCAAGGCAGCCTAAGCTAATTATATTATTGGTGACAGAGCCAGATGAGATGTCTCGTTTCCTGGCACGACTGACTGTCAAAGCAATATGACTCTGTTGTGCACTGGAAGGGTCCTACAGGAGGACCCGATTAAATGCAGTCTAAAGTTGTAAGTTAAGGAGAGTTTTTTTCCCCCTTCCCAGTAGGATAGAGTGGGGTGAGTTGAGCCAGTTTTTACACTAATAATAGTGAGGATTTCAACACCAAAGCAGGAGGTCTGGGGATCCCTCCCCACAAAGATTTGAGTATCAGAGACTTTGCTTCATTCTGGTGACTGAATGAAAGACTGACTGACTGAAATGAAAATAAAAAAATAGTAACAAGTACACAACAACAGCATTCACGTGTTAAACTTTTTATTTTATTTTTAATTCTCAAGAAGGAAAACTGAATAATTCACCACCTTGGCATGAACTTGAGTGAATATCTGACATAAACTAATAAACAGCTGTTTTTATTCATTTTTTTTGGCCCTGCTTGGGTATTTCTTTCAGATAGCTCCCTCCATTTCTGTCTCCGACTCTCACTCACCGAAGGCCCTTTCAGATAAAACACGACAACAGCACCACTGCACTCTGAAACCTGTTATTTCTAATGACATGCATTGCGCCGCGACAGCTTTTCATTACGTTGAGCAAAGCCCCAGCTTTGGCACTGTGATGTGCACTGAACCCAGTGGCAAATATGAGCTACAACCGACAAGCATGGACTGCTCTCTTCCGCCTGGAAAAAACATGAGGTGTAGCTCTATTCTCGTCCGGGTGAAAACTATAGTTTGTAGATGCTGCACAGTGCCAGAAACAGGTTGAGATAGTGGAAAGAAATTATAAATGTGAAAATTTGCCATAAATTGGGAAAAAAAATGGGATAATTGTGACCCTAGGAGGAAATGGAGAGGGCAATAAAAACAGGAGCCTCCTGGGAAAATTGGGAAGGTTGGAAAGTATGGTGGTGCATCTTTGATAATAACCACTTTGGATCTAAAACAAAATAGAGCTCAAAATATTAATTTCAACAGTCTCTTGGCGCAACTTGAGCGATAAGGGGTAAGATTAGCCGATGGAAAGGACAAGTTGAGCCAGTACTGTATGTTTTGTCTGTCAGTCATACCTGTTTGTCACTGAAGTGAAGATATGAAACAACTTCCTCTTATTGTGCCTAAAGGCAGTGGCTCTTCAGAGAGAGGTTGTTTCAGGAGTGCCAACACAGTCTCACAGCAGTTTGTGAAATGGTCATGGAAATTAATCTATTTGAGTCGTGTACATACAGTGCTGTGAAAAAGTATTTGCCCCCTTCCTCATTTCTTATATTTTTGCATATTTGTCACACTTCCATGTTTCAGCTCATCAAACAAATTTTAATGTTAGACAAAGATAACCGGAGTAAATAGTTTTTAAATGATAATTTCATTTATTAAGGGAAAAAAGCTATCCAAACCTATCTGGCCCTATGTGAAAAAGTAATTGCTCCTAAAACCCAATAAGTGGTTGAGCCACCCTTGGGGGCAACAGCTGCAAACAAGCATTTGTGATAACTGGCAATGAGTCTTTTACATCACTGTGGAGGAATTTTGGCCTACTCTTCTTTAGACACTTGTTTTAATTCAGCCACACTGGAGGGCTTTCGAGCATGAACGGCCTGTTTAAGGACAAGCCACAGCATCTCAATCAGATTGAAGTCCGGACTTTGACTAGGCCACTCTAAAATGAGGCAAGTGAGGCCTGCAGTTTTTAGATGTTCAGGGCTCTTTTGTGACCTTAGATAAGTCGTTGATGCGCTCTTGGAGTAATTTTGGTAGGCCGGCCACTCCTGGGAAGGTTCACCACTGTTTCAAGTTTTCTTCATTTGTGGATAATGGCTCTCACTGTGGTTCACTGAAGTCCCAAAGCCTTAGAAATGGCTTTGTAAGCCTTTCCAGACTGATAGATGTCAGTGACTTTTTCTTACCTGGTCTTGAATTCCTTTAGATCGCAGCATGATGTGTTGCTTTTTGAGATCTTTTAGCCTCCTTCATTTTGTCAGACAGTTTCTCTTTAAGTGATTTCCTGATTCGACAGGTCTGACAGTAATCAGGCCTGGGTGTGGTTAGTGAAGTTGAACTCAGCTTTCCAAAAAAATGTGGTTAATCACAGTTGATTCAAGCTTTAACAAGGGGGGGCAATTACTTTTTCACATAGGGCCAGATAGGTTTGGATAGCTTTTTTCCCTTAATAAATAAAATTATCATTTAATAACTACATTTTCTATTTATTCATGTTATCTTTGTCTAATATTAAAATTTGTTTGATGATCTGAAACATTGAAGTGTGACAAATATGCAAAAATATAAGAAATGAGGAAGGGGGCTAATACTTTTTCACAGCACTGTAGACACAAATTTCACATTTTGAGACTCAGCAAGACTTTGAACAACATGGGACGCACAAGGCACTTTCCAATCCAGCCTTTTGAAAACAAAACTACTTAGTTAGGTTTATGAATCGATCAACTTGGTGAGGTTCAGGCACCAAAACTACTTTGTTAGGTTTATGAATAGATCGACTTGACTAGGCTTAGGCAACAAAACTATTTTGTTAGGTTTAGGAATAGATAGTGGTTTGGGTTAAAATAACTCGGGAAGTGCTGTAAATTAAGTACGAAAGTTACGTAGCAAATAAATCAACACAATCAACAGACTTCTGGTGTCACAGGGATACAAACGCTGGTCTCCTGGGCGAAAGTTCTGTGGTTTTTGTGTCTATGTACATTAATGTAAGTGACTATTTCACGAACTGTTGTGCGACTGGGCTGGGAGGGCAGCCTGTCAGATGGTTGTGTACTGTAAAATGTGACCAATCACCTCTTAGAAAAGGGTAAATGTTGATTAAACTATGTGATCACCTTTTTAGTGGTCCTTTATTGAGCCATTGCAGTTTACATTGAGATTTACATATCAAGTTTACATATCAAGTTGAAGCTATAATCTAACTGGCTTAACTTCCCCCGGCCTTTTGACTCAAATTATCCCACCCCCACCATTTTAACAAACTCGTATCATCTCGCAGTTTAGAGCTAATGTCATGCCAACAGCATAGCCTGATACTGTAACTTCCTAAAACACGTGTGATTTTTCAAACTGATCTGTAATTGTTCAGACTCAGTAATCATGACTCCTTGAGCATAAAAAAAAAGGTATTTTTCGTTTTTTTTTGTTTTTTTTTTTTAACCTAAATGTGCTTACTCCATGTCATATGGGCCGCTCCCCATCACAGGGTCAGGAAAATGGAAAACAGAGGGTGGCCCAAATCACCCCGCTCTCCCCTACAGGATATTATTTTCATTTTTTGCTCCACACATTTTCATGTATGCGGTACAGCATTCATGACAACACAGCATTTGTGGTGGAAACAAGTCCACACAGGAGTGACTCTAGTATTATTTCAGGCAGAATTCATTCTCACAGTAGGTCAATACTGACAAACCACATTCATATCAGAGTTTACAAAAGGAAAGGCTTCTTAGGACAACTGTATCCACATGGAGTATTCTCGTATAACAAGTTGGTGACATCACTGTATTCACAGGCATTTACTTTGGCACATACTAGTAAAAACTTGCCCTCAGAGTCTTCACAGTGTCAAATAAAATAAAGGATAAGGTTGCACTCAAGAAAAATGTTGTAGTGCCCTTAAAGCTGCAGTGCATAAAACTGGAGCAAATATTGATTTTAGATAAAGATTTTTATAAACTATAAACTCACTATATCCTGACCGTAGTGCATGAGACAGGTAATCTAAAAAAAAATCATGTGCATCAGTGTCCTCTGGTGCTCCTAATGGCATCTGCAAGATTTCACAGACTGGAGGAAACAACCAATCAGAGCTGGTCTGGACTCTGCTGTCTCTGAGCAGCTGTCAATCACTCGCTGATCAAACAGAATGACGGGAAATTTTTCGCCTCATATGCTGTCAGAAATATCATGTGGTGTACTGTTTAGCTGTAAAATGAGAACGTTTGTGACCCCGCAGCCATGTTGAGACCAGTTGAGGAAACACCAAGCACCGCCCACCATCTGGAGCAGACTTTCATATCTAACAGCTAAACAGTAACTACAAGATGTTTCTGAAAACATTTGAGGAGAGAAACATGCATTACAGTAACAGAATATTGATTCATATTTGATCAGCGCTGTCTAGTTTGACTGTTTAATCAGAGTTTGCGAGTGACTGACAGCCGGTTCCGTTGAATGAACGGCCAATAGGAACTCTCTCTCTGTGAAATGACCTGTGATTGGAAGTCTCCCGTAAAGCCTGAAAACAGCCATGAGGAGGTGCAGAAGTCTAGTTTTCTCCAAGAACACTTGAATTACAACATGCTTATTTTAACTTGAACTTAGTGCAGCTTTAAAACAGAGGGGTTAAATTATCCAAAGCAAACTTGTGTTTTTAGATGGAGAATGCAGAGTTTATAACCCAAGCATTGGTCAAGGTGAAGCCTCTTTTAGTGCTATTTCACAGTCTGTGGTTTTAAAGTGAGTTTATGTCATACATTAGTTACGTTTGTCAGAGGAAACTCTCAGAAACCTGAACCACATTCTTCCATGTGACTTTGTGTTAACCTCTGTGTTATGATCATTTCAAACTTTCACTCAGTCAGGTTGGAATTTGTAATTGGCTGGTGTTTAGGAGCAGGCAAGTGTCTCCTTACATTAGCCATCAAACTCTACTGAGATGCAGTGTGCAGGATGCAGGGTGTGACGGAGGCTCTGTGAGACAGATCACTGCTGAGCTGTAGAATACTAAATCTCCTCTCTGAATACAAAATTATACTTCAGACACTCCCTGGGATTCTCCGTGGAATTCCCTCCCTCCTTTTTGCCTCCAACCACCGGCCTCCACTCAGCTTCTGAAGGAGACCACCTCAGTTGGTTAGTAAATCTTTCATGGAGCCCTCTTCACTCTTTGCATCATGTCAGTGGGGTGTTAGAGGATGCGTGGGTGAAGATGTTGTCTTCTTCTAGGTAGAGCCATGCTGTGCAGTGCTATGCCACATGGCTGCCCAGCACCCTGCTGTGTATGGGGGAAGCTTAAGCAGATGTGAAAATGTCTGCAGTGCGATTGCTTGGCCATGTTTCATTTCTTTGTGTGTGCTCATTCTTGACTTTAACACATCTACAGAGGCATAGCAAATCCTTATAATTAAGGAGCTCAAGCCAGACTGCCTCTGCCATTGAGGAGCATGAGAGCAAACGTTGTGACTTTTTAATTTGCAGAGCTTTGCTGAGTCAAAGTAGATTGGCTGCATGACAAGAGGTAGGCATTTGATTCTGAGTTCAGCCTGAGATGACTGGGAGAAACACTTTCTGATATAATAATAGGGAAATAGCTTTGGGTACATTGCTAGTTTCTTCCAACAAATATCAGACTTGAGTTTAAGAAGAAGGGCAATCTAGTACATGAGCTTGACATTTGCAGTATACTAGGGAAGTACATTCTCTGGCTCCCTTTGCATGTACAACACTTCTCAAACAAATTCTCCTACATATGTTTGAAGCCCACAGTTTCCCCTGTAAAACTTAATGCTTGTGGCTTCCTCAAATTTACTACCCTCTGGACACCTTCGTGGCCGAAAAATGTACACATACAAAAAACATCTGTTAAATCGTCATACATCACTATATATATATATATATATATTTTTTTTTTTTTTTCAGAAATCACTTTAAACAACTTCAAACTTGCTATAGACTACTAAACATTCGACATGTTTCAGGATTTTAACCCTTTAAATGCCAATTTAACTATTTAAATTATAATTTTTTACCAAAAAAGCAAAAAATATGAATTATTTTCTATATAATAAGTAGAAGGATGGGGGATGCTGGTGGTGATTAGACTCTTGGATATGTCAAAGATTAGCAACAAAATTGATTTGTATGCAATATGTAATGTTCCACCATATTCAACAGTTTTCCAATTGTAGGGCGATGCATGAAATTCTGTATTTTTGCCAGTTATATTATGGAGCCGTGTGACTACCAGGGGGCCCCAGGAGTGATTTGTTTTGTGCCAAGGTGCAAAATGCATCAGAGTAAAAGACATCAGATCTCAAAAATGTTACTGAAAAAAATAGTTCTTGCAAAAATCCATGCCACAAGCGTGCCAAAATGATCACCAACTCCAAAAAAAAAAAAAAAAAAAGTTGAGAAAAAAGTACAAAAATGCCCAAGGAGGGCATAAGGGTTCAAACAGGTTTTAAGATAAGATAAGATATTCCTTTATTTGTCCCACAGTGGAGAAATTTACATGTTACAGCAGCAAAGTGGATAGTGCAGTAAAAAAGAAGCATAGGTTTTAAAAGAGTATTAATATAAATAAATAAAACAATATATACACAAAGAGAAGTAGAGATAAGAATATGTCCAGCATATTAAAAAATATTATTGTCCAGTTGCTATAATTGCACAGATGATATATGATATATTAACGTTGACTTTGTGTCTAAGTGGAGGGTACTGGACACATGGATAAATGTGCATTTGTCTGTAGCTTTTGTGAGGATCTCGTTTTAATCTTACTAAATGTTTGCAGCAGAAAAACAACATGATCATGCATATAAATACATGTGCACAAATACATAGATATTTAACCTGAACCATACAGTCAATCGTTTTTATATAGCCCATATCATATATTAAACATCCGACACCCTCTGACCTTTGACCTTTGCTTCAAATAAGGAAAAACTATAAAAATAATTAAGAATCATAGTATGCTGGTACGGGGTCATCACATACAATTACTCTGGATGGATATTAATTTATAATCCTTTCTACTAAGTTATTTCTTCAAAATAAGCAAATGCAGCAAAGGCAAACAAAAACATCTACATTCTCTGTCAATATGTGTTAATTCACTGTGGTTAGACACTTGCCACATGGGACTGATGATACTGAAAGTGTCCTAAATTGTTTATATCCTTTTTAATATGGAATCAACCGATTCCTTGTAATGTAAATCTAACCAGTAATCAAAACCTCAGTCTACAACTCATTTGTCCAACAGGCAGTCAATGGAATATTATTTGAATGACAAATATACTGTATACAGAGTCAATATTAACATCTAAGCTTTGACCTCGTCACACCCAACGAGCAACAAGCGCAGCTGAGGAGTGCTGTTGTGATAAAGTGGGTGGTAAAAGAGGAAGGCTTAAATACACAGCCGTATTACAAAGGAAACACTGACTGTGTCGCAGCAAGTAGACTATAATGTGAGTGTAGCAGCACAGCACGTATTGTCTGCCTAAACTACCTTGCAGGATTCGCTCCAAGCGAAAACATCTACATGTTTTCTGTCCTTGCTCATATCTAAATTAAGCAATAAGAAAACATATCAGACTTTTTTGTTCAAAGTAAATCAAAACAAACCCATCAAAATAGCAATGCATGAGAAGTCTGTCTTAGTAAAAGAGTTAAATTTCCAAATATTTAAAAATACAGCTCGATGAGTGAGATGTACTCATACCTAAGTGTGCATTATAAAATAATGATACTGATTATACAGTATATAAAATATTTTCATATTTACTCTATCAAGATATTTTACCGGGACCATCATAAATAAATACAATAAACAGTATCTGTGTTGAACAAGAGATGCAGTGAAGTCAAATAATCAAGTCTGGGCAGTTTCCAGGAATATCAGTTACAGGGATTTATGCCAGATTATGCAACTACAATAGAGGGATGGAATGGAAAATGTTTCTTGTTTTATTTTTCCATGACCTTTATTCAGCTTACCAGATAATACTACGCCTATTAACTTGTCATGCATTGTATGTTTATTTACAGTAATCCTGTGTGGCTGAACAGGGCAAAACCAACAGGCTTTCATGTCAAGCTGTAGGCCAGAAACAGAGCCACAACCTGTCCGTTTGTCATTTTGAGCCTGGAACGTTGCCTCGTCTTGTTGGTCCATCCTCCTGTCACCTGTCCAGCCAAAACAGCATGCAATGACGCATCTCAACTTACTCCATGTTCCCATGCCTGTGCTTGATTTTCACCATTTTAGTTCTCCCGTCATGCCAACTATGAGCGTGTTAGTATGGGGACCCATTTGTACCATGAGTAAGTGATCAACTACTAAATCAACTGAGGTATAAATATATCAAGATGAATAATTAATGAAATAGTAAAGAAATGTGCTAAAATTGAAAAGCTGATGATTGCGTAACAGGAAAGTTCAAGCTTGAAACAGTCTAGAGGTAATACTGTATGATTTTTAAGCGGTTTATAAATGCAGGATCCTACACAGTGATTATTCACTTTACAGTTTTTCTCAATCACATTAGCTTAGTGTTTCAAACAGTCTTGACATTCTCTAAACTGTAAGCCGGATTTTCACAACTCTATTGCATGTCAGCAAAGGGTAGTGGCTCACCCACGACATTTCAGTCATGCTTGAAAGCCCAGTTATTGCGTCAGTAAATTGGCAACCAAAATGAAAAGTTTTGTCATCGTGTGAGCCGTACTGGTCAAAATGATTAGATGTTTTTTCACCATGGCGTTCGACCTGGAAATGTTTCTTATATACAAATCTCTGTTTTGTTGTACTTTTTTGTTGACACTGACTGTTCACTGCACTATGCAAGAATGTCAGTTCTTCTCATTTGCTTTTGTAAAGGAAAATATGTAAATCACTCATGAGCTCACTTATTAAAGACAAAATAGATTATTTTTGATTCTGTCAAACCCAGTTCTGGAAAGGCAATGGCTAAGACAAACTTAAAGTTACACTTACCAGATTCTGTAGTTAAGCTGAAATCCTGCCGACAATGCCAAATTGTAAAGGAAAATATTAAAGGCAATTAACTGGAGACTGAAGAAGTGGACCGGAGACCCTGAATGACTTACACTGGAGGTTTATTTTAAGTCTTGAATTCAAGGAGAATCCAGTTAGCGATACATGTGTGTCACCAACTCTAGTCTGACCACCCAGCTGGCCAGCAGGGATTTTTTTTAACCTGCCTCAGTGTGTATTTTGATAACCCAACACGTACCTTAGATATAAATGAGACAAAACAACTGAGGATGTTTAAGAATGCGTACATAATTTAAGTTTGTTGTTCACAACAGATTAAAATTTTTCATTCACTCAAGCAAATTCTGCTAGTTTTGGCACGTGTGCAAAAAGTGTGTAGCATTGTCTAAAATTTGCACAGTAACTACTTGTACATGTCTTCGGTCAAAACTGATGAGTTGATTCTCGGTGAAGTTGTCGTCCTCGTCACAACTTCTAAACATTATTCCATCGATTGAGCCATGACATGCAAAATGATCCATTCAGTTATCAAAATCTGTTAGACATGCATCTATATTCCATAAATATCTATGATGAGGAGGTACAATTTGTTGTTACTGAACTGAACTACTGCAGTTTTTTCATTGTTGCAGGGTTGTTGTTGGTTCCAGTACGGATGTCATTTGGTGGCAAAATTACAGCTCACTATTTCTGACTTTACATGACAGATCAAACGGGTAATTTTCTGTTTATACTCTGTGTAACACATAGGGTAAGGACTAGGGATCTTCACTTGTCTCTGTTGTTTGCTTCCTTCTCAGTGCCGTTCCTGCTGGATCCTCTCACCTTCATTTCTCCTTCGATGGTTCACCTCCAGGTTGTTTTGGGCCTCCCACTTTTGCGTTTTCCTTCTGGTGTCCAACGCATTGCCACTTTGGTCACGTCATCAGATGGTTTCCTTAACACATGTCCTAGCCATCTCCATCTTCTTCTTATCAATATTGTTTCCATGTCCAAGCACCCTGTTGTTTTTTGTCGTTCATGGTTTGTAATCTTCCTAGACCACAATATCTTCATGATCTTTCTGAGGCAGCTATTGTGAAACCTGGAAAGCTTGCCTATGTCTTTTTCAGTCATTCTCCAGCACTCAGCACCATATAGAAGGACAGATCTGCACAGCTGTACACAGCTGTTGTATCACTTTATCTTGGTGTTTCCAGATATATGTGTCGACTTCCAGATGTTTCCAAGTCTTAGAGATGCTGTCCTTGCTTTTCCTAATCTGGCTGTAATGTCTTGGTCAGCTCCACCATCTGTTGTTACCCAGTTATCAAGGTATGTGAAAGATATCATTCATGTTGGTTGTCCATTTAGCTTTGTGGCAGGCGATTCTTTTGAGTTGACAGGTATGGCTTCTGTTTTCCTGATGCTGATTTTAAGTTAATCCATGTAACACATCGCTACACAAATAAATGTACTGTATACATACATCTGCATACCCCTTTTCTGTCTAACTATTACAGTACTGTACAGTATTGGTCTGTTGACTGCCATGGTGATAAAACATTAATCGTTTTGACCAGTACAGCTCACACAATGACAGAACTTTTGGTGGCCAACTTATTGACACAAGAACTAGATCTTGAAGCATGAATGAAGTGTTTTGAGTGAGTTACTGCCTTTTGCAGATGTGCAATAGAGTTGTGATGTCCCATGAAAAAATGTTTCACATTTGCAAATCTCTGTTGTGTTCTAGTTTGTGTTGACACTGACAGCTTACTGACACAAGACTGTCAGTTTTATCAAAATGAAGGCTCACGCTGCCACAAAATTACATCCATGCCAGTAAGAAACAATTTTAAAAACCCGCAACAATTACAAAAATCTGCAGTTGTCCTCCTCCTCACAATACGTAACACCACAAAATGGATATTTATGGAATACACATGTATGTCTCACAGATTTTGATAACTGAATGGATCAGACTATTAGACAAGACTATTGTACTTCTTATTTTGCAGATGGGCCAAAACACATGGGATTTGTTTGAAAGAATGGGAGTTTCAAGTCTGTTTTGAACAACAAACTTACTGTTAAGAGATTTAAGGTTATGAGAAAAATCACAGTCAGTATCCCTGCGGACAAAGTTTGTCTTTCCTGGAGACAAAGCTGGACCACAGCACAGTGTGAATGACTTGTTTATCCCCGGAGCAGCGTGTTACACAGTTTAGCCTACTTAGCCAATACTTTTATTACTGTATGTGCACAGCTTAAAGATATTCTTTGATCTGGTATTCCAGTACAGATTGGCCTATGAAAGGCGTGTTTGTTCAAACCTAGGGATGCACCACATGGAGGTTTTCAGCTGATACAATAAAAAATAATTGCCTGCTTCTCATGTCCTGATATGATAACTGATAATTTCACATTCTTGTATTTTAAAAAGAAGTTCCTAACTTGTAGTTCATTAGTTATTAGTTCATTATGCACACTTGCGGGTAAGAAACGCTAAAATGTAGTGAGCAAAGATGGAGGATTTAATATTCCAAAGCTCTGCCAAACCGACTTACCTAACAGACTTCACTGTTGTGAACACAACAAAAACAGCAGTTTTTGACAAAAGCAGTTCTGACTCTTCGAATGTTCACTTATTTTTTTCAAGTAGAGTACATAAAAAACTTCATTTTTTGGCTTTAATAGAGCATTTTGCCTGAAAATTCAAATCAAATGCTATGACATATAAGGCCCTTGTAAGGGTTTTCATGTTGTCAAGTTGTTGGGTATATGTTGCATGCTTTTGTTGCACTTCCTGTTGTATTTTGATATTCTAACAGTCCCTCTCATTTCAGAGCTCTTCACTTCCTGTCTGCATGCCTTCCCGTCTGCACTGTTGAGCACCTCCTCCTGACCTAGTTTCCAGCACCATTCACCTGCGTCTGATTGTCCTCCCACGCCCCGATTGTGTTCACCTGTGTATAGTTATTCACTCCCCTCACGGGTATTTAATGTGCGCTCCCCATTCCTCCGCATACCAGCAATTATTCTCTTTGTGTTATTGATTACCCGTGCCTTAGACATCTCTGCTAGTTTTTTGACTTTGCCCTTAGCCTGCTGTTTTTGACCTGTCTGCCTGATTATCTGCTCTACCGTGTACCGACCTGACCTTCTGATTAAAGACGCTGATTTTTGACTATACCTGCCTCTGAGTCTGCTCTTGAGTCCTGCCTGCTTGTCCAAACCTGACAGCCCTACTTAAACGATCTATGGCATATGGTCATAATGCAAGTGTATCTAAGGCTCCAACTCCACTTTTGCTAGTTAAGCAGCACATAATCTGGGCACAAGGTAAGGTGCAAAGGCAAAAGCGGATGTATTTAATCTCTTAATTAATCATAGGCGCAACAAGAATGAAACCAATCAGTGTCATCTCTCATTCTATTTAAAAGCCAGGTGCGCCTGCATATTGGTGCATTGCTATTTAAAAGGTGGACTGGGCAAATTGGAGAAGTGAGCTGTTTTCTGCTGAGTAAACCGATCGTGTGCATGAAATAAAGCACGAGCTGATGCATGTGGTGTTTGGGTGGTGTACTCTCTGACTCTGCCGTCTCCCAATCCTCTGTTCCATCAACAACTCTATTTGACTACATATGAGCAAATCCACCAATAACCTAATAACCTGGTGCAGGCTGTATGGCTGATAATGGGGCAGGCTGATAATAAGCACTAAGCTAAATATCTGAATAATGCATCCTTTAAAAAGCAGGAAAGTACTGCACCAGACTTTAGACCAGGTTTTTGTCGGTTAATGGCGCATTCGCTTTCTGCTGCCTTAAGACAGCAATGAACCAACAAAATGTCTGATCACACCTTGTTTTAAGACCGACACGCCCATGGGCGCAAGTGCATTCGCTACATTTGCCGTGAAAATGACAACTGCGTCGATCTGAAACTATCAATGACAGTTGCGCTGCACTGTGTGCCACATTATCTGCCAAATCAGACATGTCACTATATACTCAATACTTGTTTATTGACGACTCGCAAACCAAAGTTAAAGGTGCATACTTTTTCAGGCTTGTTAAGTCAATGGCAGTGATTTGGCTTCAAATTATGATTAAAACATAAAAATGACAATTTATTGAGTATACTTTAATCATAACACATTATAATATAAATTCCCCATTATCTTCTGATAATGTTTCAAGTCTATCACTCATACCTGTTGGTGTAAATCAGCCTACTCACAACTGTGTATAGATCCCTGGCTGAAAGTAGTCCTCAACGAATGCTGTTTACTTCTGTTTGACCAATACTGCTACAAATTACAGGACCCAGTTGTTTAAGGAAAAAGAAAAAAAAATATTTACATCTCCAAACAGAACAAGTGCATGTGGCGCTGAGTGCCACATTGTGAGGAAAACATATTCTTGATTTTGGTCTTTTCGTGGGATTTGCAGGTAAGATACAAGAAAAATAATACATAGGATATAGCCTCATCCTTTAAAATGCAGATCCAAAAACCACCACAACTGCTGACATAACTTTATATAAATTTACTGATATATCAAAAAATATCTAAACTAATGTATTTGATGTATCTTCCATAACAAACTGTTCTTAAACACCATCTAAGAACTACTCTAACGCATCAAATCATTTAGTGGGAACCATACAGACAATGCACAAACAGGGTTAAACATTTTGTTTTACATGCAGTGCTTGAACAAATAAGAGTGCATTAAACATAAAGATTCATGTTCTTGAAGGACATTTAAACTTGTGGCTCAAATGCAGTAAACACAATTGTTTGCTATGGTCATTTCCCTTTGAAATGAAATGAAGATCACTGTGGACAGAAGTATGCTATTTATTGTTTAACTTTCGTGTTCACCACGTTTCTTCACCAGATCTTCCCTACGTGACTAGTAACCAAAGCAGCAGTAGGGATCTTGAGGGTTATTATTTCAACAATGTGCGTCATGATCATGGGACTGGGTGTAGGAAACAGCAGTGGATAAGCTCTTTATCAGTCGTCGCCTATGCAATTCTTTAGTCATAAGGAATGTTGGCCCCTCACCCCATTCCACATGAATTTCTTCTGTGTTATCACCAGACACAAGGATACCAGAAGGCATTTGGATGTGGTTACACATTGTCAAGACCACTCATTCAAATCAAGTGTTAGTAAATTATTCTTACGAGGGATATAAAAAGCTACATTTTTCTGGGGCTACGTTTGGCTATGGCTTAAACTTTGAGAAACATAAAATGGTTTGGTGATGAACATTAACTGCCACATGCTCAAACAACAGTATACGCTAGCAGCTCTGTGAGGCAATAATTAAGCACAGCAGTGGTTTACAGTAAAAGCTAAAGTCAGCATGCTAACATGCTCGCAATGACAGTGGATATCTGAACCAAATTGCATGGCAGATTACCCAGTATGTGCTGACAAATTTAGACCAAAACCACATATTTCAACCTCATGGTGGCTCTAGAGGAAAAGTCAGCAGTTTTAGTTCAGTCTGAAAGTGATGTACCAACCAACGTCATTATCCGTAGATCGAGGCTATTAGCAGGGCTATAATGCCACAGACATTTTCTTTTTTAGTATGGCAATTTAGTAATTCTATGTTGTTGTGCCTTGATTCCCCGTGAAGCCTTGTTCACCTGCTTAAAATGTCAGTAAACACCCTGTGAACGTTATATAAACAGGAAAGACATGTGTTTCCACTTTGACCACTCCAGAGATTTGATTAAATAAATGTTTTACTTGCGCCTCAACTCTAAAACTGTTTTTCCATTTAGTATTTGTTCTGCCAGCAAGTCCCTTTTCAATTATTAAATACTCAAAACTCGACTTAATCATATTAATCCATCACATCCTTTTAACTTCAGAATTGCAGAAATTTATTGTTGTGACATTGCTGTTTTAAATGTTTTACCCAGTGGTGGAAGAAGTCCACAGTTACTCAAGTAAAAGTAGAAATGCCACAGTCTATAAATACTCCTGAATAAGTACAGAATTCAAAATGTCACTGTTAAAGTACATACATCAGCAATATCAGCCAAATGTACTTAAATTAAGCTTTGAATATTACTGGGTACTGCATTATGTCACATAGACATATATGGTTGTTTTTAACCTAAAAAGTAACTAGTAACATTACAATAACTTTCAAATAAATGTAGTGGAGTAATTTGTACAATATTTAGCATTAAAATATCATTAAGTGGAAATACTCAAGTACAAGTATCATATCTTTATTTACAGTAAGTAAACATTGTGTAACATTTGGCGCCATCTAGTGATGAGGTTGCAGATTGCAACCTCTCCCATGTGCCAAGTGTGTAGAAGAACTACAGTGGCCAACGTGAAAACACAAACGGCCCTCTCTAGAGCTGTTGTAAGAGTAGGTCATTTGGAGAATAGCAGAGCCAGAACATATATCAGTGATGTCAAACTCAATTTCATCCTGGGCCACATCAGCATTATGGTTGCCCTCAGGGCCGGTTGTAATTGTAAGACTACTGTATATAAATATATCTATTTTTGATCATATTACAAAATTGCCTCTATTTGATTATTATTAGTTTTAGTAATGATTTATTTAATAACTAGCTCTGAAAGCAGAAGTCTATGAAAAATAATTGCAAGCGGAAATATTGTACAATTTATTTTAAAAAAATGAGTTCAATAACAAAAACACATGCCTGTGCATCAATATACACTCCTGATCAAAATCTTAAGACCAGTTAAAAAATTGCAAGAATTTACGTTTTGCACTGTTGTATCTTAAGAAGGTTCTAAGTAGAGTTTCAAAATGCAAAAAGAAGAAATTAGAGCAAGAGACTAAATGTTTTGAGCAGGCAATTTATTGAAAAGAACAATTTAACTAAAATCGGCTGTTCATCAGCTGATCAAAAGTTTAAGACCATAGCTCAAAAAAAACCCTAAAACAGAAATTAAAGTCTCAAAAACAGACTCAGTAATGAGTAGCTCCACCATTATTGGTGATCACTTCAAAAATTCGTGTTGGCATGCTTAATGCGAGTGTTTCCAAAAGGCTTGTAGGAATGTTGCTCCAAGTGGTGAAGATGGCTTCACGAAGGGCATCCACTGTCTGGAACTGATGTCCATTTTTGTAAACTTCCCTTGCCATCCATCCCCAAATGTTCTCAATTGGATTTAGATCAGGGGAACATGCAGGATGATCCAAAAGAGTGATGTTATTCTCCTGAAAAAAATCCTTTGTCAGACGGGCATTGTGAATCGCAGCATTGTCCTGCTGAAAAACCCAGTCATCACCACACAGACGAGGGCCCTCAGTCATGAGGGATGCCCGCTGCAACATCTCCCCGTAGCCAGCTGCTGTTTGACGCCCTGCACAACCTGGAGCTCCATTGTTCCATTGAAGGAAAAAGCACCCCAGATCATGATGGCGCCCCCTCCGCTGTGCCGTGTTGAAAAAATCTCAGGTGGCATCTCCTTGTCATGCCAGTAGCGTTGGAAGCCATCAGGACCATCAAGGTTACATTTTTTCTCATCAGAGCATAAAACTTTCTTCCAACTTTGAACGTCCCATGTTTGGTGCTCCCTTGCAAAGGCCAAACGGGCAATTTTGTGGTGTTGAAGGAGACGTGGCCTTTGAAGATGTTTTTTGTTTTTGAAGCCGTTCCTTTGCAGATGCCGTCTGATGGTTATTGGGCTGCAGTCAGCACCAGTAATGGCCTTAATTTGGGATGAGGATCGTCCCGTGTCTTGACGGACAGCCATTCGGATCCTCCGGCTCAGTGCCGGTGAGATTTTTTTGGGTCTACCACTTGATTTTTTTGTTCCATAAACCTCAGGATCTTTTAAGAAATGCAAAATGACTGTCTTACTGCGTCCAACCTCAGCAGCAATGGCACGCTGTGAGAGGCCTTGTCTATGCAGCTCAACAATCCTGCCACGTTCGAAGGCAGCGAGTTTTTTTGCTTTTCCCATCAAGAGGTCTTGACAGTGTGATTACTTGACAGAAAATGACATGGAATCCAAATTTTTGCACAGATTTGGGCTTTTAAAGGATGTGGTCTTAAACTTTTGATCAGCTGATGAACAGCCTATTTCAGTTAAATTGTTCTTTTCAATAAATTGCCTGCTCAAAACATTTGGTCTTTTGTTCCCATTTCTTCTTTTTGCATTTTGAAACTCTACTTAGAACCTTCTTAAGATACAACAGTGCAAAATGCAAATTCTTGCAATTTTTTAACTGGTCTTAAGATTTTGATCAGGAGTGTATATGCATACACATAGACACACATTATTATAACATAAATCCCATGAATTTATGAGATTAAGAAACCCTCATCATTACTCATCCATCAAAAATCAAAATAATTCTCAAGTGAATAATAAAGGTCTTTTTTACCATCACACAAATATTATCAAACATAATTTATTACATTAACTTTGTTTAACTTTGCAGAACGATAGTACAACAAATCAATGTGCGCTGATCTAACGTTCAGTCTGTGGCGTATAAATTGTTTGTTTTCCAAAAGCTGATCTGCTGAGATCATGTGTGGTAGGCGATAGTGGTGTAGCATATCTAGCTCCGTGTTTGGTGTCAAAGTGCCGCCATAAATTGTATTCCTTGGGCAATGCCACCGCCTCGTGGCAAAGAAGACATACCGGCTTGTCTCCATTAAGCACAAATATGTATTCACTTTCCATCTATCATTAAATTTCCTTACCTCTACATCAACTTTTTTTATTTAGACATTTTGGGACTATTCATAATTTTTTAAGACCCCATCACTCGCTAGAGCACCGCAGCAGGAAACCAGTGATATTGAGACGCATCAGTGCGCATTTAACAAAATTGAGATGCATTGTGGGACATGTAGTTTAAGGACACAGCGCTTCCGTAAAGCGGCATAGAATTGTATGATAAGCATAATATATTCTTTGCAAGCTCTCACAGGCGACATAGGCCACATGACATAAAGTGTGCTTTTTCATGGGAAGTGAGTGGTGAAGCAAGAGAGAGAAAGACATCTGCAGCGAAGGTGTATGAGGATATGAGGGAACAAGTGATCAAGTAGAGAAGAAATGGTGAAGCTCCTCAAGACTGACGAATGTTTCCCGTGTCTTATTTCCCAGCGGCTGAGTAGAGTGACGGGGTTACCTGAATGTATTCTTTATAGTTTATTTTGTGTCATAAAGGTGTAATTTCTTTATTTTAATGTTTTAAAAGTAATCTACCCTCTGTCTTTATCATCCATCTCAGAAGAACAGGCTTGGCACGGTGTTGTATTAACTAAACAAAAAAGTTATAGTCGCCTACTTTAGTCGTCAGGAATGTTGGCTCCTCACTCTGCTCCATGACCAGACACAAGGATACCAGAAGGCATTTGGATTTAGTTACACATTCACAAGACACTTCATTCACATTAAAAGTGTTGGTAAATAAGCCTTTTATATGAAACATAAATGGTTTTGTGACCTTTAATAGACAAATTCAAACAAGACTCTACAGCTACGCTAACAGCTCTGTGGGGCTGCTATCATGCACAGCGGTGTTTTAAGGTAAAAGCTAAAGTCAGCATGCTAACATGTTCATGATGACAGTGGATATCTGAACCAAGTTACATGATAATTTACCCAATAGTTGCAGGAACCAGGAACATTTAACTCAAAACTACAGATTTCAACCTCATGGTGGCTCTGGAGGAAAAGTATCAGTCAGGATCACCAAAGTCAGTAGGCTCATTTCAGTCTGAAAGTATTGGGCCGACCAACATCATCATTTGTATATCTGAGCTACTAGCATGGCTAAAATGCCACAGATGTTTTGCTTTTTTGTAATGGTAACAGATATAGACATAATTCTATATTGTTGTGCCTTGACCCCCATAAAGCCTTTTTTTAACTGCCTAAAATGTCATCTTGCAGTTGTGTATAATTCTGTAAACAGAGTACTGACAACCAAGACAAGTGTTTCCACTTTTGGCCACTCCAGAGATTTAATTTTAAAAAAAGTTTTACCAGTGCCTCAGCTCCGACACTGTTTTTCCATTTAGTTTTTGTTCTGCTAGCAAGTTCCTTTTCAACTCTTCAGTACTCAAAGCCAGACTTGATCACACTACTTCAGCTTATCCTTTTAACTTCAGTCTTGCAGGAATTTATTGATGTGACATTATTGTTTTGATTGTTTCATCTAGTGGTAGAAAAAGTACTCAGATCCCTTAATTAAGTAAAAACCTTTGTCTGACAGCAACGTCTTTCACAAATTGACATTTTATCCAGTTTTAAGCTATAATTTCATGTCGCACTTTTAAAATCTTTGTTATTTTTAAATGTCTAAAGTCATGTTAATTGATTTTAGCCATCAGATGTTTGGATCATTAAATAGAGTGATTTGCTGCGGTTCTACAAACATGCAACAACAACCAGCAATACACCTTTAAACTTAAAAAAAAATGCAAACTGTAAACTTGTATACTCACAAATGAAGGACAGTATCCACCACCTGGAGACAGAAATCCGGGAAAAGCAAAAGCTGATCGAAGGCTATACATCAGTACCTTCGGCCCAGACTAAACATATTGGTATGCAGTCGTCTACTCTTGGTTTCCCAACAACCCTCCCTCTGAATTTCTAAAGACGTCATCTCTGACTCTGCTGACACCCTTCCATGGCTTGTGTTGATCAATGCTGGTACCAGTGCTGTTGTTGCTGAGTCTGTGGACCTGGATGCCGCCTCTTCACTGGTGCCAGTTCCACCCGAGCCAGCTGCTGCATGGGTTCGCACAGTAGCCACACCCAAGGACCCTGTTGAGTTCCACACCATGTTGGACCTCCCACTTGTCTCAGCCAACCTGGACTGAAGTGGTCTGTGGTGGTAAGAGAGACTCGGTAGTGGCTAGATCACATTACCTTCCTCTCTCAAACTGTGTTATGATTCCCCCTGATGAGGCAGAGATCCATCCAGTAGATGCCCCCGCGGTCACCTACCATCCAGCCTGTCAATGAACAGCTTCTCGGTCCATCACGGGACAGCTGAACATACGCCAGGGTGGCTACCCCTCCTCCCATTGCTGGATGCTGAAGGAGGCTGTGATCAGATGGTCTGGAGGCCTTCCTTGCCCAGAACAAGCTGTGGACCATCTAGCCGAAACGGACCCCATTACATCATTAACTCTCAGCTCCCCGGGCTGTTGCATCCCGTCATCACTGAACATGTCCTGTCCTGTCCTGACACAACTCAGCCTGCATCCCTTTGTCCACTGTTCATCCCTACTACATTAATAGTTCTGTTATTGGAGGGGTACATTTCTTCAATGCAGCCACATTTTGTGTCCCTGGTGCCGTGGCTCCTGTCACAGGAAAAAGCTCCAGGATCTATTGCATTCCCTGCCAAACTCCCTTGTCATTCGTGTGGGCACAAATGGCGTGATCCGCCAGCAATCGGAGCTGACCAAAACAGATTTCAGTAGAGTCCTTTACCTCAACACCTGGCTTCAGTCTGCCTGTAGGGCAGAAAATTTTAATCTGTTTTGGGATTCTTTCTCATTCTTAAAGAATGATGGGATTCACCCAAACAATTGAGGCCCGGGAATACTAGCCGCTAGCATACAGCACGCAATGCAGTCCTTTCCATGCAACTGACTGTTAACATTGGAAACACACATACCTGAATCCCCCTCTTCTTCTCTGGTGTCATCTCAGCCCACTGTTAACAAAGCCAGCACCCCCTACTGTCTTCCCTTGGCATCAACCCCACCATTGATTTGTCTATCTATTCAGACAATTGTTGCTCATAGGGTTTACCGTTAAAATAGCACTTTTAAAGCAGTAAACACAAACAATCTCATCTGCATAAAATCCACAACTGACCCATCACCAGTCAATCAACTGCAAGTGTAATCTGGTCCTCCTAAATGTAAGGTCCCTCTCAAAAAAGACCAAGTTTGTTTCCTCCACCTTATATTTCCTGTTCCTTACTCATTACTGAAGCCTGACTGAAGCTCTTAGAATGATGTCCCCAGATTATGACTTAATTAATTAATTTCTGGGGTTTTTAATTTTCAAGTGGACAGCCAATCCAATGCTAGTGTGGCTCAATTTCTTGGGGCTACAGACTCTTTTAATAGCCCAAGTCACAACCGAAGCCACACAGTGGATTTAGTAGGTCGAGGACCTGGGTGTCTCAGACCATCAATGCATTTTGTTCTCCAACTTGCATAAAGTTGTCCTCAGTCCTCTATTACCTGTCTGTTACTCCTGCTCCAACACTTCTACTGCAACTAACTTCTCAGATGCCTACAGGTCTCTTTGTTCAGTAGTATTAATACCCACCCCTTTCAGTTAAACACAGACCAATTGCTTTAGATTATGTTGCCCCTCTGTTACCCCAAAAACTACAGACAAAATTCAGCCATGGCTCAGTACTGAAACCTGTGCTCTAAGGAAACTATGTTGAAATAACTGAAAAATGTAATAAAATAGACTCCAGGTCTCATTTAAAATTCTGGAGGGCTGTTTGGTGGACTGTTAGCAACATGTGAAAATCTGCAAGAGCAAAATATTTTGCCTCCATTATCACCAGAAAATCTCACAGTCCCAAAGTTCTGTTCAACACAGTTAATTCAGTTCTCCACCCTGCTGCAGCTTCATGTCCTCGTCTAACCACAACCATCTGTGACGACTTTTTTTTAAATTCTTCTCAACAAAAATCAATTCCACACGGTCCAGTATCTCAACACCCAGCTATGATCCCTCTCTGATGTCTGCCTGCTCTGTCATCCTCTGTGACTTTCAGCCTATGTCCCAGTCAACCGTGACAAGTCAGTGCTAAGCAATTTCCACTCCAAGCTCCCATTTCTGTCAAAGGTACTTGAAAAATGTCTCTTCACAAAAATTCCAACAGAGCTTTAGGGTTGACTACAGCGAGTCTGGTCTCCTCAAAGTTTTAAATTACCTGCTTTTATCTTTAGACTGTGGCAAATGTGTTATTTTAATTCTTTTAGACCTCAGTCTTTGACGAGCAGGTTGGCATTGTAGACAATGCACTAATGTGGTTTGCCTCCTACTGAACCGACAGGAGTTTTTCTGTTAATATTGGCAAGCTCTCTTTCTGTATTGCCTCTATCACATGTGGAGTACCCTGTTGAATTTAGTGCCTGTCTTGTATTCTATTTATACTTGTACCTAATGTACCCTTTAGGTACACTGTGTCCTTCAATTGTTATGTAGATGACACTCAAATTTACCTCCCACTGCTTCCAGGTGATTCACAGCCATCATATCTGCCCTTACTAGCTGTGAGGAAGCGAAAACTTGGATGGTCAAAAACTTCCTCCAGTTGAATGACAACAAGACAGAAGTGTTTGCCTTTGGTCCCCGAAAAACCTCAGGAATTATAGGTAGCCACTTAGGCTCACTGACAGCAAACCTCAAGGACCATGCCAGGAGCGCTGGGGTCATTTTTCACTCCAACTTGAAATTTGATAAGCAAACTAAGACTGTAGTAAAGAGCTGCTATTTTTAACTAAGGAACATTGCCAAGCTTAAGTCATCCTCTCACTCAACAGTAGGTGTCAGCGGGTGTAAACTGCTATTAACTGGCACCAGAAAGAGAGACAGCGTTAGACCGGTGCAAGCTTCCTTACACTGGCTACCCATCAAACACAGGATTAACTTTAAGATTTATTCGCTTTTAAAGCAATACATGGCCTAGCATTTCATAACTTATTTGCCCATCCACTAACCCCAGGCTTCTTAGATCTGCAGAACAATTGCTTTTACCTGCTCCACGATCAAGGCTGGTGGGAAGGGGAGCTCATGCCTGGGCAGTGGCAACACTAAAGCTATGGAACAATCTTTTCACACGTTCTTTTCACTATTGACACTTTTAAGCAAAATCTCAAAACATGTATGTTTTCAATAGCATTTGGTTGCACTTGTTTTTTGGTTTTTGTTGTTTTTTTTGTTTACTTTATTCAAGTTTTTCCACTGTTTTTAGTCATAACATTGCCTTTATATTTACTATATACTTTATTCTTACTATTTATTGTTATTATTGTGATTTGTATTTTATTGTTAATTTTTTGTGCTTTTTTCTTTGTCATTGCTCTGCAACTTTGGTGGAGTACGGTTGTTTAGAAATGTGCTACTTGAAAAAACAATGCATTTGATTTTAATGCTGTAGCTCATTTGTGGGTAGTTTTAGGGTGCATCCCAAGTCTCTTAATTGCATCCATGTTTACCTCACTTGCGTCTTTTCCTGGCAATTTAGTCCTTCCCAATGGTCGTGCATGGAGAGATGCCAGGAAAACATACAAGGATGGATGACACAATTAATTATGTTTTTAGAGAAATGATACGTCCTTTCATCTGTAGCGTCACATGAAGTAACGTCCGGTCCTCGTGAACATGGATCAGCTTTAACAGTGGTAAAGACTTTTTTGTGTTTGCACTGTACTAATAAAGGCGCAGTCACTGTCAGCAGAGTTTTCTCTCAGTAGCCTGTTACCTGTTGAACAACTGTGCATGAATGACAGCTGCAGTCTGTAATTATACCGTGTACTGTGTCCTGCTTAGAGGCTCAGGAACCATTTCTACAGGTGAAATGTTGTTATATTATTTAATCATTATTTGCATCTGTATTTATTGATATTCTGATTGTGATTTCATTATTTAGTAACCCAGAATATGATTATGGTGTCTTTTGAATGCTGGAAATGATTCAGTAGGCTAAATGTTTCAGTGGAAAATGTAATCAAGTGACTCAAACCCAGTGCTGAGGAATTATCAGCCTCGCATGTGACTGAATGGAAATGATTATGGATAGTGTAGAAAGTGTTTGTTGTTGTCTCTCTCTCTCTCTCGCTGACTTTAATTTTACTCATAATAAATGTTAATGGGGGCAATAATAGATCATGAAAGAAAAATCCTCCTATTTAAAGAAGAAAGTTGTGTGTGGTCTGTTTGTTGCTCAGACCTTCAATTAACATGTTTTTAACTAGATGGTGAATCAGAAAACAGTATAAAACTTTGGAGCGATACACTTGAGTGAGTTTAATCTGGTATGAAACTCCAGGGATGTTGAGTTGTATCAGATCAGTCCGATCAGCTGCAGCATTCAATCACTAACTGATATTCAACACGTGAACATGTTGTTCGGTAAAAGAAGGTGAAGGCTGCCCTAGTGTAATCTCACGCATGGCTCCTCAAAGATCCTTCCTCGCTTCTCCGCGCAAAAATAAGAGCTTTGAGATGGCCTTCAAGATGGCGGAACAGGACGACCTCTGGTTCAAGGAAATGTCAAATAAGAGACGAGTATTGTAATGTACCCTTAGATACTCTGTATATTACTGAATCATATCACATATATCATGTTTGTTTGTTAAGACTGTTTATGTAAATGTGACATATGACTGAATAGTTATTAGTTACTTGTTACATTGTTAAAAGTAACTAGTAACTATACAGTAAATGTCAAATAAATGTAGTGGAGTAACTTGTACAATATTTTCTTCTGAAATGAAGTGAGTGATTATAAGTTACTTAAAATGGAAGTGCTAAGTGCAAGTACCCCAAAACTGTACTTAAGTATAGTAAGCCTACTTGAGTTGATTTTACCTGGATGTATCCTTTATGTTTTACTCTATTCTGTGTCATAAATTTGTAATATTCTTATTTTGGCGTACTATAACTAATCCACCATCCACCAATATTAACTCTCAAAAGGAAAAGCTTGGCTTTGTGCTTGAAAAACATTAAATTATTCCAAATAATTATATTTGTTTGCAATTATAATGCCATTCTTCAACTTAACTGAGGCCATCATAATGAATGAATGAATATCTAAAGTCCTGGACACAATATGTCTTCATTTATCTGTGCATCACCTACACTAGTTTTAGAATCTACTGACGCTTAGTTTGTTTCATTTATTTATTTTATTTGGGTTGCTTCTTTGTTTATTTTTATACAAAAATAAAAAAAGAGTTAAAACATAATTCAGTCTGATAAAACAGTTCTGGTCAAGAAATTCAGAACATTATATGATTGATTATAAAAATGAATTACACAATTATATTATCCCATTTTACAGGAACAGTAAGGTATACTGCAAATATATACTCGGCTAAAGGTTGTTTTTCTTATCTAATAGGTGTAAAGTGCTCCTTTTACTTGTATTAAGTATAAGGCATGTTGGAGTAAAAAGTGTAACTTCAAATACCTGTGAATTAAATCAATCCATCTGTAATTGTTGAACTATACTCTCCAGCAGATGGTGCTATAACCTAAATCAGCTGCTACAACACTTAAATGCATTTTCTTTACAGCATATTGCAAGTGTTAACTGTTTATGAGATGAGAATAATAACTATGCTTTAGCTGGGTAATTATTTTCTTTCTAGGGTTACAAGCCGATAGGATGATAAAAAATGTCTCAACATAAAAAACATGACACATGCAAAGTCATCACCAACAGTGACAATATACATGTAGACTGGTTGTTAATACTTTTATATGCTTCTTTGTTCTGGTCAGAAGAGACACAACTACTTGGCACTTAAGCAATGCACACTACATGGGGCATGTTTGCTGTTCTTGCCCTGAGAGTGCGTTATTTAACATTTAACCCACCACGTTTGCAAACAGTACGTCCACAAACTGGCTGCACTGTGCTTAAGATTCCTCAGTAGCTCTTCTCTCTTCACTGCTACACAGACTCCAACAGGGACGTATGCAGGGCAAGCAAGGCCACCCAGTGGCCGGACATTCAGTCATATCAAAACACTGATCAATAGATGATGACTGTATATCTCTGGTATCTAATATAACATCCCAAAAAAAAAAAAAAAAAAAAAATCAATTTATAATTTTTTTTGTATTTTATACACACACAAACTCACACAGACTTCCTGGTCTGTAGCTTCTTTACAGAGACGCAAAGTTCCCTATTGTTCTATGTTGCTTTGCTTGCTGACACCTATAGGTCAAAGGTCAAAGGTGTGTGATTCACCCCAAACACTGTGGCTTTACAGCATGTATCACACATCCACACACGCAAACATAAAGGTCTCAGAAATGTAAAATGAGCAGTAAAGGTGTGTAGAAGCCAATAATGTAAAACAGCCGAAACGAAAACAGCCGAAACGAAAAATTTCCCTATTTGAAATGAAACCAAAACGAAACCCAAAACGAAAAAACCTGAAACGAAACGAAACTTTCCAAAACAAAATATCCACTATTGCCGAAAAAAAACTTCAAAGAAAACACCAAAAAAAACTTTCTAAATATTTTATGCAAATGAAACGAAAAAAACCCCAGCCTCCTCACCCACAACCATTAAAACACAACAATAAACAACCAATATAACTATCCCTTTAGAGACAATTCTCAAATGAAACCACCCCCAGAAATGAACATAAACATAAACCATGGAACAGGAAAAAGAACCTGCTTCCCTAAAAACAGCAACCTCATTTTAACTCTTCAAACCCTGAACTGAAAAAAACAAACGTAAAAACTACAATTCCTTTTTTAAAAACAAACATCATCAAAAAACAATAAATTTAAATATTCAACCTGAAAAAACAAACAAAGAAAAAACACCAACTAAAAAAGGTCAGTCTTCTTCCAGAGAGCCTTAATTTTTACTCCAAAGCCACATGACTAACACAATCCACTTTCATCCATCTACTTCCTTCAAACACTCTTAAACCTGAACCACTCCACTCCAGCACCTTAGATTCAAACCTATTAACATTTATTTTTCTCAATTCCAAATTCTCAGCAACCCTCTCTATTGAAATGGGAGAAGGCGCAATTCGGAACAAACTAGCACGATAACTCCAACAGCATGCTTGATTGAAACAGGCAACATTCGCCTTGGGAGAGGCTGACTGACATGGAGGGAGCGGCAAAGGGCCGAGATAACTCAACATCAAACTAGGGACGGTCATTGTCGGGAACATGAGGGCAGGGTTCAGTGCAGCAGGGGCCATCTTCAACATCAGACACGGCCGACATGTAGACAACCACTCAACACCCCCGGACAGAGCCCATCTTCAACATCAGCCCTGGCATGCAGTAGATGGCCAGGTGGGAGTTATTTCCAAGAGACACTCGATCATCTCAGCCTCCTAATGCCAAAAAAAAATTTCCCTCTAACAACAATTTCCCCTGCCTCCAAATGCCAGAACCAAGACAGGCAAACTTCACAAAAACAACCAGTGGTGAGAACGAGGCTGCCCTAACCAAGAGTGAGAGAAAAGAAACTGAACACTGAATCTTGACTCTTTAACAGAGTGGCACCATATTCCATCTATCCATCCTCTGTAAGAATCTCCCATGTCCCCTCGACAACTCTAAGGGCCCATCATTCCATACGTGGAAACTCCACAAACTTCCAAATGCAGACGAAATCCAAACCAATTCACACCAATTGCAACTCCACTCATCAGCAAGACTTCATTTATGATTCAAAAACCCAATCTTCCTCATATTAAATCCGCACTTTAACTATTTTGCTGAGCTTTGGCGCTCTTTTCTTCTCTCTTTTACACTTCATTGCCTAACCCTTTCGCATTTGCAATGACTGACCATATTTTCACTATTCTTTTCACAACTAAACCTAACAAAATTTTTTTTAACCTTGATACCACTCTTCACTCTACCAACACTTTCATTACCCAACAGATTTACTCTTTCCTGCGCATGCTTTTCCTTTTTCCCTTCTCCTAATCTTTATTCCTTATCTTCAAACAAAACCTTCTTTTGGTGGGCATGTTTGATGTTTGGTAGACATTGCTCTTCAGGAAATCACTACAGAACCTTTGCAATCTTGCTTTTTCTTCCATATACACCTGGACATCCACTCAAAACCCCTTGACTTCATTCATTATCCTCATATTTGAATTGACCCAGTTACCTCCTTTTAATACTAAGCACATCATCTTTTTCCTACGCTCCTCCACTTTACCCTCTCTGGAAATGGCGACCTAATTATTTTCACCTGACCATTTTTTACTCTCCTTTAATTCCTTTCCTTATCATCTTATCCTTCGTCCATCTCAGTGTAATGTCCTCAAGTGTCTGCAATCTCAGTGCTTGTTTACTCTTCAGTGTCTTACCAGGTGTATCTGCTAACATCTATTATCGTCAGGTGTACCATACGTAGCTCTACATCTTACTCTCCATTTACCCATGTCACAGGTCTATCTGTACAACTTAACTGCTTTGCTTTAATGTTTGAATGGGTTTGTTTTCAAGTAGCCTTATCAGTTGTAGCGTCTTATCTGTCCAATAGTCTTAAACTACTCACTATCCAGAGTATTCTTCCCAGTTTATGTTCAGTTTTCTTCACCAACCTTTGTTTCATCACCTTTTCACAACTCACGATAGTTACTTCCTAGCTACCAGTTTTCCTTTATGTAATTGTCTCCATCCTCACCGAGCATGTTCCTATTCCGCCACAGTCGAAAGTGCAGCACGCTGATCCTTGTTCTCTCTCTACAAATATTATTCCCCCTTAGTCACTAACACATCATAAGTGTCATCTACATTTTCTCTTCCATTCCTCACATCCCCAATAACAGACAAAGTTGTTTCAGTATTTTCATCTTTCATCTTACACAATTGTAAGTGCCATACTTTTCTTTAAACTCCTAAGTAATTGCACAGCAGCACTCCATTCAGTTCAAGGCAATACAAAGTTATTCACACCTTTTCATTTAATTAACTCGCTGTCCCGCCTCCCACACACACCGACTTTTAAATATCTCAACCACACACAAACAAAGCAGAGTGAGAGCAATTTTCCCCATTAAGTGAGTTGCGTGGTTTCAGAGAATTCTACAAAACACCTCTGGGCCCAGCGACCACAGAGTTCAAGGTTAATAGGCCCTAATATCAGCAAACTGTAGTAATTATCTAAAGCACCAACAGTTAGCTAGCTTAGCAGTAACTTTAAACCTCTCAATTTAACCTCTTCACTAACTTGTAGTAGTTCGTGTGTACATTCAAGAATTTTAACAAATCACTTCATCAAAATTCATCCTCTACCTCTCACCATTTCGATCAAGCAAGGAATTGGACAACTAAAATTAATCCACCATTCCATCTAGTGCATTATGAACAAACCAAGAGATTTGTTTTACTTCTTCAAGAGTGAGACATGTCATACATATTTCATACTTCCATTTCTATTTTCAAACAACCGTCATTTACCATAAATATTCTTTATTGCCCTTATCTTTCAGTTTTTCTTTATCACCACACACCAAACGAAAAACGTATTCCAAATACGCGTTCAGCTTTTATCTATTCCAGACGTTCCATCTTTCAAGCAAATTTATTACGTATCGGCTATACGTACGCTGTTATTACATTATTCTCACAATGGTCAGATGGTTGGGAATGTGCGATGGTAATGGTCTATGGGAGGCATGGTTCATGTGCTCAGATAAATTTCCCCACTGTGGGACTAATAAAGGAATATCTTATCTTATCTTATTTACTGAAGCATTTAACCAACTGTTGCTCTTCCACATAACTAAGGCTTCATTTGCAAAAAAACATATCTCAATTTGTGTATTTTCCTTTTTTTGTGCACTAAGGGGAAATGCAAATGAACTCTTCTCTTTCAACTCAAACATATAAGATATGCATTGTATTAGTTTCCCATGGAAGAGATCACCTGTAAATTAAAAGCTAACGGTCCAACATGAATTGGTCCCAAATGAATTCTGAAAAACAGATGGTGTGAGCGATGGTGGAGACATGTTGTGACACACAGATTGGTCACCATTAATGACTATACCATACCATGTAGCATAAACTTCCCCCTTGACACTTGTGGTTCACCTTTAAATGTTCAGTTTAAATGTTTGCTTCCTACTCAGTGGACTTACACTGTCTGGTTCTCTGTCTGAGCTGAGCAGATGAAAAAACCAGAGTCATGATACAGGAGAACCGAGACGAATCGGATCAGACACACCTGCATGTGTAACGCAACTGTAGCTACTGATGACGTAGTCAGGTTTTCATTTTCTTTCAATAAAGCATTTTACAGAATTGACCAAATTACAGTAGAGTATAAGCAGAGAGCTATATAGCAAACTGTATATACTGTACAGAAACACAGCTAATATAATTTGATAGGTTAATGTTTCCCAGCCTGTGTAGTACACTTAAAATGTGCTCTAGCAATGTTCCAGGGCCGCCAAAGGATTGTTTGAGCCGACATAGAAGCCCTCCAGCTTTCCATCCTTTCCTAATCACTCTAGTTATTTATCACGTTTTAACAACGAATCACACTCAGAATGTTTAATTCTGGATTGTTATAGGATCCAATAAGACTTGCAATATTCATTTTCCTGTTAGGATTGTCAGTGTTAACACGATAATGTCTTAACGCAAAAAGTGTTTTAACGCCACTAATTTTTTTGACACATTAATGTAATCGATTGCAATCCTGACCTCTGACCCCAAGATATGTTCATGTAAATGGGTTCTCTGGGTACCCATGAGTCTCCCCTTTACAGACATGACCACTTTATGATGATCACATGCAGTTTGGGGCAAGTCATAGTCAAGTCAGCACACTGACACACTGACAGCTGTTGTTGCCTGCTGGGCTGCAGTTTGCCATGTGATGATTTGAGCATATTTTTTATACTAAATGCAGTACCTGTGAGGGTTTCTGTACAATAGTAATAATAATAAGGTATTTATAATATTTATAATTTTGAACAGATAAAAATGTGATTAATTTGCGATTAATTGTGATTAACTATGGACAATCATGCAATAAATTTTGATTAATTATTATTCAAATCAATTGACAGCCGTAATTCCTATTTAGACTGTGTGGTTGCTTTTGTAATCCTTGATTTCCACAGCAGTGGGTCCCTTCAGTATAAGGCCCAGAGGGTTGAAGTATCTCCAAAATTTCAAGCCAAAACATGATGCAACCTCCATGCAGGTTTTACAGACACCACTGAGACTGTTCAGATGAGACCACTGGTTGCTGCTCTCAAACTCACATTTTGTTTTTGTTTTTTCTTTGCTTATTATTTTTTTCTCTTTAATCCACTATGCAAGTCTTGTAATAGGTCCAAATGCAGTATAATATTGTCAGTTTCCATCATCTGAAATGGCCCCCAAACTGGTAATAAGTCAACAAGGTGGAGGTTTTTTCTTTCCTTCCCTAATATGAGGGTGGAAACGTGGAAGCCTGCCTGCCTTTGCAGTTAATTTCTGTCTTTTGTATCACTTCCTGAGTTGAACACTGTGCACGGACAGATACTGCTTTTGTTATGAAATAAGGTCATAGAGGATAACAGGCTGACTCATCTCTTCCTGCTGTAGACGTCTGTGCCTTTTAAATTCAGAGGTTTCTGGACGGGTGATAATAAGACTTGCAAAGCACTCAGATTTGTTCCTGTGACAGAAAACTTGGCCAGCAGAGGACACTGAGAAACTGGATGAGATCACTGAGCCACATGTTTGATTTTGATGGCCTTTTGGCATCATGTGTGAGATCATAACAGTGTCAGTGGCTGTGGAAGGATGATTTAATTTCCAGGTCTCTCAGAAGGAGTCAGCACTAAATTAATACTACAGCCTTAGTAGCAGCAGCAGTGAACTGTATACAAGCTCTTATCATGCTGATAGGAACTGAAAACAGAGCCATGAGGAGATGCAGAAGTCTAGTTTTCCCACCCAACACTTATATTACAATATGCTGAAAGGTTATTATTAAGTTTTTGCCCAATAATATCCAAAACATTCTGCCTACTGTAGGTTTAAGTGTGTTAATCACAATATATAATATAATATAAATGTCCTTAATTTCATTATGTTGCCTTCTCACTTGTAATTTAAAGTTAGATAATATATTTTGGAAACCTTTTTTGTTATATTTGTTGACAATATAATAATATTTGTTGCTCATTACCTGCCTGAAGGGATGACCTGTCAGTGTTGCCGACATGACAACTTTTTTGCTAGATGTAGGGACTTCTGGAGTTAGTGCTGCTAGCCAAGGTCGCTGCTAGCTACTTTTATAGGAAAAGAGTTGGTAACTCATTTAGTTTTTACAGCTAGATGCACCTGGTAGTGCCTTTCAGCAAACATTTTAATGGATGGGAGATGTAATAGGTCATTCAAGAGGTCAGACACTGAAAAAACATTAATCATCAATCACCCAAATGCTAAATAACACAGCAATATGTCAGCTGCCTGATAAGAACAAGCATGTAGGCAGCTATTCTCCAGATACCGGTAATAAAAAAAGCCTGTTTAATAATACTAAAATGCTATGGTAAAATACATTAATTTTTTTGAACATTTTCTGGCTTTATTTCTGGCTATGTAATCATCACGGTACCACTGATAAAAATACAATCCTGCCATTTTCCTGTTGCTTTCACCTGTTGCACCATTTTGCACACATCATGTTTGCATATGCACTGCAAAAGTGGATTTTTCATTCCTGGAATCTATTCAGTCTTTAATGGTACGAGGGAGATCAGTCGCATAACTTCTGTCATGAAAGCAACAATTCATGCTGGTCAGGAAGTGAACATCTTTCCTGTTATTCTATTAGCAATGAAATGATTATAGAAATTAACTGTTCCCAAACATTTTTTTTTCAACTTATACATGCATGTAGAGCTCTTACTCAACCGCAGTCTCTTTTTGTGCAAATTTATTTCAATTGTATGATAAAAGTGAGCGTTGCTTTTTTTTTTTTTTTGTGAATTTCCCCACTGTGGGACCAATAAAGGAATATCTTATCTTATCTTATCTTAATGGCATTGTCTTTCCATGCATTAATCACACGTGTGTTGTTGTGGTGATTTTATGTATTTCCAGATGAAAGATAACTGTGATTAACAGAGGGCAGGACATACAGGACTACCAGCAGGACACTGATATCCTCAAACGGCTCTAATGGAATGACTGTTTTTATTGGGGCCATTAGGGTCCAAAGGACCACTAGGCACTGATATAAACTGGGATAAAAAGGTAGCAGGGGACTTTTTCATTTTCACGGTCCTGGTTCACCTAGATCAGAAACACATGTTGTCATGTTTCAGTCAGTGAGGCCTATGGCTGTAACCTCTGGGATCACTGGGACTTACAGCAGCTAAACATGACAGGAGGCTCATAGCGCAGCGGTGGGCTCAGTGCTTCCGTCCGTCAGAATCAGTGAGCCCTGACAAAACGAGACAGGTAATGCGCACCGCTGAGTGCTGCTACGCCAGACGCATCACAAGCTCGTGACATCCTCAGTCCTGTGTATTACTTGTTCTACTTTCCTTGCTCTATGCGACATAATTTCTTCTTCTTCTTTTTTTAATACAGATAGGATGAGCGCTTTCTCTGTAGCACAAGGACTATTTATCTGAAAAATATCCTCATCAAAACAAGTGATTGAAATTAGTACTGTGTATTAAAATTATGCTTTTGAATACAGGTTTATTTTATTGATATTAGTTCAATTTATAATTTATTCTGTCTTGCGTCAAGATAATGCTAAATAGTAGTAAACACTGTTACACCACAGAATTGCTCACTGACTATGACAATGTCATTTTACTACCAAACTTCACATTTAGGTACATCACAATGATATTTGGGTCATAGTTACCCATAGCACCTTGTTTCAGTTGTCTTTGCAGATTTCAGCCCGTTCTCATCCCCAGGGCATCAGATCCTGATGTTTGTCATGTATTGCCACACAAAGCACCTTTTTTCCGGGGTAGCAGACACACCGGGCTTTCCATTAACTACAATGTAAACTCATCCACATCAACAGTAAACGCTGAAGGACAGTGTTGTGGTGACATAGTTTAAAGAGCGAAAGAGAAACAGGGTGTCCAGGTGTCCCACTTTACGAGGGACTGCACAGCATTTTTGCATCCCATGTCCTATGTCCCTCATTTTGAGACGATGTCCCACATTTTCATTGGCTCCAGTTTCAAAAGTCAAACCACTGCAGGACAGACATTTTTTTTTTTTTTGAATCTGGCTTTTATCCAGTGGCCGTGGAGAAAGCAGGGAAGGCTGTCATCACTGTGGACTGTGTTTGCTGTCAAATTGTGCACACCTGGGTCAAGTACAGGTTAACCAGTCACCGTCGGAAAAAACGTGAGTCACCGCAGTCATAACTTCTGCAGATTTAGACAGAATAAGAGAGAAACTACCACAAAGAAAAGGAAAAACAGCTAAAACAAAGACTGTGAAACTACTTATACTACTTAAGTATTTATAAGCTGATGGAAGGTGATTCTCAGAGCTTTTTGTGAAATTTGCCAGTTATTTTTTGATTTCACAAAAGGGCTGAACGACATGGAGCGACAAAAAGAGATGTGCCGATCTACAGATGCAATCGGGCAAAGCATAGAAATGTTACAAGATAAGGGGCAGAATAGAAATTGTTATTTAAAAATGAATCATTTAATAATAATTATTATCATTTAAGTTAGACAGACATTATATCAGCCTTGGTAACATGTCCAACATGGTCCCACACAAACATACTCTTTGTTCCACATTTGGTTTGTTGGGATCTGGTCACCCTACACAATTGATGGGCGGAAGGGGAGGCAGATGGGTCCAACAAACTCAAGGCTTCATCCAGGAGACCACTGTCCACGTCCTGTGCGTTATGTTTCACTTTCCTTTTACAATCAGCTGTTTGTTCATGTCCTGTGTTCACAGTGTGAAGTCATATCCGCACTGGACAAACATGGTCATTTTAAGCCCAACATGTTGTTTTTCCTAAACCCAACGAAGTTGTTTTGTTGCCTCATTCTAAACTCTAAAGCGCTGCGCTTCAAGGGGTCCGACAAAACATCAGTATGTGACATGTTGGGATGTGAACGCATTGCAGAATTACACTTGAGCTACAAACCAGCACCCAACAATCTACGCATTCACCTGTGTAACCAAGAATCAATCTGCATTGAGATTCAGTCCGTCCTATGAGGGCAGAGGGGGTGCGATGCAGATAAAGTCTGTGGTACTGTTGCATAGGGTTACATGATAACCCGATCACTGCAATCAGAGGGATAAACAAAGCAGTAAACACACGACTTTACAACTCTCTAGAACGACACTGTGTTTTCCTTGCATGTTTATACACATCGAGAATGAGGTCAGATTCACATGCACTGACACGCTTGCGCACACAACTGCACATCAACCAGTGACCACGGGCACAAATATAATAGGCCTCTTTCACAAGTCTCAAACAACAACATCAAAATGATTAAAGGCGTGACAGACAAGGGGAAAACCAGCGGCCAGAAACAAAGATAAAGTGAAGCAGGTGATGGAAAATATGAAAGAGTTGCTGATCTGCTTTTGTCTCCCCTGCAGTAAAAATAACTTGCAGCTGATCAGAAACTGACTCACAAATTCCAGCCAGCATTAAAAGATTGATGCAGGGAAAAAGAGGGGAAAAGAACAAACGCGAGCAAGTTTGATCCTTGCGCTCCTTCATTGTGCCCCACCGTGTTTTGCTGGATGTGGCCCGTAAAGAGAGGGAGGTTGAGCATGTTAAGCTGCATTATTTACGAGCTTGCTCTACAGAAGACGTGCATAGATCAGCATGAACACACCAAAAATACAGACAGAGCAGTGGGAGCATTACAGCTCAGCGCTTAAGTGACTGCATATGTTCAGCCATATTGTACGCATAAGTTATGAACTCCCCCATCTTTATCGAGAAATACAGGCCACTTGTGCACATACATAGCCCAGAATAATCTGAGAAGAGATGTGTTATGACAAATTAAAGGGGCTCTATATAAGAATCAGAAATTGCTTGAGACACCTGTGGCCGTTAAGTCAACGGCAGTCAGCATTCAGCTGCTCGCGCTAACTGAACGTTAGCTATCATTACACACTGTTACGCGGCAAAAAGTAAAGACACTTGTGAGTGTGCATGACATCAAATCCATTATTTCCCTAGAAAAACAGCCCTCATTCTTCACATTAAAACACAACTAAGAGAACCCAGAAAATGTTTGGTTAGGTTACGACCTGTTCACACAATAGAAAAGCAATTTAAAAAGTATATACCTGTAATAACTTGCATACAGTCCCTTTAAGTAAATGTCTCATAACATCACGAAAACTGTGCAAGACATCTAAAACCTTCTTGTCACTGCAGGAAAGAAGAATTGGAAAGTCCTACTACATGTGCTATTTAATGATTCATTCAACATGCCTGGATTATCTGGCTTATCAAATACTCTCCCACTCTTCTGGTTTTCTTTAACTCTCTAAAAGTCTCCTTATATTTCCACACAAATATCATATTCTCTATTTTAGCTTTATTTTAGCCAACCTGAGACCTGCTCCAGGGCAGAGGCCAGTCAGCGTGAAACCGCAGTACAGCATTCAATACCAGTAACCAATATATCAGAGTTACAGAAGTTTTTCCATTGTTCTCAATAACCATGACCATTTTTCATAGTGAGGTCACAGTTCAAATGTCAGACACAGTGCCTCTTCAGAGAGCTGCTGTGCTTGGATTAGTTCAGGTTTAGCCAGTGAGCTGACTACCTTCTAGAGAGTGGAGCAATGTTGCCTCTCCAAAGTTGATCTGCATTAAACCAAAAAGTATAATCGCTCCAATGTGGAAAGCGTATAACTTCCATTGACAAATATTGTGTGTTTACAGCAGTAACATAATACACCAACTCTGACTCTGAGGTTTACAAGTGGAAATAACCAAAACAGACACTGCACTACATCTTGTGAGTTTATAAGCAGACGTTAAGTGGAAGGAAAATTGATAGTTTAGCGCTGCATACCAGGAAAAAAAGGTATTTACATCTTCCTGTGTTGTTTAAAACAGCAAGCTGGATTCTTGAGAAACTGCAGAATGGCCTCGAGAGATAAACATCGTCATAGGGGAATCATTAGCTCTGACAAACTAACCGACTGATAAAAGGGGGACTAATTAAAAACGGCCTTGCGAGTTACTGATATTATAAATGTTTATTACATGACTGTGTTGAATACTAGACTGTAGTTCTGATGTCAAACTCTGGAGGACCGTGTTTGTGTCAAATTATTGATTTCTTAACTGAGTAGCCATGTAATAAGCACAACAATGAGTGGCTTGCTATACATTATCCCTTACTTACCACAGTGTTACTAACATATCTGAGACCAGTTTATGTTCACTTAACCATCAACATCCATCAGCCTTCAATCCCATGTATAAACAGTGCTGTGATATCATTGGCAGATTGGGTCAGTTTTCTAATATTCAAATTCAATTTCATCATTGGCAACAACATTTCTTAATATAATAAATTCCTGTAGATTTGAATCTATAGTTTCCAACACTATTCCCTTATCTGAAATACACAGAGATGTGTTTTCATAACTTTTGAGGACACTGACTTACATTCATTTTCCCAACGCCTGTTTAATTCTGAAGAACAAAATGCAAAAGAAATTGACAACTGAAGCCAGTGAAAAATTCAAACAGAGCCAAACTGAGTTTTGCCAAGGCTTTATTGAACATTAGAGGACAGGGAACTGAGTAGAAATAAATTACTTTAGTCGTTCTCACTATTGTTTTAGGCATCCTCTGTTCTTAAGTATCATAAGGTCAAAATCAAACCATCTGGTTTTATTTATCTTAGTCTAACACAGTCGACACTGACATTACAGTCACTACAAAGAGAATATCCTGCTGATCTCAGAGCTGGAAAACAAAGATCCATCATAAACTCATTGAGCAGCCCACACAGAATCTCCAGCATTTCATGAGCATCCTCTGTGTGAAGCCAAAACTATTTTCACCATCACTGTGATTTACATGCTCACTGACACAGAAGACAGTCGGTGACATGTTTGTAAATCAGCAACGACAAGGTCAATGCCAGACCGCCGTGTGGATTTTAGGGCTCCAATAACATTTTTAGGTAAAAATATCACCAAGTTCCTAACTGGCTCAGCAGAAAGCCCTGAGGTAAGCTGTAAGAGTATATCCATACATACACCGCATGACATACTACCATAGCCCAGTTCCACAAATCCCTGATTTGTGAGTACATGATAAAAATCACATATGGACTCATACTGTGAATACAAATGTGATAAATGATAATCCTGCAATGATGTATTGAAGGGATGCGTATAAAAACTAGAGATATTGGCTGATAACTTAAACCTGCAAAAGGCAGAATATTTTTGGCATCTTTGGGCAAAAAATCCATAATATCCTCTCAGCATATTATAATTCAAGTGCTCTGAGATAACTAGACTTCTGTACCTCCTATGGCTCTGTTTTCAAGCTCTGTGATGGGAGACTTTGGCCAGTCACAGGTTATTTCAGAGAGAGAGCATTCCTATTGGCTGTGCTCTTGCTAGTGGGTGGTGCTTGGTATTTCCTCAGCTGATCTCAACAAACCTGGGGCGGCTGTGGCTCAGTGGATAGAGCAGGTCGACCACCAATCGGAAGGTGTGTCGAGTAAGATGAATGAATATTTAGATTAGATGGGCAAAGTTGGCTTAACCTGTTCCATGGGTGTATGAGTGTGTGTGAATGGGTGAATGACATGTAGTGTAAAGCACTTTGAGTGGTCAGAAGACTACAAAAGCGCACGTCCATTTACCATAACATGACAAACTTTCCGGCAGCCATGTTGAGATAAGTTGAGGAAATTCCAAGCACTGCCCAGCAGTCGGAGCAAACTTTCTCATTTTACAGCTCAACAGTAGATAGAACAGAAATAAGTTAAAGTAACAGAAAATTGATTCATATTTGATCAACGCTGCCTGAAATCGTGGCTCTCAAGTGACCAGCACTGACTAGTTTGACCGTTTGATCGGAGTTCGCAAGTGATTGACAGCTGCTCAGAGACAACAGGCTCCAGCTCGGCTCTGATTGGTTGTTTTCCTCTGGTCTTTGAAATCTTGCAGATGCCAGTAGGAGCACCAGAGGACACAGAGGAACATGATTCTATTCAGATTTATTGTCTCATGCACTACTGTCAGGATATAGTGACCGTTTTATAAAAAAACATTTTTTTAATCATATTTGCCCCATTTTACAGACTGCTGCTTTAATCAATTAATCACTACGATGTATGACTGAAATTCTGGTGAGAAAGTCCTTTTGGAAATAAACTTACGAAGCTCACGTACTCAAAATACAAACAGCGGCTTCCTCGAACTCTGGAATGTGTTCGACACTTCAAAGCAAACTTCACATGAACGATTCCGACCTCCAGTTGGAGGCTCAATGACACACACATGCATGCACACACACACACACACACACACACACACACACACACACACACACACACACACCGTACACACACAAATACACAGTACATGCATGCACACACACACTAAGACAACTCATACATCACTCACACACACACACACACACACACACACAGTACATGCATGCACACACACACTAAGACAACTCATACATCACTTACACACACACACACTCATATTCACATTCACACGAGCAATAAGAATGTGTTAACTGTTAAACAGTGGTCATGTTTCTTAAAGCTCCATGAGGTGTCACAGTGTCCGGTCATGCACAGACACATCTGAAGTCTTTGGTACTCAAGGCAGCAAGAGTTTGATAAACGTCCAGTGAAATTTTAATCCAGTTGAATGAAGTGGGTAACAGAATGAAGGAAATGCAAAGGCACGATGGCTGTTGAGAATATCAACATTTCCTCATACATATAAAATTACAACTAAATATAAAACTAAAAGTACAATACATTAACTTAATATGCACTGAAAAATGAACTTCTGTGGCCTCCGAAATTTCTGCCAACATCAACAAACATGTCACAACTTGTGAACTCTGAGTTTTCAGAAACTTTCCTCCTACAAGGTTGTGAATACCACAAGAGGTATATGGACTCTTCTCGTGAACATGGCAAACACGACCCCATTTGAAGGCACCACAGAACCTCAGATACAATACATTAATCCAAAACACAGAACTGTAATATTTCAGTATCTCACAGATTAATTGATAGGGGTTTGACAAATATTAAACAATATCTCTAGGTTATTACTGTAACTATTTATGTAACTGAATATTAATACTCACATGACTACAACAATAATACCATTGTTATACATCAAAGTGGAAACTAAATGCAGAAAATTCTGCATGATTTTACAAATACAGCATGATTTTAAAACTATTACTTTCCTGCCAAATATCCATAGCATCCCTGCTGCTGCAACTCTGTCTGTTCGGAGCAACTGGTGCATAGCCAGTTTGATGTAGTAGTGGAACTTATTCAAGCAAAACAAGAGAGGCATTAAATAGACCCACTCACACACCAACAGAAGGCCTTGTCCTCAAAAATTATCACACATGTTTTTGATAATAGCTTGTGAAGCCAACTGAGAACAGAAGCTTTAGCCCTCTAACAAAAGGTCAGTGTCCTACAGAGGTCACTGGCAACTGGGGCGTCGAGTGATATTGCACTTATCAATGAATCAGTGTCAGAATAAATCAGAAGCAGACTGATATGTATTGCCGTTATACTTGGATACAATCAAATCTTGCAGGCTTCCCTCAGTGTAGTTAAGAATCAAAGCATTTTTACATTAAACTGAAGTTCACTTTCTCTGTTTGGGAGTATTTCAACAATTTTTAAAGATTTTTTAATCTGTAAGGGTAAAAACTATTGAAATGAAAAAGGAGGTATTTATCTTTTCTTGTAACATACATTTGTAGTGAAATATAATAATTATCTGATAGAAGGATACAATCACCAAGTTGGGACTTGTAATGGAAACGTTATATGATTTATTTTGTTTGTAAAGAAATAATATGGGGAGTATGCTTTTAAAATGAGTAATAAGTAAAGAATGATCACTTCTTTGTAACAAACCCATAGCTAATGTTGAGGTACCTTTATCAAACCACTGGACTTAAACTGCTCCAGAAACCAAATGTGACCTTGTTTAATGTTCCAAGATTTATGATATCATCAATACTGATACCTATCAGCCAATGCAGTTTCACAGCAGTTTGAAATAGTCTCAATTTTTTTTCTATTTGATTTGTTTACATAGAAAAGACTTTTCCTTTTTTTCATGATGCTCAGTACAACTTTCAACAATGTATTTTTCATGCATTTTTATGTCCACTACAGTCTTTTCATAATAAAATTTCTTAGTTAGGTGTATAAATAGATTGACTTGGTTAGGCTCAGGCAATAAACTATGTAGTTAGGTTTAGGAAAAGAACATGGTTTTGGTTAAAATAACACCGGTATTGTAACTTAAGTGAAGAAGTTACACACATAAACTCAGCATAAACTGCAATAATAGTGTTATTTTATAATTCAGAGAAGTTTTACGAAGCCAGAATGATAGAGCAAGATCAAAACATACACAACATTTCTTTGACCTAGCCGGACATATTCTGAGCTGCTGTAGCCTCCCTGTCTCTTAGTCACTATGCTGTGCCGTGACCCTGACAGGCCAAAGGTCACATCAGGCTCACGACAGACAGCTTAACATATGTGACTAATGTCACACTGATCAGACATGTCAAGAGAGCTGGGCACCTTTTCATCAGTGCTGCTGAGAGTCTATGAAACCTGAGTCATAGCGGGAGTGAAGTCACACAACTGAATTCCAGGAAGTAAATTGCTCTAAAACTCACACAACACTCACGACACTACACTACTTAACCAAACAAAGACAGACCATATTTGATTTCTGCACAAACATAAACACATAAAGTGTTTTTCTTTAAAATGCACATCAACAGTCATTACATCAATTTAGGACTTCATACCATCCTTCAGGACAAGGAAGATCTGCAACCACATTTACATTAATAACACCACAAACAGGAAACTACCACTATACTAGTCTACTGCAGTCAGACAGAAGCACACAATCAGCAACTCAATAAATAAAGAAGACAACATATTGGATAACAGGTAGACTATGATAAGAGTAACTTCACTGGGCAACTCCTGAAATTTCACAAGCATGGATTTTTGCATGTGACTCTACTAAAACCTTCGAGCTGTCCTTGACCAATGACATTCACAGTCGACAAAAACATTTTGTCAACTAATCAATTAATTTAATTGACAGATCTGTAAAACACAAAAGCACCACTTTAAATTTTCTGTTTACCACAGATGTGCTCATAACTTTCTTAGATATAAGACCTATGGCATGAAAACGCATAAAAGTAAATGACTAATCGACGAAAGAAATCTTCAACTAAGACCAAAACATCATCATTAGTTGACTAATCAACTAAGAGGGGGCAGCTCTCCAAAACAGACATTGACATCCAGATCAAAAACAGATACCTTGTTAATGGATGCTGCAATTTTTTGCAGAAAAAGGCAAATAAACAGTGGAAAAATGCTAATTTTGGATGAAATGGTGGATGGACAGCTTCCAGCCCATACTGGCCTGGACGGGTTGACTGAACAGTTGAGAAACCAAATTGTTGCTGGCCATTTCTCATGCATTGTTCACGCTACAGGGACCGTCAAAGTAAAGAAAAAAAAAACTTCTGGCTATCTGTCCACATATTGCTGGCCTATGTATGCTGGGCTTCAAATTTTGTAATTCATTTCTCAAATCATCCAGATGTGAGCTAAAACAATAAATCTTCTTCCTCCCTTCATGTATTATATATATGTATATATATATATATATATATATATATATATATATGTATATATATATATACACATATATATATGTATATATATTATTTATATATATATATATATATATATATATATATATATATATATATATATATATATATATATATATACAAAGTCATTTTGATGCTAATGCTTGACTCTCTGTTTACCACTGTGTGAAACATGCTGCTGGAGTCAGCACACCTGCAAACTGATGTTTAAATTATTAAACTTTGATTTAGTTTAGAGAGATTTTTATCTGGCACAGCTGAAGAGTAAAGGCACTCGCGAGCACACGTGACATCACATCCGCTGGATCTTGCCAGAACCACTGACCCAAATCCGTTGTAATAAAAGCAGTCTACAGGCTCACAGAGGAAACCCAGAAAGTTGTGGAAAGTCTCATTTTTTAGGTTAGGTAACAGCTAGGGCTGTCAAGTCAAAAATGCAATAATAACCCCAAGTTTATTTTAACCCCACTAATTTCTTTAAGGCAATAATACAACTTGAGGTTTTTAGATTATAGTGGCCTCAGTTTTCCCAAGGAATCCATTGGTACCATGTCAGCTTGTTGCCAAGGAGATTAAATACCCCAAACTTCGCAAATTTTGCAAGGAAGAATTCATTCCATTTTCAGAAGAATCCCTTGACCTCTGACCTCAAGATATTTAAATGAAAATGGGCTCTATGGTTGCCCACAAGTCTCCTCTTTACAGACCTGCCCACTTTCTGATACATCACATGATCACATGTAATTTTTGGCAAGTTATAGTCAAGTCAGCACACTGACACACTGACAGCTGTTGTTGTATGTTGGATTTGAGTTTGCCATGTTATGATTTGAGAACATTTTTATGTTAAATGCAGAACCTGTGAGGGTTTCTGGACATCTGTCATTGTTTTTTGTTGTTCATTGATTTCCAATTATATATATATATTTATATATTTAATATATATATATATATAGATATATTTGCATAAAGCAGCATTTTTGTCCACTTGCATGATGATAAGAGCAGTAAATACTTGACAAATCTCCGTATAAGGTACTTTTTGAACAGATAAAGAAAAGTGTGATTAATTTGCGATTAATCGTGATTGACTATGGACAATCACGTGATTAAATGTGATTAAATATTTTAATTTATTGACAGCCCAGTTACAACCTGTTAACACATTGAATAAAAAAAATGATTAAAAAAAAAAACATTTATGGAAATAAAAGTGCTGAATTATTGAGAGAGAACTCCACACGTGGAAAAAACATGCCAAGGATGTTGAAAGAGCGTCTCATGTAAGGCGATATTTTTTCCAAACCACACTATTCCTGTCATTCACCTCCCACGGAGGTGGGCCCCCAGTCATAACTGCATAGAGAGTGTGAGGTGCTGAGGCCAGAGCTGTATGTGTCTACAGATTCCTCAGAGCCTACCAGCTAGCTGTGACTTTTAACAGCTGGCCCATTCCTCCACACTTCCTTTAGCCCACACTCAGAGCAGAGAGAAGAAGAGAGTAATATTGGTTTATCATTTCCAGCCATCAGCCAGTCAGTGAGGGGATAACCTGCATGTGCAGACATGTGGTATAAACAACATTCTGCAGAATCAAAGCAATTTAAAATCACCAGGAATCACAATTTTACCTCTTGAACCTTTTAAGTACTGTAGCTTGGAGAATAATACAGCTGCCCTTGTAGTACTTCATCATCTGGAGTAAATTAAAACCAAATGGCAACAGTTTCCTTGGCAGGAAAAAAGATGGACCACATTCAACATTGTGATCAGCAGAATCACAAACAAACAAATCATTTTGTACTGGCCACATATGCACATGCTCGTCCCATCATCCCCTCGACCCTCTGAGCCTCTTGACACCGCCAGTCTGCGTTCTCTAAGAAGAGGTTTAACTCTACCGTTATAATAATCACGACAGGACATAATTAACTCTACTGTGTGCCTCACTTGGAGAAACTTCCTGCTCTATTAGCAGAACAAATCCACTTTGATTGGGATTTAGTAATAGGCATGAAATCCTACATAATTGAATTAAGTCTTGTTTGTATAAAGATTATCTCAGAGAGCAGAATAGAGAATCCCTAACAAAAACTGTTATGAAAGTTGATGAATCGTGTGTGTAATACAGCATTTATAGTCCTCTTCCATCACTGTTTGTAAATCAGTGTAACACGTTTAAGTTATCCCCAGTGACTGTTGCATTACTTTGCCAATGATTACTAATCATTGGGCAAAAAATCCATAATAACCTTTCAGCATATTGTATTTCATGTGTTCTGAGTGAAAACTAGACATCTGCACCTCCTCATGGCTTAAAAAACCTAGCCTGTGATAGGAGACTTTGGCCAATCACAGGTCATTTCAGAGAGAGAGAGCATTCCGATTGGCTGTTCTTTCAAGAGAGGCAACTGTCAATCACATGCAAACTCTGATCAAACGATCAAACTAGGCAGCGCTGATCAAATATGAATCAATATTCTGTTACTGTAATGCTTATTTCTCTTGTAAAAAGTTTAAAAAGTTTGCTTCAGCTGGTGGGCGGTGTTTGGTATTTCCTCAACTGATCTCAATATGGCTGCCGGGTCACAAACGTTCTCATTTTACAGTTACATAAGAAGATGTTTCTGAAAGAAAGAGAAATTTTCCATCATTCTGGTTGATCACAGTTTGTGTGATTGACAGCTGCTCATAAATGTCAGACTCCAGCTCGGCTCTGATTGGTTGTTCACCTCCGTCCTGTGACATCTTGCAGATGCCGTTAGAAGCACCAAAGGACGCCAGAGGACAATGAAGCACCTGATTTTTTTCAGATCAGACAGATCTGCTGTTTTAAGAGTAACAAGAGCTAAAGCGAAACATTATACTTCTGGGTTTCTGGGTGAGAAACATGACATATTGAAGCAAAGCATCTGACTTATGCATCAGTGAGGAAGAGATGAAAAGAGGTGTTGTCCACGTGTTGGTGTGTCGTCCAGATGTTCAAGTAAACAAGCCTGTGACTCAAAGAAAGTGATTGAAGGGACCCTCATTCCATGTACATTATTAGTCCACAGGACATTTGAAATGAAGTTCAGATCTTTTTGCTTATTGTTCTGTGGTTTGAATATGACTGAAGGGAAATACCGTCATTAACATCTGTGTTTCTAAATCTAGTGCACAGCCTAAAAATCTCCGTTCTGCAAATGTGCCTATAGTGTTTGTGTAGCTGTGTGTATGTGAGTCTCTGTGTGCGTGCATTAGTGTCCAAACCATGTGTATGTTTGTTGATTTTTAATGGTGTGGATGTGGTATGTGGTGAACCAGCAGTTTTGAGAGAGGGAACGTAGATTTTGGATGTCAAAAACACATATTGTATGATTTAAAGAGTGTTTACAAGCAAATGACTCAGAAACGTTGATGGGGACAGCCACAGTGAGTCACCCCCAAATAGACGACACGCAGACTTTAAGCTGGAAGTCAGTCAAGTTGTTCTAATTTTAACATTTTGTCTATAAATTTAAGAATATGGGGTGCTATATATTCAGCTATGAATTCACCATTATTTACACATTTACTAAAAGTCTTGGACATGAAAGTAAAAAAAAAAAAGTGTTGTCTTCTAACATATCTGATACAATTACTACTACAGTATATATATATCACTAACAGTAGTATGTGAAGCCTCTACATATGCTGATTTGTGCTCAAAGAGGGACTCTCAGAATTCAACAAACCAGTCACATATACTGGATTTTGGAAAACTACAATAAAGAAACTGATCCCCACATGTCTGGAAAGATGGTTGGTTTGTGGTTTTTATCATAAGCGGAACACACAAATGAAAACAAAGGGATTTAAATGGCGTATTTTGTGGGAAAGAAGAAAGTAAAATGCTCATTGAGCTAATCACTTACACATTTTGTCCTTGACCATGTTGACTGAACGATGCTTTCATCCGACAAAGAGTTTAACAAAGAGTTTGTGGAGTAGACAATCTTGAGGCACATGGTCACCATGTCCAGTTTTAATCATGCATATTATGATAGAGAGTCACAGTCGATCACCAATCTATTCAGGGGCTACATCTAATAAATCACACCAGGGAAGCATGTGAATTCTTCTTGTCTGATGTGCTTCTGTGCAAAAAAATGTGGTGACCTACTTCCAAAACTTAATCACATCAGGCAACATGCTGTGTATATAATATTATTGCAATTAATAAACTTGTCCCCAGCAATTGAGTTGAAGTTTTTTTTGTGTCTGTCAGATGTGTGGTATTTGTTGCAGCAGAGTATGGCTGCAGTTACTCTGGTCTAGGATTACATTGCAGCAGATTACGGGGGGAGGAGACCAGAGTGTGCGCTCAGATGCAGGCGCTCACACTGAAATGACTCCGTCCCTCTCCGCCTCACACACAGTGGAATCAAACTGGACAACTACTGAAACTGAATGAGGACCTTTTACTCTTTCATCTGGATTTTTACATTAGTACAAGTGCAGCAGTTCTGATGTCTACAGCTGTTTAAGTGCAGTGAAGGAAACCATAGGTAATTCAGATTTTTTTTTTCCAATGATAGTACAATTTTATAAAGCCTATACAGTGAGAATATTTCTGTTTCTTTGCATACGATTTTGTATGACATTTTTATGTTTTTATGCCTCTTATTACCAATCGAACTTACTATCTGACTATATCAAAACACCTCATTAGCACCTAGAACTGCCTATAAATAATGATATGTAAATGTGCAAACTGTCTGTCTGTCTGCCTGTCTATCTATCTATCTATTTTTCTATCTATCTATCTATCTATCTATCTATCACTGGTATTCATATTTGGAGTAAGTTGACTCAGTGCTTCTCTTTCCAGGTGGGTTTCATTAATGCTTCAGGACAAAGTCTAGCCCTTCTTGTCCGTGCACAATGAGTGTGTGTAGCTGCAGCACCTCATACCTGCGGAGGTGGCTGCTGAAGGCTGTGTTGTTCTTGGCTGCCATGCAGCCGACGAGCAGTGACTGCCCCAAATCATGCATCTGCCACATTCCCACTGAAGTGCACTGCACCTTCAGATACCTGACCGCAGTACCTGACCACATCCAGCCAGCTGTGGAAAGAATTAACCTCGGGTGAGCTTTCGCTTTCTTTCCAGCGTTTGACAGTTTGGAGAACTGCAGATACTCTGGGGGAAAACTAACGCTAATTATATTGATTGATTTAAACCACTGACTGCATAAGCTATGACTGTATAAACAGGATTATATTACAAAGAAACTGTTAGCTACTGCATTTTCAGAGTTTAAACAAACAAAGCTATAACATCGCTGGTTGGCAGAACGAACAAGTATGTTGAACCTGCAGTAGGCAGAATGTTTTTGGCTTCATTGGGCAAAAAGTCCATAATAACTTTCAGCATATTGTAATTCAAATGTTCTGAGATAAAAGTAGACTTCTGCATCTCCTCGTGGCTGTTTTCAGGCTTTCAGAAATCGGGAGACGGGAGACTTTGGCCAATCACAGCTCATTTCAGACAGAGAGCATTCCTATTGGCTGTTGATTGAACCTGTCTATATCCATATTTGATCAGCGCTGACTAGTTTGACCGTTTGGTCTGAGTTCGCGAGTGATTGACAGCTGCTCTGAGATGTCAGGCTCTGGCTCGGCTCTGATTGGTTGTTTTCCTCTGGTCTGTGAACTCTTGTAGATGCCATTAGGAGCACCAGAGGACACAGAGGAACATGATTTTTTTTATCAGATTACCTGTCTCATACACTACTGCCAGGATATAGTAACTTTTTTTGTTATAAATCTAACTTTTTTTAATAATATTTGCTCCAATTCTAGCCACTGCAGCTTTCACTGTCAAAACTGAAATAAAAATTCAGATGGAAGTAATTTCCGCTCACTGAGCAGTAGCTAACTGTTACTATAGCTAGCATAACGTTAACAGTTACTTTAAATTTGTGTCTCCATCTCCATACTTCAAACCAAATCCTCTTGGAAATATATTTTTCATTAATATATTATTTTAATCACTAGTTACTAGTAATAATGGATACTCATCCTTAATCACAAAAATGTTAATATAAATTTAGAATGAAATAAGAATAAATAAATATTATTAATAATATATGCATAGGTTATTTTAGTTAATATAAACATACAATTTAATAATAATAAATATGTAAAAATATATAAAAAATATCTTAATATTAACAAATATGTAACAAATTGCTTACCTGGAATCAGTAACTGAGCATTGATAACTGATATGTCAATATTAATGATAATACACACCTATGATAAAGCCATGTAGGTGTTTTCACTTATTTATCATGATTGTATGTGTGCAGACTGCACTCATACAGTCTACAGTCTCATCTACAGACTGCACTTGAATGATATCTCCTAACATTTTTTCACCTGTTAGGGCAGGACATCTTAAACTCATTAATACGTCTTGTAAGAACATGCATTGAGGTGACATCATCCATCCTGTACCAACATAGCTCTCTCATCTTTAACCTGAGCAGAGCTTGAATCTGGAAGAGTAATTTAAAACACTTGCGTGGGTGTGCAGGGCTCTAAATGAGACTGTTTTCATTGTTCATTAACTTCCATAAAATAGTATGTGGTACATTTGATAAGCTGAAGTCTGTTTTTGTGTAAAAAAATACAAAAAATACAAAAGTGCCTGTGCACAGCGCTAGGTCGAGGTGCCGGTAATGTGGCAAAAGGTAAACTAGTGGAGATAACCACATACAGTGGAAGCATACCGCACACTGGACCATGTCATCATGAGGATCTTTATTCTGAGCAACGCGTTTCGCTGGTGGCTTCAGGCTCTGTTTTTGTGTCTCCTTTAGGTACAACAGTATAACTGCCTTGAGAGAAAATGATCTTTCAGGACTTGAGAACTTAGAGTTGTTGATGCTGCATAGCAACACCATCCACAGCATTGACGACAGAGCCTTCCAAGACCTCAAGTCCTTACAGGTATAATCACATGTTTGTCAGTCTCTTGTGAACAGATTACAGACCTGCCTTGTAATATTGGAATACAAATGTGCTGTACTGGAATGGCAAAAGCATATAGTAGTGTGAAAAGCCTGCCAGTATCCTATGGTTTAGTTCTCATACATGATGACACAGAAATATCAAGCAAGTGCAAAGTTACTTCCAAAATAATCCAAATATCAGTACATGTATAATGCAGTCCAGAACATCAGTACCACCAGCTACAGACCACAGAAATTTTTTATAGCTGTTGTAATCCTTTTCTGGCACAGTCCTCACAAATATCGAACACCACACTCTTCACAAAGAGAGCATTATTATGAGGCTTTCATAGTAGATTGCATTATATTCCACTGTTATTTATTTTGTATAAACTATACTCTCCTTTTCCAGACTAAATACGTCATTTTATGCTGTCTAGACAACATTTCAGTGTTTCTCCAAATAATGTGCTGTTAGGTGTTAATGTAATTGTAAGTCAACTTTTTTTTCTTTTAAAAACAACTCCAACCTTTCAATCGTAACTTCACAGGTCCTGAAGATGTCCTTTAATAAAGTAAAAGAAATCAAGAAAGAGACATTGAAAGGCCTGGACAGCCTGCTGAGACTCCACATGGACCACAACCACATTGAGTTCATCAACCCGGAGGCTTTCTACGGCTTGACCAAACTACAGTTGGTCCATCTGGAGGGCAACCGACTCCAGCAGCTCCACCCAGACACATTCATCACACTGAGACATAGCCAGGTGTTTAAGGTGTCCTCCGTGAAAAACATCCATCTGTCGGAGAACCTCCTCACCACTCTTCCTGAGGACATCTTCTCAGGCTGCAGCAGGTTAGAGAACCTCTTCCTACATGGCAACCCGTGGACATGTGACTGTCGTATGAAGTGGTTCTCAGCGTGGGCACAGAGGAACACAGGTGAGGAGCAGTTTGAACACAATTATGGAGATTTAGGAGAACCCCCTATTTCTTAATCTAAACATTTTCCCATGCATGCATGCAACAAACCTTTGTGAAGGCACATTTGCTCGCAACTTTAATGGCACATGGCCACAGGAATGTTTTTTATCACGAGGGATCGCCTCGCTTCCCAGCATTGGACACTTGATGAGCTGCCACTAGACACGAGGCACTCGACACCTGAATGGAGGAACACTTTCCCTCGTGAGCTGGAAACCTTATTCTCTTATATCAAAAAAATTGTTCTCTGAAAATTGTTTCTGAAAACACTTTATGTGAGAAATAAGCCACGCTGTTGCTGAATGTGTCTCTGTAATGGGTCTGTGTACCATTAGGCGCATCTGGTAACTGGTTGCTAACTGTAATAGCACTTTAATAGGTTATTCTACTCACACATGAAGTGGTGTGTTTTTTATGCATGGAGTTGTATCCAAAGCTAGAAAGGCATATGCCATGGAAACATGTACATCTTTAGAGACTTCACTGCAGGCAGAGACTATGACTTTGTCTCATCATGAGGGCTACAGAAAACACTAAAGCCACAGAGATACACAAGTTGCGTCGTTCATGACTTGGCTAATGTAAAGCTAGCTCAGTTTTGGTTTGGCAGGCCCATAGTGTGGAAACTGTAAATGCTCTTTTCTTACATGCAAAACAACTAAACGCATCACTACTCGATTTAAATGTTTCCAGGTGTGCTGAAATGCAAGCGAGACAGGAGATATCCAAGAGGCCAGCTGTGTCCTGTTTGTGAAAATCCTGCTCCTTACCACAACAGACCTCTATCCCTTCTTCCTGGTGATTCCTTCACTTGTGCAAAACCCTGGATCCAACCCCATCTAAAGCAGAAAAACATCAGCCTGGATGAAGGGGACTTTACTCCAGTTTCCCCCAAGGATTTCATTGCCCCATTAGGCTCCATACAAATGAACCTGACTGACCAGTTTCACTCTGATGCCAGTCTATCCTGCACTGTCCAGAGGCCCTCTGCTTTCGAGAACCTGACACAAACCTTGGAGGAGGAGGAGGGAAACAATGTCACCATGCTTACTGCTGACATAACTACATATTTGGTGTGTAACATTGACTATGAACACATACAGCAGCTGTGGCAGATCCTGGCCACCTACAGTGACTCTCCCATGACACTTGAGAGAAGCGTAATGCTGGCCAGAAGCCCAGAAATGGTGTACAGGTATAGTCAGATGAAAACAAAAGAGGGAGAGGAAGGAATTCACACAAACATTGAAGCTGAGATTAAAGCCTCCCCTGCATGGCTAATGCAGGGAGAAGTGAGCTTCCAGCTCGACCGCACCACTACCACTTTCTCCACTCTGCACATTAAGTACCAGTCTACAGTCAACCTGCGCGTGGAAAATACATCACCAAAGAGGGACCGCTATTCCTGGACCATGATCAAGAGAGATAATCAAACCAAGACTGAGCATGCTGTAATTACAGGTTAGAGATTAACACATAATTGCTAATTTGATCTTCACTTCAAACCTACTGATGACAATTTCTGTAATAATTTTTTTTTTCTATTACGTAGGTGGCGTGGTGCAATTGAGTTGTCAAATCCAGGGTGAGCCAAAGCCTTTGTTGGAGTGGATTTTACCAGATGGGAGTAAGGTCAGAGCTCCTTACTCTAGTGAGGACAGGAGGATCATAATCACGGCTGAAGGGAAGCTCACTCTACGGGGTGCAGATGCTTCGGACACCGGCCTCTACCGGTGCATTGCCACAAACTATTTGGATGCAGATATCCTTGTCTTTCGAGTGACAGTTCTGTCTCCTGATGTGGAAGAAGCTGAGATCAATGGCATCCAACTCTTACGTCCCCTGCATGGGAATCTGGTTCTTGACTGTAGTTCCTCAGGGAGTCCAGGGGCCTTGGTCCAGTGGGTACTCCCTGACCACTCAGTGCTGGACAAGTCTCACGGGAACAAGAAAGTGTACAAGAATGGAACTTTGCTGGTTCAGGGTCTCACAGCGAGGGATAGAGGATTTTATAGGTGTTTGGTTTCGAACCACCTGGGAGTTGATCTGCTTGTGTCTCAGGTGACAGTGACTGGAGAAATAACTGAAAAGATGATAGTTTTGGACAGTGAGGGATCAGGGGTAGAAATAGAGGACAAGGCTGACCCTGGCTTGACTGAAAACACCCTCAATGAGGTCCCCTCTTCCAGTACATCTGACACAACCAGTCAGGAATCCAGGACCATTACCTCAGATCGACCTTACCCCAGACTCAGGTCACAGGGTAGAGGAGGTTCTGGAGGTAGACTGGGACACAGAAGGAGGGGGAAAAGCAGCAACAGACGCATCTGGAGTAGTAGGGTGTTTGATAAAGCTTCCAGGAAAGTGGACCCACAGCAATTTGCTGAATTTATGAAAAAGGCTCAAGGTGGATCAAGAATAAAGACTGGCACAGACAAAGAGGAGGTAAAATATGAAGACTCAAACACTGGTCTTTCTGGCGATGATGAAATTGGCTCTGGTGTGGATCATAGTGAAGATCACCTCATCATTGTGCCAAGAATAGTTAAACCAACCACAGACAACCCTCATAAAGGTAGACTGACAATCACACACACAGGTCAGGGTAGTAATGTAGCAACAATTGAAACCACAGTCAGCAATCATGACACACAAACAACAAAGTCATATATGCAGTCAGATTCTACACCAATCAAGTCTTCATTCACACACCATCCAACAGAAATGAGGGAAAGTCAAAGTGATGCAGTAACACCATATAACACAATTTCACCCAACGCAGGCTTTTCTAGTTTTGATAAGACCACTGATATTTCTCACTTGGAAAGAACTATCAACCCAAACAGGAACCCAGTCACTCTCCAACTTACTGCGACAGACACATCACAAGAAACTCAGCTCCAATTCTCAGGAGAACAACCTGCAGAGCCTGAGACTTCCACAGGGGCAGCACTATCATTCACCACAGACCCCCTTGTCACCCCAATGGGGGATGGCCCAGGCCCAGTGGAGGTAGTTGTTCACACGTCCACAGATCCAGAGAGCCGGACAACATTCACAGCCGTCACCACCACAGAGAGACAACAAGATGGGATAACCTTCCACACTACCCAAACTATTAAATCCCCACGTCTGCCGGAAGGATCCACCATCATCTCCCAGCAGCAGATCCATATCATCCCAAACAAGAACAGCAGAGGAGGGGGGCGCAGGAGGACCTTCCAAGGCCGCAGGAGAATCATTAAACCTAACAGGATTACTGACATACAGTCCTTCATCAATAAACTTAAACAGCCCTCAATGAAGAAGGAAGGGAATACCACGGTGCATTATAGAGTTGAACTGACCACAGGTAAGTAAATTGTTATATTTTTGTGTGATTGTTTAGTGTGTGATATTTTCTATATCTGTATTTCTTCATTTTCTTTATTTCTCTCCTCAGACTGTGACTGGGATAAAGACAAGAGGAAGACAGCTACTGATCTGCAGGTGGTCACACCAACAGTTTCCTCCAGTTCATCTTTACACAGAACAGAGAGACCTGCTTCTACACAAAAACCTGCAGTTTCTACCACAAATTATTACATTACTTCAAATGCCCCCCTCACCCATACTGAGTCTAGACCAGAGGTTTCCAGTGACTACATAACATCTGCTGATGCCCCCGAGTTTGACCCAACAGTTGATCCCCTTTTGACCACAAATGAAGAACCATCAATCTCCACTACGACCACTACTACAACCGCCTCAAAGGTTATTCGTGGGCGAATTCCATGGAACAGGCTGTTTGGAAGCAGAGAGAGGGAAAAGATACTGGGCAGGCTCCGGAAGCCATCCGTCACCCAAAAAACCTCAACCACAGCTGAAACCACAACAGCCACCCCAACCACTACCCCTGCTGCCATACCCACCACCACCTCAAGCTCACTTTCTGAGCCCAAGACTCTGTCCCCATCCAGACACACAGGGACCAATGAGGGCTCATCAGATAATGATTATGGAGATTTGTCCTCTGCAGATTTTGAGTTCACGACACCACGAACCAGCTTTCACCATCTGACGACTACCAGCCTATCCTATTACTCCAAGTCTGCCCCCACTGCTGAAACACCACCAGAATCACAGACTCTACCTTCCCCACCGACTGTCAAACCACCTTCAATTGAAAATCCTGATGACTCATCATCGTCTGGGTCTGGGGGACTACCTGATAATTGGTTTGTAATCAGACAGAGGCCTGGTGGGACAAGAGGAAGGCAAGGGCGGAGAAGGAGGCCCTTAAAGGGCAGAAGACCTTTCAAGAAACCTGTAATTGCGAAAATACATCCTACTACCACAACTGAGGCTTTAACTACAACTATGGAGGCAACCACACTACCACAGCAGACTGTTTCACTTTATAAGCCCCTATACACACCATCTAGGAAAGAGGACAGAAATCCAGTAGTTGTATCCACTGACTTGTATGAGGAATATGACTGGAGCACATCTAGTAGTTTACCAGCCTATACTACAGCCAAGACACCTTTGATTCCTTCAACCACGTTCAACCCCACCACCACATTCATGCCAGTTACAACAAAAGTGCCTTACACAAAAGCTCTGACCAAAGTCCACAGCAACATCAGACCACCAACACATAGAAATGCTGGTCACGCCACTCGTAGACCACTAGTGAGGAGTGAGCAAAGATACACCCCTGCCCCATACAACAATATAGGCACATACAATGCCATCTCTAATGTTTATGATCACGTCATTGGCAATGATGCTACAAGTGCCAATACTGGTGGCTTTGAACCTACTACAAAGGTCATGACAAGCAAACCCAAGATAGTTGGGGGCAATGCAGCCAGCTTCACTGTGTTATCCAACTCAGATGCTTTCCTGCCTTGTGAGGCTGTTGGAAACCCTCAGCCAACTATAACCTGGAAGCGCTTCTCCTCAAGCACAGGTAAAAAAAATGATTTCATTCATTGTCATCATTTAGAAAAGCAAAAGATCTAGAAAACATTCAGGTATAAGGTTTAACATCTTTTACAAGCTACATGAAAACAGCATTCTTTATATTTAAAGGAACAGTGCATAGGATTTTGGCAGCATGTACTGGTGTAGCTGTAAAATGCAACCAACTCTATACCACTCCACTCACTCCTCCCTTTCCAAGAGTGGGTTAATGTGAACCACCAAGTGCAAAACCATGGCAACACTGTTCACCTCACTCAGAGGCCATCCATCCATCTGCATCCACTTATCCCGTTAGGGATACATTGGGCAATGGTGGGGTACACTCTAGACAGGTTACTAGTCCATCACAGCACTCAGGGGCCATCCTTACCATAATAACACTACTTTAGGAGTAGCAGAGGTCAGAAGGTGGCTGGCGGTACACGATTTGCACTATGCAGCTCACTGGCTCAGCTGGCCTTCAGGTAATGTAAAAAATGTTAAAGGCTTTCCCAAGAGCCAGTGTTTGGTTAGTCCATTCTGGGCTACTGTAGAAACATGGCGGAGCAACATGACGGACTCAGTGAAAAGGACCCGCTCCCTATGTAGATGTGAAGGGCTCATTTTAAGCTGTAATGTTTTTTCAGATTTCAAAGAAGAAGAAGGTGATTCTTTAGTTTGACAAAGGAGTCAGAAATACTGTATTTTAGTGAAATTTTGTAAATTCCTTGTCTGTTTTATTATGAACTTGTGATGTTTGGTGTGTGTATTTATATAGTATTTTTAATAACATAGTAACAACATAAACACAGAAAATGATAAAAAGCAGAATTAACAAAAACACTACAAATGGTGATAAAGTAAATACAAATCACAATACGGAAGGAAGTGAGTTTTAAGAAGCAACAAAGAAACAGTTGTTCATCTTTATTTGTGTCAGTAATGTCAATATTGTTTCAGGATATTATCAAGTTGGATGTTTCTTAGAGGATATTCTCTTTCTCTCTCTTTCAGGAAGCACCGTCACTGTAAAGGGGAAGATGGGCAAGTTTGAGGTGTTGCACAATGGCACGCTCTCGATCCAGAATGCCAACATCAAGGACCGTGGCCAGTACATCTGTCTAGCCGAGAACAATCATGGATCAGATAAACTAATTGTCACTCTCTCTGTGGTGGCCTACCCCTCACGCATCTTGGAGCCAAAAATGCGCGAGATAAAGTCTCATGCAGGAAACACTGTGGAGATGAAATGTAAAGCAGAGGGTCGCCCCACACCCATGATATCCTGGATCCTCGCCAACCGAACCCAGGTCAGGGGTCAAAATGCAGAGAAGGGACGGGTATCAGTATCTACGGAGGGGACTCTGGTCATTGAGCAGGTGTCTGTTTATGACAGAGGTCATTACAAATGCATTGCCAGTAACCCAGCTGGAGCTGATACAGCTACAGTCCGACTACAGGTGGTGGCAGCTCCCCCAGGTATTGTGGAGGACAAACGGCAACAAGTGAAAGCAGTTGTAAGCCAAAACTTGTGGCTACCCTGCACTGGCCAAGGTAGCCCAATACCTACTATTCACTGGGTCCTCCATGATGGCTCAATGGTACAACCTAACAGACCTGCCAGTGACACAAGGATATCAGTGTATGGGAATGGAACCCTCCACATTAAGGATATGACTCCAGCAGACAGTGGCAAATATGAATGTATTGCTACCAGCTCTACTGGCTCAGAGAGGAGGGTGGTGACTCTGACAGTAGAGAGGCGAGAGTCTGCACCTGACATAGTGGAGACATCCCAGCGCATGACAGTGTTGTTCTTCGGGGACCAGCTGAGACTAAACTGTTCAGCTACTGGAGACCCTAAACCCAGGATCATCTGGAGGCTGCCCTCTAAAGCTGTGGTGGACCAGTGGCACAGGTAAAAATAATCTGGCAGTAATGCACAGAAAAATAAATGTCAGTACAACCATGTTGACAGTAAACTCAACAGTATAAGATAAAACAGACATTGCTTGGGCAAAACAGATAAAACTCTTCTTAACAGAACTTGCAAAAATATTCTTCATAAGTCTCCAATCTTGCGCAAAGCACATAAAGTCTATGGATTTGTATTTGGTCTAGGATTTCCATATTTCCTAGTTTCTGGTCCCCTCTAATGACCGTTTGTTTGGTGCTTCAGAACCGTCTCCATAAATGACATATTTTCAGTGTTCCTGCAAAAGAGAACAGCTGACACTGACAGAAAAAAAAAATATTATATATATAGATCATTTTGATCACCTATAGAAAAGACGGGCTTGTGCCTAAAGAATAATAGCTTATAGTATTATACTGTATATGTTAATTTCTATGACCTCCCTCTATGCATGCAACAACAGAAAAAAACAGCTGTGGAAAAAAGCAGAAAGCTTATTTACCAGAAATACATGACAATGCAGCGCTAGTGTTTTTCAATTTTTCGCCAAGGCCTTGGCTCGGTTTACTGGTCACTTCATAAAATCTTTAGACTCGTCAAGGTCCGTAGAGAGTTTGTGCATGTTTGTTTGGTGTGAGTGGTTCCGTTTTCTGCTGTTCATGTTAATTTTTAAGCATTTGAAGATTGTCTTGGCAACCATAATGTTCTCATTTGAGTTTGCTGTTATATATTTTCCCTTTATTTTAATGTAGTAAACATATTTGGTGTTATTATGGACATGACTGTGATGTTTACCAGCAATATGCTGTGGGGCCATTATTTTTCAAGATAAGTAGGTAACAAAGAGATACAACTATATTAACCCTGTGGCGCATACAGTATGTTACCATAAGTGCTGGCATAGCTCTCAAAAAGCATAGCCCAAGAATTAAAGTATTTGCAGATCTCTCTAAATACCAGTTTTATAACTGTACAGAAACTCATACACTGACAATATTATGTGTCATTTGTCTTTGTTATGCACTATAGTGAATGGTGGTCACTTGTAAATGATTAAGCTTTATTCTGTCCACTCTATGTCTCTCTAATTTTTTGTCATGTATTTTTCCAGGATGGGCAGCAGAATCCAGGTCCTAGATAATGGTACTCTTATCGTTAGCACTGTGACCGATAAAGATGCTGGAGACTATCTCTGTGTAGCACGAAACAAAATTGGTGATGATCTCCATCTCATGAAGGTCAGTGTGTCAATGAAGCCTGCCAAGATAGAGCCAAAGCTCTATGGGAAGAAGCAAGTACCCTATGGTAATGACTTTAAGGTTGACTGTAAAGCCTCAGGAGCACCAAAGCCAGAGATCTCCTGGGGTCTACCAGATGGTACTGTGGTCAACAGTGCTCTCCAGGCTGATGCCAGCAGTGGAGGAGGAAGAGCACGGCGCTATACACTGTTTGACAATGGAACTCTCTACCTAAACCAGGTATGGCATGGTACCTACCTCTACCTAAACCAGGTATGGCATGGGGGCGGCAGTAGCTCAGTCTGTAGGGAGTTGGCTTGGGAACCGGAGGGTCACCGGTTCAAGTCCCGACATGGACCGAAAACTGAGTGTGAACTGGTAGCTGGAGAGGTGCCAGTTTACCTCTTGGGCACTGCCGAGGTGCCCCTGAGCAAGGCACCAAACCCCCAACTGCTCGGGGCGCTTGTCAGGAGCAGCCCCCTCACTCTGACATCTCTCCATTACTGCATGTGTGTGTGTTTGTGTGCATGTACCATGTATAAGTTAAACAGAGTGTAAATTGAATTTCCCCACTGTGGGACGAATAAAGGTAGATCTTCTTCTTCTTCTTCTATGTAATGGCATCTTCCTCCATGAAATATATATATATATATACTGTATATATAAATGTTTTCAAAAGATTTACATCTCTGTTTTATGCTTCTCCAGGTTGGTATGTCAGAGGAAGGGGACTACACTTGCTATGCTGAGAACAAGGTGGGCAAGGATGAGATGCATTTACATATCACTGTGGTGACTGCTGCACCCAGGATACGTCCAACTGGCCAGACATATGCCAGGGTGAAGCCTGGAGGGAACATCCGCTTTGACTGCGAAGCACTTGGGGAGCCCAAACCCAAGATCCTGTGGATGCTGCCCACCAATGATGTCATTGCGGCATCTAATGAACGCTACTTAATGCACGTAAATGGCTCCTTGGATATCAGGGATGTGAAGCTTATTGACGCTGGGGAGTATGTCTGTATGGCTCGAAACCCTGCCGGAGAAGATAGAAAAGTCTACAAGCTTGATCTAGAAGGGAATCCACCAGTGATCAATGGCTACCGGCAGAACAGGACTGTAATCAAAGATGTAGCTGCTAAATACACCAGGAAATTAATAGATTGTAAGGCTGAGGGTGATCCCACACCTAGTATCACTTGGATTATGCCTGATAACATCTTTCTGCCAGCACCATACTTTGGCAGCAGGATTAATGTCCACTATAATGGGACATTAGAGATCCGTAATGTGCGGCCAACTGATACCGCTGAGTTCATCTGCATGGCGAGGAATGATGGAGGAGAGGCAGTAATGGTGGTGCAGCTGGAGGTAAGCAGTAAACTCAGAAGACCAATCTTCAAGAACCCCTTCAACGAACGCATTGTGTCTCGTATTGGGAAAACCACAGTTCTGAACTGTTCTGCCGATGGATACCCAATGCCGGAGATCACTTGGACTTTGCCTAATGGAACACAGTTTACTGGTGGCCACCACCTACTTAACAATGGGACTTTTGTCATCCACAATACTGGCAAGGAAGATGCTGGGAAGTACCGCTGTGGTGTCAAGAACTTCGTGGGCTACATAGAGAAGCTAATAATTTTGGATGTTGGGCAGAAGCCTTACATCCTGACAAGGCCCAGGGGCATCATACGGAGTGTGTCTGGAGAACCTCTCTTCCTTCATTGTCTATCAGATGGGAATCCCAGACCCAGAATCCACTGGACCATTCCCGGTGGCCACACTCTCACTCGACCTCAAGTCCTTGGGCGCTATCAGTTACTAGAGAATGGTACTTTGGTTGTTCAGGATACAACCCTCAGTGATCGAGGGAATTACATCTGCAGGGCTCGGAGCGATGTTGGGGAGGCTGTGCTCACTGTCCCTGTTATTATCATTGCCTACCCTCCACGGATCACAACAGGACCGCCTCCCAGTGTGAGAGTGGTGACCGGGACACCTATCCAGCTAAACTGTGCTGCCATTGGGATCCCTAAGCCAGAGATCACCTGGGAGTTGCCTGATCGTTCAGTTCTGTCAGCTGCAGAACAGGGCCGGCCCATGGGTAGCGAACTTCTCCACCCTCAGGGCACACTGATCATTCAAAGGCCCAAAGCCTCAGACTCTGGAACATACAAGTGCCTCGCCAAGAACCACCTGGGTATAGACTCAAAGGTCACATATGTACATATATTGTGAGAAAAAGACAAGGCTGAGGGAGGATGGGGGCGTTTACGAATGTAAAAATGAGCACTCTTGTGTCTGCAAGGTACAGTGCATGTTTTCTCACGTGGATTTGTGAGGATTACGGCTTGTGGAATATTATTTTATAAAGTGACAAACATGGATTCAAAAAACTAAACAGAGCACAAGAAGAGAAAGGAAACAGACATTTTATAGGGAAAACATGTTTTGAGCCCCAGCTTGGGGCTAGAAAGTTGTTATTGTAACTTTGGAACCAGGGGTATGGAAATTCATAGGTAGTTCTCATTTGGGGTGGGCCTCATGGGAGCAAAAAGGCCAGAGTCAAACATAAAATGATTTCTCTGACCAGGCACTGCTGGCCGCGCATAAGATACTATTACAGCACATACAGAGAGGGAGAAAGAATTGTGTGACAGAAAAAAGGCTCTCAAGAGGCTTTTAATTCCCTTCAGACATTGACCAGAAGTTGTTGCTGTCATGACCTATTACTTTGTGTTGACAGCAAATGAAAAAGACAACAGGCAGCGTATATATTAAAATATCTTTCAAAAGCAATTCATTGAATTTTGCAGTGGAAGAAAAAAAAGATTTGTTCAAAAAATATATGAGGCGTGTTTTACACTGGATACATACCTGCATGGACAGTACAGTGCTTTTACCACATCCCATTTCTTTATTATTCTTTTCATATTTTCACAGACAGTTTAAAGCAGATTTTTTTACGTCTATTTGCAGTGCAGTTCTTTGGTCAAAACACACTCTCAATCTATTGTGTTGTACACAAGAATTTACAGTAATGTTATACATTATTCTAATCTGTAATAATACAGTATATGTTATCTATTTGTAGTATCTACGTTATCGAAGTATGGGAGACAAAATGAAATTAAAAGAAAACATGGTTCATGTCTTTTTAATGTTTTTATTTGACTATTTGATACACAAATTTAAATTGGACATGCATCATATATATGAAACGTCACTGTTGACGGTACACAGAAGTGGCTGCTAGTACTTGTTGGTTTTTATAATGCTGTTGTAGTGAAGGTCATTAGGACTACTCAGTTGCACCTCGCCCTGTAGGAGGAGGTTATGGCTCTGGCTGCAGTCGAAATCTTCCAGACACACACATTTTCAACTCTCCAGCTGTGAAAATAGTTTTTTACCCAGCTCTTCAATGTGCAAGACCCACAGGGGAGCCTTTGATTTTTGTTTGTGATTGAGCGCTGATTTTACTGCCCTCCTGCAATTTCTACAGAGGGACAAAGGAGGATGTTGAGACAGAAAGGGGGAACAGTGACATATATTCCTGTTGTACTGAGTAAATATATGGATATATGACATTGAACACAAAAACTGTAATTAATAATCTTGATTTAATGTCACTGAGATCTACTGTAGCAATGTTTGCTCTCTAACCAATAAAGTCTTAAGTCATTTTCTAAGGGCATTCATTAAGACTAATACCCCCAATACCTCAAGGGCAACAACTGGAACCAATTTCTCAGTAAATTGCACCAATTGTGAATCGTCTATAATGACACACATTTCAATTATGCTATAACTTACTTTTTGCAAGGCCTCATAAAAAACTGCCATGACTTGTACTGAGGTTATATAATTTTACACTGAGTAGGAAACCAAGAAATAAATACATAAAATAAAGGAATAATTTCTTGTCCCATGAGACATTATATGTTAATATAGAGCTCTACCTTTAAATCCATTACATTGTATGTGATTGGGGTAGAAGTTTAGATTTTCAAATTAATTTTCCAAAATCCTAAAAAGGTTTCTGATAAAGAGTCTTTTCTACAGCAGTACGAAGGACAGCTTCAAATGCAATTGTTAAACAGGAGATAGTTAATTTAAAGCCAGTGGTTAGTCTCAAGTGTGTATATTCCAATACATCAATTTTTGCGACCCCAGAAAAAAAACACTTTTTCCAAAGTTTAGAGCCAGTTTACAGCAGTGTGTTATGACCCAGACAGATATGGGGAAAGAGGGAATTGTTTTCCATAAACTTTGGTATGCAGGTTATTTGCGCCATGATTTGAGAGACTGCTTTCATATGTGAGCTGGGCGACAACCACACACACATTCACACTAAATAAGTGATATCTATAAAAAAAAAAAAACATTGAGATGTATGGCTTTTCAATGTGAAAGACAGTTTGTCATTCGCACCATGTGCCCTCTGTGGATGGTGAGTTTATTTGTTCAGTTCTGGTTTTACGGTTCATGTTATGAGAATGATGGAGTTTACCGTCCACTGACTTGGATATTTATGGGAATTTATGTGATTTTCCCATTTGCTCCTTTCCTCTTGGGTGTTTAAAGGGAAAGAGTTGAAGACTAACACAAACCATTGAAAATGTGGTTTTATAAGAAGCTACTGAAAGGAGCGATTTGTGCTTTTTGTTTTTACCAGGTCAAATATGCTGTACCTCTGGACCCAATTTCTGGTTACAGCTGTTAAAGTGAGACACTGCACTACCACAACCATTTCATGAGATGAATAAACAAAACTTGTTTTTACACTAGACGAGGTAGGTAAAAGTATGACCACTCCTTGGCCACCTCGATGATTGTGGAAAAACAGAACAAATCTGCACAGAATCAAATGACTTGTTGCTGGGTTGATTGTCCGCATTACCCCACAGCCCACCTTCACCAAGGGACTCACAGTATACACAATTTCCTGGAAGCAGATCGTTGATTTTTCACATTTATTTACCTCAACATTTTTATCTGGATTCAGATGCCAAGACAGTCTTTACCTCAACATAGTCTTTAACCCAAACTGCAGGGAACATTGAACAATTGAACAATAGATGCTTTGTTCAACCAACAGTCCCACCTTGGTATTCTCCACGTTTCCACCCAGCAGAAGGCCATCCATCTCCACTCCAGCAACCAATGGGAGGCCAGATCTGCTCAGTCACTAAATAAATCAGTGATCCTTCTTTAACATATACTTATCAGATACTTAAACAAAAGTCTATCCAATGCATATTTTCCAGTCTAGCATTTACTGTGTTTAGGGTGCCAGAGACTTTTAATCCTCTGTTCTGGCGATTATCAGGTTGTCCATAATCGTGAACGCAATATTTAGAAAATGCTGGAGGCAATTGCTTCAAATTTGGACTCAAGGATGTACTGATTCAATTTTGGAGGTCGAAGGGCAGGGTCATTGTGACCTCACAAACATATTTTTGGCCATAACTCAAGAATTCATATAGTAATTATGACAGTTCCACCCAAATGTAAATTAAGATAAAATGAAGTGATGATATCTGTAGACATGGATGTAGTCAACCATAATTCTACTTTATCTTGGATATACACATCATATATACTTTATACAGTGAAGCCCCTTATATTTCAATATTGAAGTACTGGTTCTCAATATGATACTGGATTGTTTAGATCGATACTGATATTAATAATGATATATTGACAGAGAGTAATTTGTTTTATATACACATAGGATATACAAAAAAAAAATCTTGATATGGATCCCTTTGGCGCTGTTTCTAAAATAAGCATTTCTTCTACTGCAACTTCTTGATTCTTACTGGCTAACATAGCCTATTGCTATATCTGCAGTAAGCTAACATTGATCGATATATCTGCACGGACAAAAATAGATCTGACTAACGGATTTTGCTTGGTGGTTAGACACATCTCTAATTGAATGCTGACAATGCTCCATAACTGGTGGATGTATAAATCAGCAACTGTTTGCTAATACATTATTGCATGTTTAGAAAAGAAATTGCTGGGTACATACCAGGGTTGTGTCTAGAACTAACACACAAATTGCATAACTTTTGCAAAATGGTTAAGGTTAGGCTTTGACCTCAAATATTTAAGGTTAGGATAGGTTGTCAAGCAGCGAGTCTCATGAGAGCTTTTTTGCATATTTTTGCAATTTTAGGGTTATCTGTTAAACATGACCACATATCAGCAGTCATGACCTCTTCCTTTGTCCAATTTTGTTGCTTATAATTCATTTTATACAAAATTAACTATTGATCAACATTCAATACAGCTTTTAATTATTGTAGACCTTTTTACTTCTCGTAGCAGGACAAGCACAGGTGGAAGTAATAACGCTAAGCTCAGTGTCACAGGAAGTCATATCAGTCAGCCATCGCACACTGATATGGGACATTCATTTTATTAATTACACCTTCTATTATTTCATAAGGTGTTTGAATCAAATTTGCCAACAATTACAATAATTAAAAATACAGTCAGCATTTTGTTCCACAATCATTATAGGAGAACTGTATATTGTACTATTCATTTAGGATTTCATGCCTACTTATGAAACTGAGTGGGCAATACCTGAATGAGTAATGACAAACAACTTAAAAAAGAAAGTAAACTTTGAGCTGAATGAGAAAAAGTGGAAAGGAAGGATAAAGCCCATAGAGTCAGTAGACGAGGGAAACCAGGGACGGGTGAAACATAGTTTTGGTCTGTGGTATGAATTCCCTACTTCAAGTTGAAGGCTAGCAGCCTGAACATGGAAACTAATCTCAAGAGGGGACTGCTGGGAGCCGACCAACAGCAGTCTGAGACAGTACTTCTCTGTTAGCTCAGAGTCTGTCTTATTTCTTTGATGATGCAAACTTGGCAACAAGCAAAGTCCTCAGTAGAAGTGGACCACTTGCTTCATTTTCACTGCCATCCAAGCCTATAGGTGGGAAAGTCTTTTCAAATAACAATAATAAAGGTGTCTCTTCCCGTTACATCCACGGCTTTGTGGATGTGCACACACGCTTGGTCGTACAGTAGATCGGCGTCTCTCTCAGTACTTGTGGCAATGCTGGAATTTCACACCGACATCGCAGAATCCACACATCCACCTTCCAGCCGCAAGTAAGACAGATTCATCTTTGCACCTCTCTCCCAGGTTGGATCTGTCACACTGCGACGGTGGTTCCAGGTTTCTCGGACCATTGCTTCTCAGGATAAGGACTCAGTTTTACCAGCGGGAGCTAAAACGTTGGCCTTTAGCGAGGGAAAAGAAAGTACGCAGGTATCGGCTGTCTTCATGCTCAAGCAGTTGCATTTAAAAAAACAGTTGATTTACAGTGGGAGTCTGTATATGAAATCTCTCAAGGCCTTTCTCTTCCTCGGATATCGTCTGTAAGCGTTAAAAGTGAGCCTTTAAGTGCTATAAGCCAGATATAAGAGCCAGGCACAGGGGCAAAGGTGTAGTCATAAATCAGAGTTTATCCATAAATTGTCCATAGTTTTCAGTAAGTGGATCCTGCAACCATTAAATTTAAGCACTGGCTAATAAATACAATAACAAAAAGGATTTTATGTATATTATAAGGAATGGGACATACGTTTTAACGGGACCAAATCTCTCAGTCTCTGTCCTGAGGGCAGTGGAAGTATGTCAGTGGGGGGTTCTCCAACTTGATCGGGTGCAGATGTGGTCCCGAGAGAGTAACCAGGTGGACTGGTGGAGCCCACTGCTGTATACTTAACCTTCCTCACTCCAGTCACACAAACACCAAACTGAAAACATCAAAGCATGTCTCAATTATTGAGTCCTGAAGGGGGAAAGCTTTTAAACAAGCCAACTCGCCCAATTAGGCTGCATCAACAATGTGGTGCTGCTACTTTACAGCAGTTCTGTTGGACAGCTTTACCTTTTCCAGGAAGCTTTTCAAGTTCAGTGATGATTCATAAAGATAAGTGGGATGGGGTGTCAGTATTGGTACCTTAAGTACCTTAAGTACAAAGTATATGATGGCCATTCCCAATTATGTTTCATAAGCAATTTTTGGGTTGATATCCCCCTTACTGTTAATCTAGCTAGGAAAGTCATCCATCCTCTTAATGCTCTAGGTCTCTGGTTTGTGCCTGTAAAGTTTCATAATGCTGTGATTATCCCTAGAGGTCACCACAGGTCATTTTATACAGTGAGGTCAAGTTTCAAGAAATGGTCTCATTACAATAAAATAGCTACTGTGGGGACTAACATCATCACACATGAGTACAGTTGGGCTCAATGGATCCACAAGAGTCTCAGCTTTACAGTTATACCCAATTCATGTAATTCAAGACTGTTTAGGGACCCCGGTATGCAGAAATATTAGTAATAATAGCTTTATGCCCCAAACTGCATGTGATTGTCATGAAGTGATGTCTGTAAAGGAGAAACTCATGGATACCCATAGAACCCTTTTTCACTATTATCTTGAGGTCAGAGGTCAAAGGACCCCTTTGAAAATATCATGCCAATTTTTCCTTGCTCAAATTTAGCCCAACTTTGGAGCATTATTCAGCCTTACCGACAAGTTAACGTAACATGGTTGGTACCAATGGATTCTTTAAGTTTCATGTATCTGTATCTTCACCATAGCTCTAAAATGAACCTGCTACAGTCTCTGAAAGTCAGTCGGAATCACCCACGATCCCTCAGGTCTCAGAGGGTGACATTTACATTACAACATTAACCTTTGTCACGCCTTTGATTTCACTGAGGCCTGCACATCTTTACTGAGGTGAGGGAACAATTTCATACTCCTCTATATGCCCCTGGTTGTGGAAATGAGGTCGTCTGTAAGTCTCTTGTTTGACTGGTTTCCCATATTTCTTCCTGACATCTCATTGTTTCCAACACAAGAAGACAAAGCCCAAGTTGGAGGGCTGTTGTGAAAGAGAGGTAAGAGCAATTGCAATCCTTCACTCAGACACGTCCATGGTCAGCATTTCCTCTCTGCGTCTGGAAAATGAATTTGCCACTGTGTTGCAAAGCCAATGTGTAATTTAGATGCAATCTGGAGGAGCTGTAACTGTGGCTGAGGAAACACTAAACACCTATAAATAAAAAAATGAGACAGAAGCAGGAGTCTCAGCTTTGGACAGCTCTATATTAAAAAAATATCTGCCTTCTTATATGTAGACATATATATATGTAACTTGTGATAATTAAATGTAATTATATGTTGTGCTGTATATAATATTAGTCATCTATTCACACTTAAACTTTGCTTTTATATTTCTGGAAACACAGTAAAGACTATACAGATTTTGTTTGTCAACTTCACTGAATAAAATCATCTAGTCAAATCATGCAACTATGTACCATGGTTGTGTTATCCTGATAGGCAACCAATAGATGGCATCACCATCTCTAATAACCATACTGTATCTGTTCTGTTAGTCTAAATAACTCAGATGATTAAATAAGAGTTAAACGTGAAACTCTTCACATATTGTGTGGCTCTGTTAAACTTGTAAACAGACTCAGAGGTTTAGTTTCACATAAAGTGAAGTCAGTCAATTTACATGACATCATTTAGACCACCTGCTGCAGCTTGTCTGCTCTACATACAGTCTTTATGGTGCCTAGCAACCTCAGACACCATGTTTACATCACAGGAAAAACAGGCCCTCATTATAGCTGAGTTCACTGGCTGTTACTGAAGTCATGTTTGCTACTTGGATCACTGTAGATATCCCCTCAAGCAGTTTAAGCAGTTTTCAGTCCTCATTTTTGCCAAGGTTCTGGACTTTTTATTAGTTAGTTTCTTCTGTATTATTGGTTCTGCATTGTTATTTTGAGTTTCTGTTATATTCATTCTAGTGATATTGTTTGTTTTTGTCACCCACCTTTGACATCATATCTTGTTTTACTGCCTGTCCTCGTCCTGGTTTCTTGTTTTTGATTGTTTTCTGTTTTATTTTGAAAGTCTTGCATTTATTGTATCATTTCTAACTTCACTTCCTGTCGCTGTGTGTTTTCCCTCCGTTTTCCTAATTGACAGCCCTGACCTAGTTTCCCTCACCTTCTCTGATTGTTTGCCTCACCCCTGATTGTTTCCACCTGGTTGTCTTCTGTGTGTGTATTTAAGCCGTCCCTTTCCTTCTGTTCTTGTTGGATCATTTCTTCAGCCACTGTGACTTTCGCTGTTTTTCCCATTACCCTGCTTAGATGTTGCCCCTTCCCTGTGCAGCTCTATATTCCTCATGTTTCTCTGTTTGACGTCACTCTGTCCCGTCTTGTTCCTTAGTTCTCCTGTTTCTCTGTTTAATGTCGTTCCTGCCCGTGTTGCCTCATGTTTCCTCGGTTATCCTGTTTAGACACTGTTCTCTCCATGTGTTACCCCGTGCCTCTCATTGTACTCCTAAAATATATTATAGTGCCCTAGCGTGCCTTTCCATTGGAGAAAATGTGATGAAGTGCCCTTTCAGTGGACAAAATATGATAGTGCCCCCTAGAGTGCCCTTCCAGTGGAGAAAACGGGATGCAGTGTCCTCCTGAGTGGCCTTAAAATGAAGAAAATATGATGCAGTGCCATATAGGTTGCCCCTACATGCTAGAAAACTTTTTGTGCGCTGATGGCCCACCGCATGCAGCTGTTGCCATTTGTTTGTTTTGTCGCTTCTGCCCTTCAGACAGCCCGAGTCCACCATTGACCTTTTTGCACACATATTACCCACCACTGTGGTTAATAGCTGAAGCTGACACTTTCTGGCCTGTCCCTTGGCCTATTTGCTGCCGTCTGTGTGCACACAGGTCTCTGCTGAGCACACAGAGACACCTTGTCAAATATGCCCGGTATCCCGGACTGGCCGGCCTCTCAAAGGGAGCTGTTGTCCCTCTTTTTTCTAATTCTCATGCCACAGCTCTGCATCCTGCTTTCTCAGGCAGCAGGGCAAGGATCAGACAAACATCAACACCCTGGATGAGAATTTAAAGAGGAATGCCAGTGCTGACAGGTGCCAGGGTCACTCAAAAAGCTATCCCTCTTTGGTTTCATTGCCACTGCAGATGGATTTTTCCTCATGAACAAGCTGATGTCTTAATGACTTTGAGAAAGTTGATGCTTTGAGTTGACACTGCATATGCACAGAAATACTATGGCATTTGTCACAGTGTTATAGATGTATTTAAACATGTGTTCACAGAATTTTTTGCCACTTAGAATCCCGAAAAGCTGTCAATACATCATATGCTCATGTTATAAATTTGTTATGGTGAATTTGTTGACACAGTTGCCTATTTACATACCCAGCAAGCACAGAGCTACATTAATATTCATTTGGAGTTGTGTTTCTATCATTTACAAAATTTCAGTCCAATATTCACTCACCTTTTAGCTCTAATTTGGTCTCCACCAACTCTGTAGGGAAATATGTGGCTCCCTAGCTGCTAAATGCTCTACTATGTTCACCAGTGTATTGCTAACTTTATTTTCTCACATTTGGAGCTGGACAGGTAGCATACAGCGGGTGTATGCTGAAAAGAGCGGCCTCCCACGCCCAGAAACGACACCAATGAGAGCAGCGAGAGTGAACCAAAACAGCAAAGTTATGGTCCGTAAAACCAAAACAATAAGCGGATAGACACTCCTGAGGAGAAGTCTAGGGGGATGCATTTATGAAAAGATCACATGTGTAAGCCCAGTAGTGTTCAGCAGGTCATTCACTGATGCATACGCCAGACCCAAGAGATGAGCAATGATTTGTAGCGAAACCAAAACAAAAGCTGTTGCTAGGAAAACATCTATGTGAGCAACAAACTGGAGCTCAGGATGGAATCAATGACATTGCTGAACGGTAGAAACTAAAGCCCGGGAGCCAGTTAGACCCACCGATGTGCAGTATTGATGCAGACAGTCAACACACCCATACTGGACACATGGGGCTCCTGAGAAATACAGGAATGTACTTTAGTCGGCACAATGGAGAGCCCTCACGAAGCTCCTAAAGAAATCAAACTAACAGCTATAGTAGCACAAATAGACTATTTCGATACATTGAAATCAGTGTTTTATCATCAGTCATCATGCTTTACCCCATTATTGTGTATGTGGTTTCATCCTCAATATAAGAAATGCTAGAAACTCTGTAGCTAACGCTATTTTTCCCCATATGAGCTTCTGTAGATTGGTCAGTGTGGATAAACCATATGGGAGGCAGACCTGCTGGAACCTGAACTGAACAGCAGACCAGCAGCAGTAGCCAAAGAAACCTTACACTGTCAAAACAAAGTGTGGCTCGCACATTTCAACTATTCAAGTAGAAGCTCATTTGAAAGCCTGCCAATGGAAACGTATACATGTAAACATTCATACATAAAGACAAAGACTGTCACAAACAAACCACAAGCAAGGACCACCCTGGATATATATTTGTTTCTCTCTCTATACGTGGTAAGAAGTTCCTGTCTTACGTCTTCCTACCTGTCACGATGACAACATGATCAACCGCTGACCGTTCGTAAGGGTCAAGAGGTCAAAGGTCAGCCGCATCAAGCGGGCTTTTCACACCACAGCTGTTGCAGCACTGTGTCTGTTATTAGCTTGATGTTTGCCCTCAAACACCAGGGTTTATTTCTCTAACCTACTTACTGTTGTGATAAAAGACCCTCCAAAGGCCACGGGAAGGCATTTTTGCTCAAAGCAGGGTCACTAAAAGCAACACCCCACATGTAGAGAGGAAATGAAGTTTTTTCCTTCTTCACTCCAAAGCTTCATCATCGCCACAGGATAAAAGAAAGCTCAAGACGGTAACTGTCTTAAAGCAAGCTGGACTGGCACAAAGTGAAAGTGGTGACTCAAAGGTCAAGAGGTGACGTGGGAAGCAAGGAAAGCAGCGCACCTACAGAAAGCATGTGAGTGTGTGTGTGTGTGAAGGACAGGGGTGTTTAGGAGGCTCAGAGGGGTTTAAATGGAAATTCAGTTAAGTCTTGTGTTACTAACTTTTTATTTCCTCCCCTCATTCCCTTCTTCCTGTCTGTCTGAGAGGGAGCTGACGAGGATTACTGTGTGTGTGAATGTAGCTTTGCCTGTGACTGGAACTGTGCATTCACACGCTATTTGATTATGCCCAGGTTTAAATGAGTCATGTAAATTCAAAACATCAATACAAGAGGTAGGATTACAAAGTGTGGCACCTGTCCTTGAGAACTATGTGATTTAGGGCTTGACTACTGAAGCAAACACGATCGTTTGACTAGCTTGTGTCAGACATTCAGTGACAAATTGAAGCAAAAGTAAGGGAGTGAAGTATAAAAATAGAAAGGTGAACAGAAAGACACGCAGATAGAGAAATGTTAAACTGAAAAACATTTAGTGTAGCTGTCAAGTTCTCTCCAGAAGAGTGCGTCCTTGACACGGTCCTGATCAGACCCAGATGTGCAGATCACACAGCTGTGGGAAACATGACTGCATGTTAATATGGAGGATTGGGAAATCAACCTCATGTACAGCGTATAGGACTAAATTTAGACTGAGTTATACATGCGACCGCAACCACAGGAGCATGAAAATGTACAGACTAGTCATTCAGACGAGCGTTTGTTTAGGAAGTGAATACTGCTGACTTTGGCAATGTTGCCCCAGACACAGGAAGTTGCAGCAATGCCATCCACGCTAACTGCTGGCACTCAGTAATGAAGGACAGAAGGCCATCAGGGTCATGTGATGGTGAAGAATAGATAGCAACATGGGCAGAAAATGGTCCTAAAATTATAAAAAATAAAAAAGAGACACCTCCACAACCAGTCATGTATTTATATGCACATCACACACACACCTAACTGTAGTATAATACTCTGAAAACACAGTAAAATACGGCACTAACCACTACTTACAGTACAGTAGTGTTTGACAGCACAGCTTAATGTTATACAACATCTATCTCTTTACATCCTGACTGAATACATTACATGTTAAGTGAACTGATAAAATGCTTTTAAATTCGACTTTGTCTTATTCCATTTGCTAATGTGTCTTCCCGTCATTGTCTGTCTCACAGTCCATTTGTCGTCTGCTTTATCATTTAGAGGTGGAAGTGTGATACAAATGTGCATATTATTATTCATGTAACACACCTCAGCCTCCATACTGGAGTTGAAGAATATCATCCTTCATTCTGCAGCAATGCTGGCAATAACAAAAATAACAATAGGTTGATGGTTAGAAAACATTTAGTGCCAATTTTGATATTTATTTTGTATATACTTGTATTGTCTCCAGGTCATTTCTTATTTCTCATACTGTTGTGATGCAATATGCATACAATTTGGTAGGTTGTTGTTTATTTACTGTAAAAATACTACACATGTAATATAGTTTTCACAATAAGTAAAGTAGAACACTGCTGGAAGTTATCTGCTTTATGAAGCCTACAGCTTCATATTTTTGGGAGAATAAAAAAGCATACAATATTTGACTTTCACTTGATACCCATGTATCCTGTCAGCATGCCCTGCACTCTTGAGGCATGAAAGGTGCCCAACTCCCAATACTCCAAAACTCAAAATACTCTATATATTCAAATGTCTGGACCCGAGTATACTAAGGCAACATGACACTATTCATCAACAATATTACACCCACAGTGATGATTCACATGATATCCTCACTTCACTTTGGACTGAGTCTGCTTCTATATGTTATAACAGTTTGGAGAAGTTGCTTCATGCTCTGTCACCATGAACAGCAAATAGGAACTAATGTCTGTTTCACAAAGCCCATGGTAGAAAACGTTCCAACCAACATGACCTGGGATGGCAGAGAGTTAAGATTTTGAATGGTATTACTGCGACCAATGGCAGCGTTTTATCAGTGAAGCGTTTACAAAAACTGTTTACTATTTTTTCCACCTTGTAACAGAAGATTTTACTGCCATATAACCCCAAGCAGTTTGTTTTTAATGACATTGTATTGTATTTAAAGTCTGACTTATGCTTTTACTATTTATGCTTTGTTGGTTACTCAAGACCGTCCAGAGGGTTTTCTTACTTTTTGCCCAGTGCATGCTGGGATAGGAAATAAAGAGAAGGATGTTTTTCAGTGACTCATGATGTCACAAATCCTTTCTGTCCTGCATAACCCTGACAGTCTGAATATCTGGAGTCAGCTCCTCACATTACATTACACTGAAGCATGTTTAAAAGGACTTATCCAATAATAAGAGACATTTCCAAACGACCAAATGATTTAACTCATGTTGTACGCTTCTTTAAACGTGTATAGATGCTTTCGAGTGTAGGAATACATAAATCGTATAAGAAAATACACATGAAAGGGTATTTAGCCACTATATAAAATAATACAGAAGCAGCAGAGATTTCACAACGATGGTTACAAAAGTGGAAGAGGTGAATAAGAGGAAACACATCAGATTGTATCACATTTTGAAAGATCAATGAGGGGGTCACACATTTATTTCAAACCAGTGGTGGAAAGTAACACTTAATCAACTGCTGGACAATTTAGAGGCACTTATACTTTACTTGAGTATTTGTAAGTACTCCTATTCCTATTTTAATGCTACTGTATTCTTCTACTCCAAATACTGTACTTCAGAAAATTTAAGTTAGTTAATGATATTAATCCTTACCTCGACAGTTTGCAACCATTTATAGTCCCTGATGTGTTGATGCCGTGAGTGGAAATTTTTGTCTGATGTCCAATTTAAAAAAATGACATCAAGTCATACCAGGCATTAAGGCATACAAGTCAAATGCCAACTACACAATCATCCGGACAAAGATAAATTAGCTAATGTTTTGCTAACGGAATCCAAACTAAACATCAGCTAATACAACATCTTTAATCTACCGGCATCTCTATTAACTTTTGACTTTTATTCACAGTGTTCACAGTCTTATCTTTTGTCCTCCAAAAATGGCCGACTTGCTGTGGGTGAAATCACATTTCCATTCTCTATACCAGAGAATCCACCATTAAAAAACACATGCAACAATAGCTCTGGCCTTAAAATGAGCTAGACCCTGGTTTTGTGCCTTGTTTGTAATATGCTCTCAGCTTGTGTTAAATTAGTGTTTATCTGCTACATAGCAGTGGCCCTCTGGGGCCAATTACCGTCATACAGGGAACTGAACTGAAGTCCTCATTTCTGTTAAAATAGATCTAGAAAAGTGGTCTCCAGTCTGTCCTTGTGACAGGAAAGAGAAAGGAGAAGGAAAAGAGAAAGTCTGACTTACTGTAGCTGTCAACACACACAGATGCATGCACTTGTGTGAAACACTGAAACTGACTGGACAAGACAGCTAGTGTCAGATGACAGAGGAAAGAAGGACAAAAGAACTGCACAGAGATTTTGATGGGACATATCAGCGTAATATACAGGTCAGTTACAAAACCTTAAACTAGATTTATAATATTAATGTGAGATAGATTATATTTACATATTGTGCAAATGTTGAAAATGTCCAAAATGTTGATTGCAGATTTATTTCAAAGATAAAAGCATGAAAACCAGATATACTAAAAATGTAATGATGAGTCCTGCTTTTGGCAGTCATTCAGTGATTTTTATATTTCTCAACATGAATTGAACATAACTATCAGACTTGTTTGTTTATTAACAATTGTGAACTTTCTCTTGTACTTTTTTTCAGAAACAACGCTCATGGAGAGAAATACAACGTTCCCCCTGTTCCCTGGCAATCACAGCCACACCAACAGCACCTGTTCCCGTGACAACGTTTTGAAGACGGTGTTTTTTCCCGTTCTCTACTCTTTCCTCTTCTTGTTAGGGCTCACACTCAACGGCGTGGCCGTGTGGGTGTTTTTCCGCATCCCCTCGAAATCTCACTTCATTATATACTTGAAGAATATTGTGGTTGCAGACGTCATCATGACCTTCACATTCCCTTTCAAGGTTTGAGGCACACTTAAACTTTAAATGGCTTGTAAGTTGTAACTAATGGCTTTATTCATGGTTATTAAGCCACAAAATCTCTCTTGCTGGTGAGTCATTCATACTCAAGTCACTGATAAGTAGTCATGAGTTTCTTGCTTTCTAAGAAGGCATTGAGTCTGTAGTTATGAATGTGAATAACACAACAAAGGGTATTAAACATACATTTTGAAGCTACACAAGTTAATAGTCATTTTTGTGTTACCTACAGTAGATGACGGTTGGCAAGCCACAGTTTGGAGAAGCAGACTGGAGCAAATCAACCTACTGCTGTGGACGGGGCCGGCAACAAAACAGATTTTAGACACCTAAAAGACAGGACCATCTAGCAAAATCACTATCAGTTTAAAGGCATGCTATGTTGATTTATTAAGAATATTTATATGCTCTCACCAAAAGCAGCCAGACTCCATTGAAAAGAAAGATAATTTTAACTCTCAGATCACAGGAGTTGCGGTAGCGGTAGACCAGTAACCCCAGTGTTTTGCGAGGTAGAATTACAGGGTTTTTTTCAATGGAGTCTGGTGACTTTGGTAAGAGCATAGATGCAAAACTTAATAAGTCATCCACAGTTAGAAATGTTAATAAGTGTTTTTTACAATGTACTACAATACATACTATACTAAAATTTGTTAAGGAATAGTTTGTGAACCAGATGCCCTCCAGCTAAAAAGATAAAGTGTCCTGTGAGAGAAGAATAGACACCAGTCAGAAAGATGTTCACAACATGGCAACCCATGTTCTAATTATTGACTTATAATTGAGCTATAAAGCATTATTAACTGAATAACAAATAAAGTCATTACTCACCACTTAGAAACCCTTTATAAACCGTGGCTAATTAGACAGCGGTAGTTGACTAGAAGATACTGTATGGCTTGAATTTGTGTCTTTAACGTTTGACTGCTGTGTTTGTGCAGGTGTTATCAGACTCCAACATGGCTTCTACTGGGCTGCGAATATTTGTGTGTAGGGTCTCCTCAGTGCTTTTCTACCTCACCATGTACATCAGCATCCTCTTCTTCGGCCTCATCAGCATCGATCGCTGCAGAAAGACCCTCAAGCCCTTTAGGGGGACTAACAAAGCCCGGTTAGCCCGTCGCAAAATCCTTTCAGGAGCCATCTGGACCTTTCTGCTGGTCCTCTGTCTGCCCAACGTGATCCTGACAAGTAAAACCCCAAAGTCTCCATATTTCAAGTGTAGCGACCTGAAGACAGAGGCTGGGCTGAACTGGCACGAGGTGGTAAATCACGTCTGTCAAGTGATTTTCTGGAGCAACCTGGTGACTGTGATAGTATGCTACACTCTAATCACCAAAGAGCTGTACAGGTCCTACTCCCGCACTAAGGCCCACAGCGCTGGAGGAGCTGGAGCATCATGCGGGGCATCGACTCGGAAACCACACCAGGGCAAAAGAAAAATGAATGCCAACGTGTTCCTGGTTCTGGCGGTGTTCTTCGTGTGCTTTGTGCCATTTCACTTCGCCCGTGTGCCGTACACCCTGAGCCAGACCCGAGGGGTTCTCTTTGACTGTAAACTCAAACTCTTCTTCTTCCAGCTGAAGGAAAGTACGCTCTTCCTATCATCCTTAAACTCTCTTCTGGACCCTCTCATCTACTTCTTCCTCTGTAAATCCTTCAGGACCACCCTGTTCAAGACCCTGCAGCTGGCTCCTGGTACCTGCAGCAGGCTAACAGGGAGAGGATCAGACACGGATACAGGCAGTACCGCTCTGAGAGACTCCTCTGTCTGTGCGTAAAACCACTGGACATGATAAAGACTTTGGTAATACTGTATTTGAATGTACACCTTCTGTGATGACATCCTGGATCAAATCCAAATTCACTTTTGTGACTAAACAATAGCTGACAGACACAGTGAGCTATTGTCTGTCATTTGTCGTAATCACCATATCCTGGTCATCACAACATTATTAAAATACCATCCCTTCAGTTTCAACGTTGTAACTCAAAGTAATCAACTTCTATTGTGGGAAACAATATTGGCAATAAAATATCCAACCTAAAGAACCGACACTGGCATATTGTCTGTTTTGTTTTGTTTTATACTTTCTATTCCGCTAAATAACATAAAGTTCCACCTCTGTGGTTTCATACCAGGTAATTTTGAAAAGAAGAAATGTGATGCAACTGAAAATACGTCTACATTCACATTTCTCAAAAATAAATCTCAAGCCTTACAAATAATCTCCCGTCAATACACAGTGATCTCTTATTGTTGCATGTGCATGAAGGTATTGTTGCTGTTTAGTTGTGTTGGCATAGACCGATTCTTCGGGATAATAACATTGCAGGAAAATGTGCCAAAATGTTATGTTAGCAGTGCATACATTTGTTATTTATTCTGCTTCATGTTTGCTGCTCTCCATGGATCTAAGTAGTACATATCTAATGGATACAGGGGGACCGTTACTAGTTGTTTACAACACAGCTAAAAGAAAAGGAACTACAAGTTTTACAGAAAATGCAAACGGAAACAACAGTAGAGGAAGTAAAGATGTAATGACAGTTTTATTATTTGTTGTGCCTATGTGGTTTGTGCCATATTACGCATATGGCTGTCTCAGCCACAATACACGTATGATTCAGTTCACTTACAGTATCTTCTTCTTGCTGGGAATTTCCATGGTATCATTTTTCACATCTCAAAATTTAGCTATTAATATGGCAAATAACTATAAGCATGAGGCAATGACTTCTAAAGCCTGTAGTCCGTTAAATAAATTCATATTTGAGCTATTGTTAAATCTATCAGTTCATTGTAGTGGTGAATATGAGACAACCAAGGAAAAAGAAGATAATGATCTTCACTAAATCATCCCTGTCATATCATTAGGCTTTACTGTTGAAAAATAATATGATGACATATTGTGGCCAGTAGAAATAAAGCGACCATGATTAGATGTTAGAAAACACAAATTACCTGATTGTAACCTGAAAATACGGCGTACACATGGCGTACCACAATCTATGTTATGTGAAACCTCTTTCCCCCCATAGCAGCTCACTGTTGATGGATTTGCATCTCTCTGGTTGAAGAGGCTGACACACTTTGGTGATTTACAGTATCTGGTGGAGGTTAATGTCCCAAGCTACGGTGTGACGTGAAGGAGGTGAACATTACAGGTGAGTGAATTAATATTATGTTCCTCAACTTTTTTCTTTTTTTTTTTTTTTTTTAGCTGGAGGGGTGAAGAAATTAAACTTTCTTGCTGTGTGATTTAGACTGAACATTGGGAACACTGGAATTGCTTTAATACGATTTAGTTAACTCTGTTTTCTGAGAAACTAAAATCGGACCTGGTCAGTGAACTTTCTAAAAATAAAATAAAATGGTCTCGAGCTTAAGTACACCATAATATTTCTGTGGAGGGGGAACAATATCTTCAAATTAATCAATTTTGTAATGTTTTATAATAATTAGAGGTAAATATAACAGTCGTATAAAATGTTAAAATGCTAAGATAAAAGCTTATTGCTCGAAAGCTTTAATTTATCTTTCCCACTCAGATCCATTAAAATGCATGTTTTTTTTTTTTTTTTGGTTTTTTTTGCCAGTGTTATACTGGGTAGTTTTTTGGTGTTTTTCATTCGCTTTATTTAGTATTTGCTCTTAATACCAATCTGAATTACCTGCCAAGATGAACACAGAATACACAAAATGCAGACACTGCATAATGACGAGGTGAATCCAGGGAAAACTCTCACTGTTTACAATTATTAAATCCAAACCAATTACAAAGGAGACAAAGAGCAGCAGGGACTGTGATTCAGTAAGTTGTAGGCTCTGTGTAGTATATACTGTATATATATACTGTATATATATATATATATATACATATGATGAATAATAGTGAAATCCATTTTATTTTTTTACTCTTGCATTTGGTGAAAACAAATCCAACACTTGCATCTGTCAGTATCGATAGTGGAAGTGTCAGGTTCAGCATCCAGGATGCATTCAAATGCTCTGGTTGAGTATTCAAAACCAAATCATGGTAACAAATGTCTTTTAAACGATAATGACAAATGCAAATTGGGTCCAACTGGGTAAGAGGGAAGCATTTCAGTCTCAAATGAGTCACTGGTAGGGGTTAAATCTAGTAAAACTCAGTCCCTAGTCCTTACCTCAGCCGATCATTTACTCTGAAACCCCTCTGCCCTAAAACTGGATGTTATTTTCTCACATCGCTAAATTCATATCAATGCATCTTAGATACAATCTGCTCATTTCACTTCCAAGTGTATTTATAGATCTGATTCAAAAGAAATGGCTCCCCGAGAAGTCCAATTTAAAACACACGAGGGCTGCACTAGCTATTTTCTTATAACATATTTCATTATACTACTATAATATATCAAAATTATCAATATCAGTAATATTTTTTTCCTTTAAAGGAACAGTATGTGACATTTTGGGGAATCTATTAGCAGAATTGGAATATAATGTGTTTTCATTAGTGCATTTTCATTTGCTTCGAATGAGACCTTCATATCTACATAAGGAGCGGGACCTCATCACGGAGTCCGCCATGTTTCTACAGTAGCCCAGAATGGATAAACAAAACACTGGCCCTAGTGAGAGCCTTTTGTGTTGTTACTTGAAGACCATCGTTGTTGTGAAACTGTGGTAATGCGAGTGCTGGTGGAACCACCAGCACCCGTCTAACTTCTGTTGCTCCTAAAGTAGCGTTATTATGGAAAGGATGGCCTCTGAGCGATGTGAACAGCATTACCACAGTTTTGCACTCGTGGCTCACATTATGGTAGTCTTGGAAAGGGAGGAGTGAGCAGAAGAGTATTTAGTTGCAATCTGCAACAACACCACTAGATGCCGCCTAATCCTACACACTGTCTGGTAACTGGTAACTGGTAACAACTGGTAGCTGGAGAGGTGCCAGTTTACCTCTTGGGCACTGCCGAGGTGCCCCTGAGCAAGGCACCAAACCCCCAACTGCTCGGGGCACTTGTCAGGAGCAGCCCCCTCACTCTGACATCTCTCCATTAATGCATGTATGTGTGTTTCAGGTCTGCATGTACCATGTATGAGTTTAACAGAGTGTAAATTGAATTTCCCCATTGTGGGACTAATAAAGGTAGATCTTCTGTCCCTTTAAGAAATGAATCAAAAGCTAGAGATCTGGATGTGGGTCCTGTCTGTAGGGCCTACAGAACTCACAAGTATAAACCAGTTCAGAAGTAGGAAGCTAAGAGCAAGACGCAAGTCTTTATTTGATGTTGATGATTTTTTTTTTTTAATTCCAGATTATACGATGGTGTCCAACAACACAGACCACTTCTCCTCTGATTGTCCTTCTCTCAGCCATGAGACCTTAGACGTGGCCGTCTCGTGCCTTTACTTCATCATGTTCCCCTTTGCGTTACTGTTCAATGGGGTAGCAGCGTGGGTGTCATTTCACCTCCGGTCCACTTCTACCTTCATAGTGTATCTCAAAAACCTGGTGGCTGCTGACCTGCTCATGACGCTGACGTTCCCGGCGATAGCAGCTAGCATGCTACCTGGAGCAGCAGTCGAGTTAAGGGTGTTCTCTTGCCGTTACTCCAGTGTCATTTTCTACTGCTGTTTGTACACAAGTATAGCTCTAATGGGTCTCATCAGCCTTGACCGCTTCTTCAAAATTGTTAGACCCTGCGGAATGGTGCTTGGACAAAATGTGGTCTTCAGTCTTGTAACGTCCACCTCGGTTTGGGTGGTGATATTTGGCGGTACAGCCATCCCAACCATCATTCTAACAGACCGGGATCCTGACATTAACGTAACCGGAGATTTCTGTTTGTCCCTGAAAAGTCCAGCTGGTGTGACTGTTCACAAGTTTGTGGTTTTATCAATGGAGATTCTTTTCTGGCTCATCAGCATAGTGATCGTGTTTTGCTACATCTGCATCACCCTGAAAGTCCTGCAGTCCTTCAGGAACTCGGGGAGCAACAATAGCCACGGAAAGAAGAAGACCAAGCTGCGAGTCTTCCTCATCCTACTGGTGTTTTTTGTGTGTTTTGTGCCTCTCCACGTGATGCGTGTACCATTCACACTATATGAAATCCTCAACATTGATGTTTGCGCTCAAATGTGGGTGATGGTAACCCATAAATTAGTCCTGTGGGTCTCCACTACCAATGCTTGCCTGGACCCTCTTCTCTACATCTACCTGTGCCGGGAGTACAGAGACAAGCTGGTTGATATGATGAAAGCCAGAGGGGTTTGTGTTGCGTTATATTCACGTGAAATTGAAGATGCTTCACAGTAGAAAGAAGAATTATTAGTCATCAAAATATAATAATCTGCTCGACTGTTTAGACTCTGGTGGATCCAATGAGCCCATGTGTGATGATGTTAGTACCCAAAGGAGCCATTTCATTGTAGTGATGAATCTTGACCTCACTGTATGAAATGACCTCAGGATAATCACAGCCTCATGAATCTTTACAGCCACAAACCAGAGACCGAGAGCATTCAGACGTTGGATGGCTTTCCTAGTTAGACTGACAATAACGGGGTTTGTTGGCAGTTTCCAGAACAGAAGTGTTCCCCATTCAATTCCCGAAAAATGCAATTCCTGCAGAAATCTCAAAATGTCAAAAGATTTTGATACCAAATCACAGCATGGCTTTTTCTACATCGTTCCTCAAGGTCTTGATGACTTTATGTGGTATTTTGGGGGGATTACTGGTCATTTCTATCAATTCTTGATTTGTAAAAAATGGTTAAATTTAACATCAAATCTGTGCAGTAAATGGTATCAACCCAAAAATCAAACTGAAAAGCTTATGAGACAAGGATGGCCATCATATACTTTGATCATAATGTTCTAAATCACTTTTACAATTCATTTTTAAATAATTAGCTTGTGTTTATTTCGGATTTATGACTAGAACAACTTGTCACATAGTGCTGCGCTGCATCTAATCTTAACCTTCATGTTCCCAGCTTTCAGATGATGTCCAACACTTCTACGTGACATCTACTGTTGACCTGCTGTCTCTCCTTAAAAATGACTACAATCCGATTCTATTCTCGGGGTTAAATCTCGTAAATATCAAGAATAAATACAGGAAATAATACTAGTATTGTAATGTAACTAATTCCATGGTAACAACCTGATGTCTGTTTGTATATTAACCTATTACAAGCATAATAACAGTACATAATTTATTTATAAATAATTAATTAATTAATTAATGTATTTATTTATTTCTTTAAGTGGCATCTCAACCGTTTAGTACATGCCTATAGCCTTTTTTTTCATAGTGAGAACATGAAAACATAAATAAATATATAAATAGTCACAAATTATTTTATGTTATGGATGCAAGAGAAGCTCAGTAGTCCTACTTCAACTTCTGATCTTGAAAGTCTATGTTGTACTGCCCTTTAGTGGCCTGATGGGGAACTAGCATCTACTGGGACTAAAAGGCCCAGCAAGACAAACAAGGTAACATGTAAACATGTAAATATAACACAACATATGGTTGAACATTATGTACATTTTATTGCACAGATGCAAATGTATTATTCTATTCTAAATGAAGAACACACAAGTGCTATGTTAAAACTCAGTGGTCAGAGCTGTGTGACCTTTATGCACGTTACGTACTGTATTTATTTCTACTGTATCTTAATTTAAATGTGTTCTTTCTTTCCACAACTCAGCACTATGTTTAATCCCATATTGAGTTGTTATTGTGAGATCTGTATCAATAAATTTGAGTTTGAAGTCGTTGCTATTTTTTTTTTCTGTTTGGATCACCGCAGATACGTTTGCCAGTTGTCTCAGTGGTGGTTTTTCAGAGGAAATTTAAATGAACAGTATGATAAAATAACCAAGGAAATATAAAAATTTGTGGATTATTACCTTCATCATTATTACTTTTATAAGCAATTATAAGGGAGTTGAAATGGGGACTCAGATCAAAGTTTATTTTTCTGTTGCATGAAAGAGCAATAATTGCATCCTATAAAGTTTTGGCTTATTACTCCCCAAGGGGCTGACGTGAGTGGTAACATGAATCTTTGTTCTCTTCAACTCTTGTAAATCCAAATTTAATACCTTCCCCACACAGAGCTTTGCTCAGTTTCCAGAAATTGTCACTTGAATGAATTTCTTGTATTTTTTTCTTCACTGTGTCATTAAATGATGCCATTATATTTAATGACTCTAAGGAATAAAGTATTTTACATGTTTATTGATGTAAACAGCAAGGTCCTAAAAGGGAAATGAAACATTCAAACTGAAAACCAATGAACTCTGTTAATCACAATATCCTCCACTACACCTCAAGAAGGATTTCTCTTTTGCCTTATAACAAAGATTTTTAATTAGTTTGACTGAAAAGGAATTAAAACCCCCAACCTATACAATAAATCTTCTTGGCAGCTATTGCACATCCCTTGTTAAAGCAGACAAAAAGCCTTTTTGGTTTGGCTTTAACAGCTGAGGCCCCCCTCTGGTCAAATGATGCCACTGCGCTCCAGAATCAACTCTGTGATTCTTGCAGAAACTGGTGCAATAAATCAAGCAAACAACCAATCAGTCAAAAAGGCAATCAAAAACCAAACAACAAAGAAAAGATAAAACAAGGGAAGCACAAAAACAGAGAAAACGACTTGTCCGCTTAGCTTTTTAATGAAAGAATCATCATCCCGCTATCCTATTTCTCAATGTTTATTTTCTTCTGGTAGCAATAAAACAACATGATGATGGGGAATGGAGAAACAAATGATGTGTGTTAAGCTTTCTAAATGATGCTCAGAGCCAAGCGTATGTCAGTACCTGGGACATTTAATGTGCTAATGAGTCACAGGATGATGACTATAGCACTGAATATACAGGAGAGGCTTCAGGTTGCGGATTATGCTCATGCTTACATCTTAAAGGTGAGGCAGACATGGTGTCGAGGTTCATGCTGAGGCCAAAGGGAAGCACAAAACTTCACCCCATCATCCAGTTTCTTCTCTGAGTGGTTTTTACACGGCAGGTATGACATGTGCTGTCCCTTTACTCTAATGACCAGTGAGTTTTACTGTTTTTGCATACGTCCTGATAAATTGTCAGTCTTATCACAGAAACTCAACTCAACTGAAACGTTGATTTGTTTGCTAGGAAAATCAACAGTGTTTCTGAAACACCTACCGTGTCAGTGTGTTGTCACACAGCAAGTCCATGCAGCTTTGAGAAGAGCGAATCAAGTCATCAACTGTAAGTTCTCATCAGCATGTATCTTAATTACTATACATGATTAATTCATAATTAAGCATTTAACAGTAAGTGATCTATGGTTAATCTGTGATGACAAAGATAGCCACTAAGATAATTAACATCAATTTAACATCTCTGTCTTAGCTTAAGTTAAATTTTGGAGAGTAAAAACGGACATGGCCATTTTCAGAAGGGTCCCTTGACCTCTGACCTCAAGATATGTGAATGAAAATGGGTTCTATGCCAACTTTATGATAATCACATGCAGTCATAGTCAAGTCAGCACACTGACACACTGTTAACCTGTTGGGCTGCAGTTTTCTGTGTTATTTTTTTTAGCATTTAGCATATTTTTTAATGCTAAATCCAGTATGTGAGGGTTTCTGGACAATATTTGTCATTGTTTTGTGTTGGTAATTGATTTTCAGTAATAAATATATACGCACATTTGCATAAAGCAGCATATTTGCTCACTCTCATGTCGATAAAAAATATTAAATACTTGACAAATCTCCCTTTAAGTTACATTTTGAACAGAAAAAAATGTGTCGTTAATTTACAATTATTCATGATTAACTATGGACAATCATGCGACTAATCACTATTAAATATTTAAAATATAAATAGTATTTACACTTATGTTTGGTATATATATATATATATATATATATATATATATATATATATATATATATATATATATATATATATATATATATATATATATATATATACGTAATGACAAACTTATGCAAATGTGCGAATATATTTATTACTGAAAATCAAATTTATTTATACTACTATGTCCAGTAACCACACGATGCTCCCTTTGCTTTGCTTTGCTTTGCTTTGCTCAGCCTGCAGCCTCGACTCAGAAAAGCGACAGATAATGGATAAATTTGTGGATCCTCCCTTTGACAGTAACCAGCAGAGTGAGTGGAGAAAATGATAAAACAATGTTAACCCAGGCAAATGTTTTGCTGTTGAATTATTTCTATAGGACACTATTAAAATCATTAAATGACATTACACATATTCAGAGAGACAGTTTGTTTAAAATCCATGAAGATGATGTTTTTTAACAAGATGAATTATGGCCTCTTAAATGTATTTTAAACTTTTTCATTCTCCGCAGGTGCAGTGATGCCGGTGAATCAAACATCTCACAACAACTCAGAGTGCGACGGCTTCATTTACAACCCAAATTTGGTCCCAGCTCTGTATTTGTTGATGTTCCCCATAGCTTTGATGCTGAATAGCGTGGCAGCCTGGGTTTCTCTGCACCTCAAGTCCACCTCCACCTTCGTGGTTTACCTGAAAAATCTAGTCGCTGCTGACATTATTATGACCTTAATCATCCCGATCAAAGCCGCAAGAGACTTACCGGGTGCGTCAAAAACATTTTTCATAATTTCATGTTATTTCAGTTCCATTTTCTACAGCACACAGTACACATGTATCGCTCTATTGGCCTTTATCAGCGTGGACCGTTTCTTTAAGATCATGATGCCTCGCAGCAAGTTGTTTGGTCAGAATCTGACCTTTAGTAAAGTGGTATCTGGCTTAGTGTGGGTGATACTGCTTGGAGGCACAGCTTTACCAACTATCATAAATACCATGTCATTTGCCAATGTAACAAAGATCAGCTCTTGTATGACACTGAAAGGACCAGCTGGACTTGAACTCCATGAAAGGATAGTGATTTACCTCAATGTTTTCTTCTGGTTTGTCAGCGTGGTCATTGCGGTTTGTTACGTTTGCATCGCAAACAAGGTTATCCAGTCTTTTAGAAACTCCGGCAGCAGCAACAACCAGGGAAAGCAGAGGATCAAACTCCGTGTGTTTCTAGTCCTCATTGTGTTTTTTGTGTCATTCGGACCGTACCACATTGTCAGGATCCCGTACACTTTTCAACAAGTCAAATATTCCCCCTTTACTGATTGCTTTTATACCAGAAGCAGGTTTGCCAAGGAGCTCAGCCTCTGGCTTGCCACCACTAACATCTGCATGGACCCACTTCTCTACGTCTTTCTGTGTCACGAGTTCAAGGACAAACTGATGTCTATGATGAAAAAAGTCTCCATCTCGTTCCAAGTAGCCTCTGCAGGGAAAGCAGGAGGCACGTCAACACAGAGTGGAGTGTGACGTTGTGTCATGATGCTATGTCATGGACTGAGCTCAGATGTTACTGAAGATTTTAGACTAAAAGTCAAATTATTGTTTCATATATAAATTAATTTGTGCATGTAAAATGTTTGCAAAGTTACAAAGCCCAAAGTCCACACCAAAGGGAGGTACTCTCCCAACAGAAACACTGCTCCTGAACTGCCTGAAATGCCTTGCTTGAAGTCCCGCTTTTTCATCTGTAACATGGTGATGTCACCATGTAACACATTTGCATGTGTGTGTTATGGCTAGTTTGTAAAGCCCTCAAACAAAGCTATTGAGAGTGGAGCTGGAGCAGAGTCCAAATAGTTTGGTTCAATTGACCAATATTCACAACAAAGTGGGTAAGCTGACCAGTCAGAGCTGACTGGTCTTTTCGGGGGTGGGGTGGGGGGTTGCAGGAGCTCAAACACAGTGTTTCAGACAGAAGGTGAAAAGAGGAGCTGCAGCACAGCTGGTATGAGAAAAGTAAGACATTTTTTGAACATTAAAACATGGAAACATGTTCTAATAGAAAACTAAAATACAAGCATGAACCTGAAAATAAGCATAATAGGTCCTCTTTAATATTTTGCTATTTACTGCATTTACTTTTTAAAACTTTTTAAAGTTTTTACTTTATATTGAAGTTGTGCTGTGCTGTTTTCATGTCTTGTCAAAGTGTTGCTTTAAATAGCTTGAAACCCATTAACAGGAAATACAATAAGGATGAGATAAACAGTATGAGACTAGAGGGTGCTGTTATTATGCTGTACTTTTATGTCAACAAAACACAGTTTTATAGTAGTGCTAGTCAAAATCAGAAGGCAAATAGAGTTCTAGGAGTGAGAAATAAGCTGCCATGCAAAGCAAGTTAAGTTAACATTTGCATCCCACGCTGAAGTCATATAATATTTGTGGTGACAGTAAAAATAGGTCAAGTCTTTAAAAAGGTTCTGCAGATGTGTCTATGGGCCAGCCGTCCACGTGCAGCATGCTAATCAGCACCTAACTGCAAAGAATAAAGTCTGTTTTATTGATGTGTAATGAGCTGTACAACAAATAAAGTGTGCCCTAAATCTATATAATTGTTGTAATCAATCCAAAAATAAACACTAAATGGAGGTATTATCCTGCCATTCAGTAGCTGATTAGATAAATTTCCCTTTGGGGATCAATGAAGTCAATCTATCCAGACTGTTATTAGGTCATTAAATGAGGCATTATCAGTTATAAGGCTCATAGATGTGGGTCAGTCTGACCCTGCTACTGCTAATAGTAGGTTTTATCTCAGATCCACATGGTCGATCACCAAAAGAAGATAAGATAAGATAAGATAAGACAGTTATTGTAATGAAGTTTCACGTGAGAGTATTACACAGAAGTAGTGATATTACACAGTCGGTGTACAGTGTAGTGCAGATATTGTCAGTGTGTATTTGGTGTGTATGTGGTCTACTGGGAGCAGGGCTGGTTGTGGAGTCTGACAGCTGCAGGAAAGAAGGACTAAAAGAAGACGATAGCGACCTCTAGTGACCGTAGCAATTATTACAGTGAGGCGCTGTAGTATAGACAGCGTGAAACTCGATGTGGAGTGGAGGTCGAAGGCGATGGATGGAACACAAAACCCCAGGCATTTACCCAGGACACTAGAGTTTACATCCCGAGTGAAACCAACAACATGTAGCAGTCTTTGTCTTCACAAGCATTCACAGGTTTGACATGTTTTTCCTTGAACTTAGGTTTGTTGCCTAAACCTAAAACAGCCTTTTTGTTTGTTTTCAAAATGTAGCGTTTCATGTATTTTACAACATGTTGCTTTAAAGTTTCACTTCCACTTTTACAACGCAGTAGGTATAGTAGCCCTCAACTGACCCACATCTATGGTAAGTATATCGATAATGCCCATTTTTCACATCACCAGGAAGTGTATTGTCATTACATGGAAGTCTGACTCCCATCTCTTCATATCTAGATGGCTTTTAGAAATGAACAGCTGCACTCATCTTCATCACAAATACCCTCAGAACATTTTTCTGAAGATTTTGCAACCCTGTTTAACCTGTATGACTCCTGCCAACAGCTATATCGGATTTGATATGACACAATTATCAGACTTGATACATCATTCGTTATCTGAAGAAGTCAGAACACTGCAACTCATTATTACTAATTTTTTTATTTATTTGTGTATTTATTTATTTATTTTTAATTTAAAATTTTTAATTTAATTGAGAGTGAACTGCCTTACTCCCTTTGGATAAGGTTCTTTTCTTGGTTTCTACGTGGATGGCATAGGGAGGGGATTTGGAGCTATGTTTGTGAGTTTGCTTGTGTTTTGTATTTTTGTTTTGTTAACTAAAACATATTCTAAAAAAAGGATAATGCCCATTTAAAGGCCTGATAAGAGTCAAATTGGGTGCATGGTTTCAAACACCAAAGAAGCGACACATTTTCTGTGAAAAAGTCCCTGCTTGTATACACCAGCTGAGCAAACAAGTTTTTTTCTAAACCACGCAGTTCCTAATGATTTTGCTGAGGTTGTGATTCTGCAACAGAAAACCTGGCTGCTGGTAAATGTTGTAAAGTAGGGTCTTATCTTTTAGCACGGATCCAGCTGAAATGAGGCTGTGATTACCTGAATATTGGGATCATTTTTTAAACTTGCCATCTCTGTAGGTCTGGAAACAGATTCTGATTAAACAACAAGTCATGGTCACATAAGTTCACTTAGGGGACCTGTAGGGGACTAGGGGACACATTTCTCAGCTAATTTGTTTTTCCCATCGGACATAATATCTGGCACACATACAAGCAAAATCTCACAGGAAATCTTGCTGCGTTGTTCTCATAATGCACTATTTTTATCAAGACAGCACAGAAACGAATTAAAGAAAGCAAAAATTTATCAGATGTGAGTGGCAGGGGATGTTTAATTGCTTATACTTTACTTGTAGTGTATAGTTACTTACAGATGTATGGACATGTGGTCTTAGTAGTAAATAAAAACTATACAAAGTTACAGTTTGTACAAACGACTTTGTTAAGTTGCCTCTTCAGTTGTGGTATAGGTTGCATTTGGGAACCGTGAAGCTGCATTTCATGAGAAGTAAGTAGCGCATTATATACACATCTGTTTTTTTTTTTTTTTTTTTTTTTTTTTTATTTTGGGTTTCTGTGGTTAGTGCTGCTCCCATGATGAGAAAAAACAGACAGATAGAGGTGGAACATAAGCTGCAGGAAGGGGGTGGAGGGGACCAGTGGGGTGCAGGAGGTCTCTATAGATCTGAGTCGAGAAATGAGTCCATGGCTTTGGTGTTCACCAGTCAACAGCTACTGAGACTGACGCAGGCTAGCGGAGGCAGGGGGACTGGCACGGAGCAGAGCAAGCCTCTCAGCGGACAATTGGAACAGGAAGCAAGGAAGGAAAGGGTCTTTCAGAAAGGAAGGAAGACTGGCAAACGCGTTGGGATTGTGACAAGACAGCCACACAGTAGCTCCAGAGACCACCCATTGTAAGAGCATCAAACACACACACACACTTAAAAGACAGGGAGAGAGAAATACTGAGAGACAGACTGAAACCTCTTTAGGTCGGTCGTATTTCGTAAGTGATGAAACAACAAAAGTAACACTAAGAAGTGGTCAATTTGGGGTTTTCTCGTGTTACATCTCCTTCCTATAGGTAAAACGAGGAAGGAAGAATTTCACTTGTTCCTGTTTTAAATAGTGTAGTTTTCATTGCTTTATTCATTATTCTTCCCACGCCTCACAGCCGCAGACGCAAGGACACAATAAGAAGGTAAGACTCAATTATTGACTTTACAAGTATATCTTCTTGAAAGATTACTGGACACAAAGATACACTGTCAGACAGGAGGAGAGTTCATGAACAAAAGCAAGAGTTAGTTGTTGAATTTCCTCTGGGCTCTATTTTATTTTAGAAAAAAAAACAGTAGTCCTATATGCACAAATACCAGATATATGTCTGTATCGCAGAAATTACAAGGAGCACAATCAAGTATTTGGTATCTCTGAACTCATTACATGATGAATATCACAGTTATGCACACATATGCAGTTTTTAAAAAGTGTATCATACGGAAAACATCTAATAGATAAAATGTTTTTCCAAATTTTTCAAAAATCCTGACTAGGACAAATAATAAGAGTGTGATTTTTTTTTGCTCATTGCAACTGTTGTTAGATACTTACCCAAAGTATGTCAAATTTCAAGACTTTTGACAAATCAGAACAAATATTATTTCCTCATCATATTAAATATAGGCCTTTGATACAAATGAATTAAGTGTTATCTAACGCTGGTAAAATGTAGAAAGTACAATGTAGGCCAATTTATTATTTGTATATTAAAAAGAAAAAGTATTTACAAAGTATTTGTGTCATCTAAAAGTGGCAAAAAGTGGTCTTTATTGTTAATGTCAGGCAGAAAGAAACCTAAATCTTCAGATTTAAATCATAAAACATGCTATGAAAGAAAGCATTGAAAAAGTAACCCATGAGTCAGTCATACAGAGTGAGTCAGTTCTTTTTTTAGGAATTTCTGTGAGGAAATTGCACATGTGCAGGTTCTGGAAACAACACATGACACTGCTCCGTCTTTACATCATTTCTTTATGATATGACTTAACTGTGTATTTTCATGATGTGTAAATTTTACTCTCATCACGTCTCTCTCCAAAGGTCCACCAAAGGTCAGAAGATGAACGCCACCCTATCAAACACCTCTGTCAAGTGTGTCCGGGATATCAGTGTGACAGCTGTGGTGTTCCCCTGTCTGTACACCATACTCTTTATAGTCGCCCTCATACTGAATTCCCTGGCTGCATGGATCTTCTTCAACATCCCCAGCTCCTCAACATTTGTGGTTTTTCTAAAAAATGTGGTAAGACGTGAAAGCTTTTGCTTTATTCATGCATTTTGTTGTATGGGTTGGAGTTGTATGAGGTACTTATTTATAGTCGTTGTATTATCTACAGTAGATGACAGTCTGCATGCCTCCAGTTTGGAGAGACGGGAGTTACTGCACATAACCAAAGCGATGTACTGCTGTGGACTGGGCCGGCAGCAAAACATATTTTAGACACCTAAAAGAAAGGCCCACTTACAAACATAAATATCATTTTTTGTCTGGTTTATCTCGCCATCAGACAGCCCTTTCAGACATGGAATTGAAGCCGTTGTATCCATCTTTGCTCTTGCCACAGCCACCAGACTCCATTGAAAAAAACTGTAATATTTACCTTGCAGAACAAAGGGATAGCTGGTCTACCGCTGCCTCGATCGGTTGGTTTGTTCATGCTGTTGTGCGATTATGCTGAATCCGAACGAACTAGATTTACATAATAGCACAAGCTAACTAACTGTACAATTATTGTTTTTTTCTGGTTGCTTTGGTGACAGCATCGATAATGGCTTCAGTTCCCCGTTGGAAACATAGACTGTATAGCTGTCTAACGGCTGGGTAAAGCAGCAAAATAATTCTTCATATATCTAACACTTAAAATAATATTGATGATTTAGGTCGTCCATTCTTTTAGGTGGCTAAAATATGATTAGCTGCCAACCCTGTCCACAGCAGACAATTGCTTTGCTTTTGTGCGGTGGCTCCTGTCTGCTTCTGAAGCTACTACCTGAACAATTCCTTTAACAGGTAGTGGCTGACTTGCTGATGACGCTGACCATCCCTCTGAGAGTCTTGAGCGATGCAGGCGTGGGCTCCTGGCAACTACGCGCCTTCCACTGCCGATACTCCGCGGTCCTGTTCTACATCACCATGTACATCAGCATCATTTTGCTGGGCCTCATCAGCCTGGACCGCTACCTGAAGATAGTCAGGCCCTTTGGGAAGTGCGCCCTGCAGAGGGTTCGTGTTGGTCAGATCCTGAGTGCAGCTGTCTGGGTGGTCATGTTGTCTTTGGCATTACCCAACGTGATTCTAAGCAACCAGCCGCCACGCATCTCTGGAGGCAGACTGAAGTGCACCTCCATGAAGAGCAAAGCCGGCCTGCTTTGGCATGAAGGATTCAACTACTTTTGTCAGGTAGCTATTCAATAAAGGAACAGTTTGACCTTTTGGGCTTAATTGAATCATAATTGCATTTTTCACAAAATTTCTAACTATTCCTTCACTATCAGTAAATTTTTATACAGAGCACTAAACTACATAATTATTATGACAATTGACCTTCAACTACAGCTGATCAAAATTAGTCACTGGAGAAGCTGTGAGAACTCACTGCCTTGCTTAATGTTTTGCTGCTTTCAGGTGGTTTTCTGGGGCACGCTGGCTCTGATGGTGGTTTGCTACACGTTCATCAGCAAGAAGGTCTATGAGTCATACAAAGCCTCAAAGAGCAGATCTCAAGCTGCCAGTCGCAGAACCAAGGCGAAGGTGTTCGTGGTGGTGGGGGTGTTTTTCATCTGCTTTGCCCCCTTCCACTTCGTTCGCGTTCCCTACACGCTGACACAAACCCGCAGCATGGCGAGCCACTGCCGGGCACAGAACGCCTTCTACATCGCGAAGGAAACCACCCTGTGGCTGTCGGCCACTAATGTGTGCCTGGACCCGCTTATCTACGTGTTCCTGTGTAAGGTGTTCAGGAGAAGGCTGACAGCCGCAATCTGCCGAAAGCCACTCCACAAAGGCGCCGTGGAGTCTCCCACGGCGACGTCAACTCAACTGGAGATGTCACAGATCGCCCAAAGTAGCAGACTGTCATAACGGGATGCCACAGTAACTCGCTGGACAATGTACAATGGGAAATGAATAGCTGGAACCGTCAAGGCATGATGAGGTACTGCCTGTAAGGGTATTACTTATAAATAGTATTTTATTTTATTGACACCCAGCCCGTTCTCACAGAAAGGTGTACAAATACCACAATTACGTGCAAGGCATTTAGTGTACAATATGTATCCTGTACTGACTGCAATATCAATGCTAGTAAGTGACATAGTATAAAAAGAGAGAAAGAGCACTTATGGCAGGTGGGTGGGAAGGTGGATGGGTCCAACAAACACATGACTCTTAACCAGGGGACCGATGTGAGACGGTTTTGTTTTGTAAGTTATTTTTGTCACAGCAATTGTCACTTTTTTATTGACATTTGTGACATGTTTTCTATAGTTGTATTATGTTGTTTCCATACATGTTTTACTTAATTTACCTAATTTATTCTAAATCCAACGCTGATGTTTTCTCTTACCCTAAGTGGTTTTCTTGCCTGAACCTAACTGCTGATGTTTGCATGACATAATGGCCAAAATGCATACTCATGACGTGGACTGTCCATGTAATGTCATGAGAAAAATCTAAAATTAATATGAGGTGATCAAAATCTGTTGAATGGATGATGTGACAGAAAATGTGTCTAGAAGTGGTCATGAAGTTTCATGCCTGCTGTTTTTGATGCAGTACTAACAAAGTGCGTCTGTCTTATATTTGCTAAGTCATCCAACACGTTTCGTAATTGTGCTTACTGTCATTTTCCACTTCCTTCTCTTCTCTAATCTCATTCAAACTGTGCTTTCCCTTCACAAGACTTTCGTGAAAGGGTAAATATCTTGACAGCGCAATGATAACAACCACACGCACAATGTGACAGAGTGATATCAAAATGAGCACTGCAATAGACACTGCTTATAACTGTTAACTTCTGTGCAATATGAATAGCAATAATAATAAAATTAATATTTTTCATACTACAATTGCTATTTGTGTTTTATATGCTTGAGGTTATTTACATATCAATGAGGTTCAAGATCAGGTTGAGGAGGTAAGATATGAATCTAAAACATGGTTCAGTCAGTTTTTATTCCCATAGCGTGAAATAGCCACGCTTTGTCACGGCCGTGTGCATTCAAAACCGCTATACAAGGCAGCCTTTAACGTCAATATGCAACGCACCAGGCTTTCCATTAAAGTGGGGGTAGGCAGAAGGTTTTTGGCATCACTGGGCAAAAATCCCATAATAACCTTCCAAGATATTGTAATTCCAGTTTCTGAGAGAAAATTAGTCTACTGCACATCCTCATGGCTCTGTTTTCAGGCTTTAAAAAATGTAACCCGCGATGGGAGACTTGTGGCCAATCACAAGTCATTTCAGAGAGAGAGTGTTCCCATTGGCTCAGTGGCTCAGTGGAGGCAGCTGTCAATCATTCACAAACTCCAATCAAACGATCAGGGAGTGCTGCATTAATATGAATTGTAATACCTATTTCTCACCTCCAATCTTGTAGTTACTGTTTAGCTGTAAAATGAGAAAGTTTGCTCAGGCTAGTGGGTGGTAATCGGTATTTCCTCAGCTGATCTCAACATGGCTGCCAAAATGTTCTTATTTTACAGCTGAACAGTAACAACAAGATGTTTCTGAAAACATTTTAGGTGAGAAAGAGACATTACAATGAGCTGATTCATATCTGATCAGCGCTGCCTAGTTTGACTGTTTGATGGGAGTTTGTGAGTGATTGAAAGCTGCTCAGAGCTTAGCTCTGATTGGTTGCTTTCCTCCAGTCTGTGAAATCTTGCAGATGCCATTAGTAGCATTTTTCAGATTACCTGTCTCGTGCACTACTGTCATGATATAGCGACTGTTTTGAAATAACTTTTTTTTAATCATATTTGCTCTGATCTCGCCTACTGCTGTTTTAACTACAATGTAAACCCATCCGTGGCAACAGTAAACGCAACAAGTGCTGTGGTGGCGTAGTTTAAAGAGCGAAAGAGACACACAGGGTGGGCTGGAGGGGAGGTGGATGGGTCCAACAAACATAAGGCTTTCATAGGAGGCTGCTGTTCGTTTCTGTTCCATGTTCACAACATCAAGCCACATTTGCACTGTAAAAATGGTCATTTTAAGCTTGTTGATTTCTCCTAAACCTAAACCTAACCTAAAAGGGCATTTCTAATCAAATCTAAGACACACAGTCAAGCTGAAGTACAACAAAGTCACCTAAACCCAGTTCCTCTACCATCATAGTGTTGACGCAGGTGTGGATTCACACTGTAGTTCACAACATGCTCAAGCTAGTGTAATGGCTGCCTGTGGATGCTTTCCTTATGGTAAGCACTTACTATAAATGATTGTGTTTACATATATTTTGATTCACCACTGGTTCTGCTCACTATCTGAGGCATTCTATATTGCTGCAGATTCTGTGTTTGATACAACTCAGTGTAAACCAAATGTAACGACGGCCAGCAAAAGCTGCAATCATTTGCAAGTGGGGCATAATCTTTCACAATATTGCAGTAGCATCACTGTGTCATTAATTTCTGAATTGAACAAGAGGGGAAAAGAATATATAGAACTGGAATAAATTAACTTTTTCCAATACTGCAACACCCCAGAAGACAGGTTTCTAGACATTCACAAACTGGTTCTGCATGGATTAATGTCACACTTCCTACCTGATTTACAATCATGTCTGCATGTGGGTCTGATTAATGTAATAATGAAATATGATCTTCCTCCATCCCACCCCTCTGTTGGCTACGACAGAAGCTGATATTTGGGCAGGAAATTAATGAGCTACAGAGCGGTCGGAGCGGCGACTGCAGCCGGGGAAGGGACCGTTCGTCACTCCCAGATTAAATCCTCTGACAGATGACCCTGCAGTGGTGAATTATGAGAAATTCTAAATGACGTTCATGGAAATTAAATAAACCCTGCAGATAATGTTGCCTGGCAGTATGCACAGACACAAGTTGGACGCAGAAAAGAGTCAGATGAGTATGGGGCAGGTAGGTGGGGGTTTCTTGATGAAACAAGGTGGTACTGCTTGCATGTCAGAGAAACATGTAAATTTCCCCACTGTGGGACTAATAAAGGAATATCTTATCTTATCTTAAACCTGTCATGTCTACATGCCAGCGATGCCAGTCAGCAGAAGTGTATAAACTGTTTCCTGTCAAGAAGCCCCAGAGAAAAAGGCTTAAAGGCAGCTTACTAAATCCTTTGACTTTTTTTTTGATACCTTGTTCAATTGTTTAAATTTCCAGCAAGTGACAACAATAAAACTAAACAAGCTTACCTCACTCTTCTCAAACACTTTCGGAAAAATGGGGATTGCACTTTTCACATCATCACAGATACACAAATTTAATAAACAACTCACAAACAGAGCTGGAACTCAACAACATCCAAGACTGTGGCATTTGTAAAGACAGAGAGAAAAGCCAGTCTCAATATGCTATAATCGATTTTGACCACTAGGGGGGAAATAATCTCCCAAAAACTGTAGCTTTATGTTTTCTTTTGTTTGTTGATGCAGCACGTAGCACAGTGGTTGCTGAAAATGTCTTGTTGCTGCTGAAAACAGGGTGGCAGCAGTGACACTGAACACAACCACAGTAATGTGAAGGCTGTCGTGCATTTAGCTTTAAAATGAGGAAGTAAACGACAAGATTAGTAATGAGGGTAAAAAGCTCAGTGGAACTTCAAATTTCAATAACAATTCTCTGTGGATTTTATTTTTTTACACATAGGACCTAACTGACTGAGACATCTTCCTTAAGCAAGCTAAACAACTACTGTTTAGCTGTAGAAAGTTTGTGACCCGGCAGCCATGTTGAGATCAGCTGAGGAAATACCAAGCACCGTCACCAGCAGCAGCAAACTTTCTCAGTTTACAGTTAAACTGTAATTACAAGATGTTTCTCAAAACATCTGAGGAAAAAATAGGCATTACAGTAACAGACTATTGATTCATATTTGATCAGCGCTGCCTAGTTTGACCTTTTCATCAGAGTTCGCAAATGACTGACAGCTGCCTCTGCTGAGAGAACGCTCTCTCTCTGAAGCGACCTGATTGGCAAAAGTCTCCTGTGATGGGCTTGATTTTTTTAAAGCCTGAAAACAGCCATGAAGAGATACACAAGTCTAGTTTTCTCTCAGAACACTTGAATTACAACATGCTGAAAGGTTATTATGAACTTTTTGCTGAATAATGCCAAAAATATTCTGACTACTGCAGGTTTAAATTTTCTCTGTCCCAAAACTAGCCAATAATGTTAAAATAAACTGCATCAATTCCATGAAAGTCAGACAAAAACTTTTTGAAAAACCTTTTCACAGTATTAGGAGATAAAGCCATTTTATTTCGAATTTTCTCATAATAACGAGATAGAGTCTAATATACCTTTCAAAACTCTTTTTTTGTGGTAAATGTAGTGCAACTGCTTATTTCTAGCCTCTCTAATAATGCTCTTGAACCTTTTCATGTTCGAGGCTACTAATCATCTGTCACCAGTAAGATTTTTTCTTTCCTTTTTTAATGCTTTCTTTATTTCTTTACATACGCTCATTAGCAGAGGTACAAACAATTAAAATAATAATAATAGTAGTGAGTTTATATACATTTCATAATATTTATGTTATATGCATTATATTACAATCACTGAATAATTTACTTTATGGCTTTGTTTTTAACATTAGGTAAGATGTTGCTATACCGTTTGAATTTATCAATAAAATGCAGGAAAATGGGCTTGGTTCCTGATCATTTTTTTCCTTATGAATATGGAAATTTCCCAAAATAATAATGATATACAGCATGTTATTTTCAATCATATATAGCATTGCACCAAACATATTTATTTCAATGTTCATTTTGTACGTATTTATTCATAAATACAATGAAAGCATATTTGGGAAATATTTTTTTTTCCAAGTGCACAGAAATTATAATCAATATCCACAAGTTTTACCTCGGAAGACACTTCCTTCAGTTTGTTATTGATACAGTATTTTCCACACATGTCCCAAACTTTCTCCCACCGTATATCATCAGAAAAGGAAAACATCTGGATGAAGGAGACACCAGTGAAGGGATCTGTCTTAAATGAGCTTCCGCTTTGCGCGCTCCTGAGGGGTGCGCTCGGCAGGCACGCGCCTACATAAACACCGGATGGATAAGGCTACAAGCTAGTCGGCTAACACATGGGCTAACGCCACGTGACGCTCCAGCCGGGTCATGTGATCGGTCTACGTCCTCCTCGCTGCTGCAGTCAACAGCTTTTCCTCTAGCCAATCCCAAACAAACGAAAATGGCGGACTCTGTGGAGCGGCGGAACCTGCTGGGAGCCGAGGACGCGGACGTGGGGTCGTTTACCGGGGCACACACCGCCGGAGGACCCAGCAGACCGCTGCCGGCTATCTGCGACCCCAGCCACCTCCTGCACCGAGTGGTTGTCCTGGTGTTCATGTGCTTCCTGGGATTCGGTGAGCAGCATGGAGCCGTATAACTTCCTCTAGTGGAGATTTGTGACTAAATACAATGAGAGACTTTCTGTTAAAAGACAGTATTTTAGTCGTGTTGACCACCGTGGCTCGTGTGAAGTTAAAGAAACGCACTAGCAGTGTTTAGGTAGCATGTTAATGTAGTTAATTTGTTCCAGGAAGCTACTTCTGTTATGACAACCCAGCTGCACTTCAGACTGAAGTCACACAGGTAATTCATCCTCTGTAAATGCAAAGTTTACACCAGGGCTGTTGCACCATAAGTGTAACAATTCACTTTTATCCCTGCGCAAATGTGCACGGAGTTAAATCTGATACTCCTACACTTAGATTTTAATGCTGAAATTAAATCCAAAAGAGTTTTAATTCCCCCCTGACTGTACCAGGACCTGAACCTGAACACAGCACAGTTCATGCAGCTGTACGCCTGGTATTCCTGGCCCAATGTGGTGCTCTGCTTCTTTGGGGGATTCCTGCTCGACAGGGTTTTCGGCATCAGGTACAAAGAACAATAAGTGACATCTATTTTAAGTTCAGATGAGGTGAAAGAGCTTTTGTCCCCGTCATCCTCATCTTTCTTTTTTTTTTTTTTATAGGCTGGGAACCATCATCTTCTCCCTCTTCGTCTGTGCAGGACAGGTAGGTTTATTTTCAAATCTTGATATAAAAGGTTTTCAATGAAAGAGAAAATATACGTACCAACATTGTACCGTTTTCTGGGCTTTGAAGCTTCGGTGAGTAATGTTAGAGTTTGTCTCTATCTCTACTGTTTAAGTGGGACAGTCCCACATTGAAATGCCTTTTTTTAATTATCTGTCTAAATAGGAATCAATAGGTACAGAAAATGGATGACAGATCATTTTCTTTGTTGTATTTTTACTGTTTCACTCTGCACAGGTAATATTTGCTACTGGGGCTTTAGTGAATCATTTCTGGCTGATGGAAATTGGACGTTTCATATTTGGGTGAGCAAATAATTTTGCCATTAAGGTGTTTTTCAGTATTCAAACGTAAGCTAACAACTTTACAGACCAGTGACCACTTCTCTGCACCTTTACATATACATGATACCATCTCACATCCTTAAAAAAATCTTTTTGTGCGTCCCAAAATTGGTTACATACCTTCTGCAGTGAAAAGAAATCTTATCTTCAAGTTGGTCATGTAGTATCACAGTTTACACCCTGTTTTCTTCTCCTGGCCAGTATCGGAGGAGAGTCGTTGGCTGTGGCCCAGAACACCTACGCAGTCAACTGGTTCAAAGGAAAGGAGCTAAATCTGGTGTTTGGCCTTCAGCTGAGCATGGCTCGCCTGGTAAGAGCGCTGCCTATGACGTTATCCATGTTTTTAAATGATGTGTTTTTGACTGTAGTGAACATATTCACCCTCCTCTGCTGGTCTGTAGGGCAGCACAGTGAACATGAACATCATGGGCTGGGTGTACAGCGAAGTCGCCGTCCTCATTGGCTCTCCTGGACACATCACACTAGGCGTGTCACTCATGATAGGTAAATATTGCACGCTTTTGCTCTGGCGTGGCCTCACTCAAGGCTTGAAATTGGCAAGTGTTAAACACGAAGACTCGGGTTACTTGTGCTTTATCTGGAGATATTAGATCCTGTCTCTAACTAATGGTCTCATGTAACAGAGAGAAGTGGTATGGAGAACTAAAAGTGCTGCTGGCTGCCACAAATGAGTCACATGAGTTAGAAGAAGAGTCACTTCTTATAATTTTCTCTCGAGTTACGTCTTAGTTATGCCAAAAGTGCTTCCACTTTAATCTGACTATTTAAGATTCATATGAACAATACTATCAATCCGCAGTCATCCTAATTTGAACTCCCTGATCATCCGAACTCCTCCATGTGTATTTGTCTTTTTTTCTCTCCTTAGCTGCTGTAACTTGCCTGTTTTCACTACTCTGTGCCTTGGTGTTGGGATTCCTTGACAAAAGAGCAGAGAAGATCCTCCACAAGGAAGAAGGCAAAACAGGTAATGGATTTTAAGATTGTGTCTTTTTTATCTCTTGTTTTTCCTCTATGGCCTCATCTGTCAGTAATTACTAGAATGCTCTCCACAGTCAGGCGACATACTCTACTCCATGTTTTGTTTTTGTTGTTATCTCCCTAAAGCTGTGCTGTAAAAGACACTTCAATTCAATATGTTTTATACTGATTTTTCGCTTTAGAGCTGATGGCTTCTTTTACAGTTGTTGAAAGCGACTAAAGCTCTCAAGCTGATTTGGATGTGTGTTCATCTCGTGCATTAGGTGAGGTGATCAAGCTGACAGATGTGAAAGACTTCCCCTTCCCCCTGTGGCTCATCTTCGTCATTTGCGTGGCCTACTATGTCGCCATTTTCCCCTTTATTGGACTGGGACAGTGAGTATTGCATCAGTGCCACAAACACAAACTCTCCAGTGAACTTCACACAACTTTATATCACTTAAGTAATACACCAAGAGCATTGTCTCATTGTTAGTTTGTGCTTCCTGTTGTTCTTATTAAATTGTCAGGATATTTTATTTTTGTGTCTGTACATTTTATTTATTCTAAATATATTTTTATGCTTATACTTGGCCAGTGTTTTTAGGTTAGAGCTGCGCGAGGGTTATGTGATGCAAGATAAAACTGACTTTATTTATTATTTCTTGTAATATATATAATATACCCAGTGTTCAATGAAATAGTTTCACCTGTACAATCTAATGCAGCCCAACTGTTCTGCCACGAAATGTACATTTATGATGCCTGTAATGTTTTTGACACTGTCATAGAGGTGGTGGTATGTTTTAGCATTGAGATCATAGTGCTGGACTGCATCAGATTTGATGGTGTTTAATATTCTACCCCCTTGTGTATGTAAACAGGGGGAATGAAAAAGTAGAAACACCCCTCAGAATAATATAGTCCAGTGCAACACCACCTTTTAAAGGGATAGTTTGGGTGTTTTGACGTGAAACTTATCGATACTTTTTTGTCCAAACTGTCCCTTTAATTGTGAGCTCAGTAAGAAACACTTAACTGAATTTACACATTTCGTAAAGATAGAAGTTATGGTGGATTGTTGTATTGGATTGCATTAGGGAGTACAGGTCTTCATCTTCAGCCGCTTACCCAGGGTCGGGTCGCGGGGGCAACAGCTGGTAGCAGGACAATGTATGTGGAAACTTGATGTGAATGTCACAAAGGCTATGTTCATATTACAGGGCTTAATGCTTCATGTATGAATTGAGCCATATCTAACATCAGTGTGCACAGATCTTTGCTCCGAAACGCCTCGCATGCAGCGGGGGGCCACCGTCCGACCGCCCATCACTCCAAAAATATACGCTAGAGTTGTTGGAGTCCAGTGACTGCCAGACTGCATAATCACATTGCTCAATTTAACAGATCTGGGTTCCTTGTTACACAGATGCTACTCCTAAATCATAACGTATGACTTTGTATGGCTCCTAAAGACGGACTATTCATTTTGGCTGATATTTGACTTTAACAGCTCTTCTGTAAAGTTAAATAAACTAAAGTAAGATATGTGTCGTTACTGTTTGGCACCATCTGTCTGCATGTCCACGCAAGTTTTACATGATTTAATCAAATCAGACTTCTGTTTGAAACATGTCGAATTTATCAGAAGAACTGAGTGAACTGTGAAAAGTCTGTTTGATATGATAATTTACATTTTATTGACTGATGAGTCAAATGAAGTCTTTGTTTCCTCGTGTTAGAGGCAAACCTCCATTGACATATTAAATTTAACATCGCCGAGCTTACCAGTAAATATTTACTCCTTCTAAATGATCATTTATATTTTCACAGCACTGACTTCTACAGAGTGAAACATGACGCTGAATTTGGCAGAATAACTCAGTAATATAGATATTATTATTATAAATATTTGTCAGGCGACAAACATTATCATTGTCTGATTGATATAATGCAGTTCTGTGAAGAGAGACTTCTATAGTTTCAATGGACCGCTCCAACACTGTATGGTGAGGTATCTGCTGTGCAGTGAATTATAACCTGGAAAAACATGAACGAACATGAATTCTAATAGGTATCGGATTTAGGACCACATATGGCCCAGATCTGATTCGGAAAAAATCTGATTTCTGTGTCCAGACTCCCGAAAACGTCAGATCTGTGTCACACAAGCGGAAAAAAAAAAATCTGATTTGGACCACATTTCTTGTAATGTGAACTTAGCAGCATTTTTGCTTTGGTGCTTGATGAAAATATCTTGACCATTACTCATCCTTGAGTACAGATATTATGGTTATGGTATGAATTAAATGGCGAAACTTCCATTAAATGAGCACAATGCCTACGTCTGAACAAAGATTGGACAGTGTGGCCTCACAATGCTGTGTTGTCATCGAACCACAAAGGGAGGGAGAGGCAGTCAGAAATGGAAAGAGGTTTGACAAATGGGTTTGCAGTCAAAGAAACCAATTGAAGCTATCACAACCTGCATTTCCTTCTCTGAAAGGCACTCTCGAATCACTTAGCAACTAACATTTTTTTTTTTTTTTCCCACTGAGGGTCAGTGTTCACAGAGCAAATACTTGTTATGCAAATGGGGCAGAAAAACAATGTACGTAAGACAGAGAGCTACCTGCTCCAGGGGTCAACTCGATTTCTCCTCCTGTTGTGGTCACATCAATATAAAGGCTGAGCAGCACTCTGTACTGTGCCCTTGTCTTCTGTTACAGAGTGTTCTTCATTGAGAAATTCAACTTCTCCCCAGCTGAAGCCAGAGCTGTCAACAGGTAACTCAAGAGCCCATCAAGACCAGTCTACTTTAAGGCATGCACACCAGTATAGTCTGCTGTCGTTGGTTTATGTTGCATTTCCAGTGGGTTACATTTTTTTTATTCTGATGGATGACTTGGCAAATTCCTTTTCCAGTGTGGCAACAGCGGTGTTTGAGCTGAGAAATGTTCAGCTACTTGAAACAGGGAAGACTTAAAATCCCATTTAAAACACACCTAAAGACTGACTTTTTTGGATTTTCCTTAGTCCGATTCCTGTCATGAACTAATTTAAACTACAGGAAGATATTTAGATTTGTCTAGATCCCAGTCATAATGCCCTTCTCTACCTTTCCCAGTATTGTGTACATCATCTCAGCCCCTGCATCTCCACTTCTGGGCTTCATGGTTGATAAGACGGGGAAGAACGTAGTTTGGGTAATGATCGCCGTGGTCACCACGCTCGCTGCTCACATGATGCTGGCCTTCACCTTCTGGAACCCATGGATCGCCATGGTAATGCCCCTGGCAACCTTTTGCACTATACGTCCAACAAAATCGTATTTTGTACATTTATAGACAGTTGAAGGGTGAAGTGAATGTCTGCACACTCTCTGGGTGCTGCTTTTAGAGCAAGAGCTAGATGGAAGAATTGTTAGTCATAGTGGGTGTGGACGCAATTTCCTCAAAGCGAAGTGAATTTAAAGTTGAACTTTTGTTTTCCTTGTAGTCATAAACCCGTTGATACGCCGTGCAGACACCTCATTTTAATTTAAATGTGGAGTGTACAGTACATCCAGCTTTAGTTGGTAGACATAATAATTTGCCTATAAGCCTATGGCCTATTACCAGCATGAGTTCAATATGCAATTGAAAAAAGGAGATTTACTTTAAGAATGAAATAAAGTAGGTCAGTCAATTGTTTAAACCCCTATTAATCTCATGATTGTTCATAGTTAATCATAATCACATTTTTTACTGTTCAGAATGTATCTTAACATGAAATTTGTCACATATTTAATACTCAACATGGGAGTGGGCAAATATGCTGCTTTATGCACATGTATGTATATATTTATTATTGTAAATCAATTAGCAACACAAAACAATGACAAATATTGTCCAAAAACCCTCACAGGTACTGCATTTTGCATAAAAATTACGCTCAAGTCATAAAATGGCAAACTGAAGCCCAACAACAGCAGTCAGTGTGTCAGTGTGATGACTTGACTATGACTTGCCCCAAACTGCATGTGATTATCATAAAGTGGGCATGTCTGTCAAGAGGAGACTCGTGGGTACCCATAAAACCCATTTTCATTCACATATCTTGAGGTCAAGGCACCCCTCTGAAAATGGTCATGCCAGTAGCTTTAAAACTGAGTCCGCTACAACCAAAAAAAAAATCTCAATTTGCGTTAAAGAAATTTATGGTATTAAAACAAATTTGCTAAAACTTTTACGGCCCTAATTTAAAATAATGAGGTGTGATGTTGATCATGTGTGTTTTGGCTTGTTTTCCAGTCCCTGATGGGGGTCTCTTACTCCTTACTGGCCTGTGCACTGTGGCCCATGGTGGCCTTCGTGGTACCTGAACATCAGCTGGGAACAGCCTATGGCTTGTATGTACTTGTAATGCTGTGCCTGATCTCGCACATACAGTATTTGCAGTTAAAACAAACACAGTTCTGACTGATTTCTTGTTTGTTTTTTTCATTGACACTTGATGTTGATTTTCTGCTTCTGCCAGCATGCAATCGATCCAGAACCTGGGACTCGCTCTCATTGCCATGGCAGCAGGAGCCATCCTAGACACCAGAGGATACCTGTTTTTGGAAGTGTTTTTCTGCGTCTGCATCTGCTGTCAGTATTTTCTGTCTTGTTTGTGTTTGGGTTTATGAGATTACAGTCTTCCCAGCTCCTGTTAGACACTTTTCAGTGACACTGTCCGTGATTTTCCACATTGATTTCTCCCCTTTATTTCTTGCAGTTGCACTGATGGCAGTGGTGATGCTGTACTTTGTGGATTTTCTCCGAGGTAAGAGAAGACTGGAGCTTTGAACTCCCCCACTTTCTTTACTCCTCTCTGCTTTCCTTCCCCATATTGTCAGTTTTTTCCTCAATCTACTTCTATTATTCCATTTCTCCTGTGACATCTCTTCACTTTGCTCTGTCACTTTCCAGCACACTCCTGTCCTTTCTGTCAGACTCACTCGCCTCTTAATCTCCCTGTTTCCCACTCTTGCTGCAGGAGGAGATTTGAACCGGTCAGCTGCAGCCAGAAAGAAACTCCAGAAAGAAGCCACTTCAGACGCAGAGTGAGTAGCTTTCACCCTTCACCCTCCATCACTGCTTTTCCACCCACTTACCCAACAATTAGACCGGCATCTCAGGAACATAGTGAACAACCCACTCATATAAGCAAGTGGCATAGGCATATTTTGAAACATTTGTAAGAGCTCCTGGACTAATTGCCTCTGTCCTTAGCTGAACCTGCTGCAGTCACTTAAGTGAAATTGGTAGATTTTCTATTCTGCTCTTATCAGTATGTCCAGGTGGATACAAATAAATGATTTAACAGATGGTTTTTAATGTGATAGTTACAGTAAAGTTATGTTTTTATGCTCCAGCCACATGACTCATATGCAGAGTCATGCTTCTTTTACTGTATTACAACTCATACATTAAATAGTTTACAAGGTTCAGGAGTGTAAGGAGATGACGAGTCACGTTATCATGGATATGTTCCCTGATTGGGCTTTAATTTATTCTTGAGTGGTTGTTATAGCACACCTGCTCATGGCCCTGCTAATAAGTTACAGTGTCAATGTTGATTTCCAGGTATTCAAATTTAATGGTACAGTGTGTAGGCTTTGGTGACATCTTGTGATATGGTTGCAATCTGCATGGATAGTACCTCTACACTCATTCTTCCCTTTCCAAGCCTGCGGTAATGTGAGCCACCGAGTGCAAAACCATGGTAATGAAAACATAGTTATGAATATTGTATTTCATTTCTGCTAGTAGATCCCTTTGAAATTTTACACACTGTTCCTTTAAAATGAGAGAAACCTGTCTAAAGTACAGATGTGAACACGGCCAAAATTTCAACAAAAAAATAATCCATTGTTATTACTTATCTGGTCAATTTATAGTTCTTTCACTTCTTACAGACAAGATGCGTGGTAGACAACAGTAATGTGGGGAAGTCATTCTATGGGCCGTTGTCAGTGCTACATGTACTGGGTAGCCGTGCTGTGTTTCACTGTGCTTTCCTTAAAGGCTTCACTTGTCTTCTGTTGTGGTGGCAAAGCAGCACTTATGCAAGAAGGTTTTATTTTTGTTAGAGTTAACCCTCAACCGATCCCAACCGACTTTACTGTCTTCAGAGGCTGTAGCAAGCTTATTATCTTGTCAGGAAGGAGGCTAAATAACGCTCCAAAGTTAGGCAACATTTTGGCAAGAAAAACTGTCATGGTGATTTTTGACCTCTGACCTTGAGATATGTGCATGAAAATGTGATCTGTTGGTACCCACAAGTCTCCCCTTTGCAGACATGGCCACTTTATGAAAATCACATGCAGTTTGGGGGGGGGGGGGGGGCATGTTGAATTTGCATGTATCATAAATGTGTTATGTGTGTGTTATGTGTTATTAATATTTTCTTATAGTCTAAAAGTGGTTTCTGCTTATTGGGGTCCCTCAACAGTCTTGGAATTACATAAATTGAGTATCACTGTAAAACTGAGACTCTTGTGGATCCATTGAGCCCAGTTGTATTCATGTGTGACGATGTCAGTCCTCACAGAAGCCATTTCATTATAATGAGACCTTTCTTTTTGGAACGACCTCGACCTCTCTGTATAAAATGAGCTGTGGTGACCTCTAGGATAATCACAGCCTCAGCATTGAAGCATTCAGAGGATGGTCGGCTTTCCAGAGCAGAAGTGCTCACCATCCAACCACTGAACAATGCAATTCTTGCAAAAATCTCCAAATGTTAGAAGTTTTTGATACCAAAACACAGCATGGCTTTTTCCATGGTTTTCCTCAGTGTCTTAATGTGGTATTTTGGAGGGATTACTCTTTATTTTTATCAATTCTCGAGTGGTAAGAAATGGTTAAATTTAGCACCAAATCTGTGTAACAAATGGTATCATCCCAAAAATTGCGGCAACAACTTATGAGATATAAGTGAGCATGGGGATCGCCATAATATATTTCTATTATAATATTCTAAGCCCTTATATGCTTTGACACACAGTGCTAAGCTGCATCTCAAATTAATATCAAGGCTTGCAGCTTTCAGATGATGTACACCACTTCTATTTGATATACTGTTGACGTGCTATCTCCCCCTGTTACCTCCTAAAAAAGGCAAAAACTGGTCTATGTGAGTCTCCTAAACAAGACTTTGTTTACTGCAACATGATGGAGGAAATGCTTACTGTATCAGCAGACCAAGTGGGTACATTTAGTTAGGTTTCAGTTTCCACTGTCACAGCACACCACCTGTGGTTGGTTTATTTAGTGGCTGACACATAAAAACAAACCACACGCTCGCTCATTATTTGCATGAGAGTGGTCACAAGGAGCAGGAATTGAGGTTACATCTGTTTCTGTCTTTCTCTCTGTGTCTCTATTCATTTATCTATGTAATCTATATACTGTACATTCTGTAATACGATGGGTTTGCTGTGTGGAAATACAGACTAAGATTTTCCGGTCCGTTCTGTGACTGATATTTTCCAGATGATGATGATGATGAGGGAACACACGTAGGCCTGGGCTTCAGAGCCAGCAGGCTGCACTGTCCACCCCAGAGGTGTCAATCAACTGCCAAGGGGGGCGGGACTGCGCTACTGACTCCACCCAGTGTCGTCACCTGTGGCTCTTCCCATCAGAACTGACTGTCTGGCCCCGGCTATTACACGACCAACCCTGTATCAATAGCTCATTATGTCCCTTTCGGGACACTGACTAATGACATTTTGGTGCCTCTCTGGCTTCTCACACTGACGTCATCTCCTCCAATATTCACTCTCCACTGACTGCCGTGTGTGCATGTGTGTGTGCGTGTGTGTGTGTGAAACTTGTCAAAATACTTCATCAAAGTCACTGAAGAAAGTTAAGATGCTCCAGAAGTGTTTTAAACATTTTAAACGTTCAACAAAAGAGAGGCTCATATGCTGTGGAAAGGTGCCTGAATATGTTTCTGTTAATGTTTATAGGGGTAACTTTGCGGACGTTTTTATATGTTTCTTTTTACAAAATGTTTTCACAAGGACTCTGTTACTTAATGCCTTAATGCGGACAACTCAGCATTTCATTTATGTACATATCAGTTGTCAGCATTCACAGTAATTGCCAACCCTAATCCTCCTTACTGGACTTTTCCTTAGTGAGTTCATATTCAATTTTAATCATATGCATCATTGACCTTTTATGGTGCACAATCACAGAAAGAGCATAGCTCTGTATTGTTTAAATCTTTATTGGTCAATTCTTTTATTTCTTAATTGCTTTATTTGCTCTTCGCTGGTTTCAGGGGTTCATAAAGATTTATATTGTGTTCCATCATCAAATGGTACATTACTATAAGGATTTAAAAAAAGATAAGAAAAATGGAGATGCACCCTTTGGAAGACATTCCCCCGCGTAATGATATTCACAGTTTCAACTTTTTACAAAGTGTTTTATTAACGTGATCTTTTACAGAATCAGTCCGCTGTATAAATTATGTTTCGTAGACCGTGTTTTGCTCGTATATCAAGCTCAGGTAATTAACTTTTTTTAAGCACTTGCCACCAAATTGTTGCTTCATCTGAACGGTGAGACAAAATACAAATGCACTCTGTTTAACTCTCACTATTCCAGTAATGTGGAAAGAGATTTATCTCTCTGTGTGGTTATCAGGCTGTGGCTGAAGACTACCTCAGTTGGGCAACTAAGTCATTGACTATTATTAAGACTATTAAGAGTAACTTAACACCCCTTGAAAATGTTGGATTTTATTCTTCCCGCTTTGCTGCAGTGATGTAGAAGTGTACTTTAGGGTGTGTGCGTACACTGTGACATTACTGTGTGGTATTGTTACAGGTGCAAAAGAGCACACTTTCTGACAACATCTATCTATAAGTGAGGCTGTGTGTGGTTTAGGGGTGAAAGTAGGCCAGTGTGGTCTAGTACTCCGTACCACTAAAAGATTTACTGGGAACACATCAGCTAACATTAGGTCAATATACAGCACGTTACCTCCACCAAGGAGGTTATGTTTTCAGTTCAGTCTGTACACGCATTAAGGTCTTCAGACGGGGAGCAACACTCAGGACAAGAGTGAAAACCAACAGGAAAATACACTGTTTAGCAATGGCAGAGAATTTTGGCGAATTTCACTTGGGCGCTACCTACATAATCAGCTGTGATGCTCATCCCACAAATGCATGATCCTTACAAGTTGGACATCATTGTGAAGGTAAATAAACAGGCTTTCCATCCATGTAAAATACAATGCCAGTTAGCACTGGACAAACAGAGAAGTAATCGGCCAAACACAAATTTCCAAACTGTTTTTTTTTCTTTTTTCTGAGTTGATGCCAAGTGTTTCCAACTTCTGTCTACACCGTACAGGCTTTGAATCGTGCATTCAGGGATGCATGAACCTGGGGGTGGGAGGAGAACAATACTAAGCGATGGTGGTTGGGGTAGCCTAGTAGTACCGGCAAGAACTTCAATCTACTTTCACCCCTGGTGTGGTCAGAGGTGAAATGAGACTTTGAGAGAGTAAAACTCTGCTTTTCAAACGGGTGTTAAGTTCCTCTTTAAAGCCCAACATGTGTAAGAAGACGGTCAGTAGCATGAAATTAAAACATCATGATTGCACATTAAAATGACCACAGTGACATGCTGCTCTCCTCACCTGACACTCATTTGCACTGTGGTGTTGTGACAGCCGTTGCTTAACTGATAATATTTGTATTAACCTACTAAGTGTCAACTGTTATTGAGCCGTGTGCAAGACATTATATAATGGGAAATTACAGAGGATCCATTGTACAATGAAAAGCAATGAGATTGGAAGGAAAGCCCTTTTTATAGAACCAAATCTCATCTGATACCAGATTATTAATGGAACAATGGCATTTAATTAAACACATTTTTATGCATTCATTTGAATTCTCTGTTGTATTTTTTTTCTGCACTACTTATTGTAATAAATTATTTTCTCAGCCTTTAGCAGCACACTGAGGCTGATTAATCCTGCCGTTAACATTAATAAAACTGTGCTCATATTGTGCTCATGTTAGTGTTGCCTGTAGAGATGTTAAAGATGGCCACATTATTATTCCCACAGGCCTAAAAGGCGACCCAGTAAACCGTCCGTGGGGGAGCTCGCTAGACTGGCACCCATGTCTGCATTTGGTTTACGCAACCGCTACCTTTCAAGGCTGGGCACGCAGGTATGCGCACGCACACACACACACACACACACACACACACACACACACACACACACAGCACTTCTGATTAGACACAATTCAAACAGAAAACCATTTATTCCTCCATTCAGTCTCTAATCTTGACACCGGCATTACGTTTTTTTTTTTTTTAAAGAAAGCCTGGACTGCTGCACTTTATAATTAAACATTAAACACAAGTAACTGTGGTCTTTTTTTTCCCTCCTTCACTTCATCTGTCTGTGCTCTCAGCTCCCAGACCACTGCTCCACCCATCTGTCATCACTTGCCCACAGGAGTGTTCTGAAATGATGCCCTTCAGTCAGCTGTGCTCCGCCAGCGCTGAAGCTCTGCAGCTCCAGACAAGTATAAAAACACAGAGGATGCTCACAGTGTCCGTGTTTGAACAAGATATCATAGCACTTTTTTGTTTTTTTACCTACAAGGTGTTTTTTACCTTCACATCACTGACTTATTTAATTATTATCACCACAGAGGTTATTTCTGGAGTTACTTTCTATTTGCTGCACACTTGACACCTTTTTATAGAAACCACCTCACTATTTATATTTTTTCCAGTGGATTGTGTTATATAAAATTGGACTGATGCTTCATGGTGCTGTTTTAGGGTTTATTTTAGAGACTGCAAACGACAGAGGGCACCAATTCCCTTGAATGTTTGTCACCTCTGACCACATAGCTTGGTATTTTTTTTTTTTTTTTTTTTTTTTTTACAGTATCAGTTAGTTCCTTCCTTTTGCGGTTCCTTCAGGTTTTATTAATTTATTTAGTGGATAAAAAGGGCTTCTGTGACCTGTTGAATGTTGACAAATACATATTTTTATATTTAAAATAAATGATTAAACACAGCTAATAGACAGTCCCAGTGTGTTAGTTCCTTATTTTTGCTGATCTTTCAGGTTTTATAGGTTGCAAAAAAATAGAATAGAGTACAAAAATGACTTCTGTGACCTGTTGAATGTTGACAAATACATATTTTATATTTAACATTAGAAAAAGGTGATTATACACAATTTATAGACAGTCCCAGTGTTATTCCCGCCCACTGCCCCTTGATTAAAGTCTCTTATGGATTCGTTCTCTCTACCCTCCTGACCTGTTCGTGCTGCCTGCATCCACCAGACTGACGATGGTGGGTTGCACCCTTGTCCTCCTCCACAGCCAGGCCCGGAGTTTCTGCCGGCGCCGATCGCAGCCTAGAAAGTAGAGGAGAGGGTTTGCGCAACAGTTGAAGCTCACCACAGGCTTCCACACCTTAAAGGAGATCATGACCACATTAAGAAGGTGACAGTCCCCGGGCATGTAGACCCTTACAAACAAGTAGACCGTCCGCGCAATGTGATAAGGCACAAAACACACCACAAACATGAGAAACACAACCAAGAGGGTGTAGAGAGACTTGTTGCGCATACGCGCAGTCCTCGCGGTGGAGATGCTGTCGGCGGACCTGCAGTAAAGCACCGCCATCATGGAGCAGTAACAGGTGATAACTACGAGGAACGGGATCAGAAAGCCAACTATGGCTAAAAACAGTCCGTAGGGGAAGAACATTTTAAAATCCCCTGGATTGGTCATCTCAAAACACACAGTCATGTTGTTGATCACACCTGTGTGCGCAAAAACCAGGGTAGGTAAAATTTCCGCCGTTGCCAGGATCCAAACCGACCCTGACGCGAATAGAGCTAGTTTTTTGGTCCTGAGGCGCACGGCAACGATGGGGAAGCACACCCCGAGGAACCGGTGCACACTGACGCACGTCAGAAACATCATGCTGCAGTGGAGGTTGACGAAAAAGAAGAACCTGACGCTCTTGCAGAGGACGTTGCCGAAGGGCCACATGTCGCCCATGGCGTTGCTGATGATGAGGGGGGGCAAAGCGAGCACGTAAAGGAGGTCCGCCACGGCCAGGTTGGTCATGTAGATGACCGTGCTGCTCCAGCAGCGCGTCCGGTAGCACACGCTCCACAGCAGGGCGCCGTTTAGACTCAGGCCCAGTAGAAACACAAGACTGTAGGACACCGGTAGAAGGATCCTTTTGTAGTAGTTAGTCACCGGACAGATTTGGAAGTCCTCCATTCAAAAAAATCAGCGTTGGGGGTTTGATAATTTGGAGTCACTTAAATGAATTTGCTTCTCCTTACCTCACCTGTCTGCACATATAACTGCTCTGATGATGACGTGAGCTTCGTTTAAATAAAATACAGGTGTTTGCTCAACCTGTGTGCCCCTCCTGCTCCCAGCCCACACCTCTGTGATGTACACCATATCTAGGATATGAGCAAACAGATTGGCACACATTTGGCATATTTCAAAAGCCTGGCACAATAGGCTTGTAGATATGTAGTGTGTGCGCCCTCTTCCCCAGAGAGAAGGCGCGCAGAATAATTAATACTGTGATTATAAAGCCAAGTTAAACGACACCCGGCGACACACGCGCGTAATGGGCGCTGCTGTATTAAAAAAACGCGCAAGCGTTCAGCGTCCCACTGGCTGCGAAGATTTTTTCCCTAAGTGTGGTCTCTCTCTCTCTCTCTCTCTCTCTCTCTCTCTCTCTCTCTCTCTCTCTCTCTCTCTCTCTCTCTCTCTCTCTCTCTCATCGGCTGCTCCTCACTCCGGGTGCTCACTTCATCTCTGTCTGACCGCGGAGAGGGAGACAGAGAGAGCTCGTCATGCTGAGGAACGGCACGCACAGGTTAGTGTCACCTGCTCGTCATAAATGTATGGCTTCTTTAGGGCAAACGAGAAGCTCCTGTACAGGCTGCTTCGACATGCACTCATGAGTGATAAAAAAAAAATCCTGCATAACGGTACTCTGCAGCTGCACAGAGAGATGAGTACAGACTGTTCGGGCTTATGGCATATTTCATAGTTTCTATGTCTTAATTTCTTCCTCCTTCCAGAAGCATGTACCAGGGAGAGGAGGCGAGGCTGCGCAGCGGGAGTCTGGCTGTGGCTCGGGAGAGGAAGCACCTTGCTCTGTGCATTAATAACCAGGTAAGAATATGCATTCAGAAGAGAAAGAGGGGGCAACAGTCTATTACTGTCAGCTGGGTTGTATATACCTCTGGGAAGATATTGATGATGGATGATGGTGTCTTCTCTTTTGGTGAGGGAGTATTTCAGCAATGATGTAATTCACTTTCTGACCTTTTTTAAGAGTAGTAAGTTGATGCTGCTCTGAAGCAAAGTCTCTAACGGGGGAAAAGAAACTCAAACTGTACAAATATCATATTTTAAAAAATGTGTTGCATTATGACAACATTTAAGCAACTGTTCCCCAGTGGTTTAGCGGCTGGAGAGGCAACAGAAGTGTCAGCACCTTGGCCAGTGCAACCTAAATCTCCCCCCTCACCTCCGAGCATGTATTACCTTTAACTGCTTTGAATTTCCCCTTATTCACCCATTCAAATGGCACAATTGACTGAATTCAATTTGGTTTGGGGAATTGCTTTTTTTTTCAAGTTGGCTTGAGGCCACTTAAAGATTTTTGTCATGGCAGCAGCTGAAAAGGTCTCATTAATACTACACATTGTATAAATGACTTCATCACCAGCAGGGAATAGTGAGGGATACAGGTGACTGAGGTGGCATGCCTTCCTCCTCAAGATGAGGTAATGTAAAGGGATAATACATGTTTCTGGAACTCAGAACAGTTGGTTTGAAGAGAGCGGTTGTTGTAATTGACTTTGTAATGTAAATCAGATTTGCTCGAATCATCTTTAAACCTGCAGTAGGCTGAATATTTTTTTGCATCATTGGGCAAAATATAGCATATTATAATTCAAGTGTTCTGACTGAAAACTAAACTTCTGCACCTCCTCATGGCTCTGTTTGCAGGCTTTAAAAAAAATGAAGCCCATGATGGGAGACTCTGGTGAAATAGGAATATTTGGTGGGCGGTGCTTGGTATTTCCTCAGCTGATTTCAATATTGCGACAATGTCACAAATTTTCTCATTTTAGAGCTACACAGTGCTCTACAGATGTATTCAGGTGAGAAATAGTCATTACAGTAACAGAATATTGATTCATATTTGATCTAGTTTGACCATTTGATTAGAGTTTGTGAGACAGCAGGCTCAAGCTCAGCTCTGATTGGTTGTTTTCCTCCGGTCTGTGAAATCTTGCAGATGCCATTAGGAGCACCGGAGGACACAGACAATTTTTTTCAAATTACCTGTCTCATGCTCTGCTTTCAGGATATAGTGACTGTTTAAAAAAACAACTCATTTTTGATCACATTTGCTCCACTTGATGTTTCTGTTTTTGTGCTTTGGGTGAGTGTAGGTGCACAAGTTCACCTGGTTGTATTGAGCCTCTGAATATTTAATGCCATGTGATGTAGTGTTGCGCATTATTGGCGGCTGGGGATATTGAACGTGTGAGCTCTGAAAGCACTGTTCCATCACAGCTTTCGACTTACTCTGCAATATATTATGATGGTGCAATCACCCCACCCCACCCCCAACACACACACCTACACACACACACACACACACACACACACACACACACACACACACACACACACACACACACACACACACACACACACACACACACACACACACACACACACACACACAATCTTGTCTGTTGCATGTTACCCTAAACTTTTCCATTTTGACTCCAGATTTGTTCCAATCCGTTTCCGCTGCACCACTTGACAGGTGAATTCCATTATCGCCCACCAAAAATGACTTTCCCCAAATTGATCCAGCTTAACTCTGTGAGACGCCATGTCAGAGGAGGTTCATAGAAGACTAGTTTGATGAAGGACTAACCAGTAATTGGCGTGTGAAATATGAGCATGAGGATAGAAATGCAGGTTATTGGATATGGAGGCCGCTTCACTTGCTGTATCTGCGTGAGTGATTCAGATTCATTGCCGAGGCGTGAACCCCCCTGAGAAACCCATTAATCTATCCAGCTATTACTCCATAATCAATGGGACGGCTGAATTTTATGGCCATGAGTCCTTGTTGTTAACCATTTTTACACAGAGCTTATTTAAACAGCATGCTAGAGAGGGGGGTCACGTTTAATGGGGTTAAGCATGAAATATACAGCACAGGTGACACTGTTGACACAGCACGTGCAACTGGAATCTTGAAATCATTCATCAGGATCATGCACGAAGCCCCTTGTTGCACCTAATTCAGTAAACATGCAGTTTACTGAGCTCAACCGGAGCAGAAATCCAGCACACGCAGGTGTCATTTCAGACCCTGTATCACAGGATACCCACACGAAATGTGGGAGTCAGACACTGTAATGCATATAGGGGGATGTACAGTACATAGTGGGAGTGAGGTGGCAGGAAAGGGTGTCATATTTCAGATGTGCATTATTGTCTCCCCCTCCAGTGGGACAGAGCTTTGCTGAGTGCTGTTTGCACCAGCTCACTCTACACTCTCCACGATTGAGTCGTAATAACCCACGTCGGAGCAAGATGAGCCTGCACACTGACAGATAGATGTCTTTTTTTCAGGCCCGCCACGGTCATGTGATGAAGAAATATACATCCTCTGTGTTTGTGCATGTGTGTGTTTCAGTGGCACAGGAAAAAATAATAAAATGTGCCTTTTTAATGAAAATGCGCCGTAACTCATTCAAAACATACACAAAGATGCACGCATGGATGCACACATGTGCTCCTACACACTCTCCTACCATCCCATTACCATGTCTTGGAAGGGTGGTTTGGTCTAAATGAGAGAGCTTAGTCTTTGATCACTGAAAGAAGCCCTCTCAGCGATGGCATGTGTGTATGTGAACACGCTCTCCTTCCCTCCCTCACCATATGTTAGCCAGATCAGCCCTCTACTGGTTAATCGTAGCGAGGGGAATATGGTCCCAAGCGCTCCATTTTGCATTTTGATAGACTATATAGTCATTTTCTCACTCTCGCACCTCCTTCATCTCCACTCGTCACACCCCAGCCACCTCTATACTTCTCAGGGATGTCTTTCTCTTCTTCTTCTTCTCCCCAATTGAGTATAAGGTATGGCCTCCTCTTCCCTCTTATTGATACCCTTTCGCTTCCCTCATTGTACATCCCAGATAGCCTCTTCTAAACCTTTTTAAATGCTCAACATCCTTCACTGCACTACCATCGGCTGAAAATGTGCAGGTTTAAAGACTCTTATTGTATGTATTCTGTGTGTTCATGATGAGGTGATTAATCAGTTGGCCAAAATCTATAGATAATGTATCAATCACCATTCATCAAGCAGAAATGCCGAGTATTAGCTTGTTCCTGCTTCTTAAATGTGAGGATTTTATGTTTTTGCCCTGGTTTTATGTCATTGTAAGTCGAATACGTCTCAATTATGGGCTGTTGGTCGGACAAAACGAGCACTTTAAAGACCTTAAGCTCTGAGAACTGTGCATTGTGCACCATTTGCCAAATTTTCTAGACAAAACCATTAAAGGGACAGTGTTTAGGATTGCAGATTGAAACCAACCGAGTACCTCTCCGCTCACTCCTCCCTTTCCGAGACTACGGTAATGTGAGCTGCCGAGTGCAAATCCATGGTAATGCCGTTCGCCTCCTTCAGAGGTCATCCTTACTACAATAACACTACTTTAGGAGCAACAGAAGTCAGACGGCGGCTGCAGTACCACAGTTCTGCACTCTATGACTTTTACCACACTTTCACAAGCACGGCACGGTGGCCTTCAGCTAATGTAAAAAGGTAAAAACTTTCTAGAGCCAGTGTTTGGTTTGTCCATCCTGGGCTACTGCAGAAAACAAGGCGGAGCACCATGGCAGACTCTGAACAGGACCCGTTCCCTATCTAGATATAAATAGCTCATTTTAAGCTAACAAAAACACAACGACTCTTAATTTCAGGTGATTATGCACTAAGGAAAACATTATATTATATTCCATTTGTGCTAATAGATCCCATGAAATGTTACACACTTTACCTTTAACGGAAAAAAAAGATTAATTGACAATGAAAATAACCACCAAGTGCAGCCCTAGTGTGTCTGCTTTAAATGGGTCTAGTGGAGCCATTTCTTTTGTATCATAAATCCTGAGTATGGCTCTAAAAGAAATGGGTCTGTCTGTATTTGATGAACCGCATACTTCTAGACATGAAATTAACTTCACATCTGTATGTGTGCATGATGTAAACCTGTTCCTTATCTGTGCCTCATATGACAGTTTACGCCTCCAGCTCCAGCCTGGTATTGATAGCTGTGTAACTGGTGTTGTGAGAATGTATGGGTCTGTAAATGCTCAGACAGATCAGTATGAAACTGCTGTCTCACTGCAGCTCTTAGTCAATACAAGTTTATCACAGACAATAAAATCCTGGACTTATTGTATCCAACTCAAGGAGGCAACACATCATCCCCCTCCCCCCTGAATCAGACCACAACCTGTTCATCTCCAGCCTTGACACCCCTGTACACAAAACCAGCCTCTCCCGCACAGTAGGACATGGTCCAAGGAAGCTGAGGAAGCTCTGCAGGACTGTTTCAACACAACAGTGGGGAGGAACCTGGGACTCTCATGGGGAGGAAAGATGGACTGACGGGCTGCATCACGGACTACATAAACTTCTGCGTGGAAAACACCTACCAACCAGGACGGAAGGTGTTTTTCCAAAACAAACCCTGGATTAACCTATATAAAGCCCTCCTAAGAGAAAGAGGGCCTTTAGATCAGAAAAAGGAGGAGCTGAAGGCTGTTCAGGGGAGCTAAGGAGGAAAATCAGGGAGGGGAAGAACAGCACAGGAGGAAGATGGAGGAACAGCTGCAGCAGAACAATATCAGTGGAGTCTGGAAAGGCCTAAAAACCATCTCAGGCCACAAGAAACCAGACTCCAAGGCTGTGGGAGACCTAAAGTGGGTGAATGATTTGAACCACTACTTTAACAGGTTCAATGAGTCACCTGCCCCTCCCCCGCCCAGTCCACCCTGCTGCAGTCCCCTCCATCTCCCACTTCAAACAGTGCCCCTCCTCCTCCTCCTTCACCACCTTCAGCACAACAATAGCCCCCCCACTACATCACACCTACAGCTCTACCTATGCTCCAGCAACCCGTCACACAACAACCCCCTCTCTCCACTACACAACTCTACCCCCCACCCCCTCCTCTCCTCTACACACACCCCCCTCTCCAGTTTGTCCTTCACAACACTTCAGGTGAAAACCAGTTCAAAGGATGAACGTGAGGAAGGCTACGGGTCCAGATGGCATCAGCTCCAGGCTCCTAAGTCCTCGCAGATCAGCTGTGTGGGACTTTGGACACCTATTCAACCTGAGCCTGAAGCTGAGGAAGGTACCACAACTGTGGAAGACATCCTGCGTGGTACCTGTGCCCAAGACCCCACACCCCAAGGACCCCAGCAGCTCAGGCCGGTGGCACTAACATCGCACCTGATGAAGGCCCTGGAGCGCCTGGTCCTCCAACATCTCCGCCCTTGGTGAGTCCATCCATGACCCACTACAGTTTGCTTATCAACCTGCATTGGGGTGGACGATGCCGTCATCTTCCTGTTGGACCGAGCTCTGTCTCACCTGGAGAAACCTGGGAGCACTGTGAGGATCATGTTCTTTGATTTCTCCAGTGCTTTCAACACCATCCACCGACACTTCTGAGGGACAAACTGGAGACTGCAGGGGTAGATCAACATCTACATCCTGGATACTGGACTACCTCACAAACCGCCCACAGTTTTGAGGACACAGGACTTCATTTCAGACACGGTGGTCTGCAGTGTGGGGGCCCCGCAGGGAACGGTTCTGGCTCCGTTCCTCTTCACGCTCTACACTGCAGACTTCACTTACAACTCACCAACCTGTCACCTGCAGAAGTTCTCTATACTCTGCTATCGTCGGCCTCATCACTATGGGGACGACGCGGAGACAGAGAACTTTCCCAGGACTTCGTGGACTGGTGCCTGCGGAACCACCTCCAGATCAACGCGGGGAAAACTAAAGAGCTGGTGGTGGATTTCCGCAGGCAAACTCATCCCCTCCAACACCGTGAACATCCAGGGACAGACATTAATAGGACATCTTATAAATACCTGGGTGTTCACCTGAACAATAAACTGGACTGGACAACAAACCCTCTCACTCCATAAAAGGCCAGAGCAGGCTGTATCTGCTCAGGAGACTGAGGTCTTTGGAGTGCAGGGGACCTCCTAAAACTTTTATGACACCGTGGTGGCATCAGCCATATTTTATGGAGTGGTTTGCTGGGGCAGCAGCATCACAGCTGCAGACAGGAAGAGGCTGGATAAGATTATTAAAAGGGCCAGCTCTGTCCTGGGATGCTCTCTGGACTCAGTGCAGGTGGTGGGAGAGAGGAGGATGACGGCTAAGCTGTCATCCATGATGGAGAAGGACTCCCACCCCATGAGAGACACCATCAGAGCTCTGGAGAGCTCCTTCAGTGACAGGCTGCTACACCCTAAGTGTACGAAGGAGCGTTACAGAAGGTCCTTCCTGCCTGCAGCTGTTAACTCCACAACCAGCACTGCTCCCAGTAAACCACATACACATTCACAACAAACTCACCGGACATACGTGCAAAAACTTTATTACATTATATCATTAATGGCCATTTTTCTTCTTTACTTTTTCTTCTATTTTCTATTATTATAACAATTTATTTTATTTTATTCTCTGAACGTGAAATTCCCCACTTGGCAAAAAACTATCTTATCTTATCTTATCTTATCATTCTGATTATTTGGCAATTTACGTCTCTAAACCTGTTTCTCTGTCTCTCGCTCCCTCTCTACTCAAATAGGATTTAAAGGAGCAAAATGACACAAATGCATTAGTTTCCCTCAGTAGAAAGTACTTGTTTTATACCCCACAGCTATAAGAGAAAATAGCATTTCCAAATCATGTAATCACATGAGCACATCAGTAACGTCTACATCTCTCAGTGGGCTCTTTTTGTACTCAGAGGCTCAGGAGAAAGACTATATGTTGACTTCCATGTTACTCCTCACACACACTGCGCATGTAAATTGATTTCCGATGTTCCGATTAACGAGCTTCTCCACCGGCACATCAACTCTTCTTGTTGATTGGACATTTCCCCAGGCTGATCGGCCAGTCGAGTGGCGAATGGTGTGATTCAGATGTTTCAGTGCATCACTGCAATCAAACCTTTGAAATCAGATTGGTGTGTGTGTGTGTGTGTGTGTGTGTGTGTGTGTGTGTGTGTGTGTGTGTGTGTGTGTGTGTGTGTGTGTGTGTGTGTGTGTGTGTGTGTGTGTGTGTGTGTGTGTTACATGTGACTGTCGGTGTGCATGCAGGTGTACTGGTTCTCTCAGTGCACTCAGGTGTGTGTGTGTGTGTGTGTTGTGTTCAGGTGCTTGTGTGAAAGTTTGACTAGTCTGAAGGGCACAAAAGGCTGACCATCTCTCACACACTCTAGGGAAAAAGCTTTTGTCTTTGTGTGTGTGCTTTAGTGTGGACATTCAGCTACGCCTGCCATCGATCTCTGTGATAGAACTAGGACTCTGAGAAATTATGATTTTAATAACTCATCAATTAGAAGGCAGCAGACTTTCTGCTTTATCCTGTTGTGTTTTCTCCCTTTCCTTCCTGTTTTCCTTCCTGTGCTCATCTTTCAGTGACAGTGTTTATTACTGTCTACATTCCCGAGCCTCTCAGTCTATTGATTGCCCTTATTTTGATATTGAAAATAATGTGATTAAGCTGTTTACATGCACAGCAGAATAGGATTATGTTAACATCCCTGTTTTTATGCAATCATGTATTCAGCTATTGATCTAACAGATTGTCATGTGCCCTGTAGCTGCAAGTAATGCATTCCTCCTGTCATCAGCTATAGTTGTGTCGCTCCCTTGGTGTTTCTATTGCTCTCGTATAACTTTAGTGCAGTTTAGCTGGTCCAGAGACTCAAGACATTACTGTTGGTTGTAAACACACAAAAGATTATTGTAAAAAAAAAAAAAAATAATAGCAGCTGCAAAATAATGACCAACACAAAGTATAGCAAGCTAATCTTTGAAAATGCAACAATTCAAAATGAAAGGTTTACTGTAAAAGCCCATGTTTTAATCATGGTATTAATGCTCTCGGTAGCAAGCAGACAATTGGTCGTTGTAATGTCAGTAAGATATGTAACTGTGGCTTTAAAATAGACATTTCTGTTGTTTTAGCACTCTCCCATGTGTTTATTTAAAGCTACAGTGTCTAGAACTGGAGCAAATATGATTTTAAAAAAAAAAGTTATCTTCATAAAACAGTCACAGTATCCTGACGTTGGTGCATGAGACAGGTAACTCCTAGTGGCATTTCACAGACCGGAGGAACTCAACCAATCAGAACTGAGCTGGAGCCTGCCGTCTCGTCAAACGGTCAAATTAGGCAGCGCTGATCAAATATGAATCAATATTTTGTCACTGTAATGTCTATTTCCCACCTCAAATGTTTTTAGAAACATTTTGGAGTGTACTGTTAAGCTATGAAATGAGAAAGTTTGATCCGGCTGGTGGGTGGTGCTTGGTATTTCCACAACTAATCTCAACATGGCTGCCAGGTCACAGACTTTTTACAGCTAAACAGTAACTACAAGATGTTTCTGAAAACATTTGAGGTGAGAAATACTCACACTGCAGTAACAGAATATTGATTCATATTTGATCAGCGCTGCCTAGTTTGACCGTTTCATCAGAGTTCATGAGTGATTGACAGCAGCCAGTGTTGAATGAACAGCCAATAGGAACGCTCTCTCTGAAATGACCTGTGATTGTCCGGTTTCCCATCACAGGCTAGATTTTTGAGTTTTTTTAAAGCGTGAAAACAGCCATGAGGAGGTGCAGACCTCTTCTCTCAGAACACTTGAATTAACTATATGCTGAATGTTTATTATGGATTTTTTGTCCAATGATGCCAAAAATATTCTGCCTATTACACATTTAATCATATTCATTGTCTTTTAAAAAAATATTTTAATAAAAGATTTATTAATTTCCAGTCTGATATTTAAACACCATCATTGTCATGAATTCAACAAAGTTTGTGCATCTGGATGGAGTTTGCAGTAACTACAGCAGAACACTGTTGATATTGATATTTTGTAAACCCTTATTTGGCCTTTTGCCTGGAATACTCAACACTTAATCCCTGCTGGCTCGGCTGAGAGACGAGGAGAGAACATTCAGAACCAATGCAGCAACATCGCACGGTGTCTGGACTACATGTACCCTGATCAACATGAGCTGAGATAGCACACAAACACACATGTAAGCTACAGGTGTAAAGGTGTGCTATGGCACAGTACAGTATATCCCAGTTTTCAAAAGGGCTAAGAAATCATACAGATTTTGTTGAGGAGTATGAAATGTCAGACGGCACAATTAAATGAGGTCTTAACTGTTGCCTGGAAAAACATTGTCTTAACAAAATGTGCTTCCACAATAAATACCATCAGTTTGCCTAAATTGGCCAAGTGGTGTGGTTGAGTGAGTGGTTCTCATAGTGGAGTCCATGGCACTCTGCCAGGAGGTTTGCAAAATAATTTGCTATAAATTGTGCTGTATCATTAAAAAGTGAATATCCACAGATGGAGACCATTTGCACCAATAAAACAAACATATTGTGTCCATTACTGCACATGTTGGGGACTCTGATATGATTGTGACGCTTTCTAAAGTTGAAGCACTAACTGACAGTCCACGTTAGACTGGTGCATTTAAATATCTGGATTTATTAGGACTATGCTAGTCTTGCAACTGTTCATTGTTTGTAGGCTTTTTATCAATAATGCGACTTGAAGTGTAGGCTATAAATGCTGTCAAGATGAGTCCAAATACAATTTGAATAAAATCAGCCTCTGCTTAAAAGGTCTTTAACCCTAGAACACTAACGTCGGGGTGATTTTTCACCCACACAATTCTTGTTATGTGATTTTCATTGTGTTGCCATTGTCTGAGTTTCATGGGTCCTTGGGTAGCTTCAGGCTGCTTACTGATGTTATTAATTGTATGTTTGTTTCCCTCCTCCCATCTATGGTTTTTTCAAGAGGCATGCGTTCGGGTGATTTTCACCCGACTTTAGTGATAGAGAGTAACATATTTTACGGGTGAAATTTACCCGAATTGATAAAACTGCTTTTTATCAAGGATATTGTATTGGGTAAAATATACCCAACGTTAGTGATGGTGTGACTTATTTTAACGTTAGTGTTCTAGGGTTAATTGGTATTAACATTCAATAACATTGCAAATGTCCCTGCCTGGGACTAATAAAGGATCAACTCATCTTATCTTAAATTGAAATGTCTTTCTGTTTATCACTATCACCCTAAAAATGGTTGAGAACCCCTGTTGTAAACGTACCCATCTAGACAGAAGAATGGTGATTTTGAAAACATGGTTTTTGAAGGTCTGCTTACTATAGTTTGATCATGTATCGTACTGATCTGTGAGCTCAGTTTATCATTACACCCTTGAAAGAAACAGTTCTGTCTTGTCTCAGTTTTGACTTTTTCAGATGTAATTAGATTTTTGTCTGTAGATGTACAGTATATTAATTCTCATATATGTTAATACTGGTCACTGTTGAGCTAATGCAGCCACTGATCCACAAAGAGCAGTGCAGATAGGTGATACAGATCCTTGTTTGTGTGGGTAGATTGTGCATTGATCTGTTATTAATGCCTCAGGGCTCCAGTAGGGGGACTGCGTTCATCTTTATCTGTGTTAGCTAACTAGTTTTTCCACCTTTACTATCTCCACTATTATTATTATCTAGTTATGCTAACAGAGTTTGATGATATGTGGGAATGTATGGGTTTACATTGTTGAGCTGTGTGTTGTTCCCTTTCTATTCCCCCTATTTAAGAGCACAGCAAGCACTTGAGCACAAACATGGAGACACACACTCCCAGCTTGCACCCTGCTGGCTAACATAGAGACGAGAGTACTAGAGATGGAGTGGAGCTGCTTGGCTGCGTTGGGAGCACATCCATCTGTCCAGTCCCATTGAGCTCTATGGCAGAGCTGCCTGAGATGGGCCTCACCCCCTGGCCTGCAGCCGGTGTCTGTCTGGCTGATTGGCACCTGCAGAGCACACATATGCTGTTATGTATCAGCAATAGAGTCTCGCACACAGTTGTTTTTCCTACTACTGTATGTGTTTAGGATTATTTATATCACTGTTGACAAGCTGCAACTATTAAGGTTAATAAACAGATAACAGAAATAAATCATAAAAATGCTTCTGTTATGCTTAGTTATGCAGCTATGCCAAACAGACAGTATGTGTGGAAGGAGAAGCAATTACACATAACGTGCTACTGGTTTATTATTGTATGTTATCGAAGCATATCTCCTCTCGTGTCATATCCTTGGCGGAGAGAATTAAAAACCTTGTTGACATGTTGGTGCTTTTCGCCGTGCAGGAAGAAGTGAAGAGGTATCATCGTTACTGCAATCACAGTGGAGCACAAGCAGTTCTCAAGGTGGAGAGGTAAGACATTACACAATAGTGTCCCGACTGCTCCATGAAATAAATCATCATCTTTGGAGAGCGTTGCAGCTACAAAGAGGATGGTATACTTTAATGTAAAGCCCCTGCTCTATCTTACTTCTCATATACATGTACATTAACTGCATTCCTGTTTACATTTGGTTTATTCGTCTGCAACACTGACTCCCACAATTTTATGTTACTTTATTTTTAGAGCTGTCAATCGATTAATTGCATGGTTGTCCATAGTTAATCATGATTAATTGCAAATCAATCGCACATATTTTATATATGCAAAATACACCTTAAAGGGAGATTTGACAAGTAATTAATACTCTTATCAACATGGAAGTGGGCAAACATGCTTGCTTTATGTAAATATGTATTTATTTATTCATTTATTTATTATTGGAAATCAATTAACAACATCAAACAATGACAAATATTGTTCAGAAATCTTCATAACATGGCAAACAGGCAACAACAGCTGTCAGTGGTTCAGTGTGCTGACTTGACTATGACTTGCTCAAAACTGCATGTGATCATCATAAAGTGAGCATATTTTATTTATGTTTATATTTTAGCCCTGCATTTTAACTTGCATTACTAAAGAATTAGATTCTCATTTTGCTTTTACCTGCATGAAGTAATTTTTTATAATACATATTACATGAGCATTGTTTGAGGGCACCTGAGATCCATGATTTTCCTTGCCAGTGACTGCCTCCTGGTAATTGTTGAGCTTGAAACTTGAGACCCTTATTCTGCCATAACAAAGCCACACTCTTGAGCATAAACTCTTCCATGACATCCACTTATGCTACCAGAACAACTGCTTATTATAGTCTGACTTCCAGTATCATGTGAAATATAAATCCAGCGATTTGAGCTGCAAGCAGTGTATGTTTTTTTGTTGTCATATTTCTGTTTATCTGTCTCGCTATTATCACAGAAGCCATCCTTGTAGGAGTGAGGAAGAGGATGATAATAGCCCTCGTCGTCATGAGCAACAACAGCACCTGGAAATCAAGGCTATTGTGTGAGTATCACCTGCGGCGTTTTAAGGATATCTGGGCTTTTTTTCTACATTTTGAGTCAATTCACACTGAGTGTCACACGTGTTACCCGTGACCTTAAAAGTGCATTATTTTCATTGTGTTGAAGACATCAATTTATGTGTGGCATTAATTTAATCGGCCGCCTGATTAAGTTTCAAGACAGAGGTCAGAGTGCACTTTTGAGTGTGTGAACCCTCGTAGGCTGCCATCTAGCACCATTTTACTTAAACACAGGCCTTCACTTTTCTGGGTTTAACAGGGAAGGACAGCTCTCCCCTCAGGCTTTCACTTCCTTGAAAGTGGAGGATAGAGAAGAGAGAGCCAATGTTTCTGTGTAGAGTCAACATGATTGGGGGTAGAAAGGTGAGACGGATAGTAAGAAATGTCAGGATAAGGAACAGGAGGCATGGACAGAGCAAAGGGAAAATAAAAGTGGAGAAAATAGGTATTGAGAAAAAGGGGTGGGGGGAGGTATTGGTTTTGGAGCTAGGAGTTATGGCTTAATTCAATTTGTTCCATTTGGCTCAGCTGGCTCTCTGCTCCACTGGAGGTGAATGTGTTTCTCCATCGGGTAATTGATCCTACACTCCATCCTGGACCCTCCAGTGTTGGGGTGACTGCAGGGATGAAAGAAAGTGCAAAGGGAGAGACGGAGAAAATGATCTGTGGAGGTTGAAAACGGGGGAGATAGGTGGGGAGGGATCAGAAAGCTGTGGGAACTGTGTAGGACTTAAAAGGGCAGGAAATAAGCAAAGTTGAGAAAAAAAATATTAGGGGAAAAGATGTAGAATGGCCAAGAAATACATAAAGGAAAGGAAAGTGTCAGACGAAGAAATTGAGAAGTTGAGAGAGAAATATGATCTGCATTGTGACATCATTTTTTTTTTTTATTCTTTTGTACTGATAATCCAAGAAATAGATCTACAATGATTAATCAGTTTGCTTTCAGCTATTAAATTAATAAAATAATCATCAACTATTTTGATAATCGGTTGGAGTATGTAAGAAAGTAAGAAAAAAACAAAAAAATTCTCTGATTCCAGTTTCTTAAATGTGAATATTTTTTTAGTTTCTCTGCTCCCCTATGTGGACAAAATCGGACATTTGAGGACGTCATCTTGGACTTTGGGAAACACTGATCGACATTTTTCAGCATTTTCTGACATTTTATACACCAGACTGGGGTGACCAGATCCCAACAAATCAAATGTGGCACAGAGAATATGTTTGTATGGGACAATGTGGGACACAATACCAAGGCTGAGATGATGATCTCAGGTGATTATGTCCATCTAACTTAAATAATAAATACTTCTGTTCTGATCCCTTGTAACGTCTCTGTGTTGCCCGAATGCATCTGTAGATCGGCACATCTCTTTCTGAGCCACAGGTTTCTTGTGAGGCTCACATGAACTGCATCGCTTTATGTCGTATTACCCCTGTGTGAAGAAATTACAGGCAAATTTCACAAAAAAACTCTGAGAATCATCTTCCTTCAGCTTATGAATACTAAAAATAGTTTCACAGTCTTTGCTGTGGCTGCTCTTCATTTTTTGTGGTAGTTTCCATCATATAATAAAGGAATATCTTATCTTATCTTATCTTATTCTGTCTAATAGTTTGTGACTTTGTGGTGACTTGCAATTTTCTCCATTGGGCAGTTTTCCTCGTTGGATATACTAATTGAAAAAACCATGATGAAAAAAATGTTAGCTGCAGCTCTGTCACCTAACATTGTCATATGCAGAAAATGAACATAACTTCTATTAAAAACCCACATCACTGCCACATGGCAGCTCTGTAACTTTTGTGATGATATGTAGATGTCACTGATAAACATATTTTGTCCACTGATGTTCCCAGCATCCAGCGGGCCTGGCGTGCAACCACATCCCGTAGAGGGAGCTGGCAAGGACAAGGCAAGAACCACAGCAGCCATCGTCAGGGTGAGATGGCTCCCTCCGAGAGCCTCCGGGACCCTGTGAAGACCGCTGATATTTCTCCGGTAAGGCGGCATAAAGAAAACTAAACAGACAGCCGAACAGCGTGACATGAGAATGAGGCAGGTGGCGGGAGATCTGGACATCTTTATGCTATCTACTGTGTAGCCTGAGTTATCAGCTGTGATCTGTTGTTTCTGTAGGGGATAAAAAGGGAACGAGGAGTGGATGCATGGATGGCTAGACTAATAAAGAAGAGAGCAGAGGAGGGCACAAGGGAGGGGTGTTTACCTCTAGTGTCATCTGGGGGACCGCGGGGGTCGTATTGGTAGAGGTGGATGGGATGCCAGCTGGCACTGTGCCCAGATCTGTAATTAGCCATTAATTAGGTAAATTTTCAAAGCTGGTTGATTGATTAATGAAGTGCCTCTGCCCCTGTCCTCCCCCCGTCTCTCCCCTTTCTTCTCTGGAGGGAGCGCATGGGGAGAATTAAACAGTGCTCACGGGGCATGGCAGGCAAAGAAATGCCAGAGAAGAAATGACTGTATGAACAGCAGCTAAACAGAGAGAAGGAAACAAAGTCAGGGGGGGAAAGGCAGAGCCACAGATAAGGAGATGAATGCGGAGATGTGAAGAGATGCCTTTAGATCGCCTGAAGTTGTAAGTGACAGACAAGGACACAAACAAAGACACAGTCTGCTCTGCCGGTTTCTCAGTCTGTGTTGGCTCTCGCAGTGTAGTAATCACACAAGCTGCCCGCGCACGCCTTCCCACGCTCAGACTCAGCACAGAAAGATATGATGTCATGTCTGCATACTCACCAGTGTGTGTGTGGGATGCATTTTTTACCACTCTCTTTTTAAGCAGCGCCAGAGGAAAGCAAGATTCCCTTAGCAAACAGATGGGCTCGCGTCCTGTTGAGACTGTGTGTGTGTGTGTGTGTGTGTGTGTGTGTGTGTGTGTGTGTGTGTGTGTGTGTGTGTGTGTGTGTGTGTGTGTGTGTGTGTGTGTGTGTGTGTGTGTGTGCTGTGTGTCCGTGCTTTGTTTTTAGGTTGTTTGTTCTGCTTGAAAGAGTTCGCTGTTCATTAGCACAGTAGCAAATGTCTTCCTAATTAGAGAGTTACTGTAACTTAAAAACCAAGATGACAAAAAACGCCCCCTCTTCTCCTCCATCTCTTCCCTCTTTACTCTCTTTTTTTTCTTCTTTACTGGAAATATAAAAATATGTATTCTATTTGCCACACATCCAGTCTCTTCAATGCAGTGGTGACCTCCATCAGAGGCTATGGATGGCATTGACCAAAACCTGTTGTGGATTGTTACTAAATACATTTACTCAACTAATATTTTTAAGTATAACATTGAAGTACTCAATGAAGTATTTTTTTTTTTTTACTTTTCATGCTGTTTTCTGCTCCTCTACATTTCATAGAGCAATATTGTAGTTTCTAGTTTATTGCATTTATGTGACAACAGTAGTTGCTAGTTACTTGACGCTCTACTCAGATTTTATGTACAAAACAATAAAAGCTTATAAAATATTATGCACTGCTGTAAGATAAGATAAGACATTCCTTTATTGGTCCCACAGTGGGGAAATTCACAAAGGGGTTTAAAATTAAAGGTAGGTAGGTAATTAAAGGTAAATTAACCGTCTCAACAGTATACACTGATCATTCATAACAATATGACCACTGACAGGTGATGTGAATAATATTCATAATATTGTTACAATGGCACCTGGCAGTAGGTGGGATATATTTGCAGAAAAAAATGGGAAAGCGCAAGGATGTGAGCGACTCTGACAAGGGCCAAACTGTGTTGGCTAGACCACTGGGTCAGAGCATCTCTAAAACTGCAGCTCTTGTGGGATGTTGCTGATTTGCAGAGGTCAGGACCTACCAAAAATGGTCCAAGGAAGGAAAACCGGTGAACCGGTGATGGAAGACGCCGATAACTGCTTTTACTTTGACCTTTGTTAGGTGGAGGTGTGTTGCTTGGTGTGACGAGGATGTCGCTCCACTTTTGCTCAGTTCTCGAGTTTCAGTTGCCAATCCACTTATGGCCATAATCTCTAAGATGTCCAGACCCGCCTCAGATCATTTTTTAATTGTAGTGCACCGTGTTAGCAGTGGTTAGTGTATTTCTGCCCTCTTGCTTACTTGCATATTCTTGGCAACACTGTGAAACCTCCTCTTTACTTTATGTCGTTTAGCAGGGGAATTTTTTTCCTGGAGGCTCAGTCCACTCCTCCACAGAAGTTAACTTTAAACGTGTCTATTTTGTAGTGTGTTTCGGCAGCTATTTGTAGCCAGCTCCGTGCTGGCGGGATTGATATTCATGACCCTTTTGCTAATTGCTAAGCAGTCTAACGTTTTTTTTTTTGTTTTTTCTTCATACGTGGAGTGATACTGAAAGTGCAAACGTTAGACACGTCATATCTGTGATATCATTCATAGAGGCCATAGGAGCACTTTTTATACTTTAAGTATTTTGCTAATAATACTTTCTGTGTATTTTCAATGCAAGACTTTTTTCATAATGAACTTCTTTCATATTGCAGTGTTTCAACTTACATAGGTTGTAAGTAGTTACTTAGGTTGGTATGTGGTAAAAACCCTTCTTGTGATGGACGGGTGGTATACTTGTATACTTGTGGTAGACACACTGTTACTCATCCTCTCATCCTACCTAGTCCCTATATCCTCATCAATAATAATAATACAGAGCAGATATACAAAAATGAAAAAGTCTAGTATCACCCTCCCTATAGAAATATTGCACCTACAGTTCAATGTGCACAATAATGTTTTACAACTGGATATGGAAAGTCTACAAAACATAAACTTTCTGTCTTCCAAACCACCTTATTTTTCTCAGTTAGAAACTGTTTTAGGGATAATGTTGGACAGGCACTGCTGATTTTCACTCCAACTCCTTCACCCTCTCTACTCCCTTGCATCACTCCTCTTGCCTACACCTCCGCCCACAACACACTCTCTCTCCTGCGTCTCTGTTTTCTTTTCTTACGTCGCCTTTTATTTTTCCCTCTCCGTCTCGTGCGCTCTTTTCATCTGTTTTCATTCACACTGTCACTCTCCTGTGGCTGTTGTGCTCTCTGAAGGACATACATTCATCAGTGTAAGGCCAGGGTGTGTGTGTGGATGTATTTATGTGTGTGAGGGTGTTCATGTGAGCTCATGTGCTTGAAGGACCTTGGTGCTGGTCTGTGGGGGGGGGGGGTTCAAACATACTTCATGCATATTTCATGGACCTCATATTGAACACTACACACACACTGACAGCATACACTGAGGTTTTTCTCCCTCATCTGCTGAAATATAGAAAAACATCCTCGATCCACACTCTCAGTCTCTTAACACCTCCCAGAATACTCTGTTTATATCAATGTCAAGATGTCTTTCTGCATGCTTCCATATATTGCTGTTGTCCAGCAATGCCTGCTGTAACTCTAGAGCCTAATGAATTATTAATACACAGAGGGGCCAGGCCCTACATGTCCTGCTCTGGTCAATGCTTGGCCCACTGATAGTAAATCAATAGGCCTGACTGTTCTGAACACACTGCTCGCTGACCTGCAGGGGTTGATGTGTAGATGGGTTGTTGAACTATATGTGAGCATTTAAAGCTTCAGTAGGCAGAAAGTTTTTGGCATCATTGGGCAAAAATTATTGTTAATTCAAGTGCTGTGAGAGAAAACTAGACTTCTGCACCTCCTCGTGGCTCTGTTTTCTGTTAAGAAATCTAGCCTGCGACGATAGACTTTGGCCAATAAGAGGTAATTTCAGAGAGAGTGTTGTTATAGGCTGTGCTCCGGCAGGTGGGTGGTGCTTGCTATTTCCTCGACTGATCTCAACATGGCTGCCTGGTCACAAACTTTCTCATTTTACAACTAAACAGTAACTACAAGAAGTTTCTAAAAACATCTGAGGTGAGAAATAGGCATTACAGTAACAGAATATTGAGTCATATTTGATCAGCACTGCCTAGTTTGACCATTTGAACGAAGTTTGCGAGTGATTGACATGGCAAGGCTCCAGCTCGCAATGGCATCTGCAGGATTTCACAGACCAGAGGAAAAGAACTAAGCAGAGCTGACCTGGAGTCTGCTGTCCAGGTGTCATCTATGAGAGCCAGCTGTCAGTCACTTGCAAAAATCAGGAAGTTTGTGACCTGGCAGTCATGTTGAGATCTCTTGAGGGGATACCAAGCACCGCTCCCATGGCGGTAGCGCAGCCAATAGGAACGCTCTCTTTCTGAAATGATCTGTGATTGGTTAAAGGCTTCTGTCACAGGCTAGACTTTCTAAAGCCTGAAAATAGAGCCATGAAGGTGCAGAAGTCCAATTTTCAACATGTTGAAAGGTTATTATGGATTTTTTGTCCAATGATGAAAAAATTATTTAAGGTATTTAAGGTGAAACAGTGGGGGCAGTACTCGTAGTGCAAACCATGTTTCTAACTTACCTCCAGGCTAAACTTAACATTCAGCATGTCCACCTATCCCAGGTAAATTTTAGAAAGATACCTCATAACTGATTGGCTGCAGTTTTGAATACTGATGAGTTGAGATGAGATCGGTGAAGTCTAATGGAGGAAGATCTGCAAGCTTTAATGGACACGAGGTGCTCTTTTATTAACATCAGTGTAGATTATGGTCTGGCATCTTGCAGATTTTGTGTATTTAGCTTTGAAATTATGTTCTTTTTGTTAGGCAATGTAATGAGGAAGTGTGCATTCGCATGTATGTGCTGACTTTGTTGCTCGAGTGGATCCCGGTGATTCACAGTGTGGCCCTCTGGGACGGCTTGGCGAGTTGTATTCAGAGACACAAACCAGCGTTCAAAGCCAAAGTATTGCGTTGAGAATGAAAATGAAATGCTTCAGTGCAGTGCCTGTCATTACAGAGAAACTTACACTGCTGCCAGGCTGCCTGATCACTAATGAAATAATTTCATTGATGGGTAGATAAGAGATGAGAGAGACTGTCAGTAGAAGAGAGGAAAAAATGGAGAGTTTAATGTGAAATATAGATAAAAACACATTACAGCATCAATGCGCAGTCTGTGCTAATACAAATGTGTGTGTCCGTGGCTGTGTGTGTTTGCTAACAGTGTTTGTGGACATTGATCTCCTCCTATCTCTGTGACATGTTTGCACTTTTCCTCCCTCCTTTTCTGGGGCCCAGGCAGAGGGAAAGTGTTAGTGTAAGCATTTTCCTGCAGCCTGCGTGGGAGATCATTCTCTCATCTCTCACCGCCAAGAATCTCACAAAGCGAAGTGACGGCTTCATCCATGCCTCCACCTCTACCCCCCTTAATCCCTTTACCTCACTCTATGTCATCCCTCGCTTTCCCTCCCACTGCCTCTTGATGCACAGCCACACATCCACGTTCCCAAACACACACCAGTAGCTCCATCCCTGCAGACAGATGCTAACAGATTACTTGTTTTATTGGTGTCAGTTGGTGTCTCATTTGAAATGAATTTATATACCTCTGCCTGCCCCGGAGTTGACATCGATCAGGCTTAACTCATTTAATAGCCATGACATTTGCCTATTAGCTTATTTACTGTCAAAACAGGCTCAGGCTCAGCGGGCTTCCTGAGAGACAGTAACTCTTGCATTTGTATCCGTCAGGGAAGAAAATGTGATTGCTTCTGCAAAAAATAAACTCCAGAGGAATATTCAGTTCAAGTACACACAGACATAGACTCTCACATTTAACTCAGCTGCACAAGCTTATAGTAGACATAAGCCTGTGCTCAATTTGCCCCTGTTCTTACTGTATATTTTTCATATTTTGAGAAGATATCTCCCTGTTTTCTATGTGCATTTTGTCTTACTGTGCTGCTGTTTGCTGTTCTCAACAATGTTCTATGTTTTCATATTGTCTTGATATATTCAGGATAACGTACATTATCCTAATATCATCAGCATAACCTCAGAGTCATGTCACAGTCACCACTCACAGGGGTAGAGTCATGCAAACGTAGCTGCATCTGTAAAAACAGAGCATTGCATTGTGGCATTGTTATATAATGGGACATACAGTATAATATAGGGGTTATTTTTTTCTTGGGGGGCCAAATGAGAAACACAGATTATTGCCAAGGGCCAAACAAATATTTTCAGATATAACCTGTATTTTATCACAATAGAAAACATACTGGGCACTTATTTTTCAGCATCTATTGCACTGAAAATCACTCACACAAAAATTACATTATATGGAGGAGTCTTTGAACCGTTCAGACTGACTGTCTGGACAGTAATGTTTCCATTAACAAAACTTAACATTAATACTTAAATTTAGCATTTAACTTAACATTAATACTTACATTTAACATTTAACTTAACATTAACACTTAAATTTCCTTCTTTTGTTGCGTGCAGCTTTGGAGAAAGTCCTTGCTGCTTTTATAGCTTATCTAGCAGCCCCTCGGCTGTCCTCTCCGTCTCGTCTCCGGACAGGTTTCTCATTTTTCTGCATGTTTGTCTCAAAGTGGCGGTTCAAGTTGTATTCTTTGAATACAGCCACGTTTGTTACAAACTAAGCAGCTTGGTGACTTATCATAGATGTGTCGTCTCAGCAGGTGACAAACATCACTAACAATACACGAGCATTACAAACAAAAGCTCTTTACTGTTTTTTTAGCTTCCTAAGTAAAAGTGTTTGTCTGAGACCTTCCGGGCCGGGTAGAACCATCTCGAGGCTCGCAAGCCGTATAATGCCCTGGTCTGGTACGATACATATAATACATACTATACTACTATAGCTTTTTTAGTATAATGGATAAATTTGTACACTCTAATCGATATTCTTGAATTTGATCTCTCAAATACAATGGCGAACAGTAAATATAATGCACTATATAGTGATTTCTTACACAGCCTATGTCCAATGAGTGAACAGAAAGCTTGACTGGCATAGCAACAGTAACTAAGAGGGGCATGGCTTAACAAATGGTCAGCATTTTCTTTTTTGTGTGTTAAAGAGAAATGCCACAATTTTTGAACTGTACACCGAAAGAAGATGTGTTATGTTTTTGCCTGGGGTGGTTCACCTTAAAGGGTAGAATCTCCTCCTTTTCTGGTATGCCTTTAATGTGAAAAATGTGCAGGAAATGTTGAGTTTTATTAGCGGTAGCTGAATGAACAAAACCACTGCAAAGTGATTGATTTCTCTGTCGACTGGCGAGTATGACTTGATTGCTGCACTGAAGGAATTAGTGCTGCAAAAATGTACATGTGAGCCATTACAACACAGCTTCGTCATCATTTTTACCCTGCCTTTAGGTGTTTGCGCTGTATACAGCCCAAGCTGAAACACTGACATTATTACCTTTTATTTGAGACTTTTCAGCATGCGAGAATCAACATAGACATACACACTCAAGCATGCACTCAATCTGATACCTAGAAAGTGATGCTCCAAAATAGCCATTGATTTTGTGAAAGCCCATTGGGAAGATATGTGAGAGATTTATCATGGCTATGAGGTAGAGAGGGGAAACGAGGAGAGGAGAGAGCTGATGTCTCCAGGAGGTGGAGAGAGAACGATGAATGGCTGGAAAGCTGAGAGGAGGAGGAGGTGAGCGAACACAGAGAAGATGTGGTGGATTTTGGAGTGATTATGAGGATAATAACTCCACATTAGAGCCTCCATGAGCCCGTGTGGGTGTGCGATGGAGTGTCTGCGCAGGCGCAGATACGTCTGTCAAAGTGTCTCATTTCTTCTTCATCGGCGTCTCTGTCCAAACCGCACCAGATTAGATTAATGTTGACCATTACATCGGTGGGCCTGCTAAAAAACACACACTAACCTGCTCCCATCAGCTCATGTACACAAATAGAAACACAGTAGCAGTCTTCAGCGGTGCATTAAGAGCATCTTATGACCCTTTCAAATAAAAATAAAAAATAAATCAATGAAATCACACAAATGGAGAAGAGGTGACAGGTGAAAAAGAGCAGAAGGCCACATAGATCTGGATCAAGGCTCTGGTGGAAGAATATGGAGCAAAAGGGGAGTGAGCAGCTCATTTTAGTCTTCTCACTGTGCTGTTTTTTGTGAGCACAGGATCCTCAATCACTCGATTTGATATTTACAGCAGTCTGCATGTGGCATTACAATGAGAGCAATAGTTTACAGATGGTGTATGGGGATTTGATTGGGCGCCGTAGCTCGCTGCAGCCTCCCACTGAGCTTCTAATTGGTTATTTATCCAGAGAACATGTCATTTAGCCGACATTACTTAAACTAAACAAGCATATAGCATGCTTGCATATGGCCTCATACAGACATGGATGTGACACATACACACAGGCGCAGACTATAACCAAACATCAATCTGCTGGAAGCGTTTCCCAACCATCTGCAGCAGTAATAACAATCTGGTACCTGAGGCTATATGCTCTACTGTTCTATTACAAAACACTTCTCTCTGCACACATACTTCCCCACCAGTTATCTCCTCGTCTCTCTTTCCCCCATTCTGTAGCCTATCCTCCGCCATCCCCCCTCCCTCGCCACTTAACTCCCATCCTCACAGGGCTCGTCCCTCTCTTTAGCCCATCTCATGCACATGTAAGCTCAGTCCTCATGGCCAGTGAGTCTGCCATAATGAGATCCCTGGAGGAGAGGAGTAGTGTAAAGAGCAGAGGAGGGCAGCAGCAGGGAGGATAAGTTTAGGGTCGATCTCCTCTCTGACCTGCTCCGATGAAGCCTCTAACTTCTCACTGTCACTATACCTCTTCTGTCTGTCTCCCTCACACCATCATCTCTTCTGTTCTGCCGTCTACCATTGTGACTTGTCCAGACTGGCCGTGTGAGCAGCGCGTGGCGGCTTCCTCGCTGAACTGCTGTGTGATTCACGTGTCGGTTGTGTCTTTGTGTCTTTCATAATGTCATTTCATTATAAAGGTCATTTATATTGTTTTTATACAGAAAAGGTTAAGAAGTTTTTGTTCATTTGTAAATAATAGTAATAATCCACAAATAAACCCCCATGCTTTATTCACTCATGGAGCCCTGCCAGTCACTGCATGTTCTACAGCACTGTCCTGCACATATTTCAGAATAAATTTCTCATGTTAGCAAATGAATGAATTCTGTCTACAGAAAGAAAAAAAAAAAAAAAACATTTAAGGGCTTTTATTTTGAAATGAAAGCAGAAAGTGTCAAGTTAAAAATAAATCTTGACTTTTTTCATGTCCATGTACAGATGTCTAGACATTGAAGCTGTAGTAATGGTGACGGTATGATGTCAATATACAGTCAAATGATCACCTTCACTGTTGCTGCTGTGAATCGCAGTTTGCGTTAAAAATAGGCGAGACCTTGAATCTCTAGAGGAGACATAGCTGACATGCAGCCTGTCACAAGGGCTGTGCTAACCTGTTAACATGGACAATGATATAAAAAAGCAACTGGTAACACAGTCGCCACACGTTCCTGGTGTGGACAAGCCGTTACTGTCCATTAACCAGATTAGAGCCATTATAATCGTCTTCTGACAGCATCCCTTATATGTGGACAATATACACTTGGTGGTGACTGAGGGAGAAGTGGAGACAGATATTGATAGCAGTTCTTACAGAGGAGAGGGTATCTGCAGAGTCAGATCAAAAGTGTGTGCATATGTTGGAGGAGGCAGGGGAAAGAGAAAATGAATGTTATTTCATATGGTGTGCATTAGTGCTGTGTATTGGCAAGAGTCTGGTGATAGGATACATATCATGAAACTGGGGTAACAATTCAATATGTTGTGCTATATCACGATACTGTAAGCAAGGTGATATATTGTGATTTTTAAAAATTAAATTTTCATAAATCTGTCTATTATAAAAATCACACCAGAAATACACCATTTTAGAAAACAATGTGTACTGCATTCTAGGGATGTTAATAAATATAATAATAATAAATTAACCATTAACAACATTAAGAATTTTAATTTTAGGTTTTCAGTTTCATATGATGCCGGTATCTTCACTCTAGTTTTAAAGCTAGACTGAGCTCACTACAACCTCTGAAAGATCAAATAGCGGTTGAGCACTAGAGTGGGCCATCAGGATTTTAAAAGGTTAATAAAATTATCAATACAGTGTTTTAAAGAATCGATACAGTATCACACAACATAATGTTGCGATACTCGTGTATTGATATTTTCTTACACCCCTAGTGTGCATCAGGTCCAGTATTCTTCTTCTTCTTCTTCTTCAATCATTGGCACCTTGCTCGTCACATAACTACAGTCCTTAGAGAGGAAGAAAGATTTTGAGATGATTCTACACACTTTCTCTCATACACCCGTGCTTTGGGGATTGCCAGCTACAGAGCTCATTTTAAGTTTGTTCATCCTCTTTCTACAAGACTTTCTCTTCCGTTATTTAGCTTCAGTTATGACCATTCACAGATTACTCCTCTTCCCATCGACCATAAGGAGGATAAGTAGAAAGGAGTGATGAGCCGGTCAATGACTGTTAAACTAGAGGCGCCTCCCTGATATCATAAAGTCCAGGCTGTGACAGCTAGCTGCTGATTGTCTCATTAGTCCGAGACCTAACGGAGAGCTAAGCTTCTCATCGCTGCTCTAACAACGCAGTAACTGAAATATTCACCGGCCATTTCAGGAGACGTTGTTTTTGGATTTTTCTATCTCTCCATGTGTGTTTATGTCTGTATGTCCATCTCTTTGTCTATCTCTGAGGCACACCTGAGATCTTGAAAGAGATTATACCAGATAAGCATTCAAATGAGTATTTCAGTGTCCAGTTAGCCAGTATGTCAGCTGCTGGATTCCCTGCTGTAGCACCCTAACGGTCTTGTTTCTTTCCTGTTTGTAGCAAGCTGCTCACTGGGCTGTTTGTTAGTTATTTTCTCTTTATTTTCAGATAGACAAGGTGGGTATTCTGCACTCATTGTCAAAGCGGTCACAAATTACCCACCACAATTATTTCTGAACAAATGTAATGTTGGAACTAGTTGCTGCAGTTGTAAAGTTGTGCACAATTTTATTTCTGCAAAACGAAGGTTAAATAATCAACACGTTCTCGTCCCAACTTCTTCCATATGGCCGCTTTGTTGCACCCCTAGGCTTCACTTTATTTTTGGCATTAAAACGACTATAGTTACCCTCGGCACTACTTTACAGTGAGGCAACAGAACCATTTAGTTAGGTTTAGGAAAAAAACTGCAGGTTGGGCTTAAAACTACTATGTTTGTACAGTGAAAATGAAACTGAACGCTGTGAACACGGGACACAAACAAACAGCTGACTGTAAAGTGAAACTTAACATACGGGACATTAACAGCAGCCTTCTGGATGAAAGCCTGGTATTTGTTAGGGCTGTGTATTATCTAACGATGCAATACAGATCATGATACTGGGGTAACAATTCAGTATATTGAGATATATTACGATACTGTAAGCAAGGTGATATGTTGCAATTTTTTTAAGTTTAGGAAAACTTTAATATTATAAAGAACACACTAAATGTATACTGCATGTAAAAAAAAACTGCATGTTTTTGGCCGCAAACTGCATGTGATTATCACACAGTGGGCATGTCCATAAAGGGGAAACTCATGGGTACCCATAGAATTCATTTTAATTCACATAGCTTGAGGTCAGAGGTCAAGAGACCCCTTTGAAAATGTCCATGCCAGTTTTTCCTTGTTAAAATGTTGCATAAATTTGGAGCATTATTTAGCCTCCTTTGCGACACACTAGTTTGACTTGGTTTGTGCCATTGGATTCTTAGGTTTTCTAGCTTTATATGCCAGTAACTTCACTCTAGCTTTAAAACTGACATCAGATTTTTAAGTGGTTAATAAAAACCTATCCACCACCAACCCCCTCGCCCACTCTTAAGTGTCTTTTTGCTCTTTAAACTAAGTCACCACAGTCACTTTCTCTATGCGTTTACTGTTACTGTGGATGGGTTTATGTCGTAGTAAATGGAAAGCCTGGTGCGTCTCATCGTGTGGCGGTATCACACACCTGCGCCTGTGACAAAGCCTTGGTGTTTGACTAAAAATAAAATAAAATGAAATAGTTGGACACAAGTTACTGGAAACTTGCGAAGCACTCTCTCCAGAGTGTGCTTTTTGGTCAGGCTTGTAGCTGCAGGGTTGTCAATTCTCAATGAAGATCTCATATTGAAAACTGACCTTGTGAGATTTACTCTTGCTTCTGCAAAGCTAACCTTTAGCCACTCAGCCATGTTGAGTGTGTGTGTGTGTGTGTGTTTGTAATATTGGATAAGTGTGCTAAGTATGCCAGCGGAGGCTCTGGAGATGTCCTGTGGGTGGATTTCTCACAGGCACATTTGATCTCTGTCTGCCCTTTCTCGTGTGTTTTTGATCCACCAGTCAGGGTTGGAGGGAGGAGGTGTTGTCCCCTTGTTTGATGCACATGGAGAGCTGCAGTTCTTCTCTGCATTACAATGAAAAGAACATAACACATTAAAGGGGTGAAATGATAGATTGGGCCGAATGCCAGGCAAATCTCTAGTGCGGTCCGTGTGCACATGTAAAAACGGTGGAAGTGTTGTTGCATGTGAGTGTGCTTCAGTGTGCTGGGAAATCTCCCCTGCCAAGAGCCTTTTGTTTGAAGTCTTTGTCTATAATAGATTGTTGAATCTTTGAAGCTGCTGTGAAAACACTCATATTTGCATATGCATTTACATCAACTATAAAAGTACTGTATATGCATGTGTATGTGTGTGTCATGGGCACCCATTTGCAGAGCACCTATCTAGTTGCCATTTTGGCAGTTTAAATATTGGCCCAATGTGTCCTTATAATCTTCTGCCATCACCATGGTAACAGTGAACTTGCTCAGGATGTCCTTATTTATTTATGCAAATGCCGTCCAGCAGCTCTCCAACATGTCAATCACAATCCTCAGCAAAATGTAAAAAAATCATCCAGAAAGGTGAGAACTGTCAGTCTCTGCTCTAAGTTATGTCACCTCAGCTGGTCCAAAGCGCAATATGTATGTGTGCCAAGTGCTCTCCATAGAAATCATTGAAAGTTTTTTAAGCAAATCTCACATTACCTCATGGCTATGCTGTGAGTTTAAATTAGAACTTGAATTCTTGTTTGTCTATTTATAATCCTGTAAAACATGCTGTATGTTACTGTTTTGGTCACAAACCGCCAGTGTTAAATACCTGCGCAAGCCTCAAGCAGACTCTGTAGCATTTTACCATTTGTTTGCTCATTTATTTTACGTGTTTACAAATGGTGGGAATGCTTTGGGAAATAAAGAGGGAATATTTACTGGTTTCTGATGTGAGCGATACAAGGCTTCTATGCCTTCCCCATGCCCTGCAAAAGCAACAGAAGTCTCTTATGTTGTATTTTTAGTCTGGCCTGAGCCTTTTCCCAAGCCTTACCTCTTGCATTTGTTTATTCTCTTCATTTTGAGATACCAGAAACTATTCTTCCTCCAGCTTCTTCATCTGGCTACTCTCTTCTTCTATCCGCTACTTCCAAAAAAACATTTCATCCTCTGAGACCACTGGATTTGTCGTGCAGTTTATTTGAATTTGATGCATTAAAATGACAGATTAAGCAATGAATATGTAGCGCAAGATGAAAGGTTTGCTTTGTCTGTCATTGGCTAATCCATCTGGGATGAGAGTCAGCATCTCTAAATCTGATGGTGGATTACCAGGGTAAAATGGGCTGTGAAATTGACAAGCAGATCAGTGCAGCACCAAAATGTGGGCTTTGTACCAATCAATTACCATACCAACCCTCACCTATCAGTAGGGATGCACTGTTTTATCAGCTGATTTTCTGATTGTTGACTGCAGTCGGCCTATAATGTGCACATACGATTGCAGCTCTTTATGTGTTGCATTCATCTTGTGCAGGATAAATGTTGTGTTCATAACTGCTAATTTAATTATGTTTAATTTATGCTGTCTGAAAAGTAAATTGCTCTCATTGAGTAGATAGTTGTGTACAAGCTTTAGGGGCTTTTGAAGCAGTTATTTTTCATGTGAAAGAAGGTAATATTACTGCTTGTTTCATAAATGTGTAAGATTTAATTTGTGCTCATTCAAGATATGAATGAAGGGCTGAATGACTTGAATGAAGCTTCACTAGGCAGAAAGCTTTTGGCATAAATAATATAATAACCTTTCAGCATAATGTAAGTTACGTTTCCTGAGAGAACATTAGACTTCTGCACCTTCTCATGGCTCTGTTTTCAGGCTTTAAAACATCTAGCCCGAGACGGGTGACATTGGCCAATCACAGGTCATTTTAGACAGAGCTTTCCTATTGGCTGTGCTCTGCTGGGCGGTGCTTGAAATTACTTCAGCTTATTTCAATATGACTGCCAGGTCACAAACTTTCTCATTTTACAGCTGAGCAGTAAACAAGATGTTTCTGTAAACATTTTATGTGAAAAATAGACATTACAGTAACAGAATATTGATTCATATTTAATCAGCGCTGCGCCGGCGCTGTACCTGTCTCATGCACTACTGTTAGATAATGATCATATTATAAAAATAACTTTTAGAAATCATATTTGCTCCATTTGGACCCACTGCCACGTTCAGAGTGAAGATAATTAAGTTATTTTTTGTCTTTGTTTCCCTGGCACCAAAGGGGGAATAAATAACAATAAAATAAACAACAACAAAACATCAGCTATTGGCCAGATTGGCAGTGTGAGGAGCTCAGACATTTGGATGTAACTCAGAGTCAAGTTATGCTCCTTTGTATTTAAGAACCAGTTGAGGTGGTTCAGGTATCTGATCTGGATGTCTCAGACTGGGAGGAGACCCTGGGGCAAACCCAGAATATGCTGGAGGAAGGGTAGATCCCATCTGGTTTGGGAAGACACTGGGATCCCCCAGGGGGAGCTGGAGTACGTAGCTAGGGAGAAGGGCATCCAGCAGCAGAAAATGAATGAAGATAGGAAACAGTATCACAGCATCCTGACAATTTGGGAGGTCATAATACTGGCTGAGAACCCTGACATTTTGGATTATTGGGCCTGGTTATTGTCACTACTTGTCTTGAATATAGATTGTCCTGATCTCGGCATGAGAAACACAACGTGATCCTCTTCATGAGGCAATTTCAAAACAGTAATGGCAAACAGGAAACACTCTGGGTCTGTAGCCATTGTGGATGGTTAATGACTGCTCATGAGTTCCTGTTCCATCTCTGTGAACATAATGGTGTGTGTGTCTGTGCGTGAGGGAGGTTTACGATACTGTTTACAGTAAAACATTTACTTTGAGGAATGATATCATGCATCAGCTCCAAATGTTCCTCCTCCTTCAGTCATTCGGCAGATGCTATTTCCTGCCACAGTGCGAACAGGGAGAGACGAGGGAGAGTTAGTGTTGAGGCCAAAATACCAAAACAGTGAGAAGAGACAGAAGAGAGCAATGGGAGACGGCAGACCAAAGCAGTCGCACTAACTGGACATAATCACGTCTCTGCTTTCTGCTACTGTTGGCAACACAAAGGTGGCGACATGGTTTTGGAGGGTTAAGGATGCTTCAGACAGCTTTTTGGAGGAAGTTGAACCATGTCTTTCCTTTTTCAATAAGAAGCCAATTCTACTACACATGTATCACTAGACTATAAAACATTTAATATCTTAATATTACATATTATAAGATTAATGATTTTAAATTCAATTCATGTTCACTAATCTAAAGTTTGCTGTAGTTATTGCACATGTATTTGCACATTTATAGAGCTGGCTTTAAAAAACATCTGTAATCACATGCATGTAAGTTTTTTATGAAGGCAAAAATATTTTCCATGTCTTTTTTTTCGCATTTGCTCATTTGCTATTATAGGTGCAGTTTAATAACTTATTCGATGAAGGTATGATGGTGTATGTTGCGGTATTTCAAACTCCAGATGCATAAATGCACAGAATACATGAATGTAGTCATGTGTGTCTTGTTATGCCTCGTTCAGACTATACAATATTTTTGTTGGTTACAAAGGTCACTATGTCAGATTAGGCCTTTATGAGTCAGAAATTGTTGGCTTAGAGACATGACCGACTACATGTCTGTTCCCGACCAATCAGCTAGGCAGGGTCTTAAAAAGTCTGAAAAGATCTAAAATCCAATCACCCAAATTTAAGGGCTTTGAAATTTTAAAATCTCACAAAATGTCTTAAATCCAATTTTGACAGGTCTTAAAAATTCATTAATACCACTTTCATTTCAGAAGAAATGCATTATCTTACTTTAAACGTTTCAAGCGCCATAACAAAACTATAAATTGGAACCAAAAGAAAATAGCTGTGCTCCCCAGATATCCCAGATAATATATTTATCGGTCATGTGCAGTCAATGGGAGTGGTGTGCTTATTAGTGGAAAAAATTGCAGAAAGTGAAAAGCCGAGTAACGTCGCCAACGTTGCTTTTGTCAAACTTAAGGTCAGAATGCTAAAACTGGGTTAAAAATGGGTGAATGCATGTATTTGAAGGCCGCTGCATCCTCAGCAAGAAAACTTTGAAACTTGGAACAGTGGGCATCAGATCTTTGGAGTTGCATGCCAAGTCAGAAAAATATAAAGCAGCTGTAAAATAAACAGCAGCGAAACGCCTGTAATCAGCCAGTATTGGCCCATGTCGGGATCTAGACCATCGACTGTAATCGACCTGATTGACCAGACAGAGTTTGGAGTTACACTAAAAGCTGAGGTATTCTGGACTTAACACTCGGTAGTGAAGCATCAGTATAGATGTTCCAGTTTTCTTTCATATCCTGAGTATTTTCTTACCAGTATGGACATGAGATAGATCTTCAATTGCAATCATAATGGTCTTAAATGGCCATGAAACAGGTCATAAATTGCATTCATAATGATCTCAAAATTTCTTCAATTTGACTTGTTGAAACCTGCAGATACCCCAGAAAGGAAGCTTGATGCTAGTGGCAGTAGCCTACTCACCGGTTTCCTGACGTACCTCTGCTATTTCATGTAGCTTTTTTCCTTTTTCAATCGGTTGCGGTAGTCCCTCGAGGAAACATCAAAAGGCTGGGGTGTCGTTGCCATAGATCCTCAAATGTTTCCTCTCTTTCACAATTCTACCTCACGGCATCAACATCGTTCCTCTTTTGCTTCATCACTGTTTACAGTTGTGTGCACCGGCTCGGCAAGTCGCAGCCGTGACAGAAACGTCGTGGAAGGCAAAAAGAAATCAAACATGCTAGACTTTCTGTTTGGACGTTGTGAGGCATCCCAGACGCATTGGTTGTTGTCTACTATAATACACTTCACAAGATAAAATGACTGATTGTCTCACATGACACTCTTCTCATTCTCAACCAGAGCAGTTACCCTGCTTACAGGCATGTCGGGTTATAACCAGGCTGATATTGTGTAATCTGAGACAGCCACTAGAGTTGGGTATTTGGTATTTAAAAAAACTGATAATGTCCAAATAACCTTTAATCTTGAACTATTCAGATAAATACAGTTCCAATTGAAGACACAGCATTGCATCTTTCTGCAGAGCCATAGCAACTGGGATATAACTATTGAAAATGTAAGTATAAATCAAATTGATTGATTTTGTATATTGGTAGTTTTTTTTTTTATTTATCTTTCAGTCTATAAAATGTCCGAAGAATTGTGAAATTGGCCATCACAGTTTCCCATAGCCCAAGGTGATGTCTCCTAATTGCTTGTTTTGTCTGACCAACAGTCCAAACCCCAAAAATATTCAAATTACAATGATATAAAACAAGAGAAAAGAGAAAAGAAGGAATTTTGTGCTCAAATCAGCTAATATTTGCCTTTTCACCTAAGACTTCAATAAATCACAAAGGCTGTCTGTTCTTTTTTCTGTCAAGAAACTAATACAATAATTAATTTGCTAGAATACATAGTGTTGTCAAATTTACATGTGTTTTAGCAGCTTCAGTAACACTCTCATTGCACCTCATCTCATCATTCACACCCTCAGTGCTCACTTGTCTCAAGCTCTGACACTTGAGATCTGGAGCAAAGCTATTTTATAAAGTAGGGGTATGTAGCAGGGTTGGAAATTAATTGTTTTGTCCATCTGCCACCGCGGCTGCTGGATTCCAAAGTAGATCAGTACATCAGTAGATTACTCTTGTCTTTTTTGGCTGGAGAGTGAGGCAAATTTAGCAACCACTTGTATATTTTACCAGCATTTGGCTGGTGGCTGGTGCTAATGTAGGCTATACATCATTATATGTATTCAGTGAGAAGTTGGCCCGGAGTCATAAGAGACTAAGCTGGCAGGAAGATGAGGAGATAAAAAGCTTGGGTGAAGAATGGGGGGTATGAATCTTTAAAACTGTAATATGCAGCTTTCAGGAAGAAAAATGACTCGTAAAATATCTTTTTCCAATGTATGCCCACATGGATCCTTTTTAACTGCGGCAGCAATGAGAGTATGTACTGTTATTAAATACTGTATAGCGCCATTTCAGCATAGCAGCTAATTACTAACCCCAGATGGCATTCTGGGGATCCGACTTTTCCTCTGGTGGAGTTTTATTTACTCAGCGCTGAAGACCGTTAGTTGACTTCTAGAAGCCAAAAAAAAGAAGAACTCGTCATAATTTTACTCCTTTAATTGGTGTGGTTGTTAACCATCTCTACTGGTAGTGAAAATGGCTCCACAAATGTGTAAAAAAACTATTTAAAATATTGCGACAGATGAAGAATTACTGGGCTCATGCGCTCAGTTTTATTTACCTCCCGTCTTACGATCTCTGTATCTTTTTACATCTCTCACACTCTCAGTGTGTTGACTGTTAATTGGCTCGTCTGTCACCCCAAAATACTTCTTTCCTTGGTGTGTGAGGCATATAAATATCCATTTCTTTTAGTCTCATTCTCTTGTATCCTGGCTCCTTGTTCAACCCACTGTATTTAAAAGTATAAGAGTATAAAGCCATTTTGTGCCGAAGGAGATGTTATTGTTTGACAAAAGTGACATATGCACTTAGATGATAGCTCCACACCTGGAGGTGTTTTTTTAAGAAACAGTAACCTAGAAAAACCTCAGGCTTCACAAAATGATTAGAAATTTGCAAAATATTGCAAACAAACTTTAGATGTTTTGTCTAGACATACATTTTCTTATTTCATATTCTGCTCTTTATACCCTCCATTTTTTTCCTCTGTCTCTTCTTCATACTTCATTGTCTTGTTTTTTTTTTTCTCTCCACACAAAGTATGAGACCTCATTTAATAATTTCTGGTGCCTTGTGCACATTTCACAGTGGCGCTGCTGGACAAGGTCAGAATACTCATATACGGAGCGAACACATTCACACTGACAGCTAGACATCAGCTAGAGAGCTCAGGAAGTACAAACAACAGATCTGTGATTTAAAGTGTTGAAATGTCTGCACCAACAAAAACACTAATTAGCTTCTCATTAATATGTGACAAAGTGTGTGTGTGTGTGTGTGTGTGTGTGTCCGTCCGTGTGTGTGTGTGTGTGTGTGTGTGTGTGTGTGTGTGTGTGTGTGTGTGTGTGTGTGCATGCGTGTGTGTGTGTGTGCATATGTGTGTGTTGTCTCCTAAAATATTCAATGTCACCTTCATCACCTCTATCCTCACCACTTTCTCTGACACAAATAGGACAACTTCACACACAGCCAAGCAGATTCTCCTCAATGTCTCACCACCTTAAATGTGACTGTTGCGTCAAGATCTAAAAGTAATTTTTTTTTAAAATTCATGTGAACTAATTACCGGATCTGCAGAGCTCGTTTCATTGCATCTCAAAGTCTGCCTTTGAGGAATAGTTCAACATTTTGGGTGATATGCTTGTTCACTTTGTTGCTGAGAGTTACAGTAGATGAGAGGATCGATACCACCCTTTTGTCTGTACGGTAAAAGTGAGGCTCCTGCCAGCAGCTAGTTAGCTTAGCTTAGCACAAAGGCTGGAAACCAGGGAAACAGCTAGCCTGGCTCTATCAGAAGGTAACAGAATTTGTTTACCATTTCCTCTAAAACTCAGTAATTGTCACTTTGTATCTTGTTGGTTTAATCCATTAAAAACATTTGTTTTACTAGGGTTAAAAACATTTAATTTTGATTAATTGCACGTTTCTCCATTGTTAATCATGATTAATTGCAAATTAATTGCACATTTTTTTATCTGTTCAAACTGTACGCTAAAGGGGACTTGTCAATTATTTAATTATATATAATTATTCTTATCAACATGGGAGTGGGTAAATATGCTTGCTTTATGTAAATGTAAATGTATGTATATATTTATTATAGTAGATCAATCGGCAACACAAAACAATGACAAATGAATGTCCAGAAACCCTCACAGGTACTGCATTTAGCATAACAAATATGCTGACATCTTAATGGCAAACTTAAGCCCAACAGGCGACAAATTAACAGCTGTCAGTGTGCTGACTTGGTAATGACTCGCCCACAACTGTCGGGGGCATGTCTGTAAAGGGGAGACTCGTGGGTACCCATAGAACTGATTTTTATTAAAATATCTTGAGGTCAGAGGTCAAGGGACCCCTTTGAAAATGGCCGTACCAGTTTTTCCTCATTAAAATTTTGCAGAACTTTGAAGTGCTATTTAGCGTTCTTGCCGACAAGCTAACATGACAACATGGTTGGTACTAGTGGATTCCTTAGGACTTGCTTCAGCTTTGTTCATTTTTGATTACAGACAGCCAATAAACAGGATTCAAGCAGATAGCCCCCATCTACATCAATGGATGACATACAGCATGACTGAAGTTCAGACTATCAAAACACACATCTATTATTTTTCCATCTCAGCATGCCTGTGGAGCCAAACACACTTGATAGAGATTAAGATAATGCAGCAGCCCGGTGGAAGGAGCCTGGCTGTATCGGCTGTAGTAGCATGTGTAGAGACTCTGTAATGGTTATATTTAGCTCCTTATCTCCCAGACGGCTCCCTGAGCACACAATCGCCTGGTGGAGCAGCCTATTCTGGTTTGAACGGTAGAAACTAGGAACAGCTAATGCCATCCTGGCCCAGACAAAACTATAACCTCATAATAATCTTTTGTTTGGACAAACAGTTTAATGTATATTTCTTGCCCCTAAGTGTATAATGATATTCTTCTTATTTGCAGTGGTTGTGAGTTTTATTTTCCCCCAGCCACACTCGTAGCATTATGCAGATTTTTCCAAATCCTGTGAGTTTTCTCCACACCTGTGTTGTCTGTGTACCTTCTTTCATTCTCTCCCAGAGCTGGTTTCCCTCAACAATCTGTCTGGCAGAATGAAAGTTGGAAAGAAGGTGTGTATGTGTGTGTGTTTTGTGACAGTGTGTGATGTTCCTTCTGATCCCTCTGAGTGTTTGAAGCTGCATTACATCAGATTCCCTATACTGTCTCCAAAGCCCCTCTGTCATAGTGTATCTGTGTGTGAGGAGGAACAAGGGCTTAGGAATTGATTTTCCCATGCATTCTGTATAAACATGAGAAACACAAAAGAATTAGCACTTCTTTGCACTCAAAGGATTGCGCATAGACTCAAAGCACATGCATGAATGCATGCACGCAGCACACTTTTACACGTACAGGTATGTGCTTAGATGATATCAGTATATTCTGCTCCTGGTGACACACTGGGGCTTTCTCTTCTGCATTATAGATGAGGATGCTGTGAACAGCTTGTTTGCTTTCTAAATTAAGTTTTCTCTCTCTCTCTGCCTTCCTCTCTTTGCATTTCTCTCTCTGAGAGCAGTTGCATGTTGGCCCCTTACACCTCAAGATGAGCCAAAGCCTGTGCACGTTAGTGTATTTGTGTTTTTCTGCATGTTTGCACACGTGTGTGTCCACAAATGCAAGGAAGAGGCTCTGTGCTGGTGTTTGTTGTGAGCAGCTCTCATATTTTATGCATGTTGCCCTATGTATATGGAAGTAACACCCTCTAAGATAGAGGCTTTCTTGCCGGTTAGCCTCAAGCCGAATGCAGCTAGTCACCAAACACGCACTTACTCAGATTCACACACATCTATATAAGACTCTACAGTGCAAGTCTGGAATGATGTCATATTGACACTGACATAGAGATCCACCACGGATGAGCATTAAAGTGCTTTAAGATGTAGGCACCAAAAAACACAAAGGCTGTATTGAAAACAACAGGAAAACCTGCAACACCTCTCTCTGAATACAAAGTAAACACAGTTTTAACATGCCAGAATTCAATATAGCATAGTGTCTCCATATTTTGCATGGCAATATTGTATCAATAAACAGACGTCAAGTATCAATATTTTATTGGATAAACTAATAACCTCTTAACAATCCAACAGCCTGGCTGTTTTTCTGTCTTTCAGAGGTTGTAGCAGGCTCCGTCTTAAAGCTAGAGTGGACATACTGGTAGCATATAGCGTGAGGAGCGCACGGTGGCTGCGTTACCTGTTGTTTTTTTTATTTCGGCGTCCATCTTAAAAGGCATCTCACACGCGGCTCGGCTGCATGTCAGCTGCGTCTCTTCTAGAGACTGTATAATGACATCACATCAGCAACATAACTATAGTTTCAAAGTCTAGACATCTGTAAAATATGCCATAGACAGTGAAGGTGGTTATCTGACTGTATAGAGATGTCATATTAGCAACATTAAAACACTTTCGATGACTATATCTGTAGAAAATGTCACAGACATGAAAAAAAGTAAAGATTTACGTTTAAATCAACACTTCCTGCTTTCATTGCAAAATAAGACCCCTCAAGCATTTTTTTACTGTGGGCAGAATTCCTTCATTTATTAAAATAAGCCTTTTATTCTGAAATAGGTGCAGGACAGTGTCAAAATTACCGCACGTTTCATGACTGTCTAAAATAAATATAAATGACATTTATAATGCCATGAAATGGCCATTATGAGAGTCAAACTCTGTGTAGAAAGAGCAGCAAAAACGCAGCTGACACGCAGCCAGTGTGAACAAGAGACGCATGAATCACACAGCCGTGAGGTAACGGCTACTATACAGCTACAATACAGTAGCTGTATTTTTATTTAGGGGTAGCTCAGTCTGTAGGGAGTTGGCTTGGGAACCGGAGGGTCACCGGTTCAAGTCCCGACATGGACCAAGAACTGAGTGTGAACTGGTAGCTTGAGAGGTGCTAGTTTACCTCTTGGGCACTGCCGAGGTGCCCCTGAGCAAGGCACCAAACCCCCAACTGCTAGGGGCGCTTGTCAGGAGCAGCCCCCTCACTCTGACATCTCTCCATTGTTGCATTTATATGGGTCCTATATGTGCATGTGTGTGTTAACAACAGAGTGTAAATTGAATTTCCCCTAGTGGGACTAATAAAGGTTGTTCTTCTTCTTCTTCTTCTTCTTCTTCTTCGTTAGGCTGTATTGAAAACAACAGGAAAACCTGCAACACCTCTCTCTGAATACAAAGTAAACACAGAAAGAGAATAGGGCAGTGGGTACAGAAGGGTATGTGCTCCTTCTAGCGCAGCTGCCACGCACTCCTCATGCAGCTGATCTGGCCTAGGCTTAATGATGGGTGATTCCCACCCCTAACCACAGTGGTCTTGATACCTAAATTCACTTGTTTTAGTGGCAATCTTGTTTCATTACAGGGATATTGAGGCTTCAAGAGAAGTATGTTTTGGGACATTCAGTATATTTGCCTTGACTGACATATGCCGTAAGCTTGAGTCAGACTGAGTCATGCTGGTTGCAGTCTCATCAACAAACCTTAAGTGCACCAAGCATCCATCCCTGGAAATCTGAAAATCCAGGCTTCCTAAATCCCTTCAGAAACCCAGTTGCGACATTACATTTATGTCTGTTCCATGATTTCTCCACTGCTTTGCTGGCACTCTGTCTCTATTTCCATGTGTGAGGCTCTCCGCAGATCACAAGATGTCAGACAAATATAAAGAAAAGGAGAATAGGGCAGTGGGTACAGAAGGGTATGTGCTCCTTGTCAGAAGTAATGATCACCGACATTGTGCATATTTTTTTGGGGGGGGGGCTGCTGATTTGGTTTATTTCAGAACTAAACACTGTATTCTGAATTAACGAGACCAGACATGCAACAAAGCGCAGAGCCATTTCAGTGACTTTTATTCACAGTCAAATGTTATAATATATTTTGTGCTCTGCTGCACAGTCTCTGTTAGTTTAATAGTTAACTTCTGGAAAGCTGTATTTTTATTTTCCTGCACTACTATAGTCAAACAAATAGATGCTGAATGATGAGATTATCTTATCTTCACTTTGTTACTGGATGTCTATTGAATCAAGTAGTGGCTCCACTCTGAGTTAGTTGAATTCCCCAAAAAACAAATTAAACCTTTATTAAATGATATCCAGACATAAGAGCTCATTTGGAGACATCCTACATTTTTTCTGTGGAACTGCAAGCAAGATCCCACTATGAATAATGGAATATTAAATTAACTTATCTAATTTCCTATGTAGACTGTGGCATATGCAGTACAAACAGCCTATAAACTCACACAGACATAGAGTCTCTTGTGTTAGACTAAAAGAGAGATTAGTGTGGGTAGATTGGTGTGGTGTTTCTGACTATCAGCCTCTCTGTCTATTGACTGTCGTCTGTGTCTGCTTGTGTCACTCTGTCTGGCTCTTGCTGAGGTCAGCGTGGGTGGAGCAGACGTTCCAGCACCTTTTATATAACCTTTAGCCAGACTGGTCACTGCTGTCCTTTCAATTCTTCTCTGGTTTAATTTTCTCATGGCCACACTTTGACAGAGCTGGGTCGGAGGCCATTGATTCACAGAGAGACACAGAGGAAGGTAGAGGGAAGACAACAGAGTTGCTGCATAGTTTGCTGTGCTCACATGCTCACACACATATATATCAGGGGTGGGAAAAAATCAATTCACCTATGTATCACGGTTTGGTTTTCAGTCAATACGGAGGTAGAAGGAAGTTACTGCTTTTATTGTCATAGTCTGAGTAATGTGAACTCATATCCATTCCGTATCAGTCAACCAGACAAACTGCAGTTGGGCGCAGCCAACGAGTTACAACAAGAAATATATGACCTGCACCCTCATATTTGAAATCCAGTACAGTAAACACTGCACACACCGTAAAGTATGGAAACGCTTTGGGTGAATTTTGAAATTTTCCAGCATAAAAGTCCCTAGAAGTGTATCTATCCATCTATCCATCTATCCATCTATCTATCCATCTATCTATCCATCTATCTATCAATCTATCATCTGTTCATCTATCTCTCATCTATCCATCTATATATCTATCTATTATTATTATTATTATTATTATTATTATTATTATTATTATTATTATTATTACGTTTATCTGCTTTGCTTTTCCTGTTGTGTTTGCGACAACACATGCATGCACTACACGTACAGACAAACATGAATGAGCATTGCCTCTCTGCTTGACTGGATGGCAGTGATTGTCCTGTGAATGCCTCTGGGCTTGTCTTTTTCTTGTGCTGAGGTTAATGTCTAACCGTGGTGCTCATATGTTCACCCTATGGACACACACACTCACATGGTCTATTATGGGATCCACAAAACATTATTATCGTGTGTGATGTCCCTGTCTTGGAAGACTCTCCTGTGCAGGGCAGCCTATTCCCATGCCAGGCACCCTGACTACCCTGAATGTCAAGGAGAAATGACTAATCAGTCTCCCATCCATCTCTTTGCCTCCTTCCCTCACTCACTCACTCTCATTCCTGTGTTCATGTCGTTTGCCAGTTTGGCACCCAGGGGTGGGGGCTAGCCAGAGGTCAGACCACCCTCCTCTCCTTCTCTGTTCCTCTACAACTTTCTGTCTCCCCTGTCCAGTGGGACAGAGGGTCACTGACTGACATTTATCTCCGCAGATATGGAGTATGCTTTCTGACTGGGAAATGGGTTTTTGTCTGTGTGTGTGTAGATGAAGATGTGCCCTTTGGCGCTGAATAGAATCATTTTTGCAGCTCATCCACTAATGGTGAAAGCTGCAGTTTGTACAATTTTAAACACTGGACTGCTTTTAAAATGTTACCGGGGAAGGTTTGAGTAGGTGAGGCTCTATCGTGAAAATCCAAAAGATCAGATTTTTACATTTAGCGCTTTCAAGATCTCAACTAAACGGGGCTTTAAAGGGTCTGTGGCTTTGAAGAAGCAGAAATCTCAGTGGCAGAAATCTCAACACCTGAGCAAATAGAGAAAAATCTACATGGTCAGATATCAAAAGAGGCATATGAGAAAGAGGTCTTCAGAGCTTTCAACTGGATCTCATGGCCATCATTTACAATATATGACCATTTGTTGTCATTCATCAACATTCATACTAATTCCATTTATCTATTTAGCACCATGAGATATGTGTGTCAGCTCTGAAAAAGTACGTATTTTTTCACAGATACATCCCAAGGTCAAGAACGAACTTGAATGCTGAACTGTTTTTGTTTTTCTGTAGCATGGGTGAAACGACCCTTTTATAGTCACTTTGCAGGAACAAAGATAATTCAGCTCTGGCAACTTGGTTGATTGTTTGGAACAAATGTACCGCGGAGCCAAAAACTCACATCTGTCACAGGATGTAAATAGTCAATTTTACACGTTATTTAGCTTTAAGAAGATGGAGCAAGAGACAGCTTATGCCCAAACAAACATCCTCTGGGTGTAACTGACAACCGAGGTTAACAAAAAAAAAACCTTTTCTGATTTAACTCATAGTACTTTTAAGGGTTCTCGTCCTCTGAATCCTGAAAGTTAATTCTCTGCATTTGGAAATAGTAGTTTGACCAACACAATCCCATGTCAAGGTTCACTTACTGTCTTTTTCAGTGGCTTTCAACAATATCACACCGTCATCATCAGCAGGTAGAATTTATTGAAATATGAGCTCAGTAACCATTGTTTCAATTTATACAACTGTGTGTTACAGCTAAAAGCTCGAGCAATACCAGAATAGACTTTTATGGTTAAGATGCAGTCTATTTATTTATGTTTTCATATGCCTGACAATAATAATATTTTCCAACCATGCATGATTATTATTTTTTTTCCTTATGTCATTGTGGTTACTTTCGGGCTGGGTGATATAGACCAAAAAAGTCATATCTCAGTATTTTTAGGCAAAATGGCAATACAGAAGATATATCAGTATTTTTTTACAAAATGGGCTAAATGATCTGTTTTAAGTCAAAGCCACATGTGAGATCTCACAAGCACTTTTATTAAAACAGATATCATATCATATGACATGCTGCACACTATTTAACTGTTATCAGGCCTTTTGATACGAGTTATCAGTTGTTCTAAGCACCATAGATGCAGGTCACTAGGGGCCTACTGTGCCTACTACTGTGTGAATGTGAAAGTAAAACTTAAAAGCAACATGGTCTAACAAGTAAAACTGAATGAAAAGTTAAATTCTGAGCACAAACAAAACAGCTTCTTTAAGTTTAGGCAGCAAAACTACAACTTTATGCAAAAAAAAAAACCTCCACTTTGTTAAGTTTAGGGAAAAACACTGTGTTTTGGGTTAAAATCAACTTTAACACAAACATTGTTGGTTTCACACAGGATGTAAACCACCACAGGATGTAGACTACCATGTGAATATACGATAACTAGAGGACTAGTAGATACTAATTTAATAAGAAAATGGATCTCAGCAACACTCAGGATTCACGGATGATATGTGCTCCAGAACTCTGATATGTCATAGTTCACAGTGATACCAGCATCTTTAAAGCATCACAAATTTAGCATGTTTGAAGCGGAGGAGACTCCAGATGCAGCCGTTAGCAGTGGGGCAGAGCTTGTCCACGCCGTGATACGAGCTCATCTTCTCAGAGGTTACCTACGATGCTGCTCCCGCACCAGCAGATGGTAAAGCCACCCATCTACTGCAGATATCACCTCTACAGCATGCGCGCAAACACACAGCAGTCTCCGCCCCTTTCTCAGGGGTTATATTATGGGCTGATTGAGATTCTGTACCAAACCCTGCTCTGCTCCCATTGCTTTTATCAGTGGACTTTTATCTCTACACACACACACACACACACACACACACACACACACACACACACACACACACACACACACACACACACACACACAACCTCCACCCTTTATCCTCCCACCTCGACCCAGCAGTCAGATATCACAGCCTGCCCCTGAGCCCTGAAGCTGCTACCGGGGTGGCCAGCTGCTCGCTTAGCCCCCCCCGACACCACCGCCACCTCCACCGCTGTCATCAAATGAGCCATTTCACTGTCAGAGAGTTAGACGGTATGGGACACAAGCTGTAGTGTTTTGATGTTCATTCTTGTCCTTGTGTGCAGGCAGGTGTGAACACAGAAGTGAGTCAAATGGGAGAACGAGAGCAATATAGTTAGGGCTTTGTTTACAGTAGCGACAGAGTCAGGATGGGTTTATCAGTGTGTAGTTTTGGAGGCAGCTCATGTCTGAGGGGCATTTAATTAGATCTGGCCAATTTTCTCACTTGCCCTCAATACTCCCCCTACATTTTCCTTCCTTTCGCATTCCTCGATCTCTTATCTCATCATTCACAATAACATGCGTACACACACACACACCATTCTCAGCTGTTGCCTGTTAGAGATGACCCTTATAGCTTGTTAGGAGTGTGGTTAAGGCAGACTGCGTATGCCTGTAATGCGTAAATGTGTCCGCTGCATAAAGGTGGGCAATTTAAAGGCTGCTGGTTAGTTAAAGAGACAGATATGTAAAACAGGTCACATTGACAAGGACACGTGCATGTCAGTGCGTACATGGATGTGGATGTGCGTGTGTTTGAATATCTGCTGACATAGGCTGTGTGCCCTCCAGCAGTTCTCTTTGCTTACCCAACTCTTATTAAAGCAGTAAATATGGCTGCAACATAAATTTGACGTCATGATTTAATTCCACTCTTCCCCTCTCTAAGTCTCGCTACTCTCCCTCTCTCTCTCTCTATATGTGTGTGTGTGTGTGTGTGTGTGTGTGTGTGTGTGTGTGTGTGTGTGTGCATGCTGATGCTCATTAATATGGCATTAATGTTGCCTTCTAATTACAAGAAGCCAAGAACTGCTGGGGGGCAACGTTTGATGCATTCAGTTTCAGGCTGCTCCTTGCTTTTTTGAAATATGCCCACCTTTCCATTCCTCATCAATCTAGTGTAGAGGTGGTGATATATTGTAGCCTGCGTGAGGCTTTATAGGTGTGTGTAATTGGAGTTTTATGTAGATGTTCTTGGGCTATTAAAGAGCAAAACACGCTCCAGGTGTTGCTATGCCCCCTGCTCCTCTCGTTTAAAGGCTCTTTGGAAGGCTGCAGCACAATGTGGTACAACGGGATCCGCACTCAGAAGATAACACGGCGTACCGAGGAATGAACTGCATAATCAAGTGCACGGTGCTCAGTTTGCTGGCTCCTTTTCAAAAGATGAGACCACAGCCTATAAAAAACTGGCAGATTTGTTATAAAGATAATGAATTACCTCTTTAATTTGGGAATTTGGCACATTTAACTTGTATGAGATTTAACTGCTTCAAGTAAAACCCACATCACATGATCCTTTTCCTAATGACACATATACGACTCTGGAAGAAAACTTTTAATTTATGTAGTCATTTAGTTCCTTTCGGTTTCTGTGGCATGCCAAATATTTGGCGCATCCCACATGGGATTATTAAGAAAGAAATCTTCCGGTAAAGCCAAAAGAAAGACATAGATTACAATTCTACATAATTTATACATACAATGCATGTATAAATCTTCAAATAAATTGTGCACTGAATAGCTGAAGAAAGAAAGAAGCTTCTAAAACTTTTAATTAAGATAAAGTGCTTTCTTCGTCATTTTAAAGGGGTACTACACAGATTTTACACTTTATGATCAGTTTAATCCATACAGGGAGTACTTCTCACCCTGTGATAAAATACATTTACATTATCATCTTTGATTCTTAAGGGAGCTTTCCAAAGTCTGAAAAATGAACCCTGGTCCGGGCGCTGTTGGAGGTCACTGGGTAGAGGTGGTGCCCATGTACTAAGGATGAGTCCTTGCCACAGCGGCCCTGGCTTTGGGTCCTTTTGCTGCATGTCGTCACCTCTGTCTCCCTATTTCATTACTCTCTTGTAGTCAATAAAGGAGAAAAAAAGGCTCCAAAAAATAATTAAAAATATCCCAGTGATATCATCGGGGTTATCTTGCCTTGGGATGCTATAATCTTATGATTTGATTCATAGCACTTTTCACAGCACAGCTTCTCACCCATGCTGGCCTGAACATTAATCACAGTGGGCTTCCACTGGGTCTGAGAAGTGGAGTCAACGCTGAAGTGCCTTAAACTTGCATTCTTTCTAACAGCCAGCAGGGGGCGACTCCTCTGGTTGCAAAAAGAAGTCAGACTGTATAGAAGTCTACGTGAAAATGAGCCTACTTTTCACTTTATTGGTGGTATGGTCTAAATCACTATTTTCAAGTCTTCTTTAATACAGCACGATGTTCATTTAGTAAATTATGGTCCCATTTAGAGTCAAATAGACCATAAAGCAGGGGATGCTTTAGGGTGTGGCTACCTCATGATTGACAGGTCGCTACCAGGAGTTGTCTCTGCTTTCTTCTTAAAACTTTAACCCTTTCACAGTATTTTTTTCAGTTCATGAAAGGTAATTATAAACTTGTTTTCACCCAAATATGTCTGTGGTTGTACTTAGCTCCACCCTCTCATCACTTGCCAAATGCCAAGATGGCAACAGCCAAGATGCCAAACTCTAGACTTCAAAACGGCAGTCCACAAACCAACGGGTAACCTCACGGTGACTGAATCCACTTCTCATATACAGTCTGTGGTTAATCGTTAAAGTTAATCCTTGACTGTGGAAATAGTAATTTCACATTTCAATGTAACAGCCAGCTAACTTAGAAGTAACAAGAAGTTATTTTTTCTTTATTCCAATGCTACTTTTTATAGCTCTTAAACCTTTGATAGATTTTATATCTGACCTTGGTTTTGCTTTGATTCTAAATTCTTTTAAAGTAGAACATTTTTTCCGGAGGACATAGAACACAATGGAAAAAATACTGCAGCCTTCTAGTGCCGTTATGAATGGAGCACAGTATTTCAACATTTGCAATATAAATATAATGTTGTTGCTTTTTGAATTTATTTATGTTAACAATAAACATTAATAAGACAGAGAAATAGTGTCATACCTTTCTGACTTATTTTGTCTTCCAGTTGTTATAGTTTATGCACTTGGAAGGAAGAGATCCGTGACAGGATTTGGACAGCAGCTAGGTTGTCATTTCCACACCATTAAGACGTCTTGGACTGTTTCCTTTTATACTCTACATGGTCGACAAAAGTCTAGTGGAATGGATGTTTATGGAATTATCTACAGCAAACATAATTTCACTAGCTAGCTACTGAACATTATATGCGGTACCTGTTGTTTGCAGCTTTTTTTCTGAGTAGGATGACCATCACATCATGCACTGAAATCCTGTCATGGATTTCTCCAGCACCCTCGCATTGAGCACGTGAGCAGATTGCAGTGTTTTTTCCATCATGTTATATAGACTCCACTGTATATATGAGCATTGGGCCAAATCGTCTCTCTAAATGAATTCTTCTGATGAGAAGCCACTTTGTACTTGACAAATATTTACTCCAACATTTACAAGCCCATTAAAGTCATATCAAGGCTACTGAACTGTCCCGAACAACATCGTTCTTTTAATTTATCTGACATTATGGCACTTTTTATTAGTGGTAACGGTGCAAGGGATGAAGATGGGTAAGGTGAAGGAGGTGGATGACAGAAGATGGGACTGACACAATAGGGTTTATATTGAGATTGGAGGGAGGGTTTTTTTAATGTTATAACTAGGGCTGTCAAAGATAACGTGATATTAACGAGCAAATTTGTTTCAACACCACTAATTTCATCAACACATTAAAGCAACTTATATGAAGACCAGGGAGCAAAAGTAACGGGGGGAGTTGGGCCAGACTATGACGGTTACGCTCATCAGAGATTACTAGACTGGACTGACCAATCACAGTTACCTCGGGGGGTGACAGCACAGTATTTTGACCAGCGGTGGGAGCTTCCTTCTAAAGCATTGACTGATATGAAGACAGGGGAGGGACATTTTGCTCAGCCATGCTCTTTATACAAGTAGCAATACAGTGGAACATTCAACTAGGGCACAAAATAGGTCAAAGCTTTATTAATACCAACATTCAAATTATTATTATTAAGAGCGTGCTCTGTGTTGTTTATTTATTTCCAATAATAAATATATGCATACACCTGCATAAAGCAATCATATTCGTCCACTCCCATGTTGACAAGAGTATTAAATAATTTAATGTATAGTTCGAATAAAAAAAAAAAACAGATAAAAAATGACTGATTCGTTTTAGGTTAATCAAGATTAATTTTGGACAATCATGCGATTATTTGCAATTAAATATTTGAATCGATTGACAGTCCTTGTTATAACTGATCTGAGAATACAATCATCATGCTGCCTAAAGCATCAGGGTGCGCTTTTAATCATGGTCCACCCTCCTTCTCCATCCATGAATATGAACATGCATGTCTGTCGGTGAACACACACGTCACACACACTCAAAGCGAGTGTCCTTGGTGAATGGCTGTGAAGGAGGTTTCTCTGACTTGTGAAGGATCCATTTGGGGCAGTGCAGAGAAGAAATGGGATGGAATAGCACAAAGAAAAGAACACTCTGCCATCTCTCCTAATGCTCCCCTCCCTCCTTTCCTTTAGTCTGAGATGGAGGGAGACAGTGAAAGAGAGCATTAGTAAGAGTGTGAATGGACGAGACAGGGTGAAAGGAACACCTCAAGGCTCCAGACGGGAACATGGTTTCTCGTCACCCCGCTGATAGAAAGAACAGATTGACTTTCTGTGATTGTTCTGTTGAATATGATTATATACTGCAGAAATGAGAATATCCCAGCTTCATACAAGAGACACAAGGTTAGAATGACTTTCCGTTAAGGTTGCCCGTAGAATTAACTTAAACCTTGTCAGCTGGTCCTTTGTATTGTTGAACGTCTCCTATGTACATAGTTACTCATTTTAAATGTTGCCTTTTCATTTTGTCTGTCTTCTTTTCCTCTGTTCTGCTTATGCTCATGACTCCTCATTTCGCCTCCTCCTCTCTCCTTTCCTCGTCCCCATCCTTGTCCTCCGGTTACCTGGGAAACTGTTTCTGACTACTTTCCCTTCGGCAGTGAGAGAATGAGACAAATTTAGTTAACTCTCTACCTACTGGAGTTGACGTAAAGATGTATTTGATGGCCTTTGCATTTTGCACACACAAATTCTGTGTGAGTGTGGTACATTTGTTATTGTCTATTTTTTATTACCGATGTACCAACCATTGAAAATCTGTTCTATTTTTGGCAAAAAACTGTGCTAACTTTTGTGCTGTGCTGTGCTAAGTTTCTCAGCATACCTTGGTAGGCTCTGGCCTCCATCTAAACTGAATGAAATAGTAGACATGTCAGACATTGCTCATCTTTTAGCTGGCTGTATGAGCCACTTGAAGTTTAGCTCATCTAGAAAAGCTTACCATTAGGCACAAGCTGATCATCTTAAAGGGACAGTCTGTAGGATTTGGCAGCATCTAGTGGTGTGGTTGCAGTTTGCAACCGAGTACCTCTCCGCTCACACCTCCCTTTCCAAGATGCAAAGCCGTGATAGCGCTGTTCGCCTCGCTCAGAGGTCATCCTTACCATAATAACACTACTTGAGCTGCAACTGACGTCAGACGGCGGCTGCAGTACCAGAGTTTGCAGTCTGCAGCTCATGTTGCCACAGTTTGGTAAGCGTGTCGGAGAATTACGGTTGCCTTCAGGAAATGTAAAAAAGTGAAAAGATATCTCTAGGCTCATCTCTCCAACAACAACCTCTATGATCAGTTCCAGTCTGGTTTTTGCCCCCGCCACTGCACAGAAACGGCCCTCCTTAAAATCACAAACGACCTCCTGATGGCTGCTGACTCTGAACTATTATCCATCCTCATCCTCCTCGACCTGAGCGCAGCTTTTGATACCATATCCCACTCCACCCTCCTCGACAGACTAGCCGCGATTGGCATAACAGACACACCTCTAGACTGGTTCCACTCCTATCTCTGGCCGTAGTCACTTCATTCAGATGAAATCATTCACATCCCATCCATCCCCCCTCTCCTCTGGTGTTCCCCAGGGCTCTGTCCTTGGCCCTATCCTGTTCATCATTTACCTCCTCCCACGTGGACTGATCTTCCGTAAATACAACATCCATTTCCACTGCATCGCAGACAACACCCAGCTGTCTCTTTTCTCCAAACCCACTTCCGCCTTCCCACCCTCCTCCCTCTCTGCCTGTTTGCAGGAAATCAAATCTTGGTTTTCCTCCAATTTCCTCAAACTCAACAGTTATAAAACTGAGGTAGTCCTCATTTTCTCCAAGTCCAACCTCAGCAAACATCCCTGTTTCACCCTCACCATTGACAACTCCTCGGTTCCCCCCTCTTCTCAGGTTAAGAGTCTGGGTGTCGTCCTCAACAGCATCCTAACCTTCCATACCCACATCAACATCATCTGGTCCGCCTACTTCCACCTCCGCAACATCAACTGCCTCCGCCCTTCACTCACTTCTAACAGCACCGCAATCCTGTATAACTCTCTGGTCACTTCCCGCTTGGATTACTGCAGTTCCCTTCTTTTTAGTTTCCTGCACAAACTCCATAAGCTTCAACTCATTCAGAACGCTGCTGCTTGTATAATCACAAGAACACCATCCATCAGTCACATCACTCCCGTTCTGCATCAACTCCACTGGCTTCCCATTAAACATTGCATTGACTATAAAATCCTCCTCCATACATTTAAGGCCATCTATAACCTAGCTCATCCATACCTTTCTGACCTCCTTCACATCAATGTCCCTACCCAGTCTCTCGGGTCTGCCTCCTCCATCAGCCATACTGTCCACCATGGGGTCTAGAGCCTTCAGCCGCTCTGACCCTCACCTCTGGAACTCCCTCCCCCCAGACATCAGGAACATCAATTCAATTTCCCTCTTCAAACCAAACCTCAAAACCCACCTATTTAGGCAGGCATATAACTGTTAATTTACCAGTATGTTGTTGTTCTGTTACAGACTCTGCTTTTACTCTGTTTTAGTGTGCTTAATTGTATTAATTGTATTTTATTTGTTGTACGGCAACCTTGAGGGCCTCAAAAGGTGCCTTATAAAATAAATGTATTATTATTATTTTTTTGTAGAGTTTTGGACTACTGTAGAAACATGGCGCAGCAACATGGCAGACTCTGTGAAGAGGACCTGCTCCCAGTGAAGATAGGAAGTGCTATCGAAGCTAACAAAACACAGTGATTAGAGTGATCCACATCCTTAGTTTCAGGTGGTTATACACTAATGCAAACATAGTTTTGAATATTACATTCCATTTCCAGTAATAGATACCCCGACATGTTGCACACTGTTCCTTTAAGTAGTAAGTTTTATCAGTGGGCTTTTTGACCTGTAACCAGGTCGGCGGTATGTCAACCCCTTAACATACAGGTGCCCTTAAGTAGCTCTGAGGTTGAAAAGTCGTCTTATTCTTGGGGCTTATGTGGCTGCACAGCTTGAGTTTGCACTGTCAATAGGTAGATAAGTAAAGTTAAATAAGTTAACTCTGATAAAGGGCTTAATTAAACATTATGGAAAAAATCCCATGCCTTTTGGTAGTCCTACATAGACAGGCCTGCCACCTCCAAACTGGTGAAATTGTGGTGTCAGCAAAATACCGTCATGTCTGTCCATCTTCAGTTGCCATCTGCAGTTGTAAAATTATCCACAAAAGCCTGTTGGAAATATCAGTTGTGAGAGTACTGTGTGACAGGGACAGTCGGCTGATGTATTTTCAGGCAGTACAGTACTAGTAATATATACATAGTATAATAGCCTATATATTGAGAAAAAAGGTTGTGGCCTAACAGCAACTTCACAACTTCAAATTCTCAGCGACTTTGCTGCTTGGCCATCAGTAGACATGAAAACTTCACATAACACAGCTTGTGTTCTCTAGCTGCAGACCTCCGACTTCAGAAGAGATGTCCACGCTCTGCAGCGCTCCTCACCGAGTCGAACACAGCAGGCAGGGTGGAAGAAAAGAGGAGCAGATACTTACATGAACGAACACATTTAGACTGCATTTAAAGAGCCGTGTGAGACAGGGAGTTACAGTTTAAGGACTTGCCGGAAAGCAACTGCCATCAAACACCTGTAAGCAATTCAACAAGCAGAGGCTCATGTGCCCTATGTTTTCTAGTACCATTTAGCTTTACTTTAATTTGTACATCATCTCATGCATGACTACTAATTCACTGCCATTTTCTGCACACCATGAACAGAACACCGTTTTATCGCCCCGTATCTTGGATTATTATCGACTAATAGTGGCACCGCAATGCAGGTTCATCCACATCCTTCTGTTTCCTCGCATGCCGCTCAGTGTGTGTGTGTGTGTGTGTGTGTGTGTGTGTGTGTGTGTGTGTGTGTGTGTGTGTGTGTGTGTGTGTACCTGACAGGGCCCCAGTGTGTGTTAGCTGAGCCCTGTCACCCCCTCCCACAGCGAGGTGAAATGCTTTTCACTGCTCGCTGCTTTTCTTTTCCATGCTCCTCAGGCTGCATGAGCATCCAGGTGGGACAGCAGGCAAAGAATATTGAAACCCCCAATGCGGTGGCGTGTGTGTGTGTGTGCATGCGCGTATATACGCATGTTTTCCAGCATATGTGTGTGTGCGTGCTGTGTGTAGCTGCATGATTTTCTACCAGCATCCAAAAGCTGGGACATCGCTGTAGGCGAGCTTTCTCTATCCAACACTGCCGTCACAAGGCTCTCTCCCTCCTGCTGCTGCTTTTACAGGATTCGAGATGCCACCGTCGCCTTTTCTCTGTTTGTGTGGCTGCCTGCTTCACAGTGAGAATAGCAGAGCGATTGAGCAAAGAAAAAGAGAGCGATATCTGTGATTCATTTCAGTGCAGCCAACAGTGAATTTTTTTTTTTTTTTTTTTTAATTGAGGTGATAGCCCACCTCCAAATTACTGAGTATGACTATGTGCTGGCTGGATGTCCTATTGACCACCATTACTCTCTCTCAGCCACTGCCTCATTAACTCCAGCATCAAGCTGCATGACTAATAGACTAATATTACACTGATAACAATCCTGTTTGTAGTGGTGATTGTGTGAGGCAATTTCCATCCATATTAGCTCATCTGTCCTGAACTGATAAGAAGCAGGGATACCATTCTCACTAACTGGCTAGAATTAGTCATTAGATCAACAAATGTCAGGTGTCATGGTTGTCACACTATTCTACTGGATGTCTGTCTGTCATGGGAGAGGGATCCCTCTTCACTGAGTTTCTTCTATTTTTTTCCCCATTAAAAGGTTTTTTCGGAGAGTTTTTCCTTATCCGAATTTAGGGTTATATGCTGTACAGATTGTAAAGCCCCTTGGGGCAAATTTGTGATATTGGGCTATATAAATGAAATTGTCTTGACTTGACACTCTTAAGTGGATGCCAGAAATATGTTAGGTGCAGATGGGATGTGTCTAGCAGCTGGCATTGGGTCAGCTTTACGATATCACAGTCAGTTTTTGTGAAAATGTTCTCTTCTTTACACTGGCTCATTGGCGACTCCAGGAGGCGTAAAAGGTCACATTACAGGCACTCACCTCCCATTTGGGACAAATAAAAGCTGTCCTCACAATGTAAACCATTAAACAGAGATGAGAGCAGTGAGAGCGAACCTAAACATCAGAGTTGAGGCCTTTAAACCAAGTCAATGAGCTGAAAGATGATAAAATGTTTCGCAGAGCTGACAGGAACTGTGGAGTTGGAGGATCCACTGAAAATATTGAAATGGTGTTTAAAGCACCTTTAAGGTTAGAGTATAGGTCTCCAGAGTATTAAAGAGGACCTATTATTCTTATTTTCAGGTGCATACTTGTATTTTGGGTTTCTATTAGAACATGTTTACATGTTTTAATATTAAAAAAAAAATACCTTGTTTTTCTCATTCCCGCTGTGCTGCAGTTCCTCTTTTCACCCTCTGTCTGAAACGCTACATTTGGAAAAACCCAGCCTGCTCTGATTGGTCTGTCACAATCACTGTTGTGATTTTGTTGTGACCAAACCAAACCATTCGCACTCCGCTCCAGCTCCACTCTAACTAGCTTTGTTTGAGGGCGTGCCAAACTAGCCATTATGAAAATGTGTTACATGGTGACATCACCACGTTACAGAAGAAAAGGCGGGATTTCAAGCAATTCAGGAAGCTCGGGAGCAGTGTTTCAGTGAGGGAGAGTATCTCGCTTTGATGTGGATTTTGTTTTTTGTAAGTTTGCAAACTTTTTACATGCACAAAAACTATATAACAGTATAAGAGGTCCTCTTGAATATACTGTAACCTTTAATATACAAGCTTGTATATTTGTTTTAGAGATTACAGTAGGTTTAAAGTATACCTATATGTTTGATACCTATGGCTTCTATCAAGCAATGAAACATTTTGTGGCACACACACACACCACAGATTGCTTCCTATAGGATGGAAACATATGTCCAGTTGGATCCTAAATATTAAAATCATATTGTGGTCTCACAAAATTGTGCTTGTGTATTTAAATTGCCTGACAGTGGCTGCAAATCCCTCTCTCCCTAACTCTCCCTCGCACACATACACACACATTGATACATGCTGCTCAATCATGCATTGAGATAAGCGGTAGAGCTTATCAGTGAGGAGCACAGGCTTAGACCCGGCAGCCAAGTAACCTGCCTGCTCCCTAAGAGGAGGCAATGATGACATTCACAGGGCACACATGAACACACGGACGTGCACGCCCATTGCCGTGAACACAATGAAGCTGATGCACAATGTAGTCAGACATGTCCACTGCATTAGAATAATGACCCATTCACTGACAGCCAAAGATACATCTCTAATCCCAATTCATATTTCGGATTTATTTTAAATTAGGGCTGCGGATGTTCCAAGAATTTCTTTTATTGGCTTTCGCCCTCCTCTGTAACAGAATATTGCAATATTGATATTCACCAGTGTAGCAATTATACTACAGATTATGTTTTCCTCTGAGATGCAGCACAATGCAAGCCACTTACACAATGCAGGTGGCATTGGCAAAGTGCCTGTAATCATAATGGGGAGAGGTTATGAAGGTGAGACGGGAGTTCAGAATTAAAGGGCCATTGCGGTCTTTTGCATAAATTTGTTCTGTTTCAGCTCCGAGCAATAAAGATTCTGTGTGCACAGGACTTCCATCCATAAACTTGTATAAATCTTAATGCCACAGGCAGCACTTCTAAATATTAAAGGAGGCTTCTGAATTGAACTTGTATCGCCTGCTGTATACAGATTTGACTCCTATTTGGCAAAAGCAGGTTTTCTGAACTTGTGCCGTACGAACATCATGACCTCATGCTGAAATGGGGGCAGCATATAAAACGAATGTCAGGTCATGAAATAGATGTAGTACATCATAGCATATAAATTCCTCCAGACTCCTGACCACTCCAGATGGTGGTGGGTATTTCCATCCGATTACAGACAACACACTCCTGTATCATGTGCGCCTTTAAAGCAGACTGTGATATACCATACAAGCTCAAATTACATGCCATTTTTCTGTCAGACAACCACTGACCAACCACTGCGGTGCACCAGGGCCCAGAAGCTGTCAGGTCCAAAATATCACACATTCTTACACCATGTCCACGCTGGATCCATGATATCCACTTCTGTTACGTCATGTAAACAAACTACATGCCTATCAGCTGTGCACTCAAGATCAAACTGGTGATGTAACTGATTATCTTCCTTTGTTGTTATACTTTTAAAACAGAAAACATACATTTAATATTGTCATATATACTGGAAAAGATACAATATAGCCAACAGCACTAGGAAACTTTCATCTCTCTGGCAATCTCCCTCCAGCCACCTGCAACTTTATCTATATTCGTATTATTTGTATAAATAATTCCTCATTTCAAATTCACCAATTCAGTTGCTCCCAGTCCATTAAGACGATTTTAAAGCTCAAAATGAGGTGCCTTGTCACACTGCATCACTCATGGCCAGGACATTACCATAAAAAGGACATGATTCTGAAGCAATGTTGTTAATGACTTTGTGGAGCACAAGACCTTCTAATGGATGAGTACTGCTTTCTTTCTGATATTATGGAGTGGGATAAAGGATTTAAATCTCTGCAATGTAATAGTTACACATATTTTGGAAAATGCAACTACAAACTACAGTGCAACTACTGCAATCTGTGTCTGTGATAACAACTAGCTAGGGCAGGCTGTTAAATTAGCATTGATAAATTTGGCACTCTGGCTGCTGTCCGTGGTGCTGATCTAAGGCTGGTTTGCATTCTGGGAGTTGCATGCGTGAGCCTCTCTATGGTGGCATAGCAATTGTCTGCTTTGCAATTGTCTGGAGTGGTTGTGTGTGTGCGTGCGTACATGCACACATGCACTTGTGTTTGGGACGAGGGCAATTACAATTATGTTACGCTGCTGCATCCAGCTTTAAAGATCAAACTAAGAGCTGTACAGATAAAGAGTGTCATCTTTCTCATAAAATGTCCGGTGTAACACCGGTGTTGTCACAAGTTTATTAGTCAGTGGGGGAATTTTCTCACCGTCACATCTCGTGAATAGCATTATGCGTAGATTTACAGTGTTCTCATATATTGCACCATCAGATTAACCTTGAAGCAAATGATTTAATTCTTATTTCAATATCAATCTGCAGTGACACTGAAGTCATAATCCCTATACTGCAGAGCATCCATTTATTATTCATTCACAGCTACTACACTGTAATTGGATATACAGTACGACAGTGCAGTTGTGCACATGCCATCTCCAGTGTTATCACATAACACACAGACACACATGCTCATGTATTCTCGTATTGAACTCTTTTGGCTGGTTGTTCTCCAGAGCACACAGCAGCTACAGCAGAGACGTGCACAAGAAGGCCGGCCCTGAAGCATGGCATATAGGCTCTGCTGGAGCTCTGTTAGTGTGTGTATGTGAGTCGGCATGTGTAAGTATGTGTGTGTCGCCTCCACCTGTGAGCTGCTGAATGGAAAGATGCCGTACTGGGAGCGAGATGGGCTTTTCAGCGGCTGCGTTGTGGCCCATTGAACATCCCTTCTCCGCCCAGCCAGCTCATCCCATCTCTCTCCATCTGTCCTTTTTTGTTTCCCTTTCTTCCATTTACCCCCTCTCTCCTTAAGCACCCTCGCTCTGCTCTATCTAAACCCTTTCCTCACAAGTCTGTCCATCCCAAACTTTTTTTTTTTTTTTTGGTTACATCATCTTCTTGCAGTCCTCATTGTCCCTCCTTACAGTACCTACAGTACGTGATACCTCTTTGTATCTTTTTTCCGTCTTTGCTTCCTCAGCACTTCCATTACAGTATACACTCCGGTCTCCCAGCCTCCCTTTGTACCTTCACTCCTCTTCTTTTCTTACATGCTACTATGTCTTTCTCTGCTGCTGTTTCCTCTGGTCAATTCCACCTCCATCCCTTTTTCTTGTCCTTTCTATTTTGTCCCCCTCCTTCCCCCTCTCCATCACTATTTTGCACTTAGTTTTGTACTTTTTTTCTTCTCTACATCCAAACACGTGACCATTTATTCCCTCACCCTCCCGTTCTCCACTGTTACCTGTAAGAATACACCCTTGATGTGAATCCAGCTGGGTAATATATCACTGGCCAGCCCCGGGCTCCTATCAAAGAGCAAAGAGTCATCTGATAGAAGAAAAATATTCTCCATTTTGAGAAAGATTGCTGAGGCTGATGTGCCCCATCTCCAAACTCCTGAACCACTTAAACAACTTCTAGCTCAAGCAAAGCAAGTCGATATGAAATAATGCATGATTCTTGAACAAATCTCACCCAGGATGTACTTTTGGCCAAAGTTTTAAGAACAAAATGACCGATGACAGCTCAGGGAGCAGTGTGTTCTTCCAATATGTCTATTTCACTGCGAAAGCCGCAACGAGTGGTGCAGCGAGTGCTTTCCAGCCTTTTACTTTCAGCCCCCTTTGTTTGATCTCCCACCTCTCCTAGTATCCCTCAGTGTGTTGTCTAAGGTGGCCTCATGGCTCTGCTTTAATCTCCTTCTGCCCTGCACATCAGTCAATCACTAGCAACCCAACCTGCCACCTGTCTCCATTTCCCTCCCTGCACTGTGTAACACTTTCCCCTCAGCCGGCCCTTCATCTCTCCTCCCATCCCTCACCCCGTCGTCCCAGTCGATTTATCCAGACACTACTGTCCTATTTCCCAATTTTCTATTTCTCCCTCACATTCATCTTAAGTGTCCTGCAAAGGCAAACATCTCTTATCCTCTCTAATTTCTACCCTTCGAATATTTGTCTCTTCTGTTAATGAAAATTTCTGACCCGCACGTGCATGTGTGTGCGCGTGAAAAGGTAATTTGTTTGACCTTAACATAGCCTTGCCTTCCAACCTATCTGATTTGTTAAAAGATAAACACTGAGAATAGATGTGGGTATTTTCTGTTTGCTTCACCCACCATACATTATTAATGGTTTGAATTAGCTGCAGGATTGGAAAATTATCTATTTCATATGAACTTCACCTTGAAGTGCAGCTAATGAGATGTGAAGTGTAAGAAGGGTGCAAAAAAGCTATTCATCAGGGGGAGGTGGAGGAAAACAGGAGTTGTTTAGGGTGAAAAGAATGATGGGTGAAGATGTGAAGGAAGAGAAATGAGGGCAGGACAGGCAGACAGGTGGGAAGACGGAGAGGTCTGGTCTGGTGATGGGCAGAGGGCGATCTGTGGGAAGAAACAGAGAGGCGAGAGAGACAAAGGGAGAGGGATGAGGAGGGAAGAAAGAGATTGCTGTTTTAAGGAGATTAGCTTTCAGATAGAGCGGATGAGATGGAGAGCACGAGAGTGGGAGTGATGATGGGAAAGTCACAGCCGTAAGGGCAGAGGAAGAGAAGATGTGAGCGTATGTGAAGAGGCCGTAAATGCTTACAGGGTTTGTTTTAGCCCCGTCTGACTGACAAGGCTGTCTTCTGGCTGTAATGTCCACAGTGCAGGATAAAGAAAGTACTGTTTAAGCATGTAAATCACAATTTTCAGCACACTATACAATATCACAGTATACAGTACACAGTATACAATAGTATACAGTATATATAGTATACAATATTATACTGATTCTTTGGACAACAATGCAATATTTGCCGATATCACAATGTCTGCCACAATACGATTTTGATTACGGTTTTAAAGCTTCAGTAGGCAGAATTTTTTTGGCATCATTGGGCAAAAATTCCATAATAACCTTTCAGCATGTTGTAATTCAAGTGTCCTGATAGAAAACTGGACTTCTGCACCTCCTCATGGCTCTGTTTTCAGGCTTTAAAAAAATCTAGCTTGTGACAGGAGACTTTGGCCAATCACAGGTTATTTCAGAGAGAGAGTGTTTCTATTGGCTGTGCTCTGGCTGGTGGGCGGTGCTTGGTATTCCTGCAACTTATTTCAACATGGCTGCCGGGTCACAAACTTTGTCATTTTACAGTTAAACAGTAACTACAGGATGTTTCTGGAAACATTTGAGGTGAGAACTAGGCATTACAGTAACAGAGTATTGATTCATATTCAATCAGTGCTGCCTAGTTTGACCGTTTTTTTGGATTTTGTGAGTGATCAATTCATGTTCTGATAGACGGAAGCTGGACGGCAGATCAGCGCTAATTGGTTGTTTTCCTCCAGTCTGTGAAATCTTGCAGATGCCATTAGGAACATCGGAGAACACAGAGGCACTGTTTTATTTTATTTTTTCTCAGATTACCTGTCTCATACACTACTGTCAGCATATATTTAATAAAAAATAACTTTTTAAAATCATTTGTGGTCAAATCTCGCCTACTGGTGTTTTAACGCAATCAGTCACATTAACATCAGCTCACAAAAAGCAACTAAAATATGTCTTCATGATTTCACGTCAGTTCATGTCCATGCGGCCATCCTTGAGGTAATCATAACCAAAGTGCTGCTAGCTTTATTTTTGTTTTGTTTTTGGTCAGTCTTGGCAGCAAGCACAATACACAATCAAATTAATAGGTAAACAAATATAACAGTTGCTGAAACAGAGATAAATATACAGAAGTTACAGAAATTACAATGTAAAGAATTATTAATGGACACATGGCCTACTCCAATTTTATAATATTCCTTACATTCATTGATTATTACTAACATTTAATTTCAAAAACTCCTTAAATCACCCCCAGATATTTTTAAAAATTACTGATTTTCCCTTAGTAATGTATGATAATTTTTCCATAGCAATACATGAAGATAGATCCTTAATATATTGATTCATACTTGGTTTCTTCACATTTTTCCAACCTACCACTAGCACTGTTTTGATGTTTAGGAATGAGGTGTTCCTGGGTGGTTAAACAGACGTGCTTTGGGAATTTCAAAATAAAGGCGTGTCGTCAAGATGACAATATGTATCAATGTTTTCACTTTGTATCGATGATATTGGATCATTGACCATGCAGTCGATATATAGGCCAAGATTGATGGATCGTCACACCCCGATCAATTGATTGCCTCCCTTGGAGAACAAAACATTTTTAGCAACATAAAGCCACCTCTCAGGTTATGTATTCCTACACTCTATTTGCACTCATAGTGTACACTTGACAAAAACATCATGATGATAATCATAACAAATCAAATGATATGGAGTATGTATTTCTGTATGGGCGTCTTGATTTATCAGATTGTTCCTCCTATAATTGTGCTGTATGTGCATGGGTGCAAGCATGTAGTTCTGGTTGGGTGAAACTTGATCTGTTTATGGGGCAACACAACACAGGATTTATATTAAAGGATAAAGGAAAAAACCAGCAGAAATGAGGGCGAGCTGGGTGCAGTGGGAAAAGATGGATGAGATGAAGCGGTAGAAAGAGAGGGTCAGTGATCTCACGGCAGTGCACTTTCAGACATTACTTACTTTTTTAGAATTACCAAAATTCGATATTTACTGTGTGTACTGACTGCCTGACATCAGAGTATAAACAAAAGTCTGTGCCAGCTTTTGATTCTGAGGGAAATAAATGTATCAGCAGAGAAATCCAATTTACTACCACTTTCCGCTCGCAGCTTATGGCCGAGCAGCGAAGAGTGTTTACGTGCGAGGTTGTTGGTCACATTCCAGCCACAACTCAACAAATGAAGCAATACCCACAGAGAGGAGCCCACTCATTTGACATTTGGAATTGGTTATGATCATAGTACACCTTCAAGATGCACTGTCATTCAAAATCCTCAAGTGCCATCCTTAATAACTGCCTTGACACACATAGGCGGTTCTGTTTTTACCTTTTCTTTTAGGGCGAGATGGGACTAAACCTGTTAAAAGCGAGTTAAAAATATACTTGACCTCACTTTGCCAGGCCTCTCAGTCTTCTCTCATTCCACCTTGCCTTGGACTTTTCTTCAGCTTTGTTTTTAGGCTCTCACCCCCCCCCCCCCCCCCATTCTGTGCATCTCTCCTCGCTGTTCACTTGAGTGTTGCTATAGTTACTGATCTGAGAGATAAGGGCTACTATTGTGAAGCAGCAGGGGGGCTGGAGACTGCGAGATTTAAATGAAAGTCAGGTTAGGACCCACTGGAGTGCCACATGTGGCTCCCGAGTTAAATGCGTTGCACATTGAAGCATACAAATATTTTGCAAACACACATGCAGAGGACATCAACTAGTGCTGCATACAAATAAAAGCTTTGGGAGCCAAGGAGAAAGTATAACTTTCATGAGAGTATGCACAGTACATGGTGCGCATTAAACTCTATGTCCATACGTATTCTGTGAGGGCGGATGTGGAGAGAGAAAGCTTTATTCTGCTGATCTCCTTGTTTTTGCGATTGAATTATTCATTCGGGCAGCAAAACTCTTTCATCCCTCTCGGCCCCATGCCTCTTCCTCTCAGTCTCCTCTGCTCTTTCAGTTTGACTAAACACAACACTTCTTCATGCCCAGCCCTCCCTCCCGTCCATCTCCTCTTCTCACTCTGTCCTGCCCTTTCTCCATCTTCTTTTTTCATCCTCTCTGTCCACATCTGCTTCCTCTATCTGGCCCTTTTCTTTTCAGTTCCTCATTTTCTTTAACCTCGTTCTCTTGCCCACTGCTCCCCGTACCCTTTTTTTTCTGTCGTTCTTTAATTTAGATTTTCATCGTTCTTTGTTCTGTCTGTCTCGCTCACACTCCCTTTCATTTTATTTCTATTGATGACAATCTCTCTTTTTCACTTCCCCATCTTTGTCTCACCCTGCCTTGGTCTCTCTCCGTTTCCCCGACTCACTGACTCATGGTTCTCCTCTATTAGTATTCCCCCAGGGTGGCTAGACTCCACAATGTGTCATGTGTCCCCTCACCAAAAGGAAAACAATAAAAAATGAAATTGAGCCAGGCAAAGAGACTATGGTTTGCATTGGGGGGGGGGCACAGACAAGTTCTGGTCATCCATTCGGTATGTGTGGATGGTACAGAGAGGCAGACAGACTGAATGAGAACAGAGTGAATGACTGCTCATTTTCTCTGCTCCCCATAAAGAAACATCCTGCTGAGGTGTGATGTGACTGTATGCATCAGTGTGTTCCCCCCATATGTGGAGATGTGTGTTCCTGCACTGCATGTGTGTGATCATGACTTCTTGCATTCCTGTTATTATGGAGATCAGATGACAAACATTTTGTCTTGCTCTTTCCCAATGACGGAATTGGATTTAGGATTAAAGGGTCAATCTGTATTTTTTTAACCAATTATATACCATATTTTTCGCACTTTAAGGCACACTTAAAATTGCCTAACTGTTTAACTCAGACACTGATGATGAAGGATTTGATGGATTTGTGGACTAGGAATGAACTGAAAAGTGACTGAATTGTTTTGTATTTCATGTGTTACAACTGAAAAATGCTCAGAGTTATTGAAGTTACTGAGTTATTAAATGAACTGAATAAAGTTTGACTTATCTGACCGTTTTGTTTCACGGTGCGCCTCATAGTGCGAAACATACGGTACACATACTGTATGATCAAAATATTTTATTAGCTGGCTCTGGGCAAAGGCGGGTACACCCTGGACAGGTCCATTGCAGGGCACATAGAGACAGACACACAGCCACGGGCAATTTAGAGTCATCAATTAACCTGCATGTCTTTGGACTGTGGGAGGAAGCCGGAGAACCTGGAGAAAACCCACTCTAGCACAGGGAGACCATGCAAATGCCACATAGAAGGGCCCTAAGCCGGATTCGAACCTCTTGCTGTGAGGCAACAGTGTTAACCACTACACCACCATGCAGCCCTTTTTTAAATATATTTCCCAGAATTCTTTGATATTTCTATACAAAGATTTGCACATTTAAAACACGGGAATACATTGACCATTTCAATTCACATTTGAAGGAATAGCCTAGCTCTGATCTTAATCAGATGAAGACACTGGGGCGGACCACACCTGCATTTCATGAAGCATAAAAACATAACACATCATCCTCTTAACCTGATTATGTGTCAAGAAGATGCATTGCTCATTTTGGCCTGTTGTCAGCTGTTTAATGTCTCATGGAAAATTTGGCGTTGTCCACCCACGTGTCTTAATCTGGTTAGGATCATAAAATCGCTGTCCAAGTAATCACATTGATTCATACACCAGATGCAGTTACCTGTAGCATTTAACTAAGCTAGATACACATTCCAGTTTCTCACCTGATCGTCTGTATCACCCACTTACTGTATGTTTTTCAGATATAAACTGAAAATAAATCAAAAGGAAATAACAAGAGACTGATTCGTTGACAGGGTTCATAAAAGGAAGACATATTTAACATATGGGACTCTTCTGTGTGGAGTTTGCATGTTCTCCCCATGTAAGCGTGGGTTTTCTCCGGGTACTCCGGCTTCCTCCCACAGTCCAAAGACATGCTGTTTAGGTTAATTGATGACTCTAAATTGCCCGTAGGTGTGGATGTGAGCGTGAATGGTTGTCTGTCTATATGTTGTCTGTCTCTATGGGCCCTGTGATGGACTGGCGACCTGTCCAGGTTGTACCCCGCCTTCGCCCAATGCCAGCTGGGATCGGCTCCAGCCCCCCCGCGACCCCTAACGGGATAAGCGGTTGACGATGGATGGATGGATGGATGGATATTTAACATATTTTCGACTGTATGTTGGGGGGACAAATGGGCATTTTCTCAATATCCCTTAGTTAATACATAATGAAAACAATCATTAATTGCAGCCTAAAGTTGTAGTACATTTACTGTACATGATGTACTGTGTATGATCTCATGCTTACTACCACTCAGCCTGAGTACATGCCAGCGCTCGCTGTGCTGTCAGACTCGGATTTCTCATTACAACAGCACTAACGGCACAGAATGAGCAGGTGCACTAATGGTGAGCGTTTTCCTCCGTCTTCCTTTTCTTCTCTGCTGTTAGCTAAACAATAGCTGGCAGTTATAATCCTGAACAGTCCTGTCATCTCGTGAGGTATTCATGGAATGCACAAACGGCCATGAATATGAAATGTATTATTCAGTGTGACTGTGATCCAGTCCTGTATCTGATTTGAACCTTATGCTTCGCTACAGTAAAACACCGGTGGCAGGCTCACTCTTTTTTCATTTGCTGGAGAAATATAGCCTGTGCGCTACTGGAGGGAGGTCCTAACTCTTTTGCCCACTGCTTTGCTTGTAGGCAGGTATATATTATACTAATGCACACACACACACACACACACACACACACACACACACACACACACCACACACAACCCACACACACACACACACATCTTAGTGCACGCAGCAGTCAGCAATCCTCGAACCATCCATCTTTAAACTCTCAAAATCAAACATGCTCTCAAGGTCTCTCTTTATCTTACACACACACACAGCTCACCCTACACACTGTAGGGAGGGGGTGAATCAGAGTGTGTTGAAGAGGGGGGTGTCTATGTGTGTCATGTGACGTAACTCTGGAGCAGGGTTAGTGACAGAGTGAAGGAGGGATGGAGGCGGATGATGAAAGGGTGAAATAAAGAGAGGATGTAAAAGCAGACCATCAGCACACACATAAAAGCGTCGGCACACACATCTCTCCCGGGGTCGCGAGGTCATTCCACCTTCCTCTGAGACACTTGAAAGACCCACAGCACAGTGACCCAGCAGGTCCCTCGCTGAAACACACACAAACAAGTACGCACCTCCCACGCACTCAAACCTACACTCAAGATCACAGTTATCAGTGTGTGTCGCACTCGCCCAGCTTTATATAAGGCTTTTCAGATTTAACATTGTTGTGATGGTGCTGCAGCACGGGAGACTTAGAGAGGCCTCCAAAGCAAAAACCTAAAAAAATGATAATAAATTCAGATGAAGTTCTGTGAGATGTTGATCAGGGAAAAGCTGCTAAAGTTGAGAAGACACCACAGTAACTTCAGGCAGCGCTGTATTGTGTGTTTGGGAAGAGAATGTCACTCTGGACCGTATGTCTCTGGAACCTTTTTTTTTTTTTTTTCACATTACAGAGACATACGGTAAAATAATACTTTAACACGTGATGTTTTGTGGATTATATGTTTACCAAAATACAGGGGATGCTTGGATAGATTCAGAAAAGATGGTGAATCTAATTTAATTGGTACATTTTGTTGGTAATTAGAGCCGCATGTTATTTTCCATGTTTTTTTTAACAGAGTTCTGCTAATGTGCAGCCGGTCAGTAGTTCATGACGTGCTTTTCAACTTCACTTGTTGCCTCCATCCTTCTGGTTATCACTTGTTTATTTTTTGACTGCTTGTTCCCACCAGCTGCAAAATTATACCTGCCTGCTCCTGTGGGATTCCAATCCTAATGCTATCCTCTAAAGCAGAGCGCTGCACACACACACACACATTGATACAACTCACCGCTCTTATTAAAACAAAATGGCACATTGTACCGTTTTTAACAGCAAGGTATTGCGATACATTTCTTTTATTGATATACCATGCAACACTAGAGGTGGGACCCCCTATTAACTGTGTAACACTGCCGAACGGCATGCTGGGTACAGCTCTCTTTCCATTGATTACGACTGTACATTCAAGAACAGATAAAGAAAGACCAGAGATCTACAGGACATGGTTCTTAGTGATTTTCTCGACAACCGCTCATCCAATCGACTTCACACTTGCCGGGTGTCTTGCTGAGGTCTCAAGAAAAGGCGGTGTGGAGTATGAATCCGTCCGGATGAGCGGGTTCTCAAAAAAGTGTACAATACTGGAGGCCAAGCGGTCGGCCCGAACAGGCACTTTTTGAACAGCACACTAGTTTATTGTAATATGATGTATCTGAAAGAACCAGCAGGAGAGCTAAATGCAGCGGGGAGTTAACAAGACTGGAAAAGAGAAAAACCAATGAGACAGTGTGTGGTTGTGTGGGTTTGTGTGTCCTCCTGTGGTACACATGCACTCATACACACACACACACACACACACACTGACCTTCAGTGGGTACTTTGGTAGACAGGTGGTGGTGCCACTACCTGTTGCTAAGCAATTACCAAGTCCATTACCCCTGCAACATGCCCATAATGTTTTTCCCTCTGTGTGTGTTTGTGTGCAGACTTGGTTTTATAAGTGTGTGTGTGTGTGTGTGTGTGTGTGTGTGTGTGTGTGTGTGTAAGAGAGAGAGTGCTTTCATTAAAGCAGGTATAGTGAATAAAAAACAATCTACAACACAAGCTTTCAGTGTTTTCCCACTATAAGCCACCGCCTCCTGTTGGCTGACCCTCTTTGCCCTTAGTAAACATTTTTCTACTATGTTTTTTCAACAAAATCTTCAATTACATAAAATCCATTTTCGCTTCATGCCTCTTGGGCAGATCAGATAGCTATCGGACAGCTAAAAAACAAAGTGTAAATGTACCCAAGAAGCATTTAAGATGGATTAAAATGCCGATTGTTCAAACCACCTTGAGAGGTGGGAGGAATTTTTGGCAGTTACTAAACAGTCTCAGGTGCATTAATGCCTCCCGCTGAATTTCAGCAAATGTATTTCTATAACGTTTAAAGATGGTTTTCCTTTTTTTTGTTTGTCTGAGCAAGAGAATTAAGAAGTAAGATTTATTGTTATGTGCCTGCATCCAAGTCCAGAGCATTACTTCATTCACAGTGTGTGTGTGCACGCGTGCCCATTCTTGACGCATTCGGCCTGATATACGACTGGCTAAATGCTGCAGCGCGTGTTGGCTGTAAATAACCGGCAAGCTATTAGAAAAGGTCGGACAACTGTAGCCGGCGAAATACATGCTGCAGACTCAGGCACGTGGATGTACACAAGAACCGCCTTAATCCTGTGCATTCACGCTCACAGGTATAGACAGATGGTCAGATGGACAGACAGAAGCCGCTAAACACCCCCACCACTCCTCCTCCACTCAGCCAGGAGGTGAGTGGATATGGTTTGATAGCCAGTTAGATACCCTCCCATAATAGTCAGCCTATTGCGGGAACTCACTTTTTGCCCCCTAATGCAGAAATGATTGGTACTCTGATGCGATTACCTCTCCCCAGTATTCTACTAAAATCATTCCTCTCTAATACATTTTAAAAAAATGCTGAGGGAAAAAGGCAGCACTTCACTTCACTGTTCAGCTGCTTTCTCTCCCCTCGCACCTCATTCTGCTTTCACGTTCAAATTCAACTCGATCAAAGAGAAGGATAATTAAAGTTGACCTTCACCTGAACACAACTCACACAGAGACGTCATTATTGGCACAAACAATAGCACGCGGGCACACATCAAGAACAGTCAAGTGAATAATATACGTTTACAACCCACAGTAATTTCAAGTAATTAAGTCTTTATTGGGTCACACTCACACTGTATGAGATGGTAAAGTGTTATGATATTAATTTTCACAGTATTTAGCAAAGCAATGAAATGTACTATTCAAAACTGTTGGATGATGCTTTTGTTATAACCTCCTCTATCCTAACTACATCTACCCCGTTCCTTGTATTCAGAGTTTTTATGCCTCCATGCCGGCAAGAGCTGTGGTCAGAGGCATTATGTGTTTCACTGTAACCTCACGAAACACTTTTGGCCATTACTCGAGAATTCATGTGCTAATTATAATAATTTCACAATAATTTGTTTGTATTAATAACAGGGCTCATGGTCGATTGAAATGTTTAATCATGAATAATTAAATGATTGTCCATAGTTAATCACTAATTCATTGACAAAACAATGTCAAATATTGTCCAGAAACCCTCACAGGTACTGCATTTAGCATAACATTATGCTCAAATCATAACATGGCAGACTGAAGCCCGGCAGGTAACAACAGCTGTAAGTGTGCTGATTTGACTATGACTTGCCCCAAACTGTGTGTGATTATCATAAACTGGGCATGTCTATAAAGGGGAGACTGGTGGGTACCCAGAGAACCCATTTTCATTCACATATCTAGAGGTCAGAGGTCAAGAGACCCCTTTGAAAATGGCCATCCCAAATTTTCCTCGCCAAAATTTAGTATTAGCATTGTTTAGCCTCCTAGTAAGACAGGGTTGGTATCTTCAGTCTAGCCTTAAAACTGAGCTCGCTGCCACCTAAAAATCATAATTTGCATTCATGCATTAAAGAAATGAGTGGCTTTAAAACAAATTTGTTGTTATTGTGTTAGAAGAAGAAGAAGATATTCCTTTATTAGTCCCACAGTGGGGAAATTCAGTTTTACACTCTGTTGTTCACACAGTACATATACATGCGTCAATGGAGAGATGTCAGAGTGAGGGGGCTGCTCCTGACAAGCGCCCAGAGCAGTTGGGGGTTCGGTGACTTGCTCAGGGGCACCTTGGCAGTGCCCAAGAGGTAAACTGGCACCTCTCCAGCAACCAGTTGGTCTTGGTCCATGGGGGACTTGAACCGGCGTCCTCCGCGTCCTAACCCAAGTCCTTACGGACTGAGCTACTGCCGCCCAAAACTTGACATCTTGACATCTTAACTTGACATCTCAAATTAATAATAAATTAATAGGATAAAATGTTATGAAGTGATGACAGTTTGGACATGGATGTAAAATGCAACTGGACTAGTTGGTGGAGGCATACAACCACGAGGTGGTAATTTTTGTTGTCATTGTTCCTTTATTTCATACACACAGACTCTCCAAGGTGCATTGTAGGAAAACTGCCTTTTTTAGGTTGATGCTCCTACTGCTTTTGTCAGTCAGGCAGGTTGACATGACTCTGCGATAACAAGTTGTTTCGTCTTCTGTGATCATTCACAGGAGAGCTACAGCAGATTCTTGCTGATGCAGGTAGTCAGATTGTAGTAGACGGTGCCAGGTTAGCTGTTTCCCCCAGTTTCATCTTTGTGCTAAGCTACGCTAGATGATGGCTGTAGCTTCACACTCTGTGTACAGACATGAAAGTGGTGTCATTAGTCACATCTAACTCTGTGCAAGAAAGCAAAAAAAGCATATTTCCCAAATTATCAAACTTTTCCTTTAGTTTTTTACTATAATGTCAGTATGTATCAAGCATTACAGCTCCTACTTAAATCCAAATTCGGAACTAATTTGACATTAATTTCATCACTTTTTCATCACCTTGGTGAGCTCAAACTGAAGGTGTTTAATCGGACAGCACTTGGTTCTCCCATTTCAGTGTGTGTGTGTGTGTGTGTGTGTGTGTGTATTGACTTAAGCTTTCATCTTTTTCTGCATCAGATCCTTTTCAGTGTTCAAACGTCTCTATCTTTCAAAACTTTACGTCGCCTCTTCTCTTCATTATCACCTCCATCTCTTTCTCCTTCTTTCTCACACACATCCACTCATCCCCCTTCTCTCTCTCTCTCTCTCTCTCTCTCTCTCTCTCTCTCTCTCTCTCTCTCTCTCTCTCTCTCTCTCTCTCTCTTTTAGGTAGGTGCCCAGTGGTAGTGGAAAGGTGATTTATGTTATATGGCTGTTGCCTCTAAATGGGATGTTTTATTCATTGGTGGGAGGAAGTCACTGCCTTTTCTACCGCTCTTGTATTAAAACACATAACACACACACACACGTAGACACACACACGCAACTTTAAAAGGATGATTTACAGACCAAAGCTGAAATTTCCTCTTCCATTCAGAAATGGCATTAGACAAGGACAGATTGACGGATATGGACAGAATGACAGTCAGGACCTGCAACTGACAAAGAGTCAAACACTGAAGGAAGAATAATAGCAACGTCTGGAGTTGTGTGTGAGCGTGCGTTTAAAGTCAAGGTCACCCCAGTGGGCTGCATTTCTCTCCCTGTTGTCAGCTCACACGCTGACAGCTACACACACAGTTGCGAGCAGCAGAAATGGAAATTTGTCTGACTGTCTCTATGCCCGTCTTTCTTTTATTTGTATTTGCTCGTGTATCCAAAATGTGTCGGCTCAAGCGAGTTAAAATGCAAGCTTGCAGTGTGTGTGTGTGTGTGTGTGTGTGTGTGTGTGTGTGAATAATGCAATGAGAATAACAGTGTGAATATTCATTAGCTGTGTACTAGTGACAGATACCCATGTATCTGCCGCTCAGAGTCTCAGGTGGGTACAGTTTGGTGAATTCTGCACACCCACATCCTTGAAAAGATGCTGTGGTGTTTCCTGTATGATGCATTAGGATCTTTGTATATATTTTTTTATTTTTTTTTTCCACACTATGCATTCATGTTCATGCCAACATCTTTCATACAAATGCGGTGTGTTTGCTTAAGGTTGGGGGATTATTTCTTTATTGCATCTGCCCCTAAGAGTCATCATGTAAGCAGGATTGACTCTAGCTTGTCTCCTTTGCGTGTTTATGACCTGCAGTTGATGCTTTTGTATGCAGAGTTCCCAAACTCTCTGCTTTAATTCTGCTCCTGCAGGAGAGACAGGTGCACTAAACAAGACTTATCCCTCAAGTCCTCTATGACTGGACACTAATTGAACCTGTGTGTATGTTTGTGTGTGTGCTCCTGTCTCTGCACCTTTCGCACACATATATCCCTGGAACTAATTTCAACTTTATTCTCCCTCTGCGATCCGGAGAGCAAAGACAAGTCACGCAATAGCTCAGCGCCGGGACGTAAACACAGCCGGTGAAATGGGGCTGGGAGAGCACACAGCTCTCCCTGAGTTCCTGGAGAATATTCACAGATAGTTTTCATTTTCCACAAGATTGGCTCTGGGTGATGGACACTCGCTAGAAGATGAAACAGGAAAATACAAAATTAGGTAGACCCGTGCTGGGGAGGGTGGTCCCTCATTGAGGCTCAGAAGAAGCAGATGGTTTACAAGAGGAACAGCAATATGTTCTCCTCTGTCGTCTTGCACGGGGGATGCACATCTCTCATTTCATTTGCCTGTTTGTACATTACAGCATGATAATATATGTGCTAATGTACATTACCTGGTGGTGTGCTCATGTTTTCATAGACCCTGAAGGACAGAATAACAAGTGTGACACGTGCCGGAAAGTCAAGGTTAAAAAACAGACAAGGATTTCAAGGTTTTCTGAAATAATAGGGAGACGGGACAGAGTGTTGTAAAGAAAGTGAACAAAATGAGTGCATATCTGAGGGAAAGCTGAGGAGACGGTATGGAGACAAGATAATTGGATGTTAGGAAAGTAGAGGTATGGATGCTTTGACATCCTCCCTATGACCTTTGGTGGAGGAAAAGCATTTTCCATAGTTTTAAATGTATGTTTCCCTCTCGTTTTCCTATATCACGCTTCCGTTCCTGCACGCCAAACAGCTAAAGCATGTTTTAAATGTGTGTGCAACTACATGCTAGTGTTTTTATGCTCATTAGCTTGTGTCAATGCTTTTTTTCCTGCATTGTTAAGGCTTATCCTGTAGTAACAGTGTAGCCATAGGGTTGGATAGCAGAGAGACAATCCCACTATTAAAGCAGCCTACTATTCTTAGCTCAGGCAATCACTGCGCTCTCATTATTACTCAATAGGGTGGAGGCATCCAGCTCATCATCTCTCATCATCTGTACAGCCTCCGGCAATGAACGCACACAGGTTTTGCACACACACGCACACACACACACACACACACACACACACACACTCAGTTTGCTTTTAGTGTTGTTACAAAAGTGTAATAAGTGGGAGGAGGAGGGGGAGGTTCATCAATACTAACTGTAACACTGGTATCAATGGTTTATGTGTTTCAGATAATCTGACAGATACTCTTATTGTCCTCAGGGGTAATAAATATCTGCTGTGAGGGAAAATGTCTAGCGATTATTGAAGAAGATTAAAAAAAAAATGCAGCTGTGTGTTAAGACCTGGGGAAGCCATAAAGTAAGCAGCTGCTTATTGTAGGACACTATGGCCAGCAGGGGTTTCCAAGCCAAGTTTTATTGGTCAGCCTTTTTTTTGTGTGAAGTTTTTATATTGTTACTCAACAACAAATGAAACTGGTCTCCAGATAGACTTGACCTAGTGAAATACCTAGCATTTAAGCAGAAGTTAGCCCTCCCGCATCTGTTGTTCATCTGCTGATGTAAATTTCATGATGTTGATGATGTGGTGTAGGTTCGGTGTGGACACCTCTGGCGTAGCGATCTACTGTACGTGAGGAGTGCGTTGTCTGAGCATACAGTATAAACAACTAAACAAATAAACAACTATGCATCCATGGTGTCCACATCTGCCCATGTGTGCGTCTGTTCTGGAGTATTTTCGAGGCTTTACAGTTTGACGTTGCCATATATTGATTTTCGGTTGCATTATGTTGTGCTACTAAAATCATGTACAGAATTCAGTCGTTGAAACAAATGATTCCAAGCTAGCTGTCACAACAAATTAACAAAATGACTTTTTCACTTTATGTGTGAAGAGTTTTGTCCTCACACAACACTGTTTATTGCAGTTAGCACAGTAGAATTTTCTTATATTATCATTATCATTATTCATTGCTCTCTCTACCTTGTCTCTTTCCCTCGTTTCTTTGTCATTAATCATTAGCCAAGAGCCATCATCCTTACAAACACACCTCACCTAGTCTTACATGTCACGCCACAAACACTGGCCAAACTCCCAGTCAATATAAACTGTCACAGTGTACTGTACTTGTCTTAACATATGTTTTAACACCATCTAATTGTCATATACCTTTTTTTTGGTGGAAAATAACATTACAAAAGGAGTTCTTTATGTAATCATAAACAAATTTGCTAAATTGTGATATAATATATCTTACACATTAAATACATCGCATCTGTTGGATGATTTTTGTTTGACGTCTTCTGACAGTTTCTCGTGCTGTTCACTTTGATATGTTTTGGTTTATTCTTTGTCATGTAATTTGTTTATTTGTTTAGGAGTTGCTCATCTTAGGGTGAAGAAACAGTCACTCTCATGCATCCCTCTGCCATCAATCATCCCCTGAAATGTGCAGTCACTTCAGAATAAACTACAGGCACCGGCTCGATATTCCCACAAGTTCAGAGACTCCTGCATCTTTGCACTTACGGAGACGTGGCTGTCCAACAGGGACACGGACAGTGACTTGGGCCATGTGGTTTTGGATCACTGGTTCGGCTGGACAGAGACGCAACAAACACCGGCAAGTCCACTGGGGGGTGTGTCTCTACGTGAACAAGCGCTGGTGCAAATCGGTCAATGTGTGAGAGAGAATCTGCAGGCTGATGTTGAATTATTCACAGTGGCATTACATCCTCACTATCTCCCACGCGTGTTTCCCCAGCTGTTCGTCACTCTTTTGTACATTCAGCCCAACCCACTCACTCCAAATGCGATCTCCTGATGCCCCGGTCATTATTCTTGGGGACATGAACAATTGCTCTTTGTCTAAAACACTCAGAGACTTCCACCAGTATGTTACATACCCCACGTGACAAAATAAAACACTTGACATATGTTATTGTTCAGTAAAAGATGCATTCAAGTCCATCCCCCTCCCACCTCATCTGATCACAGTTGTGTACACCTCATCCTCTCAAATCAAACTGCTCTCAAGAGAGGCAAGATACAGACTGTAGGGACTGGTCAGAGGATGCTTGTCTGTCTCTTCAGGGGTGTCTGGACTGCTCAGATTGGGATATGTTCAAGGACTCATGCTCGATATTCATGAACTGACAGATGTTATCAGTGGGTGTCTTACTGTGAGGATATTGTCCTTCCAACTAAGGCCTTAAAAGTTTACCCCAACAGTAAACCATGGGTTTCCAAGTCTTTAATGGGTCTTTTATAGAGCCTTTCAGGAGGGAAACTTGCTGGTACTGCACAAACTTCAAAAAGACATAAAACGGGAAATCAGGGCAGGCAAACTTAAGTATAAAGATAAATTAGAAACACAGCTCAAAATGAACAACCTGGGCTCAGCCTGGGATAGTATGAAGACTATAGTACAGCTTAAGGAAAGGGGAAAGATGAGAAGTTTGAATTTAACATTAAATCTGACTCAGCACCGGCAGAGGATCTTAACAGGCTCTATGTCAGATTTGACACACATGACTTCAGTAACACACATTCTGAACTCAAGTTTCCTCCCCTAGTTTCATTGAAACTCCCTAGTTTCAATGAGCATAGTGTTGTTTGGTGTTTTAAACACTGCAGACCGAAGAAAAGCCCGGCCCAGATAAAATCAGTGACCACACATTAAAAGAGTGTGCGGAACAGTTTGGACTCAACTTTCCTGAATTTCCCTCCGGGGATTAATAAAGGTTCATCTTATCATTACATATTCAGTTTTTCACTCTCCCAGCAGAGGGTGCCATTTCTATGGAAGCAGTCAACAGGCAGTCTTGCTTGTTGCCAAGGTCAGTCGCCCCCCGACCCCTAAATGATCTCAGGCCGGTAGCCCTCACATCCCTTATTGCAAAGTCCTTTGAGAAGCTGTTTAAAGCTGAGCTGCTAGTCGAGGTGGAACCTCTCTTGGATCCTTCTCAGTTTGCCTATATGGCCAAGAGGGGGTTGCAGGATGCTACCATCACTTAATTTTCTCTGTAAGCACCTGGAGAAGAGCGGGAATCATGCTAGATTGCTTTGTTGATTTGTCCTCAGCATTTAATAACCTCCAACCCCACCTGTTAATTGAGAAATTACTGAGCAACTTTAGCCTCGATCCAAGCCTGACTGGTTGGCTACTTGGTTTCCCTATACAAAGAGTTCAGAGCGTGAGGGTAAATAAAGTGCTGTCTAGTGGCCTAGCATTGTCCACCGCCAGCACGACAACAGGCACATTATAAAATTTGCAGATGACCCTGTAATTGTCGGTCTCTAGTAGTTCGACTTGAACACCACTTCTGTGTGCAAGAGAGGGCAAGAAGAAGAAGAAGAAGAAGAAGAAGATATTCCTTTATTAGTCCCACGAGGGGAAATTCAATTTTTTCACTCTGTTGTTAACTTATACACGGTACATGCAGACCTGAACACACACATGCACAAACATGCAACAATGGAGAGATGTCAGAGTGATGGGGCTGCTCCTGACAAGCGCCCCGAGCAGTTGGGGGTTTGGTGCCTTGCTCAGGGGCACCAAACCCCCAAGTGCCCAAGAGGTAAACTGGCACCTCTCCAGCTACCAGTTCACACTCAGTTCTTGGTCCATAGCGGGACTTGAACCGGTGACCCTCCGGTTCCCAAGCCAACTCCCTACAGACTGAGCTACTGCCGCCCCCAAAATGCTACCACCCGAACGGGGACGAACAAAGACTCTCTTCCCTCAGGAAACTTGCTAAGTTTCAGGTGGACAAAACAGTGATGACACTGTTTTATAGAGCTTTTTGTGAGTCTGTCCTGATAGTCTCCATTATCTGCTGGTATGGAAATATCACTATCAGAGACAAAAATGCACTTTCCAAAATCGTGAAAGTGGTCAATAAGATAGTGGGAGTGAAGTTTAATAGTCTCACTGAATAGCATGCGTTCAACAAAGCCATAAATATTTATCAAGACACAAGTCATCCCCTGTATTCAGAATATGTGTTGTTGCCATCTTTTATATCTACCTTATATTTATTGAAATTTTATCCATTTAAATGTTGATTTTGATGTTTAATGACTCCGTTTATAATGCACTGCCAATATTTATTTATCCCAACTGAATTATTATTGTTATGCTTCTTGTGCAGATCTCTATCTGTCTGTATCGTGTTTTGCCCGTTGTTGTGTGGTATGTGTGTGATCCTGTTGCAAATAAATTGTCCATTTGGGACAAAGAATAAACTGAACTGAAATGAACTGATACACAAACAGCAAGTATCAATCTTTTATTATATAAACTGTCAGCCTCCTAACAATCTGTAGGCCCAACTATGGGCCAGTCTTAAAGCTCATAATAAAACTAGAAAACCTGAGGAATCAATTGTTACCAACCATGTCATGTTAGCTTATTGGGAAGAATGCTAGATAATGCTTTAAAGTTAGGCTAAGTTTTGGTGAAAGGGGTCCCCTGACCTCTGACCTCAAGCTATGTGAACAGAGTGAACACTGTTTCTTGTTAGATAAAACAAATGTTGACAAACTGCATAATTTGCAGTTGAAAAAAGGTAACAAATCACAATATATTGCAATATATGACAATACTCAACACATTGCAAAATATTAATGTTATATTCCATCTGTGCCAATAGATTCCCCTAACTGGTCTTTACGTATCATGATAATATCGTATCGTGGGGCCTCTGGTGAGTCCCACCCCTAGGTAAGATGTCATGAATTCCAGACATATCTTGAATACGATATGATGAATTTCAACCCTTAATCCCATTATCAAAAAATGTTAATTAATATTGTATTATGGAATTGGTGCACATTTTTCTATAAATACAAAAATTAAAGCAAGGAAAGGAGTGATAAAGAGAAGTAAACCTTGCAACAAACAGTGCACAAACCTGTGAGATGACATCACTATCTAAGCCCAGTGTGCTGATCTGTAGAGATTGTGATGTGAGACTTTTTACCCGCTTTCTGTGTAGCGCTATCGCTACATTTTAGCACTGCAGGATTTAGATAGCAGTGCTTTTTAGATAAAAAAAAAAACCTTAAGATCTTTGATTCGCTTTCTCTGAACTAGTTAGATAAATCCAGACAGCGATAATGAGAAAGGGAGCCGGGAGGAACAAGAGGCCCAGCTCCCCTCCTCCCTGCTCTGCTGTCAGGCCTGTGTGTGTTGTGGGTGTGTTGGACAGGCGGAATAGCTTGTTTATGGGCAGATTAATTGCTTTTATGGCCTTGTTTCTCCCTGTGAATGGTGCTGGGTGTTTTAATGAACACCCACGCCAACCTGCCGTGCCATTCCTGCTGCTGCTTTTTAGAGCATAGCCAAGCTTTAGCTAGAGCCTAGCGCTCACTGCATGGCCCTGCACAGGTGACTGATTTCATTAGTGTGTGTGTGTGTGTGTGTGTGTGTGTGTGGGCTGTGCACTTAGGCTTCCTAAGGGGCCCAGCGCAGGTGGGTGGTTCCCCTCGAGGCCCACAGGGCCGAGGGCGACCAGCAGTCAACTGGACCATGACTTTAATCATATCCTGTTGAGCTGAGGAGAGGTAAGCCAGGCTTCCACGGTGTTAAGCTATACGGTCATGGACACAGAGATTCTTCAAAAGACTTTCAGAGACGGAGATGGAGTGATAGCTTTAAGAAGAGGTGAGAGGGACCATTTAGTTAAGAGTTTGAAGGAATTAGGACGAGGTAAGCGCTTCTCACATCGTAGCTTTACATGGATCAATTAAAAATCAAGCACAAGCTCCCCCTCTCTGGGTCTCTGCCCTTCTCTTCTTACTTCATCACCTCTAATTATGCATTACTTGTCTCTCTTTCTTTTCCCTATTCTCTCCTTTAATCTTCATCCCTGTTCCTCTCTTCCTCTCTCTGTCTCTCACTCCCATTAATCAGGTCTGCAGGCTTTCTCTTTCTTCTTGCTTTCTACTTCATTAAGCCTGAAACAGCGATGGACCACTGCTAATGGACAATCTCAGCTCTAACCCACAACTCAAGCCTGGCTATAATTGTGTGGGTGTGTGTGTGTGTGTGTGTGTGTGTGTGTGTGTGTGTGTGTGTGTAGGTGTGTGTAGGTGTGTGTGTGTGTGTGTGTGTGTGTGTGTGTGTGTGTGTGACAGGGAGTTTTGTGAGTGCTGTATTTGAACATGTGCACATCTAGTTTTATCACAAACACTGTAAAGAAAACAGGTTTTATGTGTCTGTTTGATTGGTTACGTGTGTGGTTTTAGAGTTGCAGGAAAACAACAAGCATGTGTACAGAAGCAGCCAACAAATCACGCTGATCACACCTTTAAAGGTTCCCGCCACCAATTTTACATGTTAGAAATAGTCAAATCAGATAATTACAAAGGGCACAACGCAGCCTGGGTACTCACATGATCACCAGGGTGTCTCAGCTTAGGCTTGGAGACTACAAACTTTAAACAGAAAGCTTCCGTGAGTCCAGGTTCACATAGGCCTCGAAAGCGCCACGACGTGCTGCCCGCGTCTATTCGGCACCCATATAAATCAACTGAGCCGTTAACACAGCATGCAACATGCCACGGAGCAGTTTTCATCAATAGTTTCCACGTCTGGTCTATTTTCTCTGCATGCCGTGAGCAAATCTGGCAAGAAAACACACTGATAATCTACTCTAATGGATATAAATGATATATTATATGTAATACAAAACAATGTGATTCTGATAGGATGATAAAATCAGCATCCCAAGAACGCCTTTGACTTCCCTCCCCTCTCCCGGTGTTTTGATTCCTCCAATTCCCTCCCAGTCCCTCCCACAATCACATTTCAAAATCCATCCACTATATTTATAAGAAATAGCCTTGTGTCACTGCTGTTTGTGATTGTGGGTTTTAAATTACATAGTTATTCCACATATGTGTCAGTTGTGTCTAAACAGAGAGCGAGATACACACACATACAAGCAGACAGAGAGAGAGAAAACAGCGGAGGAGAGGAACTGCTTGTTAACCGATGTGAAGAAATGCACCTTCAATGTGAACAGCCAAACTTCAGCTCACGTGATGATTAACATAGCGCAGCGCTTCCACTTCTGATGTGAGTCTGATTTTAACATCCCTGGGCTTGTACCTGTCAGGGAGGGTCTAACGAAAGACACAAGCAGGTTGGATTATGGGAAGGATTTTGTGTTTTTTGGAGTTTGACCCATTATATTGACTAAAAGTCCAGACAACTTGGCCTCTGCTGTTTCGATTTGACCTTTTTAAATTTGTCTCTTGCAAGTTTGCTAACTTTACTTTAAGTGCATAATAAATCACTGGAGGACTCTTCTAAGGTCAAATGGCACCTTTAGATTCAATTTAAGTTCTTCTGGGAGGGCCTCAGTCTTTCCACTGAGAGCTTTTAAAGCTTATTTCCAAGGACGGGGGACGGCACAAAGTTGAATACACTTTACATAGGCATTAACACTTTTAAAGTTTGAAATACGATCATATCACTTTAACTAAAAAGCCTCCGGGGAACTCATATTCCTTATTCTGCATCTCTTTTACGACATGTTTTTACTTTTTCCATAACTGCCTTTACAATCTTTTTAAGCAACGATGCCGATCCCTCCATTTGACCATAATGCCCAATAAAAGAGTCTTTATAGTTGCATACATTTACCTTCAGCTCTTTGCATATATTACCCTCCACCCAGCAGCGCCGTTGTTAGTACAGTGGTGTTCTGCTCGGCTGCCGTGGAGGACAGGTAGTATTGAGTGGTGTTGTAAAAGGAGCTGCTTTACTGTGTGTTTGTTCTGGCATGTTAACTGCCGGCTTTACAGCTCTGATTATGGCCCACCAGGGGAGCTGGGAGTGCTAACTACACAGGGAAAATGCTACAGGCAAAAAGGATATATGTACATCACCTCAGGGTGTGCATGCCTTCACAGTGACAACCAAAAAGATCCTCTATAAGAACATTTTTCTCTATTGACCTTTAATATGTGGCGCAAAGAAAAAGATTTATCAACATGTAAGAAGACATAACCTGCATGTTGCATGAATACACAAAATGATTTAATCTTTATATTATTTTAATTTGTTCTGTTGGCAGCACTGCCCTTTTGTACTGAAAGTCCTGCTGTGCTGAGTTGCTTTATGTCTGCCTCTACCACCAACATTAATTCCTGTTGCGTGATTGTAGTTGATTTTTATTCCGGTGCTCCATGTGCCCCACAGTTTATGACTTGAGACTGACAAGCATAAATGACAGACATTTTACTGTCAGATTACTCTGTATTTTATTCACACAGCCAGGAAAAATTATAGAGGTAAACCTGCAGTAGGCAGAATGTTTTTGGCATAATTGGGCAAAAATTCCATTATAATCTTTCAGCTTATTGTAATTTGTGTGTTCTGAGAGAAAACTAGACTTTCTGCACCTCCTCATGACTCTGATTTCAGGCTTTATAAACTCAAACCAGTGAAAGAAGACTTTGGCCAGTCACAGGTCATTTCAGAGAGAGCGAGATAGCTGTCAATCACTTGCAAACTCCGATCAAACAGTCAAACTAGGCAGCGCTGATCAAATATGAATAATATTCTGTTACTGTGATGCCTATTTCTCACCTCTAATGTGTTCAGAAACATCTTGTAGTTACTGTTTAGCTGTAAAATTTGGGCTGGTGGATGGCACTTGGTATTTCCTCAGCTGATCTCAATATGGCTGCCAGGTACCAAACTTTCTCATCTTACAGCTAAACAGTAACTACAAGATGTTTCTGAAAACATTTGAGGCAAGAAATAGTCATTACAGTAGCCGAATATTGATTCATATTTGATCAGCGTTGCCTAGTTTGACTGTTTCATTTCATTGCTCAGAGACGGTAGACTCCAGCTCGTCTCTGATTGGTTGTTGTCCTCCGGTCTGTGAAATCTTGCAGATGCCATTAGGAGTGCTGGAGAACACAGAGGCATATGATTTCTTTCAGATTCACTACTGTCATTTTTTAATGACTTTTTTTTTAATCATATTTGCTCCATTTTACTCACTGCAGCTTTAATAAGAAAAAACAAACACATGCACACACACAATTACTGTGTGCAGACAATGATATTTCTATTATGTATATATATCTCTCTCTCTCTCTCTATATATATATATATATATATATATATATATATATATATATATATATATATATATATATATATATATATATATATATATATATATATATATATATATATATATATATATATATGTCTGTTAACCCTTGGCAACTCCTCTGGCCTCCACAGCTGGCATTGCCCACAGACTGGCCCGTCTCCACTAAGCTTACCCCTCTGAATATTTTCAGCTCTAATGTTTTTGTTAAGCATAGGAAACTCACAGAACCTCATATTTTGTTGTCATTTATTCATGTTTGTATTATATAGCAGTGTAGTTGTGCCTTTCCTCAATGACTCTGTATTAGCTTATGTGCTTGTCTTTAGGTTTTGTCCCGCTACATTTCTTCTTTCTCTGTATGCAGCTCAGCTCCTCTCTGTCTCTGACACCGTCAGTCATTAACCTAACTCCCAGAGCAGAAAGAGGGACACACTCTGTCTTTCTGTGTGTGTGTATGAGGAAGTGCAACAGAAAGAGAGACTGGCAGCCAGCTTTGATTGCAGGGTCACTCAGGGACGACATTGCCAGTGTCTGGACACTGAATCCCAATGGACACTGGCAAATCTACACACACCCCAGATGACACAGTGTCTGGCCAGAAATGGCTACAGATAACAGCACCTGTCCTCGGTTTTCACTATCACTCCCATGCACACACACACCACACACACACACACACACACACACACACACACCACAGTGTACTGACAGGTTCTGTGTCCCCGTGGCAGAAGAGAGCGATGAGGATGTGAGTGTGATGGTAGAGATGGCGCCGGCTGGCTGGCTGGGCCAAAGGACCCCAGGGAGGCTTGACTGATAGAGGCTGCCTCCGAGCCCTCTGCATACCTCATGTATGTGCATGTGAGAGGCGGGGGGGGGGGGGGGGTCTCCATGTAGTATGGCAGATGGTATGATGGTGTTTAAACCAGTTAGGTTACCATCCGCAAAGGACCGGGTCATGACAGCTTACTGGCTGAAAGGTGACTGGAATAACTCATAGCCTCAAGGTTAGACCATTATTAGGTTAGGAGTTCCTGGTTGGTGTCCAAATGGAGCTTGCAGGACATAATTCATGCATATAGGGAGCCAGCGTTAATGTTTATTTGGCTGACTGTCTTTGTGTATCTTAGTGATGGCTGATATACTGTATTGTTGTTAATTCCAGAACAAAGAGTACTGAAATGTTACTCAAACACTGTACTCGAGTACAAATGTGAGCCACTTTATTTATTTTCCATTTAGTTGTTTATTATTTGCAATCCGTTCTATAAACTTCTACTTAACAGTAATTCAGAGGGACATATTGTACATTTTTTTTTTTTTTTTTTTCTGTTATTTTTTTTTCTTTTTTTTATAAAAAAAAGAAATATTCTCTATTTCCTCCCTCTCTTTTTTATATACCTTTTTTTTTACGGCTTTTTTTTTTTTATAAAAATATTTTTTTTTTAAAAAATTTTCTACTAAACTTTATTTTTATTTTATTTTTATTTTTATAAACCCTTTTTTTTTTTTATTTTTTTATGTTAAAAGTTAAAGACCCCTTTTAAAATTGCCCTTCCATTTTTTTTTCCCCAAAATTTATCTTAAGTTTAAGTTATTTAGCCTTCTATAATGACATGGTTGGTATATTAAACAATTTAAAACAAAAATCCAAGTTCGTTCTGCGAAAAAATTAGGGCATTGAAACAAATTTCATTAACACTAGGGGTGGGACGGTCCATAACATTCACAGTTTGTTTGTCATGGTTTGGGATCACGGTTTTCAATTTCAGTCTTAACAGCTTTTCATTTATTTCCAAAATAAGCAACTGTTTCCTGAACAACAGTAGACCAGGCTAACATGAGGAACAAGTGCCACTGTGTGATTTAAAAATAAGTAATACATGAAAAACAAATTATAGGTTCAGATCATCAACAAAAAGTGTATCAGGGCAGCCAGCACTATAGACCTTTTAAACAACAGTAACATATGTCTCTCTATTCTCTGATATTTAAAAAATGATAATAAAAAACACACAGAGGCTAAGGCCATCAACATAAAGTGCAGCATAAACCAAACACACTCTGTTTCAAAACAACTCTGCTCATTTTTAAGATGCGTTTGTCCACCTTCTCAGCAGCCCCGGACATCCATCCATCTGTAGTCAGAGCTACATGATCTGTGTTGGACACTTCTTTCACAATTCATCGTCGTGTCTGTTCATACAGTTCAGGAATTACTGTGTAGCTTATGTGTGTGCGGGACGGCATATTATTGCACCTCACTGACTCGCTCCTCCATGAATCATTGGAAGATTTGCCTCTAGCAAAAGTCACACATGTTGCACAGTGCTTACACATGGTTGATGTTTTACCACCACTTTTTTCCTGTCACTGTATACGTAACGCCAAATCTGAAATGCAGCACTCAGCAGAGCTAAACGACACTGGTGGATCCTCTACCTGTCGCCACTCGCCATTTCCTTAACGGAATGACAGCCGTACTCTGTACTTCACCAATGTCTCTCCAACTGAGAAGTTTGAGAAGGAAGGAGGCTGGGTCACGTGTCATCATAGTGTCGTATCTTTGGCGGTACAACACATCCACAGTAAAATCTGGTCCACCCTCGCCGAAAATAGCCAATCAGAACGCACGACCGCAGCTTCAGTTTCAAACCCCCTACCCCTGTCTGCCCGAGTCCCAGCCTCTTTCCATAGGCCTTGATTTCTAGAGTGACAAAAAATGGGATGAAAAAAATTGGCCTCATAACCTATTTCAAATGAACCGAATGATACATACACGATCTGAACCGTGACTAGCAAATCAAACGGTTTGGTTTTTTACCCGAACCGTGCCCACCCCTAGTTAACGCATTATTACCATGTTAACTTTGACAGCCCTAATTAATAATAAGTGATAAAATGTGTTGAAGTGATGGCATTTTGGCCAGACATGGATATAAACTGCAGCTGGACTGGTTGGCAGAAGCTTACAACCAAAAAGGGGGCTGTAAAGGGGAGACTAGACTTTCACTTTCATTCACACATCTTGAGGTCAAAGGGCACTTTTCAGACTTGGAGGTTGCCACCTGGTTGCTGCAGTAGTTATTTACAGTGACAATTTACATGTATTTTTATAGATAACACTACCCAGCAGTATGTAACATAGGTAGAATTAGCTCCACATTAACCAACAGTAAAATACTACTCACACATGAAGGCATCAACAATAATAACCCAATAATATACTATATAGTTGGGTAAGACTCACTATTTTATTGCAGTACTTTGTGCTGATAATGATTGCATAAAGTTGATCATTGTTCATAGTTGTGTGGGATAAATATGTGATTTGCTTTTATTTTTCAGGAGTAAAAGAGTTTTTAATCCTGTTTGTTCGTCAGCGATTTATCGTATTTCAGACTTAGGTGAATGCATATGTAATTTAAATCATTCTTTTCGATTGTTTTTATTTCACACTAATTTCATCTTCCTTTATCCTTATTTGAATTCGATGTATGACTTTGCACATGGTTGCATGCTGTTTGTCTGCAAACCATCTGTAAATTAACTGGAATTATCTGGTTAATTGCAGGTTAGAAAATGCGTACTATACGTTGCGTGTGCTGTTGTTTTCCATATAAATGCCTATGTGTGTGTGTCAGCTTTCTGGAGATTGTGTACCAGAGTTAATTGAGTTCATGTGGAGAACAAACACAGCTGGCCAACGTTCTGCGGTGCTGGAAGACGATAGAGTGACGACCCAGAATCCGTTGCCAGCACTTCACATCAGGAAGCTCATCAAGTATTGACGAGGAAAACCAACTTAGACTGAGAGACTGTGGAAGGATACAAGACAGACAAGAAGAGATGAGAGTAAAGAAGTAGACACAAAAAAATGAACATGAGAATGTATTATGTTATGTCGTTGGGAGAGAAGGTGAAGATATTGACCTTAGAGAGCAGCAGAGTTGAAAATATAGCGCAGCGATGAGGGAAATAGATGATGACTTTGTGTTTTATAGGCTCTTTAGATGTGTGGATTTGTCTACTCTCTTTGTCTGTCACTCTGTCCCCTGAGCTGAGTTAAGGGGGCATTTAGAGGAGCTGGAGAGCTATTTAAATCATGTGTGTGAGTGTTAGTGTGTGTGTCTAGATCAGTTGGAGGTGCAGGGGACAGATTTACACCCCATGTACAGGAGAGATGAAGGTCATTTCCCAGGCAGGCCGTTTCTCTCTTTGCTGTGTTTCTGTGGCTGGTTGGCGTTGGTCCAGTTTAATCTCTTCTGAGCCCACAGGCTTGTTCCTTTACCTCCGCATCCTTTCTTCTCGCCGCCAACAAAGATCCTACTTTCATATTCTCTTCCTCTTTAACTCCCTCGCCGACTCTGAAGCGATCACTTTCCGTCTCGCTGCAAAGTGCTGTATCTTTATCTTTCCCCTGCCCTTTGTCCACGGCAGCGGAGGCATCTAACCTCTCAGAGCGTCTTTCGCTCAGCCCCTCCCTACCCTGTCTCCCGTGTTGTCTCTCCCTCATACTGTAGCTTTTTCTTGTTGTTTAAAGCCTCCCTCCAGTGTATTTTGGCATTTCTATGATATTGCATATTTAGTTGAGTCATGTCCTGTCTAAGCTGATTAGCCACAGCTTTTGCCAAGTGTTTTTTGACAAATAACTTAATTTTGTGTTCAAAGTTTAAATAAAGAAGGTAGTTGTCGCTAAAATGGGAATATGACGTGCGACTATACTAGAAGCAGCAGCCAGAGGGTCGGCCGCCTCACCAGGAGGAGCGCTTGTGAGAGTTGGTGTGTTACGCTAATTCTTGTCTAATTTGTGGTCTGATCAACACTAAATTCATCCATACTGGGTTGAAAAACGATTAAATGTGGTTGCCGTGATAAGAATTTATGTCTGACTATATACCACACTACCTTTCTCTGTTTGAGAAAGAACGTTAACTAAAAAAAAGGAAGTGAAACTGGCTGGAGGGGGCTTTAACTTCCTCCATGCACTAGATGCTGCCACCTTGCAGGACTAAAATACTCAAAATGAGTTACATCACATCAGCTGCGACCATTTTTAAGGTATCTGAGATGAACATCCTCTTCAGCGATCCTGATCCAGATATGTTTTTCTTTTCTTTTTTTGTTTTATACAGTGTAAATCTATGAATCGGCACCCCAAATTTTATAACACAAAAAAAGTTTCTCCTGTGTCTCTTAAACAGTAGGAGTGCCGATGATGAATCAAACTGCTCATTTCAGCAGGAAAACCATCGCAGACCTGTTTAAAAAAAAACACTTAGTGAAGTCTATGAAGTCATTCTTTATAGTCCTATTATAGAAAATGTGATGGGCCCAGTTTTAAAGCATTATTTTAACAAGGCAATAAGACAGCAGCGATACCACACACAACTGTAAGACAATAAAAATGATAAAACAACTATGAGGCAGTAAAACCAAAAACACTGTAAAAACAATAAGCAGTATAAAAACCCTGAGATCATATCAGAGGTGAGGGAGCGTAAAGTGCAAATAAAAGGCAGAGAGGTTAGCTGTTAATGTGCATGAGCTATTCCATGTTCGGCATATCAAATACTGAGGCAACCTTTGAGCGGTTTAGTCCTCATAGCAGTCCATCTATAGCTGCTGCCTGAAGACAAGAGCTCACATTCTTTGTTCAGAGATTGGTCAGGACAGTCTGAGATGGTTTTGGCCTTCATGAAGAACTGCCTGTTGTAAATATCCCTTAACTGAGCTTGACTCAACCCACCTGTCCTGCTTGGCACATCAACAAGCCTGTCAAGCCTTTTATTAACGGCCATGTGTATGGCCATCAGTGCAAAGGAATAAATCTATTTCTACTGAATGTGTAAGAGTCATCTGAGCAGGATGGATATTAGATCGACTGGTAGATAAAAGATATTTTATTTAGGTGTCCAGTAGCTCACACAATCTGTATAGAGTGATCCAGCAATTATGTTTTTTAGTAGACCAACCAGAAAGTTAGCATCGCCCTGGATCCCTTGACAAGAAGCCAGTGGGTTTTTCCATTAGGTTTTAGATTACTGCAGAAAATAAGCTCTGTCTCTGTCTCTCCACACTGGCCTGGGAACGCCTCGGGATCCCCCAGTCAGACTAGGTTAATATGGCTTGGGAAAGGGAGGTTTGGGGTCTCCTGCTGGAGCTGTTGCCCTGTGACCTGACCCCAGATAAGTGGTTGAAGACGAGTGAGAGTGAATGACATAACATTTGATGCATTGTTGATCTTGGGTGAAAGTCCTGCAGAAGTTTGATCCCCGTCCGTCCTGACCTCCGCCGCAAACTTTGACTTAGTAACATATTTGTGATACATTGAAAACAAATTTGGGAATCCCTCGAAACGTAATTGACAGTGCAGCTGTCTGGGAATGTAATTTTTTTAGTTGACCAGGCTGCCTTATTGGTACATCATGCAGCTGGGTGGAACGGTGTAAATGCACATACATTCTTGAAATCTAAAATGACAGAGGTTATACCGAGAAATTCATTCTGTTTGTTGTAATTAGTTAAGCCTGTGTAAACATTTGTTTACATTTGGACTAATTTTAGGCTAATTTTGGACCAAAGCAGACAACGCAATATGTGTTCAGCATGTCTCTTATCCCTGTCCCGTTTGCTCTAGCATGATAGACATGATATATATGGATTTAATCCAGAGATGCCTCCCCTGCCTGGCTGCAGATCCAGCAGCAAGCCCGGCTGTTGGGTTTTTACACTGTAAATAGTGGAAGTCCTGCTATATGGAGCTGTGAAAGAGGGAAGGCAGCAGCCAGAAGTCTGCTGGTATCTCTCCCAAACCATGTAGTCCCTCTGACCTCTAAGACCTCCCAAACAACTTGCGGTCCACTGTGCTCTGTTATGTCTGTCCTGTCCTCCTCTCTAAGAAGGAGGCCAGTACATTTGTCACAGTGGGATCATTTTTCCCCTTTTCCAACCCTCTTAATTCTGTGCTTTCTCATTGCGTCCAAACACCTGTCTTTTTTATTTTCATATTAGTTTTGGAAAATGCAGTGAGGGAGAAAAAGATTGGTGAAAGAGGAAATAGGTGGAGATGGGGGGGTGAAGGAGGGATGGATAACACAAGAGGGCTTGTGGTCTGTATTTGGCTGTCAGTAGCTCTATTTCCTCTGCTGTTATGTAGTGTAGTGTGGGTTCAAGGTCTCTTCTCCATCAGCATCTCTCTCTCCTCCTCATCTCCTCTCTCTGCTCTGCCTTACTCTACCATAAATCCACCAACACACATATTTGCACACACACACACACACACACACATATACACACACCAATCAATATAAGCCTGCTTGGCACTGCCAAAGCCCAAAATGACTATAGATTTCCTGTCAACTCTGCCACTGAAATTATGCAAACCTTTGGTTTATGTTCCGGTACTTTTTTTTTTGGCATTCCTCCTCCAGATAGGAGATGGGGTTTTCCACTGAGGCAGGAGGTGTGAATAGCAGAAGAAAAGGATTTTAGACAACACGTAACGACCTTTGGTTTGGTTCACAATAATTGCAAAATGTATACCTCCATAGATTTTTGAAATCAATACTGAGTATTAAGATTGTTGTAAATGTCCTGCTGAAGTCAGGGTTTTATTTAAGAGGTGAATAATGCGATCCGGATATCAGTGCTGGGATTTTTGTTTTGCCAGCACACACTTCACACACATACACACACAAAATCAATGATAAAAACAGTGATGCAAAAGTAAAAATAGGAAAAATAGATACAGTGAACCTCATTTAAAGTGCCATTCACAAAGTTCTGTAATGTCTTCCTGCACTCACAAAAGTGTTTAATGAGATATTTTGTAAGACGCATGAGATGAAGGGAAAAATGGCACATTTATTGAGGTTTGACAAACTCTCCATACTCAAAATCTGCTCCAAATCTCACCCAAACCAAAATTATTTGACATTTCAGTTGAAACATTTCACCTTTTGTGGTTGCAAACAAAATGTCATCAAGTGAATCCTAGTTTTTTACCTAAAAAGATGCAGAATTTCAGCACATATGAAAGCATGTGAAGCTGTAATATTATAATAAGGTAATGTAATATTATATGCAGCATTAAAGGCCTTTACACACCGGCGTCGTGATGAATAAATGACATGAAAATGCAAAGCACTCGCAAATATTATATGTCTTTATTCTGAAAGGATCTGTCCTGTCAGAATAAAGACACAGAAGGAATGGATCTGGTCCGCGCTGCCTGAAAGGAGAAATAAAGTTTTCCGTCTTGGTTTGGACTTCGGAGCCTCTGTGTTGTTGTTTCATAAATATAGGCGGAGCTCAACCTTTTCTGCAACATCATGATTGGTTGATGCATTCAAAGCTCATAAAGTCGACCACCTTCCCTAAAAAATGACGCTTCTTGTTGTGGCATAATATCTGCGTTCTGTGTGAAAGTATTCATGACAAAACCAGCTGTTTGAGTTTGAAAAGATGTACTGACATGCAAAGGCAACATGCTGTTTACTGTATTTATATCTTTGCTATTTGCTTTTTGTATGCAGTCACCAAAACATTTGAAGCAGATTTCACATAATCTCTGTAATTTACCAGTTAACACCACTGATAACTTTTATAAATTACTTGTTTTTAGGGAACACAAAATAAGGAGCTAAGTAGGGAGAGGATGATACAGTATTAAGTTGAGTCGCTGATAGAGAGGCCAGTATATAAATCTAGATAATTCTGTGTATCTGTATATGTGTGTGTGTGTGTGTGTGTGTGTGTGTGTGTGTGTGTGTGTGTGTGTGTGTGTGTGTGTGTGTGCGTGCGGGCGTGTGTATGTGTGTGTGTATGTGTGTGTGTGTGTGTGTGTGTGTGTGTGTGTGTGTGTGTGTGTGTGTGTGTGTGTGTGTGTGTGTGTGTGTGTGTGTGTGTGTGTGTGTGTGTGTGTGTGTGTGTGTGTGTGTGTGTGTGTGTGTGTGTGTGTGTGTGTGTGTGTGTGTGTGTGTGTGCTTATTTCTGAGGTGGACTAATAGTTTGCCTGGCCAGGTCCGTGGCCGAGCCTTCAGTAACTCTAAGGGGAAACTGAAATCATTGGCTCATTCCTTCTATCAGCAACTCCATTACCTAAAACCTAACAATCTCACACACACACACACACAATCATCCCTCTTCCTTCATACTTGGCTCATCTCTCCATCATTACCACTTGCTCATTTCTGTGTCTCTTTCACTATCCAAGTCTTTAATCGGCGTCTCACTGACTTCAAGTTATTTTAGTGTCTTTTAAGTTCTTTCTTCTGTCTTTTTTTTGTTTCTTACTGTTCATCCTCTCTGCCTTGCCTGTACCACAATCCCCAAATGACACTTTTTACAGTCTGTCTAAACTGTTCTGACAGGATGTGTATGTGTGAGAGTGACGGATTGTATTAGAAAGTGACAGTTTTCAGTCCAGGATAGCATTAGGATGGATTTGGAAAGGCTGAAGTGACATTGACTCTCAAAGCAGCAGAAAGTTCATGGGATGGGGAGGTAGGGTTTGTACAGAATCCACATCCAAGCCACACTTAACGCTTTTCAGAGATCCTCTTTTCATCAGAGAGAAATCGAGAGGGAAAGACAAACAGAAAGAGATGGAAAACAACTCCTTGATGCCATCATTGATCACTAGTCAAAGTCCTTGATTCTGTCTAATGAGCTGCTTGTTCCTTCTGGGAGGGAGAGTAATGAGAAAAACAACACTGCCTGCCACAGTGAAATCAGGCAAACAGCCCAACAAGACAGACCATTTTATTAAAAAAAAAAAAAAAACATATGCCGACGTGTTTCAACTGAGACTGGATTCCAGTAAGACGGTGATTCAATTAGACACACATGTGCTCATTTACACTTCAAAAAGGCTACTTTTTCTGCGACCCTTTCATAGCTATTAAGGGGGAGCGTAAATATGCTATATAATGAATATTAAACACCTAAGATTGAAACGCCAACCAACCACTGCAGTATAGCCTTTTTTCTTAGTGTGGCAGTGCTTCTAATAGACGTAATATATTTTTTAGTGTGAGTCTTTTTATAGGCCTCTAATATATGCAATATATTATTCCATGCACACTTCATTATGTAGTGATGGTGCAGTCCAACAAAAAAAAAAAAAATCAAATAAAAGTGGGGAATTCGGCAGGTTTCACTGTAAACACACACACAAACGCACCATGATGTAGCTGCCGGTAGCTGCTCAGTAGCCTGATGTGACCCTCTTGGCTCATCAGGAAGAACTGCTCCACTTAAACTTTGTTGCTCCCTTGTAATTGAATTAGTCTGCTCAATTATGTAGAGGCAGGCCTGTCCTCATTACGCAGCACTATTAAAGCTGGAGGATGGAGCCGAGGGGAGGAGAGCAGCAGGCGAGGAGCGGCGAACGGAGCTGGAAGTCGTTTAAGTGAAAGCGTAAAGTTTGATCGCTCTAATCTCCAATGCATCTGCCACATCTGTGCAACAACTGTGCCGTACACTAGTTCATGAATTATGTCCTGCTGTATCTTCTCTCTTCCTCGCCCGTGCCTCTGTGTTTGACTTCCCTCTTTGTGCTTCTGGGCCAAATGCTTTGAAAGATGCTGATCCAGCAGTTTGGCCAAGTTTTTCCTTCACAAACTTCCCAAGAAAACATCTAACTGAGCCAAAATGCTGCCGAACCACTTGCTGCAGGGGTCCCTGAGCTCAGCACAATGATCACACATCTGCCAAACATTTAATCATATTGGCACACACACACACGCACACACACACACACACACACACACACACACACACACACACACACACACACACACACACACACACACACACACACACACACACACACACACTGCAGGGGTCTCCTCTTATTGCAGAAGCATCTCCCTGTTTCTGCATTAAAACTTCATATCTGAGATGCCAACAGTTTTCTTATTTCTGTCTCTTTGTCTCTGTTTTTGTCCCTCTTCCTGTCTCACACAGGAGCAGCTGAAGAGCCTCCAGAGTGGCTTCAAGCATGTTAATGATGGGGGTTTCCAGCTGCAGAGGTGGGTTTACACACACACTCACACACACAATAAGCACAACACAGAGCTAGAATGAGCAGCCTGCTCTTGTGCTGCTGTAAAAGCCCATCTCCCTGCAGATGGGACCAAGCCATCACTGTTTAATTACTCATAACCCCGACTGAGATTGGACTTGTGTGTCCTCTGAATGTCCCCTACTCCCCTTCCCTCTACTCAGTAGCCACCTGACCACGGACCTAGACAACAACATCAATATGAACATGCCGCCCATTGAGACCAAGGTGTTGATGTGAGTACATCTTTTATCTGCCGCTAAGAAGCAATAGTGGACTTTTAACTTTATTCCATACAGTTATAATAAAATAGAAAACTACCTTTCCTCTAAGTCAGTCACTCCCAAGCTGAGATAGCAAGATCATTCTGATTGGTCCATGATTAAAGGAATAATGTGTAACATTTCAGGGACTCTATTAGCAGAAATAGGGATGCACCGATATCGATACCGATTTGGATATCAGGCCAATACTGACCCAAATAGATGGATCGGGTATCTGTAATAATGGGGCCAATCTCTATGTTTATATACTATATACATTATATATTGATATTTTAATTCCTGTTTCATTCCTGTTTTGATCAGTGTGTTGTTGAATTTAAAAAGTTTACACTTGAATTATAATTCAATTTAATTAATTTTTTGCCAATTAATTGTTGGTGTATGATTTATAAATGATAAATAATTAAATAAATAGATGTATTTATTTGATACATTTTGTTTTACAAAGTTAAGAGTTTAATTCAAGCCTGGTGTTGCCTTACATGTAAAGAATGATCCCAGCATACACCTTATTGATTGAAGACTTTAATTGGATCAATACTCGGTATAGGCTGATACCCAAAGCTCAGGTATTGCTATCGGTATCAGGACTGAAAAAGTCGGATTGGTGCATCCCTATGCAGAATTGGAATATAAAATTCATAACTGTGTTTTCATTAGTGTATACCCACCTGAAACTAAGAATTATTGTGTTTTTGTTAGCTTAGAACGAGCCCTTCATATCTACATAAGGAGCGAGTCCTCTTCATAGAGTCCTCCATGTTGCACCGCCATGTTTCTAGAGTAGCCCAGAACAGACAAACCAAACACTGGCTCTAGAGAGAGCCTTTCACGTTTTTATGTTTTTAGGAATAAAGAAAAAAAACTGCCTCTCATTTTTGGGTGACTTTTCTCCAGTCTTCACATTTCTTTATGAAATGCTGCACACTTTTACCTTGTTGAAAAGAGACTCAAATGAAGCATTATAAAGTTATGTAGATGTTCACAATCTTATAACAGCTCACAAATCGGCATTACTTCAATTTCAGGGGTCACAAGCCAAAGAGGTTGCAAAGTGTAGGTCCAGGTGGTAATACATTAGGATAGCATAATGCTTGAACTTCAAGACTGATTCTGTGAATGCTCTGAATTTTAAAGAAAATCCACCTTATGAATTAACTGAACTGACCTATTCAGAGATGCTTTGTATCTAAAAGCTCAGCCTGTGTCTCCGTATTGTCTCCTCATCACTTGGTGTAGTATCCAGCGGGCCTGGCGTGACTTCCTCCAGAGACAGGAAGCAGAGAAGAGGAGCCCCTCCCCTCCATCTCTCTCCTCCTCTGACAAGATGAGCATGTCAATCAGCATGACGACCCTGTCAGACGGGAGCACCCCGGTAAGTCACGCCCATGTAATACATATTCTGCCTTACGCATCCAAGGCATTTAGATAACGCTGTACCTGAGGGTGTTTCCGTGGGCAGTGTGTGTGTGAGGACATGCATCTTTGCGCGGATAGCTGAATAGAAATGATCTCTAATTTCACCCCCGCTACAACGTAGTCTGAGGTATATTGCACTCCACATGTCCATCCTTCCGTCTGTTTGGGTGTCACACTTGTTTCCGGACTAGAAGTTGGAAACGACTTGACTTAGGACCTTCAGATTTGGTGTGATGGTTGACAGTTTGGTGTAGTTGTGTCTTTTAGGGATTAGAAGTCCAAGGTTCCCAAAAGTTTTGAAATTTTGGCCAATAACTGGGATTTATGTTTTTTACTTCAATTTTGTTTCCGGAGCAGATCTCAAAAACTATTTAACTTAAGAACTTCAAATGCGGTATGATAGTTGACAGTGTGGTCTAGTTGTGCCTTTTGGAGGCTAGAAGTTCAGGGTGCCCAAATTTTTAGAAATTTTCGCCAAAAACTGCGACTTCTTTGACTTCAATTTGTTTCTGGAGCAAAATATTGCAGCTTTGCAATGTGGTCTTAATTTTCTCTCAAAAAACTGCTTATTCTCAACTTCTTATTCAATTTGTGGAGCAGAACATGGAAACTATTTGACTTAAGTCCTTCAAAGTTGGTGTGATGGTTGAAAGTGTGATGTAGTTATGCCTTTTGATGTCAAAAATGCTTGAAATTTTAGCAAAAATCAAGATGAATTTTCCATTTTTTATGTTGCATCCATTGCTGAACTTATTATATAATTCTTGTACCCCCGCTACAACAAAGTTGGGGTTATGTATAAAGCACTTGTACCTATTTCTCTGTGAGTCTGTTTGCATGCAAAACCTTTGGCCTTATTTTAGTAGCAGTTAAACAGTGAGCGGGGCTATGTGACCATGCTCACTTCTGCTTTGTATGCACAGACTTGTGCTTTAAGTATGTGACATATATAAGATGTTACACGTGGGCTGTTGTTCTGTCTTCTGTGGAGAATATGGGACAGTGCATATAGTTTCTTTTCCCGTCCAGAAGGGGGCAATATCTCTCAGCTAATTTCGTCAGTATTCATACTCACAACCAGCCTCTTCTGTGGGTGCAGAGAGTAAATATACATGGATTTGGTTTGACATACACACAGTTTCTCTGACAGCAACAACACACTGAGAACTGAAATCAGTGGAACAGCCATTCTCATTCTGCACATCCTCCCTCCATTTAACCAGCCTACAATAAATCCCCAGGATTTTCTCCACTGCGTCTGTTCCAGTCATTATAATTCTATACCGACGTCCTCTGCCGCCTTCTGGCTGAATAGCAAGTGCGTGTACAATTTCCCACTAATCTCTGAGCCCGAAGTCAACAGGCAGGGTCAAATCTCAGAGACAGCTGGGGAAAGTTGTTGGGAATGAACGCATTGAGGTGGTACTTGTCCACACAATCGCTATGCTTTTGCACTGAAGAAGACTGTTTAATTTGGATTCTTGTGGATGAAAAGAGGTCAGATGGTCTTACGAGTGAAGAGAATTCAGAGTAGTGGTGAGCAACTGCAATAAATGTGTAGTAGCTTTTAGGGCTGGGACGATACCATGTCCCCCAGTATTGCAATTCTACAAGTATTTTGATTCGATATTATGATTTGTTACAATTTTTGTCAACTTTTTTTCAACACTGGACCAGGGGAAAAAGTTGAATCATACACTTTCTAGACACTTTTGATTTGAAAAAAAATCAAAATTAATACTGTAAAATGTTTAATTTTCAAAATATATGTAGTCAGAGATGTCCTGAAGTCAAATATATCAGTCATTGTCAGGCATTATTTTTTTTTTTTCAGCAATCTAAAAATCAAAGAATCAAGACATTTCCCACACATATTAGTTAGTTTCTTTTGATTTATAATTGGTGCAATGTTTTATACCTCTGGTTATTATACTCCAATTAATCTTATTTCTGTATGTTTTTTATATACTGTATACAGTTCCCTTTGTTAACACCTTATTTTGAAATCCAGACGTTGACACGTGTGTATGCTTCTGATAGCTTTCCCATCAGCTTTATTCACTTTAAACATCCATGGTCAGCTCTGCATTTAACATAAATGTCAGTATATGGGTGCGCTACATTCGATGAGATGTGAGTTGATGGCTGGCTTGACAGCACGTTACTGCAATATGATAATGCTTCCTGTCTATGACAGAGTCAGCATGCAGCTTTAGCCACCATGTCTAGCTCTGCTTTTCCTGGCAATGTGTGAAACCCAAAGTGTTTCTATACTTTACTGCATGTGCAGTGTTTACCACATTGGATTTAATATGTACAGTAAGGGTTCAAGTCGTAGTTTTGTACTTCCTTGCTGTGGCCGACTGCAGTTTGTTTTGGTCGAAGGATACGGAACGGATATGACGTCATGTTACTCAGACAACAACAAATAAATGTGGTAACTTCCTTTTACCGCCACATAGAAAATACATTGATTCTGGCATTAAAGAATCGATTTCAAAATCTTATAAAAGAAAAAAAAATCATGATCCATAGGTGAATTGACATTCCCACCCCTAGTAGCTTTGCAATAACATGATGTGAGCAGCCGACTGGTCAGTATTGTGTTGTACTGAGGTTATGGATAAAATCAGGAGGCAGTTTACTGTATATCCTTTACAACACATAGTAAACTGTGGTTGTGTTTAAGATCCTTAGGGAATGCCAGGAAACGCTTAGACCTCCTGACAAAGGCTGATGATCATCACTGAGGGAAATAGAGAGTGTGTGGGCCTAAGGTCAAGGGAGACAGAGGAGAAAGGAAAATGAAAAACAGATGTTGGTTCACCGGTTGAATGTGCTGACACTGTAGATCTGCTGCTCTGCTCTGTAGGAAACGGAGGCTCAGCTTCTCCTTTCATACGGGTTTATTTATTTATTTATTTTTTAGCTGATTGATGGCAACAGTCCACGCAATATCTGCTGTATTATCTTAACTCTGTCTTGCTTCATACACTTTCTCTCTCTGTCCATTTTTCTCTCTTTATGTGATCGTGCTTTCTGTACTGTGATGCATTGGGTGGATGTGACAGCTCCACCCTGTTTGAATTTCTAACCGTTACGTTTCTGTCGACCCAGCGATACATGCTCAGTCCACGCCAGGCAGGGTGTATACATTCATGGGTGTGCACACACAAGAACACACAAGAAAGGAGACACGGCGATGTGGCAGCCATCTCTAAAGTGATTGAATTTGTAACCTTTGCGCCTATAACATCAGTCTTTGACAAAACTGTGCTGCATGACACTGCAGCACATGTGTGAGTACATGTGTGTGTACATCAGTGTGCGTAACCATGTGCATTTCTATAAGCGAGTTATTTTTTTTATCCATTCAAGAGGGATGACTGTAATGTTCCCAGCAGTGTGTGACTGAAATATAGTTGACGTGCGACTCGTTACCGTGTAAATGATCTTTCACGTTGTAACTCAGCTCACTCATCGCCATGGCAATCCCGCAAAATAGAGCAGCTCTGGATATCTCTCTTTATGATCGATCCCTCCGCTCCATAGCAACACCACAGAGGGAGGCAGAAATTATTGGTTTCATTAAAGAGGAACCTAACAAAACTCTGGCTTTTATGCCCAGATATGAATCAGCTGTCTGAATTTTATTGTTTCATAATACTGCGTCACATCAACACACAGCCCCCCCCAACCACCTACAAGTGTACACACGTGCACACACACAAGGGAATGAGCACACACAAACACACAGAGAGACACAGGCGCACGGACACACAGACCACTACAGCTTTAATTTCAGACTGTCTAGATGATCGATGTCTTTTTATAACCAGACATCAATCAATAGTGTTTGGGGACTGGCCGAATGTTTTTCTAGCAGGATTGGCACTAAATTACTTGAGAAATGAGAATGAAAACAAACACCCAGCAAAGACCTAAACCTATACAAGGTGTTTGAGCTTTTAATTGTTAAAACTTGAGGTGTTTTAGTCCTGAATTTCAGAACAAAGTCCAGTTTCCTGCGTCTGAGCTTCGTTATGAGTGGCCTTTATGTTTGTTATGTTTGTGTGAGAGCTGTCCATAGCCTTAGTGCTGAACTGTGATCTATGATGTAGTAGCCAAGTTTTGACACTAGAGGGAGGTCCTGTATCACTTTTTTTTTTTTTTTTTTTTTTTTTTTTTGCTATTGCTGGGGATTGATTGAACCAACTGTAGCAGGCATTTTTGGGGAAGAAACAACCTCAGGATTGCAAAAGTAATATAACTTTCATCGTGTGATGCCTGTTGTGTGTATTCTCCAGGCATTTACTTCCCTTTAAAGTATATCTGGGCTTCATAATTTTACAAATATCCAACCTTAGTGCATAAAACTAGGTTAAAACATGGTAAACCAAATGAAATCATAAGAAATCAAAATTCCTGTGCACACCAGGATACTGGCATCGACACAAATTACTGTACATTAAAAAACAAGAAAGAGCAAGCAGGCACAGACATTCTTGGGAGAGCAGCAACCTCTAGATGGATGAATATAATATACCTCTAACCATGTGATGCCTGCTGTGTGTATCTGAATAAGTTAAAAAAAAAAAAAGGTACAGGACAACAAAATGTTGTTTTTGTTTGTTTTTTAGTTTTCTTCAGGCATTTACTTTCCTTCAAAGTAAATCTGGGCTTCATAATTTTACACATATCCAACCTTAGTGCATAAAAATGGGTTAAAACATTGTAAACCAAAAGAAAATACAAGAAAAACAAATAAGAAAGCTACGTGTTTCACATGTGGCTTCAACAGATTTGCTTCTCCCTGTTTGAGAGAACAGAAGCACCGCAGTGAATGGGATATCTTTAGTTTTTGGGCTTAAAACCTATTTTGGTCAGTTTAACAAGGGTATGATGAAGGTACAGACTATGTATGTATGTTGTGACTTGTGCAAAACACGTTTCCTGCAAATAAATATAAATGTGTATGTGTGTTGGCTAGTGGAGGACACACAGGGGCAGGTTAGTCCATCTGGCCTGCTAAGGTGCAGTGAGACCGGGCCGAGCGGAGCAGCACCGCCTTCCCCGTCTGCCAGCTGTCATGTTTCTCCTTCCCTGCCCTCTCCATCAGCACTCTGTTAATGTTCCCCTCCTCCTCCTTCTCTTTTCTGTCATGTCGTAGTTTATTTTTGCCTCTGCTTTTCATATTTAATGTCTTTTTCTCATCCCTTTCTTTATGCTTGCATCTTCTTCGTTCTGGCTCTCACTCTCTGTCTCTCATTCACTTGCAAACCCAAACGGTTTTCTTGACTTTATCCGGACACGCAGCTGTAGCAGCAGCTGCAGAAGCCGGGAAGGAGAGATAAAGGAGGTTAGGCAAAGTTTGGGGAATTTCCGTGGATGTTACTGTATGTCCACTCTTTGTGTGCAGTTCCGGTACATGAAGCAGGAGATAAGAGACATTCAACAATGTTTCACTCTCTGGGTTAACTTCTAGGTCTGGTTGTCCTGAAATAACCCACTGACTTTTATGTAGCTGACTCAAATTCATCATCACACAAAGCATTCAGCAGATTACTGAACTAGCAGATTGTGCAGACTGCACCCTGCATGAAAGCATTTAACCCCTCACATTCATTTCCACCCATCTAATCCAACAGGGTCCAAATTGTTGCCCTGTCACTAAGCCAACAGTCCTCACAGTCCCTTTCTATTCACTGTACAAGCCAACCTTTCATTACTACAGATGGAAGAAAGCAGGAAAGGTCACATATTGTATCACCCCAGTGGAATGGTTATTACACTAAGGCCTCAACATTGTTATTGTATGAATGGCTCGCCCTTAGGCTCACGGTGCCCCCATGCTGTTGTATTTACTGCACATTAACCTCATAGAAAGAAAGAAAGAGAAAGATATTCCTTTCCTTTCCTTTGTGTGGTCCCACAGTGGGGAAATTCAGTTTTTACACTCTGTTGTTCACACAGTACATATACATGTCAATGGAGAGATGTCAGAGTGAGGGGGCTGCTCCTGACAAGCGCCCAGAGCAGTTGGGGGTTTGGTGCCTTGCTCAGGGGCACCTCGGCAGTGCCCAAGAGGTAAACTGGCACCTCTCCAGCAACCAGTTGGTCTTGGTCCATGGGGGACTTGAACCGGTGACCTCCGCGTCCTAACCCAAGGCCTTACGGACTGAGTTACTGCCGCCCATGATGTACCATTTACTGATATGTACACAAAGAGTGCTCAATTAGTCAACCATTGGAGAGGAAAGTAATTAAATGACACTTCTTATTTGTTTATAGTCTTTGTTCAATATTGTTGAGCTTATTTCAAGGTAAAATCATAATGTATATAAAACAAAGTAGGGCCATTAAAGTTAACGTGATAATAACACATTTAGCACAATATACAAAATTACAAATTTGTAATGCAGCTTGTGATTTTTAGGATGTTGCAGGCTCAGTTTTAAAGCTAGAGTGAAGATATCATGTGAACTAGATGTAACTAATCCATCGGTACCAACTCTGTCATACTAGCTTGTTGCGAAGGAGGTTAAATAACACTCCAAACTTAAGGGAAATTTTTGGCAAGGAAAAACCAGCATGGACATTTTCAAAGGGGTCCCTTGACCTCTGACCACAAGATATGTAAATAAAAATGGGTTCTCTGTGTACCCACGAGTCTCCTCTTTACAGACACGCCCACTTTATGATAATCACATGCAGTTTGGGGCAAGTCATAGTCAAGTCAGCACACTGACAGTTGTTGTTGCCTGTTGGGCTGCAGTTTGTTATGATTTTAGCATATGTTTTTTAAGCTAAATGCAGTACCTGTGATGGGTTTCTGGACAATATTTATCATTGCTTTATATTGTTAACTGATTTCCAATTATAAATATATACATACATTCGCATAGTGCAGTTCATATTTGCCCACTCCCGTGTTGATGAGTATTAAATACTTGACAAATCTCCCTTTAAGGCACTTTTTGAACAGATGAAATATGTGTGATTAATTTGAGATTCAATATTTGAATTGACTGACATCCTTAAAACAAAGTATGTAAAGTATTATCAGTGCTGATAAAAGTCAAGTCAAATCAATCCTGTTGTATTCTGTTCATATAGCCCAAACTCACAAATCTGATCAGGCCCCCCCCCCACCCCCCTTTTTCTTTTTTTTAAAAAAAAAAATGTATTTTTCTTAATTATTTTAAAAATCCAATTAAATAATTCCCAACACCCAAATCTTTTTTTTTTCTTTTTTTTTAAAAATGTATAAAAACTCAAAACCCCCCTTTCAGACATATTAAAGTAAATTTACAACACAGCAAACATGAACTGGTCCTTTGATGCTGCAGATAATGTAGAGCATAAATTCTGTATAAACCTTCAGTTTCCTCAAACACAAGGACATGCTGTACCATGTATTAACACTGTTTCAAGAACCACACCATTATTCTTAATTATTACAATGTCAGCTATCAAGCCAGTGGTCCAGTGCACACTGTCACCCTTCCAAGAAATGCCATTTCCCAATAGCTTTTCCCCACTCCTCTTCCAGAACATCCCTGTGATGATTTATGGTAATTATGCAAATGCAACATAAGGCTTTGGAAATTAATGCTAACCCCCGCCAGTTTTCTTCGTCACTGGAGGACGGGTGTAACTGCAGCCAATGCTTTTACAATCCTGTTACTGTAATACCAGGGACAATGCGAAAAAGCCTAGGTCAGGCGATTAAGGATTCCCTTGAATTGGTTTACTGAAGCCTCACGGAGGCGTGTTTAATCATTTTTCTTCATTCATTAAGTGCAAATTGATTGAAGAGGCAGCCCGCACATGGGTCTATCCTCGTTCTCATTCCTAAAGAGTGATGCCAGGTCTGTGGGCTGCATATTGAACTGACATAATCTCTCACCTAGATAAGATGTACTGTATGGCAGTGGTGCAGGTGCGGTGTTGCTGGGTCTTTGCTGTATGAGGTGGGCCGGGTGAACTGACAGCCCTGGCAGGGATGTAGGACTCCCTGTGACACACCAGTCAAGGTATTGATTGACAGAATCATTAGTGACCTCTCACCACTCCATCACCACCTTATGTGTGGAGAGTATGGCTCTATAGATCTAAAAGACACAGAATTTGCCTCCTCTTGTGGCTTCAACTGAAACAATATTTTCTGTCTACGCTCTCCAGCTCTGGGTTTCTTTGCAAATGCCTGCAGACATGTGAAGGGCATTCGTATGACTCTTATAATTATGTATTATGGAGGTGGAGCCGTCAGTGCAATAATGTCTGATGGGGGGCAGCGAGGTCTGACTCTCTGCTAATCACCTGCCAGCGGCGTGTCAAGTCGAACACGGGCCCTTTCACACCTGGGACATGTCATGTCATTCACTCTCTGAGGTGTGTAATACAACATTACGTCCGTTTGACATGCTGGACGTGATGTGTGTGTGTGTGTGTGAGTGTGATGGAGAGGACGGGAGGTAGAACAAAATGAGACTTAATCAGTCAAACACCACAGCATGTTCTTTCATATATGACGTGCCTAGAAAAGCCAAAAGCTTCACTTTGAAAACTGTAGTATTTTGTATTGGATCTGATAAACAGTTATCTAGATATTTGTAGGAGAGCTGTTTACAAATGACGGCAGCCCTTTTGCATTTTCTAGAAGAATCCACAGGGGGTCACTGTTGTGCTTTGTTGGGACAGCCAAGTGAAATAACAGGGAGTAGTCCAAGTCTAGTAAAACCCTGGGTCAGAATGCATCCAAGTTCTGCCCTGAAGGCTCGTCCTCTCCTTCTTCTCTGCACATCGATACGGCATCAAGCTGGATTCAAAAGGATGCAGATTCCAAACTGCTGGAGCCGCAAGAGACTCTTGATGTTGTGTAGAGGACACTCTCAGTCAGCAAACGCCCTCTCATAAGGGCCTCTCCTTTCAAAGATAATAACTCATTATCAACATATTTGTAATTAAACAGAGAGGTGAGCTGCTGTTTTGTTTTTCAGTGGCTTATCTAGGACCCCCCCCCCCCCTCTCTCTCTCTCTCTCTCTCTCTCTCTCTCTCTCTCTCTCTCTCTCTCTTGCTGAGTCTCTCTTCTATCTTTCGTCCTCGCCTCTTCTCTTTGAGCCTTTTAATTTCTCGACACTTCAATTAAATATTAAAGTGTTTCAGGATTACGTCAGACTTGTGAACAAGCCGATGGGTTTTTCCAGCCCGCATTATGGCGATAAATTTCCTTTTTGTTCAATTTTTTTTTTCTAGTTTCAGTTTCAACTTGCTTTGCTGGAGTGGCATGTAAATCCATTTGTGTTGTGAATGAAGACCGCAGATGGAGACAATGATAATATACAATTGTAAACCATCCTTGATGAAACTCAAGCATTGCACTCCAATGACTGCACTGATGCTGCAATACTGTATCTGACACAGTGCAGCAAGTCACCTATGTAAAATCTTAAGGGAGAACAGCAACTTATTACTGTGCCCTGTTGGTTGATATTTTTCTTAAGAGCATTAATTTTATTTTTTGCATAGTGCATCATCCACAACACCCACACCAATAATATACAATAGTTAACAATGAAAATCCCTGACATAATGAAAGCATATTTGCCTGGTTGAGCTCATATAAACAATGTATGTTCAGTACATTTTCTTTCTCATGGAAAATGCAAATATGAAAACAAGACTTCACACCTTTATTTTACTCATTAGCCAGGCCCCAAGCAGCTGCTTTGTTCACTTATGCTTTGAGCAGTTAATGTTAGATGATAATGAAATTACAGTATGAATCTTAAACATATAATATAGGTGCTGTATATGTTATAAAATATTTAATTTGAAACACAAAAGGGCTGTACTGTATATAGCATTCAAAGCAAAATGCAGGTTGTTTCTGTGCTCTGTCTTTCTATTTTCTGTTTTATTTTTTTATTTTTTTTGCCTCCCGTTCTCCCTCTCTTTTTTTCTCATACTAATGGTGCTTTTCTCTCTTCTCTGATCCCACAACCACCACCACATTATCTCATTGATCTCTACTCGCACAGCAACAGGGCCATAATTGATCATTAATGTCTGATTGAGGACAGCGGTGATATGGAGAGCAGCAAAATGATACAATTACGACTCATCTTAGCTCTGGAATCTATTGATCGGGGCTTTGCAGCGGTAATCAAGGACCGATTATCTAAGATTTCTGAACTCTAAGTGTAATTCAGCTGATGGATATGTGACACAATTCGCTGATGAAAGCCGATAAGCACGAACTACACTTTAGGTGTCTACACATACAGACAGTGAAGTAGGCCTTCATTTTGTTTCTGGCTAGACCACAGAGACCGACCTACGAACGCAGAAGTCTGATGAAGTTACACGATTGGCCAGCCAAGTGTTGGCGTTCCCTCATTTGCCGTTGCTCTTTCAAAGTGAAAAGGAGGGAATCATCCTTTCTTTATGATTTCGGAGGGGGGCGTGTCAGCAGTTCCTCTCAGCTCCTCTATCAGCATATTTCCACCAGATCCAGTGACATCTCAGAGGAGGGCATCTTAACATATTCCATTCATTTCTTATGGAAAGCAGGAGAAGCAGTTGCCCAGTGCATGGAGGGAGTGTTGCGGTGAGTTGGGGAGGGTCTGTATTTGCATAAAGTTGAAAAATACCTCCTTTTGCAAATGAGCCCGTCCAGCGTGACGCATCCGGCTCACGAAACTTGGATTAAACCATCAAATAGGCGATCTAGTTCTAAAGCTAAAACGTGATTCAGCAGCGGCATCACCTGTTTTTCACTTAAAATGTTCTCTGAAGTAGATTTTGGTGGATTGTTCTGACGTAATAACAGGAAGTCTATGAGCAGGCCGTCATGTTGTTTCCTGTTTGAATCAGCACACAGCGAACCAGGAACCAATCAGGTGCATTCTACGATCGGGTATGTCACCGCTTGAACGGCCAGTTGAGTGGAGCAGCGCATCCTCGAGTGTCCTCGCTGGATTTAACATTATAGACATTATCACTGACTGTTTTTGTAACAACTTAGCCACAAAATCACAGACTGACCATACATGGTCCGGCTATATGCTCGGTTGTGACCGAATCTTGTTTTAGACACATACTGTAATGGATAATGCTGTTGGTATTATTTATCCACAAACAGTCATTATGGAACAAAACATGATATTTATCACATCAGGTGTTACCTGATGCCAAAACTCTGCTGTAAAACACTTCGGCTGTAGCCCATTAACATTGTCATGTGTTTAAAAATGTATAAAAGTTTCAACTGAGTAGACATGAGGGTAAAACTGGCTTCTTGCTCCTGTGAAACAAGCACTGCCTCTTCATAGTGCTAGTGGTGACAATGTTTTATTAATAGTGCTCATGCTCTCAGCCTGACACTTAAACTCAGGTATTCACATACACATGAATGCATGCGCGCACACATTCACATTCATAGGCACACAGGAAGTAAAGAAGTAAGAGAACGCTGATTGCCATCAATTTGTATGTGACAAGATTTTGCACATACTGTATACCTCAAGAGCTGTGAGGTGTGTGGGTGTGTGTGTGTAAAGGAACAGCCTGCAGCACTGTGCATATCCAGCCACATTTACCACTTTCCACTCCTCCATTATCAGCAGCAGGATCATTATCCGCTCTCCTCCCTGCACTCGTTGCCTCACTTTTACCGGGACTCAAGGTGGCACACCAAAATATCAACACACACATCACACTCACCCAGAATGCTTATTATTCTGCACCCATTTTTACATTTTGGACAAAAAAAGACAACAGCTGAGTATGCATGTGAACATATAGGGACGAAGTTTTGTTATTTTTGCCAAAGTATTCCTGCAAGAAAAATGACTGAGGGTATGGTAGTGTGGCTGTTTGTGAATACATCATGCCTTCACTCCTGACACCACTGGCTCGCAGGCCACATTTGATGCTGCATCAGTGTGCATCCGTTTAGAATGGTATGGAGATGAGACGATAGATATCTAAGATGAGATTAAGGGCTCAATGCTGCTGTCAGTGGAATTGCACTCACTCCATGCACATATATCGCACGGTTGAGCATGATAGAAAGCAATTTATGTTGAACATCAAGGTCATATATACTGTATATACTGTGTGTACTCATGAAAGGACACATTTGTCTATGTACACTGTCTGGCAGGGATATCAGGAAATGCAGCGCTAACCCTTCCCTGGCTTAGAAAAGATCAGTGAATGGAAGTAAGACTAAACCAAATGATTTCATTGCTGCTCTTTGAGTTTTTCCCTCATACAGTATTTCTTTATACCGCTGCATTTTTCCTTTTACCCATCAGAATGACAGCCTTCTTCCCTTCTCCTTTTCTGTGATTTTCACTGCCTGGTCTTTGCACGTATTTCTGAGAGGCTCGCTATGTTGTTATTCAACTTGAACAATCCTACTGCTTATTCAGCCCTGTGAGATCCCACTAATAGTCACAGTGGCTGCTGAGGCGTGCTGCGGTAGGTTACACCGAACCGACTCTGGAAATATGAAAGACAGCATACATGCAACGTTGTTGTGTATGTGTCTGCACACAGTGTGTATATGTGTATATGTGCTCACTCAGATGTGACCTCCTAAACTGTTGCTGTTAGACTGGAATTTGTTTCTTCTTGAAGTAAATATTGATTAGAATTAGTAAGTACAGCAGTAGTAAGTAATAGTAGTAGTAGTAGTATTGAGTTTGATTGTATTATTTATCCAATTAGTATATTGTACTATTACGAAGGGACAGCATCTTTGAATTGAACAGACTTAAAGGAGCAGTGCGTAACATTTCGGGAGGTCTATTAGTAGAATGTGATTTTGTTCAATTAGAGTGAGCCCATCATATCTATATACAGAGCGGGTCCTCTTCACAGTCTGCCATGTTGCGCCGCCATGTTTCTACCGTAGCCCAGAATGGACAAACCAAAAACTGGCTCCAGAGAAAGCCTTTCACATTTTTACGTTACCTGATGGTCAGACTGCAAAACCGCAGTACCGCCAGCTGTAAGGTATGGTAAGGATGGCCTCTCAGCGAGGCAAGACTTTCAACCAGGAGACCAGTGTTTGTGTCCCGTCAGTCATTCATCACGTGACTCGTCTGTATTGTCAGTCCAGTGAGTCACAAGAGTTGCTAGTCAGTGAAGTTAGCATTAACTAGGCTTGCCTCTGCAGTCAGTGTTACCGGCGTTACACGGTTTTCAGACATACACCTATTACATTACTTGTCCACCGCCCCCACTGTTGTGTTGCTTTTTTCTAATAAATAAAAGCCATTTAGTTCATTTTTTGTGTATCAGCACTGTGTTATCAATACATAGTCAGAAAAGCGATGCTACAACCTGATAGTGACAGTGTCTGCTCTGAATCTCAGCAGAGTAGCAGAAGTCAGATTTCATAGACACAGGGCGAGAGAGAGTTGACAGACAAGACAAGAATATTTTGGATTTAAACCCAATGCTATAAGGAAACCATAACATTACTGAGGCAATCGCCATGAGCAGGACAGAGCGGTCACAGGCGGTGTGCACGCCGGGTGGAAACTTACTGCCCCGCAGTGAAAGCTCGACTGGAGAACAGCCATCCAACGGTAAAGGTCAAAGTAAGCGCACTTCAGATAGTGATCATCTTTTCTTATAAAATGTCCTGTGTAATCGGTAGCCCTGGCATTGTCACAAGTTTATTAACCAGTGGGAATATTTCCTCACTGTCACATCCGTAACGTCAACCACAACCGCTTCCTAACCCTAACTAAACCTAATTTCCTGTGAAAATTGAAGTTTTACTTTGAAAGGACACTACGCATGTAACAAACATATATTGATACGCCATCCCTGGTCTGTCCAAGAGTAACACAAAAGGGGTACCAGGTTCGGAGGGGCACTGACCAGGTGGCGTTATCTGACAAGTTGAGAGCGACAATGTGTTGTTCTTGGAGGAGGGAGGAGTGAGTGAAAGGGTATTCAGTATTACCATTACCATATTACCAGTACCATTAAAAACCACCAAATCCTACACACTGTACCTTTAAGTTGATTCTTAGTCTGGACCATAGGCCTATCAACGCTGCAGCACTTTGCCATTTTCTAACTGGTTGGTTGGTCTAATTGGAGTGTCGGGGCACATGGAGTAATTGTAACATAAAAAGCTAAGTTGAACAGTGAAAAGTGGATTTTACCTCAGACTTTAAGAACAAATAATTTGGCTTTTCATGTTGAACTTGAATTGTTACAATCTACAAAAAAATGACAAACACATTGAATTCTCTGTTTTCAGCTACATAAACTATTTAAGTTAATCGATTGCCTTAAATTTTTCAAGTAGAGGTAGTAATTTTGTCTGGGTTAACAGTGTACTGTACCTGTTTCAGAAGGAGAGAGGGAGGAAGGGGATTTTGCTTCTCGGTTTATTGGTTTGGCATTTAGAGAGTGAGAAATCCTGAGAAGAGGAACAGAGGGAAGCATATCGAACAGAAGGGAGATAAAACAAGGGGAGAAAGAGCCTATTCTCCTTCCCACTGAGTGGTCTTTTCTCCAGAGAGAAATATACTGATTTGTGATTAATGAAAAGATGGAGAAGAGGCTTCCTCTCCCTCTTCCCCTCCCTCTCTTTCTTTCTCCACTCCCTTCCCTTTCTCTTTCTAACTCTCTCACATGGGAAAATCCATCTCAGTAATGATGTCTGTGTGTAGAGAATGATTATGGGGCAGATAAAGAGAGAAATCAGCCAATAAAACGAACACAAAAACATTCTACAGTATTATCATCACACAAGCACTCTGCGGGCGCACCGAGATAACGCGTTATCGTGAAGTAAACACCTGACCTCTTGCAAAACACAAAGTCACAGCCTTCTCCGGTGTAACTTTCTCTTCACTTTTACAGCAAGTCTGCATAATATCCGTTGCCAATTTAGCGAAGCGGTAACAAATGAGTAAGCAAATGAGTAAGTGCCTTGCAGGGCTTAAATGATATAGGCAGGTGATGATGCGGTATACAGAGCATGTTTTGAGTTTTAAAGGAGACATACAGATGGAGGAAATGAGGGAGATCCTGAGCTGTGTGGAGCTCCTTCATGCCTCATTAGCCCAGTGAACTGATATCAGCTGTGCTGTCCTTATCGTCACCTCCACTGCCATCTCCTGTCATGCAGCACGCGTCCCTTTGCTCTGCCGATATTACAAATCATCACTCTGGCCTCCTTATTTAGCCAGTGCCAAACAGACACTGGAACAGAAAGGGCAAGGGAGCAAAGGGTGTGGATGACAAGGAAGGAACTTTAAAATCGGAAACTTGCAAGGAATAAGCAGTGTGGCAGGAAAAACGTGAAATAGAAGAGTTGTAAGACGTGCAGGGGAGGAATGGGGTGAGCAAGAGTATCATCATGAGAGCCACCTGCAAGATCAGAAGCCACGGTGCGACTGTCACAAGGGAGACTTCACAGCCAGCGAGGTACAACCCGTCATTCACAGAACATTACTCAGGGAGAGCAAACTGTTGTTAGCGTGTCGAAAGTGGGGACAGGAAAACGGAGGCGTGAAAGGGGAAAGATGGTAATTAGGATGAGAAACAGCATTTCTCCTGAAATGCAGAATGTTGTCAAGATGTGATCTGATTTTATGTAGAATTTCATGGTTTTGAGGTGTAAGGAAGTGCCATGCTGGGGTGAGGCACTGGCAGAATGGGGATCGAAGACAAACGTAAACACCAGGGATACGCAGTGTAAAATACGAATAAAAGGTGATAGGAAGTTAAGTTAATAAATTAAAGGGAAGGTTCATCAATGTATCTTCTCGCCACTTAACTGTTGAGTTAGTCCTTCTTTCCACCAGCTGTCTCAGGGAAGACCATTGTGCTTCTGTCCAGGCTAGTGGGCAACCTCCAAGTCTGAAAAGTGAAGCCAATGCAGGGTGACAACTCTGATTGCAAAAAGAAGTCAGATTGTATAGAAGTGTATGTGAAAATGAGCCTACTTTGCACTTGATTTATTACCTCAGTAAACATTGTAAACATTACTTTATTGTCTTAATCACGAGTTTCAAGTCTTCTTCAATACAGCATGATGTTCATTTAGTAAATTATGGTCCCATTTAGAGTCAAATAGACCATAAAGCAGGGTATGCTTTAGGACATGGCTTCCTAGGTCGCTAGTTTGCCGTTTTCTAGTCTGAGTTGTCCGTGTTTTCGTCTTACAGATTTAACCTTTTCACAGTGTGTTTTCAGATCATGCAAATTAATTAGAACCTTTTGGTTGCCTAGACATAGCTTGTTTACAGCGTTCAGTTGTACGCAACTGTAGCTTCACCCTCTTGTGTCTCTTCTGGTTGCAAAAAACGAAGATGGCGACAGCCAAAAACAAAGATGATGACGGACAAAGAACCATAGTCAAAGCTTCAAAACAGCAGTCCACAAACCAACATGACATCACATCTGTGGTCCCAGCCAGGAGATTCCACTAGTTTGGTTTTCCCCTCCTCCCAGATACCACAGATACCCAGAGTAACTACAAGGATAGACTCCTGTGGACCATCTCTATTCACCTCTAATGGCTGGACGATCAGGAACTGAGCACAAAGACCTGGATTTTCCAGCTTTTCGTTCTCCTATCCTCTCTCCCATTCAATCAACCCTCTCTCCTATTGATATAAATGGGATGAACGAAGAAATATCTCTCAGTATAATGCAATACAATTCAATAGTGCTAACAAATACGTTTCAACAAGAATTTAACATTATAACCTTCGGGTAGGATAATTGTTCTATTACACAGCATTACGTTTAGCTACGTGAACGTACTAAACTGGCAGCTCAGTGTAGAGTTTGTTGTATTTGTCAGAACTGAGTCAACTTAGGTTTATCAAGTATTCAGGTTGTGTTTGTTTGTGTATTCAGTAATATAGTACATGTTGCCTCAAACACGGATGACTGTGTATCCTTGTTGTGTAGTGAATGACAGCAGACGTACAGTCCCAGACTACAGTGTTTGCACATTCACGTCAACTGTCTTGGAAACAATGGATGCAAGATTCACAGAGAAAACAGAGAATGCCTGACAGCTTTGATATGACAACACTTTTCCCCTCACGTAGAGCTCCACGGTCTCAAAATCAGTCATTCACCGAGTTCATGAACTCTGAAAAAACAGAAAGACGGAGAGAGAATAAAGCGATGTGGTATGTGGGGAAGAGAGTACGAGAGAGAAGACATGTGAGGGAAGAAGAGAAGTCATTCCAAGAATTCTCTCAATCCTGTACAACTCTTCAGTGGCCTCCCACTCCTGTGGGGAGAGCGCCGGTTCTGCTGAGGAAGGAGATCACATTCGCTATTAAGAAGAAGATGTTTCAACTGCTTTGTGGTAAGCAGACCTCACCTGGGACTAGCAGAGGTAGAAAGTTCAGCTGGTTCAAGAAGGGAGAAGCTAACTATTTTGAGACAGGGAAGTTTTCCAGTTTTGTTTTGTTAAATGCAGCACTGGATATCTTTACAAACATCACCACTATACAGTAGGCTCCTTTCTGTCCTACATGTGTGTTATTAATTTATGACTTCTTACTCTGCACACCAGCTGTTTTGCTCTTGAATGTAGATAAATATTTCATTGGGTGATTTCCATTCTTCGGTATGCAGCTGTCTCCATGCCATAAAGGCTGGAATATGGAAATGACCTGAGTCTCTCTGGCACAGTAAATGTATTCAAATCACACAACATCAATCACAATATGCATCTAATACACTTCTATACCTCCATTCCTTATTTGCATATGTTTCAGAGTCTTTTACAAATTCAATATTGTGCTCTTACAAGTACCATTTTGAATGGAGGAACAGGCTTTGCATGAGTAATGCAGCACAGAAATTCTCATTCAACATGCAGCACGGATGTCTGCTGTGGGAATACTGATATTTGATGACATTATTTTATTGGGAATATCACATTTTGGTCAAGTGCATTCATGTCAAGTTTATGGTAACTTTGGGTGCAGTTTTCTTAAAAAGATCATACATCCCAATTTTGCCAGGACACTCTAATGCTATCATGTACCTTGAACTCGGTTCACAGTTATAGTGATTTGAGGTGTAGCTCAGGTGGCAACCTACAGGTCTGAAGAGTGAAGTAAATGCGCAAGTGCCTTAAACTTGCATTCATCCTTTTTGCCAGCAGGGGGCGACTCTATCCATCCATCTTCAACTGCTTATCCCGTTAGGGGTCGCGGGGGGCAGCTCCACACTAAACCTGCGACCCTCTTGCTGTGATGCGAAAGTGCTAACCACTGCACGACCATGCAGCGGAGGCGATTGTTACCTCAGTAAACATTGTGAACATGAGTTTATGGCTTTAATCAGTAGTTTCAAGTCTTCCTCAACACAGCATGATGTTCATTTAGTAAATTATGGTAACATTTAGAGTCAAAGACACTATAAAACAGGGAATGATTTAGGGCGTGGCTACCTTGTGATTGACAGGTCACTACCACGGCATTGTCTGGTCTGGGAGTTGTCCATGTTTTAGTCTTAAAACTTTAACCCTTTCTCCTTTAGTTCATTTGGGGGTGGCAGTAGCTCAGTCTGTAGGGAGTTGGCTTGGGAACCGGAGGGTCACCGGTTCAAGTCCCGACATGGACCAAGAACTGAGTGTGAACTGGTAGCTGGAGAGGTGCCAGTTTACCTCTTGGGCACTGCCGAGGTGCCCTTGAGCAAGGCCCCAAACCCCCAACTGCTCGGGGCGCTTGTCAGGAGCAGCCCCCTCACTCTGACACCTCTCCATTTGATGCAGGTATATGGGTCCTGCATGTACTGTGTATAAGTTACAACAGAGTGTAAAAATTTCCCCTAGTGGGACTAATAAAGGTTGATCTTCCTCTTCTTCTTCTTCTAAATTTAATTAGTACCTTTTTGGTTGCCTAAACAAGTCTTATTCAGCATCCGGTTGTACTGTTGTACTGTTGCTTCACACTCTCGTGTCACTTCTGGTTGCAACAAAACATGATGGCGAGGGCCAAAATCCAAGATTGCGACAGCCAAAATGCTGAACTCAAGACTTCAAAATGGTAGTCAACAAACCAATGAGTGACGTCACGGTGTAGATAAAAACACTTGCAACATTAACCAGACTTTCATCATATGACTATATAAAACATCATCTTCTGATTCTGACCTCATTTTTTACTGAAACTGTTTTCGAGAGGTATTTGTTCAACTGTATGATCATTTAGGAGAATACAGTTTGTGTTGCTGTTGAGCTGTATTGCATTATACTGACTGGTGCGTCTGTTATTTAGTCTACCCTCATTGATATAAATAGGGTGGACAACCATTTGGACCATCATGAATGTAAGACATATTGCAAAACTATTGCATTGGAGTGCATTAGTTTTAGCTTGTGGTACCTAATAAACTGAATGTGTGTCCAAAACTTGAGACAACTTGAAACTACAGATAAATACAGGCTGAGAAGGAGATTAAAAGAGTCTGACAGAAAGCAAACTTTGTAATTTCAAGGCGAGCAGACACATATTTCATGCGTCTTGTCTTTGTGAGTGTGAGTTCACGCAGACCAGTGTTAGCTTGCGCGAATGCTGGTATGCCTGCATGTGCTATTAAGTAGAACTCACTGGACCGTGCGTCCATATGGCTGGCCTCAATGCAGCCAGTGTCATACCAGTTATGCTCTAAGATTAATTCACTTTTTATTAAGGCAGATTGCTCTACCCAAAAGCACATTTTGTTCTGTCCAGCACTCTGTTCTCTCTGTAATGATGGAAAGCCGGTCTGCATTGCTGTGGTTCACATTTCTGCACGGAGTGGAGTCACAAATGAGGAGAGGAATGTGATATACGATTGTACAGACATTTATATAACCATGCATTTACATGCTTTGGCTACTGTGTATTATTTAGGGTATTGCAGTTTGTTTTTCATTTTACAATTTTTTAAAAAAAAGAGCATATTGTCCGACGCTGCAACTGTACAGCACCCATATACTGACATTTATGTTAAATGCATTCAAACGGCCCAAATGGAGCTGACCATGGATGTATAAAGAGAACAGAGCTGACAGGAGAGTGACTGATGAACCAGGTGAAGTTTGCAGAAGAATGCATAAGTGATTGTCTGGTTTTCAAAATAAGGTGTTAACAAAGGGAACTAATATATACAAAATATATATGGAAATAAGATTGATTGGATTATATTCACCAGAAGTATAAAACATTACATGTCCCTCATAAATTAAACGAAAATCACACTTATTCTTACTGTATCAATTTAGATATTAGTAACCTTTAGTCCTTAGAAGTGTATGATTAAACCTTTTCCCGTGGTCTAGGGGTAAAAAAAAAAAAAAAAAAAAGTTAATAAAAATGCAATAAATCATGATATTGAATTGCAGTACTTGTAGAATTACAATACTTCTACTAATCTTACAATAGAAATAAGATTGATTAGATTATATTCACCGGGAGTATAAAATATTATATTGTCCCTTATAAATTAAAATGAAAATACCACTAATCTATGAGGGAAATGCCTATTCTTTGATTTTTGGGTTCCTGGAAAAACAACTGTTTAACAAGGACTGATATATTTTACTTCAGGACATCACTGACTACATACATGCTGAAAATCAAACATTTTTACTTTATCGGTTTTGATATTTTCCAAAGTACAAGTCCATAGAAGTGTTAAAAAAGTGAACAAAACTGCTTAATATAGCAATACATATCAAACTGGCACCCAAGTATTGTGATAGTATCAAATCAGGAGGTGTATCATCCCGGCCCTACTGTGAGATGTGTTGTTAGAAACAATAAAATAAATCTGCATACTTTTCTTTACTGTGTTACATTACAAAAGCAACAACATATGTGATTTTGCAATAAACACAGAGAACCCAAACAGGTGTCCTTAACAGTTTGAAACTGTACCTGAGAGGGATTTTCCGTAAACAACTGTCATATCAGTGAACCGGTGCTCATCTCTGCACAGCTAATTATCCTGTGGGAGAGAACGCATAGCATGGTCGTTTGGATCCATGTCAACGAGCAGACGGCATGTGCTTAAACGGCCACTGTGGACAGTGGAAATCACCAAAGGACATAGGGGGAAAGAGCAGGATAGGTTTTACCTTGCTGTCATGGCTTTGTATTAAAATCTTGCGGATGCATATGTTTCTGTACATCCCGGCCCCCTCGCCGCCTCGGCCCGAGCCAACACATGTCCCTTTGATCAGCTCTGATGTTTAATTACACTAAACAAGATAAGACCGTGTCCTCCATCTGAACTGTTTCAGCTTTGTCTTCTACCCTCCTATCTAGCTCTAATAGAAAACAGCTGGGCATATCATGGGGAAGAACAAAATGCCTTATCCCAAAAGGCTCGCTATCATAGCTGTTTGTGCTCATCTTGTGCTCCTTTGTAGAGGCTGATGTACACCCGGTGCCCAGCTATGGTACTTATCCATGGTTTAGTGCAGTCCATCAGCTGAGGCTGTGTTATGTGAGGTAGCCGGGTGCTTTATTAACACAGATGTTTCATCTGACAGATGAGGATAAGACAGATAAAGAGGAGAGAGACAAAGAGGATTTCTACACAGCGTATGGAAGTGCAGACTGCTGTCTTTAGTTAAAAAAAGATTTACTGTGTAAAAGCTTGCTGTTGACAGAGATGAAAACAAATGGGGAAAGAGGGCTCCAATACATTCTGCATGTTTCCCCACTCAGTCCACCACCACTCTGCATAGTAGCTACAGTAGAAGTGAGAAGGGTGGATGAGTTATGGTATCTGTAATGAATAGTCTCAATGACACCAGTAGCTGCCAGATCACATAGTTTAACTCAATCCATCACCAAAAAATTTCCCCCCGCAGCTGAAATATGAAAATCACAGCTACTCTGTCTGGTTTCAATGCTGAGGCCATCGATTCACTGGCCGCTATCTCACCACAGCCTTAATTACATGGTATCTCATGTGCTATCTGCCTTCCCGCTCTTCATTCAGCAGATGAGTGAGATGAGCCTATTCTAATTAAATAAGACTGAGATGGGGAGTGATTACGGTGCCAGTGTGCAATGTGACCTGGGTAGAATAATGTCTGTATTTGGCCGTCTCTGGGTTTATGAACTGTGTAGATGTGGAGTCACACGGCAGTTATATAAGATGGCTGACAAAAGATGAAACTAATCTCAACAGAGACATCTGCACCAAACAAGTGTTGATTGTTCAACTATTAAAAAACTGAAATGTCACAATATTTCATGCTTCAGATATTATAGAATAAAGGGCACCAGAGAAATAATTCATCTTTTACTTCATTTAGTAAACACAACAAAGTCCTTTTGTGTAATAATAGGACTGGGATACACTTAACTCCTGTTTCAGTACTATCACGTTACTCGGGTTCAGGTTAGATATGTATTGAGACTTTTAAGTATTGTGACTCTACAAGTATTGCAATTAAATATTACAATTTCTTACTTTTTTTATTAACTTCTTTACATCTAGACCCTGGAAAAAAGTAAAATCATACACTTCAAGGGAGTGTTAGTTTAGAAAATATAGTAAGAATAAAGACATTTCCCTCATAAATTAGTGGTATTTTCTTTTAATTTCTAAGCACATGTAATGTTTTATACTTCTGGTTAATATATTTTCCAATCAATCTTATTTGCATATATGTATTTTGTATATTCAGTTCATTTTGTCAACACCTTATTTTGAAAACCAGATGTAGTCTTATGTGTATACGTTCACTAACTTCGCCAAGTGCTTTGCTTGCTCTGCAGTCAGCTGTGTTCTCTTTAAACATCCATGGTCAGTGGCGTTTGAATGCATGTAACATAAATGTCAATATATGGGTGCTCTACAGGTGTAGCGTTGGCTGATTTGATGACAGAGATGAGCGTGACGGCTGGCTTGACTGCACATTACCGCAATTTAATAACTTTTCCTGTAGAGTAAGCATGCAGCTTTAGCCATGATGTCTCACTCTGTTTTTTCCTGTCAGTGTGTGAAACCCAAAGTGTTTCCATACTTTGCTGTATGTGTAGTGTTTATGTTTGATATATTGCTTAGCATTTTTCCCACCCCAGTAGTAATTAGGTTTTAGTAGAGGAGAATTTCAGCATGGCTCAACAAAAATCTGTTTCCTTTTCTGTCAACCTATCAAGGTGACAGACAACTGGTGAAATTGATCAAATAAAAATTAATGAAATGTACAAAATCAGACATTTATATTCATTGTATGTACAGTTATCTGTTGTGCCATCTGTGGCTGAAGGCAGGAGGCACCTGCAGAGAAAGGAAACAACTCTGTATTTTGTGCGAGAACATGGGGTGCTGCTGGAAATTCCTGAAAACAGCTCACTCATGGCCCTGAAACCATAAATATCTATAATCCCCGGCATGTTCCAGAGCCCTCTGTCCAGCTGTAAACCTCCCGAACCAATCAGTTTCCCTCCATTCGCCATCCTTGCGTGTTCGAGTGTGTGTGCATGTGTAGGTGGCCTCTGCTGGAAGGCATAGGTCCCAATCCTTGCGAGTGTTATCTCTTTAACAGAGCATGGAGCATCCTGTAGGGCTGATCAGCTGGGCAGCCATCTCTCTCACAGTGGGACACACACAGTCAGAAACCCCTCATTGCTTTGCCTTTCTCCCAAAGCAAATTGAAGAGCTGCAGGTATCCTTTGCGTGGAAACGTGCAAAGGAGGGATTAGGGTGAAGAAAAGCGCTGAAAGCTTTTGTGAATGCAGCTTTATTGAATACGAAGATTTTATTTTTTAATTACTTTCACAGATGCTCATTCCTCCCCGTATGTCTCACCCATAGACTCTGTATATAGACGGACAACGCGTCTCCATTTTCTCCCACTGTACCAAGGTGAAGCCTAAATATCCCAGATACGGGACCTGCCAGAGTCTGCCCAGTAGTGATTGGGGGACTGGAGCTGAGGTATCGAGGTCCCGCCCCCACACCCACCCAAGCTAATCAGAAGTCGAGCATGGCTGCAGCTTGTTAGCATGAGCCATCTAGCTGCTACATTAGCCCCATGGAAGCTGTTTTGCTAGAAAAACACAACAACCAACCATAATATCTCTATAATGATCCAAATATACATGTTTCATTACATAGGCTCATGGCGGTTATGGAAAGTTACAGTTACATCTCCTTTCTCAGACATCTCCCCCCCCCCCCCAAATGTATCAGAGAAAATCATACTTGAACATGCATCAGCGTTTGTCCCATGTCCCGTCCACTAACATGGAAGAGACCAGATTTATGACCTATACTGCAGCCAGCCACCAGGGGGTGATTTACATGTTTTGGCTTCACTTTTGGGGAGCTGTCATGTTGTACATTTTTATAAATAGTCCATGTCTCAACCAGTCCAGTGTCTTATCTGGCATGTGCTCCTAGCCAAGGTTATATACTGTTTAAAGGCTAGTGTGATCAAATCTGACCCAGTTCATACAACACGTCATATGATTAAGGCCTGACTTCCAGGGGGGAGGTCCAGGGTCAAACTACTGAGTCCTTGGCCTCTGATCACCTCCCTGCACCCCTTCATTGATTTAACAGAGTCCTCTGTGGATGACCTTGAATGGAACGACAGAGAAGATTTATGATTTTTTTCTTCCTTCCAGGTAATATGGTTTTAAGTGCGGTGAGATACACGGATACACAGAAGCAAATCCCCCTAGGAATGCAGCACTGTATCATTTCAGGTTCAATCTTTTATTTCAGGTTTAGTTTCATGTTATTTGAACATCTCCTCATGTCTACCTCTGTCTACCCTATTGTGTCCCCTGCTCCTTTGGGCTTTGTTCCCTGAGCTGAAGACACAGGCGACCATCACGGCTCTGCCACAGACAGTTTCACAGCAAACAGTGGCTTGTGACTTCACAGTGCTGAAACCAACTCGGATAAGAGGATTAGGCGACTGAGGACGAGTGAACAGGATGTTTAGTGTCTGCACCCAGAAACAGCCCGATCAGCAGCGGAGAGTTATTAGGCAGCTCCCAGACATAAAGACTGGCTCTGTCTCTTTTGCCTCTCCTTCCTACCATTCTCCTGAATCTGATTGATGTTTTGGGCCATCTTATCTCCTGGCTTTATCTCCCAATAATCTACTTACTTCCTGTTATTATTTCTGTATTGTTTTCACCTTTTCTGTTTAATTTGGCTTGATCTTCCTCTTCTGTTATTCTGCCTCTTTTTTCTTTAATCCTCACAACTCATGAATGTATCAGCATAGGAGTGATGGTGCAGCTTTCATCATAAACTTGTCTAAACTACTGTCTGGTTAGTGGTAACACTGCCTCTGTGTGTGTGTGTTTAGAGGGGCTATTTTCCCTCCTCTTTTTAGTGCCGTCGATTTAAAGCCAAGAAAATATATGTTCAGCTCTCCTGCCCTAATGTGCGTGGAATGGCTGAGTGCTGTAAAAAAGGAACCATAATTGCACCACATCTGAAAGGAGCGGGCAAAGTGACGATCCCCCAAGGACCCCCCCCCCCCCCCCTACAAGAAGATATAATTACTCAGGGAAAGACAGAGAGGCACAGTCGCCACCTTGTTTTCCTTATTGAGCATCAGTCATACAGCCTGGATGGATTATGCTGTAAAACAGTGCTATCCAAAGAAACAGAGTTTCAATTTAGGAGTGCATCTGTTTACCATATGAGGTGTAATGTCTGATAATCCACAGTTGACTTGATGGTGCTGCTCTCTATTCTCAGTTACAGAATGACTTTTAACACCAGTTGGTCTTAATGTCACAGAGAAACCAACATGATGCTTTGCCTTCAGGGAGCGAGGAGGAGACTTAAGTGCTTCTTGTTTTCACTTTTTACTTGTGTAGGCATTTTTAAATAATTACTACAGAGTAGGGGTGGGAGAAAACATCAGTACAGCACAGCATCGTGATATTTTGCTTGGCAGTATTGTATCGCTACATGGACGACAAGTATCAATCTTTTATTAGAGAAACTATTAACTTCTGAACAATCCAACGGTCCGCCATCGAGCCTGACCGCCATTCTGTCTTTCAGAGGTTGTAGCTGGCTCAGTCTTAAAGCTAGTGATGATACTGGTATTTTATGAAACTATAAAACCTAAGGAACTGATCGGTACCAACTGCATCTTTTTAGTTTGTGAGAAGCATGCTAAACTAACTCAAATTTATGCTAAAGTTTGGGCGAGGGAAAAAAGGGTCCCTTGACCTCTGACCTCAAAAGATGTGAATGAAAAACTCTGAGATGAGCAGAGTGAAAACTATGTCATATAAGATAAAACATATGTTGAGAAACGGCATAATTTGCAGTTGAGAAATGGTAATAAATTGCAATATATCTTATCACAAAACTCAGCATATCGCAAACTGTTTAAAATCGGAATAAGATCGTATTGCGACTTAAGAATCGTGATAATATTGTATTGTGGGGCCTCTGGTGATTCCCACCCCTACTACACAGCATGGTTTTAATGCAGTTGTGCAATAAAAAATATTTGATTACAGATTTAGGAAGATGACCATTTGAGAGAGAAGATCGAGCATGAATGTTACAGCAGCAATGTCCTGCCTCTGATATATAGTACAGTGCAGATTAGCACATGTTAATGAGTGGTATTAAAACTCAATGCTTTTTGGCTTTCTGATTGAAATGTGTTGCACCAACTACCAAAGTTTAGTTAAGTCTTGTTTACATGTTTTATTACACAAAAGGGACAACAATTCAAAAGGTTTCATGAAAGAAATACTAATAAAAGTCTTTTGTTAAAAATCTATCTTAAGTAGAAGTATTATCAGCAAAATGAAAAATACTTGAAGTATGAAAAGTACAAGTACTCAAGCAGCAGAATGGCCCATGCCATGTGTTACATTTACTTGTTAGTCGGGGTAGCGCTACAGTACTTATTTTAGATTGTTTGATGGTTTAATCAATAGCATATCAGCATATCTTATAACCTCATCAAAGGTTAAATAGGTAAACTTTCTTCAAAGTAAGTTGTAGTTGTTAGATAAATGAAGTGGAGTGAAAAGTACCAGTCTGCTTTCGGTCCCAGGGCCTTAAATAGTGAGGCTTTGTCACGGCTATGGGGGGTTCAAAAAACATAAAGTCGCTATTTGTGTCCAGTGCTTTACATTACAATCAGCTGTTCTTTCGTGTCCAGTGTTCACAATGTTCAGTGTCATTTTCACTGTAAAAACATAGTGGTTTTAAGCCCAAACCATGTATTTTTTTCGTAAACCTGACTATAGTGTTTCTATGCCTAATCCTAAAGTAACACCAAGGGTAACTCTAGTAGTTTTGATGCCCAAAATGAACTGACGACAAAGCGCATAAAAAGCAGTGTTATGTAAGAAGTTGGAATAAGAGCGTGTTGAAAGTATTTCTCATGGTGACCTAGAGGTAGAAATCAGCATAAAATGGAAATTCTCAAATCGAAATTGCACTTAAGTAAATATACTTTGAGTAAATGTACTTTCGACTGCTGACAGCTGGTGTGGTTAAGTGCCTTGTTCAAGGGGAAATATAGAGTACAGAAGGGGGAACATTTATCATTCTGACTGTTCTGCCTTTCCCAACTGGTTTGAGATGTACAGTATAACTTTGTCAGGCCTTCAGGCAGCTGTTTATCCAATGCACCATGGCCATTGTGCTTTGGCATGAGGCTGGTGTCTGCGCAATTATCTAAATAGCCTTTTACTAAATGTGCTGAGGTGTTACAGACGTAATGCAGAGTTCTCTGAGTTAGCATATTAGTGAATCTGTTGAGCTTAGTACTCAGTCTGCAGAGGGACTCTTGAAAACACGTCTCTGTCAACTTATTTGCCGAGCCAAGTGCCTCCCCTCCTCCATCATGCTGATGATGACAACACATTAACTTAAATGCATTAACACAAAGACAAATGTAAAAACAGAGCTGAGGAATCAGTCAGAGTAAATGTAATGAGTTTGTTTATTTGTTAAGAGCAGATAGCGCGAGTGATGATAGGGTACCACTAGTTTCACTAGTCACTAGTATCAAAATCAAATTGATCGATAGATGAGAGAATGTCTGCACCAATCTTTCATATTAAATACACTGTTCATTTTGCACACACACAATTATTCATCAGTCAGCATTTTAAAATCAAAGCTTTAAACTGTTGCTTGTGATGTTTTTGCAGCTATGCCTTGCTTTGTACATGTGTACAAGTATACACATGCAGTCTTAGAAGACGCATCTTTAAGCAAAGCTTCGAAAATCAAAACCTTGCTCCATCTTGTCTGTAATGTTCTTTGCATACACAAAAGCGCCAGTCGTTTCTAAGCTCTAGCATGCACTCAGTCAGACCCCCACAAGCCATTTACTTGCACAGCAGGGGGGTGAAGGTATTCATTCCCTTTTCCAGTGGCATTTGTGACTCCAGTCATCCTTCACTTTCAGCGTTTTTGTGTAATTCACACACAAAAAATAAAGAATTCAGGGTAGGACTTTTAAGTCCACCAAACAGTGAAACCCCCACCGTCACCTCTGGCCTTCAACCCCACGGTGTTCTGTCAAGGTGTCAGAGCCTAACAGCTGCTGCGTTAAGTGCACTGATACGTGCCGTGCTGTTGAAATTACGTCATAGCTGTTCTTCGCCTTCACTGAGCATTACTGTGAGTGTCTCATGTTTACCAGCCTTGTTGTAAGGTCCTCTGCCCACAGGATGTTGTTGACAGTCGTATACTGCAGGCAGAGCCTTCCTTTAATCTCCCGGCCCTCTATGTGAAGCGATATTCCCTGGATAATAAAAACTTAAAAAAAGCTTTTCTACACTGAAAAATGTCATCTAGGGCAAAAAATTATTTTCTGATTTTTGTATCTCCAAAGCAAAGAAAACCAATTTCGTTTTTATTGTCATATTTCCAGCAAATGAATTGAGGGTTTTTTTCTACAGCGGTGAAAAAGTTATAATCCTTATTGCTACAGGCTGAAAAATAATTGAGTCAGGGAGAGGTCAACACACTTGCACAAAAAGATAAAGGCACACACGCACAAGCTAGTTTGGATAAAAGTATGTACATTTATAAAGACCAGCATGCAATGTATAACTCTGAAGACAAAATATACACATATCCAAATACACTGATGTGCATGTATGTACACACACAAAAGATTCATCAACTGCTTTTTTATTATTATTATCATTAATTGGCTCTGAAATGTCAGGAAATAGTAAATAAGACTAAGACTCTACAGTCAGTGGCTCTATGATCCGATACGCTGCTTTGAGCTAAATGCTCACAATGTTAAAAGTGCTCTATACGATATCCAGAGCATTAATGGACCAGCAAACAACTATTATGTAAATATGTAGAGGAGTCATGTCTACCTGAGCAGAGAATGAAGTCTCTCTCCCTCTGTGTGTGTTGTAGTCAGAGCTTCTCATGCTTTGTGGACATAACCGGGCCGGCCGTGCATGCTGTTTGTGTCTTTTGGTGTTTGTGCATGCGAGCGTGCCCAACTGGTTAGACCACAGACGGCTCTGGTTAAAATAGTGAGACGAAAACAAAGACAATCCTAAACCATACAATGTTGTGCTAGCAACCTGTCAATCTTGAGGTAACCACGCTTTATCATCAATTTAAGTCTAAATGGGACCATAATTTACCAAATGAACATCATGCTGTATTGAAGAAAACTAGTGATTGAGACCATAAACTCATGTTTACAATGTTTACTGAGGTAATAAATCAAGTGAGAAGTAGACTCATTTTCTCATAGACTTCTATACAATCAGACTTCTTTTTGCAACCAGAGGAGTCGCCCCCTGCTGGATATTAGAAAGAATATAAGTTTAAGGCACTTGTGGCACTTTTCACTCTTCAGAACTGGAGGTCGCCCATTTGTTGGAACCAGTAAAACTTTGGCAGTTTTGTTTGACAAATGACAATTAATACCTTATCAAATTTGCTGCTTTAATTTTCTGTGCGTCAGTTAATATGTATACACAGATTTTGACGTACTGACATCTGCAAACTTAAGAGATTAAATTGTTAAAAATTATTAAAATTATTATTGGAGGATACTACATGTTGGAGTGTCACGCCATGCCTTATGAGCACAGAGTACAAGGGGCACCGACACGCTCTCTGGAGCAGACATAAACATTGCTATGATTGTACTTAGTTATATGTGTGTGCCGACGTGAATAATCCTCCCGTGGCGGCCCCCCGGCTGACTGTGGCGCCAGGGGAAATCAAGCTGAACTGCTCCCAGCAGGGACCCTTCCATTCCATTAGCTAAAGTACAGGTAGATCAGCCCTGCCTTACCGACTCCCACTGTCACGTCCACAGAGGCAAATGTGTGTGTGTGCACGCTTGTTTGATGCCCGTGTGAATACTGAGCCACCTATGGTCACGCTATACTGCCTGCATACACCTACCTGATATGCAGCCATTAATCATTGAGCAAGCCCTATAAATACTTCCTAAAGGGGTTTCTGTCTTCCAAGAGTGCGGGGCTATAATCAAGCAAAAGAAGTATCCCTTTGGTCTGCTCTCTCTGTCTTTTCTTCTTCCTCTTTCTTCCTTTGTTGTAGAGGAGAAATGAAGGCTGTTATTGAAGCTTTTACCCATATGTGTCCTTGCATCATGTCTCCGATGAATACTCCCTCAGACCTGATGAAAAATACTTTGATTGAAGGTGACAGCTGCCAATAGTCATGGATTTTCCCCTTTTATTTGTATCCATGCATTTTAATGCGTGCGTTTGCATGCATGTCTGCCTGTGCTCGTCCATATGCTTGAATGCGGTTGGTCCGTCTGTCAGCCAGGTTTCAGTCATTAGGATCGTATCCAAATCACACCAAGCTGAACCTCTCATCTCTCATTTAACCTGACGGACACCCGCTCGGGGGAACCACAGAGGGGAGACACGTCCCGCTCTGTCTGTCCTTCTCACTCACTCTTGTTTGAGCGTGCATGACTATACGTGCCTGTTCCCAACCGGCTGAAGGGCACCGAGTGTTGAACCGTCTTCATTAAAACAACTACAATATTTCAGTATCTACTCTCGGTGTGCTATAGCAGCATAGGCCATGGGTATCAAAACTGAACAGATTACTTAATTATTCCAGTTGAGCCTGATTGGGACCACCCTATGTCATTAATGCCTGCTTTGCCTATACCACTCAGCTCATGTTCCACGGCTGTATGGCACAATATTTAATGAGCTGTGGGCGTAATTAAACAAAGATGATTAGAGAGAGAATAGGTCGGCTGTACATCTCCTGGAATGGCAGCAGTAATAAAGCAATTTAGGGAATTACCAGCATTCAAAATGTACCTGGTTTTAAGCCTGACATTTCACAGGTGTAACAGTACAACAGAAAGAGGTCATTTTAATTTCCAGCCTAAAGTTGGTTTTCAAAATTGCGCTGAAATCTCTTTTGTAGACTTTTTCTCCAGTAGATCAATGGATTGTCCCGTCTAGCAAAGTTTCTGGATACATAAAGGATCATCCTAAAAGGAATAGCTCAATTTTCTGGTTTCCTGCCAACAGTTACCGTAATGAGAAGTTGCCACTCTTATATACAGTATGTATGTGCATTATGAAGCTTTAGCCAGCAGATGGTTAGCTTAGCTTTTCATACTTCCTGGCATGGTCCTGGGTTTCTGTCATAGTTTGTTTCTTGTTTTAGGTAGAAATTCACTTGCCTCTTTTGTCATTTCTAGTTTTACTTCCTGCCTTTGTTTCCCGCCTTTTTGTGATTATTTGCCCTGCCCTGATTTGTTTCACCTGTGAGTAATCAGCCTGCACTTCTTGTTTATTTGTGGTGCCTTCAGATGGGTTACTGTGTTTACGAGTTGGCCCATATGAAGTTCCTTCATGGGTGCATAATAAGTTAATATTGTACAGTATATTGTAATTTTAGTCATATATTGCGTATATTGTAATTTTAGTCATATATTGTTTTTCTTGGTAATTTTATATGTCTGTGGAAAATGTCGATTTTCCCACCGACCTCATCTTTCTCCTCTGGCAACAACAGCTAACTTGGGCAAGAAGTAGTCCTGCACATTGCCCTCTGTAAATCCACAACTTTTATCATTTTTACACTTTGGTTTTTGTACAGATTAAAGTAACGAGAGATGGTATGTTAATTAGTAACCTATAGAGGTGTTAATAGGTAGATTTCATTACCTTTGGTCAGGGCCAGTCTAGCTGTTTCTCCAGCTCTCCAGTGTAAAGGCATTTACAGACCAGGTGCATGAAGAATAAATGACACAAGAATGCAAAATACTCACCTGCAAATATTATATGTCAAGGGCTTTTATTGTGAAAGGTAAGAACAGAAGGAGTGGATCTGGGATGGGATGCCTTTGTCAAAGTGAAAGGAGTGATAAAGTTTGGCATCCTTGTTCGGACTATTGAGCCTCCATGCTGTTGTTTCATAAATATAGGCGCAACTCAGTTGGATCTGCACAACTTGATTGGTTGATGCCTTTATTCCTGGTGCAATAACTCAGAAAATCAACCATGTTTTTTGTCGCATAATACTCATAATTTCACCAAAAAAAAGCTGCTGGTGGCTGGTTGGTGGACACGCAGTGCTATGCCAACCATCTGCTTTCAGCTTGATAATTGACAGTCGCATCAACCTTCAAATCTAATTCTCAACCAAAATGTCCAACTATTCCTCTAAGATTGTTTTGCGAAACAAGGTCCAGATCATTTCCATTTATTTCAGAAGTGAGAATACCAAGTAAGAGCATTGCTAAATGATTTCCTCATCTGAAAACAGGTAATCACTAGAATCCCCATCAGCCCATTCACGCCAACCTCAGTGTATCATCCCACCCATATCACAGATAGCACAAAGCAAAACAATAGCTGCTGTCTGATCTGACATCAGCATAATTCATAAAGCTCTGCAGGCATATCAGTGTCAAGCATATGCCAATGCTGTTTAATTACTAGATGGAGATAATCCACAGGTAATTACTCCTTTTTATTAATTTCCATTTTTAATGTCCCTGTATCCATTGATTTGCTCTGTCGCAGCTGCTAAGGGGCTGCAGTGGCATAATGTATTTAGGGAGGAATCATTTCTAGCTTAGTGTTTTCCCATTGCATGGAGAGGAGCCATTAGACTGATGCAAATAATATGGTAATTTGGCAAAACTTCAGGCTTCAATATATTCTATATCCAGCTGCAATATTGTTGGCTCCATGCCTCGAGCAATTACACTACATACAACCAAATCTTGGTTCCAAGTAATAAACTCTGTAGAGTAGTCCTGTGCTTCTTTCTTTTTCATCTGATGCTTCGGCCTGGCTGTTTTATGTTGACAGGTCCAGCTGTGTTGGTCAAGTGCACGACCAGCCAGTCTGAAGTGATTGTTTTGTGGCTGGATGTTCTCAGTACACACAGAGAAACAAGCACTGAGCAAGGACAAAGACAGACATTTGTGTTAAGTGAGCTAAAACAAGCTAGAAAACTGTGAAGACAAGACAACAGCAAGCTAGTGTAAAACTGAGAAATGTGAAGAAACGTGAAGACAATAAAGTAATGTAGGAGAGAAAAGGTTGTGGGGAAAAGGTGGCGAGCGGGATCATTATGTTTCACCACTGAGTATCATCCTCGGACATCATTCTCCCTCTTCCAATTAAGCCCTCCAAAAACAGATCTCCGCAGATGGGAAGGAGGCACTCAACTAAGACCCTGAATGTCTCCCACTGGTCCAGTTTCCCTGGATGAGCAGTGGATCAGTGCGCTGCTGCGTCTGAAAGACCGGGACCTGCTTTGTCAAGTTGAGGAAGCTCCAGCTGTTCTGCTGCTGCACGGAGCCGAGGAAACATCCTTTACCAGAATAAAATGAGCTCGTCTGGAGAGAACAAGAGTTTGTAGATTTATTGCAGGCACTGTCAACACAAGCCAAATGGTTCTCTGATGTAATCAGGCTGCACATCACATGAGACATGGCTCCTCTATGCCCTTTGTACATACTGTACAGTACATATACTGTAAAGATGCCCATAGAGACCAATTAGCCTCAGGTGCACATACAAACACACACTAGCATCTCCCTTATCCTCTTCCTCCAATTAAGCTTCCTCTTTGCATGCATAAATAAATCCAGTGTCTACAAATCTGTAAGGGATAATATCCTGCAAGCCGACCATTGTTGTGAAATAAACCCAGACAGGAAGACAACTCTGCTTCATGTCGGGTGCGGCGTCGCCCTGAAGGGGTTTATTCACAGCGATAACCCGCTAGCTGTGGCAAGCTGTTTTAACATTTAATAGGTAGACAGGATAGTCATTAGACTGTCATTTTGCCTAGTCAAAACACTAATTCAAGATATCCCAAAATCTATTTGGACTAGGTACAACCCTAATTTTAGATTCATTTTAGTTTTATATATATACACAATTATTATTAATATCTTTAATTCCCCTCAATTGAAGATATCTTCTTTTTAGATATCTAAAATTAAATTTTGACTAGTCAGAATGGCGCTGTATCTTGACCTGGAGTTAGGGATAGCCACAATGTAATGATTAGAGTTTTGACTATAGGTGAAATGAGGTTGCAGATAGTAGGTGGAAGCTATTCAAACCTTTGGTGCTTCATTGCAGCCATGTGAATTTATAAAGTGTGTCTAGAGACAATATATCTACAATACGCTGTAAATCTAATAACACAACTCTCTAGTGAACAAAGCTCTCGTTCGCCACAAATTCCTTGATGATAAGCTCTTTCTATTTCATGCCATTTCCTAACCGTCTTATCCACAACGGTCCCTGAGTACTCACGGTCGGCTGCACATAAAGACAGATGTTATGTGTCCAGCTCGGAGGATGGCTCGTTTTGATTAAAACTAGGTTGTAGCTCATTGTCTTCCTTACTACGGTTTTGCTTATGAGTTATCGATTCAGGAAGTTTCAATTTCTGAATATCTTTCAAACTTTATCAAACTTTCCAAGTTAGCAACTCTGCTAACACTGTTCAAATGCTTTGTGCCAATATCCAATGGGAAGCCTTGCATGAGCAACATCATGCACAAATCTGACAATGACGTTTGAGATATTTGTAACTGTTATATTGGATGGTCAGAACTGAATTACAGACATCTATAACTGTCGTTTTGACTAGTCAGACAGATGTCATAGATATCCTGAATCAGACTTCTGACTAGTCACAATACAATAGTGGATATCCTGATGTTAATGGCGGATAGTCGTTATTAAATGTTGAAACAGCTCGCCATATGTTGTTCTATTTATTATACAGCTAATAACTTTAGAAAAATAAATGTCAATAATTTAACACAGACACAAAAAGAGGCCAGAGTCCCCCATCAGAACCCCCCCCCTCCCAACAGTTTGTTATACATAGCAATGGTCTGCTATAAAGACCAAACAATGACTGACCAAGCAGAATCGAGTTCTAAACAAAGCTGTGTGATAAAAAACTACAGCACAAACTTCACCAACAGACACCAGTCATTTTTTTAGTCAGAGCATTGAACATTTCCTTGCCTTGCATCACAATAAGGTCTCTCATAGTGTGCGGGAAATTCGACCATGACTCGGCTCTCCATTGATGACTAATCATCCCCACCGCCCAACCTTTTTATTTTTTTTTTCATCTCCAGACTGTACCCATGAATCACCGGGTCTGCGTCTGTGTAATGTCCTAATCATTGGCTCTCAGTGGGATATTTGTAACTTTCCTTCATCGTCCTGAATCCTACAAAATGAATACTGATGCAGTTGGATTTGATCGGCAATTGATTTGAGTTTCGTAAATGTATTGATCGCTCCTGGCTGAGAAATGGGAGTGTGTGTGTCTGTGTGTGTGTGTGTTTGTGTGTGTGTGTGTGTGTGTGTGTGTGTGTGTGTGTGTGTGTGTGTGTGTGTGTGTGTGTGAGAGAGAGAGAGAGAGAGAAGGTGATCGCATCAAGCCACTCTGCGATGTGTGTGGAGACAGCAAGTTTGTTGCTAGGATGCACATATCTCTCAAAAGGAAATGAAATCTGGATGACGCCACGGCAGCAATCAATTAATCCTCCATGAAGTCAAGACAGTATAAACACTCACACACGGACACACACATGCACATACAGATAAATAGCAATGCCATAGCAAAACTTTAGATTGCCTTTTTTGTAGTAAAGTAACCAAGACTAGATAAAGGCATTTAACACTTTCTATCTATACCTGGCTTTTGCTGCCGATAGGCTCTGACGGTGTAATAGGCTTGCCGCAGCAGTCAGTGTTACCGGTGTTACAAGGTGCTCCAGTATGCACCAATTACATTACTTGCCCACCACCCCCACTGTCATTTTGCTTTTTAAAAAAATAAAACCCATTTAATTTATTTTGGTTAATTAATAGGAAATAGAGAGTGGGCAGAAAAGACGATGGCAGATTTGGCAATATTTCGGATTTCAACCCCATGCTAAAAGGGAACCGTAATGGCAATGAGGCAATCACTGTGCGAGGTCGGAGCATTCACACTTGGTGTGTGCAGTGCAGCAGTGCCGGATGGAAACTGGCTGCCACACAGCAAAAGCCAGACACATAGCCATCCAAGATTTAAGAGCAAACTCAGCCCTCTACATATACTGACAACATATGATGTTTCTTTTAAAATGTCCAAGTCCAAGTAATCAATAATAATAATACATGTTCACAGCCTCTGTTCTTCCTACGCTTCCAGTTCATTGTCTATATCAGCAGCCGTGCAATGCATTGTGGTAGAATGGTGGCGTGATTCAAGAGATAGACTGTCACATCGCCTGCTCCTCATTTGCATAAAGTTACTGCTATTTTAAGCAAATCAAGGGCGTCCAACACAACTCGGCGCCTCTGGAAACTCCTGAGAAACTTTTAAACTAAGTGTTCTTGATCTAAAATAAAAACGGATTCAGCAACAGGCATGGCTTATTTCTCGCATAACATTTTTTCTGTCAGAAACACATTTTCTTGAACCGTTTTTGTGATATAAGTGAAGAAAGTTTCCAAACGAGCCGGCGTATTGCTTGCTGTTTGAAAGCTGAGAGCAGCAGCCAGAGAGGGAAATCGTTCGTCCAATCAGGTGCCGAGTCCCAGGTGCCTAGTGGCAGCCTATCAAGCATCCAATGCTGGGAAGCGAGGCAATCCCTCGCCATAAAAAAAATACACCCCTGAGGGTGTATACCTGAACACCGATGAGAAAATGTCCTCACCGTGACATCCCTAGGGTGTATATGTGTGCAGTGTGTGTATGTTCATTCATATACAGGAGCGTCATCAAGCTGTAAAAAACTGTTTATATCAAACGTTGGACTGCAGAAGTGAACACTCACGCAGTAACGCAGTTAGCGCAGACTTTATGCAGTAAGTTATTGGCCTTATTGAACCACAAAACAGAATGAATGTAAAAGCCAGAGACAGCCCTAGTGGCTTATGAATAATGATTTCTCAGCAAGGTAATTTGATTTATCTTTGCATACTTTTAGCTGGAGCCTACTTTTTCTTCATTGGTGAATTGATTCCCAAGGTTGAGAGACAGCAGGATGATAGTACTCGGGGGTTTGTTTGAACTCCTTTTTCTTTATTAACCACTACGTAAGCAGGAGTAGATTGAAAGAAAGAGAAGAAGAGAAAGCTTGACATGAGCATAAGATGGGATCCATCAATATCACAGTAGCACTAATTGTTTTCATAGCAAGTGATGTGATGGCACAGTGCTTTGTCTTCTTTACTTCTCCGTCCCTCTCGGCTTCATCCCATTTAATACCTTTGCCCACAGTGTATCACATTATCTCTGCAGCCATTCTTCTTCATCAGTAGATCGACTATTGATGCCTTTTGCCTACATTAAACATCAGTCCAGTCAGTGATCCAACACAGAGACAGAAAAAGGGAGTAGATGGACACAGATGGAGTTTTAGTGGCATCATTTTGGACCGCCGGTTGCTGTTTTGGGGGATTTATGACAGCCAAGGAAAGCCTTGTCAAAGAAATAGGATGCTATAATTCACACAATACAATTGAAGCACAAGGGACTTTATATCCATATGCTGATATACTGATTCCATGGAGGTGTACTGTCTGTATACATTGGCAGAGAGCATAAGATAAACAGTCGATATAAGAAGCGCTTGTTCATCAGCATATCTTCCCAAGAGTATGGTTCCCTTTATACATGACAGAAATATCAAAGGCCTGTTTGATCTCACCGCCGGCTTTTCACCCTCCGAAACAAATCGACACGGTTCAGGGCTTTTTTTTTTTTATGAATAGCTGCTTGTTGGAGTTTTGATGATGAAATGTTGCAGCCTGTTCAATCCCTCGTGCTCTGAATTTCTCAGCTCCTCCCTTCAGTGTTCCTTCTTAAACCATCTCTCTCTCTCTCTCTCTCTCTCTCTCTCTCTCTCTCTCTCTCTCTCTCTCTCTCTCTCTCTCTCTCTCTCCAAGTCTTCTTCTTCTTCATGGTTCAAGATCTCGCCTTTTTGCATCTGGTCACGCTCCAGGCTGGCAGTTTGCGTATGGAAGAGAAAGCAGAGATATGGCAGAGGAGGAAACAGATAAAAGTAACGATGGAGCGAAATGGAGAGCAATATACCAGTTTAGTTAATTCCAAATGCTTGCCATCACACCCGCATCCAATCTTATTGCCACACTCTCCCACTGTTAGAGGCTCTTAACCATGCCGTCTGGTCCAAGTTACTCTCAGTGTGCTTGATGTCCACCAATTAGGCCCAGGCTCATTTTGGACTGAGCATGTCTGATTATTTGTCATTTGTCCCATCAGAGCCATGCTGCTGGACTCATAACTGCTACTTAATTGGCTAGGAGACAGAACAGTGGGTCTATATGGGTGCTTAGGCTAGCTGCTGACTGATGATGATGGCTAGTGTGGGACTGAGAAAGCCTATCTGTGGGGTAATGGAGACTGAATGGATGGTGCCCTGCAGATGTCTTATGTTTTCTATTTAGCCCACAAAAGCCCTTGCGTCTAGGCTGGAGGTGCCTATTAGAGGGGCGTCAAGTGCATGGTGGTTGTCCACGCTCCGTGATTAAACCTAAACATGGCACGCCACAGTGGGCCGCATGAAACCGGAGAGTCAGTATATTTTTGGATAAGACAGAGAGCAACTCGCCAGACAGATAAATGAACATAAACCTTCCGTAAACAGGGTAGTAGAAGAGTAAAGACTAGCGACGTGGGCACTCAGCCATTTTAATTCCTCGTGGACCAAACTGGGTGAGGAAACTCTCCACAAAGGTCCCTTTGAGGGGAACTTAAAGGGTCCCTGTGGAGATTTTTCCTGTAATTCAAACACACTTATGCTGATTCAGTCTTTCTACCCTAAATGCATTGTGCGTCTTTGGGATCTAAAAAATTGTTGAATGCATTTTCTTCCTCATTAAGAGTTGATATTGATAACATTTTGGATGTTTTTCAACTGGCAAGTCTAAATTTTAAGGATAATTGTGGAGGTATTCTTTTATATATTGGGTAAACAAATTAACATGTTGCAGCAATAAGCCTTCGTCACTGTAAAGCGTTTCTTTTTTCATGCCTATGAGCTGGCGATAGTCGTGGCCGGAGGTATATTTTCAGGTTGTCCATCCCATTTTTATGGACACAGTATCTTAGGAGCGCCTGTATGGAATTTATTCACATTTGGCACAAACGTCCACCTGGACTCAGGATGAACAGATTAGGATTTGGTGGTCAATGGCCAAGGCCACCGTGACCTAAAACACGTTTTTGGGAGTAACTCAAAAATTCATATGCAAATTATAAAGGATAAAATGGTGACGTTTTGACATTTTTAACTCATTGTTGACAATAGTTATACTAGAAACACAACAATGAACCACCAATGTTGTACGTCGTTCCTACAAGCCATCATTAATACTGTAGCTCTTTGAGTCACGGTTGTTAAACACTACAGTGCCCAGCTACGAAGACAAATATTTAGTCTTTTTTAGACTAATGTATTGTTGGTTGTGGTCTTTACATGAGATTTATGTGACAATGACAAAATCATAGACCATCACTAGTGTTAGTTTTAAAATCTTTTAGGCAATGTTTCTTGTCGATCAGAGAAATGGCAGCCAATCCAGGGATGTCATATAGTCCCTGTTTCATTCAACAGACACAGCCAATCTTTGAGGTAAACACTTGTTTCATTTATCACAACTTTGGGCAATTTGTCTCCCCTTTCTTTGTGTTTTATGGCTCATACTCTGCCTTCCTCTGCAGTCAGCAAGTGTGTGTAGAGTCACCCATTTGCTTTTTTTTTTGCATCCTCATGTATAGAGTAAAGCATGAAGTTCACTAAATAATTGCCCCATAACAACACCATTTAAATTCCACAGGCCACTTTAAACTCCCAGTGGACCTTGCTGGTTGGCCAACAGTAGACAGTTGTGGTTGCCTCAAGTGTGAATATATGTGACTGCATGAATGTGATGCACAACGCTGGAAAAGAAGATAAGTGCTCAGCCAACTTTCCCTGGGTAAATAATGGTTTGAAATACAGTGAGGGCCAGTGTTTTGTCAATTTGGGACAGATGGACAACACCTCAGCTGATAAGACAGCGAAATGCAAACAGATAAACAGTCGGGCTGATAAGACCCATCAGATAAAGCTGTGAATAACTGGATCAGGCTCAACGGACAAGTGGATGGAGCAGTGGCAGTGGAAGGAAGAGCTGATGCAGTGTGGTAAGGAGGACAACGGAGGGGGGGCTCGGCTGTTTCAGAAATAGAAAAGTAGCCAATATGTAAGGCAAAGAGGAAAGCAACGGTGGAGAACAAGGGGTCAAAGCTGCAGCTCATATGAAGTTAGACTGAATCTGTAAATTTCACACCTTACTTCCATATCCACTCTCTTTGGCTTCTCCGTGTCCTGTTTTATTAAGGGACACGAACATATTCCCCGGTCCACATTCCCATATACTGTAACCATAACAACCAGGGAAGTGATCATTATTCTCCACTTTTGCACTCTTTGTGCTCTATTAGACTAGAGGCCATTCTCTCGTACCTAATTTGGAACATCCACCTCTCGTGTACCGTAGTCGTTGTTCAAGCTAAAGGATGCTAACAGCAAATCATGTTTGAGTCCTCATCCACCGTATCAGATCCTTGATTGAATTAAATCAGCATGTTTTGGCCTTAAGAGGATTTCTCCACATGCATTTTGTATGAGACCATAATCGGCACTGTTACTATTGCTGCTGCTATTCATGGTAAGAGCATTATTAGTGCGGGTTATAGGCAACTTTTTTAAGAGATTCTTCAAAAAAAAAAACATCATATACCACCCACAGCGTGAGCATACATTACCACCAGAGGGAAAGAAGTGATAAAACATCAAAAAAGAAAAGAAACTGTGCTTTTGGCGTCTTTTCCTTTCTCTAATATATAATAACTCTGATAAATGGTACTTTTCTTGCAGTTTTATCCCATGCAGTTACCCTCTTTATACTGACCCCAATCCTTCTCTTTTGGCCCTAATTTGGAGAGTCCAGCTCCCAAGCCTTGTGTCCCCTCTGATACAACACAGTGTTACTGTAACAGCTGCTTTTTTAAGCCGCCATGAAAGAGCTCCATCATGGTGTGCTGTAACATGCCGAGCTTGTCTTGATCTTACCAACTAATAGGAGTCAGCAGTGCAGCAGCCAAGAAGGAGATGAATCCTGGTGCAAGGGTTGCAAATGTTTTACCCCTCTGCCATCCATGCACCCTCACCAAGGATGTATCGAGAGAGCTATATAAATAGACTAGTCTTACTTTTTACTCATACACCACCATTATAACAGAGGACACCTCCAGCTGCAAAAAAGAGGAGTCATTACTCTTTGTATAATAATTTTTTTAAACCATGAAGATTTTACAATTGCGCAACAGTCTGAGAGCCAAGAGGGGACAATATGGTTGTCTGTGTATGTGTCACATCAAGGGTTCTGAGTTCATAAATAGAGTTATGACCATAGATTGTATAAAATATGGAGGTAGTGTCTATGATGCCACCCGTAGGTTTCTGAAGAGCCAAGTTCAAAGTGGATGTTTCTGGCTGTTGCCAACATCAGTGACAACACAGCCTAACTCCCGAGGTGGATCGTTGGTGAAGACAGCTAGCAGCTAGCAACCTGGTATCACACCCACCTGTCACTCAAAGTGACCACGCCCTCAATCATGCCTAACTTTAAGCCTTAATATGATTTGAATGGGTGAGATATATAAAAATTCAATCCCCATACAGTTGTCATGAACGGGGATATTACCTGTAGAGACCTAACCTGTGTTTTGTACCAGGCTGTAAACATGTTTATTTCTGCTGTTCTGGCTTTTTAACATGGGAGTCTATGGGGATTGACTCACCTTTGGAGTCAGCCTCAAGTAGCCATTTGAAAAACTGCATTCAAAACTGTGTTTTTGGCACTTCCATGCTGTCTTCATTGTTCATGAAATGGAGATACATACATTGCTATGCATAAATGGCCTTAATGAATAGACAACGCTATTTTACACAATGACATCCTGAGATCAATCAGCTGGTGAGTAGTAACTGCCCTCGTACAGTCTCACTACCGTTTATATGTTGTTACCTTTGACTGAGGTCTGATTGCTCACTGCTGAAGGATCCTGATGCTCTTTGTGGGGGGAAACGGTGGCAGACTTGCATATTCTGGGTGGTGTCGCAACTTGTTTATCATACAGTTTACAAATTACTTTATTTATTCAAGATGTCTGGCTCTCCTTTTTTGTTAGGTTTAAAACCAGAGAATCACCAACAACCCCCCCTTCTCCCCTCAAACAAGCTTGCAGGAGACCTGACGGATAGACTATGTGTGTTCAGCTGTCACTAGTTTTGTAGTTTCTATCCGAATGTCTGACGTCATTGTTTTTACTTTCACATATATGCTTTATTTTACCATTTCACTTTTCATTCGTCAGTTTTCAGTCTGAGTCATGTTAAGTTGCTGCAGATGAAAAGCCAACATTTCCTGATTTTGCTGCTTCATTAGAAAAGTTTAAATAAGACAATAATAGGGTAATTTTATCGTGAAAATTATAGGAAATTAAATGTGTTTCTCACCGTTTACAGCCGCTCTTTTTAGTAGCGCAAAACTTGTAGTTGAGCCATACCGTAAATCCCCGATGAGTCATGTGTGGAAAAAGTCTAGAAGACATGTGACCTTGGCTTGTGTCTTGGAGAGTTGTAGCATTTAAACTGTAAACACTGCTACGCTACAGCTCATTACAGCTGACTTCATCTCTCCGTCACACACTCTCTCTCTCTCTCTCTCTCTCTCTCTCTCTCTCTCTCTCTCTCTCTCTCTCTCTCTCTCTCTCTCTCTCTCTCTCTCTCTCTGTCTGTCGTTTGTCTCTCTCTTGACAACAAATACCGACACTCGCTAATGTTAAATACACAACCTGTGCACTGAGTTATTCCTTAAAGGACTTTGCTACCTCTAAAACACATTTTAGTTTATAAAACATCTTAAAAATACATGATTCCCTGATGTTTTACCCCAACAGGGAGTCATCTCAGGCCCGCGGGGCTTGCAATATACACATAATTGAATATCGCTCTGTTATCATGGACATGTAAGGACCATTATCATGGCCAATCCATATCATGTTAATTTCATTTTATCTACTCAGTATCTAAGGTTGCTGCATGAACCTGGCCCATACTGTATGAACCAGACTCTTCAGCTTACAGACTCATTGTGAACAGACATTGTGATATTCACCCACTGCCATGGCACCAAAAGAGACATTGAATGGGGGAAAAGAGAGAGACTGGAATTCAGAAATGGAAATAGATAAGGGGAACCGGCGACAAAAGAACAGACACAGAGACACACATGGAGTAAAGGAAAGCTGTGTGAGTAGTAATACCAAAACCAGTGTTATGGAACTAAAAAGCAAAAAGGTCAGCTTGTCTGTTCGAGAGAAGCATTCCTCCAGGGTCCACAGTTTGATCTTATACCCACCCTGTTTTCTGCTCCTGTTTTTGACCACCATCCCTCCCAGGCAGCAAGGGGCAGTTATGCATGTACTGTCCTCTGGACAATAAAGGACAATAGAGGGAGGACTGCTCTGTGGATGAAAACAAATTGGTTAAATCCATTATGTATACACAAACAGCAACATGTCTTTTTCTTCCTCTGTCATTAAACTTTCTCCCCTCCACCAGAAGAGTAACCTCTGCCAGACAGACAGTACACCGGATGCTACATATCTTTTTTATTTCTTCTCGTCTTCCCTCTATCTCCCTCTTCCTCCCTGTGCCTCTCTGTTCACTGGTGATGTCATTGATGCAGAGATAAATATGTTGCTTTAAAGACCGGCTCACTGCTGAGGGACAGTCCGCAGTGCAGAGAGGTAGAGGAGGGAGACGGAGGGAGGCTTAGCAGAATGAATCAGTGTTAGATACAGACAGACGGACAGAGCAACTTAGTTTTAACCAAGCTCCGCTCTAATGGCGCATACATGCTGCGTGATGCATGACAGACAAGTAGAGAGAGGGTGAGGAAATAGCGTTCTGTCAGTTCATGTTTTAAATATGGCTCACTGCTCGGTCACAAATCAGTGGGCTAAGCCTTAGTGAAATCAGATCCTGTGGTACAGATTTAAATAATGATCTACAGCCTTTCCACACACACACACACACACACACGCACATTCAAATACGTGCACAACCACGCCCCTCCACATGCACACAGGCATTTAGAAACTTCAGCAAACACACAGAGAAAGAGCAGGCCGGGTCCGGGCGCGTGCAGATCTCTTGCAGTAGAGGTGATTTATAGCCCGCCAGCTCATCCCTAGATGAATTCTCCTGTGAATCATTGCACCTGCAGTGGTGATGGCAGACAGGGATGTGTCACTAGCTGCTCCTGTTCTCTGGACCTGTGTGACTTTTTTTAGGAGTTGTTTTGTTTTGTTTTTTTCGACTCTGTTTTTGTCGTCTCTCTAAATGCTATGTACACAACTTTGTTTTTCTTTCTTACTATTTCAAGTCATGTCTTCCTAACCTATGCCAGGCCGGTGGATGATAAAGATGTGGAGTGGAGGACATTGGACAACAGTCCTCCACATCTTCCATTACACTCCTGTCTATGGTGCTTTGATAAAACATGTTAATTTGCATTGCTCAGTCTATCCATGCCCTGAATTCTGGATCACCTCACGTGGCAGGTCCACGCATGTGAGCGAGCGAGGTGTTTCACTGTCTCAAGAGGGATGACCTCTGTTTTTAATAAGTGTGTGTGTATATGCAGTGGTGCAAAGAAACCAAGTAAATATATTATACAATACAATAAATCCTTAATGTCCCCCCAGGGTGGAAATTTGTCTTTGGCTCAGCAAACGCAAGAAACAGCCTAAGAAAACAGCACTAAGTAAAGACAAAGATATAGACAAACCATATTACACATCAAAATTATGTCATGTTAGTGTCTGTGGCTTAGATCTGCTCAGTTGAGTACTGATGGCACTCGAGATGAAGGACTCCTTCAAAACATTTTCAGTTGTCAGAGGGACTCTAGAGCACCTCCTGGAGCCCATGAGCTCAAACTGGCTGAAGAGAGGATGGGAGCTAGTCTAATTTGTACAAAGTTGAGTATATGTATCAGGCAGAAAGGTGAAAAGTTAAAACACACTCAAGAATAGTTTTGCACACTATATCTAAAATCTGCTGACTGACACAGAGGCTACTAATGCTGGGAAAACATGCGAAAATCAAGCCGATTTTGGACCTGATTCCCTCCTCCTGACAATCATCAGCAAAGCCCAGTTTTTTTGATGGCTCTAGAGATTATTTTGCCAGACATTTCTGTGGTGTGAGGTATGTTAAGAGTGCTTTTTCCATCCCCGATCAGCTTGGAAGTCCATCCTGGCTGCACCAATTTCAAATCACAAATATTAAACATGTTCAGTATTTACTATCTGATATCCTGTTGTGTGTTGGGAACCTGAAGGACAGGTGATGATGCAGTCACACGGGAGAGAACGGTAGCCAATTGAGGACCAAGCTGAGCAGTCCGGCAGCCATGGCTAATGCAGACGTGATGCAAAAAGTAGTCGTAAGGTGACCTCAGAGGTGGAGGACCAACTTGTTCATTTGAAGCAACAACACAAGTGTTTACTTAATACGTCTCCATGACTTCATTGCCATCCATCTATCTTCTACCACTTATCCTGTTAGGGGTCGCAGGTAAAGCTGATTCCAGCTGGTATTGCGCGAAGGCGAGGTTCACCCTGGACAGGTCGTCAGTTCATTGCAGGGAACATAGAGACAGACAACCATTTATGTTCACATTCACACCTACAGGCAATAGAGTCATCAATTAACCTGCATGTCTTTGGACTGTGGGAGGAAGCTTAAAATCCCAGAGAAAACCCACTCTAACATGAGGAGATCATGCAAACTCCTCAAAGAAGGGCACCAAGCTAGATTTGAACCTGCGACCTTCTTGCTGTGGGGCCACAGCACTAAATACTGCACCACCGTGCAGCCCCATGACTTCATATATGTTTCTTTATTCTTTGTCAATTTTCAGTACAGAGTCGTGCAAAAACATCACTAATTCTTCTTGCCCATCGCCCGCCATGTTCGTTTACACGAAAGTCATGTTTGATTGCAAGAGGATTCAACACACACTATAGGAGCAAAACTGTTAAATTAAACATGTTGTTATGTGGGGGTCTCTCACATTTTCAATATCTATTAAGATTTGAAAAATATTTTAGTGTGGGCCAGCCATAAGTTTCCTCAGAAGACAGAAGTCGCTGTGAGCATCTCTTGAACAGAAGATATTTGCTATTTTTTTTTCCAAGCACAGTGATGGTTGAACCGGCATTGTCCTCTTCTGGGGTTTGGTGTTGGTTTCACTTCAGCTTGATTAACAAACAGAAGAATACATAACTTAAACCAAAATAGTTCGTAGATGAGGGCTACCATTCATTGTCCATCATGGCCTCAACAAAATATACCCTTGCTATCAGCAACATGCCAGCCCTCTCTTCCTGCTCTACTCTCTGTCTTCCTGGCAACAGACGACTGACGGCTCATGTTAGATAAGCCCAGCCTTCTTGATGGTTGGTACCCAATAAGAGGGTCTGGGATGCCTGTGATACGACACTAGTATAAAGTTGAATTTAACTTTATCCTGACAAGCTACAACCTTCAATTGCTGCCTATGTGTTAACTCTGTGCTATACTTTCCACATCTGCCTTGCCAAGTGGGTCTGTGTGACATATATTTCATCTTCTGTCCATGTCCATCAGGGCCTGTGTGGGCCATGCTTGCTGAAAAATGCTTACAGATCTAAATATTCCGATTATACCTTCCCTTTAATGCATTTGTACTTGTGCATTTTGACTTGGGTAAACCTTTTTACTTAATGCAAGACTTCTAAATGAGTGTATGTGTATTGTTACTTTAACAAAAGTAAAAGACCTGAGTGCTTCTTCCACCACTACAGATAGTGGTGATTGCGTGTGTTTTTGGCCCATATGTTGTCCCCGTAGATCATACAACCCTGTGTGTTTAAGCAGAGTGCATGTGAACCATATTCATTCTCTTGTTTTGCAGCGCAGCCCTCTGTGCCCCCTATTTGCTGTGTCGTCAGCTGCTGTGTCCTCATCCTCGGTGCGTGTAAGTGCTGAGTTGCGATAGTTTAAGCCCAGATAGACCACAGGCCTGCACACATATTTGTTTAGAAAAACGCAGACGCAGCTCAACTTGGACACTCTTGTCAGAGTTGGTAGGGAGTGGGAGGAGGCTGAGGAATTTGCTGAAGGATTTTCTGCCTCTCTGTCTTTAATCACGATGCTAATTAAAGTTTACTGGCTAATTGTGGCTGAGATAGTGTTTCTGTATGCTGCCTGCTTCCCTGTGCTAGTGCTGGGCTAATTACATAGCTAATGGTCTATTGGTCTGCTCTGCTGTGGACACAACTCTAATGCATGAACAGTAAAGTGATGGATTACAGTCCGTGTTCATCAGTCCCGGTCCCGCCGGAGCTTCCCACGAGGTTCAGGCTTTCGCTCCGGCCCAGCCATGAAACTGGAGCACTGAAATTCATCTTGTCACTCCGCCTCAGCGGTCAATAGTTGTCATTTCATGCCAGCTCATGAGACTCCTTATCAACCTGTAGTCAGTTAATCCGCAGACACACGTGCACACACACGTGACATCAGGCTCCCTTCATGCATGGACACTCCTCTCCAGTCAGGTTATAACACTGACAGCTGGTATCCTGAGACCGGCGCTAGGTGTGTGTAATATTTGTGCATTCGCCAGCCATAACAATGATTAACAGGGTTAATTGGGCACAGTGAGGCTCTGATTATGCTGCGGGATGACAAGGAGCTGTTGGAAGGCTGTCACAGTGCTGTCGAAGTGCCGCTGCTCTACCTAGACATCATGCCTGACTTCTGTCGCTGCAAATCCCAGCAGATTAAGTCAGGGCGACACACGGCTCTTCAAACGACTGTTTCTGTGTGTCTTTGGTTTAACAATAGTCAGTATCGTCTTGTCTGAGTGTCAAATCTGAGATGATGGTGTTTTTGTGTGTGTAGTATCTTACAGTAAGCTAAGGGCATGCAACCAGATGTTGCTAAAAGGCCAGTGGCCCATGAGAATGAGAAAAAGAGACAGACCTGCCAGGGGTATAAAGTAGGGCTGTCAGTTGATTAAAACACTCAATCGTCATTAATTGCAAATGAAGCAAGTGTTTAATACTTTTATCAACAAAAGATTGGCCAAATATGCATGCCTTATGCAAATGTATGTATATATTTATTAATGGAAACAATCAACATAGCAAAACAATGACAAATATTGTCCGGAAACCCTCACAGGTACTGCATTTAGCATAAAAATGTGCTCAGATCATAATACAACAGGCAACAACAGCGTGATGACGTCAGTGTGTCAGAGTGTTGACTTGAAGAAGAAGAAGAAGAAGATCTACCTTTATTAGTCCCACAATGGGGAAATTCAATTTACACTCTGTTTAACTCATACATGGTACATGCAGACCTGAAACACACATACATGCATTAATGGAGAGGTGTCAGAGTGAGGGGGCTGCTCCTGACAAGCGCCCTGAGCAGTTGGGGGTTTGGTGCCTTGCTCAGGGGCACCTCGGCAGTGCCCAAGAGGTAAACTGGCACCTCTCCAGCTACCAGTTCACACTCAGTTTTTGGTCCATGTCGGGACTTGACATGGAAAATAATAAACCGAACCGGTGACCCTCTGGTTCCCAAGCCAACTCCCTACAGACTGAGCTACTGCTGCCCCCATGACTTGACTGGGGGCTATGACTTGACTATGACTTGCCCCAAACCGCATGTGATTATCATAAAGTGGGCATGTCTGTAAAGATGAGACTCATGGGTACCCAAAAAACCCATTTTTATTCACATATCTTGAGGTCAGAGGTCAGAGGACCCCTTTGAAAATGGCCATGCCAGTTTTTCCTCACCAAAATTTATCATAAGTTTGGAGCGTTACTTAGCCTCCTTCTCAACAAGCTAGTATGACATGGTTGCTACCATTGGGATTTAGAGTTCCTGGTTTCATAGTTTTATACCAGTACCTTCACTCTAGCTTTAAAACTAAGCGCTACAACCTAAAAAAATCTCAAATTTCATGAATGTGTTACAGAAATTAGTGGTGTTAAAACTAATTTGTGTTAACATATTATTGCGTTAACTTTGACAGCCCTGTATAAAGTATACATATTACACACCCTGTTATATTTTTTTTGACATCGTCATGCATGCTGGAGCTCAGCGAGGTAACAAGGTTTCCAACCGCCATTCCTGAGAAACGAAAGTGCAAAATTTCCTTTGAAATCCTTTCATCCAATGCACACAGAGTCTGGTATTTTAAAGAACTGATCCAGCCCGTGTGTTGGATGTGGAATTTATGCAAAACTTTGAGGCTATTCAGCTTGTTCCACACAAAAGCACAGGGACAGCACTCTCAGAAGGCAAGCCCATTATAAACACAGCTTTCTTTGAATGCTCCTCTGTGTGTGTGTGTGTGTGTGTGTGTGTGTGTGTGTGTGTGTCAGCGTGCTCGTGTCCTTTGCCTTTGTAATCGGATCTCTGTGATGTCTTGACTGTTTGTCAGACAAAACCAAAGCCCTCTGTAGGCAACAAATGATAAACACAAGGGTAAAGGAAAGAAAGAAAAGAGAGAGAGAGACCTATTTTGAATTAGGGATTCCTCTCTCTTCGCTGCATGCTTTGAAGCTCGGGAGAGGCCTGGTGATCGGATCAAGGATGCTGTAAGAAATGGGATAAAGGAGGGGAGGGGAGGGGGAGTGGTGGAATGAGATTTTCCTCTCTCTGGGAATATGGGGATGCTCTGTGATTCCTTCACTGACAGCGGCACTAAGCTCATCATCACGACACTACTGCTGCATGTGTATGTGCATGTATGTGTGTGTTCAGAGCTGTATCACATACTGTCAGAGCTCTCCTCCGAACATTGGACAGACCCACACACACACACGCTGCACATTTCTAATAGCAAATCATGTTTGAGTCCTCATCCACCGTATCAGATCCTTGATTGAATTAAATCAGCATGTTTTGGCCTTAAGAGGATTTCTCCGCATGCATTTTATATGAGACTGTAATCGGCACTGTTACTATCACTGCAGCTATTCAAGGAAGAGGATTATTAGTGCGGATTACAGGAAAATATTTAAGAGATTCTACAAAAAAAAAAAACATCATATACCACCCACAGCGTGAGCATACATTGCCGCAAGAGGGAAGGAAACCATAAAACAGCAACAACAACCAAAAAAAGTAGAGAAGAAATTGTGCTTTTGGCATCTTTCCCCCTCTATGATGTATAATAACTTTGATAAAAGATGAGTTTTTTTTGCAATTTCAGCCCAGTTAGCCTCTTAATGCTGACCTCGATCCTTTTCCTTATGTGTCTTCACTTTAATATCCGCCGTTAACTACGTGTCTGTGCCCTTACTGCAGTGCCCTGCCTCGCCCCGCTGTCTGACATATTGATCAGCTTCAAGCCCTCTGCATCGTAGTTGCCCGGAGCCCAGACGCTGGGCGCAGCTCTGTGCATGGTCTCCAAGTGTGTGCCACAAACAAGCTGCAGATGAGTTGAATGCATTTATCTGTGCAAATAAACTCGCAGAAGTCATCTTTTATTCCAACTTTTTTTCACCTTTTGGCTTTTATCCGTCTTTAATTCTCTGGTTAGCCTACAAGAGCAGAAGCGAGTCTTTCTCCCTCGCTCTGTCTGATCCCCGCGGTGAGTGTGTACCTGCCTCCTGTCTCTCTGTGTGCCTTGAACTGTGCTTTGGAGTAATTACCTGGAGAGGCAGAGAAATGAGAGGGAGCACCTGACCTTTAAGTCTTTATCGGCCCCGCAGGCCTGGAGAGGGACGACACAAACACACATAAAACCGTCCTCAAATCACACACAAACGTAGTTCACATCTGTCTGGAGTGCAATTGAGATACACTCACACAAATGGTGCCGAAAAACAATAATGAGACACACGAATGGAAGTCATTTGAGCTCACGCACAATCATTTTCTCTCGGAAACAAATGGCAGCGCGTACAGCGGTGACGGGCCATCTCTGTGAGGGATTTGGTCACATCAGCCAGGAGCATATGGCAGGCCTTAATTACACTTGCCCACAGACGCACATAATTGATCATGTAATCAATTAATTAATGTGGGAGCCCCTTGTTAGTGGCCCATGAAGCCCATTTGCTTTTACAGGTCATTAAAATGATGGAGGGTAAGAAGCAAGGTTATAAAAGAATATACTCATGGATAAGTAATGGCAACAATAAGCTGGAGAAATAAGAAAGCGGGTGTACAGTATTAGTGTGCGTAAATGTCTAGAGATGATTATCTATTCCTTTCATAACTCTCACAGAGACCCACAAATACAGAAAGCTTACACATGCAGAGAAAAAACTGCAGTTACCACACACACAATCACGTCTCCTCCCTCCGCACAGCTGTCTACAACTTTAAGGAGTAATTGTCTGCATCTACTGGCCTATTTCTTCCTTCGTCCCATTTGTTTCTTTTCCTCCTTCCTGCTCACCCTTTTACATTTTCTCACTCTCGATATCCACCTCTTTTTAACCAGCTTATTTGTCAGCTTTCCACCAGTTCTCATTCATACGGCACCCACACAAGCACGCACGCACACACGCACACACACACACACACACACACACACACACACACACTAGTTCGAGAGATGTAGGTGTGTGAATGTGTTGACAAATGGAAATTAATGAGGAAGGAAGTTGTCCTTTTTTACCAATTGAAAAAATAATTCTGATTATTCAAATCAGACTTGGCTTTGTAGCGGTGAAATGAGCTTGGCAGTCATTCAGAAGGATGAAGCCACAGAGAAGGAGAGAGAGATGTAAGAAACTCACATTTTTCTTTTTACAAGGATTTCAACAAACCATCCCGTGTGTCAGATAGTTTCCCTGAGGGGGACAGAGGAGGAGGAGGAGGAGGAGGAGGAGGAAGAGGGGGGGTTGATTCCTTTTAGCTGAGGAGAAGAAGGGAATTGTCTGCCCATACCTGCCTATCTTGTTTTCATGTTACTCAACACTGGGCTGCAGAGAGCAGAGGAGACTGAAGCAGTGATTTAACACATGACTGCTGTCTCACTTCATCATTGTCCTGTCATCTCCTGCACCACACCACCCCATATACCCACAATCCCACCTCTTATTGCTTCATCATCCACTGACTTGTAGAGATAGTTGTACAATATGTTTCTGTTCAGCTCCCTAAAACCTGGGGAAAAAAACTAAAAAGAAAAAATTATATCACCTTTTGATCAATTATTTATTTTAAGTTTCTATAAGGGAAGTCTATGAGAAAATGAGCCTGCTTGATTTATTACCTCAGTAAACATTGCAAACATGAGTTCATGGTCTCAATCGAGTTTCAGTTCTTCTTCAATACAGCATGATGTTCATTTGGTAAATTATGGTCTCATTTGGAGTCAAATAGACCATAAAGCAGGGGATGCTTTAAGGCATGGCTACCTTGTGATGGACAGGTTGCTACCACAGCGTTGTCCGGTCTGGGAGTCGTCAGCATTTTGGTCTTAGAACTTTAACTTTACTATGGCGTGTTTCCAATTTATGAAGGTTAATTGGAACATTTGGTCACTTAAAAATGTCTTATTCAGGGTTCGGTTGCACGTAGCTTCACTCTCTCGTGTCACTTCTGGTTGCAAAAAACCAAGATGGCAAAGGCCAAAATGTCGAACTCTTCAAAACAGCAGTGCACAAACCAATGGTTGACATCACAATGACAGTTTTCACCTTTTTATACAGTCTATAGTTTAGACTGAATTTTCATTCTTGACCTTGGCAACAGTTGTTAACAAAACAATCTTTCCGCAGCATCCATATAATAGCTGCCGTGGAGCTTTCAGTCATATAACGTGACCAGTTATGATGGACTAATGTAGATGTTACAATTCAAATTTTTCTGAGCACATGAGAGACTTCTCGTCCATGTTGGCTTAATAGATAGTTCATTCTCAACCTTGAAAACTGCAGTTGACAAAACAATCTCCCCACAAGGTCCATTCAATGACTGTCCTGAAGCTTTCAGTCATATCACACTAGGAAAACTGCATCTGCAGAACAGGACAGATACAATTGAAAGCCCCAGGACAGCAGTGGACCTCATGTCATGGTGAGGTTTTTTTCAACCCTGCACAACGTGGCTTTAAAGAGTGACAAAATACCATTTCCGACAAAAAATTGAAAATCACCCAAAGGGTGACGAGGTATCATGATTTGATTTCCAGTAGCTCAAAACATTTTTTTTCCTCTTTAAGCAGAAAATTATTCAAGAAATCAAAAATTAAGCTTTTGAATAGTATTTAAATAACTTGTACAAATTAAATGCTTGGACTCTGCTCACATGCATCCATTCTATCCATAGTTCATTAATGAAATAACAGAAAAGTTGACAATGTGTTCTGTAGCTTTATACGATAGTACACAATCTGATAATTGTAAGCAAAGTAAGATTCTTTTAAACAATAGAGACTCTGTATCATTATGCAGTTTGTTCTGTTGTCCAGAATATTCTACGTTTCATAGTCTTTGCTGCTGCAATGACCCAGTTTCACCAGGGGGATCATTAAACTTTCATCTTATCTTAACTTCTCTTGGAGCAAAACCTCAAGGCTCTCCTGAGCTCACTCCAAAACACCAGCACACTGCAGCGGCAGTCTACCACAATAGCTGAAAAACACCTCCGCTGTGTGCCACATTAACATCCCTGTCAACGGAGACAGATGACGGCCAAGAGTGGGAAAGAAAAGCGAAAGAGAGCAAAAGAGATGGGAGTCATTATAACTCGCAATAGAGCCGAATGAATAATGACCTCTCAGCTCGCAGCGACTAAGTCAAACAGGGAGGAAGTTCGGGTTAACGGGTGCGTGGAGGGTTATTTGCACATTTGAGTGCATGGGCCGATAATAAACACACAGGCGCAGACATCCAGAGTGCTCCGCCTGCCTTCTGCGTGGCTGTTGTCATATTGATTCATTGCAATCCATCCCGCTTACATACAGTCGATTTGTAATAACATTATCTCCAGGCTAAAGAAATATGTCATCCACCTTTTGTATGAGTATGGACTAGTTAAGTGTGAGTATGTGTTTGTTTTCCACACCTGAAGGACAAAGTTAATTGCCGCTCAGGGACCTCAGGGCTTTTGAGAAAGCCTGAATATGTTAGACATTGTGATCAGAAGAGAATAGAAGAATCACTTACAAAGGGTGGTTCCCAGCAGGCGGGTGTAATGGATGAGAACATGTGAGTAAGTAAAGCTTGCATGACCTTAATTGTGAAGGAGAGAAGAGGAGAGGAGAGAAACAAAACAGAAAATCTTTGCCACAACATGAGACACTGTCTTGCATATTAAGGTAAAGTGCCTGAAGAAAAAAACAAGAGAACAAGAGAAAAGAGGCAGACTGAGAAAATAAGAGCTCTGTAGAGCTGAAAGATAGTGCATATCAAACCAAAAAACAATGAAGATATTAAAGCCTGAACAAACCAAATATTACCCATTGAGATCAATGATCCCATTAAAGCCTCCAGCAGATGCTCTTGTTAAACCAGGAATGGCCAGCGCTGCTCATGACAAGTATTGACCATGCAGCAATACAGCTCCAATTTACCATATTGGACATTATGTCAAGCACAAAATCATTATAGTGCTTTTATTATTAAAAGCCTACAGATCAAACATACATGCACAAGCAAATGAGGTGAGAGATTATGAGTGTAATCAGTCAGCATGACTTTCTTCTTTATGTGTGTTTGTGTGTGAAGGAGTGTATGCTGTGATCAGTGTACTGTGATGACAGAGGTGTTGCTGCAGACAGTTGGACTCAAATAGAAAGTAAACTCGGCTATAATTTCCTCCTAATTACAGTTGTTGCTATATGAATCAGTGGAAGTGTGTATGTATGAGTTAGCTCTTACAGGACGGGATTTTCATGCACCGGTGTTCATGATAGGAGTGAGAGGGCGGTGGTCTGTGTTAAGAGTGAAAGGGTGGAGGAAATGAATCAGGACCATGGGAGGAAGCGCTGATGGGATTTCATGCTGTAATTTTATGCGAACACTTGTTTCCCCTCCACACCTGATCCTCCCGGCTTCCTTTACAGCGTTCTCACATTTCAGAGCCCAGTGGACACAGTGGCTGGCTCATTGCACAAAAGAGACAGTTGTTGCTCATTTTAACAGTTGACAGTAATACACATTGCTCCCTGGGAGCAGCAATTTTAGTTTTCAGTCTTATGATCAGTGTTACACTAGATGTATTTGCACCTTTCTCTGTGTTTAAATTGGGATTGACTGCTATTTACTTGTACTTTCAAGTCAAAATGTTTGATTATTTTGATATGTATTTCTATATATTAGAAGTGATTTCATTATATAATGCAGGTCTATATTATATTCTGGTATATTATTTACATAAAGTACCAGGTGTAATAAGAAAGCAACCTCCAGGTCTGGAAATTGAAGCCAAAGCAGAAGCACCTTAAGCTTGTTTTATTTCTAATATCCAGCAGGAGGCGACTCCTCCAGTTGCAAAACAAAGTCAGATTGAATAGAAGTCTATGAGAAAATGATCCTCACTTCAATTATTAGCTCAGTAAACATTGTAAACATGAGTTTATGGTCTCAATCGCTGGTTTCAAGACTTCTTCAATACAGCATGATGTTCATTTAGTAAATTGATCCAATTTGGAGTCAAATAGTCCATAAAGCAGGATATGCTTTAGGGCATGGCTACTTTGTTATGGACAGGTCGCTACTGCTACTGCGTTGTCCATGTTTTCGTCTTACAACTTAAAGCCTTTCACCCTGTGTTTTCAGTTCATGAAAGTTAGTTTTAACTTTTTGGTTGCCTAAAAATATCTTATTCAGCATTTGCCTGTACTTATCTCCACCATCTCATGTCACTTCTGGTTGCCAAAAACCAAAACGGTGATGGCCAAAAACCAAGAAGTCAATGGTGGTCCACAAACCAATGGATGGCATCACTCATTCACTCTCACTCACTCATCGTCAACTGCTTATCAGGTGTGTGGAGATATAATCTCCCCACCTAGTGCTGGGTCTTCCCTGTGGGCTCCTCCCAGCTGGTCGTGCCTGGAACACCTCCCTAGGGAGGCACCCAGGGGGTACCCTTACCAGATGCCCGACCACCTAAACTGGCTCATTCAACGTAAAGGAGCGGCAGCTCTACTCTGAGTCCCTCACGAATGGCTGAGCTTCTCACCCCATCTCTAAGGGGGACTCCAGCCACCCTCCCGGGAAAATCCATTTTCACCGCTTGTACCCTCGATCTAGCTCTTTCGGTCATGACCCAGCCCTCATGACCATAGATGAGAGTAGGAACGAAGACTGACCCTCTGGCTCAGCTCTCTTTTTGTCACAAAGGTGTGGTAAAGCGAATGCAGTACCTCCAAGCTGCTCCGATTCTCATGTTCCATTGTTCTTTCACTCGCGAGGTACTTGAACTCAAGGACTCATTCCCTAGCCAAAGTAGGCAATCCATTGGTTTCCTGCTGAGAGCCATGGCCTCAGATTTAGAGGTGCTGATCCTCATCCAAGCCGCTTCACACTCAGCTGCAAACCGATCCAGTGAGTCACAGACTGATGATGCCAACAGGACCACATCATTTGCAAGAAGCAGTGATGAGATCCTCAGCACACCAAACAGCAAACCCTCCTCCCCCCAACTACGCCTCGATATGCTGTCCCTGAATATCACCAACAGGGAGTATGTGAACTTGGAGAAGGCATGTGACCAGGTCCCCCAGGAGATACTGTGGGAGTATGGGGTGAGGGGGTCACCTCTCAGGGCCATCGAATCTCTGTACTCCCAAAATGAGAGCTGTGTTCGGGTTCTCGGCAGTGAGTCAGACCTGTTTCCAGTGGGGGCTGGCCTCCGCCAGGGCTGCGCTTTGTCACCATTGGATGATAACAGGGTGACTATACCTATTTGTTATATGCAGTCTCTCTCCACTCTATAATCAATTAATATGCCTGACTTACAAAGTCTTGTATTATACATTACCTTTTATCTTTATTCCACCTGAAAATGATATAAAAACATGTTTTCGATGACCAGTGTTTTTAACCTCAAGCGCACCTTAAGGTGAGTTTGCTGCATGGTAAACTGAATGAGCATTTCTTCAAGTGTTTGCTCTCGTCGCTTCACTAGGTCACATTGCGTCTTATCTGCAGCAGAAAGATTTCCCAGTTGAGAATAATGTTATTGTTATCCTCATAAAATCAAGGTACCTCTAATATGTCCACCTGGAGTAAAGAGACATTCACATCACAGAGGGCTCATTCTTCTGTGCAGCACATAACAGGGCATTTTCTTCCTTTCAATTAAAAACTAATTAACTAATTATAATGACAATGACTTGATTGTTTGTTTTTGTTAAATCTCAAGATGATATTTAGAGGGGTTAATAATGTAACAATATTATACTTGCATCAATTGTCATTGGGAAATATAATTTTGTAACATAATTATTCTACTATGATTAGTAAATACACACACACACCTGTACGGTACAACCAACATATCCATCTTTTTCACACACTAGTAAGCCTGCATGTTAACACCTGCTTGCACATCCAGCTTCCTACCCACACACACACACACACACACACACACACACACACACACACACACAGTGAGGCTGTGCTGAAAGACAGACAGACACCTCTCTGTCCACCCTTGACCGAACGGCGGTGGCAGAGCTGTCATCCGTGAGAAGGGTGTCTCTCTTCCAGAGTTTGGTTCTATAAATCACTCAGCAGCGGGATACCTCCTAGTCTCCCTGACACAAACAAATCTGACAGTCAATTCATCATGATAGAGTCTGGATACAGTGGGGGTGGGGGGGGCATACCCATAAAAAGTAGTGCACTGTAATTTAAGGCTGTGCAGTTTACAAATTACAATTACAATTTTGGCTTCAATTTTGGCTTCAACATAAAACAATAATTTTCCACAGTCTGTTTCACAATGACCATCTGGTTTTGTCTGGTGTTATAAATCCGGCGCACCCCTTTTTTTGCAGCGCGATGCTTCCGTCCCACTCAGCAGGCGGCCGCTCGGAGCAGGAGCTCACCAGGACAGACTGTCCTCAATGTGGCAATGTCTTGAAACTCTGACCCTGTCTTGTTTACCATGCTTTCTGGGTGTGACCTTTTTTAGTGTGTCATCACCACTCATATCTATACAACCAATGTATTTATGATTAAATGCTCAATGCTCTTCATAATTTAGCCTGTTAATTTAGATCTCAAAGTGCACCTGATTTATGCATTTAACTTTAAAATGTAAATTTTCTTTCTAAATGATGTTTCCAAAGTCAGTGTTAAATAATTGTGATTTCAATATTGACCAAAATAATCGGGATTATGATTTTTGTAGCAGCCCTACTGAAATATTTATGTATATCCAGAACATCAAGCAATTAATATGTAATCGTGACCAAGGAAGTATAAAGAAATACAAACGCCATATATGGAGGAAGTCTGGGTGGATGGGTTGGTCAAAAAACACCAGACTTTCGCTAAGGAAACCAGTGTTCATGTCCCATGTGAAACCAGAGGTTACTACTCTGAATTAGTTTTGTTGTCCAAACCTAACTAAGCTGTTTCTTGTGAGGTTTATTTTGAAAAGACTGAATGCATGGAATGGACGGAAATTGACACATAATGCTGGACATTCTTTGGAAAACACACAAACAATGAGGCATAACTTTTCATAAGATATCATACTAGCCATTGTAGAGGATATGTCGTGCAGATTGACTTTTGCCATCCTCATAACCCCATTCTCATTGTAAACAGAGGGGAATTAAAGCTGTTCATCTTACACTGTGTACAGTGAAGACAGCATCATTTTACATGGCTTCACACTTACAGGACATTCAGAGGGGAATTAAAGAAGCCGAGAGACACAAGGAGAAAGTGTCTCATTATCAACTGTCCTCTCCCTCTTCTCTGAGGGTCAAAGTTCATGAGAACATGCTGAGGCAGTGCTGGGATTCACGACATCAATGTTGAATTGGCGCTCACATATGCTGTTAGCGGTAACATATCAAACATGTATGAGCGAAAATACACAAACGTAACACTCCTCAGCTAATAGGCAGAGCCTCTCTAGGCCCTGAATGGCCTTGGGAGCCTAGTTAAAGGCAAGAGGGAAAGGTTTGTATGTAAATGAGTCTATTTGCAGTAAAGGGCAGGGTCAGAGGAGCCTCTTGCTGTTTAACATTATCAGCAGCACCCACCATGAGTCAAGATGTCAGTGCTCCACCACCCTCTAATCACCTGTAGCGGGACCATTAAACCTGGCATGTGTGTATGCATGTGTGGTTGAGGAAGGAGGGTTGCACCTTTTTCTCTATGTCTCTGTATGTTTATATATCCTGGGTTTATTAATCCATATAGCTTTCTATGTGTTTGTTTGTTTTCTGTCCATCTATTTCCATCTATGTAATTGTGAGTCTTTACGTTTGTGTCTCTATGCGCCCACATGCATGTGAGTGTGTCCGTGTGTTGGTTATCATCGGCAGAACGCAGCATTTAATGAGGGAGATGGGAGGAAAATAAATATAGTGCCTTTGAAAATGATTTCATCTCATCTTTTTTATTGCCTCTCATTTCCATCCATTTATTGTGTGGGGGAGAGAGAGAGAGAGAGAGAGAGAGAGAGAGGATTTAAATCATTGCACCCCAGTGTCAACATTAGTTTGTCTCCCTTTATGCCTCTGTTCAGCTTTATTCGTTCCTATCACCACAGCTATGCACAGGGAGCTCTGTTTTTAACATTAGGACAACTGCAGTGAAAATATACAGCAACTGAGCTCATGGAAAATATGGTGAAAAACAACGAGTAAATTGCAAAGCACTCCCAGTTGTTTAGCATATGTATTCCTGCTTCACCTACCTTCTCCAAAGCTGCAAACTCCCTTTCTTCCTGTCATATTGTTAATTGGTTTGACATTTCCTGTTTCTGACCTAAAGAGAAACTGTCATTAGATGAGCTGAATATGAGTACTGGAATGTGGTGTGCATGTGCGTTGGTGTGTTTGATTGCCAGTCTGAGAGGTCACAGGCTTTCCACATGCCAGACTGTTCTAATTTCCTCCCTCTCTTTTCACTTACAGCAGATCGTGTGGTTAGGAACTGTGCACTTCCTGTGCTAGCACCCCCACCATGCTATATTGCTGCCTCTCTGGTAATAAGGTGGTGTTGGATGCAGTTGGCAGGGTCAGAGGTTAGCTGTTGGAGTGAGGGACTGATGAATTCCATCAATTCACAAGTAAAGCACACTGTATTTCTATCGAACACAACACCCTTTCCCATAATGCAACATGTGTTGACCGGTGTTAGACTTATTTGCTAAAGAGCTCGAGCTAGGTTCAACTGTGTAGCCTAAACTCCTGAAGACTCAAGCCAAATTCCTGTGTCTTGCTTGCCACCTGCTGATTAAAGTGAAGGGGGTTAGCCCCAAAGCTAGCGACAACAATAGCCCATGCTCACTTAAGTTGGGTTTAAATGTGGTCAAGCTATTATCCACTAAGTAAATAAACCCAGCATCTCCAACAGCTTCTCACAGGTTGGGTTTATTTACTTCTTGAGGGTCTTTATTGAAATGTTTGGGAAGAGGATTTACTCGTGGGGGGAAAAACTAAACTGAACAAACAGAATTTCTAGCTTTTGATGTTTATTGCTAAACTCTGGAAAAGTGATGTGTTTTGTTGGACTCTCTACGGTTTATTTTTGGTGAATATTGGGACTTGCATTTCATTATCTTACACTTAACTCCCCAGATCCATTTTGTTTGAACCGATCCAACAGCATCCAATCATGTTGCAGGAGAAAACCAAAGAGCTAACATTACATTACTGGGCGCCAATAGGGGCCAGTTACTCTGATGTTAAAATGGCATTACATTTAGTGAAGAGCACATTACGACTTGTTAAGACTTGAAACTCAAAGTTCAAGACTTGGGACTCAAATTGGGACTTTTCAATCTTGACTTGGGACTTTTCAGCCTTGACTTGGGACTTCAGCTTTGCATTGGGACTTGACTTGGGACTTTTAAGTCTTGTCTTGGGACTTGACTTGGGACTTTTCAGCCTTGACTTGGGACTTCAGCCTTGCATTGGGACTTGACTTGGGACTTTTAAGTCTTGTCTTGGGACTTGACTTGGGACTTTTCAGCCTTGACTTGGGACTTTCCAGTCTTGACTTGGGACTTGACTCGGGACTTTTCAGCCTTGATTTGGTACTTAACTTGGGACTTGACTTAAGACTTTTTTATCTTGACTTGGGATTTGAGTGCAAAGACTTTAGACTTACTTGTGACTTGCAAAACAATGACTTGGTCACACCTCTGGTAACCTAAACCCAGTGAAATGTTAGAAAGGTATGAAAACGTAGATACCACCCAAGCCTAGTATTCAGTCTTGAATCAATACACCGTCAGTGTATTAAATTATTGTGCTTCTTATTTTGCTGATATTGTGCCATATCTTAATGAACTGTACATGACATAAAAAGTAAATGTATAATTTAGCCGGCAGATTTTTTCACCTACCAACCTCCTTGGCCTGTGTGTCAAAATTTAATTTCAGACACTGGTTTATGTAGTTTTTTTATTTTTGTGTGAATGTGGACATGGAAACCAGCTAGCATAAGGAGGAGGAAAAACAGGACTCAAAATAAACTACACTGGCTATGAGGAAGGTGGTAGCCTGTGGGACTAAGAGACGGTTGCAAGGGACAGGAGACAGCAAATGTGACCAAAATACAGAAAATAAGATGTGAAAAAGTCACAAGTAAGAGTGCAAGAGGGAAAAAGAGAGAGAGAGTGTTTGCACGGGGAAACTTAGTGTTTGCGTCATCGATTACAGTCATAGATATCACTTTAATTCTTCAGTGGCTAGTCTTTGGTCTTCTTCAAAGTAAAGAAGCCTCAGATCAGCCAGTGAAATCCTTCAATATCATGTAATTCAGTGCAAGAAAACAAATCTCAACGGCTGATTGTATGATGAGCCGTATTTTCACGTTTCATTTTCGGCGTACATTTCATTCCAGAGAGATTAAGATCAGATGATTCTTTTTATATGTAGTTATAAGGCAGCTGGTGGGTGGCAGGAGTATTTCTCTTAATTAAAGCAGGTCTGTGAGTGAGGTCAGAGCCTACAACATTAGGACCATTACCCCAAGGAGCTGTGAATCAATGTGTGGGAGAGCAGCATTCTTCTTTTTCTTTAACTCTATCGATTCTCATTTACTTCCACCCATTCACCCGCCGTCCACCGCCACTGTCCAGCACGATGAGGACAAGCATGCACGAAGCGACAGGAAGGGAATCCATAGGTTTTGCAAGCGCATGCAGTATGTCAGTGTGTGGGTGGATGGGTGTTTAGTATAGAAACAGTATGTGATATTTCCTCTGATAAGCCTTACATTTTCTGTTTCTCAGTTTGCCTCCTTCACCTCATTTTTCCTGAGACACATCACCTGCTCATGCTCCCTCTCATCGAACCCACTCTCCAGCTGCCACACAGCTGGAAGTGAGGAAACGCTATGTGAAAGTGTGTACCGTATTTCGCCTCGAGCCCTTCTCTTGATCTATCCTACGCCCTGTGCTCACTCTTCCCCTTCTTCCGACTCCTCTACCGATACAGGTATACAGTATATCTGCATTCCTCTTTGCAATAAAAACAGCACTAAAAGGACACTTCTCTGCCTTTTTTTTCCATCTTTTCATTTATCAAACATATCACGCAGTCTCAGAAATGACACATTTTTCATTACCTCCATCCCCCTCTCTCTCACTCTCTCTGGCCATTTTGTAGGTGTTGGTATAATATACAGTGAGGTGAGCGATTCAGGGAGTGGGCAGGAGCCTGCATGGGCCTTTAACTTGTCTCTTGGTATATTATATGTGACATGTTTTACAGCCGTCTGCTTTGTTTTCAACAACACCTCAATCTTTCTCAGAACAAAGACACTAAACCCAGCGAGTCTGTGTGAAGGTACAAATACAGCAGTTTTTAACTATAGTGTGTTTTCTATATTAATTAGAGGAGTCAAAGTTAACGCAGTAATAAATTTGTTTTAATGCCACTAATTTCTTTAACATATTAACACTATCGATCTTTCAGAGGTTGTAGCGGACTCAGTCTTTTTTAAAACTAGAGTGAACATACTGGTATCATATGTAACTAAAAAACTTAAGGAACCCATCGGTACCAACTCTGTCGTACTAGCTTGTTGGGAAGGAGGATAAATAACACTCCAAACTTATGCTTAATTTTGTCAATGAAAAACCGGGTCCCTTGACCTCTGACCTCAAGATATGTGAATGAAAATGGGTTCTCTGGGCGCCCACGAGTCTCCCCTTTACAGACATGCCCACTTTATGATAATCACATGCAGTTTGGATCAAGTCATAGTCAAGTCAGCACACTGACACACTGACAGCTGTTGCTGCCTGTTGGACTTGAGTTTGCCATGTTACAATTTGAGCATAATTTTTATGCTAAATGCAGAACCTGTGTGGGTTTCTGGACAATATTTATCATTGTTTTGTGTTGTTAATTGATTTCCAATAATAAATATATACATACATTTGCATAAAGCAGCATATTTGCCCACTTTCATGTTGATAGAAGTATTAAATACTTGACAGATCTCCCTTTAAGGGACATTTTGAACTGATGAAAAAGCATGATTAATTTGTGATTAAATATTCTAATTGACTGACAGTATATAAAGTATTATTAGTGTTTACATAAGTCACATCAAATCAAGTCTATTGTATTGTATTGCGTTTGCAATGCGCAAAATCGTATATCGTGCATTCAAATGGCTTTCCAGTCTATACAGCATATGACTCGTTATCCTTGGTTAGGAGAAGGAAAGATGTAATATTATTAAATATTGTAAACATCCAAATAAATCAGTAACAGCACACATATTCTAATTACAGTAGTATGTATAAGAACTCAAAGCACCTCTTTGTTGTTGTCAATAAGAGTATTAAATACTTTATAAATCTCCATTTAAGGTACATTTTAAACAAATAAGAAATGTGTGATTAATATGTGATTAACTATGAACAATCATGTGATTAATTGCAATTAAATATTTGAATTGATTGACAGCCCTGGTATTAATCTAGCTGTGGTGGCCCTCCATAGCAGCAATATTTCAAACACAAACAGGTATTTCTCCATCTCTCAGCACAACAAACAATCACAGCACGAGCTGGTAAACTGCAGTGCCCACCCACAACCTCTGTTTACAGAGAGGGAGGAGTAAGGCTGATGAATCACTTCATACAATCTAGTATATTTTTCCCTCTTGATCGTATGATTGATGGCCACACAGCATCAGTATGATATTATGAGTACCATCACTCATGTAGGCAAACTGACTGAAAAGGCTGCTGGGGCTACCCAGAATAATGTAGCAATATTAGCAATATCCTTCACACACACCAAACTGTGTGTACTGGACCTTTGAACATGAGTGTGTGTTTGCACTTACAAGGTTGTATGGGAGAGGAGTGCATACATATTAGCCCTGGATGATCATGTATTCTACGACGCCGCTGCAAGCCAGAGTCCTGGCACTTTTACAGCACATTTTTCTTTGAGTTGGAGAATAATGGGTATTATTCAGGGCACGCTTATCAAATCTGACTTTTAAATTGTATACAAATGCACATCGCACATTCAGTGGCATCTCCTTTCCTCTGTATGCCCTCTCAAATGCTTCCCGTTCTGTTTTTCTCTGTTCGCCGTCTCTCGAGGGAGGACTCATATGAAAGGTCCTCAGCCCAGGGACATGCTCGGTTAATAGCCCCCTAAATGAAGCCATCCATAATGTTGCAAGCCTTCCATATACACACAGATACACTCACACACATGCACACACATTTTTCTCCGTTTGTCCCAGGACGCATCGGAAGCAGAGTCCATTGGGACAGAGGTGTAGAATGGTAAATTTGACTGGATGAAAGGGAAGATGATTGAATGAGTGACCTTGCAGAGGTAACAGAGACAGGCAGATTGAGTTTGATTAAAGGTTGGAGGGGGTGAAAGACAAGCTTGGGTTTAGGAGGAGAAGACTGGCAGGGGATGGACAGGAGTAACGGGGAAAGTCCTTCAGAGAGGAGAACGACTGAGGGAGAGACGTCGTGGAGGATGGGTGATAGAGCTAAACTTCTAGAGGAACAAACCTATTTTTAACGCTCACATATACTGTATATTCAGTTAGATTAGTTTGAAAGTTAGTTTGTCATTAAATCAAGATGCAAAATTTGCATCACGAGTGCATCAAGCAATCTAATGAGATGTAGCAAATGAGATATTTTTGGAATTAGTTTCTCGGAGAAACTTGCTCTGTGAGTCTAAATTTGTCTCATTGTTTCATAACTTTGGAAATGAATATCAAAGCCGGCAGGTTTCGAGCGGAGCAGAGTTCTGTGGGCGTTGTTCCAGCATTGCAGCTGCGTTACGTCACCGAGAGACGTTCCTGGTCCTCCTCTGAATATTTCACATCGCCGTTCGCTCCTGGGCTCTCTCTGAGAGAAAGGGAACCATAATAAATTGTGCTCTGCCACATCGCCCTACTTCCCACTACTCTCCCTCCTTTTCTACCTATATCTCTCCATCCCTGCCTCACTGTTCTCACCCACACAGTTTCATTTTTCTCTCTCTCTCTCTCTGTCAGCGTCTGTCTCTCGATTCCGTATCTCTGCTACCACCTTCTCCCTTCTTCCCAGTCGGAGCGGTAATGGGTCTGAAAGATGTATGTGATGTAATCCAAACAGACTGCAGTTCTGTGTCAGGGATGCCGCTCCCTCTGCTCCTGCCTGCTGCCCCAGTCCACCTCTACCTACCTCCACCCTGCAGTCAGACACAAGGAGGCATCTCCTCTGTGCCACTGTGTGTCTCTGGCTCTGCTGTGCAGGTGATCACCTTTCAGAGAAGATATCTGCCAGTCTTTCCCAGGCCAGGACCCACTGATACCCATCTAGCAGCCACCAAATAATGCCAAAATACTACTGCACGTATCCCTTTGAGGTGTGCGGTTAGCGATCTGAGTTCTAGTCATTAAAAGATCATATTATCCTGTTTTACAATGACATTTACAGTAGCTGTTTTTTTTAACTGCGGGGCAAAAGGTGAATCTCTACATTTTGGATGAAAGTGTTGCTTTTAACACTGTTAGTGCTCTGTTGCAAACCTTACAGCTCTAATATTTCAAATGTTCAAGAAATGAATGACACATCGTTGCACGGCTGACCTTGTGAACTGCGGCGGCCCTCAGGGCTGCAGACAGGTGCTCGGCTGATCAAAGGCTGCATAAACGCGGTGAACTTTTATGCCCGCATATATCAGCCTTCTCCTCTTCCCGTCACTCTCTTACTAACTTTCTCTCCCTCTCAGAGGAGGAAGCAACCGAGTGTGTCTTGTCAAAGAGCAACAGCACCTTTATCTGTTCAAATAAAGAGAGGCAAAAGAGAGAGGGGGGAGAGGGAGGGAGATGATGTGGAAACAAAAATGTGTTTATGCAGGGATTAAGATCGCTAAAGAGAGAAAGAGAAACCAATAGAGAGACCAGCTGAGATGTAACGCAAAGGGAAGAGATGGGGAGGAAGAAAGCAGATACTTTTAAAAGCCACATGTGAGTAAAATATGCGGTTAAATATTGACAGCAAGGAGCGTTAGATTACTTCTCTCCACTGCTACACACCTACTCCTCTGCACACTCTTCACTTCCTCTGTTTTAATGGTGTTAAAGGACTTACCCCGTAAAAGTATCCGCCGTGTTGCATCCCAGATGATTGAGCGATTGAAGTTTGACCTCCGTCAAGACAACTTTTCCTTTCGTTTTTAAGTCGCTTTCTCAATATCAAGCAGTTTCTCTCCTTCCTGGAAATGTTTATACCTGTGACTTTTGAGGGAGATGTACTGTAATTTCTGAAAGGTTAAGTTCTTCGTTCCTGTCTCTGTCGTGTGCTCCACACAAATGCACATCCTACACTGTTTCTACATTTGTTCTTTGAAGCAGAGCTATAATAAGCCACTGAAACATGTTCATTAATTAGTCGGCCAACAAAAATGCATCCATACTAACGTTATGTAAAATTCTATCTGTAAGCATTTGGTTGCCAAAGTGAATTAAAGCTATTATTTTCCTATTATTTTTGCCATTTAATATTAAATGGACAGTAGGCAAAATGTTTTTGGCATCACTGAGTAAAAATTCCAAAACAAACTTTCAGCATATTGTAATTCAAGTGTTGGGAGAAAACTAGACTCCTGCACCTCCTCATGGAGAAAGATCTAGCCCGTTTTCATTTCAAATAGAGAGAGCTTTCCTATTGGCTGTCCAATCAGCATAGGCAGCTATCAGTCGCTCAAAAACTGATCAAATGGTCAAACTGGGCAGCCCTGCTAATAAATAAATGTCATAAATGTCTTCAGAAACATCTTGTAGTCACTGTTAAGCTGTAAAATGTTTGCTCCGGCTGGTGGGTGGTGCTTGGTATTTCCTCACTTGATTCCAACATGGCTGCTGTGTCGCAAACATTCTCATTTTATAGTTAAGCAGTACACTACAATATGTTTCTGAAAACATTTTATGCAACAGATAGGCATTACAGTAGCAGAATATTGATTTATATTTGATCAGCACTGCCTAGTTTGACCATTTGATCAGAGTTTGTGCAACATGATGACCTGTGTCATTCACTACTGTCAGGATATAGTGATCGTTTTATAAAAATAACTTTCTTTTAATCATACATGCTCCAACATGCCTACTTCATCTCCTTGTTTCAGTCGTGGTTGCATCTGTTGTTAGCTGTACAGACTGCATTAAGCCTAAATATTAAGGCCATGCTCTGTGAATGTGGGGCAAAGATGTCCATTACGCTAAATCTGTTGCAGGCCATGAAACCATAATCATGCCTCAGTAATCTCGTGGCTCATTGTCATTGGTAAAAAGGTCTAAGTTAAGCAAGGGATCAAGTGAATGCAAACAGACACAATGCATGGACATTAATACTGCACATGAAGTAACAGGCTCAGCATTGAATAATAGGACATGCTTATACTATGAGCTTATTCATTAGCACCATGGCACATACAGAATAAAATAGCCCCTGACAATGTTTTATATGCAGACATAATTTCCTTTGCCCAAAAGAGACACACCTTAAATAAAAAAAAAGACACATTCGTTCCCAAAAGAACAAAAGCCTCCACGAGTGCCATGTGGCAGCACAACTGCAATGCTGCACAGATTTGGGTCAAGTGCTGGATGGTGGCTGTATGGCTCTGGAGTTGAGTTGCGGCTTTTTAACAGATTGGATTTATCCTCTCATCTGTTCATGGACGGGCACTTACTGCAGTTTGCATAATGCTTTAGAGGAACTGGAAGAGAGCTGGACCAGTCTTCACATTTCAGAGAAGTTTCTGAACAGTTGCCAAGCAGGCATACGTTTTTGGCTGGCAAAAAAATGACATGGCAGTTTGTCATGTTTTACTTTTTTGTACTTGAAATGACAATGGTCTTGTGCACCAGATTGCCCAATATTAGAATTTAAAAGCATATCAAGAATGATTGACTCATAGAAATACATTAGCAGTAGAAGGGACATTTCCATTCAAATCAACGTAGCAGGATGGTTAGAGCGGCAGCCATTTTTATCTGTAATGAGCAGTGGAGTAGGCTGGTAATGCTACAAAGCATAGAGAGAGTAAATGAGAAAAATTTAACAAATTACATTTGCCGCAGCATAGGAAAGTACATTACTTTCACCAGATGAGTGACTACTTTGTTCGGCTCATTTTCTGCAACCAGTGTAGCATTAAAGCATGCTGGACTTCGCATACTAGCTAGCTAACTAATGAACAGCTGGCTAGTTAGCTAGCTTTCTAATTCTGCCAATGGATGTATGAATTGAAGTGGATATACAGTTGTAGGTGGGCTCTCATTCATTACTATGAGAGTTGCTCAGTGTCGCATGATGCCAAAATGACTCGACTGCTGAGCGATATAGTACCCAGAAAGTGAGATAAAGTGTCTGGATGATCTGGCGATCTTCTGCATCCATTAAGCCTATCGAGCAAGTACAGTAGCGTTCCTTTAACCCTGCCTCCCAGCCCTCGGTGCAGCCTCAGCCTGGTTATCATTCACATGAATGAAGAAAGGGAAATAACAAACTGGAATCGACTATTAGTGCATTTTTTAGGACCTAATGATTTAAATAAGGGATATTCAAATGTTCATATTAAGAAGTTGATTCACCTCAAAAAACCTATCCACTGATTTACAGAGGTCGCTTTCCCGATGTAAGTCTGTGGGAAAAGTCTTTTTGGACCCACTGGCATCACGTGACTATGAAAATTTGAATCACAGCCTCGCGCTCTTCCTAGCGGCTTGATTCTGCCTGCTTTAATGCAACACCGGTTACAGAAAATGAGCCCAGCAGTGGGCTGGCAGCCAGTGGCAGCACTGGGTCTGATGGTCCCTCTGCTTCACTCCCTGCCACTCCGGAGAAAGACAAACTACCAGCGAGCTGCGACCACTTACGGCCTCACTGACGTGTTCTCACCATAACAACAATGGCCATTTTCTTCTGTACTGGTCAAATAACCACAGAAAACAACTCAATGTCTGTTCTACTCTATGCCCAAACTATGGATCGACCATTGCAAAATTATCTGATAATCAAATAAATTCAATTTATGTGTGTATGTACATACGAACACTTTCTTGAAACATTTCTAATGTGTATTTGCTCATGTAACCCTGTATCTCTGTAATCTGGTACTTGTTTCAAATTGGAGCTGTTTTTGATCTGGAGATACAGCAAATGAGGTTACGTTTTCTCTGAGTGCAGTAAACAGTGTTGAAAGGTTGCCAGAACAACTTGTTTACTGCATTTATATTCTTAAGTGTTCATTGAGCCCCTATTTCAGCGCAGTCTGCCTCACATTTTGTAGGTCTTATCTCCTGTTTTTTTTCCAGTTTTATTTTTACTTCCATCCTGTGATGAAGTGTTTACATCTAATTTATCCACCTTCGGCTGTATCAGTACTGGTATTTTTTTGCGGGTTATTCTATGAAGCTCAGGTAATTGTTTATCTTGGGTCTCCCACACTCAATTTCAGTTGTTTCAACATGTCAGAAGGGGGTGAATCAATGTGACAGCTGCACTCTGATTCACCTTGGCAGACAAGGGCAACGGATACAGCCTTTTTTTTTTTGTAAACATTCGACAAGAGGTTGTCGACAGGGGCAACCAGATCACATGAAAACAGTTTCCTGGCAACTAAAGCTATGCCTTTTCTTGTCTCTGTTACACTTGTTTTCTTTTTATTTCCCAAAAATAGATCAGTATCATGAGTACATATTTTCAGATTTAACTAATCAAAGCTTCGATCAGTAAGGAAAAGTGTTCATATACAAATATAAATTCTGTAATTCCTCAGAAGTCCTAACATACAGGAGCTTTTTGCCTTTGACTCTATTATTGCCTAAGCACATCTAGATAAACATTCGATCTTACATCTGTTGCTTTCCTTCGTTTCATATTATCATAGAATGCATATTTGGGGATTTGCAGGCTGTTAGACTAGTTTTAGGTCATTATTTTCAAAGTAATGTAAGTAATTTCCTCCTAAGATATGTCCATGCCATCCCATCAGCACAGCAACATCATATCACGTTCATTCCAGTCTGACCTTTAAACTTGCCTCAGGTAAGAAATCCCATTTAACCTGTCTAGTGCATTTTAATTAAAAAAAAAATGTTCATCTCCAGAATGCATCCACACAGTCCTACATTCACACCTTGATCTGTGTGCTAAATGAAATATAGGCTATGTAACCCCCAAAAGTCACACACCTGCTGCACACACTCTCAAAACCACACCACTCGTCTCATTAACTTCTTTCTGGCAGGACATCAAGTCTGTGTGATAAACACTAATGCTATCACCTCTCAGTAATAGATAAATCAATGCAGCGCTCTGCCAATCAGAATGCTGCTTCAGCCCAAACTGATACAGCAAGCACTCAACTCTGTGGTAATGATCAGCCTGCCTTTGCACTGATAGAATTGATATAATGCTGTTATAAAGTTGACGCTGGGTTTATTGATTTTGTGTTTATCGGAGGGGAGGAAAGGGAAACGGGAAAGAAGGGGGAGTGGGGAGGAAACCAGAAGGATTTAATTCAGTATCATCTGATTCTTTCCCCACCCCTGTGACACTGTAATGAGGAGCTGCATCCATGCCAGAGTTCAGATCTAGTCTTCACGCTATTTGGTGGGTGGGGGGACACATGAGTGAGAGGAGAGAAGCTCAGTCCAAACAGTGCAATTCAGTACTTCATGCTCCATTTTTGTGGCAGAACATGAGCAGACTTTAAAATCAAGATACAACAGGAGGACACTTATAAAGAGAAAAAAACTATTGAACATAAGAGATATGTGCTTGAAAGCTTTCCAAGGAGCTGCACAGAGCCGAATCTTATGAGCTCATTTTGATATTCAGCATTTCAACATGGTGGCAATGCAACTCGCACGCAACACCCCGAACTAATCGGAAAGCTATTAAATCACTACACCACACTGCAGCATTTTAGAGGGAAAATATGAGTGTCAGTGCCATATTGTGGGGCTGTGATATAATGTGTCAGCATCAGTTAAGCAGGTCAAAGTCTGTCTGCAACAAGTGTGTGTGGTGATTTAAGTGCTCACAGACAGGCTGCAGTGGCTACGAGCTGCAGTGGCTACGAGCGAGTACAGTTTCCTGGGAAACTAATCCTCGTCTACTATATGATATTGAATCTAGTTCATATGATGCTCTTACATCTCTGTCTTCTATCACCCTCTGAGCCCTCACTGTGCTCTGTAAACACAGGTGCATGTTTATGTTCCCTGAACCCTATGTTCCCTCAGCCCTATGTTCCCTCAACCCTGTGTTCCCTAAACCTATGTTCCCTCAGCTCTATGTTCCCTCAAACCTATGTTCCCTCAGCTCTATGTTCCCTCAGATCAGTACCTCTGTCGGTGCCATGCCATTGATCCGATGGCCCAATATTCCAAAACCCCAACAGTCCGAAAAACGTCCCAGTGGACTGAAACCCCATTTGTCCATCAGCATGTTCATCTGAAAACAAATGCCCACTGCTCCAGAGCACATGGGTAATTATTATGCACAGTGACATCACCAGACCTTTCCTAACCAATCCCACTCCTCTTTCCAAAACATAAGTAACAAAAGCAATGAGTTCTAAACAGACAGTTTACAGACAGTCTGTCGGTTATCAGATATTGTATCTCAAAAAGTTAGAAACAGATTTTTAGCCTGATCCCATAAAAAAAAATAAAATAAAATAAAATAAACAGAAATGCACAAATTCAGTCTAATAAGATATGTTTCATGGACAGTCAGTCATGGGGCTATTATTATATGTGATCTGTTGCAAATCAATGCAAAACCTCAGAGCCCTCGTCGGTTCAATTTCTCCCTTGAGACTCAAGTTTCGTAGCTTTATTTTTCAGGCATGTTCATTTCTATGTAGAGACAATGTGTGGATTACTTTCATTTAGTCTGCAGTCCGAATGCATTTATTGTGGCACAATGTACTGAAAATCTGTTTCGTTGATTGCCTTTCATGTTTTTTCACAGTTCAGCATAGTTACATCTAACTCGCCCACCCCTCATATGAATGGCAGCTGGTTATCCTGCTTAATTCTGAGCCAAAATACAGATGGCTTGCCAAAACTAATCAGCAGCAAGAACACAGACGCACTCAGCAGCCCTTTGCATTCCCCCATGATGCTAGCACATGTGATTGCCTGCAAAAACATTTTTACTTTTAATCAGATTACCTAGTTTTCATTTACAGTTAGTGGCACACGTCAGTGTGCATCTCATGCTAGAAATATACAGCAAAAGCTTAAGATGTACACTTACAAAAGAAAGATTTCTTGTTTATAATACAAATTTTGCATGTTTCAGAGATGTTGCAACACATGTTTATGCTTTTAGATATCAAATGGATAACATATGGGCAAAAAATCTGCTTTTACATGAGCTTTCTTGTGCATGTGTGACAAGGCAGGGGTCTTATCTTTAATTATGATTGGTATCAGGATTATATTTATTATTTTCACATTATATCGGCACAAAAGTCCATATACCTGCATGACTTTTCTTTGGCTGAAAAAGTTTCTTTTATGTTTTTTTTTTTTTTTTTGTAAGGTTTTCATCATTCTGCAGAGGAGCTATGAATAGTAGTATGTTTTCACTCTACCTGCCTGTTCCTCTTCTATTCCAAGCCGAACTCTGCATCGACAGAGACAAACTTCGCTATTGATCTGCTGAACGCCACCGCTCCCCTCATATCCCACAGGAAAATTAAAGCAGGATAGAAAAGCTTATTTTTCGCTTCCTTCCTGCTTCTCTGCTTGGTCTTCTCTGCACTGCTGCCCCAGATAGCCCTGCAGTAATTCAGAACTTTTGACACATGCGCCGGTCTTTATGCCATTGCCTTCCTCTCTGTCTCTGTGTGTTAGCAGCTCTAATGTGCGGGGCGTGAGTCTTTTACAACATGTTCAATATCACACCACAGGGCCTCACAACCTAGACAACAACTCTAACAACGCAAGAAGAGATGTGAGGAGAGATGGCACTGAACTACCAGCGCAGAGTAAACCCATTTGTCTTTCTCTTCCCATATTCGCAAAACACCCCCTGCAGCCTATAAAGCATACCACACACAAACATACCCACACACACTAACTACCATTATATCTTCAGCTCAGATTTCTAGACACACCATTTTCCCCAAGCTATGCTTCAATTACCAAACCAATGGGGCTGGAAAGTGGAGACAGATATACAATATTTGGAGCATGTATGTCCATACATATTTGTAATCTTACGAGATCTATGAGAGCTCTGTGATAACCCTTCTAGACTACAACAAAACCATGTAATGTTACTTTCAGATAAACCTGAGTGAGGTTGAAATCAATATTGTTGATATTAATGTAAATACTTTTCCAATAGCGATATACTGTATTTCACAAAATGGGAATGGGAATATTTTTTCACTTTAGATTTTGTACAGATTAAACAAACCACTATGTTAAGTAATGAGTTTTAGGGGTACTAGAGGTCAGATCTAATGTTTCTTTATTAGAGAGAGCCAAGCTTATTCTTTCCCCGTTTCCTGTCAAACTACTATATAAGTGAGCTTAACAGGTTTTCAGCTGCTGTTTAAAAAATGTACACAGAGCCTGCATCTCTTAAACTAAATGAGAATAATTGTAACAGTCCTTGTAAAACATTTACAGCTGTGGCACATTTTCAGATTCCAGAGGCTGTCAGGGTTGACTGGCATGGCGCTCAGCTGACATGGACATAGTTCCTGAGCAGATTAACTTTCTCAATGCAGACAGACCCACTGATAGTTTGACAGGCGGGCAGACTAAAAAGAGATGTGTGCTAATATTTGCCCGGTTATCCATTGATCCATGCGGATGAGTGTTGAGGCTTTGTAGATTAGGTGGCCTGCCTCGGGGCTCAGTGGAAATCAGCAGGATACACTCTCACATCAGACCATCTTAACTGGGCTCCACTTAGAGGGGGGGATTTAATCTCACTGTCATGAACCCGAGTAATAAAGGGTTTAAAACATTGGAAAGTTGTTAGAGTGACTGGATGATTAACATTGGCTCCCCAGATGGTTCTGGGTAACCAATCCCCCTCCTATATTCAATTAGAGTCACTGAGTCGCGTGTATGAGATGTTTAGCTGCATTTCAAGGCTCAGCTCTGTTGTGCAGTGGTGTGATTTAGCTAACTGACTGATATCTCCAGTGGTTCTTGTGTAAATGCTCATAAACACTGATCATTTGACAAGTCGGGCTGATTACTCCTCATTTAATAGTGTTAAAGCTGCCCATGGGGTAAACTATCAAGGGAGGGGATATGATTATTGTGTTTCCCACTTAGTGATATGGCTTTCACCAAAGGGGGTTTCTGGTATTGATGCTGTGTCAACAAACAGTGTCTTGTTTTTTGTTTTTTTTTTTAACACAGGATTGCTTGCCTTGCACATGCACAAACATTTTTATTTTAGTAGCACATTGATGGGGCGATCAAGAGTGCACAGGTGAATATGGCCTATAAGGAGGTGCACAAGCTGATAATATAAGATGGCAGCCTGGTGTTGGAGAAAGGACATGGATAAGGGGCTTGGTCTCCTTTTTTGTCCTCTGTGTGTGTGTTTGTGTGTGTGTGTGTGTGTGTGTGTGTGTGTGTGTGTGTGTGTGTGTGTGTGTGTGTGTGTGTTGCGTGTGTGCAGGATGTTAAAGCAGGACAGACGCTGAGTACCTCTCAGCTCTCCTCATTCACACACATTCCCCAGAGACGCATATAGTCCTGTTTTAGAGTGCGGAAAAAACAAGCGAGCGCTAGAGAGAAAGCTGAAGAAAGCGAGGCTTTATTTTTTTTAACCCTTTAGTGTAAGGTGAATTATCCATCCATTATTTGTAACCGCTTATCCTGTTCAGGGTCGTGGGGGGGCTGGAGCCGATCCCAGCTGGCACTGAGCGAAGGCGGGGTACACCCTGGACACTCACATTCACACCTCCAGTATAGGAACTGTGGGAGGAAGCCGTTGAACCCGGAGAAAACGCTAACATGGCCAACACAAGCTCAACACAGAAGGGCCCCAAGCCAAGTTGGAACCTGCAGCCCTCTTGCTGTGAGGCGACAGTCTGTCCAGCCTCTTACCTGACCAAATGTGATCAGTCCAACTGCACCACATTCTTCCATTTTCCTACATTTCTTCCATCACTCCTTTCCTCTCCGCCTCTCACGATCCTGTCCTCACTTCTTCTTCTTCTGCTCTACCTGCCTGCCAAGTTTCCTCTTCTCTCGCCCACCTGAGCCCAACACCTGTGTGAACAGTAAGTTCCAGGAAAAGGAGCCAGGATGCCGTCGCAAGCAGTCTGTCACGAGTTCTCCCCCGCTGTGTAGATACCTCACACAGCCTGCCTCCCCTCCGGAGAGCCAGAACTACCCCAGAGATTGTGTTTCTGGAGGGGGGCGTTTGCTACACTCTCTTTATTTAGGAAGCTTGGGACTTTCTTATCTCTTGTCTACTGTACTTACACACACATTTAAACACAGCTGAGTGCACACAGACATAAAAACACATTGTAGTCTTGGCATACCTGCTCACTAGTGCGGGCTTCTTAGTTTTAGTGAGTCGTGATAACTGTCTCCCCGCCACCAGATGGCCTGCTCTCACTCATCAGTGTAATGATCTGGCAGCCAATCACGGGCTATGCAATATTCATGAATGAAAACAAGGCTGGATGGTTAAGTGTTTCTGTTTGATTCTCTCATTCATTCAGATTCAGACCATCGTTCCCAAATTTTATGGTGTTTGGTGTGTTGCCGTCTCCCTGACATCAACTCAACCCATGATGAAGGAGTGCTCATCGGTTTGTAAAGTGTAAACACAGCGTCCGATGCATTTGTCAAATTAGGCTGCATCATCCGCTAAGTAATCAACATTATGCAAGATACTTCCAAAACTGATGCCGTTTATTGATGGATAAAAGCCTTTTGCGTTTCAAGTTTTTTATTGACTTTCACATAAAGACCATAATGCCTCTTTACAGAACAAGCACAGCAAATCTGGACAGATAAATGCAGCTAATAAAAATATGTCTCGACAGCTGCTGGATGGATTGCCATGACATTTGGTTCACACATTCATGTCCCCCTCAGGATCAGTTTTCATCACTTACCTTTTCATTGAGCACCATCATCAGGTCACAATTTAAAATTTTCTGATACTTTGGTTTATGACCAAGTTGTAGAACTAATGACAGCCTCAGCTGTGTTTTGTGTTTAGTAATAATTAACAATTGTTAACATGCTAACAGTCACAAGTAATTTGGTGATAAACATAAGATTGTTAACATTGTCATTGTGAGTGTGTTAGGATTTAGCTCCTAGAACCTCATCTATTGCCTGTATATAAGAGGTGGACGTAGCCACCATGACGTCACCCATGTTTGTGGACTGCCTTTTTGAAGCTCCAAGTTCCAAGTTTCTGCCATCGCCATCTTGGTTATTGGCTGTCACTATCTTGTTTTTTTTGCAACCAGAACTGACACGAGAAGGTGGAGCTAAGTACAACCGAATGCTGAATAAGACACTTGTAGGTGACTAAAATGTTCTAATTAACTTTCATGAACTGAAAACTCACTGTGAAAGGGTTAAAGTTGAAAGACAAAAACACTATAACACTATAACTCCCAGACCAGACAACGTTGTGATAGCAACCTGTCAATCACGAGGTAGCCACGCCCTAAATCATAAGTCAAAGTCTATTTGACTCTACATAAGAGCATAATTTACTAAATGAACATCATGCTGTATTGAAGAAGACTTGAAACTAGTGACTGAGACCATAAACTCATATTTACAATGTTTTCTGAGGAAATCAATCAAGTGAGAAGTAGGCTCATTATCTCATAGACTTCTATACTATCAGACTTCTTTTTGCAGCGAGAGGAGTCGCCCCCTGCTGGCTGTTAGAAAGAATACAAGTTTAAGACACTTCAGCATTGGCTGCACTTTTCTGGAAGTTTCCAACTGACTCCATCATAAAAACTGTTTTGCTTTTTTTTTTGTTTTGTGGACTTGAACTGCATTGCTCAAAGCACACCTGTGTCTAAGAACGGCCTCACAGAGCTGCCGACCCTGAAAAATGTCATCAGTGAATCACAATTATCCCAAGCGCGAGATGACGTGGGCCTGGGGTAATTCCTTCAAAATACCTGTTTTGTCTAACCAATTGTCCTTCACCTAAATCTATTCAATTTGTTTTCTGTTAATTACAGTCCTACAAAACAGAGAAAGGAGCCAAGCCCATCCATTTTAGAAACTAGAACTGGCAAATAAATGCAATAAATTTTTCTGATTAATTGGTGAATCAGCTAATCCCTTCAGCACAATGCCTCCAGCCAAATGATGTTGTATTCACAATCATCATGGTAATTTATTTTTATTTTCCTAAATTTCATTAAAAACATGTTCAAAGCCAGTGGAAAGCAAAGCGATAGGACGTGACACTGCTTTTTCTGTGGCAGCCAATTAACTCCATACATCCCCTCACACACAGTCACGCAAATATGGATAAATACACAAACGTGCTTGCACAAAGGCACACATAAACTACATAAAGCTGTAGTGTTATCTGTGATATGCAATTAGGGGAATATTTGCCATTGTGCTGATGGTAGCAGTAATGACTTGAGTATTAATATATTAGTATGCACAAGCTGTCTGTGATTCGCTCTGGAACGCTACCTTGCATTGTTAAACCGACAGAGAATAAAGTGTCTGCCGCAGTTATTTTCTCTCCTTCTTTGTTTCTCTCTCCCTTCTCTGTACAAATAACATCTCAACATTTTTTCTGCTTTCTTTTTATTATCACATTTCTTTTTTCTCATTTTCAATTTCTTTGCTCCACTCATTCTCTATCTAATTCCCCATTCCTTTCTGTTTCGCTTGTCTTGCTGAAAGCTTTTCATTCCCAGATGCTGATATAACCATTTCTTTAAAGAAAAGTTCATTTCTCAGTATTACCACAAACATATTTGTGGTACACATTTGTTACTCTCTACCTCTTTGTATATAAATAAAAAGCCAAAGTAGATCATCAAAAGTAGTCAGTCACGACTTTTTCTTTCACGTCAGCAATCGCTTTGTGAGAGTGGAATATTTTGTTTTGGAGTCAACCCTTTCTTACTTCTTTTCTTTCATGCTACATACTCCCCCTTGCTCCCCCGCTCTCCCAGGTGTAATGACTCATCTAATGTGTTGAAGTCCAGCTTTCAACCACGCCGCTGGCCTTGCAGTTGCAAACTAAGTGAGACAAGCTTGCCCCTAATCTGTACACCGCAGCCATCATCTCCTTCAAACCAAGAGAGAGTGGTGGCACAGACCGAATAGAGAGAGTGAGAGGTGGAAAAGAGAGAGAGATCAGTGACACAACAAGAGAAAAAATAGAGAAAAACAGCCTCTACATCTGGAACAACAGACCAGCTTTTCACACTCGCAAAGATCCTGGAGGGGGGTCTGGGAATACCAGTCTACATGTTTTTTGTGGACTTGGAGAAGGCGTATGACCAAGTCCCTTGGGGGATACTGTGGGAGGGGCTGTAGGAGTATGGGGTGAGGAGGTCACTTCTCAGGACTATCCAATCTCTGTACTCTCACAGTGAGAGCAATGTCCAGGTTCTCGGTAGTAAGTCAGACGCGCCAGGGTTGCGCCTTGTCACCAATCCTGTTTATGCATATTCATGGACAGGATATTGAGGTGTAGTCAGGGGGAGGAGGGTCTATGGATCGGTGTGCTGAGGATCTCATCGCTACTTTTGATGATGGGGTCCTGTTGGCACCATTGGTCTGTGACCCCCAGCACTCACTGGATCGGTTCGCAGCCGAGTGTGAAGCAGCTAGGAAAAGGATCAGCACCTCTAAATCGGAGGCCATGGTCCTCAACAGGAAATCGATGGATTGTCTACTCTGGGAAGGGAATGAGTCTTTACCCCAAGTGAAGGAGTTCAAGCACCTCAGGGTCTTGTTCGCGAGCGAGGGAACAATGGAACATGAGATTAGCCAGAGAAGTAGCAGGGACGGGATTGTAGTCACTTTACACACTGTTGTGATGAAAAGAGAGCTGAGCCAGAAGGCAAAGCTCTCGATCTACTGGTCATTCTTCGTTCCTACTTTCACCTATGGTAATGAGGGCTGGTTCATGACCGAAAGAACTAGATCGCGGGTAGAAGCGGTCGAAATGGGTTTTCTCAGGAGGGTGGCTAGCATCTCCCATAGAGACAGGGTAAGAGGCTCAGCCAGCCGAGAGGGACTCAGTGTAGGGCCGCTGCACTTTGTGTTAAAAGAAGCCAGTTGAGGTGGTTCAGGCATCTGGTAAGGATGGTCCATGGGCGCCTCCCTAGGGAGGTGTTCTAGGCATTACAAGCTGTGAGGAGACCCCGGGGAAGACCCAGGACTAGGTGGAGAGATTATATCTCCACACTGGCCTGGGGACGCCTCGGGATCCCCCAGTCAGAGCTGGTTAATGTGGCTCGGGAAAGAGAAGTTTGGGGTCCCCTGCTGGAGCTGTTACCCCCACGATCCAACCCCGGTTAAGCGGTTGATGATGAGTGAGTGAGTGAGTGAGCCTCTACATCTAAACAGCGACAGAGAGATCTTAACCTGTTGAGACAGCGTTTAGGCTTTATAGAAAGTGTACATGCTTGTGTCACTCTGACTCCTCTTCGAAGGACATAATTGGATTGCAGGGATCACAGTGAAGAACCACATCTTTTTCTGTCCCCCTCTTTCACACTCACAAACACAAGCACACACACATTACCTCTCTCTCTCCCCCCTTCAGTGAGTCACTGGTGATGTGTCAGAGCCAGATCAATATTGGGTGTCTCTTCCATAGATAGAAAGGCAGACCAAGAAACCCTTTGGAAAGGACACGAAAGTTAGGCTGTCTTGACTGCTAATATTATCATTGACTCATTCCTCTGGGGGAGGCTACCCAAAATCACAAACAAGACTAACAAGTGGAAATCTGAATATTGGGACTCTCCTGTGAAAACCACAAATGTCAGGAGCTAAGAAACACACTTTTTTTCTATCCTGGTAATAATATTTTTCAACATAATTCAGCAGTGTTTTGAGAGGTTTATGAGCCCAGGAAGGAGCATTTTCTCAGGTAATTCTTTAAGTAGTCCTCATACCAAAATGACAAAATAGGTTCTTTGTCATTGACTTCCCAATAGACCCACTGGAGCGTTTTCTGGTGCCCCTGTCGAGAGAGCAATATAATTTGTCAGTGTCTTCCAAAATGGCTCGTAAAAAAATGTTCTTAAGAGGGTTTTTTTGCCACCTCTTCAGCTAAGGTGTGGTTACATTTCAGCAACTAAATACTTGTTAGGGTTAGGGTTGTGGTCATGGTTAACGAATTTAGTGTTGAGTTTGTCAGAGACGGTGTGTGAACCACGACTCATGGTGTCACTCAGATGCTGTGCTTATGTCAGAGCTTAACAATTCACAAAACCTGAACACATAAGATAAGATTAGATAAGATGAACCTTTATTAATCCCCGTAGGGAAATTCAGTTTTTACACTCTATTGTTAATTTCACACAGTACACATACATGCATTAATGGAGAGATGTCAGAGTGAGGGGGCTGCTCCTGACAAGCGCCCCGAGCAGTTGGGGGTTTGGTGCCGTGCTCAGGGGCACCTCAGCAGTGCCCAAGAGGTAAACTGGCACCTCTCCAGCAACCAGTTGGTCTTGGTCCATGTTGGGACTTGAACTGGTGACCCTCCGATTCCTAAACCAAGTCCCTACGGACTGAACTACTGCCGCCCCACATGGTTTTCAACGGACAGTCACGATACTGTATATCTCTTAAAGTGATGTTGACTCCCACTTTGTCTATTAACAGTCTTAACAGCAGTCTATGCTGTTGCTTTAAGCTCGCAAAACAGAGGTGCAATTCAAGGTACAGTGTGTATCATTCAGGGGGATCTATTGGCAGAAATGGAAAAAAGCATTGTGTGTTGTCTTTAGTTCATAATAACCTGAAAATACAAATTGTTGGGTTTTCGTTACCTAAGAATGAGCGGTTTATATCTGCGTGTGGAGCAAGTATTGTCATCACGGAGCTGGCAGCCATGTTTCTACAGTAGTCTATACCCAACGCTGGTTCTAGATAGGGTCATTCATGTTTTCGCATCAGCCACCATAGCTTACTTACACAGTTAGCACGTGGGAGAAATTTCAGTCGGTTGCAATCTGCAACCTCACCGCCAGATGTCTCCAGATCCCACACACTGCACCTTTAATTGCCCCACAGCATATCTATGGTTTCAACATATACTGTATATACATATATAGTCCAACATGTATCTCACTTGCATCCATTCAGTGTATTTAATCACATTCAGTTGTACCTCTGCTGTAGTCTGTTAACACCTTGCTCTCATATCTTCATATCTGTCACTTCACACCTGGCTTATTGCACTGAAAAAAAAAAAAAACATCAAATGAAAGATCAATATGACATTCATTTAGTCAGTCCAGCCTTCTGCCATCTAATGTACCTCTGTGACTGCATAGCCAACCCAGTGGTACATCTCTTATCGGAACAAACACAGTTCATTGGTTCATTTTGAGTTCATGGCTTCGTCTGGCTGACCAGCTGCACACAATCCACGGCTTCACACTGCATCCGAGGACCTGTGGATTTGTGTCCTCTGCAGTATATTTTCTAATACTGAAGGGTAGACTGTAATACACTACTGAGGATGAGTTCAGTCAGTTGCAAGAGGCCTGGAGCCATCTCTTCTAATCCGTGTACTTTACTGAACTCTCTCTTTAACAAGACCTCAGACCTGTATGTTTCCTCTCACATGTATTCCTCAGCATGGTTTATTTTTTTAATCATATCTGTGGGGTATGGATATTAAAAACCATGACTTTTGACTTTTTGTTGTAATTCAGTATCTTCACTATGGTGGGAAAGTAGCTGTTTTTTTCCCTCATGATCTGATACTTTGAGGAAGTTCGCTGCTTTTCAAGGCCATTTTAGTTGAGCAGTGAAAGAAATTTCTTACATATTGGTAAGGTTCTTTGTTTGCAGCTCTTTGTTTGCAATCCAGCAAAATGTCAATCACTTGTGCTCACATTATTCATAACACTTTGGTCCTCAGACATCAATTAAAATTCACATGAATTTCAATTAGTTATAATCAGGTGAAATATAGTCATACAATTTGTATGACAATCAGGAGTTTTGTTCTTATGCACCTATCAATAGCATTTTTCCCCACAGTGCAAGAGCTTTGTTATTTTTGTTAATTACATTTTTTTTAAAAGCTACAAATGGTTTTATGCTTCCACACACTGCTGCAACAAGACGCTGTTCACCAGGTTCCCGTGCGATGAGAACAGATCAGACCCGTTAGAACAAGAGGAAGAAAATGCAAATGAGCTGCTGGCTGTTCACAAGAGATCTGTTCAGTGACTGCATTGCAAATTGCTTTTTGATTTTTATAAATCAGATTTTTAGCTTATATATTCAAAAATGATTAAAACCAAAAATAATGAGATGGTTGTATTGGGAAGTAAATGCTCAATTTGAAAACATTTACTTGGGAACTAATTATCTTAATGCTCTTTCCAACAGTTTCTACTGCTGTAGTCTTTATAATCAGTGGTTTCTCCATCGAAACCTGCCCCATTTTTCTCCCCCAGAAAACACTCCGGTCATAAAGGCTTCCGTGCGTCACCTGCTGTGACACTTAGGAGGTCAGATATCACATTCACGCCTGAGTAGATGACAGCTCAACAGGACCGCCTGACCAAGGTGAACTGCAGGAAATAATTTTGTCAGAATCAGTTTAAAAGGACTCATATTAGCGCACTTCCTGTTTGGTTCAAGAAGAGAAAGAGAGGAAGCCCTATTGATGTCAGTGCAAAAGACACTGGACTCAGGAATCGCCCCTGCTTCTCTATTCCACTGGTGTCCGGATTGTCTGCACCACCACCGCCCTCTAAACCGCATTACACTATAGTGTTTAATGGGAGAGGCAGAGAGACAGAGCTTTATTCACACAGCGTGAGAAAGGACCTGAAAGTGTGTTGGATTTTGTCTGAAGAACAAGGACTGGGAAGAAAAGTGAAAAAAATGAATAGACATGGTTTTCCTCACTTGCTTCTGATACGACTAATTTATCAGTATAGACCATTTCAAAGTCAGATGAAAATCTGCATCATCATCATCAGCGTGGCCATCTTTTTTTAGACAGTCATCTGAGTGTCACATGCTGCAGCTTCATGGAGCTGGAAGCGCAAAACACGTCATCTGATATGGAGGTCTGATCACACTGTAATACAATTAATTTAACCTCTTTACGCAAGCTTTCAGCTGCTTTCTATCTTCTTCTTACTCTCTACCCTAACCTGCAGAACACACACACACACACACACACACACACACACACACACACACACACACACACACACTGACCATACCTCTCATTTCTGCAGTGCTGGCTGGGCTGAACCACGCACCATTGATCTGCCCTAGTGATTGATTGCGGTGGCTGAAGGCTTTCAGTCACTTTTTTCACCTTCAAATGAGCACTCATTTGCACATCACTATACCTTTGTACATGAGCGTACACACAAGCACATACACTGTTTTAACCTGCATTTTTTTGTGCAACTTACCCTGCTTAGACAGCTCTGACTCTTGTGCTTTGCATAGAATTAATTTGTATTATGTAGAGTAATTTTAGTGCATTATGTGAACTGTAGAGCTGTGCTGAGAACTTTTACAAGTAGATAAAACAGTATATACATTAAAGCTTCAGTAGGCAGAAAGTTTTTGGCATCTTTGGACAAAAAAATCCATAATAACCTTTCAGCATCTGCACCTCCTCGTGGCTCTGTTTTCAGGCTTTAAAAAAAATCTAGCGAGACTTTGGCCAATCACATTTCATTTCAGAGAGAGAGAGCGTTCCTATTGGCTGTTCATTCAGCGGAGGCAGCTGTCAATCACTCGCAAACTCCGAGCAAATGGTCAAACTAGGCAGCGCTGATCAAATATCGGTATTTCCTCAACTGATCTCAACATGGCTGCCAGGTCACAAACCTTCTCATCTTACAGTTAAACAGCAACTACAAGATGATTCTGACAAGATTTGATGTGAGAAATAGACATTATATTATTGATTCATATTTGATCAGATCTGATTTGATCTGCCTAGTTTGACCATTTGATCGGAGTTCGTGAGTGACCACAGATGCTCGTAGACGGCAGGCTCCAGCTCGACTCTGATTGGTTGTTTTCCTCCGGTCTGTGAAATCTTGCAGATGCTATTAAGACCACCGGAGGACACAGATGAACATGATTTTTTCAGATCACTACAGTGAGGATATAGTGACTGATCCGAAAAAAAAAAAACTTTTTTATATTTTTGCTCAAATTCTACCTACTGCTGATTTAAGACACTTTGTAAAAGAAAAAAAAACAAATGTTTTTATCACCAAACGTTGTCGTGCTGTGCTGCTGAAGGCTATAAGCTGCAGGCCAGAGCACATGGCTTCAGCAGGATAGGTTCATGTGACAGACTTATCACAACCAGAGAAAAAGATAAAATGCCATTCGGTCCTGTGTATGGAAAACAGAGGGCAGGGGAATGTGGATATAGCAGAAGGGTGAATGTCGATGTGATGCTTTGACACAAACATGTTAAAGATTCCTGATAAAACACAACTGCCTTCCTCTGTGCGCCGATAAACTGTGCTGTGAGAAAAACATTTTGTAATTCTGCCATATTTCTTTCAGGGCTTGGTTCGGGGCTTGTATTCTGCATTAGCATTCGGTTCAGAGTTCAGGTTAGGGCATTGTATTGTAAGGTCATATTGAAGGTTCAAAAACAGATCAATTTAAAGCTTTTGTTAAAGATTTGAGGCCGAAGAGTGCTGCATCATGGACATGCAAAACTAAGATCGTCCATCTATAAAGCCAAGGTGTCAATCAATATTGACCTTTCAGCCTTTTACTCAACACTTACTCGCTGGCTTCAGGCCACCCAGGACCTGACTCGTATGAACTCATCAAACGACTCCCTGTCGCTTCGCCTTTCTCTTCCTCTGCCTCTCCCCCTTTTCATGTCTCCTCTGTCCTCTCATCTCTGTGATTGATGTCTGACTCCAACCCGACATCTCTCTATGATTCTCTCTATGCTCTCAGTCCTTACTTCCTCTCTCCCTCTCTTTTTCAGGATTTACCCTCTGTTTAAAAGTATGATCAGCAAAACAGTCCTTTTATGTTGAGATTCATCTGCCTGGCTCCATCTGGCTGCCCTCGAGTTCAGGTTTCCTCTGATAACAAATGCTCACACAGATGAAAAATTAATGTAAACTTATTTGTGAATTTCAGGTTCAAAAGCAGGATAATTCATTGACAGTATTCAGTTTGTATTGGCCATCAGTGCTTCTCTGTTTTTCCATTACTGTTCAGTCTCAGTATCACAGTTCAAAAATGTATAGGTGGATTGCTCGTGATATGAAAATTACAGCCCGACTGATACTTCAGTAGTCTGATGTTGTCAGACAATATCAGGAAATCTCATGTACTCACACTTTAGTCTATAAACCTGAAAAACGTAAGCGCAGAGCAGTAAACTGTAGCATTTAATATTTTATTAGGAGCATTTCATGCAGATTTGACTCTTATGTTTGATCTGCATATGTACTTTTTTCAATTCAAGTTGAGTATAGTTTTGTGTTATGATTATTTTTTTAACAATTATTTATTTTCAATGACAAAATTAACTGTAATCCTACTGTTTAAGTGTAAAATATTTTTCATCAGAATCATCTGAAATATCTGATATGCACAAAGATTTTTCTCAGTTTTGTTTTTTTATTTAACTACTGTTTTCAAGGACAAGCAGGAACGTTCCCACTCTCGTTTACACATATGATTTTAGAAAGAACATTAGCTGATATATTGTTATTGAGTTCTTATTACCAATGTCTTCAAGTATCAGTTATAAGCAATCACTTAAATAATACGTCCTAGCTCTACTATCAGAGGCCTCATTGTTTTCGGGGCAAGGCCACTTGGTCAGTATTCTGAGAGCACAAAGGCCTAATGCCAGAGCAGCAAGGCCATCAAATAAAATAAACAAGTCCATGGAAATAATGAATTTAACTTAAGGGTTAAGGGTATTTTTATTTTTAATACATAATCTAACCACAACGTTTCTGGTGGAAACAAGCATTGTCTGGAGTGGCCGTGATCAGCTCCAGTGGCCGTGGCACAGCTGCGCTCAGTGGAATCCAGGGTTATCATTTGTGTCAAACTGTTGCCATAAATAGCCATACTTGCCAGCAAAAGACTCCAAAAAAGTAAAAGAATAAACTAAAAAATGTAGTGACAGGAAAAAGGAGGAAAAAAATCAGCTGGGGCAGTGTGGGCGGAGCATCAAGGCCACTGTGGTCACAGGGCATATCACTTGGCAGAAGGCCAGACTGAAGGGTCACGGTGGCCACGGCACTCATGGCTTCTGTGAAATTCCTGCCCTGCTGTCAGACATACAATATACAGTGTCCTTTAGCCTTCACCTCACTGTGTCTAATGCGCGAAGGCTTCCCTGTTGTGAACTGTCCTATGCCAAGGTCTTTGGTTTTGTCATCCCCCCTCCCTCCTTCCACTTTCTCCCCTTCACCGGGGCTAATAATAATGACATTCAATTAGCACTTTGTAATTACCTCATCACCCAGAGAGGTCAGATGCTGATTGGCTCCACAAAAATGTCCATGCATGCATGTGCAGGGGTACAAAACCTCTGTGGAGCCCAAATGTGGCCAGATAATGCTATTATTTGTACAGTATACTATATATACACACTCATGTGCATTACCAACTGTTCTCATCAGACCCTGGGAAAGTGGCCTCAGATGTAGCGAGGCAGGCATTTCCCCTGAAGTATCACACACACAATAAATCTGGTCAAGGTGTTGTTTGTGCACAGTCATGTGTTTGCATGTGCACACAGTCTCTCACCTCCTCCCTGCATCAATCATTGTCCACCCTCTAATGAGGATGAAAGAACAGACTCATTAAAGCACCTCATTCTCCCAGCAATGGAGCCGAGTGAAGGAATGAGTGCTAGCTGGGGGGAGAGAGAAAAACTCTGAGATAGTGGTAATGAAATAGAGAGAAACGGAGAGACAGATTAACATATGGAGAGGAGAAAAAGGTGCGACAGAGGGACTGCTGGCAAGAGAGGCACCAACGGTTAGTTAGAGGTGGCGAGGATGGACGGAGACATGAAGAGCTGGAGTGAAAGCGGGAGGGATGGAGGATTCCTGGAAGGCAGTGGAGAGCGGGGCTGGGTGGATGGATGATAGTTTCATTTGTGCAGGCCTCCTCCGTGGCAAATGGAGAAATCGCCCAGATTTCCTCTTTTCATGTGCTGTGTTTCTGATGCGGAGCCAATCTGTCTGCCTGGCCAAAACTCAAAAGACCCATATTTACTCTGTTCCCTTCTCTCTCTGCCTCTGTTCAGTTTTCTGTTCTCCTCTCCTCTTTCTCTGTGAGTCAGAGGCTTGTCGAAAGCTACTCTAAGCCCCTCATGCCCAATGTAGGCACGAAGTTTTCATCTGGCGTCTTACAATCCCATCAACCACGTCGTGTCACAGTGTTGTAACCCAGCATCATCAAATCTACTCCCAAACTAACAGCACTTTTCACATTTTCTTTATTCAAAGGGGCGATTCAAAGATCAGACCTTTCAGAAGGCTCAGCCCACAATGAGAATATGATGTGCAGTCAAAGGTTTTTATTTTGCCATTGGGGGGGACACATTACACGGGGTGTCGTCCCTCAGAAAATTAAGAGCATCAAACACTTTATTCCCTGCATTCTGGTGCATTTTATGCACCAATGTCTGCCTTTTCTGCATCAAGTTATGGTGGAAATATCTGTATTTTACAGCTGTCAAAGTTAAAGAGATAATACCACATTAACGCAAAATCATTTTGGTGCCACTAATTTCGTTCACGCATTAAAGCAATCGCTTTTTCTGAGGTTGTTGCTCCGTTTTAAAGTTACAGAAGATACTGACATTTGAAACCAGAAAACCTAAGGAACCCACTGATACTGATCATGTCATACTAGCTTGTCGCGAAGGTGGTTAATAAATAACACTCTGCTAAAACTTCTGCTAAATTTTGGTGAGCAAAAACCGGCATGGCCATTTTAACAGGGGTTGCTTGACCTCTGACCTCAAGATATGTGAATGTTAATGGGTTCTATGGGTACCCACAAGTCTCCCCTTTACAGACATGCCCACTTTATGATACTTGGGCTTGAGTGTGCCATGCTAAATGCAGTACCTGTGAGGGTTTTTGGACAATATTTGTCATTGTTTTGTGTTGTTAATTTATTTCCAATAATAAATATTTACATACATTTGCATAAAGCAACATATTTGCTCATTACCATGTTGGTAAACAGTATCAAATATTTGACAAATTTCCCTTTAAGGTACATTTTGAACCGATAAGATGTGTGATTATTTTGTGATTAATCACAATTAACTATGGACAATCTTGTGAATAATCTGGATTATGTTTTTAATTGATTGACAGTCCTAATTTATTTATGTAAAGGAAAAGATTCTGCCGCCAAGTGACAATTAAAAAAAAAAAAAAAAAAGTATAATTGAATATGATGCAGTAAGGCTCTCAGTCAATCTGCATTGCTTTCAATATTTATTCTCCTGTAGATTAACTTTTCTCATTTAATATTATCATGTTATGTGTTATAGGCTAATGTATGCAAATAACTGCATGTTTTTTGTCCAAAACTGTGATTATCATAAAATGGACATGTCTGAAAAGTGTGAAATGTGAAAAATGAAAAATGTCTGACTCGTGGGTACCCAGAGAACCCATTTTCATTCACATATCTTCAGGTCAGAGGTCAAGGAACTACTTTGAAAGTGGCCATGCTAGTTTTCCCTGACAAGAATTTAGCCTAAGGAGCATTATTTTGGCTCCGTCTCTATAAACTAGCATGATATGGTTGGTACCAATGGATTCCTTTGGTGTCCTAGTTTCATATGATTTCAAAATCTTCACTAGCGGTAAGACTGAGCCCACTACAGCCTCTTAAAGACATTAATGTTGGCCGGGTCTCAGAGCACTCCTAAAAGGAGTCTAATATCACCCCTGTTTATTCAGTTTAATTGACCTGCCTTTCTAGCCATTGTTATTAATGCTTTTTGTCTTTCACATTGCCCTTCTCAGACCTCTGATTGTCCCACATGTGGAGTGGTGTTGTGGTGTAAGTGACACGGCCACTGGATGTATATTTGTGTATATGGAGTGAGAGTGGATGGGAGGTGAATACACACGCTGATCTGGATGGATGGCATCGGGCCCAGTGCCCTGTGGAAGAGAGAAACACTGTGCTAGAGGATTAACCGCTGTTTAAGCCCTTATGTCTGGGGCTGCTGCACCCTGCGCTCTTTGAGTATGTGTATAATTTTGCGCGTATGTGTCTTGTGTGTGTACGTGCACGTGTGCGCTCGCAAGCCGATGCGTCCGTGCAGCAATGTCTGCTGCTAGCAGATTAGCACGGAGAATGGAAACAATGGCCGAGCTTTGAGACAAGAGGAGCAAAAAAAAAAAAAAAAACTCATGAAAGAAAGGAGGGGGGAAATGTAGAAATGATGAAGGAAGAAGGGGAAATACTGGCTGATATTGGTAAATGGCTACATGAACAGGAGAAGGGGAGGTATTGAATCGGAATGAAAAGAAGGTACCTCTCAACACACAGTAAATGAGGTCAGGAAAGGTTTGATGAGGTTTGAAAATGGAATGAGGAAACTCAAGAAGCAAAGATACTTACGAGGAATGCAGGCCGACCTTCACATGCAGGTTTAGAGACCTGTGTGTGTGTGTGTGTGTGTGTGCGTGGTGGGGGGAGATGGATGGATAGATGAAAGCATAAAAGCCTACAGATTTAGGCTCACTTATCTGTGAGGCAGCAGTTTCAGTGCCTGGGGCTCCCCTCTCTCTCTTTTTCAGTCCCATACCAAAGGAGCCTGTTAATTCTTTGGGATCCTCCGTGCTCGTCGCTGTTCTGCATGTGTGCACACACAGATGTCTGCTTAAACATTCATAAATTCACAGTGCGAAGCTGTACACGTGTGATAGATTTGTCTGTACACAAATGGCACACACAAACACAAACAACCGTACACACACACGCACACTTTGTTGCCACCATCCATCAGGGCCGTCCCCGGCGTGTCCTGTTCCCGCCCGTGGCCAGCAGGTGTCACATCCAGAGGAAACTTGGCTCATGTCGAGCTGTTGGCAGCGGACCAGGCTGTCCCCATGGCAAAACACACGCACACACTAGTGCTCACACATGATGCTTACACACAAATGTACACTCGCTAATGTACACACACACACACAGACGGTGACGCACACACACAGCTGCTGGCATGCCTCAGTTTTCTGACAGGCTGACAGAGGGCTGCTGGCTTTACACCCACACAACTGTGCAACCTACTGGCCTTCAAGTCCATCAGTCTCTGTGACATAAAACATAAGCACGCACATAAGCCCACTGGCATACAGTATGTTTGAAGAGGAGAGCAGAGTGAAACATTGTTTGGTAAATATGGATTTGTAAGTCGTCTAAATTGTTAATGTATTACATAATGTGACACCAAGCTACCGCTCTTCTACAAATGCTGAGTTACAACTCTCATACACTGTACTGCCTCTAAATCGATGAGCTTGATTCGATTCTGACAGATTGTGCATATTTTTATGTAATGCTCTGGGCCGCTGCCAGTTGTCTATATCACCACCCACATCTTAGCGTTTGTTGAGCAGTTTAGCTCCTTTCTGTTTCTGGAGAAAGCCAATCAGTAACCTTTGTTGGTGGGACTAAAGGTGGAAAGATCTTCAACCTGTCTGAGCGTTAGAGCTATAGACTGGATGGATGACATGACAGCTCCCCAGAACCGAAGCCAGTGGCCAGCGGATGGGATACGGACCAAACTAAAAAGTCAAAGTGAACATCAAATATATTTTTCCCAAGTATGGTTTCAATTTTCGATCATTCTTATCACTCTGATGCATTTTCAAGTGCGCATTTGTCTAAGTTTTGTTTTGATTAGTTATTTGATGCTATAAAAAGGAGATGAGACGTCATGATTGACAGCTGTTCTGATCACAGAGCTGGAAGCTCTGGCATTGTTTCATGGATGTCTAAAGAGAACTGGATACAGCATTGGAGGTGGGATCCTGTTCATTCCTAAAGTGGCTCATGATTGCTGAATACCTGGATGATCTGACAATCTTCCACTTTCATCGGGTCCAATACAGGAGGTGCAGTAGCGTTTCCTTTAACTCCGCCTCCCAAGCGTTGCTCCAGCCTCAATCTGGGTCTCATTCATGGATACGGAGGAAGTGTGTTCATACCGGGAAGTTGATTCACCTAAAAAAAAATGTCCCGCTGAGTTACAGATATCTTTTTCCCAATGTCTCAATGAAATGAACAGTTATCAGGACAGTTCAGTTAGTTGAGCAACTGTGATAACAGCTTTTAAATCACTGCACATTGAAGGTGTTTCTTCAGAGGAATGATGTTGTGGGTGTTTTCCCTACAGGTTTGGGGGAAAAGGTTTAATTCATCTTTTGGTCCCTCTGGTACTTGAGGAAATGGGTTGCAAGAGTTCAGCGCTTGTGGTTGTTTTCCCCTTGAACACCTTGATGGAGGATTAAGAGAAAAAAGCTGAGAGTTTTTGCTTGATGGCAGCATGATTTTTGAATGCACAGCAAAAATGAAGTAGTAAATCTAAAGAGATTGCTTTTCATCTAGCAAATAATGCGAGAGCTTATCCAGGACTATTGTAGCTCTTAGTTTGACTGAAAATGACACAGAGTGTAAGGATATAGCCAGGGATGTCAGGAGAACCCATACTTACCGGCTGCTGAATACGGGTACCAAGTTGATGCAGAAATTCTGATGTAACTTGTTTTTCTACAGTACTGCAGGTACCGTAGGGCATCTCGTCACCACAGCAATGATAGAAAATGTGTTAAAGATGCAATAAACTTACCATCAACACATCCAGGTGATACAACAGATTTGTGCTGAAATTGGCAGGACGAGAGCTAGTGCGGATTTCAACATGGGAGGTCCCATTATTTTTCATTATGATGAGTTCAGGCTGTATTCAGAAAATGCTGTTGGGCGACGTTATTGTGATGTGTTCAGATGTAATCATAGTAGTTATAGTAATGTTTAACTTCCTATGAAAAACAGTATGCAAACGGTAATTAAAGAGTGGATGTTGAATTAGTGGGGATGCGTTGCTTTACTTTTGTTTCGTTTTGTTTTGTTTTACTGTGGAATTAAATTTATATAGCGAACCCTGGAATTTCAGTGGTATTGTACTGAGTAATACATTTTGTGACATCCCTACAGTATATACCGTAGTTACAGATAGTGGTTTAGGCAAAAGTTACTCCCAACCCCGACAGTAAATGGCTAACGAGAAGCCAGTGGTAGAGTGTTAAAGAAACGACAGCTCAGTCAGAATAGAGGCAGGAAAAGAGATCCGGTTTGTTGATTTGGTTTTGTTTGTTTTTTTTAACAGGTCATTAGCTTCAACTTTTATTTACAAGGAGTGTGCAGGAGAGGAATTTTATCTCAGAGGCCAGAGGTCCAATGTTAGCCAGCCACAGTATAAATTTACTGGAGATAAACACTGCTGATGTTTCTGGCACCCTCTGGCCACATTACAGTTCCTCTTTTTGCTGCTGTCTCACTGTTAGAAAACGCTGAAATCACCCTGAGTCTTGCATAGTGCACGATAAAATGTATTCTTTATCCTCCCTGTCTGGTGTGTGTATGATGTTTATGTGTGTATACTGTACGACTGACTAAGGAGCAGGACATTTTGTGATTCATGAGGTTCTTAAATCCATTTTCAGGCACCATGTCATACTGGCCAACACACACGCACACACACACAGAAATGACAGGTGTCCCACCTTGGCGGCTTCCCATGTTTAGGGTTATAACCAGGTTAGTGGCTCCCTCATTATGTGCCATCACTGTCTGGCTGTTTGGAGGGAAATCTGGCAGTAAAGCAGAGCAGCGGAAAAGCCAGGAAGTGGAAGCCGTCAGAAGTCAGACAAAAGACCATGAAAAGGAAATCCTGCTTCATTTAGCAGAGAATATGCGGTGCCGAGGCTCTTTCTGCACAGTGTTGTGGTCAGTCGTCTTTGTTCACTCTGGAGCTTTGTCATTGATGTTGGTTTTTGACAAACTCTTGGCTGGAGAACAGTCAGTAAGCCTCTTCATGCAGTATATTTATTGGGCTGACTGTGAGCAGCTGGGCAGGATGATAGTGCAGAAGGAGAGGGCTGCAGCTGATTGTTTGACTGAAATGAATCCTGCATTTCAACACCTGCATCCTTAATGGGTTTTGTTATTTGTGCTGATCAACATAATTGAATACTATAAACACGCGGTTTGAAAACCAAGTGTGAAATTGTTGCATACCATTTCTATAATGAGTGAACGTACAATAAAGGAAATAGCAAGAAAAATAAATAGGTTAAATCAGGACAAAGGGGTGTAGATGTGGAGGTGAGTTGGAGGTACTGAAGAAGTGTTATTGTTTTGAGAAGTGACAAGAGCTGAAGGCGTGTTTAGGTGAGGAAGGAAGAAAGTGTTGCTTAAAAGGGAAATGGAGGATGAAAGACGTGGCATGGCAAAATTCATGACAACTTAAATCGTTCATGTAATTGCTAGACTGAACATAGTGTACGATAGCATCCAGGTATTATAGAGCAGGTGACACACAGACAGAGAAATAGAGAGAAACACAAATAAGGCAGACAGTAGAATAGAAGATTAAATGGGGTATGAATGACACGGTAATTGCACGTCATTTTAGGAGAACACTGTGAGAAAGGCCGCTAATGGTGAATGGGACCGATGTTTGTGTCCCACAGTGTTGTGGAGTTGTTTTGAAGTACGTTAGTGACGTGTTTTCTGTACTTCTGTTACGTTGTTGGACGTATGTTGCCTGAACATAGCTTTGGCCGTTACCATAGCTTTGTTGCATTGTGTAAAAATGACACGCAAAAAGGCTAAAATGTAGGGATGCACTGGTACCACATAGCTGGATCAGGTATCGATGAAAACTGAGCCAATCTTTTCAATTAATTTCTATGTTTATATACTATATACATTATATACTGGACTCGTAATCCCTGTTTGAGTTTTGACCAATATGATGCTGCATTAAAAAAGTTGACACTTGAATTGTAATTCCTGTTAATTTTGAAGATTTTTTAGCAAGTGGCTGGTGCACAATTTATCATTTTAATAATAGATAACCATTCAATACATTTATATCCATGAGTCTATTTGTTACATTTTGTTATAAAAAGTTAGGAAAGTAATATTGAAGCCAAGCCTGATGTTTCTTTACAAGTAAAATCGCAGGCATTTCCACTCAGTGAGGCCTACAGCTCATTAATTAAACACTGGTATTAGATCAGTACTCCGTATCAGCTGATAAAGCCTGTATCATTATCGGATCCCTACTAAAATATGTTCTCATGACATGAGGAATGTCCTTGTACTGAGCTATTTATACACCTTTCCATGAGATCAGGTTGATCCCACGTATTTTCCAAAATGTCTCATAAAAAAACCACAATATAAGTTTTTACAGCAGGCTGAGGTGTAAAAGTTGGTATGAAAACAGAAAATGCTATAAAGGCTGATGGAAGCAGATTGAGATTACAGTACCTGCTTCTTATCCTGCTGGAGACAAAGCCTTCATCATCACTGTTACATGCCTGCACTCCACCAGAACCTGCAAAAATGGTGTAATCGATTAGTTGTCAATTATTGAATTGATCACCATCTATTTTGATAATCGATTTATTGGGTTGAGTGTTTTTCTAAGAACAGTCAATCTTGGGTTTTCAGAAATATTGATCAGTATTTTTCTAATCCATTAATCAAGAAAATAATCGCCAGTGAAAATAATTGTTAGTTGCAGTCCTGTATGTAACTACAATGACCAGCCCAGACAGGGACCCTTGTTGCATGTCACTTCTCTATCACCATCAGAATTAAAAGAAAAATACCAGTTTAGGTCTTGAATCTTGAATATATTCTACTGAAAGAGAAACTTTACTTTAAAATATCAGTCAATCACTTTCACAACATTTTAACAGAAACATATAATACATAAATGAGACCAACACAATCTGTCCACTCTGGGTTTTTTCTCCAAAACTATAGATTTACACACACACTGATAAAATGCGTTCAACAGCGCTTTTCATACAGATCTGTCACTGCAAATCAATAATTAGAGCCGGGTGTGGTAATAAATAGCAGATGAGAAATAAGAAAACAGCTGTGTCCTATCAATACAGGAACATGTGGATTGAAGAGGGATTAAGTGGTGGAAAACTGAAGGGTAGAATGACAGAGTGTGAGTGAGAGGGAGAGATTCCCTCTGCAGTGTTGAAGGTGAATACTAATGCTCTGTGGTCCAGATCAAAGTGCTGGCCTCCTCTTATCCCCCTCTTCATCTCCCTGTCCTTGCTCTTCCTCATTCCTTCCCTCGCTCGTTCTGTCCTCCCCTCCTACTTTCTTCCTGAGTTTTTCTGTTACCCAGCCCTCCGTCTCATCTGTTTCTCTGATCTGACACTTTTCACCACCAACCTCCCTCCTCCTTCTTCTGGTCACTTCTGCCCTTTCCCTGCTTTCTCTTTTCACTCTCACAGGTTGTGTGAGGAACGATCCACACCCAAGTTATCTTCACCCTCTCACCGCCATACTTTGAGCCTTTCTCTCTCTCTCACAGCTGCATGTGAGGGATTGTGTACATTCAGTAGCCCAGCTATCTCCAAATAGCCCATAAATCATTGAGGCTTGGCATGGCGGGGAGAGACGGCCAGCCAGAGCAGAACTATTAACACAGCTGAACCACACTCATCATTGTCCCCAACTCTCTCTCTCTCTCTCTCTCTCTCTCTGTCTCTCTCTCTCTGTCCCTCACTTACCGCCACACTGACTCTCCCCCATCTGCCCTTCTCCTCTGTCTCACATCAGCACCAGTTCTGCTTCTGGAAGATGAGAGAACTTAACCTTTCTGTGCTGAGCACACACAGTGATTACAAAAATCTGTTTTAGTGTTTAACTTCCTTATCGGCAGAAAATCTGTCAAGCAGAAATGCCAAATATTTATGAGTTCCAGCTGAGCCAGAGGATTTGAAGATCGTCTTGAGCTTCGTCTGCAATTGCATACTTCGCACTACATGCTCAATATGTGTACTATCATTCAACATATACTTTTGTGTGAATAAACAGTATTGTGTATCTTTTTGGACACACTGTACTGTAATTACTTACTGTGAAACGAAAATTACCACTTCCTGAGAGCCTCCTTGCTGGTTGGAGAAGCTCAACCATGGTAACCCATACCAACCTTGTGACCAAACGATGATTTGTGAAAATCATGAAGTCTGAATTAATTTAATAACTACATGATGCCTACAGTAAATTGGACTCTTAAGTCGCTTTCACAAGCCAACTCGGGTGCGGTTCAACCTCTGGTTTGGTGTGGTTCATTTGGGTTGTTAGGAACGCAGTAATCGTACTCTAGTGCGGACCATTATAACTGGATTCAGACCGTTTGTGAGAGGTGGTCTCAGACGATGTCCGAGTGAACCGAAACAGGCTGTGTGCAGGCAGTTTTTGTGACGGACTTCAGTAAATGACATGAGTGGGAGAGGACTGACTTGGACTTCTGCAGAGGTCCGATGTTTGCTTGACATCTGGGCCAAAGAGAACATACAGAATATGTTAAATAAAGTCGACAAAAATAGGGCGGCTTATGTCATTCGAGTTAAACTGGAGAAGGGATTTGTGCGTACAGTCGATCAGTGCTGAATCAAATTGAAAATGTGATAAAAGTCAACAATTCCCTACATAGAATTAGCAGCTCTCAAGAAGAAAAAGATAAATTTGCTCCTTCGTACATACCCCACAGCAACATATTGTTTTATTTGGCCCTCTTTCATTTGTGCACCATGAAACCCAACCAGATTAAATAGAAAACAAGCCAAAAGTATCAATTTCACTCAGATTCGGAAAAATTGCCCTTACTATACAGTGTGTTTAAACTAGAATTGAAGTGCCACTGTCTGTTATGAACTTTGTCCTTACTACCGGATTGCATTGTGGAATATTTATTCCGCTGTAGTGTCCAGTAATTGTATGCAATTTGCATATTTTGGTTTCATACTAAGGTTTCAGACATACTAAAAATTTCAAGTATTGTTTAAGCGTATCAAATTGCATGTTTGTCTTTAATTTCAGACACAACTTTGGTTTTATAGTGTTCTAAATTAACTACCTTTTGGGTTTCAGACAGTATGTAAAATACCCTATGATAGCTGAAGCATCTAGTGTATCAGCATTTTTCATCACTCTATGACATTTTATATATTATAGCCCAGGCAGAAGCACATGCCCTGAGGAAAATCATAGAAGATGCTGAGGCTCGCACATTTTATTTGATTAATCAAAAATATTGCTGATTAATTGATCATTACTGTAGTTGTTATTACAAAGTTAAAAGTAGTGCGGATATATGATTTTATAGCTGTCTGTTTACACTCGCAGTACCAAACTGCTCAACAATGTGAACAAAATAATGCGCCTCCTCTTCAAGTCGCTCAGTACGACGTACCTCACTGCAAGGAAGCCAACATGTTGAGCTCCAGCTGAGCTCCAGTCAGCCCACAGATGAATTACACTCCGTCACTGTAATGCATGGCTTTCATTTACCAGTTTGCTGAATGTGTTCTGTAGTCACTCATTGGTATTCATTGCTCCTAAATGCCTCTCCATATGATGGCCATTTTATTAGGCTACAACACTAACATGGGGTTCTCTCTGCCTGGCTAATCCCTGTGTGGGTGGAGGACAGAAAGCCATAATGCCAGCCTGTTATTGAGCTGTAATCCCTAACACTATCCCTCCTTCCATTTTCCACATTAAAAAGGGAATGAAGCAAATACTGTAAATGAATGAGGCCGTTCGCTTGTATGAACAAGACTGTTTCAACAGGTGTGCCTGATAATCAGATAGCCTATAGCGTCTGTCTCTTTCAGTCAGTGTTATTCATCTGTTTTATTTTGTGGCAAATACCTCTCCAAAGACCTTCGAGCTAGAAACCTGCTACCGCGGCGCAGAATCCCACAACTCCCAACTGTTCAAGTAGTTTGAGTTTGTGACCCATGACAGAAATAAAGAGAAACTGAGGGAAGAACACTTCAAGCAATCGGGATTGGTTTCGTTTTTTTTTTTATCTCTTCAGCTTTTCAAGCAGATGCTCTGCTTGTCAGCTCGGGACGGACACACTAAGACACTGGTCTGGATGTGTCAGTGGTATGCAAATTCATATTCATTTAAATATCTCATCGTCAAATCGTGGTGGGCACCCCCTGACACCGCACACGGCCCATCTGCTAGTACAATACATATTCATATATACTCACACAGACAGTATGCATGCATCTTCAGATAGTTTCTTTGTCTGTTCTCTTTTCCCTCTCTCTTTCACACTCATAAATGCACAACCATATTAAAACTCTTACATCGAGTCATGGGAGTATGATTGGGAACAGGATGAGAGATTACTGATATTGTTTAATTTCCCTCGGGTGCACTGTGTTAAAAGAGCCCAGAAGCATATGGCGACTTGCCTGTTGCATTACTTATGTATTCCAACTTGCATTTGTTCCTTTTTATATGTGAGTATTTCTTAAAATTAAGATGAGACCTGTTTGATTTTTTGGCAAAATACTGTATCTCCACTTCCTGTGTGTCTGCCTTGTCAGTCTGTGGATAAATAATGTGTGTTCAGTAGGGCTGTTCCAATAACCAAAGTATCGCTATACCGCAATACTAGGATCGACTCCAGCCCCCCTGTGACCCCTAATGGGATAAGCAGTTGCAGATGGATGGATGGAAGTGCCAACTTTTTACACTTTGCTACAAAGGGCAGCAGTGTGACGAGGTGCTGAGTGTCTATTCTGCACTGACCGCTGAGCATATGGTGTTTTTTTCTGGTTGTCAAGAGTTAAAAAATGTTCAACATTGGGTAAAACTCCACCACGACCACCCGTCACATCCTACATGTAGGCTTAAAGTGCCAGACAACAACAATGAAGGAGAATGAATACACATAGAGTGGCTTGTCCGTCCTCTCTCTCCCTATATGCTTCAGCCTGCCCTTCATCCAGAGCAAGTACTCTACCTTGTGCCAACGTTTTGATATTTTACATCACAGCAACCAGACGCATCCAAAGCATAGATAAATATTGCTGAGCCTCTTTGTTTTGCATTTAACAATAAACAAGTGTTTAATTCATTTTAAAACTGTCATCTTTGTCATTTAAACAGCAACAATATACCTAATAATAGCTTAGCAATAAAAATACAGCACTAAAATGAAGATAAATAAAGTCATATAATATAATATAATATCGCAAATTGTGCTGTTGAGTGAATCATTATCACCGCAGGGGAAATTGCTTCACTGACAGCCCCAGTGTTCAGCTTTACATTCCCTGTTCAAGAGACATGTAAGGCAGAGCTCTCCATGTGTACTGAACCCTCCAGCCATGCCTCTCAGCCACCTGTGTCTTCCCGTATAGCCTGTGTCCCATAGGACCCGGATGATTGATATGTCAGGCATTTTGCTGGCCACCTCTCAGGTCCTTACGCTACTCAGGTCTCATCCCTGTAGTCCAAGAATGACAGATTTGTCAAGCTGTCTTTTTTGCACCCTGCAGGGCCTCTTGTGACCAGTTGAATGGACTTTCTGGAGAGCTATATGTCAACTTTCACAATATAGATGATGAATGCAGTATATTCTCTCCTTTCTCTTTGTTTTTTATGTCTTTTTCTTTGGCTCCCTTTTTTATTGTCTTGATTTCCCTCTTCTCTCTTGCCACTCTCTGAATCTCTTATTAGTTTATGACTGAAGGAACTGGCATGCAGTGAGATGATTTGTCTCTGACATAGTTGCAAGTTCTGCAACCTGTCAAAGAAACTTATCCAGACACATTAACACAAGCAGGGACTTTTTAGACTGTATCTGTGTAGAGAGAGAAAGAGAGACCATGTTCTTGCTTGTGCCTTGAGCTGTATGTCCCACCACGTGCATCACAAACACTTGTGTGCATGTGTAATTGGATGCAAATGAGGACGGGCTGGTCAAGATGTGTTTCGTCTGACAGCCTTGATATCACTAGCATACCAATCTGATGGCGTAGTACCTCGAGACTGGTAGATCTGTCCGTCCTTCAGGGAAGAGAGAGAGGAGGTGAGGGGTGCTCCTCTGGGTAAAGGTGTATCAAAGAACGAAAGTAAAACAGTGTTTTAGAAGAACTGCAAATAGACTTGGGAAGAGGGGGAAGCTTAGAGGTCAGAGGGTTCAATGAAAACAAGACTCGGACAGAACCAAGTATATGACTGGGCCATGTCAGTATGGTCAGTCTGTGACTGTGTGGCAAAATTGTTACAGAAATAGTCAGTGGTCATATCTATAGTGTTAAATCCAGTAATGGTAGATGTTCACAGCCTCCGTCCTTTCCACGCTTCCCATTCATTGTCTATGTAAGCAGCCACGCAATGCATTCTGGTAGCGTGGCGGCGCGATTCAAGAGACAGGGCGTGCCGTTGGCTGCAAATCAGGGGCGTCTGACCGGTACCACTCGCCACCTCTGGAAACTCCCTTAAAATTTTTGTTGTCAATCCAACATAAAGACAGATTCAGTAACTGCATGGCTTATTTCTCACATCAAATGTTTTAAGAAGCACGTTTCGGTGAACTATTTTCATGATGTAAGAGAAGACAGTTTCCAAACGAGTCTGCGGTCCAGCCACAACGCAGGGAAGGTCAGGAACATGGAGGGTCAATGCTTATTGTCTTCCTTGTTGAAAACCTATGGACAGATTCTCTATTGTTGGAGATGCACTGCAGGTGAACCACCCTGTCTGATTCATAGATAAGTAATAGACCGGGGGTATGTAAAAGCCAGGAAGAAAGATGTCGAGATGGACCTGCTCATTAAACATGACACACAAACTCTGCTGTCCTGTTTTCTGCCATTTAAATCTACTGCCACAGACTGACAACTTCAGCTTTCAGGCCACTGCCTCCACCTGCTCGCACTGTAACACAGAGGGAATACTTTCGTGTTGAATCCTCACAGTTGCTGCTGTTGATCAGAGAGTTATGCTGTGGAGGAGAGTCAGTCTGGTATAACACTAGACTGATACAGTAGGGGAGTCTTGCTGGCAGAGAGGGCAGAGATTTAGAGCACACACAAACATGCATACAGCATATAGGCGTACACTCCCCATCTGAATCTGAACTATGTGCTTCCTCTGCTATTATGGAAGCACTGGCCATTATAAACCTCAAGGCTCAACGTGAGTGTGTGTGTGTGTGTGTGTGTGTGTGTGTGTGTGTGTGTGTGTGTGTGTGTGTGTGTGTGTGTGTGTTACCACTGTTTACACCTCACATTGCTCAGTCGCAATTTAACTAGCAGCTGCCCTATGCATGTCACCCTGCTCTCTCCACACACCCCTGACAAGTGACGCAGTTCTACCAGTACCACACACACACACACACACACACACACCAAGACAAGCACAGACCAATGTACACACCACTTTTTCTAAACTATCCTCTAGACAGTGGGTGTTAGCCAGCAGCAGTTTAAGGGAAATTAATGAGCTCTTATAATGAATGCATCACCAACCTGTGTGCTGTTGCCTATGGGAAGACTACAGAAACACACATACACGCATGGACACATACACACACACATGGCAGCCCACAGGGAAGACTAGATTAACACACAGAGATGGGGACTGCTCAATCACTATGGTTACACAGATGGGCCCCAGAGAGAGGCCGGCCAGCACCGAGGCTGGAGGCGAATGACACACACACACAGATAAACTGACACACACTGTAACGTTTGCTGGACGCCGTCCCTGTTCCACTCACCCCTCTTCAGTCGCTAGAATTTGTGAATGAGAGTTTGCGTTGGCATTATTTGATAAGTAATGTAGACTAATGGTGTTCTGTACAGCGCCACACCAGGAAGCACTCCTCTGTTGTTTAGAGCCAAACGAGCATGTTTGTGTGCTCATTCTCAGGGGGAATATCCATTCGGTAGACACTTTGACTGACATCTTTTGGACCAATCATTTTTGAGCAAAGTGGGGAAAAGTAACACCTCTGCTTGTGTACGGAACATCATTAAGCTTAAAGATGGAGAGCATAACATGATTTCAATGAAAATTAAAATGTCAACATATTTGACTGATGTAATAAACATTTACTTTATTGACCTTTTATTAAATCATACTGTTGTATCATCAGAATAGCGCAGGATCATGTGCAAGCAGCATCTGTGTTGACAGACTTGCGGGTACAGAAGGTCTTTAGGGGGAGACAACAGGTCAGCAGTAGATGTCACTTAGAAGTGGTGTACATCATCTGAAAGCTGGGAGCCTAAAGATTAATTTGAGATGTAGCTCAGCGCTGTGTGTCAAGTTGTTCTAGTCATAAATCATAACTAAACATAGATTAATTAATTATTTAAAAATGAATTGCAAAAGGGCTGCCCGGTGATGCAGAGGTTAGCACTTTTGTCTCACAGACAGAGACATGCAGTGTAGATTGACTGATGACTCTAAATTGGCCATGGGTGTGAATGTGAGCATGCATGGCTGTCTGTCTCTATGTGCCCTGCGATGAACTGCATCCAGGGTGTGAAGACAAGAGTCTCAGCTTTACTGTGATACCCAATTTCTGTAATTCCGAGACTGTTTAAGGACCCCTGTATGCAGAAGTACTCAAACGCACCATTTTTTGCAATAGGTGAAAATAACATATTTATACTAAATTTGCATGTGATTATCATACAGTGGGCATGTCTGTAAAGGAGAGACTTGTGGGCACCCAGAGAGCCCATTTTCATTCACATACCTTGAGGTCAGGGGTCAAGGGACCCCTTTGAAAATGGCCATGCCAGTTTTTCCTTGCTAAAATTTAGCCCAACTTTGGAGCATTACTTTAACCTTCTTTCCAACGTGCTTGACAATGGCTTATGTTTTCTAGTTTCATATGCTATCTGTAGCTTCACTCTAGCCCTAAAACTGAGCCTATTAGGGCCTCTGAAAGACAATAAAGTCAGTCTGGATCGCCCCCAGTCCCGCAGGTCTCTTAGGGTTAAAAATGTTCATTTCAAAGCATTTATCCAACAAAGGATAATATATTTAACAACTTGTGATAGGATAATAATCATTTCATACAGACAGCAGTAATGCGAGAAGCATAAATTAGCTCTAGTTATCTCCCCTCTCAAGCTGCAGTCAGGAATGGAGCCTCCCCTCTGGGCGCTGTGGGCGCACCTCACAAACTTACTGAAATCTCACAGGAACAAATGGCGTGGAGGTTGCTTTCTTGGTCGGGAATGAAACAAGGGGAACTGAAGATGACATACATAAGACGAAGAAGAAGATCAACCTTTATTAGTCCCACAGTGGGGAAATTCAATTTACACTCTTGTTTTTTTAACTTATACATGGTACATGCAGACCTGAAACACACATACATGCATTAATCAAGAGATGTCAGAGTGAGGGGGCTGCTCCTGACAAACGCCCCGAGCAGTTGGGGGTTTGGTGCCTTGCTCAGGGGCACCTCGGCCGTGCCCAAGAGGTAAACTGGCACATCTCCAGCTACCAGTTCACACTCAGTTTTTTGGTCCATGTCGGGACTTGAACCGGTGACCCTCCGGTTCCCCAGCCAACTCCCTATAGACTGAGCTACTCCCGCCCCTCTTCTTCTTCTTCTTCTTCTTCTTCTTCTTCTTAACTGAACATTATCCTGCTTATTACTCAGCTACTTACCTAAGAAATCAATCATTTGACACAAAAACTGTCCTTCATCAGAACTACGTCCACAGCAACGGTCTGCTATAAATAAATAACAGAGCACAGAGCGCAGTGATGGACCAATCAGAATGGAGTATTCAACAAAGCTGTGTAATAATGCAGACTAATCTCTCACATTATGTCACATATACTGCTGTCATTCTTTAATTTGGATTGACCCAGCACCAGAAATGTCAAGTATTATTTGTGACCTTGTAACCCTTCGTTTGTTGTTGCTATTTTATTGTTTTAGTCTATGTATTTTACCATGAAAACCATGAATATTTCATTTGTTTTGTGATTTGATTTAGCTGATATCTTTGTTATTGTTATATTCTGTGAAAGCGTTTCCTCTGAAGCGTCCCACTGTGTGTCCTTGCCCTGCATGTCTCTGTGTTTAACTGAGCCTTTAGGCTCCACGAATATGGCCTATGACAGCACGGCAGACAGAAACTCTTTTCTCTTCACACTATAAAGTTTCATTGTCCCTTTTTCTCATCAGGGAGTTGTAGAGATAGCATTAAAGTGAACGATATGGCTTGTGTGTGCTCCATATCCGCTGGGACAGGCAGAGAATATATCACTTTGAGGAAAAGGGGAATTGGGGCGGGGGAGGAAGATGGTTTAGGACTTTCCTTTTCTGTCTTCACTCACATACTGTATTACCTCTGTGGGGTTAAATCACATCTCACTTCTGCGCTGTCTTGTCTCCGTCTCTGTCCCTCCATTCTGCTTTCCGATCTCTCCTTCTGTCTCCAAAGGGACATGCGTTGTCATCTCTCCCATCTCTGAGGGCTCTGTAGCCTGACAACCCAGCAGCCTGTTGTCCCCCTGGGGCCCGATGGGTGCTGCTGGAGCAATACAGTATAGGCCTGGGGAGTGAAATGGGAGATGGGAAGAGTTCTGACTGTGGCCCGAAATAGAGTCCAAATGGAGCATGTGGTGTGCATGTACATGCACTATATATGTGTAAACAGAAATGCTGTTTATACATCGGTATAGCAGTAAGATTCCTGCTGTGTGTGAGCTGAGGCCATCCTGTCTCTCAGTGAGTCGCTGCTTCAGAAGCATAGCTGACTATTCTTAGCATGGAGACAAGACACTGAAATATTAGCCACTCTGTTTAGTGGGCTGCAGCTACACCTGTCTGCACTGGGACAGAGGCAGACATGCACACAAAGAGAGAGAGAGAGCCTTGACATACTGTATATGCTCATGAATGCACAGTTTTTAGGCCATGCGGTCCATTGTGATTCTGGCCTCTATTGTGCTCATCTATTCTCATCCACTTCCTCTCTGTAGCTATCAGCCTCTTTATTCCTCTTGAATTCACTGCATTCCTATGTTTGTCTCTCCACACATCCATGCATCTTTCCTGGCATTCATTTCTATAGTCTCCATCATCATTGATCCTCGTCCTAATGTCAAGATGGGTGACCAATTAAATCAAAAACAATATAGTAATAGTATATTTTCTTAATAAAGTGTTCAATGCTTTTTGGCATGTATTCTTTAAGTCTTTAAACTCTACTGGAGGGAATGATTCTTCCTCATTTGGTGTTTTGTTGATGATGGTGGAGATAACTTGAGTGATCCCTCATGCTCTTTATGTCTACATTTTTTGTTTCTCCACTCCATTTATTCTGCTTTTTTCTTCAACGAATCACCTGTTTGTATATTTTAAAACATTGTTCGAAATGAACAAGTTTATACGATGTATTGCCCGACTACTTCTTAAGAGAAATGAGTTGCGAGTGTACAGATATTTTGTCTTGTCAATGCTGATAAAGCACATGAACGATGGCTGCATTCCATTTAAGTCTCTGGTTTCAACCTGGTATCTCGCTAAAGCATGTAATAGACTCGCCTGTCCACTAGAGGGTAGCATGTCAGTGTCAAGGTTTGCCTTGCTGAGGTGTGTATATTACACGCGTATATGAAATAGCAGTACCAGCAGGGGGTGACAAAAACACTCACTTAGGTTTATGCAACATAACACCTTAGATAGGCTTAGGATAAACAACATGGTTGATCTTAAAGGAGCACTATGTAGGACTGACAGCTAGCCCATGGCCCACTCGCTCCTCCGGTGTGATTAATAGCAGTCACTTTTTGATTGGGGGGTTACCTTCTAGACATATAGATGACACATGTTGACATAGCATCGTCATTTTCTGATTACGAAAACAACATAACAAAAGTATGTACCTTACAAAACAAAGTGCCATTCTCAAACATCTGGTCCATATTTGAGTGCTAAAGCTCAATAACTGTGAATCATTCTACTTGTCATTATAAATTCACAGTGTTTCCTTAATCAAGACATTATATTACATGTTGATGTCAAGCTATTTGTTAGAAGATAGGTGTTAGACAATATTACAATATTTGCATTTGTCAGTATCTCTCAGTGTTATACTGTATATCTTTATTGTGGTGGAACATTTTATCTCTATCACCCACCCCCTGCCATGAATCTCATCTCTCATCACCGATCCTTACATCCTTCCATCATCCGTCACTGTGTCCATCCTTATTAATAACCTTCTACTCATCCTTTATGTCTCCATAGCATCGTCTATCGTCTTGTAGATCCATCTGTGTGCTCCTGTATCTCCAGTTTGCAGTGAGCAGGAGGCGGGCTGGCGATGACAGTTAGAGCCCCTGCAGCGGACCAAATGAGTCTGTCTAGCTACGCCCAGACCTGGGGAAGTGGTGGCCTTGTCGTCAGCTTGTGACACGGGCACCGGCTGGAGCTGCCAGACAAAACCAGTCAAGTGCAAAACTAATCTACCTACCCATTTGTCTGAGAGCAGCAGAGGCAGACAGAGGTGGTATAATTGTAACTGTGTTATACGTGTTGCCACTGCTTTTTTAGTTTCTTGCTGCTATGGAGGCAAGAATTCGCAGCCCATCTTTACGGCGCACTGTCCATCTCTAAGCTGTTTTAGATTGCACAGACATGCTGATAATTGAATGACAAACAGTTTCTGCGTAGGTTAGGCTTCTGTATGTGTGTGTGTGTGTGTGTGTGTGTGTGTGTGTGTGTGTGTGTGTGTGTGTGTGTGTATGTGTGGGGTTTAAAGCCTGGCTGCATTTTATGAGCAATAAGCTGTTGTTTGTGATCCTCCGTGGATGCATAGATAATGTGTGTCTTAGTCAGCAGACTGGTAGCCTGTATATTATGAAACTGCGCTCAGGGTAATTGACTGAAAGAAGACGAGACAGAAGAAGAGAGGTGAGACATAAAGCCGTATTGGGAATAACGTATACACTGATGCAACCATCAAAATCTCGAACATTGTGCCTCTATCCAATGTGAATTTACGCTTTAACACGTTAAAAAAGTGTTGCCCAAGTGAATAAAACTGTGTAATATCTTTACATTACATTAGCATCTCTCTCCTTCCCTTTGCCCTTCTGACCAAAGCACCCAGGTAGTTAAAATGTTAATGAGTTGGATCAGTTTAATAATGTCACCAGGGCGAGGCTCATCAATCACGGCTTCATGTGGAATACCATAATGCTGACTTGAATATAGACTCAATGCAAATTAAGAGTCATTATGCCCATAGCTTTAAAAACTCTGTGGCTTTTTTTTTCTCTTGTTCATAAATCGGTATGTGTGCGTACAGTATAATGTTCCTCCATCCCCCCACTTACTTCCTTTTACTCTTTTCTTTAAAGGAACGATTCTTCTTTCCGTCTCTTTCAACTTCTTGTGCTGCGCTCCCGCCTGCCTCCTCTCTTTGAATGCGCTTCTTCTCTCCAGGCATTCCCTTCTCACCGCAACTTGCTGTCGTTCCTTCCTTCAGCTCTTTCTGACGAGGACGGTTTTATGTGTTTTTCCCACACACTTTACAATACACACAAGCGTGCACACGCACATACTAGCAGCGGCCTCGTTCTTTGTTACTATGACAAAGCTGTCGCTCCCATCTAGATGTTTAGACGGGTTGAACCGCGATGGCAGATCATACCGCGCCTTACTGCTGCTTTGAGTGAGTGTTCATTCATACCTCTAATATTTCAGGCTGTATTAGACCATTGCAGCCAGTGATGCAAGTATTTCATAAAGATTAGAATGATATATTACGATGGCAACATAGACTTACAGAATTTTTGCATTAATGACATGAAGTACCTCCATTTTTCAAGTATTAAATTCTCTGGATTAACCCAAAACTGATATTCCCACATTGAAATTTATCTATAGGCAGTTTCCCAATCAAATTCCAAGAAAATATATATCACGATATGTTGTATGTTGTGATATCACATTATAAAAATTACATATAGACAAATCTGATGAGTGCTTTGTGTGTTCCGCAATCTAGTGGTGCCGCCATTACTGCGGTGGAAAGTCGTAGTGATTGTACTGTCTGCTAACCGTCCTAACAGGTGACTTTCAGCCAAAATGGTTTCCGTAGTTAATAAACACAAATGTGTATGTATTCAAAGTAGATTAAAGTCAAATTGAAGGCTTTTACAAGGACACAGTTGCCGAGTTAATTTATTATGTGGGACCACCGCAGCCCCAAGACAGTGTCTCTAGTTAAGCAGTGTTAACTTAGCTGAGATGCCAGTGCAGTAATGGTGACTTGGTTATTTACAGTGTTTGCCCAGATTTGTCTGTAGAGAGGCTCCCCCTTATTTCAGAAGACATATGTACAGTAGTCAATGGTGAGAGACAAATTTTTGATCCTGTTTGAATTGCACCATGAATCACACATCTGATTGTCAATTTAAAACATAATTTTGCAAGTTAAGAAAGTCTCAGTTTGTCGTAGTAGTATTTAGTTTTGTGTGAAATTGCTCAGTGAACTACATCTCTCATCTCGCACAATATGCATCACCAACATTAGCCATCCATCCACCCATCGTCAACCGCTTATCCCATTAGGGGTCGCGGGGGGGCTGGAGCCGATCCCAGCGGCATTGGGCGAAGGCGGGGTTCACCCTGGACAGGTTGCCAGTCCATCGCAGGGCACATAGAGACAGACAACATATAGACAGACAACCATTCACGCTCACATCCACACTTATAGGCAATTTACAGTCATCTATTAACCTAAATAGCATGTCTTTGGACTGTGGGAGGAAGCCAGAGGACCTGGAGAAAACCCACACTAACATGGAGAAAACATGCAAACTCCACCCGAATTCAAACTTGCAATCCAGGAGACTCCTGTGTTTCTATGTTGAAAAATGTTTGAAATGGGAACCAGCGGGTCCACCCAGTACACGTTTCTATATTGTGATAGAAGATTTTATTCACCCCCCACTTTTCACACTGTAAATGCATGCATGTACATGCAAATGTGTGTACTTCCTCTGTAGTTGTTTGGAAACACTACAAAAATAAAAAAAAAATACAAAAACAAGCATGCATAAACATTTAATACATGGTCGGTCGCTGCAGTTTCAATTTAGCACGTCAGCAGTTCACACTGGCCGTGTTGTCAGTCTAAACACAATTTGATGAAAATACAGATTTTTGCACCAATATTATGCTGTGATTGCTCCTCCTTTATTTGTGTGCTTTGGTTCGTGTTAATCCTAGTCCCATTTCCTTTTTCCTCACAGCCGGTGCTCAGTTCAGTTTGAGATTAATCACCTGACTTCCCACCCCAGGAGACCATACGTAAGCCCAACAGCTTAGTCACGCCAGCGCGTGCGCATGTGTGTTTAAAAGCGACATATCTAATTATCTTGTGTATGTGCACATCCGTGTGTCCCTTGTATCCTATACAGCATACAGTAGGTCTCATCCATTCCCAATTAGCGTGTGATCGATAGCTGGTTGTTGTGATGCTGTGCGTGGGGAGTCGTGTCAGAGCAGGGGAACAGTGACATTTCAGCGGACAGGGATTACTCAGTTGACCTTATTGTTGTGATTAGAATTCAGCCCCAGCTCCCCGAGAGATGACCTCACCTTGTTCACACTGCGCCGGGATGCTGGAGGTTGTTAAGAACTCGTTCTCCCTCCCTTTCATTTCCTCACCTCTACTTCTGAAACATCCTCTGCTAGCATATCTCTTTTCTAATGTTTTCTTTTTTTTTTTTTTTTACTTTCTCAACGTCTCTCTGTTTCCTACAAGCATGGCTGCACCTTTTATATTATTGCCACATCCATCTTAACATGTTTGCTGAACTCTTGCTATAATGTCATCTTGAGATTATGTATCACACGATTTGCAGCTTCCGTTATGGCTCTGTGTGTGTGTGTGTGTGTGTGTGTGTGTGTGGTGTGTGTGTGTGTGTGTGGGTGTGGAGAATGCATGTGTGTGCGCATGAGGTTGCAAAAATACTTGAAAGAACAAGAGCATAAAGCAATATCTGTGGCAGCTGTGTATGACTGTTTTTTCAACGAGCCAGTGCGCTCAGTTATTTTCTGATTTTCTGTCTTTTTTAGTTAGCTCTGATGTTTTCTCAAGTAATCTCCACACATTCACAAGTATCCTACATCCCCCATCCTGGTTTTTCATGTTTCAGTGTCCCACATGAGCTGCAAATAGAGAAAACTAGTGAGAGGGGAAAAGAGATGGTGAGAATAGAAGAGGGTGAAACAAACAATCCCTACTTTTAGGGGAAGAGCTGCATATTTTGTCCTCCATCAACTCTATTCTCCTCTTCTTCCTTGTTGTTCCCTCTCTCAGAGTAGAGATTATATACCATTTAGACTGTCATGTCTGGTAGAAGCAGGTATAGACTGAAAGAGAGGGTAAGCGGGGAGCATCCAACGTGATAGCACACCAAAGCATGTAATAGTCCACTAGAGCAGGGGTCCTCAGCCACCGGGCCACGGACCGGTATTGGCAAATATTTTTGGTAAATATTTTATTTATTATCAGTCTGAAAGATTTTATTTTGAAAAATGCCCACATACATCCGTCTGTGCCTCTCTGCCTCTTAACATGTCAAGACGCTTGTCTCTGTCATTCTGGCAGCAATTGAATCGAAGGCAACTGGACTTAGATTTGTCTCTGAAAACGTTTCGCCCCTTATCCAAGTGGCTTCATCAGTTCGTAACGCAACAGTCTGACTAGTCCCCACTAGTCTGACAAACAGTTAGACCCAGGTTTTTAACCTCTGTGAAAGTGTCAGCCCACTATTCTCCTAAGACAATAGTTTGTGGAGTTTCACTTGTCCATTGTTGGGGAGGAGTCCCACTAGTCCCACTGTCTCGGTCATGTGATACGTTACCCCAAAAATTAAGCCCACAAGCTAGCAAAGATCTAATAGATCTAAAACAAACATCTTTGGAGAGCTACTTTGAAAATGGGAAAAGTCCCAATGAGGCGATATAAGCAGAGTCTACGACTTCCAAGAAAAAAAGGCTGCATTTAAAAGACAATATCAGGAGTCCTACTTAAAATAAGGGTTTATCGCTACAGGGGATTCTCACGCGCCAAGCCCGCTCTGCTTAACAACAGGTTAGCAAATGAGGCAATGAAGCCTTCAAAACTGCTTTGGCACATGGAGACCGTAAAGGCCTTAAAAGCATGTTTCAGACAACAACTCCTGATGTTCTGGATTAAAAGCAAGGTAATACCCTGAGAATGCCAGAAAAGCTCTGTGAAGCCTGTTTCCATTTCCAACATCCTGCCTTCGTGAAGCGGGGTTTTCTGCAGTGACAGCAACCAAAACAAAATTATAGAGTAGACTGGAAAAAAGAAACACACTTTGGGTGTCATTGTCTCTCATTACCCCTAGATTGGACCAGCTCATTGCAGAGAAACAAGCTCAGGGCTCCCACTAGTTCACCGTAATGGTGAGTTGTATTTTTTACACACACATATTTGTTTTTACGCCAGTAGGTTCATTTTATTTCATCGTATTTATCCCACACACCTTGAAGCCCAGTGAAAATATTGTCTTACATGAAACTGGTCCTTGTCGCAAAAAAAGACAGTAGCCGCTGCACTATAGGATAGCGTGCCAGTGTCACATTTTGTTTCAGTATCAGCAGGGGGCGACAAAATGGTTTAGGAAAAACATGTTTGGCCTTAAAACAAATATGTAAACTAAGTGCAATATGTACGGAAACAACGTAACATAAGTGCATAAATCATGTCACAGATGTAACTAACATCTGTGCATCAACTGGTCTGAAAAGCCATAAATGTGTAGATCATTCAGCAACTAAAATTTTGTTTCAGACACACAAATCCTGATCACCATCGTTGTATAGGGTAGCAGCAGAAATTTCAGTGTGGAAAAGCTGGACACATAAAACTAAAACCTGTCTGCAGGGATAGATACCACTATGGGTAAGTGGAAGTATATGTGTTTTTGTAATGTGGGGGCGGCAGTAGCTCAGTCTGTAGGGAGTTGGCTTGGGAACCGGAGGGTCACCGGTTCAAGTCCCGACATGGACCAAGAACTGAGTGTGAACTGGTAGCTGGAGAGGTGCCAGTTTACCTCTTGGGCACTGCCGAGGTGCCCCTGAGCAAGGCACCAAACCCCCAACTGCTCGGGCGCTTGTCAGGAGCAGCCCCCTCACTCTACATCTCTCCATTTTCATGTTTGTGCATGTGTGTGTTCAGGTCTGCATGTACCTTGTATAAGTTAACAACAGAGTGAAAAATTGAATCCCCTTCGGGACTAATAAAGGAATATCTTCTTCTTCTTCTTCTTCTAAATGACCAGTAAGGCTGCCACTCCTGAGCTGAGCCACAGATTAATTTGGTGATTCTTACAAGTGTGAGCATGTGTCATTTACAAGTGCTTTAAAACCCCTACATAGTCATCTAAGGGCTGCAAGACAGGCGCTATATGTGTGTTCTCTCTGCAACTTCTGATTTAAAAAGTGCAATGCCAGAATGCATCACCACTACACACAGAGATCATTGACTAAATCATGTGCAAGCAACACCAGGCTGCTGCAAAATAACCACACTTCTGTGCATCACATTATTAATTTTATCTTTTATTCATCTCATTTAATTTTACTACGGAATAAGTTACATCAGTAACATAAATGACCAGACATTGAAAGCTAAATTCAACTTTAAAAGCCAAATCGTCTGCCTCTGGCTGCATCGTTGTTTGGCCATCTGTTTGCACCTCACTTCTCTGACTCTGCAGAAAACGAAACACTGCTAAAATGTTCATCTGCATTCTGCTCGCTTGGTGAGCCATGTTCCACATGTGCCATTAGCTAGTTTCCATCCAAAATTAGTCCACATTTCAAATGACTTTACTGGAAAACTGCGAACGATAATGCAATTTAATGCATGTTTCCATCCACTTATGTAAATGAAGGAGTTGGCTCATCAAGATACAGATGTGCCACAAGTGGCACTGATTCTCCAGGCGGGTGCCTTTAAATCATTACAGAGGAGCGTACAATAAGATGACGTAATTAGAAGAGCACCAGTCAAACTTCAAAATGAAAACGATGTTGAAAAATGTGGTGGGAATATTGCATTTCTTAATCTTCTTAATTCATATGCTTCATGTATTATGATTATGATTACATGAATTTGATAAGTCTGTTTTTACTGCACTTTTGTCCCAATACATTAACTGTTCTACCTCAGCAAAGCATAAAAGCTTGTTCTCCCATTTTGTGTGCAAGATACATCTTCTGGATATGTTTGGACGTATCCTCAGTGACCCAGCCAGATTTGATCCCACCCTGACTTGCGTCCCTGCAGCAAGCACCCACGGATCAGCCCTCTTAATCCAAAGCCACCTGGTGGCTTTCTCTGCGGCTTCGCTCGCGGATCAAATGGCCCTCGTCTTTGCCATCCCCATAATACCCACTTGTTTGACGACTTTGCAGAATGGTCCCCCTGTCAAGCCTCTTCAGCCCACCACTATGGGGTCAAAGCGCGTCTTCCAATCTCTATCCTGGCACATCTCCACCAGTTCTTGGTACTTGATACTGCGCATTTTCTCTCATTGCCTTCTTCGATACTGGCACCGTGAGCTCCAGCATAATCAGCTGTTTTGCTGCCTCAGAGATGATGATCTTGTCTGGTCAGAGAGAGGTTCATATGATTTACTGTGGAAATTTCAGCTGCTTGCCCACACCGACATGCAGCTGCCAGTCAGAGGTTGTGGGGAAGAGGCCAGTCCTCGTTTTAGGTGGTGGTCAGCGCTTCTCTCCAGCTTTGACGAAGGTGATTGCCTTCTTTGGGGCGTGGTCGTGTTTGCTGTTGCTTATGGCAGGCTATGCTCTCAGCAAGCACCTTGAGCACCTGGTCATGGCGCCACCAACAGCAACCTTCCCCAAGGGCCTTTGGGCAGCTGAGGAGAGGAAGTCTTGCTTTTGCCCCAGATGTGCAGGTTTGCTGGAGAGCATCATAGACCGCTTGAACAAGGAACTGGATGTGTTGAAAGTCTACCTGTATGAAGTTTGGCCAAGTAATCCTGTGCTATGGTATACTCTGCCACCTCATCCATGCTCCCTGCTGCCTAAGCCCCATCATCCTGCTCACTTGCTCTTCCTCTACATCTTTTCAATTTGCACTTAAGAAGAATTTGTGTGATTATTATAGCTTCTTTAAAACAAGTTTGAACCATGTGGCTGGTTGAGAGGATAATCATTGTTGTTTTGAATGTATATGAACAAACCTGGACACAACCTGTCAGCACGGACTATCAGAATTACAAGCAAGGGGTGTCCCCCAAGTAGCAGGTAATGGTGCAGGATTGTGCATTTAGTTGTGGTTTTGGTTCTGCTGAGAGGGAAAGAGGAAGTCAGTTGGTGGCGGGAGAAATGCAAACCCGTCGCACCTGTTTGAAGTCCGCTCTGCTTATCAGAGACATTTTTCCGGCTTACAAAACACAGCCAGCCTGTCACTGTGCAGAAGAGAGGAGGAACTCATTAGTTATGGCACACACACATTGGATACCGGGCAGGGATGATGGTATAATGGTTACAGTAGTGAGAGAGGAGGACAGCTGTGGAGCGATGGCAGTGAAAATGGAGATGGAGTGGCAGAGGGTTGGATGGCACCGGGGAAGCGTTCCGGGTATGAGAATTCCTCTGTAGCCTCCCACTGCTGCCAGCTTAGTGATAACATGCATGAGTAGACCTTAGGTGAAAGAAGATGGGAAGATGAGGAGAGAGGGAGGATGGGAAAAGCAGGGCAAAATTGACGGACTGAATGGAGCAAAGTGGTCTGAAAGCCTCCCGCATCCTCCCTCTCCTCCGTTCCTCACGGGGCGGGCGGGGGAAGCTGCTAAGGATGTTAGTGGCCATTAAAATTGCAGCATGTTTACATAAAATGAACGCAGCCTTGTGCTGTCTTTACCTCCTACCTCATCTCACCCTCCTACATAGCACAGATACAAACCATAACTCAGTTTATTTGCTGATGTACAAGCAATGCTTTTTTAACGCAATTTTTTTAATGCAATCAATCTTTTGGAGGTTGTAGCGGCTTTTGAAGATCCTTCATATATGTCTACTATGTCATACTAGTTTGCTGGAATGAGGTTAAGTAACGCTCCAAACTTGCGCTAAATTCAGGTGAGGAAAACTGGCATGGTCATTTTCTAAACAGTCCCTTTACCTCTGACCTCAATGAATGAAAACGGGTTCTCTGGGTACCCATGAGTCTCCCCTTTACAGACATGCCCACTTTATGATGATCACATGCAGTTTGGGGCAAGTCATAGTCAAGTCAGCACACTGACACACTGACAGCTGTTGTTGCCTGCTGGGCTGCAGTTTGCTTTGTTATGATTTGAGCATATTTTTTTTATACTAAATGCAGTACCTGTGAGGGTTTCTGGACAATGTTTGTCATTATTTTGTGCCGTTAATTGATTTCAAGTAATAAAGACATACATACACTTTTATGAAGCAGCATATTTGCCCACTCTCATGTTAATACAGCTTTAAATACTTGTCAAATCTCCCTATAAGGTGCATTTTGAACAATAACACAAAATTAATTTGTGATTAATCACGATTAACTATGTACAACCATGCGATTAACTGGGATTAAATATTTCCCAAATATTAAAATACATTTTAAAGCCTTAATCTTACATCAAGTGACATTGTACAGACCTTCCCCTCAGAAACTTCCAGTGACCTAACTTTTCCACAAATCAGAACGATCAGAATCCATTTAAGTGCTGGGAAACTATTTTACATTAGTTGCAGTTATTTTACTGAGCTGGCTCGCATTAAATGAAGCACAAAGTTTCAAAGTCATGCACACAGACAAACACACGTGCACGCACACTATTCTCCTATCAGCCGCTATATTGATGTGCTACCCTGCTGTTTAGCCTTTGAATGATTCAACACACTCCATTTGCTGTCTGATTCCTTTTGTCAGGGTGGTTTTCTCAATATTCTGCTGATGATCCCTCCCCCCGTCTCTCTCTGCCAAGGAGCTATGGGCTTGGTGCCCTCATGCCTATTTACTCCCAGCACCCTCCCAGCCTGCACAGAGCATCAGAGATGGTACATCGAGTCTGGAGGAGAGAGATGAAGAGAGACAGTGAATGTAGAATACAAAAGAGTAGACAGAGAGAAGAAGGGGCGAGCGAAGACGAAAAAAGGCATGTAAGTGTTTCATTGATGAGCTCTGATGAAGGAGAAATGTGACAAATGAAAGGAAGTCCATGAGTTTGCAGAGCGAGGAGGTGCTCATCGTGATGGAGGTGATAAGATCCCCTCCAGGTGTATTCTGTGCCAAAATGGCCGAGGTGACATCCTCTCGCTTTAGTTCCAGGGGCTTTTTGGCGCTGTCTCTGACAAGGCATGCGTCTCTGCAGGAGTGGCTGCTTACCATTATGGTTCTCTCAGGCTGGATTACCTTTTGCACATTATTGCTTTTCAGGAGAGAGAATATTCAAACCTCCTGAGTAAGGTTTTCTGCAAGGCGCCATTGGACTAATCTGTCTTATTTTAGTAGAACAAATCCTGTGCACGGCTCTGGCTCAGCATTGTTTTAATCACCGATATTTCAAATTCTGCTGGATCTCATTCAAAGCATCTCTCTGATTAATATACGCCATGCCAGTCCACCTGCCCATTAGTTAACACAGCAGAGCTGCAATGACCAGCGACGGTGGGTCTCCACAGAATGGTTTTATTAACAAATGTCAGATGTAATTACAGAAACCAAACCATCGTTTCATTCAAACTTTGGCAATCTATTCACTGATGCTCTCATTATCCATGCTCTGTGGTCATGGATTAGCTCTAATCATTACCGCTGTATTATATAATCCACTTCAAAAAGAAGGCTATTATGATTTAAACTGCTATAATCTGATCTCATTTCCTCTACTGTCTCCTCAATTACTTCATCATTTAGCAAATCTCTGAATGTGTCTTCTATCTGCACCGAAATGGGGAGTGTAAATATGCTGCAACACTGATTTGGAGTCAGTTAGGTTTTGATCACTTCGAGAATCATTTGCGGTACTAAATGCACACGGACAATACAGCCAAAGACTCGGCAAGTCCTGCAATCAAAAAACGTTATTTTATCATATGTAAGAGGGAAGAATTTGAAACAAATAAAATATTTACAGGCTGTGTAGAAAAGAGGGAAACGATGAATGCTGTATGGTAGATAATATGCAACTGTGACAGGGACCATTGACTGCGCAATGGTTTCCTTTTGAATATCTGTGACCCCCGGTAGGAAAATGGCTGTTAAGATCTGAAAGCCTGGTGATAACCACTGTTGCAAAGATCATAATTTATCCAGTTACAGATACGGAGTAATAGACACTGACATGACAAGCCAAATAATGAGAAGGGTGGCAAATAAAATTTGACTTTTCAAATCTTTGAAGTCAAGGATGTATTACAGGATCAGTGAACAGCATCAAGGGTGCAATAATGCACCAAATGATATTGGAACATAAAAAGCATAAAGCTTAACCTTCACCTTGAAGGCTGTGCTTTTGGGAGACATAAAGGTATAATATGTGACATTTCCGCATTAAAGGGGAACTACACCCATTGTCAAAATTCCTGCATATTATTCCAATGGTCATTGACAGTCAAAAAAAATATTAGTAAACATGAACAACTTTCTCCCAAATCCAAAAACTAGAGCGCTAAAACTCCAACTTGTGATGTTGTAGGATATAAAGTGTGGAGCTCGTTGCCATAGACAGTGAATGGGGAGAGATGGTGTCAGTGACACCCAGGGGAATTATCTGAGTATATGGGAACATTTTCTGTTTCACAACTGAGAACACAACAATAAAATAAAGCTCATTTTGGTATACACTATATGTAAAAAAAAAAAAAACAAACATTCAGTGGGTCCATAAAATCAGTCTCCCATTCATTGTCTATGGAGCAGCTCCAGACTAAAAATGACAACCCATTATGTATTTGGTAGAGTTGTGCACTTAGATTATCCCAAATGTTTCCCACAAAGGGAAACAAACAAACACGCTTCGGCGATAAGCCTTCGTCAGCATCTGGGCTTATTGCCAGCATCAGACGGTGACGACGGCTTATTGCCGAAATGTGTTTGTTTGTTTGCCTTATATAATAAAGAAAACAATTTATCTGTGAGTGCCGTAGATATTGTTTTTTTCTGTTCTTATTGCTGCATGGCACCCGATACTTTTCAAGATTTGGAGACGTGCTCGCTGTTATTTTCTATTTCGTCCTAAAATGTTCAAACACAGAAAAACTTGTGATTTTATTCAAGGTGGTGGTACGTTTCATTTGGTCAGTGGTGTCATATCACCTTTGCTCTAACTTTTGCGGAAAAAACAGGTAACACATCAGCGAGTGAGGAAGGAAGCCGGCAAGCCACGCTGTTGTTTTACTTGTGTTTTTATTGCTCACTTGTGATGGAGCATGATTATTTACTGCTGTTTGCTGCGCGTTCTGTCACCGAAGCTAACGTTACTTGCGGTTATTTTATTAGAATGAAATTACATAATGTGACTAAATGTAACACGGATAGATTTGTTGTAACATCATGTAACATCAGATAGATTTATATTTGGCAATGGTGGTTGTTTAACAATGAACTTCCATGATCCCACATTACGTTGTGACATCTTTTATTGTTTTGATTGAAAGAAATGGCATACTGTGCGTAACTTACTGTTAAAGATGGAGGATATTCAGATTAAAATACAACATGAATATTTACCCATGCTGTTAAAGCAGTAAAACCCGTAGTTAGAGGGTGTATTACTGTATATTTAATGCTGCGTTATGAGAGAAAGAGAAAGGAGGACTGTAAATGAGTTTGTGCACATTATTAGGCTTGGGCTGATTATTTTTGATTTGCATGCTTTTAGGAACTGAGAAAACAATTATATAGGCTGTTGGCTGAAAGGATAGAAACCGTACTGGTACTCAAAAAAAAAAAAAAAAACAATGATAGAGAAAAAAACAATACAGTTCCTGGAAATTGAAAAGATAGGAGTAAAAAACTTAACCTCCACTCTGCAGTATAAAGCATATACAAGTTAGAAAATGATAATGAAGTCCAGGCAGGAGTATTATTGAAGAACAATTTCAGGAGTTACATTGTCCAAATGACAATTTACTCCCCAGAGACAGAACTTGAAGAATACATTTATGAGTAAATTATACAGCAAATATGAAAGGCAAGATGCCCATCTAATAATAGGTTCACATGTTAAATCCATATGGATGAGCTACTGCCGGCTGTTGAATGAACATTCAACTGTCGTAGTCAGTGGGAAACACATGGTGATTCTCTGTAATTACTGTGATGAACAATACAACCCAATGACCTGATTGGATGGTGATGTTGCTCAGTGGCAGGCTGCTCATGATTATACCGGATATAACTGACTCAAACCAAAGACCCATCAGATAAGGAGAACTCTTAGTTTCAGTACACAGAAGATTAACAGATTTTTGTCTGAAATGCTGAGAAAGTCTTTAATCTATCGCAGCCTTTCATTATGTCTTTAATTTGTGCAATTAGAGTTAAAGCATTACCTACTTTAAAGATACTGTGAGGAACTTTTAACTGGTTATGAAATAGTCTCAGTGTAATACTGATGCTGCAATATGACCTACATAAGTTAACAAGACCATCGTCAACAAGACTGGCTGTTTCTAAATAGCTATTCTTAATGATTGACGTAGTTGCCACCTGGTCCAGTTCCCCACAAAATCAAACAAAATAATGCAGGTTCACCATAAACTGATTCAGGGCATCTGGTAGCAACCAGCCCACCACCGTCAGACCTAGATCCGGCTTCTCTACCGCCTCTGAGCTCCGGTGGCAGCTCCATGCCCGGCAGCAATGGCTCCTCCTCTGGCCAGGAGCAGAGCTTCGCCTTGCTGCTCCGTGGATCCCAGCTGGGACTCAACACTGACACCACATTACTGAAGACCCAGGCCGTACTGTTGGTACTGCTGGAGGGAAGGGGGGCACGGGAGAACCAGAACCTGAACTGTGCCAGATAGACTATCAGACCCTGCTGCAGTAACATGAGAGCATGATCTTTTGTCCACAGGGGCCACCAAAATCAACAAATTAAAGTCCCTTTTAGTAACTTTAGATACTGATACACATTATACTAATAAATGTGTAATTTGGGGCTGTCAATCAATTAAAATATTTAATCATGATTATCCATAGTTATAGTATCATAGTAACTACTATAGTAACATAGTATCCATAGTAACTAATTGCACATTAATCACTCATTTTTTTATCTGTATATGTATCAAAATGTACCTTAAAGTGAGATTTGTCAGATATTTAATGCTCTTATCAACATAGCAGTGGGCAAATATGACACTTTATGAAAACGTATCTATATAGTTATTTCTGGAAATTTGGAATTAACAACACAAAACAATGACAAATATTGTCCAGAAACCCTCACAGGTACTGCATTTAGCATAAAAAATATACTCAAATCATAACATGTAAAACTGCAGCCCAACAGGCAACAAGCTGTCAGTGTGTCAGTGTGCTGACTTGACTATGACTTGCCCCAAGCTGCATGTGATTATCATAAAGTGGGCATGTCTATAAAGGGGAGACTCATGGGTACCCATAGAACCCATTTACATTCACATTTCTGGAGGTCAGAGGTCAAGGGACTGTTTTGAAAATGACCACACTAGTTTTTCCTCCACAACTTTTAGCACAACAAGCTAGTATGACATAGTTGATACCAGTGGATTACTTAGATTTTCTAGCTTGTGCCAAATCATATTGTAGTTGACCTTGCAGGAATTTTGAAAAATGTAGGCATGGAACGTAATCCAGGATTTTGCAGGATTTTTCCTCCTATGTGGTGACTGGGTTGCCTTTTATTCTCCAATCTTATGACACACAACAAGAAGGTCGCTGCTGGAGTGAAGGCACAGTTATTCTGTTGCTGCTCGGTCGCTCTCTCTCTTGCCATCTCTGCAATGATGAATTATGAGGCTGTATTTGAGTACGGTGCAGTAGTATCTCACACCTGGCAGTCCAGGAGGGATCAATAATTGATCTCGACAGTGTGCCACCACCTGCCAGGATCCCTCAGGGTTCATATGTGCACACATGTATTACCAGAAAACATGGGCGCACACACGTCTTTTTCTCCTATTACTGTAGTGATCTATACACGATCAGCTTGAGAAAATTGAGATGTCACTCAGTCGTATTGTAGCTGATCAGGTGTCAGACTGTGCTTAACCTTGACGACGCTCTGACCTGGCAGACGATGTGGCTGCCTCCGAGGTCAAACTGTGCAAGCTGTGGACACAGATGTGTGCACATAGGAGAAATATTTGCAGCAAAAGTAAAGAACAATCTCCTCTTTTCATAACAGCCATCAACCCCCTTTTCCTTTATTTTTCTATCTTATTCAGGCTTTCCTGGTTTAATTTGCTCCTTAAATCACCTCCGTTCTCTCTTCCCCCACCAATCTCTGCATGTTTAGTCATTTATGAGAGAAGGTGGAAAACAGCAGGCACAAGGCCGGCTCAAAACACCAGAAAAGTGATCCAATTTGGTGTGGGCAGTAAATTGTGTGGACATCTGCGCAGTGCGCGGCGCGGAGCTGAGCGCAGGGCAGGGTGGATGCATATCTCTGCCTAGCTGTACTGCTGACAGGGCACAGAAACAGTCGTGGAGGGTTGCCAGGTAGGTAGGCAGCACAGAGAGAGAGACTGGCGACTGGGACCTGACACTCTCAGAGTCTCTGTCTCTATATGTGACTCTTTAACTGACAACGTGAATGTTTTCTGCCACGCTGCAGAAAGAGCAAGAGGGTAATAGGGTGCAGAGAAACGAGGAGATGAGGAGGAAGAAAAGTCAGACCTAAAATTCATCCAGTTTGTGAGAGATGTGGTGAGTTTGAAAACCTTTAGAGCTGTTCCGATACCGATACCAGTAGCAAAAATGCCTCCAGCACTGCCCAAATTTCGGTATCAGGTAGCGGCGAGTACGCCAGTCTATGCATCAATCTGATACCATAATTTATTAACCCAGAAAAAACGTCTTTAACCCAAAAGCAATTTTCTTCATCACCCCAAAACAGTAGCCTTCACTGTCCTGACACCCTGGATGACGGCTGGATCACAGCGTTCTACGGGCTGTTATTTCTTTATAGCAGACCGAAACTATGAATAACAGGCCGTTGCTATGGCCGCAGTTCTGATGTCAGACTCTGGCGGACCGTGTTTGTGTCAATTTATTGATTTCTTAAGTAAGTAGCCGTGTAATAAGAGGGATAATGTACAGCTAGTGGGTCATTGTTGTGAAGGAAACCTCTTCAGGGTGATGCAAGACCCCTCTGCATCGCCCTGATGGGGTTTCTAACGATGACCAGCTCGCTGTGCAGTATCCCTTACGTATTTGTTCATGTTCTACAAAGAGTTTAACCTGAGCCAGGTCATACCACAAAGATAGTAATCATATCCATACATCATCAATAGCAAACAGCTGTTAAATAATAATAATGTTAATAAGTATATGTTTCTACTGGTACTGGCTCAGTACTCGGTATCAGCTGATACTGCAAGTTAACAATTTCAGGTGTCAGAATTGGTACCGTGAAGGAAAAAAAAATAGTGTTGTAATATCTCTACAAATCTCACCATGACCATCATATAAACTTTCAGGTCTCTCACTTGTGATCCATGAAAGCAATTGCACTTCTCACATATAAAGCCTCCTATACTACAGACTGCTGCAAACCACTGTAAGTAAAGCAGCAACTAGAGCCACGATCATTATGGCTCATACGCTTCAGTAACACCACGCGGTCCTGGGCCTGAATCTCACCTCGGCCCCATAGGACGCCTCTCCGTGCTGGACTAATTGACCAGATTACAAACCTTCCCTTCGTTCCCTCCAATTAGCATTAGTGTGCTGAGGACCAAGTGGGTCTGGACCAGGTCTCAGCCCTCCACTCTTGCAGGCGATTAAGATGTCCTTCCACAGCAGTGACTCTGGTCATAACTTCATTAAGGACTTGGCTGACTTTTTCCAAATCTGCTGGTTCCAGTCTCCCTGAGGAAGATTTTAGCTTCCCTACAGCGATGAGATCTTGATGATTGGATTTGAAAAAATTTCAGTAGGTCTCTCAGCTGCTAGCGTTCACAGAAAATGCTTCTGCTATATGTATTCATATGTACCCAGACCGTATTGGTTTTGATTAATTATGTTCGTCATCATGATCATCCTATAGACTCAGAAATCATTTTCATCAGCGCGGCTGTAATCACTCTGATTTCTGTAGTGACTGTCAACATTATCATTAGCAACAATTTAATCTTCCTAGACTTCTTCATCACCATAATACTCTTCCTCCTCCCCCTCAGTTATACCATTGCCTCCCCCTTCATCACATTAATCGCCGTTTGTTTCCTGCCCTCACTTTCTTTATGGTTATGGCCATATGTACATATTCTGGGCTTTTCTCTAATTGCTAGTTTGGATTTAAGGCTTCTTGATGAATGCTGAAATGCTGTCTTCCACTGAACGATCCATTTAGCCTTTATAAACCAAGCAAGATTAAGTAAATTTGGTAAGTCTGTCCTCATTGGGCGACAATCTGTACACTGCAGACTGGAAACCGACATGCCTCCCATTTAAATGAATCTAATAGCTGTGAGTGCTTGTATATACATTGGACAAGATGTTGCTCTCACAATTCATTTCACACTTCGTTAGCAAGTGAAATTGTTGGCGGGATATACAGTATGGAAGGGAAGATCAATATATTACAGCCAGGTATATTAGCAGTGCAATCCAATACGACTGAGCGCCGGGGTTCGACAGATTGTGTGAACGCAATTACAAAAACATGATACAAACCTGCATGGTGGCGGTTATGCATCATAGTACATGGGCACATATCAGACCCAAAACATACGTACATGTGCCGGTGTTGGCAGTATAGTTACCCTGGAAATAGAAGAGCGCCCAGATATTGAAACACACACTTTGTTCCCGCTCCCCTTCTCTCACTCAGTGGTTTGAAAGGAGTAAATCATCATTGTGTTCAGGAAGGAGATTGATGGCCGGTCTCAATGGTTTGGCCACCCTTTCTATTCAGAGCGACGGGTCAGTCGGCCAGTTAAGGAGCCGACCTCTATTGTGGCCATCTGACATCCCTATTCATCATCACACAGCCTGCATCCTGCTTCTGCAGTCCCACAGCGCAGACCGCTTTGTGTGGTACTTTGTGTACATGTTTCAGCAAATGTGGGAAAGTTATACAGTGATTCATATCCTTTTATTACAATATCTCTGGGTGTATTAGGTCATTGTGGGAAATGTTGTGAATGCTTTATGGCAGTATCGACTTTTTATATACTGTAATGTTAGTGTGTTAAAGTTCCTTTTATTCGTATAAAGGTACTAAACCTTAAGTTCTGTTTGGAGTCCTGGAGACCTTTCCTGGCCCTCTTTAACAGCTCAGACTTCACAATGTTTTATCATGTTGATACTGATAAAAAATATTTGACATGCTAAAGTAAATGGGCTGCATGGTGGTGTAGTGGTTAGCGCTGTCGCCTCACAGCAAGAGGGTCGCAGGTTCGATTCCAGCTTGTGGCTCTTCTGTGTGGAGTTTGCATGTTCTCCCCGTGTAAGCGTGGGTTTTCTCCGGGTACTCCGGCTTCCTCCCACAGTCCAAAGACATGCTGTTTAGGTTAATTGATGACTCTAAATTGCCCGTAGGTGTGGATGTGAGCGTGAATGGTTGTCTCTATGTTGTCTGTCTCTATGTGCCCTGCGATGGACTGGCGACCTGTCCAGGGTGTACCCCGCCTTCGCCCTATGCCGGCTCCAGCCCCCCCGCTAATTCATGCTAATAATAATAATGCTTTTCCGGATTTATATTGATATCATAACATTAGCTATTCCTTATTTTATCCATATCTATTCCTATGTACACACATCTCATCAAGGTGGTAAACATATTTCTCAAGGTAACTTAAATGTGTATTTCCCAACATGTTAACATAAGCAGTAGACAATATTTAAAGGACTCCCCTGTGTAGGACTGCAACCAACTGAAACTTCTCCGATGTGCCAAGCATGTAGGAAAACTACAATGGCCGACACAAAAATGTGAAAACGTAGAGGGCCCTATCTAGAGCCCGTGTTTGAGACTTATTGTAAGTAGTGCTGTCAGGCGATTAAAAAAATTAATCTAATTAATTACAGGATTTGTAATTAATAAATCTAATTAATCGCATTTTAATCTCATACCTGCTAAAGGCCCCCAAATAAAGAATTTGAATTCTAGGACATTACAAAATTGTAGTGCATGACTAATCAATAGAATACACCAAGAAGAGAAGATTTGAAATCCACATTTTTATTGGTTAAGTGTGCTTTATAAATGAAATTCAAAGGAAAAAAGGTCAAGCACATCAGCAAACCAATTAGGCCAGGTGCATTTCTCAAAAATGCAATACAAATACAGTTAAATAAAATAAATAAAATTCAGAAATAAAATAAGGCTGAGTCTCAAATAGGCACATAAGCAGACTCTCAATCAAAATGAATACTAAAGCTGACTCAATACAGCAATTCAAAATGAATAGTATAATATGCCTCTAAATAAGGCAACATCAATAGCAAGATGCCAACAGCATTTCCTTTAAAAGGGTCAGCTAACGTTACAGGAACTGACAACAGACAACTCTATGTGTCCTTGAGCCAGTTGCTCAGACAAACAAGCTTGTTTACATTGTCTGAGTGTGAGGCTGCCCTCTTCTTTTCAATGATGTTACCTGCGAGCGAAAAGAGTCTCTCACATGGCCCAGACGTGGCAGCGGTAGCCAGGTAGGAGGAGAGGACAGCTGTTCATAAGCTCCTGCGTGAGCTGCCACCACTCCAGTGGACACTCATGCATCTCAATGCACGGCTCAGCTTTGTAGCGGGCTAGAGGCCCCTGCTGCTCCTAGTCCGAGTCAGAGTCCGAGTGAAAGGTCAGAGTGGGCTTGCCTCGCTCTCCTGTGTCGCGTCCATCTCTGTTGTCAGTCATCCTGCTTTTGACTAGTGGCGCAGGTACGAAGTGACGCCACTGCAGCCTACGGGTCACTCAATGGGCCAAATTTAAAATGACTGACTTGCCACTCACGATTAATTGCGTTAATTTTTATAGCGCGTTAATTTGCAGCGCAATTAATTAATCTAATTAACGCGTTAAACTGACAGCCCTAATTGTAAGGTAACAATAATACAATAATTCTTATTTTCAGGTGAGTATACACTAAAGAAAACACTAATATTATATTCAATTTCTGCCAATAGATTCCCCTAATTGTTATACACTTCCTTTAAGTAGGTTGAGTTTTGCAGTACAGTGTGGCCAAATTACTTCTTTATTTATGCTATAGAAGATTTAAGGGACAGAAAACTTAGCCAGCTTTTCTAGTCTATTACAGAAATCCTCCACAGACAAGACTGACCAAGAGAGCACAGAGAAACCCCCCAGTGTTTCTCAGACAGTAATAGGTTGGTAAATGTTAACAATTTCCCATTTTCCCTTACATGTAGGCATCACTTTCGTAGAGCATAGTACATAGGACTCTTCTTGGCTCTTCTTGGTAATAAAATGTAAGGAGTATCCGTTGAAGCCAGGGAGTCATCTAAGTGGTACAAGCTTAAAGGAGATACATTTAAAATGTATATGCAGTATGAGTATAAAGATTTCTTTCCTAACAGTCAGGTCTTCTTTATCTGAAAAGGACATGACATCGTGAGAGACCTGGGTGTTGAGTCTATTGTCTGGCCTCTCGTGGCCTTGTGTCTCTCATAACCAGGCAGGACATTTCCCATCTGCAGCTCTGGCCTTGTAGCACAGTCATGTTTCTGACGCCTCATTTTCTGTCATCTGGTTCGGCCCGAGTCTTACTTCAAGGTGAGCTCTTCGCCTCGGTCCCAAAAAAGAGAGAAAGAGAAGGATAAAAGTGAGAGGGAGAATCCTCCAAGGTCACTTTTGGTTAGAGTTGGCAAGTTCCTGACAAGGCAGAGACAGTTTCAATTTCTCACCGATTGTCAAGAGCGCCTTGTTTTTTTTTTTTTTTTTAAATGGGTGTGAGAGAGCAGAGGAAGATGTTTCCTGACTTTTTGGCATTATCTAAGGGGCAGTCTTTTCTCCGGCCTTATCTCTCTGTCAGTAATGAGCCTTCAGTGATTCCTGCCAGATAGCTGCTGCGGATGGACTGTTAGGCGGAAAGCTTTCCCAGATACTGTAGATCTAGACCTGGCTGTTTTTCCTCATGTTCCAGCCCCTCTGTGTTTTGTAAATCCCATTGAATGGCAGTTGGACAGGCTCCGCACCTCTGCTTCCTCGGAGACTGGGATTAAAATACAGGTGGTGGCTGACGTGTTGCACGGTGAACTTTCTGTGACCACCTCCTTCATCAAAAGTACAGTAAAAGTCATCTTCTTCCAGGTGGGATGAGCTTTGATGTGATGTATCAACGACATCTTCATATGGCGCTCCTGACTTCGAGCTTGTTGCTGCTTTTATTGATTTGTGGAACAATTCGCCGATGGGAGGAACCACGTCAAAACTGTTTTCAGAGACTTTGATGCCAAAGGGAAGCTTCAAAGAAAGCAAACTGTGTGCACGCCTGGATGTGTGCAAAAGCGCCATAAACAATATTGGACCCCTGTTGACAAGTTAATGATAAGTTAATTGCCTGGTGAGCATATGAACTTGTAGTCCTCACGTTTACTCCAAGATAAAACCCCCAAAAGTAGCGTATCCTCCTCAAAGGCATTTGGTTAACTCTATAACTCTTCACTTTGCTTCACTATGACCGATTAATGTTTGGGGAATTGGGGAGAAAAAGCAGAGGGGAGGAGTGGAAGGGCTGATAAGAGAGTTGAAAGCAGTGGGAGTGAGAGTAGTAGCAGTAGGCTGGACTCCTGCTGTCTCCTCTTTGGGGAGATCCTCACTAGTGCTGTCCCTACTGGAGCGTAGGGGGAGGCGCAGCCAGGGGTCTTTGAAGTACCGCTCTGTTACATGGACTGGGTCGTCCTTTGTGCTGCTATTATACAATCAGCGCACCATGTCTGACTACAGCTCCCATCCGTCAAACAACTACAAATCTAGGCTGCACCAGACCCGGCCGCAAAGAGCTCCCAACAACGCCACTGAAGCACATTGCAGCGCTTTTGTATTTCCAAATGTTTGGCTTACCACTCGAGAGACGTTCTTAATCATAACGCTTGTGTTATAAAATGCTTTGGAGTATGTTTTACTCCTGCTGTGGTTTATCACTAACATCTAGCTTGATCTCCATTTAGGAAAATGCAAATCACCAGCTGTTTGCAAGAGGAAACAGAATGCAACATGAAGATATCATGCCATGTTGGTGTTAACCCCTCTTCAGCTCTGATACTGCAGCTGCCATCTGTGTGTGTGACGGTGTGTGTGTGTGACAGTGTGTGTGTTAACTTATGTGTCTACTACGGTGTTTCATCCAGCAGGAGCAATGCAAATAACACTAGTAAAGAATATCAAAAGATTAGTATATAATAGCGTGTTAACACAAATTTGTTTGACCGCCACTAATTTCTTTAATGCATTAACGCAATTGTGATTTTTAGGTTGTAGTGGGCTCAGTTTTAAAGTGAAGATACTGACCTTATATGAAACTAGAAAAACCAAGGAATACACTGGTACCAACCATGTCATGCTAGTTTTCTGGAAGGAGGTTAAATAACGCTCCAAACTTGTGCTAAATTCAGGTGAGGAAAAACTGGCATGGCCATTTTCAAAGGTGTCCCTTGACCTCTGACCTCAAGATATGTGAATGAAAATAGGTTCTCTGGGTACCCACGAGTCTCTCCTTTACAGACATGCCCACTTTATGATGATCACATGCAGTTTGGATCAAGTCATAGTCAAGTCAGCACACTGACACACTGGCAGCTGTTGTTGCCTGGGGTTTGAGTTTGCCATGTTATGATTTGAGCATATTTTTATGCTAAATGCAGAACCTGTGAGGGTTTCTGGATGATATTTGTCATTGTTTTGTGTTGTTAATTGATTTCCAATAATATATATGCATTAATTTACAAAAAGCAAACATATTTGCCCTCTAACGTGTTAATAAGTAGATTAAATACTTGACAAATCTCCCTTTAAGGTACATTTTGAAAAGATAAAAAATATGTGGGTAGTTGTGATTAAATATTTTAATCGATTGACAGCCATTTTATATAATATATGTGTATAACTCTGCTGGGTATTTTCTTCAGTAATCATTTAAATGTCAAAATCCTCACAACTTCTCAGAGCCTGAGGTGAGTCTTTAAATAGATTTTTTTTTCTGACCAACCGAACAAAACCAGAATACATTAAATTTGCTTTTATTGAAGACAAATAAAAGCAGCAAATCTTCACATTCGATCAGCTGGAGCCAGCAATGCTTTTATTGAAAAATAGCTGAAACGATCAACATGGCATTGGAATATTAAGTGATGAATATTCTTCCGACTGACTAATCGAGCCTTTGAGAAACCTATAATGTTCTCCTTTTTTGCCAAAGTGTTGAGATGGGTTGGTACTGGCCATTTTCCAAGGCTGTAGTTGGTGTTGTAGTACTAGGTTGAATTAGAGACCTCTGGTATTCTGCCAAACTTAATTAGAAAACTCTAGAAAGTATCGGCTTAGAAAGGCAGAATGTCGGTAATGTTGAAGTTAACCTTTAATGATGTATAGATCATTGGAGAGATTGTGCGCTCCTCGTGCACTGCTGGGGATTCCTGCAGCTCTGTTAATCTAATATTGAAGTCTCCAAGCAGTGTGTGATAATTGATACATAGATGTTTGATCAACTTGCCCTTTGTGTTGATTTTATAGAGGAATATGATATTTTTGTGCTATAAAAAGTGACATTTTTAATATAGCATTGTGTTTCCCATTCGCTGTTCTCCAGTTTCCTCCCACAATCTAAAGGCATGTAGGTTAATTGATGAGTCTAAATAGATGTGAATGGGAGCGTGAGTGGTTGTCTGTCTCTACGTTTCAGCCCTGTGATGGACTGGCATGTGTTCACTCAGTGTCAGCTGTGATCGGCTCTGTGACCCCGCAACCCCAAACGGGATAAGCGGTTGCGGATGGATGGATGGAATTTGCCCATAGGTGTGAATGTGAGAATGGTTAGTTGTCTGTCTCTCTCTCTCCCGCATACCATTTTTTGTGCTTTGGTGAGAAATATTTGAAGTTGTTTGAAGGTATTTGAAGCTTTGCAGCACGGTGCAGCAGGCTGACATGTTCTGTCTGTCTCCATCTCCTCTGTTTTGGTGCCTGGGACGGTGCCGCTGCTAGCTATTGTACACACACACACACACACACTTCTACACACAACACACAGCGATATCGGTCTGAGAATAACTAATAGCAATGAATGTTGAATATAAATTATGAATAATGTTGTGGGATTATTCCTTATTGCATGGCTGGAGCCAATCCCAGTTTACACTGGGCGAAGGCGGGGTACACCCTGGACAGGTTGCCATACTATCACAGGGCTGACACATAGAGACAGACAACCATTCATGCTCACATTTACATCTATGGGCAATTTAGAAACAACAGTTAACCTGCATCCATCGTCAACCGCTTATCCCGTTAGGGGTCGCGGGGGTCTGGAGCTGATCCCAGCTGGCATTGGGCGAAGGCGGGGTACACCCTTAACAGGTCACCAGTCCATCGCAGGGCACATAGAGACAGACAACATATAGACAGACAACCATTCACGCTCACATTCACACCTACAGGCAATTTAGAGTCATTAATTAACCTAAATTGCATGTCTTTGGACTGTGGGAGGAAGCCGGAGTACCCGGAGAAAACCCACGCTTACACGAGTAGCTCCACACAGAAGGGCCCCAGCCTGCGACCCTCTTGCTGTGAGGTAATTTTTTATATATTTATATAAAAATAATATAAAAGGACATATTTGAATGCTGATTTGGAGGTCAATACTATGGCAATGGCCGAAGCTTCAACACAATCGGGTCAGCCCTAGTCTAGTTTGCCTTTAATGGTGTTTGGAAACCTGCTTTCAGTTGGGGGGGGGGGTACACAGCTTGTATGAGTATGAGTGATAGTGTGAGTGACACACTCTCAAACCGGACATTATAACCATCAGAAAGGCTGGATCCATTGCAGGGGTGTTGCACTGGATTGCATTTGATAGTACAGGTGTACCACTCAACTCTGATGAAAATGACAGCCATTGTTTTAAATATGTGAAGCCACATGATAGATATAACTATTAGAGATCCCTGTTTTTTATGTACATGTGACAGAAAACAGGTCTGGGAATATTCTCAATTCAAAGCACCATGAAGTGCGTTTAATATTTTACCCAGATAATTATTGTGTGTCTCTCTCTATCTGTCATTTGCAAGGTCAGTGGGTGCAGAAGGTTGGGCTTTAGTTGTGTTCTGTCGTCGTCACTTTCTCCTCAGAGCTGCAGGCTGCGACAGAGAGCCGGTTATTTTATTATAGAGACAAGAGCCTCCATAAACGGAACCGGTGCCAGCCAGGGAGCAGCAGCGTGCTTCTTTGGCGCTTTTAGTTGTAAGTTTCTCGGTAATAACTGAGTGATAGAAGGCGACTGGTTGTGTGAAACGTGCCCACAGTATAAGGGGACGCACTTAAGTCAGAGCCTATTTATTTTCCAGCTGACGTGGTGGGAGCGAGAGAGCGCGTTTAGGCTGGACCGTCGGTCGGGCATCTGTGTGTGCGCCGCCGGGGAGGAGAGGACAGAAGCCGAAAGAAGCGTTGACCTGCTGGGATTTTAAGACATTTTGTCCAATCAGACCGGTTGTCTCCTCTGTGGACCGACTACACACTCAACAGCGATATGACTGCACTGAATGATCCACCGGCTCTCTGTGATTTCTCCAGCGAAGTCAGCCTCACCGACACCCGCCCTTAAAAATAAAGCTGCCGTGGAGCAAGTCGGCACCGTCACCGTTGTCTAACAGCTGGGATTTACACTTTACAATGTCTTGAGACGCGACGGGGAAGCTACGAAGATGATGACAGTGAGTAACGGCTCGTTTAAATGGCACTGATGTTGTATCCAGGCTGCTTTTTTGCTCGCCTCCTTCCTTCGGGTTGCTTTTAAAGGCGGTGACTTTAAATTTTGGCCGGTAATAGTGCACCGAGAGGGGGTCACAGCTGTGGTGGGTGTCATCCCCACTGCGATGGTGTGATATTAGGCGTTTCTGTCCCCGCTGTTGCCGGGGGGTGTCAGGTTCCTCCTGGGACTGTTTGGGAACATTACATCATATGACACAATTGGAGAAACGCACGCGTAATATCCAAAATCGCCATAATAATAATGTGTCTTTTCAATTAAATGTCAACCCTTAAAATGCATTATATGTTGCCAGGTGTGATCATGCAACTGTCATGCGTGCAGCACTTGGAGGAGTAAACGCTCGACGCACGTAAAGACTGACTGGGCGTATGCGATGATGCCGCCACTATAGAGAGAGACGGGTAGAGTTGTGAGGGTAGTTTTTGACATAAATTAAACGCCCCCAACCAGACACCCACCCGGCTCCGGGGTGGGGATCGGTGCAGCTGTCAATTTGCATGTATTTTCGTGGCCAAATCCAGCCTGTATGGTCTGCCTGCGCTTCGGTTAATCCCCACAGCGGATCAGCTTTACCGCTCCAGCCTGCCGTCTTGCAGCGCCTTCCTCTCTCTCTCTCTCTCTCTTTCTCTCTCTCTCTCTCATACACACTTTAAATGATTGCATTATTTTAATCATGTGACTATCATGTTGACGCGATAATATCTGGAAACCAAGCTGTTGTTTTGGAGGCTGCACAAATCGAGATAACACTTCCAAGAAAAGGATCGGTGCTGACCGAGATTTGAAACGCGATCGCAGCTCGGATACTCTGCTTTCTATTTCCTATACTTGGAGAGGAAAACTCCACCCGACCCGGTTCCTGAATCCGTGTTTTTTAATAGCGCTGAAAGGGGGGCTGACAAAGCCAAGATGACAGGCTGGTCCACACACCGCGGGGACTGGTGACCGTGTGGTGATCCAGCGCGTCTGATGAGCACGTCGGTAAGGTTGTAGCTCCCATATATTGATATATTGTACGATCCATGCATCATGAAGCCTAAACATTATATTTTACAAACTGGCATACTCGTGAACGGGGTCGTTTTGCTGTAAAATAGCAGGTCTAAGCGATTTCAGAGCATTAGGAGGCCATAAGTAGGCTGGTAATGATGTGTGCCCTTAAGTCCTCCCCCTTCAGTTGAGGCTGCTGGAGTTTGTCATGTCAAGAACCCGCAGTCTGTTGGAAATGATTGCTGGCTGAATATGGGATTTTATTTTACAAGCTATTACTGTCTAGACTGAGGGATAACAAGCAAAACAGTAGTCACAGTATACATTCTGGCACTGGTCTACTTCCCCAGTGAGTTAATGATACTGAAATTTACCTCTGAACACCCTGGTGGTCCCAACACCCCAGTGGCAATGCAAAATGTTAACCTTTAGATTGTTTAACTCTTTAATGACACATTGTCAAGGCAAAATATGGCTTTTGTGGCCCCATATCTGCAGCTAGTGCCATCTTTATTTTACTTCTTCAAATTGTCGAACAATACATGACCGTTAAATGACAGATGACAATACGAACTCTAAAAGGTAAACAATAAACAAATCAAAATTTTAATTCAATGGACAGCAAAATAATGTAACTAAACAAAAATATTTAGAGACGCAGGGCAACATCTCACCTTAAAGTGGCAGTCTCAAAACATTTGCATGCAAACACTGACTGTTAAGTCACTATTCACAGACAAATAATGGTGATAATGGAGCCCATGGCCCACCGAGGAAAGCACCGCCACACCCACACACCTACAACATTACGAACTGGGTGTCTTTGGCCACATCCCCGGAAAAGGGAATCCTGCATTACGATCTTTCACCTTCATATACAAAAAAATGGAACCATGCACACAACTCCAAAAACCTGAAGCTTGTGTCAGTAAAGACACTCCAGACTCCTAAACTTTATGCACAACTCCACTGTTTTCACTCCAAATAGATGCTCTAGATCAACCAGGACTGGAATTTTAAGGATTGTCACTTCAAAGGTCCCATATTGTAAAAAATAATATCTTTAAGTCCCCTTATTATGATGCAGGTTTGGGTACCACACAGATACTAAAGTATAACGGGCATACTTTGACCCGTTAGCATCACATGGAGAAATGCAATGTCCCCTTCATAGAGTGGCTTATGTCTCTGCAGCGCATCAGCAATTTGCGTATCCTGCCTCCAAGATGCTGAGTCATATTGCTTTGCCCAACATAGATATTTTCTGCATTGTGCTTTTGACGTCAACAGCCAGCGTCTGCACAGGTGTGGTCCATAACTCCAGAAAGCTTATTAGAATTAGGATAACACAGTATGTATTACAGTTTCTCCCTCTTGTGTTAAACTATTCAAAGTCCTCATAGTCTGAACCAGTAATTAGCAATCTTCATAATTAATTTCTTTTCCAGAGCAACTCATAATGCGGATCACATAGGAATGTGTCGTTAATTTCTCTTAGCCCCAAGAGAAATTTTGCTGCTCCTTGCTTTTCATTAACTTTTTAAAAGTGGCGTGAGGCGCTATGATAATGCGCTTCTGTGGAGAAAAAATAAATAAATAACTCTGCGATAGAAGGCTCAGGTCAGGTGGAGATTTGTGGATCAGTTATAAACAACGCAGACGTTTTTATTAGCTGTGAACTAATCAGTCAGGTTGCAACTGGGGCTCCGCGGGAGCAATAACGTCAAGGTTAGACAGCAACTCTGGACTCATCTGTCGGTGTCACAGTTTGGTGTGTTGTGTATTGACATGTCACTGTCCCTCAGTCTCGTTCCTCACAACACCCGTGTTTTGTCCCCGTGGTGCTGTACAGATGTAGCAGTGGGTGGTGGGATATTATTCTGACACATTCAGCCACACGGACTCCGCCTTCGCTGTTTGTGTCAAGTGTTGCACAAGCCCGCACATACACATTCACCAGAGGAATGTATGATCAGCCTAGTCTAGTAGTCTAGTCTAGACTGGGCAGCTTTGGAGCAGTGCAGTTGTATAGCAGAAGACTACACAAGTCCAAGAGGGACGGTGACAACAAAATTCTGTGCAGAAAGGAAGTTCCTGTGGGACAGGAAGTGCTTTGTGGTTGCCGGTCTCAAACCGCAACACTGGTGTGACTAATCTAAATTTACATACTTCCGTAAATTCTCTTTTCATTTTCCTCTTCTCGTTCCCTCTCATTTCTTTCTCTATTTTAAAGTCTTTGCTCAGGCTTGTTCCTCTATTTCACTCTTTTCCTCTTTTCCCTTGTCGTTGCAGGATTACCGGGAGGATGGCATGGACCTGGGGAGCGATGCATCCAGTCGCTCCAGCTCTGAGTCCAACTCCAACAAGGTCACACCTTGCTCTCCGTCTCTTGACCTGGCCACTTTGGAGGACTACAAATCCTCCCCATCTCTGGACCTGGTCACCCTAGAGGACTATGAGGAGGATGAGGACTACCAAGAGTATAAGAAGAAGGTGATAGAGGAGTGGGAGAGCGAGTACGGGGAGGACTACACCTCTCCACCGCCTTCTGGTCAGGAGGAAGGCAGAGGGGGCGTCGTGGGGGTCGACGGCCTCGGTAAAGGCTACAGGAAGACAGTGAACAGTCGCAGCCTCGCCGAAGAATTCCAGGATGTGAAGACCGTCCCGCCCCTCCCGGCCCCTGGCGGACATACCGCCACCTCAGCCGCAGCCGTCCCCGAGGAACTGAAACAGAATGGCAATCTGATTTTGCCCAGGAGCCACCAGCTCCACTCTCCTGGTACACCGCAGGGGGGCACGGGGACTCCCAAGCCACGCCACCGCAGCTCCAGTCAAGGCAGGGAGAGCCGCAGCACTAGCGGGGGTGGTGGTGGAGGAGGAGGAGGAGGAGGAGGGGGAGGCAATGGAGGGACTGGGGGACGTATGGGGGGATACAAAGAGGAGGAGGGTGTAGAGGAGGAGCCTCTGCCCACCATGGACTGGGCAGCCCTGGAGAGACACCTGGCTGGGCTTCAGTGCAGAGAGCAGGAGAACCAGAACCTCAACCAAAACCAGAACCACAACATGGGCAAGACCAACTACACCTCCGTAAGTGTCCAAGGATTTCATGTCTTTGTGTTCCTGTGGGGGGGGGGGGGGGGGGCATCTGTAATCCAGCAGTTATCTGTGTCATATTGACCCTGGAAACATGAGGTTAGGCTAGCTGGAGTAAAGAAGAGGGATTAGTCAGCTAACCGCTAAAACCAAGCTATGTGGCCCAGCTATTAACCATCATGGAATTCATAATTGTTGATTTTTACTGTGGACAGATAATTACTACAGAACAGATGTGTTTCTGACCCTTTAAGAAAATCTGGATGTCCTTTGTTGTGGCTGTGTGGTGTTTCTACCAGAAGAGGTCAGTGTTGCATCAACGTTCTGCAGAAAGCTGCTGCAGGCCTCTCTTGCCACACCATCAGCTCCAGCACTACTGTCATGAATCACACACTATCTCATGACATCATTCAGTTTAAATTGCAGTCCCAGCTAGAGTTTTATATTTTATTGTTGCCCTGTGAGTCCAAAAGGGTGTAGCTTTAAAAATGTTTAGGGAGGAGCAGGAGGAAATTGTTTACAGCAGCAGCCACAGTTTCAATTAGTTCAACTAAGTGAGGGCAAGCGTGCGTTTGAGAAAGGGGGGATTCCCTCTTGGTATGCAAGTACCGAGACCTTTTCCCTCAGTGCATACAGACAATGGCTGCAGCCAGTGCCATTGTGAGTGCGTTGTGTGTGTTGTGTGTCTTTGTTTGTCCGTCCTGGAGGCCCCCTCTGTCTCCCTGAGGCATGTCAGGAATGCAGCAGGAGAAGTGGGGGGATGAGAGGAAGGAAGGAGGGAGGAAAGGACAGGAAGATGGTATCTTTTGGACCGGGCAGTTTGGAGTCACATGGCTTGTGTGTTTTGTGTCAGTGTTCATTACCTGCTGTCCATCTTAAAGGAGAAGGTCACCTCCTGGCTCACTGTAGTAGTCTGGGGAAAGTCTGCTCTCTATCTTTCCCTCCCTAGGCAGTTGTTTGGGATATAATTGATGGGTGGAAGAAAATCTCTTGAAAGAGAGCCTCTGTCTTCACATTCAGCCACTATCTTCTGCACACACACACATCCACACACATACTCTGTACCACATGTGGCATTTCACATGTGTGCACATGGAGGTACTGTAGACCAGACCTGGTGTGGTAGATCAGGGGTGTCAGACTCAATTTCATCCTGGGCCACATCAGCATTATGGTTACCCTCAAAGGGCCGGTTGTAATTGTAAGACTAAATATATCTGCTCTTGATCATATTACAAAATTGCCTCTGCATTTGATTATTATTAGTTTTAGTGGTAATTTATTTAATAACTAGCTCTGAGAGCAGAAGTCCAGGAAAAATAATTTCAAGCAGAAATATTGTACAATTTATTTAAGAAATGAGTTCAGTAACAAAAACATGTGCTTGTGCAATAATGCACAATGCATGCACGTAGACAGAAAAATACTGCATGTGGGTGCACACATATCTATGTTATTATAAGATAAGATAAGATAAGATAAGATGAACCTTTATTAATCCCCGGAGGGAAATTATAACATAATCCCATGAATTTATGAGATTAAGAAACCCTCATCATTACTTATCCATCAAAAATCAAAATAATTCTCAAGTGAATAATAAAGGTCTTTTTTTACCATCACACAAATACTATCAAACACAATTTATTACATTAACTTTGTTTAACTTTGCAGAGCTATAGTACAACAAATCAATGTGCTCTGATCTAACGTTCAGTCTGTGGCGTATAAATAGTTTGTGACCAACAGCTGATGTGCTGAGATCATGTGTGGTAGATGACAGTGTTTTGCCACCGCCTCATAGCAAAGAAGACATACCGGCTTGTCTCCATTAAGCACAAACATGTATTCACTTTCCTGTCTCTCATTAAATTGCTTTCCCTCTGCAACAACTTTTCTTGGACATTTTGGTGCTATTCATATTTTTTTACAACCCCATCACTCAGTGAGAGCAGCCCGGCTGGAAACCGGTAATATTGAGACTCTTCAGTGTGCAACAGAATCAAGATGCATTGTGGGACATGTAGTTTAAGGACACCACACCACTGTAAAGTGGCATAGTATGATAAGAATACTATATTCTTTGCAAGACCTCGCAGGCCACTTATAATGAGGTGGCGAGCCGGATTTGGCCTGCAGGCCTTTAGTTTGACCCGTGTGGTAGACAGATAGCCTAGTCCTGATGCTGATAAAGGATCAGAGCTTCCAAGTGTCTCTCCGATTACAAGCAAACAATGCTCAGAAAGCCTCAACCTCACATTTTGATGGTCCTGAGTCGATAAGAAATTAGAATTAGCTGTGTAATCCCACCTGAGCTGGGAGCAGAAGAGATATGCCAGAAAAAACTGGAGGCACAAGCTTATATCCTGGTAAATCGCACAGTTGTGGCTACTTCTCTAGAGGAATGCCCTTCATATTGATCATATCAGTGTGATCCACCACTGCACTTCTGACATGTAATTTGACCTCTTGGTTTGTTTAGTCCTATCTCTGAGCTTCCACATGTGGTATAAAGGCCCAGACATGTCAAGCCAACGTCAAAGAACTAGCAGCGATGAAGGTTGACTGTTGCGTCGCCTCACGTCGCCTTTGTCTTTGCCGACAAGTTGCATTTGAACACACCACAAAGACCACAGCCGACAGCCAGTTAGCGTACGTACGTATCGTATGTACGTTCTGCGCCTGCATGAGGAAATAACTGTCCACACCAGCAGGCGGCGGTAGTCTGTATTTGTCATTCAAAAAGGGAAACCGGAAGACCGAGGGATGATGGATATGCAAGCCGCTGTTATGATACGTACATGAAGCAAAGTCGCGTTTGCCGACCATTTTCACACCACTCTCGCTCATCAATTAGCTTGTTTCCACACGGCCATGTCTTTGTGAAAATATCCTTGTTTTAGAATGATCAGATGTAGGGGTGTAAGAAAATATTGAATATCGGCATATTATGTTTTATGACTCTCAAAAACTGATTTTTAATTAATAACGGTTTAACTGCAAAAATGAACTCAGTCAATAATACTTCATTTCATTTGTAAAGAGATGTGCCCTCTCAGTGTTTGTGCCCTTTCAGAGCAGTGCTGTGATGTTGGATGTTATAGAAACTGCTGAAAATGCAGATCCCACTGTTCAGATTGCATGAAAAAGTAAACTTTTTTTGAACTCAGATTGTACCCCTATGGTAGTGCTCTATTTACTATGACAGTTTTCCTAACTAATATATCACCTTGTTTACAGTATCACAATATCTTGAATCGTAACCCCTGTGTCATATGTATTGTATCGCCAGATTCTTGCCAATACACAGCTGTAATCGTATGAGATGAAGATGAGAAATAAGAAGAGCCATCTGTGACTTTACTTGTTGGCTTACTCTCCACAGCCAATCAGAGTGATTCCTCTCGCCGATGAACTCTGCCGCCGATTCAAAATGCTGCGTGACACTCCGCCGACAGATGCTCACTGACGGCCCCAAACTGACAGCCAACCATCGGCTTAGAGTGTCAGGGCCTTAATAGCTCATATTAACCCTCTGCTAACCAGCTATTAAGAGCACAAAAGCAGCCAAGTGTCAATTTAGGAGACATTCCCCCAAGACATCCCTGGTGTCTTTCTATGTCAGGGGGCATCTGAGTTTTTTAATTCTTACATTTGCAGGATTTAGCAGACACCCTGGAGGAAAAGAGAGGGGCTGGCGCTTTTAAAATGCTGTTAAATATTTAGACACCCACTCAGGCGGGACCCACCAGTGAGATGATGTGCGTGTGTTCATGTATGGAGGGGTCTGTCTGTCTGGGATGTTGCCAGGGTCCAGAGGGACAGAGATATTCACGCTTCAGCAGATCTTCAAAAAGCATATGTGCTTTCAGAAAGATGGGACACGGTGAAGCTCAGAGCTAATAATCGGTAGTGGTCGCTAAGTGCCTGGAGGCGGGTTTAGCCGGTCTTCAGTCAGCCGCAGTAGCTGCAGTATACGCCGCAAATGCACGGTTGCTTTTAAGAAAAAGTTAGAAATATGAATCAGGTAAAAGTAGCTTTCAGCCAGAAAGGTAGGATACGCATACACAGCATTATTTTTACCATGCAATGACGTGTTTCTAGGTAGGTCTACTTGTAGATTAATACTTGCAATACTTTTGCTAGTCTCTGCTTTAAAAACCTTCACTCATCCTGCATGTTATTTCATTTTTGTATAAATGAACCAGTCATATTGGTGCAGGTGTGTTTAGTTAGGGTGTGGTTTCTGGCTGCTGTAATCTCAGCGTCTGCCTGCAGGCTGTGGGTGTATGGGGTCAGGAGGATTCATGAGGATGAGGAGAATGCTGTTGACCTGTTAGGAATTTGTTTCTAATGAACTCTGGAGTCGCGTGGCAGAAAGGGGCCCACAGGGACCTCAAGTACACTAAGGGTAACACTACCCCTGGCTCTCCATTTAACCCCACACCCCTGAAAAGCAAACAATAATATTATTCTTCCGAGGCCGGCCTTGAGGTGAAAGAGGCAGAGATGGGGTCAGTCTACATATATGTATCTATACTCAGGAAGTTACCTGTGTGTTTTATTAAATCCATTCCTACAGGCTGCTTCTTTTTCAGTCTTGGAGTGCACACACCCAGACTTACTCACACTGTTTAAAAACACCCCATGGGCAAACTGTGGTTAGACAGATAGAGCCTGTGCTGAGACCTGCAGCACCACTCCTGCTTTAAAAGTGTAGAGAGGAGATCTGTCAAACACACATACACATCTATCTCTTAATCGTGCCAGAACATTTATCGCACATAACTGTAGAGCTGACAGAAAAATTATTGAAATAATTCTATTTTGATAATTGTTTTGTTGTTAAAGTGATTTTTCATGCAAAAATGGCAGACAATGCTGTTATCAGTCCCTCAAATATAGAGATTTCCCAATTTTCTCTGTTTTATATCATATTAAACAGGATATTTTTGGGTTTGGACTGACATGAAAAGACATCACCTTTTACTTTGAGAAAGTGGGATGGTCAATTTTTAAAAAAAAAAATTATTATTGATTAATATAGATCAGTGGTGTCAAACTCAATTTCATCCTGGGCCATATCAGCATTATGGTTGCCCCTAAAGGGCCGGTTGTAATTGTAAGACTATATAAATGAATCTACTCTTGATCATATTACAAAATTGCCTCTGCAGTTGATTATTAGTTTTAGCAATAATTTATGCATTAACTAGCTCTGAAAGCAGAAGTCTAGGATAAATAATTGCAAGCAGAGATATTGTACAATTTATTTTAAAACTTAGTTCTGTGACAAAAACACATGCTTGTGCATCAATATACTGTTTATGCATGCACATAGACACAAAAATATGGCATGTGGGCACGCAAACTCACATTTCTGTTATTTTTACATAAATCCCATGAATTTATGAGATTAAGAAACCCTCATCATTACTCATCCATCAACGATCAAAATAATAACTGAATAATAAAGGTCTTTTTTTTTTTTTACCATCACACAAATATTATAAAACAATTTATTACATTAACTTTGTTTAACTTTGCAGAACGACAGTATAACAAATCAATGTGCTCTGATCTAACGTTCAGTCTGTGGCGTATAAATAGTTTGTGTTCCACAGCTGATCTGCTGAGATCATGTGTGGTAGATGACAGTGTTTGCCTGTGTTTTCTGCCTCGTAGCAAAGAAGACATACCGGCTTGTCTCCATTAAGTACAAACATGTATTTACTTTCCCATCTCTCATTAAATTTCCTTCCCTCTGCATCAACTTTTTTCTTTTTTCTTTTTTTTTTACAACCATAACAATTACTAGAGCGCCACTGCTGGAAACTGGTGATATTGAGACGCTTCAGCGCACATGTAACAAAATCGAGATGCATTGTGGGACATTTACTTTAAGGACACCGTACTTCTGTAAAGTAACATAGAATTGTAAGATAAGCATAATATATTCATTACAAGCCCCACATAAAATGAGGTGCTGGGCCTAATTTGGCCCCTCAGGCCTTGAGTTTGACACGTGATCAAACAAATATTAATAATCTGCAGTGAAAGCAGTGAAAAATTTTACAAATCTGCATAAAAAAAACTGACATGTGTTTTGTTGCTCTGGAGGAGGTTTAAAGCAGTGAAAATAACCTCTGATGATGTTAAATGTTTAACCAAAGACCTGTGTAAAAAAAACTGGATGCATGGCGTGTGGAAAGCTCTAATTAAAAGACTGAATCAAGTTGCATTATGGGAAGTTTAGGATCCTTGTTTTTGGACTATGACTCCTTCCTTGTAAGTCTCCAGACTTAATGTAAATGAATGCAAAAGTCTGTACTTATTGTAAGTTGAAATGACAAACTGTATAAGAAAGCCACACAACTTATGTGACATTACTGTCAAAAGTCAGTTGGACCACTTAAATGTTTAAGTTCTGTGCTGTTAGGACAGATGTGGTGATTTGTCCATTTTTCCAGCTGTCAGAGGAAGTAACAGGTCGATGAACATCTACTTAATAGGAAAGTGCTGCTCAAGCACACAATATAAACAGTGAAAAAAGGCCAAGAGCCGGACCGACGTGTAGAAGTGTGGAGTGCTCTGCCCCAGAAAAGCAGTCAAGGGCTGTAGAAAATAAAAGGATGCGAAAGAAGCAGAGAGAGGTTAGAGAAAAAGCACAAAGGCGGAGAGACGTTTCTCTGTTTCTCTCTCTCCACTCTGTGCTCTGTGATTATGTTCGAGTTCAGCTGTTGAACTGTGCTCGCCGCCTTCCACTAACAACCTAACTACTACCTTCGCCCAGCGCTCAGACTGTGCCACGTAGAGGGAGAGAGGGCGAAGGTGGGAGCAGGAAGAAAATGTAGGGTTTGAGAAGTCCTCAGTGCAGATATAGTGGACAAACATTGAATATAAAGTAGTCACACTGGAGTTACAACCTGGCTGGGGAAGCAAAGCAGCCACGTCTGAAGTTAGGAGAGGTAGATGGGATCAAAAAGAAGTGGTGGAGCAGGAGGGAGGGGAAGGAAGTATTGTGAGGAGAGCTGGGGGAGTAGCTAGTCAGCGTATATGGTATATATGGGTAGGAAGTGGGAGGAGGCGTCAGGGAGGGGGGGCAGGGCTTTAGCCAGGTGTGGAGAGCGCCTTCTGAGGATCCGGTGTCTGGTTCAACCCCCACGGCTTAACCACTGCTCCTCCTTGTGTGTGTGTGTGTGTGTGTGTGTGTGTGTGTGTGTGTGTGTGTGTGTGTGTGTGTGTGTGTGTGTGTGGCGTGATGTATGTGCCGGTACCAGCTGAAACACGCCCGGTCCTCTGCACGTTGCAGCTCACACACACATACACACTCTGACTGCACCGCCTCTGCTTTAGAGTCGGCAGCTTTCTGTCTGCTGGAAGTCCACACATGCACACACTCACCTCACTGAATCACAGGATATCGCTGTCTTCTCTGGTATCCTGACACTCTGCCACTTTTGTTAGATGTATTTTTTTTTTTTATTTTACAAGTGGAGTGTATTTTATCTCAGCTTAACCTTGGATTCCTCACAGCAAGTCGGGCACTTAACTCAGGTAAAGTAAAATCAGAAATCTGTGATGTGCTTTATGTCCAGTTTGTCAGATTACATGTGCATGTGATGCAGCTGTAGTCAAACCAGCACAAAGTTCAGACTCAAAGTTAGTGCAATTGTTTGGCAAAAGTCTCCTAATGTATTTATAGCCTTGGGCACTACAGTCCTTTGCTCTAACATGTTGTCTTTTTGAGTTTGTCTGTAACAGAAAAGTTAAATATGTAAAGAATGGAGCATAAAGTAGAGCCAGCTGCGCATCAGTCCAGGCATCTCAGTTTCCTCAGAACTAATGTTCTGTGTGACCCTTTAACAAAGAGCAGGTTCATGCTGGCAGGGCTCGGACCATATGTGGGTTTGCTACTTGGTTGCTCTCTGGCAAAGATAGAATAACATCAAATATGCAGCGCACGTGTATTTGAATCCTGTTTTAAATAAGCGAAGCTTTGTGCTATGCACCTGTTTTGAATGTGCCTTTAGGTGCAGACAAAATTTGCGGCGCCGAGCTCTAGGAACTAGCAAAAGGCCAACAGATGAAAATCTTTTTGTTGCCTCTGGAAAGCCTCAAGTCACCACAGGTCTTCTGTTAAAAGTTGTACATGCACACACAACAAAAACTAGAAATGATTGGCGACTGCATGCTCATACAGTCTGCATGTGTACCTGCAAGAAAGCACAGTTGGCGCTGTAAAGCTTTGCTGTGCACTGTCCTTGTCAGCTAATGGTTCTTTGCTTGTGGAAGGAAAAAAGGGACAGAAGCAACACATAAGAAGAAATTACCTTAAATGGGTAAAATTAGTTTGTCACCAGTAGGGGTTGTGATATGGCCAATATCTTCGATCACGGTATGTGTAATTTTATATCACGGTAACAGTAAATATCTCAATACAGTAACTGTTCTGTAACTTTAACTAAGACGTGGTTTAAAAACTTTACGATACTTCATCACTTTTTATTATTTTCTTTTTTTTTGAACTTCCATTTTGAGGGAATTTGTACCAAACAAAGATGTTTATGAAGACTGTAGAATATGATGTATAGGCCTATAACAAATATTGTGCCTGCTGCCATTTGAAAATTGCAGTATAAAATGAAATTTGATACAATTTGGTTCAGTGTTAAAGGTTTTAAGGTTAAAAATAAATACATACATAAATACTTAAATAAGATAAATACCAGCCTGACTTACTTTTCGTATAAAAATCCCCCAAATTTTTTTTTTAAAGTATACAAAAAAAAAAAGGGACAACTTTTCCTTCAGGATTTGCTGATCTGTCATTTCATAAAGCTGACAAATCTAAATCAACTACATTGTGAAAATGTCTGGTAATCATGTAACTAGAGTTAGTAAAATATATGTAATTAAAGAATAGCTACCGTGGTGAAAACGGTATTGCCAAATCTCTACCGGTGGACACAATTCTACCGTTGCATGGTATATACGATCATTTTGCCAGTCATTTGGCTCTCTGACCACTGATGATTCAACCTGCTCAATCGGCTCAATGTGCCTGATGGCCAGCTGTTTGCTTGGTGTGTCTTGTAGCAAAAAGATGTATATGAGCCGCCCAGCATTGATCCCATGGCCTTCAACTGGGGCTGAAAAGGAAAGTCGGTTTGACAAGTCAGACGGTCTGTTATAGCCTACCATGTTTGATCTAGATGTGGCACGTACTCATGTAACCCAGACTGACCTGCTGGCTAGTGGGTATTGTCAAAATGTTCTTCTTGCAAACTACATAGAAACTGTAACCAGTGGAAACATAAACATCCACGAAACACCACAGGTTATTAAGTTCAAGTCACATAGACAGCTAAACTGCTCTTATCTGGTGTCAAAGTACAGTTTAATGAGCTGCCTGATAATCACTCCTCATCTGCACACGTAAACAAACACCAAAACATGCATACCTATCTGTATCGATGAGTACTTCTGATGCTCCAGGTGGAGAATCACTGGCATTGACTTCCTGTTTGGTCAATTTACCAAATATTTCACCTACAGTAGTGCATTTAATGATTCAATGTCATGTCATCAGGCATTATGGGTAAATCAGACAGAGATGCTGCCGTGATTGAAGATAAAACTAGAACGGCACTCGGAGAGCGCAGACCTCCGTCAAGGTGCCCGAGAATGATTGCCTCCCTCTCCATTCAGCTTGCGCCATCATCCATCATCATCATTTTTGTTTATGTTGAGATCAGCTGTACGTAGTGGAGCATCGTAAAACACTTCATTCAGACTGGACAGAAACAGCCTCTCTCTGGAATGAGGCTTGGTCACGCATCATCAGTAACAATTATTATTGTTATTCCCAGTGGTCTTAATGTTAAGGCCTGAATCTGGATCATGATCCGGATCGCCACTAAAATGTAATGGATTGTTCATTGTGTCACACCCCACCCCTCCACAAACAACCAAACAAACCAACGCCAGTGAAAACATAACCTCATTGGCCCAATGCCCTTGGCCTAAGCAGAGGTACAGTAATAACAGTGTTTTGGGTGGGAAGGCGTAGCCTTAAGCTACGCATTCCTCCACTGTTTGTCTGGTTGATCATCTTGATTGATAAGATCTCACACACCCTTCCTCTGATTCATTCAAACTCTGATTCACCAAGAGTCAAACCCCTCTTCAGCATGCGTTATATCCGGTTATATCCAGTCAGGCTCATACAAGGTCTCAAACTCTAAAATCTCCACCTTCTTGTTTTCTTTTCTTCTTTTCATCTTCCTTTCTTCCAGACATCCCCTGTCCTTCACCACCATTCCCACTCCTGTTCCCTGCTAATTGTCCTCTTCCTCAAGCTGTCAGGAAGCATTATAGTCTAATGTTCTCACACAGCCAAAATACAGCAGGAGACCATTTTCCCCCCTCCGCCTGGCTCCCCCTCTCCACCCTATGAAAACTATCAAAGAGGGGCGCGGGCTGTGAGTGGCAGAGCGTGCTGTGGAGGAAATGGGGATTTATGTAGCAGCGAGGAGACGGCCTCTAATGTTATAGCTTTGTGTCAGTCCTCATACTGCACAGTCACTACAAAGCGGAGCCCAATACACACACATAAACACACACGGGCCGGCTTTATGAGCAAGAATGGGGCCAAAGGAGATAAAAAAAAACAAGGTTTATTGCACGGAGGCCACAAAGAGAGAGAGAGAGAGAGAGCTGGAAATTGAGAAAGAGGATTTTAGACTATCCATCACCTCTCCTGTCTTCTTCCCGGAGGAATAAAGGGTTGAGTCAAACACTCACAGTGGCCTGTGTGTGCTTGCGTGGCTCGCTTTTTGGTGGAGCTGAAACATGAAACACTGGTGCTCTCTGCTCCTAATTATAGAGTGTGTGTTTGTGTGAGAGGTGGAGAAGTGGGCTGTGAGCTTGGTGTGTTTATATCAGGCTAAAAATACGAGACATGTTTAAATCATGTCTGCACACCCACATAGACCCCAAATAACCAAGAGTATTTCTGTCTGCATGTTTCTAACTCTGCAGGCATGAGGGTTGTATGAAACACGGAGAGAGAGAGAGAGAGAGAGAGAGAGAGAAGAGAGAGAGAGAGGAGAGAGAGAGAGGGAGGAAGAGAGAGAGAGGGAGAGAGGGAGGAAGAGAGAGGGGGAGAGAGGGAGGAAGAGAGGGTCTTTGTGCCAGGTCATGCAGAGAGCTTCATCTGTTGCTGTAGAGCTCAGAGCACTTTTATCTCCTCACATGCTCATAACACAAGAATAATCATTCCATCAGACTGCAGCTAATGAAGATTAGTCTGTAAAATGTCAGAAAGCTGTGAAAAATTCATGTTTCAAATTCCTCAATCCTGATGTTTATAGTGCTCGTTTTGTCCAGCCAACAGTCCAAAACCCCAAAATACCAAATTAAGTCTCACATGGAGCGCCATGAGACTACAGGTTTACATTTCAGGTTTGATTCCAGCTTTGTGCGGCCCCCCATTTCCATAATGTCTTCTGTCAAATAAAGGAGAAAATGCCAAAAAAATAAGCTAAAAAATCATAATTCACATCACATTAAGTGAACAAGGTCAGCAAACTATTTCACAATCACAATATTATCTTTAGTCCAACCAACAGTTCAAAACCCAAAGGTATTCAGTTTATAATAATATATAAAAATAAAATAGCAAATTTTCATATCTTAGAGCTGGAATCAATCACAGAACGTTTGGCATTTTTTACTGAAAAATGGTTAATTGTTTGTTGGTCAAATACTAATTCAGATGTTTTGAAGTGGGGTTGTATGGGGTACTTATCCATAGTCGGCATAGATGATGGTCGGACAGGAGCACCAGCACCGGAGCAAAGCTATACAGTGCTGTGGATGAGGGCAACAGAACCATTATTTTGCCCACCGATAAGAAAGGCTCACCTAAAAAAAATGGTATAGAGCATAGATAAGTGTCACTTTCAGTTCACCATCAGAAAGGAGAGAGGAAAGAGCTGTCTGCCGGCAAGATAAACAGTGAAAATATTCTAAATACAGCATACACTTAAACAGATATCGATTTATTTATGTGGCCATACATTTTTCTGCTGTCGCCATCCACAGCACTGTATTGCTTTGCTCTGTTGTCGGTACTCCTGTCTGTTTCTCCAAGCTCGGGCACACCAACCGTCATCTACTGTAGGTAATACACCTACTATGGATAAGTACCTCATACAACCACTTCAAAACACCCCAACTATCCCTTTAAACTGTAGAATAATTGATTTACTGTTTCACTTCTTTTCCACATTTCCTTCTTCCCCAATTTTTTATCTTTAGTCAAGACGAGAAGTATGTACAAAAATGTAGTCTGTCTCAGCTTCCTATTATTTACTGTGACTCTACTCCTGTTTCATAATCAACTTTGTCATAAAGTCATAGCACATCTGTAATTGGTAGTCAGTGATTCACATGCTCGGTCGGTGTACAGATTTGTTGTGACGCACTTAAATAAGTGAACCAAAGATTAAAACAGCCCAGTGGTCACAGCATGCTCAGTGTTTCCACCACCAACTGTAGACACACAGGCCTCGTTAGAACAACCTCTGGTGGCTGATCACTCTGAGCACGCACACACATGAACTCGCTGGCCTTCCACATCAGTTCCTTTCTGTCAGAGCGAGCTCATTACCGCCAGGATCCGGCCCTCACACTGGGCCGACCTGCTTTGCTAGGCAGTGTTTTTACGCTGGCACAAAATGTCAGCCTGCTAAAAGCATCTGTGCTCCCCATCTTCCCGCTGAGAGGGAGAGGGAGGGAGGAGGAAGATGGAGAAATGTGATGAAAAGAAAGCAAATGTAGAAATTGCACCAAAAGGCCAGGAAGAAAGGAAGGAGGGGTAGGTTGCAAGGAGGCTACAAAGAGAGGAGCTGTTTGTCAGAGAAAGGGAAGATGCGTCGCAGCATCACTGAGAATCCTGTATTTTGCATGAGCTGTACAGAGTTACGGGGCATTCACAACCTACAGTACCATTTCCACGTTATTCACTCCGCGATCAGTGACTTATGATTAGGTATTCATTATTTCTGTTTGCATCTATAAATATGCCCACGCAGCAGAGTTAAACACACAGAGTAGTGTTTTGATGTGCAAAGATGAGACGAGCTGCTCCAGTGCTCGGCGAACACTGCAACACACCCTCACAGCAATTTCTCCTGCTCCGTGCAGGAATAAATTACAGACTACTGTTGAAGTTTGACTTTAGAGTCAGCACACAGGTATATTTTAGCAGAAAGATCTATTAGTTTTTAGATTTACACCACCCAGACGAACATCTCATAATGTGGCCACTGTGTGGGAGGCTATAAACTGCAGTCTGTCTCCAGTTAATCATCTTTGTTCTGAATGTGTGCTGATTTAGGCCGCGTACATAATCACAGTTTTTGGGGTGTTTTTTGTGCTATTTAAGGTGGCTCGTACTTATTTGAGAATCAGGAGCGGCACACTATGCAGTCTGGCTAGTGTCAGATATTGTTTTCTTTTCTAATGTGGATAAAGATGTGCCGTCTCAGTCTCCACCTGTGCTGTGACTCAGATTGTAACCTTGACAACCGTGTGAAGGTCAGCGGGGGGTGCTAACGGAGTGACTGCTGCCATGGTGATAGAGAAGAAGAACGGGGTTGCTGTGGCGTCCTGTATCGAAGCATGGCTCACAGATGTTGGACATCAAAGTTGTTGTTTTTTTTGCTCCTGTGGATATGTGTGTGTGCGTGCGCTCGCCTTGGGGTCCGTTCACATGATGTGTTTTTGTGCCATCAAAACCATTGCTGTCAATGTAGAAGCGCGGCAGGTGACGTCATTCCCAAGCGCCTTTTTTCAGGTCGTGATGGCTGGATAAAGAATAGTTATGTTCTGAAACGCTGCAGCACGCACCGCATGTCATGTGGTGAGGAACAACCAATCACAGGCGGCACATATTCTTTCTTCTGTATCAGTCGGTGGTAAATATACGGAGGAGAAGTTAATCCATTATATTGCAGGGCTACCCAGAGATTTACATCTGTCACAAGGACTATTTTATTTACTTCACCCTTTCTGTCCAAGAATGTCACAGCATCTCGTTTGGAAAGGTGAATCAAACTGTCAGGCATATCAAGCAGTAAAGATACTATGAGGGATTTACGGCCATTTATCTTTGTTTTGATTTTGTTTAGTTTAGTCCGTTAGGCTCTTACTGCAAAGTGCATCAGAAAGATAAATCAAAATTATGCATTTGTATTCAAAAGGGAGAAGCATCAGGTGCTTGGTATTTCTTCAACTCAACATGGCTGCCGGGTCACAAACTTTGTCATTTTACAGCTAAACTAACTACAAGATGTTTCTGAAAGCATTTGAGCTGAGAAATAGGCACTGCAGTAACAGAATATTGATTCATATTTGATCAGCTCTGCCTAGTTTGAAAGTTTGATCAGAGTGATTGACAGCTGCTTAGAGATGGCAGGCTCCAGCTCGGTCTGTGAAATCTTGCAGATGCTCGGAGCACCGGAGGACACAGAGGAACATGATTTTTTTCAGATTACCTGTCTCATGAACTACCGTCAGGATATAGAAACCATTTTATGAAAATATCTTTTTTTATTCATATTTACAGACTGCAACTTCAACTTATCTCCATTTTCTTTCTGCACTTGTCCATCACTAGAGAAATCAGTTCATCAAGTTTTAATGGCTAATATATTAGCAAACACGCAACTTATTGTATCCAGCATTAACACTGAGCAACACTGAAAAGGAGAAAAGATTCAGAATCTCTTGACTTGCTATATGTTTGACTCACCAGACTCACCAGCTGGGAGCTTGGAAGAAAAACAAGTTTATCACTGGTCAGTGTCATGCACAGATAATTATATCCAAGGTTATAGTGTGACAGGATGGGCACTGTTCCAGTCTGTCCCAGATGGGCACCATGCAGGAGGCCAAACCAGAGCTAGTGATGTGCTGCAGAGATCAAAGCAGGGAGCTCATCGATCCACTTCCAGGTCATTAAACTGAAGATTGGTCTTATCGGGAAAAGCAGCGTCACCCCACAGAGATCAATAACAGATAGAGAGATCTGGCCAGAGGGGTAGGGGAGGTGTGCGTAGCTTGCCAAAAATAAAAGACAAAAATGAAAGCTGAAACAGATGTATGACTCCCCACATTCCTGTGCAAAGATGTTCCACTGCACCACAGTTTGGGATAAAACAACAAACTGTAAAAGGTGGATTTATGTTGAAATGATTAGTGGACAAACTGAAGACAGTTTTAATGAAGTAATTAATTGTTTAATTGATAAGTGAGTTTTTTTTTTTTAAATATGCGTAAAAAATGCCCAAAATAATTTTCATTCAAACGTTCAGTGTAATGGCTTGGTGTTTTTTGGTTTCATTTTATTGTAAATTGAATATCATTTTATTTCAGGCTGAACAGAACATGAGCCATTTTTGACTGTTTTCTATGGGTGGGGGGGAATCAATACAGCATAGTAATGCAATATTTTGCGTGGCAATACTATATCGGCGCACAAGCTTCGAGTATCAAGCTTTTATGATAGAAACTATTAACCTCGTAACAATCCAACGGACGCAGACGTTGTTCTGTGTTTCAGAGGTTGTACTGGGCTTAGTTTAAAAACTAGAGTGAAGATGCTGGTATCAAACTAGAAAACTGAAGGAATCCGTTGGTACCCACCATGCCATGGTGCATGTAGTCAGGAAGAACAATAAACAATGCTCCCAAGCTAAATTTTGGTGAGGAAAAACTGGCATGGCCATTCAAAGGGGTTCCTTGACCTCTGACATCAAAATATATGAATGAAAAGTAAAAACGTACCATCTTAAATAAAACAGATGTTGAGAACATGCATAATCTCTTGTAATACTCACAAAATGTTTAAAATCACAATAAGATCATATATCATGATAATATTGTATCGTGGGGCCTCTGGTGATTCCCACCCCTAATGTCATGAAGCCCTCTAGGGAAAATGTTGGGATTTGTAATTTTGTATAAATAAAATTTATTTGACTTGATTAATTTCAAAATAATCTATGATGTAAAAATCTCAACGAGATAGAAAAACAGGGCAAATCAAGAAAACAAAGAGAGGGACTTATAACAGTAATGAGAAGAGGTCAGGATAGAGGAATGGATGGAGAGATCGAGATGGGAGAGATTATTTGAGTAGGTTGGCCTGCATGTGGATTATAAACCGGCCATCTGCCACTGTGGGATTATAATCCTACAAAGAGACAGACAGAGAATGAGGGGAAGATGTACATGCCATGCAAAGCTCACGTACTTTAGTCTGTGAATCAACACTCATCTTAATAAAACTGCTGAAACTGGCTAAACGTTGGTTTAAATTGTGAATAAGCAGCCTTAATAATGCGGACATTTAATGCCAGCTTTTGGTACTTGACAATTTTTGACACTTTTTTTTGTATTAGTTTGAGTCTTTAAGTGTTGCAGCATTTTATATCTTTATTGACTATTCATGCAGCACAAATAGGGATTAAGCTAAAGGTTAAAGAAGAAAGTCACGCCACTGCCCTTCTCGTCCTCCTCTCTCTGTCTGGCTTCACTCCAGACGAAACAGCAGAATGACATTCCGACCCTGACCCACGCCAACCTCGCCCTCCCTCCCTTTTCCACCGTCCCCTCTCCCCACTGGCCGACTCTGCGTACACTCAGCCTGACAGCTCCTCCCCCTTTTTCAGTCCAAACCAGACAGAGAAAGGCGGCGACCGGGAGTGTACTCTGCTTTTCACTGCTTCCCTCCCTCCCTCTCTCTCTCGCTCTCTCTCTCTCTCTCTCTCTCTCTCTCTCTCTCTCTCTCTCTCTCTCTCTCTCTCTCCTGTTCTCACACCCCTCCTCCTCTTTCAGCTTTGGGGAAGCGGCTATCAGACCGTCCTTCTCTCTTAGCCAACAGACAGACCAGAAAACAGTCAGAAAAGAAGAACTAGAAAGCAGAGCGTTAAGACTGAACTAAACGAGAGGCACGCAGGACAATTTTTTGTAGTTTGGATCGAGGACTGAGTGGGATCCTCTCTCCTCCTCTCCCCTCTCCTCTCCGCTGGAATACCACTGCAGGGCTGGGAATCTTATCCCAGTCCCGCTCCTGTTCCCCCAGCTCAGCCAGCTCCACTCTAGGATGCTGTGAAGGATGGTCCACCAGGAAAACTGTTCTTATCAGGTAGCTCTCATGACATTCATCTCATTTCATTTCTTGTTGCCATTTGACACACACACACACACACACACACACTCACACTCACACACTGATTTTGTTGTTGCCAGCTCCGCTGATTATCATGTTTTTATCTCCTCACTTCAGTTTATCATAAATCCTTGAATGTCACGTTGAAACTGGGACATTGTTGCACATGTGTGGAATTGTGTAGGAGTATTTCCTTGTCTTCTGTGGTTACGTGATTGTGTTGTGAATCTGATGACTGGCTGGTTGCTAAGAGAGCACTTGACTCAAGGGAATAATGTCCCACCTCCCCTCCACCTCCTCCTCATCCAGCCTCATCAATCCATGTCAAGGAGGCATGAGGTATGCATGTAACAGCGTTTACAGTGTTGTGACTGAACTACATGTGCACGCAAATGTGTAATGTGTTTCGTGTAGAGGATGTGTGTAATTCAGTGTATGTAGGGTGCAGACAACATGAAGAGAATTTAAATGTGAATGGTTGCTTGGAGGTTTTTGTGAATGCATGCATGCATGTTTATGAGTGTGTATGTGTGTGTGACTCTTGTGGGACAAGTGACAGCAGTAACCCACTTTATCAGATGAAGAATGAAGGAGTTTTGATTAAAGGAAAAGCAAGTGCATCATACGCAGCTGTACATCTGCTTTTCTATAACCAGCTCTGCTTTGGGAAGAAAGTCTGCAATGCAGTGGAGATGGAGAGTGGGAACGAGCAGGGAGGTAGATGAAAGGCAAAAGAGATGAGCTGAATATGTTGGGGGAGGCATCGAGGGGGGAAAGATGGAGCTCCTTTGATGGGGAGAAGCAAGTGTAGAAGCACGACAAAGCTGCAGAGGAAGTGATGAGAGGGAGACATGAGGGTCTTTGAGAGACAGATGGGTCTTGTGGGTTGTGTTTTAGCTACGTGGAAACTAGTCCAAATTCTGTCCTCGAACATTTCTTCTGGGTGCAAATGGAGACGCATGTTTGGAAAATGTATACTGCTGTTTTTCGTGTAGTCTTGCAGTTTCAGCTTGGAGATGAGTGCTAACAAGTGTTCACCTCTGTGGCGCTCTCAACTTGTATAAAAGCTGGTCTCCTGTCAGCTCAGTGTGCATGCTCGTAATGCTTGAGATTAGGTTTGGGAATTAATAAACTGCCCCCAGGCCTCTTGTTTAGGATTTTTGCTGTTGGAGAACCTCAAAAACACTCAAATCATCTGACAAAACATTTGTATTAATCTTGGTACGTTCTACATCTTTTCATGTCAGGAGTGCAGATTTGAGCTTGTGTGGGCGAGGGACCAGTTGTGTAACAGGATAAGGATTTCCTGCCATGTTTTGTGGTAGATAAGAGCTAGATGGAGCGACGGAAAGATGGGGGGAAGGAAAGAGCAGCAGATAAGCAGAGGAAAGTGACGCCGAAGGCAGATGAAAGGCAGAGATGAGACAGTGACAGAAGAGGTATTGACAACACAGGCTGAGCAAAACGAAGGGAGAAAAAGGAGAACGGCGCATGGCTCTCTGCGGCAACTGAGATGATATCAGTTCAGGAGTGAAAATTTAGTGAGATATTAAAATAAAGTTTAAAAACAGAGAAATTGAAGGAAGCTGAGATGGCCTTAATGCAAGCGATACACTAGAAAAGAGGGATGGAGCGAGAATGAGAGTGGTAAGCGAAACAGAGGGTTCAGGCTCTGATAACAGCGACTCTCCAGAGGCCCCTCAATTAGACTGGTAACCTGGCAACCAGCAGGCAGACAGCGCCCCTCACACACGCATTAAAACACACCGAGCGATGGAAAGAAGCAAAGCACGATGGGAGAAAAAGCTGAGGAATCGTAGAGGAGATGGAAAGAGTGGGGGGTTTAATGAGGGGACAAAACGGACGAGGAGTAAACAGATTAAGTGGAAAAAGAGGGTGTTGTCCCTGTATTTCCGTTTGTCTCCCGGGGCAGTCCACTTCTCGGGGCGGTCTCTGTTTTGTTATCAGAATCATTGTTTTCCTCTGCTTTAATTAAGATGTGGTCGTCGTCTTTCTGTCTTTGACTGAGGGCAAAGAGGAAGGCGAGGAAATGAAACATGGAAAGCATCTGTCCTTCCCTATTGGAGGCGAGCTCTCATTTAATGTCAGAAACCATTAGCCAATTAAATCACAGGCTGACCCTGGGAGAGCCAATAAGGCAACCATTTGACCCTTAGTCAACCAAAACTATCTATCAATTTAAGCCATGTCAATTTTGCAGATATATCATGAGGACAAAAAGAGCAAAGAGTTCATCATTAGATCACAAGAGATAACAAATCATCCAGTGCAGCCATCCACTACGTCCTGATGCTGCTCTTCACTTTATTAAGTGAGCTAAAAGCATGCAGTGTGTTTACTAGAAGCCGGGGTCTCAATATGTCATCCTGTTTTCAGATTCTCCTGTAAATCTATAAATCTCACAGTGGCGTATTGCTGTCAGCAGCAGTACCAGCAGGGTGAAGGGTGATGGGGAGATTTATCGGCTCGGCCGCGGCGTGTCATCTCGGTCTGGAGGAACGCTGTCAGCTTGCCAAGGCCTCGGGAACTCTGATTGAACACTGAATCCCGTTACGCACAGTACGTGTGTGTATTCTGCGTGAAGATTTATGTGTGTATTTATGTTATGCATATGTGTCTACAAGCTCATGCAGTTTTTCATGCTTGATTGGAGAGTGGTGAAGGAGAGCTCTGGTGTCAGTGTAACAGTATATGAGGTGTGGCCTGATGAATTATAAATGAGAACTTGCAGTACAGTAGATGCCACTGATGGATCGTGCTAGAATGACTGCGAAGGAGAAATGATCGATAAGGCAAGATCATACACAAAAAAATGATTGAATCACTGTCATAATAAGTTAGTCCAGTTTGGCAGGAAGTAGTTAAAGCATGTAGCTCCCCCTAACACCACAAATGATCATGTTTACATTTCTATTTTTGTACAAATGAAACAAAATACACCATAATGAAGGCATATTTTTTCCACATTGGACAGATGTGGATACTTATGTTCGTACGCTTCCATGTAGTACACTGTGTACACTATGTACTTGCTTGCAAAATGTGAGACGGGGTAGTAGTCTCCAATCGAACACGGCTGTTGTGCACTTACCGTAAATTACAATTGCAACATTTAACTCTTCGTCTTCTTCTTCTTCTTCTTAATGGCAAATTGCAACTGCACCAAAATAGCCAAGATAGCGACCATTTAGAGTGAAAAGTGTAAAGTGCTCAACACTCAACTTTTTGACCGTTAGGAGTATGTGTAAAAGAATTGGATACAGTTACTCAGTGATGCATGAAGCAAAAATGGCTTAGCTGATGTGTGATAAAGTACCCATATTATCTGCAAGTCTTCCGCATCCATTGGGCCCATAGAGCAGGTGTAGTAGGTTTTCCTTTAATCCTGCCTCAACCAAGGAAGGGAAACTCTGGATTCAGCTATTATTACAACATTGATGCATTTTACAACCTTTAGGACATAATGGTTTTAATCTGGGTTATTAGAGTGTTCGTACTGGGAAGTTAATTTACCTAAAATTCTCCACTGATTTACAGACGTCTTTTTCCCAATGTAAGTCTATGGGAAAAAGTGTTTTTCAATCCAATGGCATCACGTGACGACACGGACGCTGTAGTACCGCAACTACGAAAATTCATTTTAATGGCCAGCGCTCTTCCTGGGGACTTGGTTATGATTACACCATTTGGATAATCATATTGCACTGGATGTTGTCATGCTTGTCAGTGTGAACACACTCATGCACTCAAAATAGCAAGTGGAAGAACACAAATTGAACTACAGTTCATGTCTAGTCATTATTAGGCTCGTCGCAGTAGTCGGTGTTACCGGTGTTACATGTTGGTCGGGCACACACCATTACATTATGTACCCACTGCCCACATCATTGTTTTCCTTTTCCTTTCTTTTTTTTTTTTTTTACTGAAATACAGCCCATTTAGTTTATTCTGCCGTATCAGCGCCGTGTTATCAATACAAAGTCAGACGACAGACACTTCAGACTGACAGTGAAAACCATACAGAGTCTTAGCTCCGGCTAGCAGGAGTCATATTTCAGTACAAGAGAGAGTTGACAGACAAGATGATTTGAAGTGAAGAGCAACAGCGCCTATTTGGCAATATTTCAGATTTAAGTCCAATGGAGTCATCACGCTATGAGGCCATTACTGTGTGGAGGATGGAGCGGTCACAGCCAGTGTGTGTTGCGGAGCAGCGCAGGGTGGCCTGCAGTCCCGCAGCAGAAGCTGAAGCCAGTCACACAGCCACCTGACGTTAAAGGTCAAAGTAAGTGAGCTACACATATTGACCATCTTTTCTCGTGAATTGTCCGGTGTTATCGATAACACCGGTGTTTTTCCTCAGCGTCACATCCCTAGTGATTATGCTAAGCTAAGATAATCTCCAGTTCTGAAGTTAATACTCAGACATAAGGTTGATATAAATCTTGTAGTAAATGGACTTGCATTTATAAGATGCTTTCCTAGTCTTCCAACCACTCAAAGCGCTTTACACTACATGTCAACATTCACACACACATTCATGATGGCAGAGGCTGCCATGTACGGTGCCCATCAGGATCTAATCTAAATACTCATTCACACACCGATGGCTCGACCATGGGGAGTAAATATAGGTTAAGTATCTTGCCCCCGGACACATCGACGGAGGAGCCAGGGATCGAACCACCGACCTGCTCTACCCTCTGAACCTGTGAATCTTGTCATCCTATTCTTCTATAAAGCAAATTAACGCTTTTCCCAAAATACTAAACTATGCTGTAATTCATCAGAACAAAGCCAGCACAAGGGAGAAAACATCCTGAACTAATCTATATAAAAAATGTTGTTACACCATAATGTTATTGAAGTACATGTGAGAACCTATCATGATACAGACTTCAGGTCATATTGTCCTATTTATATAGTTTCTGTATTCATTGCTGTATTCAGTTTTTAAGATGATTTTGGACTTTGTGTCACTGCACAGTGGTGTACAGGTGCCCTATATAACACCTTCACCGTGCAGCAAGCCTGTTCTTCTTTTAATCCATGACTATACTTTGTCCTAATATTGTATGCAATTTGCCAGAACTTCAGCCCCCTCAAACGCCGGCCTCTGTGTGAGTTCGCAGACGTCCCGACGGGCCAGCCCGTGCTCCTTTCGCAGCCCAATTTGTTTGGAACACAGAGCATCGCCATGGAGAAATTCTCGGCACGTTGCTATGGTAGCAGCCCCCGTTCTTTTCCACCTCTTTCCAGAGTAAGATCAGCAGATCAGAGTCTGTCGCACATTCCTTGCATAAGTCAGTACATGTGATCTGGTGTTATAATATCACACAGAGAGTAAGGATACAGAAACCTATAAACAAACACGGATTCGGGCTGAGTGCATCACGAGTTTAGGTGCATTCGTATCGAACAAATGCACAGACACACATAGTGCCACTGGCCTTGGATCCCAGGCTTACAGGAGGTGCCAGGAACCCTCTCTCCCACAGTCACCCTCTGTTCAGTTGGAACAATAAGCCATTCTGTCTCTCTCTCTCTCTCTCTGTCTCTCTCTCTCTCTCTCCCTCCCTCTCTCTCTCGTTTGCTCACTCTCTCAGCTGACCCGACAGTCAAGCATCAGAGGAATTAACCTGTGTGTGTGTCTCAGATATGCAGCTGATAGGATCCCCAGTCTTTGCCCTTGAACTGTGATTGAATGTACGTGTGTTTGTACATTGGTGCATCCGTAACCCAGGTCCCTCGTCCCTCTCGACCTCCTATCCCATTGGAGTCAGCGCTGACTTCACCCTCGCTATGAAGTCAGCCTCAGTAATGAGACTTCAGCGGGGCTGAATCTGCCCCACCCTTCAGCTGCAAACAGGCCGTCCTCGCTCACAACTGACGCTAGATATATTGGCCTGTGCGTGTACGTGTGTGTGTGTGTCCCTGTATTGTCCCCAGCACTAGCACTCCAGTGTGGGTGGATGCAGGAGACAGCCAGACAATTCGCCGTACTCTACCCATAATCCTTAGGGATCAACACTGAATCAAACCCACTTCCTATTTTTTTTTTTTCCTTTTAACCCCTGTGTGTGACAGTGCATGCCTGTGTGTGCTTGCATTCAAATGCTTTTTGATGTTATCATGCAAATGCATTATTCCCCCAACCTTCTTCATCTTTTTCCTCCTGTTGTTCCCGTCTCCTCTCTCTCAGCAGAGAAACAGATGAATGTGACTCATGTTCATCAGTATCAGCTGGCGTTCTCCTCCCTCTCGTCTTTCTCCTCTCAGCTCACACCCTGTTGTCCTCGACTGGCTATTTTATTTCTTATCTGATATCGCCGTCTTCCCGTCAGATCTCTGACTGGGTTAGTGTGGCTCATCGTCTGACTCGGTCTGCAGGAGGAGCACTGATGCTTCAAAGAAAGAAAGACACAATGTAGAACTTTTAACTAGAACACTGAGGTTCAAGTTTTGTGTATTGCTCCGAGGTTTATATGAGTGTTATGTACCAATAAAATACTATATTTCTAGTTATTTGACAGATATAATGCATTTTTCATTCCAACCCTGCAGCAAGGTGTGTGTGTATTGACTATATGTAGCCAACTAGGGATAAATTAGCAATGGCACCAATATGAAAGGGGTGGGGCAATAAACGATCCAGCATAGTATCACAATATTTTGCGTGAGAATATTGTATTGATAGACAGACGTCAAGTATCAATCTTTTAATGTATAAACTATTAAACCCTGACAATCTGACGGTTGCTATTCTGTCCTTCAGAGGTTGTAGCAGGCTGAGTCTTAAAGCTTGAGTGAAGATCCTGGTAACACATAGACTAAATAGAAACTAGAAAACCGGAAAAAGGAATTGATTGGTACCATCCATGTTGTGTAAGTTTGTAGCTTGTGGGTAGAACGTTAAACAACGCTTCAAAGTTACGCAAACTTTTGGCATGGTCAGTTTCTCCCTTGATCTTTGACCTCACAATATGTGAATGAAAACTCTGACATAAACAGAGTGAAACTATCTTGTTAGATGAAACAGATGTTGACAAACTGCATAATTTACATTAAAAAAAAATAATATATTGCAATATATTTTATTGCAGCATATTGCAATATAATAATACAATATATGCAACAATAATGAAATATAATACCTTTTATTTTTAGTACTAAAACCACTACAATACTTTCTCAATATCCTACTTTTAGGAATCTAAAAATAATTTTCTACAACTCTTCTTATAATTTTCTAAACCTTTTTTTTTCCATATAACAACCCCAAAAACCTCTGAAATGCATCAGTGTCTACTGCATAATAATTGCCTAAATTAAATAGAAATCAAATCAAGAAAAATAATCATTGGTTGCAGTCCTACACTAATGTGCATACCATTTAATCACTACACAATAAAACTGTGATCCCCTGTTTTGCTGCATATGAATTATGAGTTTATTTCCACTTGACCATGGTAATGATTTTCCCATTTTTGTGTGTAACCAGTTGATGGTTTGTGTGCTTGTGTGAAGTCATGCTCCCCTGCAGTGTGATTCTGCTGCCATATGTGGACATAATTTTCCGTCTGGGCGGCTATGACAAATATATGAGTCACGGGTCGATAGCGTCGCACTAAGATGAGATCATTACACACCGTGGAGAGCTTAGATTGAAAATGTAAGTCACTGATACAAGGCACAAGCAATCACTGTGTATCTGAGTGACTGACTTTGTGTTTATATATATGTGTGTGTTGGTGTGCCAGACTAATGGTCCATTGTGCTCTGTCAGGGTTTATTTAGCTGGCCAGGGCTGTGGGGCTGCTGGCTTTGGAGTCCAGACAGGGCACTATTTTTACCTTAGCAGGAAGGCAGCACACTACCTCCACTGTTACATAAACACACACTTTCACATTTCATTTCGCCTCAAATATGTAGGCTAATCTACATTTTAAGTTAATCTCTCTTTCACAAACACACACAGAATTGTAAACCAGTCTGGATAAGAGGGTTAGGAAGCTTAAAGACAAAATATTCAGCAAGGAGTCCTGGGTGTAACAGAGGGAGAATAAATATAGACAGAGAGAGATAATGTCCAGGAGAGGCTCCAGACACACACATGGGCACATGGCTGCGGTGTCTCTTTCCAAACTGGTTGCAAGCAGCTGCTGTCCTCACGTCAGGGCGTGAAAACGGAAAAAAAACGCGAGTTTCTCCCTCTCCCTCTCTTTTTGCTCGCTCTAGCTGTGAGAGACCGCCCTGACCAGAGGGTGGAAGGTAGGGAGGGTCTAAAGGGGGCCTTACCTCTGACCATTGTGCTTTCACAGTCCTGTGGGAAAGGCAGAGTAGAGAGTGGAGTAGTGCAGGTAAGTGAAAGAGAACGAGTGTCACAACATGTAAGACAACATGAAGAGAAGCCACCAGTAGTGGAGTAAGGTTTTTTTATATAAATATATTTGTCAGCCCATGGCAGGGTTGAGTTGGCTGAGGATATGATGTGTACTGACTGGGCTCAACCTCGGGAGTCGGTCTGGACTAACCTACTGGCAGGGGAGTAGAGAGGAAAAGACAGGGAGGGAAGGATGAGGGAGGCGCTGGATAATATGGATGGATGTGGCGGAGTGGATGATGTTATCAGGCAAACGTCCAGCCTCTACCTCAGTGACGACTTCAAAGAGGTAAAGGACCAAGTCGTGTCTTGTTCCATGCTCATAAGTCAAATAATCGAAACTAATGCATGCTGAGGGCTACTGCAGTGTGGTCAATACAGGTGGAATATTTTATTTGATGGTTTGCTCTTCACTGTTTCTGCCAAGTATGTGAACACACACATATGCAGCTACTTTTGTTTGACATTTTGGGAAATATTCTCTTGCCGAGAGTTAGATGAGAAGATTGATACCAAGCAGCTTGCATGGCTGTGTCTAAAGATTTGCCTACCAGCACCTCAGAAGCTCACTAATTAATATGGCTGGCTAATTTTGTCTCCTTTAGATAGAGCAAAACTAGCTGTTTCCCTCTGTTCCCAGTCTTTATGCTATGCTAAGCTAACTGAAGGTCTGAGATCTCATTCATCTAACTCTCAGCAAGAAAGGGAATAAGTGTTTTGCAAGAAAGCGTATTTCTCAATTTTCCTTGTGTGGTGTGTGTAGCTCTGTACCACAGCCCAAGACTTAGGCTGATGTAATGCTTCAAGTTTGGGTATTACAGTGCTAAGATATTTGGGGCAAAGCTCTGACATAATGGTGTGAGTAACCAGGCTTTTATCTCTAAATACGCGTCAGTCTTTGGGAGAAAAACACAGATTCCTGAGTCTTTTCCCACAAATCCACAGTCTGGCCTTCTCGCAGAGAGAAAGCTCAAATGTCACTTGGAGATCTATTGTCCTGTCTAAACCCACTTCATGCTCTTCTCCCTCCCTTTGTCATTCTACCTCCTTTTCTTTTTTCGTCCCACTATAACCATCCCCCACACACTCACGCACAGCCTTCTACCACTTGCTGAGTTGTTCTTTTCCACTCCTAGTGACAGGAGCAGCCTTGCCCTGACCCGAGGCTGAACTGTATGAGGGGTCAGAGGTCAGGTCCCTTATCTGGGATGGAATGTGTGCACTGCCTAGACAGACAGGTCTCAGGTCACACGAAAAGAGAAGACGGTCTTACACACAGAGTTTAGACATAAACCATATAAGCTTTGAGGAATAGTATCCGCAAAGCTAAGCTCACCTGCTGCTGTCTGTAGCTACATGTTTAGTGGTATGAATGTTCTCCCCTTAGTCAAGGAAAGAAAATTATTATGTTTATTTCCCACAGTGTGCAACTATATGTTTAGATATGCAGTTTTAGTCAAATCTAAGCCTTTGTGTGAACTGTGGAGCTAGTCAGACCAGTCAAAACACTCACACACTCACAGAGGGAAGACTCAGTGACCTTGTATCTGTTTGTAGAGCTGTGCAGCTCACTGTCAGGCCTGGAAAACATATCAGAGTGAAGTGAAGACTTCCCTTCCTTCACTGTTGCTAACCCCCCACCCCCTTACTCACAAGACCTGGTATTTGTGTGCAGATGTGTGAACAGTGGGTTCTTGTCTCCAACCAGGCAGTGAGGTATCAGCCACTGAAAAGCCACCATTGTGCAAAAAATGGAGAGCCTTTGGTGAGGAATGGAGGGAAAAAAGTATTAATAAATGAAGATGTGGCACGTTTTAAAGCACCCGTCCTTTTAGCATTGGATAGAAATCCGGAAGCATGCAGACACACACACCTCAGATCTTAACCACTAAACAATTTCAGGCCACAAGAGCCAACAACTTTGGGGTGGATGCCCATTGTTAGCACAGATAATTAAATACTCCCTCCTCTAATGAAGATTTTCAGGGAAGATCTGAGGGCTCAAAACAAGCACTTTGTCATTCTTCATTGCCAGGGCTAAATCATCCTCTAGGTCTGCGGATGAATGGCTGTAGTGCGGTGTGAAAGAAAATGTCTTTGTCAATGAGGGTTTTTCACTAAAGGAAATTGCTTGCTGAATTTCAGGAAAAACACAAATTAGCCCAATTGTGATCCTCCCAATCTAATTTGGACGATGATGGCTCAAGGCCAGGAAATGAGGGAGGTAGTTAGGACTGTCACTCAGTCTCTCTCTCTCTCCCTACTCCTCTTCCTGCGTGCATCTTAAAATGTTAATGTAATGGATCTGGCAGTTTTCTATGTCATCAGGCCTGTGACATGCAGGGTTTACATTTCATTCACCCCAAACTAAAATTAAAAAAGTCACACCTGGAAGACGAGCAACAAGCAAATGTGGAAACTGTGAACTTGACTGGATTTGATTGCTTCATGCGTTAGAGAGGCTCTGAGATTTCATCTACTTCACTTCCAATGAAGGAAGTATGTTTTAGATAGCACACTTAACATAACACTACACGATAGCACATACGATGTAAAAAGACAAGAAGATTAGGTAGAAGATGAGCTGTTGGTATGGATGATAATGGAACTGTGTGGAAAAGGAAGTAGAGGCAGGAGCATGTATTTACTACCCATTTTGCACCTCCACCCCTCAGTGGAGTATTTCACACCTTTGTAAATGGTTTATGGGGCTTCCATGATGGTTGTTTTACCACACACACGCACACACACACACACACACACACACACACACACACACACACAAGCACACAACACAAACAGATGATGTCAAAGAGAGGAAGTTGTGTTATCATGCAGAGATGATGTTCTTCATGCAAATCCAGCTGCAGACCAGTGATAACTGTTGACACCTGGTGCATTTTTACTCTCATTTTGAGAATGTAAAGTGCAAAAGCTGATTTGTGACAATGCATCCTAAATATGCCAACAGTCCCTTTCACGGATTAGTCGATCAACAGAAAATTTACTGGCAACTATTTGATTATATACTTATTATACACTAGTTTTCAAGAAACAGGGCCAAAGATTTGCTTCTTGTGAGGAGTTGCTGCTTTCCTTTGTTTTATATAATTGTAAACTGAATATCTTTGGGTTTTGGATGTGAGTCAGACAAAACAAGACACTTGAAAGTGTCACCTTGGGAAGAATTTTTATAAACTAAATCAGAGGTGTCAAACTCAATTTCATCCCAGGCCACATCATGGTTGCCCTCAAAGGTTGTAATTGTAAGACTATATAAATATATCTACTCTTGATCATATTACAAAATTGCCTCTACATTTGATCGTTATCAGTTTTAATAATTATTTATTTAATAACTAGCTCTGAAAGCAGAAGTCTAGGAAAATAACTGCAACAAGAAATCTTGCTCTTATGACTGAATGTTACCTGGTGCGTTGTGCAAAAGTGTGTCCTTGTGTTGTTAATATAATGTTTATGTAAATCACAAACATTAATTAGTTTGTCCTTGAGGTCTGATGAGCTTCCAGTGGTTGTGTATGAAAATCATTTTATGTCATTGCAGCAGTATATCCTCTGTTTTTTGCCTCATATATTTAAACAACTCTGATCACTGGATATAAAATGCAAGAAAAATACACTCCTACTGTTTAAGCCTAATTGTTTGGTCTGATTGGTCAATCACAGCATTGTATGGACTGTTTTCTTTATGGCAGACCGTTGCTATGGCAGCAGTTCTGCTGGAAAACTCTGGAGGACTGTTTTTATGTCAAAATATTGATGTTTTTTAAGTAAGTAGCCGTGTAATAAGTGGGATAATGTACAGTGAGCCGGTCATTGTTGTGAAAAAAATACCCTTCAGGGCGATACAAGACTTTGTGTCAGGGTCCACACAGACCAATGACCAGCTGGTCAGATCAACAAGTTATGATCATTGACTTCGAAGATGTAACCCAGAGTAAAGTCATGTCTTGTAGGTAACCCTCAAATAGCGAAAACCTGCAAAAACATGGGAGACTCGCTGCCTGACAACTGATCCTAACCTTAACCATCTTGTGAGGGATTCGCAAGTTGCGTGTTATTTTCTAGAAAACCCATCTCCAAGTTAAGAGCTTCTTCCACTGTGGGAATTGACTCTTCAGAGGGAGAGGGACAAGTTAAACCACTTGACGCCTTTACATCGACACAACCCTCTAGCAGAGAGTGTGTGTGGTCTTGCAAAATGAGCTGTAAAGTTTACGGTGATGCTGTTGAGCCGTCCTGAATGTGCGCCACCTGGACCTCTTTTTTCACAGCCCTCTTCTCAATAGGGGAGCAAATGGCTAATAACGCTCAGTGAACCTACTTGGAGCAGCTGTTCTGTAGAGTAACGTGACTGACGGCGTGTCAGCTGTATTTACCCTGTCATACCACTGTTACCATGGCTACAGCTTATGTATACGAGGCCACACACACGTGGGGAACATAAGCTCACGTGAACATCAAGAGGCATTTTATCAGCAGTCATAGGCTAAATAATACAGTTTGAGTCTCAACTCGATCTTGAACTCACAACTGTCTTGTTAACTGTGACTGAACTTGTAACCTTTATTAACTGAACTTATTTAATCCAACCGTTGTGGTTTATTTGGCCACTGACATTGACGAAGAGGAAAGAGGATAGCCTCCTCCATGGATGGCTTCAGCACTTTCCTCCTCTGGTTTCATGGGTCTCCAGCGACATGAAACTTCTGTTCCCCAAACAAGTAGAGATACCGCTGTTTTGCCTGCATGGTTTTTGGTGATTTTAAACTCTTCCTGATGACAAATTTTGCTGAGCGTCCTCCATCTTTAGCTAGCGAGACCTGAGCTAGACTGGCTGTAACCATATATGTTGAGTTCATGCGTTCATACGTAAATAACAAACACCAGAAGCTCTGAATAAGCCCAGAGAGTGGATCGTTTTTTCTTATTCATTTTTAAATGATATATTTACTAAAAGTAGACCGAACCTGAACGTCATATGTAAATATCTGTCCGAATCCTGACCTAATGGGTCCTGTCAGGCTCACGTCAGGTATCCACAGCCTGCACTGTACCACACAGGCTGCTGTTGTCCCTTTGAAGCAATGAATTGAAACTCTCAAGTGTGTTCATCTTGACTCCCCAGGCTATCTTTCAAACACACACACACACACACACACACACACACACACTCTCACAGGAGCAGTGCCAGGTCCACTACGTGCCAGTGTGTGCGCTGGCAGTGCCAAGTGCGTCTTGCGGGCTCTTGTGTGGAGTGGGATTATGTTAATTTGTCCTTGGTGGAGCCACTTTCACCAACGCCTGCACACAGTTGTCAGGAGAGACAGACAGAGTAGAGAGGAAAGGAGGGAGCGAAGGAGTTGAGAAAGCGAGTGGGAGAGAGGTGAAGCTGTGATAAGCAATTTGGAGAGGGAAGAACAAAACGAACAGCCAAGAGAGACAGACGAGAGGCCCGAGGCTGATGGAGAGAAGTGGAGATGGAAGTAGAGATGAGTAGAACTGGGGATAATGAGGAAGAGAGAGAAAGACAAACGACTGGTGAAGCTGAATCAGGTGGGCAAAGAAAGCACGGGAATGTGAGAAACAGAGGTAGAGGAGAAAGCTGGAAGATGTGTGGGGGAGTAAGTGGAGCAGGGTGATAATGGGGAAAAGACAGATCCAAAGAGGAAAGATTGCTCACTAACGTCTCACCTCGATTCTGCTGTCTTTTTTTGTCATTTTGCCTTTATTTTATAGTGGAAGTAGGGAAACAGAAATATAGGGGGAGGGAGCAACAGCAAGGGAAAGGAGATCCCTGGCCCTGATTAGGGTTACATGGTACACGTCTTAACCATTTGGCCATCAGACACCCCTCATAATCTTTTTAAATCCTCAGACATAAAATAGTTAAACCAGTGGTTCCCAGCCTCGGGGTCGGGGCCCTCCAGGGTGTTACAATATAATGTTAGAGATCGCAAGATGATTAACAGCTTAGAAAAGACATAAAAGGGTTTTTTTCTGGATTTGGTGCTCATTAACACAGAAGTGCCTCACAGCCGATGACATATGGATGCCTCATGTCACCCAGAGTTTTTCTTTCAAGGCAATGAAACCCACATTTCATGGATATAATGTTCTGTTGTCAGTGGACAATATTTTTAACCTCCACACAACCAGCTCTGCAATCCTACTTTTTTCGAAAGTTGTCCAATGACATGAACACTTTCCCATCTTTATGCATCCTAAGGGCGTAATGATACATTGATCTAGATCGATTTATCGATTCAGTGGTCAATAACCCAATATCATCGGTGCAAGGTGAAAACACTGACGCATATAATATTTAAGATTTATTTTGAAATTCCTGTAGCAAGTCCATCCAAGCACATGTCATTCCTGCAGAACCCAGTGATAAAACTGTTAAATCCTATTTTAGTTGCTTTTTGTGAGTTTATATAAATGTAACTTTGTCAAATGGGCATATTATATCTTCTAATATCAATCATGGTATCTAATATCATCGGACTGTATCGTGGCAGTATTTGTGATATCAGCAAATATCATATTGTTGTCCAAAGAATCGATAAGACATCGTATCGTGATGAAACTTGTGATTTACACTCTTAATGCATCCCATATGATGTGAACGTTGGATCTTTAAACGTTGCTTTAGGAGGCTGTAGCTCAGAGCAGGTCATCCACTAACTGTCGGCTCGATCCCTGGCTGCTCCGGTCATGTGTCGGTGTGTCATTGAGCAAGACGCTTAACTCCACATTGGTCCCGAAGGTGAATATTTAGATTAGATCCTGATGGGCAAAGTTGGCACCTTGCATTGCAGCCTCTGTGTGTAAATGGGTGAATGCTGACATGTAGTGTAAAGCCCTTTGAGTGATGAGAAGACTAGAAAAGCGCCATATAAATGCAAGTGCATACACCATTTATAAAGGTTCACAATCAGAAAAGATTGTCCTTCAGGCCAATAGATTTCTGTGTGAGGGAAGGACAGGAACACTGTGGTGTTTGGACTGACTGTGTGTGTCTAACCTTTTGAAACAAACTCCTTTCTAAGTTGTGACAAAAAATGGGGGCTCTAAAGCTTGTTTGGAGCAGTAGCATGTGTGAAAAGGGCTACAGTGAATTTAACTCACTCATTAGCTGTTTGCACCTCAGTTGGATGTGTTTACCTGCTATCAGCACAGACGAGACATCCTACGGAGATCGGTGTGTGTGAGCGTGTGAAGTGTTGCCAAAGCTGAGTTGAGAATTCAGGATTGGGAGGAGGCCAAGCGAGAGCGACTCTGGAATCGCGTCACATTGGGATTCTTGCAGATTTAGGAATGTGTGAAACAGTTATTACTGCTCTTCCTCTGGAGTTTACCATACAGTATGTAAACTTGATCCTGTGTGAATCCTGTATGACAGGACCTACTGTGTGTGTGTGTGTGTGTGTGTGTGTGTGTGTGTGCGCTGCTCACCAGTTGTTCCGTGAGACAACAACGCCACCTGCTGGTGACTTCTGGTAACGGCAACTTGTAATGATCCCTACTTAGATATTTCACACATTTTTTTCTCAGTAATTCAGCTGACTCCACACTTTGTATCAGAGCTTGTTAGGATGACACCGAAGCTCTAACTGCAAATTAAGAGGAGGCTGCTGCGGTTCTATGTGTGCAGTGTGTGAGTCATGAAGGAGGGGAGTCAAGGTGATGTAGCATGCCAGAAAACTATATGTAAGTAGCTTGTGTTGAGGTGCCATGACAACAAGTATCCACCTTGCTGAGGAGTCTTTGAAGAAGACACCTAATCCCTACCAGCCTGACCCTGACCTCATTGTGAAACTACGACATAAGTCATGAGAAAGATCGTAAAAAAGGTAACTTTATCTTGTTGATCTCCTGTTGCAGGCCCAAAAGAATGAGAGGGAGTCTATCAGGCAGAAGTTGGCCCTGGGCAGTTTCTTTGACGATGGGCCAGGCATCTACACCAGCTGCAGCAAGAGTGGCAAACCAAGCCTGTCCTCACGGTAAGACCTATTACGTCTTTTTTAACAATAAACATGTGACTGGTAGTGTTTTGTGGTCTCATAATTCTCCAAAGAAGGATGTACTAAAAGAGGATCTTACACAAAGTATTTTAATGTTAAGTGGTATCAGTGGTAGACAACAGTTAAAAATAAACCAAAGGGTACGAATCTGAAAGTCTACATTTCCTATCATGGATACCAGTAAAGAAAGGACAAACATGGAGGAAGAGAATGACAGGAAGCAGAGAGGATTTGTGCAGTGTAAATGAGCCACACATAGTCAGCCCTCGTGGCTCTCAGTTCCCAAAAGCCCCCCCACACACATATAGACACTTCTACCACCGCCCACACTGCACCTTACTGGAACTAGATGTTCTGCAAACACTCCAGTGCTCTTTGTATTCCTATGATTTGACTCACGTGGATTTCTCAGTAGTGCTGCAGCGGATTAATGACTGATTGTGATGCTTAATGCCTCATTGATAATGACGATGAAGGTTACAGTAATGTCTGAATTGCTTTTCTAGGGTGGCAAAGTCATAGACACACTGTATTAGAGCATGACTGATATTGGATTTTTTTTTAGGCTGATACCACTATTTAAGAATCATGTAACAATACATCAGACAATATTCTTAACATTTATCTACTTTCTCGTACACTAACTGACGACCCAGAGATACCACATGATACCAGCGTTGTTTTACTTTTGGCTCACAAGCCTTGTTAGAAGTGGGAAATGAACATCAGATATCTTCCACAGAGATAAACAAAATATTCATCTTGGACCCACCAATTTTTTTTAAGTGGTTAATTGACAATCATAGTCTTTTTCATTTTTTTCAACACTTCTGAAGGCTCTCTGGATGTAGTATTTTTATGTTTTGTGATGCAAAATACTGTGGTTTTTAATTAATAGTTTACATGCAAAGATTCACTCAGTCAACACTGTTCTTCATTCCCCAAGAGATGCAACTTCTGTGTCCACTCAAAATAAATAGTGTTGGATGTTAGAGGAACTGTGATAAATGCAAATGCAGATCCCACTGTTCTGATTACATAAAGTACACTTTTTAACTGATTTTATGCATATGCTGGTTTGTTCTTGATACTATGACAGTTTTCCAAACATTAGATTCAAGAACTCTCAATATATTACCTCGCTTACAGTATCACAATATATCTCGATATACCGAATAGTTACCCCTGTATCATGATACGTATCATATCTCCAGATTCTTGACAACACACAGCCTTATTTTTTATTGCTTAAATTTCTTTTTCAAATAACTGTGGAAAAAGCAATGGCTGCACACCATCTCCAAGCCACAAAATGTGTGTATATATGCATGTATGTATAATTACAACCCTTCAGTTTCAAAGATTAGTGACCAAGATATGTACTGAGTGACACCATTTATAGTTCAAAGATAAACTTGTCAGTTCTCTCTCATTACAAACTATCCAATGGTGACACTCCATTTCAAATGACATCAAACCTGCCAGTATTTGCACTGCACTTTCTTTCTACTTATCAGCTGACATATTCACCAATAATAATGCTATTATATATGCAATACGCTCATATTGGCAGATATATCAGTCAGGCTCTACACTGTAGAGGCATCACATTATATTAGTGACTGCTAGTCTTCAGAAAAGGTGGTAAACACTCTCACAATCTGTTCAATTTGAGTTACAGGGAGGTTTTTCATGCTGCCTCTCCTGAAAAAAAACAATCGACCGCTCAGGTCCTGTTTTAATCAGGACCGATTGGATCTGTGCTGTGTAATCAATCATCTGTTTGTAATTACTGCATTGAATAAGCAGATTATTGATCCACAATAGTAGCTGGAGCTACACCTAGTGATATTCTGCTGCTCCGTGGCACAAAAACACCTCCACCGGTCCCGGGCAGATTGGATCAGACCTACTGGAGGCTTCCTTGATCGATCCATATTGAAGACAAGAAGGGCGATGATTAAAAACACAAGCCTTCCTTAATTCTATTCTCAGCCAGCGCTTTGCTCTGGTGATGAAGGCGGCTAGTGTCTGTTAGGATCTTCTTTCCAGTTTTTATTTTATATATCATTTTATAACACATGGAATTGTGCATACAGTTGGGTGTGCATGGCACTCTGTCCTTTATTGAGGAAAAGCACTTTGTCGAACTCATCATTTTTATTAGCAGCAGTGCTCTTGACATTGCGGTCTGTTTTGGCCCTAGTCCGAGTCAATTACTACAGTTCGAGCCAACATTGAACTGACTTGACTCTTACCTGCATTTATGCTAATATTAACATGTCTATCTGTGTCTCTCCCTGCAGGCTGCAGAGTGGTATGAACCTACAGATCTGTTTTGTCAATGACAGCGGCAGCGACAAGGACAGCGATGCGGACGACAGCAAGACAGAGACCAGTCTGGACACACCTCTGTCCCCCATGGTACGCACTGATGTACACGTGTGCACTTTTGAAGCTCATGCAGAGTTATATTAATATTTCTACTCGGGCTGTCAATCGATTCGAATATTTAAGCGCAATTAATTGCTTTATTATCCATGATTAATTGTGATTAATTATAAAATAATAACATCTTTTTGATTTGTTCAAAATGTACCTTAAAAGGAGATTTGGCAAGTGTTTAATACTCTTATCAACATGGGAGTGGGAAAATATGTCTATGACTTTTATTTTCATATGATACTAGTATCATCACTCTAGCGTTAAATCTGAGCCCACTACAACCTAAAAATCACAAATTGTGTTAATACATTAAAGAAATTACTGGCGTTAAAACAAATTTCCATTAACTTGTTATTATCACATTAACTTTGACAGCCCTAATTTCTACAGCATTCAAGAATGAAAGAAAATGTCTTGAAGCCTGAAATCACTATGAAATGTGAATTATGATATACAGGGTTGACGGTGTCAAAGCATCAAAGATCTGATTGTGTGAAAGCGAGACTGAGGCAGAGCAAGAATGAAAGCGGTGAAATTGGAGAGATATTAATTATGAGTCAAACAGATAGCTGTCGGTTTAGTTGCTCTATGAATGTCCTTGCTCACGTTTTCTGGCCTGTTAACCAATTCACGGGCAGCAAATGAGAGGTGAATTGGAATACGCTCACCATGGCCACGGATGACTGGCCACATTAACCTCCCGTCAGCCTGAGACACATTTAACAGAAAGAGAGGGAAAAGAGAGAATAGTCATTTCTTTACATGTTCATCTGCACTCTCTTCTCATCCTGTATGATGTGAAGTGATGTTCTTGTCAGTGTGTTAAGTCTACATACCAAAATGCCAAGAATACATAAACATTAATCGTATCATCTTTCCCTTTCTCCCTCACTTTTAATCCACCATGCCATACTTGTCTTTTCTTCCTCTTCCTCCCTACAGTCCAAGCAGAGTTCGTCCTACTCGGACAGGGACACCACGGAGGACGACTCTGAGTCTCTGGAGGACATGGATTTCCTGAGTCGACAGAAGAAGCTGCAGGCGGAGGCGAAGCTGGCCCTTGCTATGGCCAAACCCATGGCCAAGATGCAAGTGGAGGTGGAGAAACAGAATCGCAAGAAGTCACCGGTGGCCGACCTGGTCAGTACCAGAATCACATAGTAATGATGCCTTTGACCCTGAAGTTTAACATCAGCAAGGACAACTTTTCAATTAAAAAAAAAATGGAAACCATCCATCCATTTTCTGCTGTTTATCCGAGGACGGGTCACAGGGGCAGCAGGCTTAGCAGGGAATTCCAGATGCCCCTCTCCCCAGCAGCATTTCCCGGGTCTTCCCTGGGGACCCTGATACATTCCCAGACCAGCCAAGATATGTAATCTGTCCAGAATGTTGTGGGTCTCCCCTGGAGGGGGAAACACCTGTCTGAATTTCTGTATGACTCCTACATTCTTATACATTAAAAATAATAATAATGTAAATGTAATGGAGTAGATCAAGAGTTATATAGTTTCATACAGATATGATTAGCATGGATATACAACACAAAATCAGTGCACTGGAAGCAAGAGATCCACTGATCTGTAGGACACGTAAGAGCAGAGTTACTCCAAAAAAAGGGCAAAGGCATATTTGCTGTTTCAAGCTTTTGGTTTTACATTAAAGGACCAGTAATAACCAATAATTAGGAGGATCTACTGGCAGAAATGAAATATAATATTAATATGTATGTTTTCTTTAGTGTACTTTATAATAGGAATCACTGTGTTTTTGTTACCTTAGAATGAGTCGTTTATATCTACACAGGAAGCAGGTTCTCTTCACAGAGTCCGCCATGTCGCATTGCCATGTTTCTACAGTAGCCCAGAATGACGGCAACAAACTAGACACTGTTAACTTTTCCTGCTAACGTTACTTGCTCCCGTGGCCACTGTTCTCTCTCTCTTGCTTCACCACTCACTTCCTGCATACACACACACTCTAAGCACTGGCTCTACTCCAAATGAACCTACACTAATCATACAACAACTGGCTCTAGAGAGGGCCTTTTTCATTTCTGCATCAACCACAGCGCTCCCAACACACTTGGCACATGGGAGAGGTTTCAGCTGGTTGCAGTTCCCTCACCTCACCACTAGATACCACCAGATCCTACACACTGGACCCTTAGAGCAGCGATAATCAGTATTTTCATATTAACAATGGCTCACATGACGTATATGTGAAAGTGGGTTTCTTCTGGTGATGAACTGACAAACTCTGCTATTCCCCTCAGCTCTACAGAGTTCTATAGCATCTTTCAGCTCATTGTTGAGGTTTTCCGGCACACAACTTTACTATTTTGGTTCATTCTAATCGCTGTCAAAAGCACACTAAATGACCCCACTGTACACTACCTGCAGCTAAAGAGACGGATATTTTTCTCAGAGTTGGTAGAGAGGAGAATCAATATTGGATTCTCCTAGTGGCCAGAAACACAACTTTAAATGAATGCTAATGTTGCCCCACATCTACTGGGTGTGCACATCGGTAACTGCTTTCTAACAAGTTCGCCATATTAATCAAAAAGTGATAATATGCTTGTTTCTCCTGCACCCAAGTGGCCAAAAAACAGTCATTCCAGGTTTTAAACCATCACCATCTCACAGCACATATCCTGATGGCAAAAGCCTCTTTACCCTGATCAGTTATTTCAGTGTTTTGTGTAGCGGACATAAATTATTATGTAGGCCTGTGACAGAATCAGCCGAGTTGAGTTGGCACACTTGGTATTTATGAGCACTTCTCCCTGCTTCTGGTGATGGTTTGAAAGCAAAACCAAAAGCTTTAAACAAATATTCTTCATTTTCTTGTAGTAGCTGATTCTGACTGACTGACTGACCCAAGCTGATGATTTAGGAGGACGTCACATTAAGCACCATATATGACAACAAGACAACAACAGACATACACATCATTTACTTTTTATGGTTTTGGAACAAAATGTCAGACAAATTATGGTCATCATGTGTCATGTTACATTCCATTTTCCTGTTGACAAAGGTCCATCATTTGGTCCATTAGTCAGTGCACGAGAATAGATGGGTGGGTTGTGACTGAGCAACATATGAGTATTATATGTTATGATGATGTCGCAGGAAGCTTCAGCCCCACCTCTCCTATGTTCCCTCACTTCCTCTGCCTCCATTTAGAAAAAGGAAGGTGATGGCAACCCTGCTCATCATTATTTCATCTGTTAATATCTGCCTCACTGCCTCTTCGGGAGCACACTCACACACCAATACACTCACGCCGTCAGACTTACACTCACTATATGTCCACCCGGACTCACAGGCAGCGCCGCTTTACTTATTCAGAGCACAGAGGGGCAGCTCGGCCGGGTCCATTTATAATTCATACGCCGGAAAGCATTGACTTCAGTGTTTAGGGATGTAGCAGCGCTCAGCAGTCAGAAGACATCACTGTCACATCCAGACCGAACACACAGTGAATATTGAGATGTATTAAGGCTACAGCTGCCTGCCATGTCCACAACACCAGAGATCTATTAAACTGTAGGTGTTACATATAAATCTACATGATTCCTAACCAGTAGCTGCTTATGCATTGGCCTGGGGAAGCATTGTAAAGTAGCTCTACTAATGTGAACAAATAGAAATTATGAACTGACTGAAATAGTCAGATTCGAGAGGGTAAACATTTGAAATTATTAGCTAAAAGTAATTCATAGCGCATGGGGGGGATACATGTTTTGGTGGTGGGAGAAAAACGTATTTTAGACTGGGGAATGTTTTTGACATTACATCACCTCTACCAGTGATATAATTTCCCTCAGAACATATTATTGTGTTTGTGAGAGTCAAAGTGTGCATGCACATGAGTTTCTGGCGGGGGATTTCCGGCGGGTCAGGGGGAGACAAAAAGTCACGCAACACATCAAGAATCAACAGAGCCTGGAGAACACTGGACAATGCCTAGGTGCTAGCTGTGAATACTGTCATCTCAAACAAAACATTATTTATTTGGCCTACAATAATCACTCAAAATCAGCAGGGGGAGGTGCATAGAAACAGCTCTTTACGCCAGTCACAAACACCAACCTGATTATTCTGGAGGGTCACAACTCCAAAAGGTTGAGAATCACTGATCTAGAAGAGATAGATACAGTTGGCATAAATAGTTAAAAACGATTTAACAGTGTATCCATTCTTAAAAGTAAAAGTAATGGATAAGCAGTTGAAATACTTGGTTATAAGTAATGGATAAACTGTTTAATTAATTAGCTAAAAGTAGTAGATAAACATTTGGACTGCTTTGCTGAAAATAATTACCATAAAAAAATATTTGATATAATTAGTTGTAAAGGTCCAGTGTGTGTGTGTGTGTGTGTGTGTGTGTGTGTGTGTGTGTGTGTGTGTGTGTACGTCCGAGGTGAGTGGTGAAGCAAGAGAACGGCAGCAGTGACAGGAACAAATAACGTTTTCAACTCCGGCCCAAGCAGGAAAAGGTAACAGAGTTTGGTTTGTCCACCAGCTCCCTGTTTAGATATAAATGGCTCATTCTAAGGTACTGAAAACATGATTCTTATTATCAGGTAATTATACACTAAAGAAAACATACCTATTAATATTATATTCAGTTTCTGCCAATAGGTTGCTCCAAATTGAAATAAACTGGATAAATGATGGAAAATGATTGAAAGATCCTGCTTCTGCCCCTGAATTGTACGGAAAAATCATCAAATGACAGTCAACTAATATATTATTTCTTAACAACCACATTAAACCAGTTAAAATGAACACATTTGGAACATGCTGATGTGCCAGTGAAGAGGTACTTGAGCTCATCTGATAAAGAAATGGAGGGTTACTTAAGACAAAAAAAGGCCCAACTAGAAAAGCACTCGGAGAGCGCAGACCTCCGCCAAGCACCATAGTTTCCCCCTGGCGGTTTCTTCTGGATCTATCTCCTCAAGTATTAAAGCTGGATCAAATTCGTTGACATACTTCAGATGCGGAATTATCTCAGCTACACGATGCCGCTTGTTAGAAATCTCTACCTCTAATATTAAATGCACAGTAGGCCAAAAGTAAGCGTACCCCCATTTTTTATATAAATTGCTATAAAATCTGCCATCTGGATCAGATCTGGATCAGCCTTTGGGATTTGATAGAAGTACACATTGTAAATCCCTGAGTCAAATTTCATGAGCTTTGGGCAACAATGACCAGAGATATTGTGAATTGTGAATTTCTCCGCTGTGAGACTAATAAAAGAATATCTTATCTTATCTTTTTGGGTACCATTTACCCCAATGCTAACGGAAATTTCAAAGTGATCCAGAATCCAGGATTTCTTTCGGATCACCCCCAAAATTAGATCAGTTCTTCCTTTTCACATTTGCGACACTCCCTAAAAATTTCATCAAAATCCGTCCATAACTTTTTGAGTTATCTTGAACACAGACAAACAAACAGACAGATAAACGCCGGCAAAAACATAAGCTCCTTGGCCGAGGTAACAACAGCCACTCTGCTGTTACACTGCTGCTGCCGGTTGGTTTAATGCAGTTCAAACTCAACTTGATTGTCCTACCCACTCATGAAGGGCAAAGGATGGGAATTCGGCCAGCACAGTTAGCCTGCGTCCAACTGTCTGCCCGTGTGTGTTTTCCTAAACGTGACCACAAAAAAGATAAGATAAGATAAGATAAGATATTCCTTTATTGGTCCCACAGTGGAGAAATTCACACTGAAAGAAAGCAAGAAAGTCATCCAGAGTAAAGATTCTACTGTAAAACCTCAATTCTCTCTCTCAACGTCATTCAGAGAGACGTGAACTGTAGTTCCTCCATCTGATATCGAGTCATTGCTGGAGGTTCGTTAGCTGCTATTGAACACTCAGTTCATTTGTAATCAGACATATGATCACAGAAACTCACACAGCAGTCAGTTGACTGGCCTGTTGAGTCAGGACCAACACCAATCTACAACCTCCCCCCTGCTTTGTCTTTGACGTCACATTTCTCTCTATGTCACTCTTCAATCGCTGCCTTGTGTGAGCGTCCTGTCACTCAAAACTGAAACCGACACGCACTGCAGCCTCAAGTACAGTTGCATCAGAGGCAATGTGAAAGTGAAAGAGGGGGTGAGAAACTAGCGAGAAGAGCCAGCCAGACGCCTACGTGTGCAAACACTTTAGAGTGCGGCACATGCAAAGAGAGAGCTCACACATTTTCTCACCTACTGTTTGTCGAGACTGGCGATGGAGTGGGAGGGAAAGAGAAAATGGGTGTTGGAGGGAAAGAGAAAGAATGTGGACCGGTTGGATGCGAGTGTTGACAGAGGGAGAGTCTGGGAAACAAAAAGCAAATTATCTGCAACGTTTGTGCCTGAGATTAGCACACGCCGTGCGTTGTGGTTTTATTGCATGTTGTGGTTACACCCTGAAGTTGACTGAAGCAACTGCTGGTGGCGATCGCAGTCATTAACACATACACAAAACCAGCAGAAGCATTGGAGAAATTATAATTTGGTCTTATTAAGAGCACATTAAAGATGAAACTGAAAATTAAAATCACTGTTTGGAGCCATATTTGCTCAGATATTAGTCAATACAGTCATTGGCATAAATGCAACGTTGAAACTTCCCAGATGGTGCGTTACACAGGAGCCTTTCATTTTTACTCATAAGGGAAAAAAATGTGTAATTTGTCACCTATTATTGTCACTCCAGCTTTGTCTGTGATTATGCAACAGATGTTTCACTGCTGTAGATGAGAGGGAAGACTTGGGAATTTTCAAAGTACCAGTGAAAAGAGAAATCATACTGTAAATATAAAGGGAGCCATGAAGTGAAGTGAAATGAACTGTGTGGGTTAAAGTGGACTCTCAGGAAGAGCAACGTCTCTGTTGGCTTCTGCTGGAGAGTGAAAACGTCATATAGTCACTGAGTTCATCTGCTGTTTATTTGCATAAAACGCCAAACATGGAATCCCCCAACTGTACTGTCTCCCTGCACAGAGAGGTGAACACCTCAAAGAAACACTGATGTTCATTTGTTTCATCTTTGTGTTATCAGGAATTGCCACAAGACTGGAAAGGAGTTGTTTTTCACAGATAGAGCAACAAATCAAAAAGCAACTAATCACATAACCAATTAAAAGACTCTTTCGGTTGCTGATTTAATTCGGTTTGACTGCTGATAATTCATACAGTTGTGGGTTTTGACCAGATTTTAGGGCCACAAATTAGAGATGCACCGATCTTACATTTTCAGTCCTGATACTGATAGTGATACCTGGGCTTTGGGTATCGGCCGATTAGGCTTGACTTAAATATCGCTTTAATTTCCTGAAATTCAGTGAATTATTTAAATAAAATAAATAAATTGTGCACCAACAACTTGGTAAAAAATCTTCAAATTTAACAGGAATTACAATTGAAGTGTAAACTTGACATTCCAGTATATAATGTATACAGTATATAAATGTTCAATTGAATCTGATCAATCGACCCCATTGTCACATAACCGATAAAGCTATTTCAGTCAGTATCAGCCCGATATCCTATCCAGTGTCTGTTTCTGTGCATCCCTACTACAAATAGCGTTCATACTCATTACCGAATAACCTGATGATTATTTGTTTTCAGTGAACAGATTAATTGTTTCATATAAAATGTCAGAAAATGCCAGTTCTTTGCTACAAACCTCACCAGTGAATGTTTTGCTTGATAATCGAATTAAACAGTTGATTATCAGAATCAGTGTTTAACTAATTTTCTGTCAATCTGGACAGTTAATACAGCTGACTAATTATTTCATAACTCTTTCCTTTTTTATTTAATGATATGTCTATGAATTTCAAATGATAATAGGTGAGTTTACAATATGTTGGGAATTAAAAGGTTTCACACAAATGACTTAAAAGGAAATCGCATAAATATCTGAAAAACTGGCTACACAGCAGGAAAATGATGTGTTTTTGTAGCCTTGTTTCAACCTCCAGATAGTGAAATGTCTCTCGTGTGTTTTTAATGAGTCTGTGTTTTTTTTTCGGGCAGCTTCCACACATGCCTCACATCAGCGAGTGTCTAATGAAAAGAAGCCTGAAGCCCACCGACTTGAGAGATATGACGCTGGGGCAGCTCCAGGTTATAGTCAATGACCTGCACTCCCAGATTGAGAGTGAGTTGACCACACACACACAGTCTCTGTCAGCGACCTCTACTTTCAATTGCTGAAATGAGCAAGTGAGCAGATGGGGAAAAACATGCACATACATACTGAACCCTGTTAGTCAGTTCAAAGAATTGTACCAGTTAACAGCTTCCCCCGAGCATTTACTGTCACCACTGTACACATCACTGGTCCTGCTACTCAAGGATGAATAATCCCTCATCTAAAGTAAAACAGCTCCAAAAATCCCCAGGAGTCCAAAATCATGAGCTGCTTTTTACTTCCAAAACAGACTTTCCCTTATAAAATCTCTTTTGTCCGTGCATCATATTTTTTAGCAAAGCTGAAGGAACAATAGCTGAAACATATGATTTGATTTGAGAAGAACCCCAACCGCTGACGTGTGGTCCCACTATCAGTGCTCCTAATGTTTTCAGTGGCTGTGTGAGGTCATTTTATGAATATGATGTTTTATATTATATAAATCCTCATATTATCATATCATCTGCCACTCCAGGTCTGAATGAGGAGCTTGTACAGTTGCTGCTGATTCGGGATGAACTACACATGGAGCAAGATGCCATGCTGGTTGACATAGAGGACCTCACCAGGTGATGAAGCACTTCATGAGGAACTTATTCATTGCATGAGGAAGAAAAACTCCATCTATCTAAAGAAATAGTCTATACTTTTGTTTTTGTGTGTTGTCAAGAAGTCTCATGACAACAAAAGCACACTTGTCGCTGTGCGATGCCGTGACTACAAATAAAGTTGAACACTCCAATGACGCGATGAACCATCAACCAATCATCACAATCAGCCATCCACCTAAAAGAAATGCCGTTAGCCACTTCCCATTGCTTTTTAATGGCACAACTATATTGACAAGCGCTTGAGCAACACTCCAACCGTGACTCACCGGCAGTGTAGCTGAACACACTGGCCGTTTTGTTGCTTTCTTTGCTTTCAATGTGAAAACAGCATCAGCCTCAAGCCCATTTGTTCCTTCTGAAAATGTAAATATTTAAATATAAGTACCAAATGTGTAATTTAAAACAGCTGGACACTGGTTGTTGGTTTTTAAGAGTACTCGACCAATTTTGCACTGTGCTCTTATAACACTGACAGACTTACAATGTGCAGTTTACAGATCGCATAATATTTCTTTTTACTTTTAGTACATGCTGCAGCTGCACTTACAAAGTATGTACTGTTGCATGCAGTATGCATACAATGTACTACCTCATCATAGCATTGCACTTTGAACTTGGAGCCTTTGCTCATATGGTGCCTTCAAATGGGGTCATGTTTACTGTGTTCACAAGAAGAGTCCATGTGAACGCCCCCCTCTTGTTCTGAAAGCTCAGAGTTCACGACCTGTGACGCGTTTGTATACATTGTCAGAAATGATGGAGGCCATGAAAGTTCTTTTTGTAGTGCGTATAGTAAGTTCATATTTTTAAGTTTTAGTCGTGTGTTGTTTTTTCTTAGTAACTTTATATGTCTGAGGAAAATGTTGATATTCCTAACTGCCTCAACTGTTTCTCCTGTCATTATGCCTTTGCATTTCCTTCATTATGTTACCCACTTGCTAGCTTGCTAAATTGTTCGCCTCTGTGGCTCCTAGACTCCGTTACGTAGCGGCAGTGTTCTTCATGACTTAACCACTTGAACGCCAATCATATTGTGTACAGGACTTCCCGTGTTGTAAACACAAGCTCACAAGTTTAATTTGAATACAGGAACATATCCGCTGCGCAAAGAATTGTGGGTCAGAATGGCCAGAAAATCATGCTGGCTTGCATCCTGCAAAATATGACCGTATATTGTGGAACATCCTGGTATTTTTGTCATAATGACTTTGACATACTATGTATTGGGACATACTAAATCTTAGTCTGGCGTACTCAATACTATGGTAGTATGGCTATTGGAAGACACAGATTGTCTTTTTTATTGCACACATTTTTCTTCCTTGTTAAAACCTGGCGTCTACCCAAAATGCAACTCAACCACCAGCAGTCTGGTCAGAGATTCAGGTGTGTTATACTAGTCGCAGCTAATTGTGGAGTTGAACCGCTAACAAAGAAGAGGGGTGGGCTACAGAGATCTGGTGAGCTCACGTCTATAGCCACATCCACACACATTTTTTTTCATTTTCAAACTTGTAGTCCTCAACCCCAGTTGGCGTTGACTCAAGTGACATCACTTGAGGCAATTTAGTATATAACACTGTGGCTTACAATTCATTGCTGGTTTTGGTCTTTTCTCAGGATTTGTTGATAGTAAGAAAAATATAAAATATCACCAGCCTTATGTTTTAACAGACTGTACGATCCATTTCTCTTTTGCAGGCATGCTGAGAGCCAGCAGAAACATTTGGCTGAGAGAACCCTATCAAAATAAGATACCCATCCCTGCTCCACCCTGCTCCCCTCTGCCAGGCTAAGCTCCCGCTCCAAACCAGACTTTCCCCCTCTGGCCATTCCACCTCTTCCCCGTGTCGATCCAAATCCTGCCCGCTCGTCCCAAGTATTTGCTCCTCGCTGCTCTCCCGTCTCCCCATGTCTACCTTCCTGTCCAACCCACTGACTCCAGTGGTAGCAGCAGCACAGAAGAAGGTCACCCTCTTTCATTTGCTTCTGTGGTTTTCTCCCAGCGCTAAGGACGGAGGAGCACTTCCTGCTTCCTGGGAGAAGAGGAAACTGATTGTGTGTTGTCATGGATTCTGTCCCCAGCTTCCTGTGCAGTGATCGGCCTTGCTTTGCTATTGTTTCTTTTTAACTTTCTACATTCGCCACTAAATTATAACTGTTCAAATGCAAAAATTGTGGGAAAAAAAATAAAATAATAGTGAAAAATTTAGTAGAAAGTCAGTCACGAGAAAAAAAGAAACATTGTATAAAAAGAAAAACAGATGGAAACTAACTTCTTCAGACCATTTTAAGTTGGACAGTAATTTTAAAGTATTTCAAAGTCGACCTGTTTTTATTCTGCACAAATGGTAGTTTTCAACTGAGAAATGTTTATTTGAAGGTGCTAAAAGAGTGTAAAGGAAACATGCCTGCCTTGTAGTGGAGTCGTAGCTTTTGGTAATACGTTCACTCTAATTGCTCTTCAACATTTTGTGAATGTTGATTTTCTGACACGAGTCATTTTAAATGAATAAGTGTGTTAATATTGTTTTCATCCTACTGTAATCAGAAACTTTATTTGAGGGAAGAAATGTTTATGTACAGATATGTAAAATAAAGAATAAACTTTGTTTCATATACGCTGGTATGTTGTGCAGTATGTTGCATGAATTTGCGCTTGTGCAAATGTGGCTTCCTCTTTCTAATGAGCATAGGAAGTATAAACAGCGGTCGCTACTGCAGCGAGAATATAAAGCGCCACCACAGTACACGCAGCGTGACTCAACTCCCTCTGTTTCGGTTTTGCCTCAACGTGACATTATTTGTGTCTCACTCTCTCATCAGAGTCGGTTTTTACTGCTCTTAAAGGGACTCCGTGATAATTTGGACAACCCCTTTAAATTCATAATTAGGATTTTCTCTTTCACATGAAAATGACAACTTGTGGACTTGAGTGGTCAGTTGTGGTTCAAGAGAACTGATGGCTGGATGGTTTACTAATGAATACAATGTTATTTTTAATGCAGAATATGATAAATGTCTCTAAGAAAGTCCCCCCTCTCTCCCGGCGGGTCTTCTGTCTGATCATATGCTGCGTTCAGAGAGTAAGTTTCACTCATTGACGGTCCTAAGGTGAAGCAAGCGAAAGGCCAGGAAACTCCTGTCAACCACTCACTGACCACTGCAGTTTCAGAGTGCACTTTCTTACGTGTGTTAAATACAACAAGTGGATCACTGGAGGGTGTAAAGAGAGAAAGAAGTCAAGCTGTATCTATCTCCTCGTACAATTCTCAGATACTGAAAAAAACTACTTTAGATTAAAAGTTAATTCTTGACCCTGGAAACAGGAGTTGGCAAAACAATCTCCCCACAAGGCTCATTAGTAGCTGTTCTGGAGCTTTCAATCACATCACTCCGTCTTCCTCAGCAACTTAGTAAATAAATCATTAAAAAGTTGATATTGAAAGTTCATTCTGAACCTTATTATTACAACAAACAAGCATAAAGTGACAATAATGTATTTGAAATTGCACATATTATACATGTATAATATAGTCTTAGCAGTTATCATTGTAGTTTACAAAGTTTACATGGATAAGTACCAGTGGTGCAAGAAGTAGTAGTAGTAGAAGTATTCAGCTCCTTCACTTAAGTCAATAATAATATTTTAATACTTAATAATATCACATTATACAATATTACATTTTGAACAGATAAAAAATATGTACCGGTAATTATTTTGTGATTAATCGCAATTAAATATTTTAATCAATTGACGGCTCTTGTAAAACATGCCCATTATGCCGAATGGCTCCTTTCAGAGTGTTGCATTATTATATAGCCTAGTTGTTTTATTTATTATCAGTGATGCATTAAGAAGCATTTTCATACTGCAGCTTGAGATGGAGCCGGTTTTATGTACAGTAGGTACTTTGTAGTTTATTTAATCGATATCATATTTTATGAGCTGATCATATCTTTTGCATGGAAAAGAAAGAAGAAAAATGAAGAAAGTATGCTGTGAAATAAATGTAGATCAGTAACAAGTAGGAAAGTCTCCCTCTGAAAAGTAGATGAGTAGAAGGATTAAGTAGGCTTTTACTAGGTAGAAAGTACTCAAGTAAAGTACAAGTATGTCAGAATTGTACTTAAGCGTGGCACTTGAGCACTGAGGTACTCTTTTCTCTAGGATATGTTGGAAAGGTATTGCTCGTTTCTCCCCTTCCTTTTCTTTGCATCCTGACGTGACAACAGGGCAGTCATAAATCCACCGCCCACACGTGCTGGGCAGAAGTGAAAACAAACGAACCCTCCGCTACACTGACGTGAATCGGATCATTGACAGGACCAGAGTCCGTGGGTTGGTTTTATAGATATTGGGCATACAGGTAGTCAGACCGGATGTACATCAGGAGGTATATGTGTGAAACAGGCTGCACCAAACAAGTGTCATTTTGTGAATGAATCAGTAGAGGTGAGTCAGGGACCGTCTGCGTTTACCTGCCCTTTAATTCAGCTACAGCCCAGCGTCGCTTCATTACCATTAAATTACCATCAGTAGACAGCAGGCAGGTTACAATAACGTCGCAGCTTTGCCAACACAACCACATGTTTTTGCAAATGACAGAAATTTCCACTGCATCACTGTGATTACGTCACTCTTAGCGTTGCAACACCTCTGTCTGGATTTCAGCACTGTGTGTTTGAATGTGGAGGAGAAATCGCGCCCATTGCTGATAATCGCTTTCATTTTATGTCGCCAATGTTGTTTTTATTTGGTGAGTTTTGCAGATTCCGGTGAGGCTTTGTTGCGACTGAAATGTCCAAAAATGTGAAATGAAGCTGAGCTACAATGGTTGAATCTGTGGATATGGCAACCTGCTATAAATGATTTGAGTCACCTCAACTTTAAACCGTATTAATGTAGAGTTTTTATAAGTGTTTTGCACTTATACAATGTATTAGTACAGAGTTTTAATAAATTTTTGTTGCATAGATGACTCTGGTTTTATTTAAACTTTACATGATTGTTTGATTAATTCTAATTTTATTTTAATTAATTATAATTAATTCTAATTTAATTTAAAAACTGTGCATTTTTGTTCCCCAGCATAACTCATTTTCTCTGACATGAGCATCACTGATACCTGCTGGCTCAGTACAGTAACAGAGCTATTAAATTACCGCTAACAACCTAATTTTCCTACTTTTGCTTTTTCGCAGTAAAAGCATTTACATGGAGAAAGGGGGGCTTAAAGGATAGGTTCAGATTTTTTCAAGTCTTGAATGAATTCAATATTTCATTATAAGAAGTATTCAAGCTTTTGGTCAGATCAAGATGTTGGTCAGCCAGATTTTTGATATTTCTGTTGTTAGTTTTGAACAGAGACATGTTGAGTAAGGGATCCGAATGAGCCACTTCATGAACGGGTCCAGATCGGATCCAGGCTTGATGAGCTGCTTTGTGAACCAATACGGGCAGGGTCCGGACCAGATCCGTGATCCCTATCTTTTAAGGATCCATCCCGCCGTGAAAGAAAAAAAAAAAATTAATTAATTAATTAAAAATAAAAGAATAGTTTCTGTAATTTACATACAACAAAAACCTGTAAACAGTTAATTGTAATATACTGCAAGTATTTTACAAGAATTAAGAGCAATCGTACAATAGTTATTATTATATTATTAGTATTATTACTTATATTAACTTTTTTCCAGGTGTTTACTGTAATTTAAACATCAGTTCTTTACAGTGTAGCTCAGTAGACTGAAGGTATAGATCCCATACATTGTGGTCTATCAGTTCCCCTTGATGCTGCTCATACATCATACAGGCTACTTATAATAATGTAAATCTGCACTAATTGCTCATTTTAGCTTTTTTAATCATTTTACTTTTTTATTTGGACAATGCAAAAGAAGATGATTTAATATTTAGATGCACCCATGAGGAGTTATAATAGGCTCCACTCATAATAAGTCAGGTCAGTACACATGCAAAACTGTGAAATGTCTTGTATCTAAATAGTCACATCACACTTGAGTTTACCTTTTTCCCGTAGTTGCTTTCTTTCAAAAATGTGACAAACAATGCGACTTCCCTTTTTCATTCAATCGTGTATATGTGTGCTGGAAAATCGACAACGAGGAAATAACATATGACGTTTTAGTTTTCTTTTTGCTGGCGCTCCTGCAGGCCGGCGGAGGGAATCCCCCTAACATGCATATAAAACAATGAGGTAAGGAGGCAGCAGCACAGTGCTACTGATTTACCAGACTCAGTCAGAGATATCTATCTGATCAGAGAGATGGCATGCTTTAATTTCTGTAAGTCAGTGAGTCTGAGACTCTACACTACAATATACACTACGATATCACATTTTTACATATTTGTCTTCTGTTTGTTGCCATGCAGCTCTTGTGTAAACCCATGAGATGCGGGTGTTGATGCTTAATATTCTTCTCTCGTGCAGACTTCGCCAGCTGTGTGCTGCTGCTGCTGACCTTGAGCTGGCGCACATCCACAGGACACCCGGTGCGCACTCGGAGCGCAGAAAAGTGCGCAGACTGCTCGTTGCTCTTCAAGAATCTCCTGCTGAACATCCCAGAGCTTCTCAGCAGTGTGAGTACTATTCAGTGCACCACGTTTATGCTGTATTTTCTCTTTCTTCTTTAACTCCGTCACACACTTCTGTTCATTAACAATTAATGTTTTGTATTACAGGATGTTTGTCACAGCATCCCCCTTGATAAAATGGAGATTAGGAGCTCTGAGACAGCTCTGGCCTGCGCACCCAATCTGACTCAGGTGACACTTGTTGATTTATCAGTGATATGAATTCAAAATCATCAAGATCATCATTAACAGAAACAGAAACTTTTGTGCATATTTTTACATTTTCCAGAAACAGATGAAATAGTATTTTGATATCAAAAGAATCAGCCACAAGCCTCATAATTTGAGATCAGCTTCAACTTTTATTTAATCCATGTCGTATAATGAACTCATATATTGAAGTGTGTGGTTGCTTATGGTCTCTAGATTTTACTAGTCAAACAATTTCTCATATTTATTCTCAATCTGTTCTGTTTATTTATTTATAACAGAATGCAGGCTGCATGATGCAAAGAAATTCAAATTTCAATGAGGTAAGCTTTAGAAACGATTTATTTTTAAATGCTTTTAGGCTTATAAGACATACTGTATGTTTATATTTTTTACTGCATGTCAGAATTGATATATTTTACATTACACACCCATTCAATAACTTATTCTTCTTCTTTATTATAAAGTAGCCAGATGAGTGATGGGTGATTTTTGTCTTGACAGAGCGAATGTCTGAATAACATCATGAAGGACTTGGCCCACTTTGCTGCTGCTGTTCAGTCCTACCTCAAGTCCCCGCTCAGAAGTCCTGAGGAAGAAGTTGCACTTCTGAGTCCAACTCTGGAAATAATACAGAGCCTGATGGTGTGTTCATCATGCATGTGTGGGAGGGGTAAAAACAGAGACATGATTTAAAGACAGAAGTAATAAGAGAGAATATCCTGGGAAATAACTTTTTAATGTTTCCTGATGAAATCTTGCTTGGTTTATACAGAACTGCTCCCTGATGCAGAATGGAGAAAATGACTCTTCAGAGGTATTTTTCTATTCCTTCTTTTTTTTGTTCCATAATTACTCCACATATTTCAAACTTTAAGAAGAAAACTTTCATCAGATCTATCCTTGATTCTTGTTTTTTTTTTTTGGCAGGTGATTGTATGAGTATTCATGTTGTTTCCCTCATTGTGTTGTCTTTCAGAAAGATGCTGCCCACATGTGGGGAAATGACACCTTCAGTAACAGGCTCAAGATGTGTAAGATGATGAGGGGCTTCCACGTCCGAGCCATCACTATCAACCGAGCTATAAGCTACATCTCCTCAGGAGACCACAGGAAGTAAACATCCTGTAACCCCATCACCACTATTCCAACCAATACCACAATATCTCTCCTCCTTCAATTCATCACAACTGAACAAGCCTTCCTGATCTTTCACTACCAACATTTACAACTACTGACCAAGTAGTGCTGTTCACTGCACATGCTGCACAATACTATTTATTTGAGATCTATTTATTACATTTATTTATTTATTTGATGGTCTGTGGTGTTATTTATTGTTATTTATAATAAAGTATTTTTGGTATCAAGCACTGAAGTGATTTTTGAATGAAACTGGGTGTAAATGACACTTAAATTAAATAAAAAGAAATCCTCTTTTGTTTTATTCAGCCAATATTTGCTTTGTTACAATTATTCCACAATTCTTTGGAGGGACTCAGACATGAAGTAAAAAAAACATTAAGGATTAAACTGGATTGTTGGTGATTAAATCTGCAGTAGGCAGAAATTTTTTGGCATACCTGGGCAAAAAAATCCATAATAACCTTTCAGCATATTGTAATTCAAGTGTCCTGAGAGTAAACTAGACTTCTGCACCTCCTCATGGATGTGATTTCAGGTTTTAAGAAATCTAGACCCTGACAGGGGACTTTGGCCAATCACAGTTGGCTGTGTGCTCCAGCTAGTGGGCGGTGCTTTGTATTTCTTCCACTGATCTCAACATGGCCGCCGAGCCACGAGGTGAGAAATAAACATTACAGTAACAGAATATTGATTCGTATTTGATCAGCGCTGCCTAGTTTGACCATTTGATTGGTGATCGCCAGTGATTGACACCTACTCAGAACGGCAGACTCCAGCTCAGCTCTGAGTGGTTGTTTTCCTCTGGTCTGTGAACTCTTGCAGATGCCATTAGGAGGACAGGACATAGATGAACATGATTTTTTTTTCAGTTTACCTGTCTGATGCACTATTGTCAGGATATAGTGATATAGTATATACTTGCTCCAGCTTGTTTAAGGAGTAATCACAAAGGTGGCCAAGGGGTGGCGCTGTGAGTCGCAGGGCGTGGGACTAATTTGATTCAGGTGTGGCGCACAGCGAGGTCTGGTGGTTTGCGTTCGTGAGTCAGGTTAATGATGGCGGTGTTTGAAGAGATGTAACCTACTGTCGTAGGTTATAGTGTGAGCATAAATTGACTGACGTATTCGGCGGTATGTTTTGACTTTTTGGCAGTTTTTTCTTCGTTGACAAGGAACCAAGAGCCGCAGGAATCAAGACAGCGGAGCGCGTACAACTCCTGACAAACAAATGGTGAGTCAACAGCAGCTCTTTTCTCTGAATGTAAACATTATACTGAATAGAAACAAGCCGGATAACATTCCTACAGCTTCCAGACACGTCTGGAAACAGAGTCATTTGAAAATAGGCAAAACGGAAACAAAGCTGTGATTCGTGTTGGGATGTGGAGAAAATGTAACCGAAATGTTTCTGCAGGCAGTTTAAAGTTTGTTTCCTAAGCTCGACAGCTATGAAATAATCCTGGACATGGTGACTTGTAATAATAGATGAATGCTACTAGACTGTAACTGTACTCACTGGTCGAAAAGTTCAGTTCAGCCCTAAATCCAAATGTTTGTGATCAGTTTTCCCCCAACAGTGTACACGTAATACACACAAACATTTATACCTAAGATGTGTGTTCCAGCCACAGCTGGGTAGAAGGTATTCATAATCAATTAAAATAAATATAATTAAGGGCCTCCCATTTAGATTTACAGGTACAGAGTTGTCAAATTAAATAGACATAAACATACAAAAACAGACTTAAAAGAAAAGATCACAGGTTTGAAATAATTGGTTTTAAAAAAAAAATGTGCACAGGACAAATGTAAAAACGTATGAGACACAAAATAATAAGAACAAAAAATTAAAAATAGTGAAAATAAATCAAAATAGTGCTTTAAACAGTCACATGCATCTGTATATGATGTAATGCCTAATGTTTTCACTTGTATTTCAATATTTGTAAATGAAACAGGATGCACAAGTTGTATTTTTTCCATTTTTTGCCTTTTCAACACTACAGCACCTACAGTTGGATACCATACAGACACAGCTGACTGTCAGTTTTCATGAAATTCGGCAATACAAAAACCCATCAGCCAGTTTCGTGCCCAGAAATAATTCAAAAGAGAAACTCAAACAAGCAGTAGAGCTTATATTTGGTCAATCCCTCCTCTGTTATTTTTTATATTCCTAAAATTTTGGAGCAACACTTTGTCCGTTAGAACTATGACAAATCTATCTTTTGTTATTGTTGTTCAAACCAGTAACTAGTTTATAAAAATATCACAATTGAAATACAGGTGCCCAGCACAAGTTAAATGATGGAATGAGTGTACTTTATATGTAGGTCAGAGGCCACCAGCACTCTGCAGCTGAGCCGCACTTCAAGGAGCCAGTCCTGCATCATCTTTTTAGTTGTGCATGGCTTGTATTGACTTTACTGGATAATACTGCAACCTGATGCCATTTTTTTTTCCCATATTATAGGTTGCCAGGAAGATATCCATCTGGTGAGTTTGGATTTTCAATATTGTTCCTATAACACATTTTATGAGCAGATTATGTCAGTATATATACAGCTCTAGATGAGGGCTAGTTGCCAGTATGATGTCATTAGTTTATCTAGTCTGAACAGCAGGCAAATATATATATAATATATATCATATATATATATATATATATAATATATATAATATATATCATATATATATATATATATATGATATATATAATATATATCATATATATATATATATATATGATATATATAATATATATCATATATATATGATATATATAATATATATAATATATATCATATATATATATATATATATGATATATATAATATATATAATATATATCATATATATATATTATATATATGATATATATATAATATATATCATATATATATGATATATATAATATAATATATATAATATATATCATATATATATTATATATATAATATATGTATAATATATATATAATATATGTCATATATATTATATATAATATATATATATATATATATATATATATATATATATATATATATTTTTTTTTTTTTTTTTTTTTTTTTTTTAATTTATTTATTTATTTTTTTTCATGTGTGACTGAGAAAACAAGCCCCTCTAAGCATTAAAGCTCCACTCAGCACTTTTAGACGTGCAGCTCTGTAGATGGCATTGTTTTGCTGCAAACTGAACTATCTCAACAACTACTAAATGGACTGGAATAAATAATTGTATACAGACATACTGTATATTGTACACAGAGGATGAATCATACTGATTTAAGTGATCTGTGCCTTTTCCTCTAGCACCACCAACAGGATGACCTTTGTATTTTAGTGAAATGTCTCAACTTTTGGATAAATTGTAAAGAAATTTGTGACACACATTCATGTCCATGTTAGAGGTAGTTGTCATTCTGAGCATGACACAGAAACGGAGACAGAAACCCACACTAAACAAAGTTAAAGATCACTGACATTTTATTTTTGATTTTTTAAATTGATTTTTAAGACATATTATACTGTTTTTTTTTTTCGACATACTGAACTATGACTTATTTTTGGACGGATTTTGATGAAGTTTTCAGGCTGTGTCCAAATTGTGAAAAGGAAGATGTGATTTTGGGGGTTATCTGGAAGAAATCCTGGATTCTGGATAACTTTGAAATTTTTGTTAACATTGGGGTAAATGGGACCCAAAAAATGTTTCTCAATATCTCTGGTAATTGTTTCCCAAAGCTCATAAAATTTGACTCAGGGATTTACAATGTGTACTTCTATCAAATCCCAAAGGCTGATCCAGATCTGATCGAGATGGCGGACTTTATAGCAATTTATATAAAAAAACTATGGTGCTTGGCGGAGGTCTGCGCTCTCCGAGTGCTTTTCTAGTTTTCAACATGCTATACTATGACTACATTTGACTGATGACTGCTACATTTTTTTACACGTTTTGACATTCTATACTATTACTTTTTTCCGCTTTTTCGACATAGTATGCTATGATTTTTTTTGACATGCTATACTATGACTTTTTTCAACATGCTATGCTATGATTTTTTATGCTTTTTTTGACATCCTATAGTATTACTTTTTTCACGTTTTTCGACATGATATACTGTGACTTTTTTTCGACTATGAGATGCTATACTATGACTTTTTTCGTCATGCTATACTGTGACTTTTTTTCGACATGCTATACTGTGACTTTTTTTTGACATGCTATACTATGATTTTTTTTGACATGTTATATTATTACTTTTTTCCACTTTTTTCGACACGCTATAAGGTGACTTTTTCAACATGCTATACTTTGACTTTTTTCATGTTTTTCAACATGCTATACTATGACTTTTTCAACATGCTATACTATGACTTTTTTATACTTTTTGACATTCTACAGTATTACTTTTTTCACGTTTTTTGACATGCTATACTATGACTTTTTTTCAACATGCTATACTATGACTTTTTTTCAACTTTTTTCTACATGCAATACTATGACAATTTATAGCACTTTTTTCGAGATGCTATACTATGACTTTTTTTCAACTTTTTTCTACATGTAATACTATGATAATTTATACCACTTTTTTCAACATGCTATACTATGACTTTTATCGACATGCTCTACTATGACTTTTTTTACACTTTTTTTTGACATGCTATACTATGACCTTTTTCAACATGCTATACTATGACTTTTTTTAGGCTTTTTTCGACATGCTATGCTATGACTTTTATCGACATGCTCTACTATGACTTTTTTTACACTTTTTTTGACATGCTATACTATGACTTTTTGAACATGCTATGCTATGACTTTTTTCAACTTTGGTCGACATGCTATACTGTGACTTTTTTTCACCATGCTATACTATTACTTTTTTTTCAACATGCTATACTATTACTTTTTTCCACTTTTTTCGACATGCTATACTATGACTTTTTTCGACTTTTTTTCGGTATGCTGTAATATGACTTTTTATGATATGTTATACTATGACTTTTTTTACACTTTTTTCAAGATTTTGTACTGTAACATTTCTCCACATGCTATGCTTTGACTTTTTTTTCAACTTTTATCGACATGCTATGACGTTTTTCACGTTTTTCGACATGCCATACTATGACTTTTTTCACCATGCTATACTATCACTTATTTTCAGCTTTTTTCGACATACTATACTATGACTTTTTTTTCATAATATTGTTTAACATACTATAATATGACTTTTTTTTCATCATAATACCTTTTTACAAACTATAATATGATTGTTAACATAGAATTTTAAGTTTCCACAGTTTTTTTTTGTAAAATTTTACAACATTTCACGCAATGACTTTTTTTCACCATAGAATCATTTTACATGCTATAAAACGGCCGTTTTCATGATTTTTTTCAACATTAAAAAAAATTTGACATTTTCATCGAAAAATTTCGACAACCTATAATAAGGCGTTTTTTTTTTTTTTGTAAAATTTTACAACTTTTCACAACATGACTTTATATCACCATAGAATCATTTTACATGCTATAAAACGACCGTTTTCATGATTTTTTTAAAACATCAAAAATATTTCATGCTTTCATCGAAAAATTTCGACATACGATACTATGGCGTTTTTTTTGTAAAATTTTCCAACATTTCACGAAATGACTTTTTTTCACCATAAAATAATTTTACATGCTATGATTAGATGCTTTTCATGATTTTTTTCAACATCAAAAAAATTTGACGTTTTCATCGAAAAATTTCCAAGTACTATACTATGGCGTTTTTTTTTGTAAAATTTTCCAACATTTCACGCAATGACTTTTTTTCACCATAGACTCATTTTACATGCTATAAAACGACCGTTTTCATGATTTTTTTCAACATTAAAAAAATTTGACATTTTCATCGAAAAATTTCGACATACTAAGACTAAGGCGTTTTTTTTTTTTGTAAAATTTTACAACTTTTCACAACATGACTTTATATCACCATAGAATCATTTTACATGCTATAAAACGACCGTTTTCATGATTTTTTTCAACATAAAAAAAATGTGACGTTTTCATCAAAAAATTTCGACATACTATACTATGGTGGTTTTTTTTTTTAAAATTTTCCAACATTTCATAAAATTACTTTTTTCACCATAGAATCATTTTACATCCTATAAAACGACCGTTTTCATGATTTTTTTCAAAATTAAAAAAAATTTGACGTTCTCATCGAAAAAATTTCGACATACTGTCTATGGCGTTTTTTTTGTAAAATTTTCCAACATTTCACGATATGACTTTTTTCACCATAAAATAATTTTACATGCTATGATTAGATGCTTTTCATGATTTTTTTCAACATTAAAAAAATTTGACGTTTTTTTCGAAAAATTTCGACTTACTATACTATTGCGTTTTTTTTTTTGTAAAATTTTACTACATTTCACGAAATTACTTTTTTTTGCCATAGAATCATTTTACATGCTATAAAACGACTGTTTTCATGATTTTTCTCAACATCAAAAAAATTTGACGTTTTCATCGAAAAATTTCGACATACTATACTATGGCGTTTTTTTTGTAAAATTTTCCAACATTTCACGATATGACTTTTTTCACCATAGAATCATTTTACATGCTATGATTAGATGCTTTTCATGATTTTTTTCAACATCAAAAAAATTTGACATTTTCATCGAAAAATTTCGACATACTATACTAAGGCGATTTTTTGTAAAATTTTACAACATTTCACGATATGAGTTTTTTCACCATAGAATCATTTTACATGCTATGATTAGATGCTTTTCATGATTTTTTTCAACATCAAAAAAATTTGACATTTTCATCAAAAAATTTCGACATACTATACTATGGCGTTTTTTTTTTTTTTTTTTGTAAAATTTTACAACTTTTCACAGCATGACTTTATATCACCATAGAATCATTTTACATGCTATAAGATGACTGTTTTCATGATTTTTCTCAACATCAAAAAAATTTGACGTTTTCATAGAAAAATTTTGACTTACTATACTATGGCGATTTTTTGTAAAATTTTACAACTTTTCACAACATGACTTTATATCACCATAGAATCATTTTACATGCTAGAAAACGACCGTTTTCATGATTTTTTTCAACATCTAAAAAATTTGACGTTTTCATCGAAAAATTTCGACATACTATACTATGGCGTATTTTTTGTAAAATTTTCCAACATTTCACGATATGACTTTTTTCACCATAGAATAATTTTACATGCTATGATTTGACGCTTTTCATGATTTTTTTCAACATCAAAAAAATTTTACGTTTTCATCGAAAAATTTCGACATACTAAGACTAAGGCGTTTTTTTTTTTTTTGTAAAATTTTACAACTTTTCACAACATGACTTTATATCACCATAGAATCATTTTACATGCTATAAAACGACCGTTTTCATGATTTTTTTCAACATCAAAAAGATTTGACGTTTTCATCGAAAAATTTCGACATACTATACTATGGTGTTTTTTTTGTAAAATTTTCCAACATTTCATGAAATTACTTTTTTCACCATAGAATCATTTTACATGCTAGAAAACGACCGTTTTCATGATTTTTTTCAACATCTAAAAAATTTGACGTTTTCATCGAAAAATTTCGACATAGTATACTGTGGCGTATTTTTTGTAAAATTTTCCAACATTTCACGATATGACTTTTTTCACCATAGAATAATTTTACATGCTATGATTAGACGCTTTTCATGATTTTTTTCAACATCAAAAAAATTTTACGTTTTCATCGAAAAATTTCGACATACTATACTATGGCGATTTTTTTTTTTAATTTTCCAACATTTCACGAAATGACTTTTTTCACCATAGAATCATTTTACATGCTATAAAACAACCGTTTTCATGATTTTTTTCAACATCAAAAAGATTTGACGTTTTCATCGAAAAATTTCGACATAGTATACTATGGCGTTTTTTTTATAAAATTTTCCAACATTTCACGATATGACTTTTTTCACCATAGAATCATTTTACATGCTATGATTAGACGCTTTTCATGATTTTTTTCAACATCAAAAAAATTTGACATTTTCATCGAAAAATTTCGACATACTATACTAAGGCGATTTTTTGTAAAATTTTACAACATTTCACGCAATGACTTTTTTTCACCATAGAATCATTTTACATGCTATAAAACGGCCGTTTTCATGATTTTTTTCAACATTAAAAAAATTTGACATTTTCACCGAAAAATTTCGACATACTATAATAAGGCGTTTTTTTTTTTTTTGTAAAATTTTACAACTTTTCACAACATGACTTTATATCACCATATAATCATTTTACATGCTATAAAACGACTGTTTTCATGATTTTTTTCAACATCAAAAAAATTTGACGTTTTCATAGAAAAATTTCGACATACTATACTATGGCGTTGTTTTGTAAAATTTTCCAACATTTCACGCAATGACTTTTTTTCACCATAGAATCATTTTACATGCTAGGAAACGATCGTTTTGATGATTTTTTACAACATCAAAAAAATTTGACGTTTTCATCGAAAAATTTCGACATACTATACTATGGCGTTTTTTTGTAAAGTTTTTCAACATTTCACGAAATAGCTTTTTAAACCATAGAATCATTTTACATGCTATGATTAGACGTTTTTCATGATTTTTTTCAACATCAAAAAAATTTGACATTTTCATCGAAAAATTTCGACATACTATACTATGGCTTTTTTTTTGTAAAATTTTCCAACATTTCACGATATGACTTTTTTCACCATAGAATCATTTTACATGCTATGATTAGACGCTTTTCATGATTTTTTTCAACATCAAAAAAATTTGACGTTTTCATCGAAAAAATTTCGACATACTATACTATGGCGTTTTTTTTGTACAATTTTTCAACATTTCACGCAATGACTTTTTTTCACCATAGAATCATTTTACATGCTATAAAACAACCGTTTTCATGATTATTTTCAACATCAAAAAGATTTGACATTTTCATCGAAAAATTTCGACATACTGTACTATGGCGTTTTTTTTGTAAAATTTTTCAACATTTCACGAAATGACTTTTTTCACCATAGAATAATTTGACATGCTATGACTAGATGCTTTTCATGGTTTTTTTCAACATCAAAAAGATTTGACGTTTTCATCGAAAATTTTCGACATACTATACTATGGCGTATATTTTGTAAAATTTTCCAACATTTCACGCAATGACTTTTTTCACCATAGAATCATTTTACATGCTATAATACGACCGTTTTCATGATTTTTTTCAACATCAAAAAAATTTGACGTTTTCATCGAAAAATTTCAACATACTATACTATGGCGTTTTTTTTTGTAAAATTTTACAACATTTCACGAAATTACTTTTTTTCAACATAGAATCATTTTACTTGCTAGAAAACGACCGTTTTCATGATTTTTTTCAACATCAAAAAAATTTGACGTTTTCATCGAAAAATTTCGACATACTATACTATGGCGTTTTTTTTGTAAAGTTTTTCAACATTTCACGAAATAGCTTTTTACACCATAGAATCATTTTACATGCTATGATTAGACGTTTTTCATGATTTTTTTCAACATCAAAAAAATTTGACGTTTTCATCGAAAAATTTCAACATACTATCCTATGGCGTTTTTTTTGTAAAATTTTCCAACATTTCACAATATGACTTTTTTCACCATAGAATCATTTTACATGCTATAATACGACCGTTTTCATGATTTTTTTCAACATCAAAAAAATTTGACATTTTCATCGAAAAATTTCGACATACTATACTATGGCGATTTTTTTGTAAAGTTTTTCAACATTTCACAAAATGACTTTTTTCACCATAGAATAATTTTACATGCTATGATTAGATGTTTTTCAGGATTTTTTTCAACATTAAAAAAATTTGACGTTTTTTTTCGAAAAATTTCGACATACTATCCTATGGCGTTTTTTTTTTTGTAAAATTTTACTACATTTCACGAAATTACTTTTTTTCACCATAGAATCATTTTACATGCTATAAAACAACCGTTTTCATGAGTTTTTTTCAACATCAAAAAGATTTGACGTTTTCATCGAAAAATTTCGACATACTATACTATGGCGTTTTTTTGTAAAATTTTCCAACATTTCACGAAATGACTTCTTTTCACCATAGAATCATTTTACATGCTAGAAAACGACCGTTTTCATGATTTTTTTCAAAATCAAAAAAATTTGACGTTTTCATCGAAAAATTTCGACATAGTATACTATGGCGTTTTTTTTGTAAAATTTTCCAACATTTCACGATATGACTTTTTTCACCATAGAATCATTTTACATGCTATGATTAGACGCTTTTCATGATTTTTTTCAACATCAATAAAATTTGACGTTTTCATCAAAAAATTTCGACATACTATCCTATGGCGTTTTTTTTTTTTTTTTTGTAAAATTTTACAACTTTTAACAGCATGACTTTATATCACCATAGAATCATTTTACATGTTATAAGATGACTGTTTTCATGATTTTTCTCAACATCAAAAAAATTTGACGTTTCCATAGAAAAATTTCGACATACTATACTAAGGCGTTTGTTTTTTTTTTTGTAAAATTTTACAACTTTTCACAACATGACTTTATATCACCATAGAATCATTTTACATGCTATAAAACAACCATTTTCATAATTTTTTTCAACATCAAAAAAATTTGACGTTTTCATCGAAAAATTTCGACATACTATACTATGGCGTTTTTTTTGTAAAATTTTCCAACATTTCACAATATGACTTTTTTCACCATAGAATCATTTTACATGCTATAATACGACCGTTTTCATGATTTTTTTCAACATCAAAAAAATTTGACATTTTCATCGAAAAATTTCAACATACTATACTATGGCGATTTTTTTGTAAAATTTTTCAACATTTCACGAAATGACTTTTTTCACCATAGAATAATTTTACATGCTATGATTAGACGCTTTTCATGATTTTTTTCAACATCAAAAAAATTTTACGTTTTCATCGAAAAATTTCGACATACTATACTATGGCGTTTTTTTGTAAAATTTTCCAACATTTCACGATATGAGTTTTTTCACCATAGAATCATTTTACATGCTATGATTAGATGCTTTTCATGATTTTTTTCAACATCAAAAAAATTTGACATTTTCATCAAAAAATTTCGACATACTATACTATGGTGTTTTTTTTTTTTTTTGTAAAATTTTACAACTTTTAACAGCATGACTTTATATCACCATAGAATCATTTTACATGCTATAAGATGACTGTTTTCATGATTTTTCTCAACATCAAAAAAATTTGACGTTTTCATAGAAAAATTTCGACATACTATACTATGGCGTTTTTTTTGTAAAATTTTCAAACATTTCACGAAATGACTTCTTTTCACCATAGAATCATTTTACATGCTAGAAAACGATCGTTTTTATGATTTTTTTCAACATCAAAAAAATTTTACGTTTTCATCGAAAAATTTCGACATACTATACTATGGCGCTTTTTTTGTAAAGTTTTTCAACATTTCACGAAATAGCTTTTTAAACCATAGAATCATTTTACATGCTATGATTAGACGTTTTTCATGATTTTTTTCAACATCAAAAAAATTTGACATTTTCATCGAAAAATTTCGACATACTATACTATGGCTTTTTTTTTGTAAAATTTTCCAACATTTCACGATATGACTTTTTTCACCATAGAATCATTTTACATGCTATGATTAGACGCTTTTCATGATTTTTTTCAACATCAAAAAAATTTGACGTTTTCATCGAAAAAATTTCGACATACTATACTATGGCGTTTTTTTTGTACAATTTTTCAACATTTCACGCAATGACTTTTTTTCACCATAGAATCATTTTACATGCTATAAAACAACCGTTTTCATGATTTTTTTCAACATCAAAAAAATTTGACATTTTCATCGAAAAATTTCGACATACTGTAGTATGGCGTTTTTTTTGTAAAATTTTTCAACATTTCACGAAATGACTTTTTTCACCATAGAATCATTTTACATGCTATGACTAGATGCTTTTCATGATTTTTTTCAACATCAAAAAAATTTGACGTTTTCATCGAAAATTTTCGACATACTATACTATGGCGTATATTTTGTAAAATTTTCCAACATTTCACGCAATGACTTTTTTCACCATAGAATCATTTTACATGCTATAATACGACCGTTTTCATGATTTTTTTCAACATCAAAAAAATTTGACGTTTTCATCGAAAAATTTCGACATACTATACTATGGCGTTTTTTTTTTTAAAATTTTTCAACATTTCACGAAATGACTTTTTTTCACCATAGAATCATTTTACATGCTAGAAAACGACCGTTTTCATGATTTTTTTCAACATCAAAAAAATTTGACGTTTTCATCGAAAAATTTCGACATACTATACTATGGCGTTTTTTTGTAAAGTTTTTCAACATTTCACGAAATAGCTTTTTACACCATAGAATCATTTTACATGCTATGATTAGACGTTTTTCATGATTTTTTTCAACATCAAAAAAATTTGACGTTTTCATCGAAAAATTTCGACATACTATACTATGGCGTTTTTTTTGTAAAATTTTCCAACATTTCACAATATGACTTTTTTCACCATAGAATCATTTTACATGCTATAATACGACCGTTTTCATGATTTTTTTCAACATCAAAAAAATTTGACATTTTCATCGAAAAATTTCGACATACTATACTATGGCGATTTTTTTGTAAAATTTTTCAACATTTCACGAAATGACTTTTTTCACCATAGAATAATTTTACATGCTATGATTAGATGTTTTTCATGATTTTTTTCAACATTAAAAAAATTTGACGTTTTTTTTCGAAAAATTTCGACATACTATCCTATGGCGTTTTTTTTTTTTGTAAAATTTTACTACATTTCACGAAATTACTTTTTTTCACCATAGAATCATTTTACATGCTATAAAACAACCGTTTTCATGATTTTTTTCAACATCAAAAAGATTTGACGTTTTCATCGAAAAATTTCGACATACTATACTATGGCGTTTTTTTGTAAAATTTTCCAACATTTCACGAAATGACTTCTTTTCACCATAGAATCATTTTACATGCTAGAAAAACGACCGTTTTCATGATTTTTTTCAAAATCAAAAAAATTTGACGTTTTCATCGAAAAATTTCGACATAGTATACTATGGCGTTTTTTTTGTAAAATTTTCCAACATTTCACGATATGACTTTTTTCACCATAGAATCATTTTACATGCTATGATTAGACGCTTTTCATGATTTTTTTCAACATCAATAAAATTTGACGTTTTCATCAAAAAATTTCGACATACTATACTATGGCGTTTTTTTTTTTTTTTTGTAAAATTTTACAACTTTTAACAGCATGACTTTATATCACCATAGAATCATTTTACATGTTATAAGATGACTGTTTTCATGATTTTTCTCAACATCAAAAAAATTTGACGTTTCCATAGAAAAATTTCGACATACTATACTAAGGCGTTTGTTTTTTTTTTTGTAAAATTTTACAACTTTTCACAACATGACTTTATATCACCATAGAATCATTTTACATGCTATAAAACAACCATTTTCATAATTTTTTTCAACATCAAAAAAATTTGACGTTTTCATCGAAAAATTTCGACATACTATACTATGGCGTTTTTTTTGTAAAATTTTCCAACATTTCACAATATGACTTTTTTCACCATAGAATCATTTTACATGCTATAATACGACCGTTTTCATGATTTTTTTCAACATCAAAAAAATTTGACATTTTCATCGAAAAATTTCGACATACTATACTATGGCGATTTTTTTGTAAAATTTTTCAACATTTCACGATATGACTTTTTTCACCATAGAATAATTTTACATGCTATGATTAGACGCTTTTCATGATTTTTTTCAACATCAAAAAAATTTTACATTTTCATCGAAAAATTTCGACATACTATACTATGGCGTTTTTTTGTAAAATTTTCCAACATTTCACGATATGACTTTTTTCACCATAGAATCATTTTACATGCTATGATTAGATGCTTTTCATGATTTTTTTCAACATCAAAAAAATTTGACATTTTCATCAAAAAATTTCGACATACTATACTATGGCGTTTTTTTTTTTTTTTTGTAAAATTTTACAACTTTTAACAGCATGACTTTATATCACCATAGAATCATTTTACATGCTATAAGATGACTGTTTTCATGATTTTTCTCAACATCAAAAAAATTTGACGTTTTCATAGAAAAATTTCGACTTACTATACTATGGCGTTTTTTTTTTTTGTAAAATTTTCAAACATTTCACGAAATGACTTCTTTTCACCATAGAATCATTTTACATGCTAGAAAACGATCGTTTTCATGATTTTTTTCAACATCAAAAAAATTTGACGTTTTCATCGAAAAATTTCGACATACTATACTATGGCTTTTTTTTTGTAAAATTTTCCAACATTTCACGATATGACTTTTTTCACCATAGAATCATTTTACATGCTATGATTAGACGCTTTTCATGATTTTTTTCAACATCAAAAAAATTTGACGTTTTCATCGAAAAAATTTCGACATACTATACTATGGCGTTTTTTTTGTAAAATTTTTCAACATTTCACGAAATGACTTTTTTTCACCATAGAATCATTTTACATGCTATAAAACAACCGTTTTCATGATTTTTTTCAACATCAAAAAGATTTGACATTTTCATCGAAAAATTTCGACATACTGTAGTATGGCGTTTTTTTTGTAAAATTTTTCAACATTTCACGAAATGACTTTTTTCACCATAGAATAATTTTACATGCTATGACTAGATGCTTTTCATGATTTTTTTCAACATCAAAAAAATTTGACGTTTTCATCGAAAAATTTTCGACATACTATACTATGGCGTTTTTTTTTTTTAAAATTTTACAACATTTCACGAAATTACTTTTTTTCACCATAGAATCATTTTACATGCTAGAAAACGACCGTTTTCATGATTTTTTTCAACATCAAAAAAATTTGACGTTTTCATCGAAAAATTTCGACATACTATACTATGGCGTTTTTTTGTAAAGTTTTTCAACATTTCACGAAATAGCTTTTTACACCATAGAATCATTTTACATGCTATGATTAGACGTTTTTCATGATTTTTTTCAACATCAAAAAAATTTGACGTTTTCATCGAAAAATTTCAACATACTATCCTATGGCGTTTTTTTTGTAAAATTTTCCAACATTTCACGATATGACTTTTTTCACCATAGAATCATTTTACATGCTATAATACGACCGTTTTCATGATTTTTTTCAACATCAAAAAAATTTGACATTTTCATCGAAAAATTTCGACATACTATACTATGGCGATTTTTTTGTAAAATTTTTCAACATTTCACGAAATGACTTTTTTCACCATAGAATAATTTTACATGCTATGATTAGATGTTTTTCATGATTTTTTTCAACATTAAAAAAATTTGACGTTTTTTTTCGAAAAATTTCGACATACTATCCTATGGCGTTTTTTTTTTTTGTAAAATTTTACTACATTTCACGAAATTACTTTTTTTCACCATAGAATCATTTTACATGCTATAAAACAACCGTTTTCATGATTTTTTTCAACATCAAAAAGATTTGACGTTTTCATCGAAAAATTTCGACATACTATACTATGGCGTTTTTTTGTAAAATTTTCCAACATTTCACGAAATGACTTCTTTTCACCATAGAATCATTTTACATGCTAGAAAACGACCGTTTTCATGATTTTTTTCAACATCAAAAAAATTTGACGTTTTCATCGAAAAATTTCGACATAGTATACTATGGCGTTTTTTTTGTAAAATTTTCCAACATTTCACGATATGACTTTTTTCACCATAGAATCATTTTACATGCTATGATTAGACGCTTTTCATGATTTTTTTCAACATCAATAAAATTTGACGTTTTCATCAAAAAATTTCGACATACTATACTATGGCGTTTTTTTTTTTTTTTTTTGTAAAATTTTACAACTTTTAACAGCATGACTTTATATCACCATAGAATCATTTTACATGTTATAAGATGACTGTTTTCATGATTTTTCTCAACATCAAAAAAATTTGACGTTTCCATAGAAAAATTTCGACATACTATACTAAGGCGTTTGTTTTTTTTTTTGTAAAATTTTACAACTTTTCACAACATGACTTTATATCACCATAGAATCATTTTACATGCTATAAAACAACCATTTTCATAATTTTTTTCAACATCAAAAAAATTTGACGTTTTCATCGAAAAATTTCGACATACTATACTATGGCGTTTTTTTTGTAAAATTTTCCAACATTTCACAATATGACTTTTTTCACCATAGAATCATTTTACATGCTATAATACGACCGTTTTCATGATTTTTTTCAACATCAAAAAAATTTGACATTTTCATCGAAAAATTTCAACATACTATACTATGGCGATTTTTTTGTAAAATTTTTCAACATTTCACGAAATGACTTTTTTCACCATAGAATAATTTTACATGCTATGATTAGACGCTTTTCATGATTTTTTTCAACATCAAAAAAATTTTACGTTTTCATCGAAAAATTTCGACATACTATACTATGGCGTTTTTTTGTAAAATTTTCCAACATTTCACGATATGAGTTTTTTCACCATAGAATCATTTTACATGCTATGATTAGATGCTTTTCATGATTTTTTTCAACATCAAAAAAATTTGACATTTTCATCAAAAAATTTCGACATACTATACTATGGCGTTTTTTTTTTTTTTGTAAAATTTTACAACTTTTAACAGCATGACTTTATATCACCATAGAATCATTTTACATGCTATAAGATGACTGTTTTCATGATTTTTCTCAACATCAAAAAAATTTGACGTTTTCATAGAAAAATTTCGACTTACTATACTATGGCGTTTTTTTTGTAAAATTTTCAAACATTTCACGAAATGACTTCTTTTCACCATAGAATCATTTTACATGCTAGAAAACGATCGTTTTTATGATTTTTTTCAACATCAAAAAAATTTGACGTTTTCATCGAAAAATTTCGACATACTATACTATGGCGCTTTTTTTGTAAAATTTTTCAACATTTCACGAAATACTTTTTTAACCATAGAATCATTTTACATGCTATGATTAGACGCTTTTCATGATTTTTTTCAACATCAAAAAAATTTGACGTTTTCATCGAAAAAATTTCGACATACTATACTATGGCGTTTTTTTTGTACAATTTTTCAACATTTCACGATATGACTTTTTTCACCATAGAATCATTTTACATGCTATAATTCGACCGTTTTCATGATTTTTTTCAACATCAAAAAAATTTGACATTTTCATCGAAAAATTTTGACATACTATACTATGGCGATTTTTTTTGTAAAATTTTTCAACATTTTCACGAAATGACTTTTTTCACCATAGAATAATTTTACATGCTATGATTAGATGTTTTTCATGATTTTTTTCAACATTAAAAAAATTTGACGTTTTTTTTTTCGAAAAATTTCGACATACTATCCTATGGCGTTTTTTTTGTAAAATTTTCCAACATTTCACGAAATGACTTCTTTTCACCATAGAATCATTTTACATGCTATAAAACGACCGTTTTCATGATTTTTTTCAACATCAAAAAAATTTGACGTTTTCATCGAAAAATTTCGACATACTATACTATGGCGTTTTTTTGTAAAGTTTTTCAACATTTCACGAAATAACTTTTTACACCATAGAATCATTTTACATGCTATGATTAGACGCATTTCATGATTTTTTTCAACATCAAAAAAATTTGACGTTTTCATCGAAAAATTTCGACATACTATACTATGGCGATTTTTTTGTAAAATTTTTCAACATTTCACAAAATGACTTTTTTCACCATAGAATAATTTTACATGCTATGATTAGATGTTTTTCATGATTTTTTTCAACATTAAAAAAATTTGACGTTTTTTTTCGAAAAATTTCGACATACTATCCTATGGCGTTTTTTTTTTTTGTAAAATTTTACTACATTTCACGAAATTACTTTTTTTCACCATAGAATCATTTTACATGCTATAAAACAACCGTTTTCATGAGTTTTTTTCAACATCAAAAAGATTTGACGTTTTCATCGAAAAATTTCGACATACTATACTATGGCGTTTTTTTGTAAAATTTTCCAACATTTCACGAAATGACTTCTTTTCACCATAGAATCATTTTACATGTTATAAGATGACTGTTTTCATGATTTTTCTCAACATCAAAAAAATTTGACGTTTCCATAGAAAAATTTCGACATACTATGCTAAGGCGTTTGTTTTTTTTTTTGTAAAATTTTACAACTTTTCACAACATGACTTTATATCACCATAGAATCATTTTACATGCTATAAAACAACCATTTTCATAATTTTTTTCAACATCAAAAAAATTTGACGTTTTCATCGAAAAATTTCGACATACTATACTATGGCGTTTTTTTTGTAAAATTTTCCAACATTTCACAATATGACTTTTTTCACCATAGAATCATTTTACATGCTATAATACGACCGTTTTCATGATTTTTTTCAACATCAAAAAAATTTGACATTTTCATCGAAAAATTTCAACATACTATACTATGGCGATTTTTTTGTAAAATTTTTCAACATTTCACGAAATGACTTTTTTCACCATAGAATAATTTTACATGCTATGATTAGACGCTTTTCATGATTTTTTTCAACATCAAAAAAATTTTACGTTTTCATCGAAAAATTTTGACATACTATACTATGGCGTTTTTTTGTAAAATTTTCCAACATTTCACGATATGAGTTTTTTCACCATAGAATCATTTTACATGCTATGATTAGATGCTTTTCATGATTTTTTTCAACATCAAAAAAATTTGACATTTTCATCAAAAAATTTCGACATACTATACTATGGCGTTTTTTTTTTTTTTTGTAAAATTTTACAACTTTTAACAACATGACTTTATATCACCATAGAATCATTTTACATGCTATAAGATGACTGTTTTCATGATTTTTCTCGACATCAAAAAAATTTGACGTTTTCATAGAAAAATTTCGACTTACTATACTATGGCGTTTTTTTTGTAAAATTTTCAAACATTTCACGAAATGACTTCTTTTCACCATAGGATCATTTTACATGCTAGAAAACGATCGTTTTTATGATTTTTTTCAACATCAAAAAAATTTTACGTTTTCATCGAAAAATTTCGACATACTATACTATGGCGCTTTTTTGTAAAGTTTTTCAACATTTCACGAAATAGCTTTTTAAACCATAGAATCATTTTACATGCTATGATTAGACGTTTTTCATGATTTTTTTCAACATCAAAAAAATTTGACATTTTCATCGAAAAATTTCGACATACTATACTATGGCTTTTTTTTTGTAAAATTTTCCAACATTTCACGATATGACTTTTTTCACCATAGAATCATTTTACATGCTATGATTAGACGCTTTTCATGATTTTTTTCAACATCAAAAAAATTTGACATTTTCATCGAAAAATTTCGACATACTATACTATGGCGATTTTTTTGTAAAATTTTTCAAATTTTCACGAAATGACTTTTTTCACCATAGAATCATTTTACATGCTATGATTAGACGTTTTTCATGATTTTTTTCAACATCAAAAAAATTTTACATTTTCATCGAAAAATTTCGACATACTATACTATGGCTTTTTTTTGTAAAATTTTCCAACATTTCACGATATGACTTTTTTCACCATAGAATCATTTTACATGCTATGATTAGACGCATTTCATGATTTTTTTCAACATCAAAAAAATTTGACGTTTTCATCGAAAAATTTCGACATACTATACTATGGCGTTTTTTTTGTAAAATTTTTAAACATTTCACGCAATGACTTTTTTTCACCATAGAATCATTTTACATGCTATAAAACAACCGTTTTCATGATTATTTTCAACATCAAAAAAATTTGACATTTTCATCGAAAAATTTCGACATACTGTACTATGGCGTTTTTTTTGTAAAATTTTTCAACATTTCACGAAATGACTTTTTTCACCATAGAATAATTTGACATGCTATGACTAGATGCTTTTCATGGTTTTTTTCAACATCAAAAAGATTTGACGTTTTCATCGAAAATTTTCGACATACTGTACTATGGCGTTTTTTTGTAAAATTTTCCAACATTTCACGAAATGACTTTTTTTTTACCATAGAATAATTTTACATGCTATGATTAGATGTTTTTCATGATTTTTTTCAACATCAAAAAAATTTTGTGTTTTCATCGAAAAATTTCGACATACTATAGTATGGCGTTTTTTTGTAAAATTTTTAAACATTTCGCGAAATGACTTCTTTTCACCATAGAATCATTTTACATGCTATAAAACAACCGTATTCATGATTTTTTTCAACATCAAAAAGATTTGACGTTTTCATCGAAAAATTTCGACATACTATACTATGGCGTTTTTTTTGTAAAATTTTCCAACATTTCACAATATGACTTTTTTCACCATAGAATCATTTTACATGCTATAATACGACCGTTTTCATGATTTTTTTCAACATCAAAAAAATTTGACATTTTCATCGAAAAATTTCGACATACTATACTATGGCGTTTTTTTTTTTTGTAAAATTTTACTACATTTCACGAAATTACTTTTTTTCACCATAGAATCATTTTACATGCTATAAAACAACCGTTTTCATGAGTTTTTTTTAACATCAAAAAGATTTGACGTTTTCATCGAAAAATTTCGACATACTATACTATGGCGTTTTTTTGTAAAATTTTCCAACATTTCACGAAATGACTTCTTTTCACCATAGAATCATTTTACATGCTATGATTAGACGCTTTTCATGATTTTTTTCAACATCAATAAAATTTGACGTTTTCATCAAAAAATTTCGACATACTATCCTATGGCGTTTTTTTTTTTTTTTTTGTAAAATTTTACAACTTTTAACAGCATGACTTTATATCACCATAGAATCATTTTACATGTTATAAGATGACTGTTTTCATGATTTTTTTCAACATCAAAAAAATTTGACGTTTTCATCGAAAAATTTCGACATACTATACTAAGGCGTTTGTTTTTTTTTTTTTTAAAATTTTACAACTTTTCACAACATGACTTTATATCACCATAGAATCATTTTACATGCTATAAAACAACCATTTTCATAATTTTTTTCAACATCAAAAAAATTTGACGTTTTCATCGAAAAATTTCGACATACTATACTATGGCGTTTTTTTTGTAAAATTTTCCAACATTTCACAATATGACTTTTTTCACCATAGAATCATTTTACATATTATAATACGACCGTTTTCATGATTTTTTTCAACATCAAAAAAATTTGACATTTTCATCGAAAAATTTCGACATACTATACTATGGCTTTTTTTTGTAAAATTTTCCAACATTTCACGATATGACTTTTTTCACCATAGAATCATTTTACATGCTATGATTAGACGCATTTCATGATTTTTTTCAACATCAAAAAAATTTGACGTTTTCATCGAAAAATTTCGACATACTATACTATGGCGTTTTTTTTTTTTGTAAAATTTTCCAACATTTCACAATATGACTTTTTTTCACCATAGAATCATTTTACGTGCTATAAAACAACCGTTTTCATGATTATTTTCAACATCAAAAAGATTTGACATTTTCATCGAAAAATTTCGACATACTGTACTATGGCGTTTTTTTTGTAAAATTTTTCAACATTTCACGAAATGACTTTTTTCACCATAGAATAATTTGACATGCTATGACTAGATGCTTTTCATGGTTTTTTTCAACATCAAAAAGATATGACGTTTTCATCGAAAAATTTCGACATTCGATATACTTAGGCGTTTTTTTTGTAAAATTTTCCAACATTTCACGAAATGACTTCTTTTCACCATGGAATCATTTTACATGCTATGATTAGACGCCTTTCATGATTTTTTTCAACATCAAAAAAATTTGACGTTTTCATCAAAAAATTTCGACATACTATACTATGGCGGTTTTTTTTTTTTTTGTAAAATTTTACAACTTTTAACAGCATGACTTTATATCACCATAGAATCATTTTACATGTTATAAGATGACTGTTTTCATGATTTTTCTCAACATCAAAAAAATTTGACGTTTTCATAGAAAAATTTCGACATACTATACTATGGCGTTTTTTTGTAAAATTTTCCAACATTTCACGAAATGACTTCTTTTCACCATAGAGTCATTTTACATGCTAGAAAACGACCGTTTTCATGATTTTTTTCAACATCAAAAAAATTTGACGTTTTCATCGAAAAATTTCGACATCATATACTATGGCGTTTTTTTGTAAAATTTTCCAACATTTCTCGAAATGACTTCTTTTCACCATAGAATCATTTTACATGCTATAAAACAACCGTTTTCATGATTTTTTTCAACATCAAAAAAATTTGACGTTTTCATCGAAAAATTTCGACATACTATACTATGGCGATTTTTTGTAAAATTTTTCAACATTTCACGAAATGACTTTTTTTCACCATGGAATCATTTTACATGCTATAAAACGGCCGTTTTCATGACTTTTTTCAACATCAAAAAAATTTGACGTTTTCATCGAAAAATTTCGACTTACTATGGCGTTTTTTTTGTAAAATTTTCCAACATTTCACGAAATGACTTCTTTTCACCATAGAATCATTTTACATGCTAGAAAACGATCGTTTTCATGATTTTTTTCAACATTAAAAAAATTTGACGTTTTCATCGAAAAATTTCGACATACTATACTATGGCGTTTTTTTTTTAAAATTTGTTTTTTTTGTAAAATTTTACAACTTTTAACAGCATGACTTTATATCACCATAGAATCATTTTACATGCTATAAGATGACTGTTTTCATGATTTTTCTCAACATCAAAAAAATTTGACGTTTTCATAGAAAAATTTCGACTTACTATGGCGTTTTTTTTGTAAAATTTTCCAACATTTCACGAAATGACTTCTTTTCACCATAGAATCATTTTACATGCTAGAAAACGATCGTTTTCATGATTTTTTTCAACATTAAAAAAATTTGACGTTTTCATCGAAAAATTTCGACATACTATACTATGGCGTTTTTTTGTAAAATTTTCCAACATTTCACGAAATGACTTCTTTTCACCATAGAATCATTTTACATGCTATAAAACGACCGTTTTCATGATTTTTTTCAACATTAAAAAAATTTGACGTTTTCATCGAAAAATTTCGACATACTATACTATGGCGTTTTTTTGTAAAATTTTTCAACATTTCACGAAATAAATTTTTACACCATAGAATCATTTTACATGCTATGATTAGACGTTTTTCATGATTTTTTTCAACATCAAAAAAATTTGACATTTTCATCGAAAAATTTCGACATACTATACTATGGCTTTTTTTTGTAAAATTTTCCAACATTTCACGATATGACTTTTTTCACCATCGAATCATTTTACATGCTATGATTAGACGCATTTCATGATTTTTTTCAACATCAAAAAGATTTGACATTTTCATCGAAAAATTTCGACATACTGTACTATGGCGTTTTTTTTGTAAAATTTTTCAACATTTCACGAAATGACTTTTTTCACCATAGAATAATTTGACATGCTATGACTAGATGATTTTCATGGTTTTTTTCAACATCAAAAAGATATGACGTTTTCATCGAAAAATTTCGACATTCGATACACTGAGGCGTTTTTTTTGTAAAATTTTCCAACATTTCACGAAATGACTTCTTTTCACCATGGAATCATTTTACATGCTATGATTAGACGCCTTTCATGATTTTTTTCAACATCAAAAAAATTTGACGTTTTCATCAAAAAATTTCGACATACTACTATGGGTTTTTTTTTTTTTTTGTAAAATTTTACAACTTTTAACAGCATGACTTTATATCACCATAGAATCATTTTACATTTTATAAGATGACTGTTTTCATGATTTTTCTCAACATCAAAAAAATTTGACGTTTTCATAGAAAAATTTCGACATACTATACTATGGCGTTTTTTTGTAAAATTTTCCAACATTTCACGAAATGACTTCTTTTCACCATAGAGTCATTTTACATGCTAGAAAACGACCGTTTTCATGATTTTTTTCAACATCAAAAAAATTTGACGTTTTCATCGAAAAATTTCGACATACTATACTATGGCGTTTTTTTGTAAAATTTTCCAACATTTCTCGAAATGACTTCTTTTCACCATAGAATCATTTTACATGCTATAAAACAACCGTTTTCATGATTTTTTTCAACATCAAAAAAATTTGACGTTTTCATCGAAAAATTTCGACATACTATACTATGGCGTTTTTTTGTAAAATTTTCCAACATTTCACGATATGACTTTTTTCACCATAGAATCATTTTACATGCTATGATTAGACGCTTTTCATGATTTTTTTCAACATCAAAAAAATTTGACGTTTTCACCGAAAAATTTCGACATACTATACTATGGCGATTTTTTGTAAAATTTTTCAACATTTCACGAAATGACTTTTTTTCACCATGGAATCATTTTACATGCTATAAAACGGCCGTTTTCATGACTTTTTTCAACATCAAAAAAATTTGACGTTTTCATCGAAATATTTCGACATACTATACTATGGTGTTTTTGTTTTTTTTTTGTAAAATTTTACAACTTTTCACAACATGACACTATATCACCATAGATTCATTTTACATGCTATAAAACAACTGTTTTCATGATTTTTTTCAACATCAAAAAAATTTGACGTTTTCATAGAAAAATTTCGACATACTATACTATGGCGTTTTTTTTTTGTAAAATTTTCCAACATTTCACGATATGACTTTTTTCACCATAGAAACATTTTACATGCTATAATACGACCGTTTTCATGATTTTTTTCAACATCAAAAAGATTTGACGTTTTCATCGAAAAATTTCGACATAGTATACTATGGCGTTTTTTTTGTAAAATTTTTCCAACATTTCACGATATGACTTTTTTCACCATAGAATCATTTTACATGCTATGATTAGACGCTTTTCATGATTTTTTTCAACATCAATAAAATTTGACGTTTTCATCAAAAAATTTCGACAGACTATACTATGGCGTTTTTTTTTTTTTTTTGTAAAATTTTACAACTTTTAACAGCATGACTTTATATCACCATAGAATCATTTTACATGTTATAAGATGACTGTTTTCATGATTTTTCTCAACATCAAAAAAATTTGACGTTTCCATAGAAAAATTTCGACATACTATACTAAGGCGTTTGTTTTTTTTTTTTGCAAAATTTTACAACTTTTCACAACATGACTTTATATCACCATAGAATCATTTTACATGCTATAAAACAACCATTTTCATAATTTTTTTCAACATCAAAAAAATTTGACGTTTTCATCGAAAAATTTCGACATACTATACTATGGCGTTTTTTTTGTAAAATTTTCCAACATTTCACAATATGACTTTTTACACCATAGAATCATTTTACATGCTATAATACGACCGTTTTCATGATTTTTTTCAACATCAAAAAAATTTGACATTTTCATCGAAAAATTTCGACATACTATACTATGGCGATTTTTTTGTAAAATTTTTCAACATTTCACGAAATGACTTTTTTCACCATAGAATAATTTTACATGCTATGATTAGATGTTTTTCATGATTTTTTTCAACATTAAATAAATTTGACGTTTTTTTTTCGAAAAATTTCGACATACTATCCTATGGCGTTTTTTTTTTTGTAAAATTTTACTACATTTCACGAAATGACTTTTTTTCACCATGGAATCATTTTACATTCTATAAAACGGCCTTTTTCATGATTTTTTTCAACATCAAAAAAATTTGACGTTTTCATAGAAAAATTTCGACTTACTATGGCGTTTTTTTTTTTTAAAATTTTCCAACATTTCACGAAATGACTTCTTTTCATCATAGAATCATTTTACATGCTAGAAAACGATCGTTTTCATGATTTTTTTCAACATTAAAAAAATTTGACTTTTTCATCGAAAAATTTCGACATACTATACTATGGCGTTTTTTTGTAAAATTTGTTTTTTTTGTAAAATTTTACAACTTTTAACAGCATGACTTTATATCACCATAGAATCATTTTACATGTTATAAGATGACTGTTTTCATGATTTTTCTCAACATCAAAAAAATTTGACGTTTTCATAGAAAAATTTCGACTCTATACTATGGCGTTTTTTTTTGTAAAATTTTCCAACATTTCACGAAATGACTTCTTTTCACCATAGAATCATTTTACATGCTAGAAAACGATCGTTTTCATGATTTTTTTCAACATCAAAAAAATTTGACGTTTTCATCGAAAAATTTCGACATACTATACTATGGCGTTTTTTTGTAAAATTTTCCAACATTTCACGAAATGACTTCTTTTCACCATAGAATCATTTTACATGCTATAAAACGACCGTTTTCATGATTTTTTTCAACATTAAAAAAATTTGACGTTTTCATCGAAAAATTTCGACATACTATACTATGGCTTTTTTTTTTGTAAAATTTTACAACATTTCACGATATGACTTTTTTCACCATCGAATCATTTTACATGCTATGATTAGACGCATTTTTCATGATTTTTTTCAACATCAAAAAAATTTGACGTTTTCATCGAAAAATTTCGACATAGTATACTATGGCGTTTTTTTTGTAAAATTTTCCAACATTTCACGATATGACTTTTTTCACCATAGAATCATTTTACATGCTATGATTAGACGCTTTTCATGATTTTTTTCAACATCAATAAAATTTGACGTTTTCATCAAAAAATTTCGACAGACTATACTATGGCGTTTTTTTTTTTTTTTGTAAAATTTTACAACTTTTAACAGCATGACTTTATATCACCATAGAATCATTTTACATGTTATAAGATGACTGTTTTCATGATTTTTCTCAACATCAAAAAAATTTGACGTTTCCATAGAAAAATTTCGACATACTATACTAAGGCGTTTGTTTTTTTTTTTGTAAAATTTTACAACTTTTCACAACATGACTTTATATCACCATAGAATCATTTTACATGCTATAAAACAACCATTTTCATAATTTTTTTCAACATCAAAAAAATTTGACGTTTTCATCGAAAAATTTCGACATACTATACTATGGCGTTTTTTTTGTAAAATTTTCCAACATTTCACAATATGACTTTTTACACCATAGAATCATTTTACATGCTATAATACGACCGTTTTCATGATTTTTTTCAACATCAAAAAAATTTGACATTTTCATCGAAAAATTTCGACATACTATACTATGGCGATTTTTTTGTAAAATTTTTCAACATTTCACGAAATGACTTTTTTCACCATAGAATAATTTTACATGCTATGATTAGATGTTTTTCATGATTTTTTTCAACATTAAATAAATTTGACGTTTTTTTTCGAAAAATTTCGACATACTATATTATGGCGATTTTTTGTAAAATTTTACAACATTTCACGAAATGACTTTTTTTCACCATAGAATCATTTTACATGCTATAAAACAACCCGTTTTCATGATTTTTTTCAACATCAAAAAGACTTGACGTTTTCATCGAAAAATTTCAACCTACTATGGCGTTTTTTTGTAAAATTTTCCAACATTTCACGATATGACTTTTTTCACCATAGAATCATTTTACATGCTATGATTAGACGCTTTTCATGATTTTTTTCAACATCAAAAAAATTTGACGTTTTCATCAGAAAAATTTCGACATACTATACTATGGCGTTTTTTTTTTTTTTGTAAAATTTTACAACTTTTAACAGCATGACTTTATATCACCATAGAATCATTTTACATGTTATAAGATGACTGTTTTCATGATTTTTCTCAACATCAAAAAAATTTGACGTTTTCATAGAAAAATTTCGACTTACTATGGCGTTTTTTTTGTAAAATTTTCCAACATTTCACGAAATGACTTCTTTTCACCATAGAATCATTTTACATGCTAGAAAACGATCGTTTTCATGATTTTTTTCAACATTAAAAAAATTTGACGTTTTCATCGAAAAATTTCGACATACTATACTATGGCGTTTTTTTGTAAAATTTTCCAACATTTCACGAAATGACTTCTTTTCACCATAGAATCATTTTACATGCTATAAAACGACCGTTTTCATGATTTTTTTCAACATTAAAAAAAATTTGACGTTTTCATCGAAAAATTTCGACATACTATACTATGGCGTTTTTTTGTAAAGTTTTTCAACATTTCACGAAATAACTTTTTACACCATAGAATCATTTTACATGCTATGATTAGACGTTTTTCATGATTTTTTTCAACATCAAAAAGATTTGACGTTTTCATCGAAAAATTTCGACATTCGATATACTTAGGCGTTTTTTTTGTAAAATTTTCCAACATTTCACGATATGACTTTTTTCACCATAGAATCATTTTACATGCTATGATTAGACGCCTTTCATGATTTTTTTCAACATCAAAAAAATTTGACGTTTTCATCAAAAAATTTCGACATACTATACTATGGCGGTTTTTTTTTTTTTTTGTAAAATTTTACAACTTTTAACAGCATAACTTTATATCACCATAGAATCATTTTACATGTTATAAGATGACTGTTTTCATGATTTTTCTCAACATCAAAAAAAATTGACGTTTTCATAGAAAAATTTCGACATACTATACTATGGCGTTTTTTTGTAAAATTTTCCAACATTTCACGAAATGACTTCTTTTCACCATAGAGTCATTTTACATGCTAGAAAACGACCGTTTTCATGATTTTTTTCAACATCAAAAAAATTTGACGTTTTCATCGAAAAATTTCGACATACTATACTATGGCTTTTTTTTGTAAAATTTTCCAACATTTCTCGAAATGACTTCTTTTCAGCATAGAATCATTTTACATGCTATGATTAGACGTTTTTCATGATTTTTTTCAACATCAAAAAAATTTGACATTTTCATCGAAAAATTTCGACATACTATACTATGGCTTTTTTTTTGTAAAATTTTCCAACATTTCACGATATGACTTTTTTCACCATAGAATCATTTTACATGCTATGATTAGACGCTTTTCATGATTTTTTTCAACATCAAAAAAATTTGACGTTTTCACCGAAAAATTTCGACATACTATACTATGGCGATTTTTTGTAAAATTTTTCAACATTTCACGAAATGACTTTTTTTCACCATGGAATCATTTTACATGCTATAAAACGACCGTTTTCATGACTTTTTTCAACATCAAAAAAATTTTAAGTTTTCAGCGAAAAATTTCGACATACTATAGTATGGCGTTTTTTTGTAAAATTTTTAAACATTTCACGCAATGACTTTTTTTCACCATAGAATCATTTTACATGCTATAAAACGGCCGTTTTCATGATTTTTTTCAACATTAAAAAAATTTGACGTTTTCATCGAAAAATTTCGACATACTATACTAAGGCGTTTGGTTTTTTTTTTTGTAAAATTTTACAACTTTTCACAACATGACTTTATATCACCATAGATTCATTTTACATGCTATAAAACAACTGTTTTCATGATTTTTCTCAACATCAAAAAAATTTGACGTTTTCATAGAAAAATTTCGACATACTATACTATGGCGTTTTTTTTGTAAAATTTTCCAACATTTCACGATATGACTTTTTTCACCATAGAAACATTTTACATGCTATAATACGACCGTTTTCATGATTTTTTTCAACATTAAAAAAAATTTGACGTTTTCATCGAAAAATTTCGACATACTATACTATGGCGTTTTTTTGTAAAATTTTCCAACATTTCACGAAATGACTTCTTTTCACCATAGAATCATTTTACATGCTATGATTAGATGCTTTTCATGATTTTTTTCAACATTAAAAAAATTTGACGTTTTTTTTCGAAAAATTTCGACATACTATCCTATGGCGTTTTTTTTTTTTTTGTAATATTTTACTACATTTCACGAAATTACTTTTTTTCACCATAGAATCATTTTACATGCTATAAAACAACCGTTTTCATGAGTTTTTTTCAACATCAAAAACATTTGACGTTTCCATCGAAAGATTTCGACATACTATACTATGGCGTTTTTTTGTAAAATTTTCCAACATTTCACAATATGACTTTTTTCACCATAGAATCATTTTACATGTTATAAGATGACTGTTTTCATGATTTTTTTCAACATCAAAAAAATTTGACGTTTTCATCGAAAAATTTCGACATACTATACTATGGCGTTTTTTTTGTAAAATTTTCCAACATTTCACAATATGACTTTTTTCACCATAGAATCATTTTACATGCTATAATACGACCGTTTTCATGATTTTTTTCAACATCAAAAAAATTTGACATTTTCATCGAAAAATTTCGACATACTATACTATGGCGATTTTTTTGTAAAATTTTTCAACATTTCACGAAATGACTTTTTTCACCATAGAATAATTTTACATGCTATGATTAGATGTTTTTCATGATTTTTTTCAACATTAAATAAATTTGACGTTTTTTTTTCGAAAAATTTCGACATACTATCCTATGGCGTTTTTTTTTTTTTGTAAAATTTTACTACATTTCACGAAATTACTTTTTTCACCACAGAATCATTTTACATGCTATAAAACAACCGTTTTCATAATTTTTTTCAACATCAAAAAGATTTGACGTTTTCATCGAAAAATTTCGACATACTATACTATGGCGTTTTTTTGTAAAATTTTCCAACATTTCACACAATGACTTTTTTCACCATAGAATCATTTTACATGCTAGAAAACGACCGTTTTCATGATTTTTTTCAACATCAAAAAAATTTCACGTTTTCATCGAAAAATTTCGACATACTATACTATGGCGTTTTTTTGTAAAATTTTCCAACATTTCACGATATGACTTTTTTCACCATAGAATCATTTTACATGCTATGATTAGATGCTTTTCATGATTTTTTTCAACATCTAAAAAATTTGACGTTTTCTTCGAAAAATTTCGACATAGTATACTATGGCGTATTTTTTGTAAAATTTTCCAACATTTCACGATATGACTTTTTTCACCATAGAATAATTTTACATGCTATGATTAGACGCTTTTCATGATTTTTTTCAACATCAAAAAAATTTTACGTTTTCATCGAAAAATTTCGACATACTATACTATGGCGTTTTTTTGTAAAATTTTCCAACATTTCACGATATGACTTTTTTCACCATAGAATCATTTTACATGCTATGATTAGACGCTTTTCATGATTTTTTTCCAACATCAAAAAAATTTGACATTTTCATCAAAGAATTTCGACATACTATACTATGGCGTTTTTGTTTTTTTTGTAAAATTTTACAACTTTTAACAGCATGACTTTCTCACCATAGAATCATTTTACATGTTATAAGATGACTGTTTTCATGATTTTTCTCAACATCAAAAAAATTTGACGTTTTCATCGAAAAATTTCGACATACTATACTATGGCGTTTTTTTGTAAAATTTTCCAACATTTCACGAAATGACTTCTTTTCACCATAGAATCATTTTACATGCTATAAAACAACCGTTTTCATGATTATTTTCAACATCAAAAAGATTTGACATTTTCATCGAAAAATTTCGACATACTGTACTATGGCGTTTTGTTTTCTAAAATTTTTCAACATTTCACGAAATGACTTTTTTTCACCATAGAATAATTTTACATGCTATGACTAGATGCTTTTCATGATTTTTTTCAACATCAAAAAGATTTGACGTTTTCATCGAAAATTTTCGACATACTATACTATGGCGTTCTTTTGTAAAATTTTCCAACATTTCACGAAATGACTTCTTTTCACCATAGAATCATTTTACATGCTATGATTAGACGCTTTTCATGATTTTTTTCAACATTAAATACATTTGACATTTTCATCGAAAAATTTCGACATTCGATATACTTAGGCGTTTTTTTTGTAAAGTTTTTCAACATTTCACGAAATAACTTTTTACACCATGGAATCATTTTACATGCTATAAAACGACCGTTTTCATGATTTTATTCAACATCAAAGAAATTTGACGTTTTCATAGAAAAATTTCGACATACTATACTATGGCGTTTTTTTTTTTTTTTGTAAAATTTTACAACTTTTAACAGCATGACTTTATATCACCATAGAATCATTTTACATGTTATAAGATGACTGTTTTCATGATTTTTCTCAACATCAAAAAAATTTGACGTTTTCATAGAAAAATTTCGACTTACTATACTCTGGCGATTTTTTTGTAAAATTTTCAAACATTTCATGAAATGACTTTTTTTCACCATAGAATCATTTTACATGCTATAAAACGACTGTTTTCATGATTTTTCTCAACATCAAAAAAATTAGACGTTTTCATAGAAAAATTTCGACATACTATACTATGGCGATTTTTTGTAAAATTTTACAACATTTCACGCAATGACTTTTTTTCACCATAGAATCATTTTACATGCTATAAAACAACCGTTTTCATGATTTTTTTCAACATCAAAAAGATTTGACGTTTTCATCGAAAAATTCTGACATACTATACTATGGCGTTTTTTTTGTAAAATTTTCCAACATTTCACGATATGACTTTTTTCACCATAGAATCATTTTACATGCTATAATACGACCGTTTTCATGATTTTTTTCAACGTCAAAAAAATTTGATTTTTTTTTTTAAATTTTTCAACATTTCACGAAATGACTTTTTTCACCATAGAATAATTTTACATGCTATGACTAGATGCTTTTCATGATTTTTTTCAACATTAAAAAAATTTAACGTTTTTTTCGAAAAATTTCAACATACTATACTATGGCGTTTTTTTTTTTTTTGTAAAATTTTACAACATTTCACAAAATTACTTTTTTTCACCATAGAATCATTTTACATACTATAAAATGACCGTTTTCATGATTTTTTTCAACATCAAAAAAATTTGACGTTTTCATCGAAAAATTTCGACATACTATACTATGGCGTTTTTTTTGTAAAGTTTTTCAGCATTTCACGAAATAACTTTTTACACCATAGAATCGTTTTACATGCTATGATTAGACGTTTTTCATGATTTTTTTCAACATAAAAAAAATTTGACGTTTTCATCGAAAAATTTCGACATACTATACTAAGGCAGTTTTTTTGTAAAATTTTTAAACATTTCACAAAATTACTTTTTTTTTTACCATACAATCATTTTACATGCTATAAAACGACTGTTTTCATGATTTTTTTCAACATCAAAAAAATTTGACGTTTTCATCAACATGAAATTTCAATGAAATTTTTGAACATACTATGACGACTTTTTTTCATCATAATATTGTTTAACATACTATATTATGGCTGTTAACATGAATTCCTTCAAAATTCCTGTTTTTCATTAAATTTTTCGACATACTATACTATGACTTTTTTTCATCATACCTTTTTACAAACTATAATATGATTGTTGACATAGAATTTTTCAAGATTCCACACCATGACCTGTTTTTCATGAAATTTTTCAAAATACTATTATTTGACTATTTTTAATCATAATATTGTTAACACACTATAATGACTGTTAACATGAAACTTTTCAAGTTTCAATACTATGACCTGTTTTTCATAAAATTATTCTGTGACTTTTTTTTCATGAAATTTTTCATAATTTAATGACTTTTTACATCATAATACACTCCTGATCAAAATCTTAAGACCAGTTAAAAAATTGCAAGAATTTGCATTTTGCACTGTTGTATCTTAAGAAGGTTCTAACTAGAGTTTCAAAATGCAAAAAGAAGAAATGGGAACAAGAGACCAAATGTTTTGAGCAGGCAATTTATTGAAAAGAACAATTTAACTGAAATAGGCTGTTCATCAGCTGATCAAAAGTTTAAGACCACATCCTTTAAAAGCCCAAATCTGTGCAAAAATTTGGGTTCCATGTCATTTTCTGTCAAGTTATCACACTGTCAAGACCTCTTGATGGGAAAAGCAAAAAAACTCACTGCCTTCGAACGTGGCAGGACTGTTGAGCTGCATAGACAAGGCCTCTCACAGCGTGCCATCGCTGCTGAGGTTGGACGCAGTAAGACAGTCATTTTGCATTTCTTAAAAGATCCTGAGGTTTATGGAACAAAAAAATCAAGTGGTAGACCCAAAAAAATCTCACCGGCACTGAGCCAGAGGATCCGAATGGCTGTCCGTCAAGACACGGGACGATTCTCATCCCAAATTAAGGCCATTACTGGTGCTGACTGCAGCCCAATAACCATCAGACGGCATCTGCAAAGGAACAGCTTCAAAAACAAAAAACGTCTTCAAAGGCCACGTCTCCTTCGTCACAAAATTGCCCGTTTGGCCTTTGCAAGGGAGCACCAAACATGGGACGTTCAAAGTTGGAAGAAAGTTTTATTCTCTGATGAGAAAAAAATTTAACCTTGATGGTCCTGATGGCTTCCAACGCTACTGGCATGACAAGGAGATGCCACCTGAGATTTTTTCAACACGGCACAGCGGAGGGGGCGCCATCATGATCTGGGGTGCTTTTTCCTTCAATGGAACAATGGAGCTCCAGGTTGTGCAGGGGCGTCAAACAGCAGCTGGCTACGTGGAGATGTTGCAGCGGGCATCCCTCATGACTGAGGGCCCTCGTCTGTGTGGTGATGACTGGGTTTTTCAGCAGGACAATGCTGCAATTCACAATGCCCGTCTGACAAAGGATTTTTTTCAGGAGAATAACATCACTCTTTTGGATCATCCTGCATGTTCCCCTGATCTAAATCCAATTGAGAACATTTGGGGATGGATGGCAAGGGAAGTTTACAAAAATGGACATCAGTTCCAGACAGTGGATGCCCTTCGTGAAGCCATCTTCACCACTTGGAGCAACATTCCTACAAGCCTTTTGGAAACACTCGCATCAAGCATGCCAACACGAATTTTTGAAGTGATCACCAATAATGGTGGAGCTACTCATTACTGAGTCTGTTTTTGAGACTTTAATTTCTGTTTTAGGGTTTTTTTTGAGCTATGGTCTTAAACTTTTGATCAACTGATGAACAGCCGATTTTAGTTAAATTGTTCTTAAAACATGCTGCTGCTCAAAACATTTAGTCTCTTGCTCTCATTTCTTCTTTTTGCATTTTGAAACTCTACTTAGAACCTTCTTAAGATACAACAGTGCAAAATGTAAATTCTTGCAATTTTTTAACTGGTCTTAAGATTTTGATCAGGAGTATACCTTTTTACAAACTATGATTGTTAAAATAGAATTTTTCAAGATTCCACACCATGACCTGTTTTTCATGTAATTTTTCAACATACTATATTACTTTTTTTCATCATAATATTGTTTGACATACTATATTATGACTGTTAACATGATTTTTTTCAAGATTCCACAGTATGACCTGTTTTTCATGAAATTTTACGACATGCTATACTATGGCTTTTTTTCATGAAATTTTTCAAGGTAATATTATTTGACTTTTTTATCGTAATATTGTTTAACATACTATAATATTACTGTTAACATGAAATTTTTCAAGTTTCAACACTATGACCTATTTTTCATAAAATTTTTTGACATACTATACTATGACTTTTTTCATGACGTTTTTGACATACTATAATATGACTTTCTTTCATCATACCTTTTTACAAACTATAATATGATTGTTAACATAGAATTTTTCAAGATTCCACACCATGACCTTTTTCATGAAATTTTTCAACATACTATGATGTGACTTTTTTATCATAATATTGTTTAACATACTATAATATGACTGTTAATGTGAAATTTTTGGAGTTTCAATACTATGACCTGTTTTTCATAAAATTTTTCGACATACTATACTATGACTTTTTTCATGAAATTTTTTAACATACCATAATATGACTTTTTAATCATAATATTGTTTAACATACTATAGTATGTCATAGTATAGTATGTCGAAAAAAGTAATAGTCATAGTAATTCAAAAAAAGGGACAAGAAGTCATAGTATAGCATGTCAAAAAACATTGATGAGTTATATTATAGTATAGCAAAGTATTGTCAAATATCTGCTCTTCTACTCGGTGAAGACCTGACCTAATTTAATGTCCTAACTATAAACAAATTTAAATATCTAGGAACTGACATTTTCCCAACTCTAGAAACTACAGTCAACAATAATGATACTACAGTTTCAAGCTAAATTAAAACAGACTTGGGGAAGTGGATGTCAAGACCAAGGATGCGAGGATCTCACTCATTAATATGATGGTACTACTACAGATTTTCTCAGCTCTGTGCTTCCTTTGAATCCACAGATTGGGGTTTGAGATAAATTACATAGTCTAGCCACTGGCTTCATCTGGAACAATGAAAGGCCAGCTGATTTCTCTCTCTGGAGAGTTGTAAATTTAATCCTTGGAGAATGGGAGGTGCCAAATTTTAAAGTATACTCGGTCTTTTGTACTGTACACTATAAAATCCTAGCTGCAAATTTCACATTTTGGCATTTGGACAGCTGTTCAGTATTAATAGTCTTTGTACATTTCAAGTACTACAGCAATAGTGTAATTTACCTGTTTTTTCCTTTTTCCTACACATGCAGCTCCACTGGAGCTCCATTGAATACCATACTTCCTAAATGTGATCTTGCATATCAGCTATACAATACTAAAAGTAACAAAGGAAATCTATCAGCAATGCATTCCCAAATAATGCAAAGCTCCTGTAAACTAACTGCAATTCATAAAACTTGATAAAATGACTATATTTAGATTTTTGCCCAAATGGAAAACCATATGACAATGAATAACATTAAAGAAGCTTCCAAAAATCCTAATTACCAAAACATTCACAAAAGATTTATATAGAACTTATTTAACACCTATAATTAGACACCGGATCAAGTTAGCTCCGTCTCCTCTTTGCCAGTTTTGTTCAAAAGGTTGTATAGTACCGTATTTTTCGCACTATAAGGCGCACTTAAAATCACCCAACTGTTTAACTCAGACACTGATGATGAAGGATTTGATGGATTTGTGGAAGAGGAATAAACTGAAAAGTAAGTGTATTGTTTTGTATTTCATGTGTTACAACTGAAAAATGTTAAGAGTTATTGAAGTTATTGAGTTATGAAGCTGCTGTTTGGTGCATAAGCACAAACTACAGTCAGAGACCTCCTTTCAGCGACTCGCAATCGCACAAAACACAGTGGTGCTTAGCTGGGGGCTCGTGAGTATCCCCACACCTGCCCGGCGCCTCTAACCCTGGGCAACTCCTGAAAAGGCGAGAGTCTAGCCCCTCTCAATGCGTTTGGTTCCAGAACCAGAGCTATGTATGGAGGTGAGCCCAGCTATACCTAACTGATAGTGCTCCACCTCTGGCACCAGCTCCAGTTCCTTCCTGCCACAGAGGTGAGGTGGTTCCATGTACCATGTGATGCTGTGGATCAGCACGCCTAGATCCCTGCCTTTGCCTCCTGCTTGGCTCAAACTGAATCTGCCCTCAATGCCAATCCCTGCGGGTGGTGGACCCACAGGGTGGTGGCTCCATGTTGTTCTTTCAGCCTGTTTTTTTACCCCATAGAACTCAGGCTGCATGATGCATTGAAATCCTTTTTAGCATTTTAAGACTACTGCATGTTACACCAAATTATAAATTACAAGTCCAGTATCTATTTTACTTAAATAAAGCTTAACATTTGTTATTTATCTGCTATTCTACACATCAGAAATCACTTATTCTTCTAATTTGTATTATAAAGCCGACTGATGGCTGATTTTTGTCTTGACAGAGTGAACATCATGAAGGACTTGGCCCACTATGCTGCTGCTAAGTCCAACTCAGGAGGAAGGTGTGTTAATGCGTGGGAGGGGTAAAGACAGACATTGCAAGAGAGAATCTCCTGGGAAATAACATTTAAATGTCACCTGATGAAATCTTCCTTGGTTTATACAGAACTGCTCCCTGATGCTGAATGGAGAGAATGACTTTTCAGAGGTATTTTTCTATTCCTTCTTTTTTGTTTGTTCCCTAATTCCTCCTCATCTCTCAGTCTTTGGCAGGTGGTTATGGAGTATTCATGTTGCTTCCCTCATTGTGTTGTCTTTTAGAAGGATGCTGCCCAGATGTGGGAAATAACACCCTCAGTAACAGGCACAAGATTACCACTATTCCAATCAATACCACAATATCTCTACTCCTTTAATTCATCACATGCTGCACAATACTATTTATTTGAGATCTATTTATTAACTTGATGGCCTTTAATGTTACTAGTTATTTGTAATAATGTATGTTTTGGTATCAAGTTCTGAAGTGGAAGTGTTTTTTGAATGAAACGGTGGCAATGAAAAAGGAACTGATGACACTTGAAGTACAACGAACATTTCTCGTTTTATTCAGTCAACATTCGCTTCGTTACAATTATTCCACAGTTCTTTGGAGGGACTCAGACATGATGGAAACGTGCAAAAAAGGACGGACTGGATTGTTGGTGGTAAGTTTTTTTAAGGAAGCAACCCTGTTCTCTGAAAGGAAACATCACTGCATGGCCATATCGGCATTTAAAACCCTAAAAGATTCAACAATCCAGATAACATTCCTGCCGCTTTTCCCAAATAGTGTTGATTTCTGGAAACGGCGTCATTTGAAAATGGCTAAAACAGAAACAAATATAGGACTACTGCTGGGATGTTGAGAAAATTTAACTGAAATTTCTTCACAGGCAGCTTACAGTGTAATTTTTGTAAGCTCTACCGCTATGAAATAAGCTTTGAAAAGATGACTGTAAAAATATGAATGTAGGCTGTAGCTGCACTCAGGTAGAAAAGTTAAATTCAGCCCTGAATCGAATATTTGTACTTAAGATGTCCCGTCATAGATGGGCAGGAATGGATTCATAATTCAAGTTAAATAAAATAAACATAGTTAAGGACCTTTTGCAACTTCATGTAGTTTTACATAAAACAGACATACAAAAACAGACTTTAAAAATAGATCACAGGTTTAAAATAGTTATTAAAAAAACAAAACATATGTACAGGACAAATAATGCGGTAATGCTGATTGTTTTATAAAAAGTCCCACAAACGTAACATTTCAAAGTGAAACAAGATACACAGGTTGGATTTTTCCCATTTTTTTGCAGTTTTAACACTGCAGCACCTACATTTAAATGTGTTACTGGCTACATAATTAGCTACTATATACCTCAATGACCTCTTCCTCTACTGGTCATTTTTGAACCTAGTAATGCTAAGCATCAAATTTGGGCCACACAAGTGATGCTTTAGGAACAGCTTGTCTAGTCTGTATTCATTACAGAATCGAAGGACTAAATTTGTACAAAACTATGGAAAATGCCCATCTAAAGTTAAGACAGTGGCCCTTTTCATGAAATGCAGCAATGCAAAAAAATCAGTCAGTTTCATGTCCAGAAAATATCCAAAGAAACTGGCGAAGAGCTGATATTTGGTCCATATCCATCCTTTGCTTTTTTGTATTCCTGAGATTTTTTTTTTCTTCCTGATGGAGCAACAGATAATCCAATAGTCTATTTAAGTGAAATCTCTTTCACTTAGCTGCTCGATTGTCCATCATGTCTACAAAACAAAAGACAACAAAACACAATAACTTGTCTGTTTATTACAGCAATGATGACTCAATTTTTATTTTGATCAAACTAATTACTAGTATAGTTCATTAATAATTAGCCCTGATTCATACATGGCTGCTATTAACTTAATGGATAATACTGCCACCTGACGTTATTTTTCCCCCCAGCTTTTAGGTAGCCACGAAGACATCCATCTGGTGAGTTTGCACTTTCAATATTTTTCCTATACCAAATTTTATGGTAATATACAGCTCTATGTTGGGGCTTGCTACCAACATGATGTCATAAAATACTGAGTCTGAACAGCAGACAAAAAAGTAAAAGTATTATTTCTATTTTTATGTACGATTGAGAAAGCATGGCCCAGCATTTTTAGCCACGCTAGCAGTGCAGCTCAATAGATGGCAATGTCGGTCAGTCGGTCTACCAGTTTGGTTCAATTTGAAATATCTCTGCAACTACTAATTGGATTGGCACAGAAGTTTATGCAGACGTTCATGGTCCCCAGATCATGAATCATACTAACTTTGTTTTTATTTGTGACTTTTAGCGAAATGTCTCAACTATTAGATGGATTGTATTTAAATTTACTGCACACATTCATGCCCACCTCAGAATGAAATAACTGGTGATCCTCTGACTTTATATCTAGCAATACATTAGGTCAAAATTTAAGTTTGTCCAGCACTTGTTTGTTTATGAACAAACAGACCTACCTGTAAATCTAATGTCATTCCCATCTGCCTCAGCTGTACTTTGTGTTGTTGCAAATAAGCAAATTTTAGCATGCTTAACTAAGATGGTGAACTTGGTAAACATTTTAGCTGCTAAACAGCAGCATGTTAGCATTTACCTCAAAGCACTGCTGTACCTAGACGCATCCTCACAGGACCTCTAGCTCTGGTGTTTATGGTTAACCATCACTATTATTGTATCTATTAGATGATGTTTATGTGTGTGTCTGTAGTTTATTACCTTGTAGTGTCTGATGAACCTCATTTGGCAAGTCATCCAGTTCCTCCACGCTTTTCCGCAGGTGGTATGCCGTGGCCTCTCCCGGCCGCCTTCTGCTCTTCCACTCCACCAGCATCTTCAGCTTCTGCATGGTCACATCTTTCTCTGCTGCCTGGATGTCGTCCAGCTCCCTGGAGTTCAAGTCTAGATAGATGGCCACCTGCTTCCACTCCTTCCCGAGCCGCTTGGCCACCTGCAGTAGCTGCTTCTCTGACAGGTCCTGGCCCAGAGTCATCCCACTTTTCAGTCCATCTGGAAAACGACACACAACACACACAGGTACTGTATTTCAGTATAATTTTAGACAGACAGGTGCATCTGGAAATAGCTGAGGCTTGGACTGGTTTCTGTTGACCTGACTGGAGCAAAACAAAACGTGTGCCTCAACATCTTCTCAAATCGTTCATTAGCACAAGACGTGAAAAGTCACCTGACTCGTCCTGCCATCGAGGCCTTTTATAGGTTGTTTCTTCTTCTGAGGGGCTGCTGCTCCTCTGTCTACCTATGAGAGAGATATATCATGCGAGTCAACCAGAAAGCATCTTGAGATTGAAAAATCTAAAAAGAAAAGACGCTTACTGTTTGTCCTTTTCCTTGGCTTCTTTTCTGTGTTGTCCACACAGTCACCTAGAAGTGAAGAGAAGAGTGAAAATATAGTCATCACCACTCTGGTAGAAACCAAATTACACTCATGCAGATAAAAGATAACATGGAGACCAGTAAACACTTAATTTGCAATTTCCTGCTACTATCAGCTCTCCAATAAACGTATAATGCAGACGTCTGATATTAACCTCCACTTCTAGGTCTTTGAAACTATGCACTGGTACCTTCTCTGATGGTGGCGGACCAAACGGTCTCCTCAGTGTTAATCTCTATAAGAGACAATTTAAAGGGAGGAGGCTGCTCAAAAAAAGCTTCAAAGTAGCCTTTCATCTTGGTCACAGCAAGGGTGAATTTCAAATCCTGCACAGAGACACAAATATATATAATTAATCACAATTTTGTTGTGAAGCCCATGCATACACTGAATATTTTTGTGTTCAATATATAAGTTGCAAAATAAATGATTGCGCATATGTGATTATATCATTATCATTAATTGTATTGGCCAAGATAATCATGTAGTGAAAATGTGACTTGAATTACAATTACTGTCAATTTTGAAGATTTTTTTTTACCAAGTTGCTGGTACACAATTTATTATTTTAATAATAGCAGTTCAGTAAATATCTTTGTTACACTGTGTTTTACAAAGTTAGGAAAGCAATATTGAAATCAAGCTTAGTGTTGTCTTACACAGAAATAATGATTCCAGTCACTTCCACATAGTTAATTAAACACTGGTATCATATCGGTGTTCAGTACTGGCCGATACTCAAAGCCGAGGTATCACTATCTGTACTGAAAAAGTTGGCTCGGTGCATATTATGATTTTTTTTATGATATAAATGCTCATTTTGAGTGTAAATCATTTGCCAAAAAAGAGATAAACTAAAGTTAAAAATCAATTTGACTGAACCTTTTTTTCAAATTGTCTATAAATAGTGCGACAATACATTTATCATGAATTGTTTTGACCACAATAATCGTGTAGTGAAAATCTTATGGGGACGGGCCTCCACACATGCATATGCAAAGAGACACACCTGAGGTTTGATCTCTCCTTCTGGCTCGCTCAGGAGACGATACGTCCCCTCATCCAGTTTACATGTGGGAGGCTTCTCTATCCGAATGTAGCGATTCTTGTAGCCCCGCACCTGTTTGCCTATATCCTGGTTCACAAAAGGACAGCAGGGAGACAAGACGAGGCATAAGATAAGTCACGTCCTTGCAGTATGATGAGCAGGCTTAATCGTGATTAACATTCAATAAAGCACATTTTCCATAGTCAGAGTGGAAAAACTGAAGGCGTCTCAGAAGAAATCATTGCTGCCCTGGTAAGTAGTAGCTGCACAGAGCAACGTAACGTACATAGTGATGGAAAACGCATCAGATTGGAAAACACAAATTGGTTTATTTTAAGAGTTACAATGAATAATGGTTATTCACTAGCTGCATCCTCCCAAACACACATGTGCTCACACAACTACAAGCACTTCCTGAGTGACCTCAGCAGTACACCCTTAGAAAATGACTAAGCAGTGTTGTCATGTAGCTGTCAGACTTAGTGCACTTTCAGTAATACACTCACCAGTGGCATCGATGACATTTTGATAAATACCACTGACATTTCTTACTTGGAAATGACTATAATATACAGTACATCTGAGGGCGTTTACCAGAGAGTCAGAGATCACTTAACCAGAGGCTGACACCTCTGCTTTTCAACAATATTACAGTATATATCATAATATTTTGCATTGCAATATGCTGCATAACATCATCACATAATCTGGAAATCCTACTCCATAAAGGCTTAACACTAAACAAGAAGTGAAAGTTGCGTCTTGGCTCAGATTCTGTTCTCATTTTTCCCCGCACACAATTTTACTTTTATCCCTTAAGCAGTTGTCACGATTGAAAGTCACAGCTGAAAACTTTAGGGAGACTCAGGTGATGGTTTCATGAATGGAATATTTATTTTTATGCACGCAAGGAAAGGGTTGGTTTTTTTTTTGGTCTTGTTTTTCTACCTTTGGCTCTTGCACGTCAAGGCAAAAATTCCAAAATGAAAACACTAAATGAGCGAGTCATGAGAAGGACGTCACTGACTGACAAGCAAAACTTGGCTCACTCACATCTTAAAAAGTGGATCTTTAAGAGTTTTATTTCCGTATGCATAAGAAATAGTAATTCAATGTGAGATATATTTCTATCATAAGAAGCTGGGCAGTGGATGCACTAGTGATAAAGGTACAGAGTAAGACATACTTTTCGGGGCTCCTGCAAAATCCGCAATATTTCCATAATAAAAATAGCTATTTCAAAACCAGTCGAAACATCTGAGTAGCATCAACCTGAATGGCATAAACGCTCTAAAAATTTAAATGCAGCGGTAGCGCTTCACAGCCAACAACAACTACAAGGCAGACTACACTGACTAAAGCTGCACTGTTTCATTGACTTGCTAGAAAAAAAGACAGAAGGAGGCTAAACGGCAAGAATTGGAAGCTAAACTAAAAGTGAACATTTAACAAGCACATCAAACAAGATTGCGGTAAGTTTAAGGACCAAAGATATTATGAATAAGGCAACAGGACAAGCAGGTTATTGGCTTATTAGCTTAGCTTTAGATTGAGAAAACAGCAATCCTCTAATATAGAGCAGACAATGAAATCACAAGACACCTTTGTCACAAAACCAGATGAAACAGCAGAATGTTTTAGTTTTATACAGCTATAATGTGGACACTTATTCTGATGACGCTCGCTGTTTCTAAATCATATAACTGAACTGACTGAATCGACAGCTAAGGAGCTCGATTAGACAATTGCGGAACGGGAGATCAAGCAGGTGATCTCAACTTTACCAACACTATTATACCTTTGAGTAGACTTTTTTTTTCTTAATCGTGAATATTTTTGATGCATTTGTTTATATGTACATATATATTTGTGGTGGTATATGAGTGGTAGATATCTATCCCCTTTTGTTGTTGTTTTGTTTTATCTTGTTGAATACTTTAATAGAATGTTAAATGCTGCTAGACAAAAAAATTGTATGAAAATGTATACAGTATATTGTATTATTGATGTACACTAAATAGCAATTAGGTAAAAACTGTATGTATTCACAGACTAAACCTGTCAACGATAACGCAATAATAACTTGTTAACGCCACTAATTTCTTTAACGCTATAAATATTTTGCAGGCACAGTTTTAAAAGATTGAGTGAAGATACTGCTATCATATGAAAACCATGTTATACTAGCATGTTGGGACGGAGGATAAATACACACTCCAAGGTTGTGCTAAATTTAGGTGAGGAAAAACTGGCATGGCCATTTTCAAAGGGGTCCCTTGACCTCTGACCTCAAGATATGTGAATGAAAATGGCTCTATAGGTACCCACCAGTCTTCCCTTTACAGACATGCCCACTTTATGACAATCACATGCGGTTTGGGGCAAGTCATAGTCAAATCAGCACAATGACACACTGACAGCTGACGAGAATTGAAGCTTGAATGTGGGATCCTGCGACTGAAAGACGCTTACCTTGATGTCGGATGAACTGTTAGTGGCCAGGTAGATGTGGAAGCTGAAGGTGTTGTTGTTGTCACTGCCCAGCTGCTTGTAGACCAGGACCACCCCGTGGTGCTCTACAGATTGGCTCGTCTGAATGATGGGACCCACGGGTGACAGGGACGTCACATTCCACTTAACGTGGCTACCTGAGTGGTCCACTGTCGGCTCAATGAGTGGACGGTTATCTTTTATGTGCAGGACACCGAATGTCAGCTCATTTTCTGGATCTGTGTGATGATAATAGGGAAAGAGAAAGTTTTATGTTTCACCTAGAGCAGCTTTAAATCATTGTTAAAAGATTATGATACTCTAATAAAATGAACTATTAGTGTAAAGGACTTCAGATGGGTAATAATTAATCAAGGATTGCACCTTTACTTTACAGCCATTAACTAAATTCAATACAACCTCCAGGCAACATCTTCGTTGGAAATATTTGATGTTCATGACATTTCCTTATCCCACAGGAAGCCAAAATCATAATTCTGATCATATATTGAACATAGAAAACATGCTTACCAGCAAGGCAGACGGAGTGAGGGAACTGGATGGACGTGAGGACAGACGCATCCTTGTTGACTGTGTCCACGTTAAAGATGGGTCCCGCAAATTTCCAGGAGTCCCGGAGGAACGCACCGAACTTGGACCAGGACAAGACTGAGTATCGCACCAGGACCCGCTCCGATGCTTCAAACACCAGGCCGGTGACCGAACACTGGTATGTGCCCTCTTCAAGCTGCACCCTAAAACACAGAGTCAGTCAGTGACACTGTACATAGAGAATCAATCAGGGCTGTCAATCGATTTAATCAATCAAAATGTACCTTAAAGGGATAGGGGTGGACAAATATGCTGCTTTATGAAAATATATGTATAAATTTAACATATAACATAAAACAATGACAAACATTGTCCTGAAACTCTCACAGGTACTGCATTTAGCGTAAAAAATATGCTCAAATGATAACATGGCAAAATCAAGGCCAACAGCCAACAGCAGCTGTCAGTGTGTCAGTGTACTGACTTGACTGATTTGCCCCAAACTGCATGTGATTATCAGAAAGTGGGCATGTCTGTAAAGGGGAGACTCATGGGTACCCAGAGAACCTATTTTCATTGGCATATCTTGAGGTCAGAGGTCAAGGGACCCCTTTGAAAACGGCCATGACACTTTTCCTCGCCACATTTTAGTGCAAGTTTGAAGCATTATTTAACCTCCTTGGTGACAAGCTAGTATTCACTCCATCTTTAAAACTGAGTGCACTACAACCTTTGAAAGACCGATTGTGTTAATGCTGGCTGCTGTTGGTTGGTAGTAATGAATTCCTCAGGTTTTACAGCTTCATATGATGTCTGTATCTTCACTCTAGCTTTAAAATTGAGCCCCCTACTACCTTAAAATCACAAGTTGAGTTAATGCGTAAACATTTTTAGTGGTGTTAAAACAAATTTGCGTTAATATGTTATCACACTTTGACAGCCTTAGAATCAATATAAATGTGCACAGACCACATCAGTGGCAGAGACACACTGTCATACTCACTGTAATCGTCCCTTGGAGATCCTCCTGGGGGTAACAAGCTCATTGCCACGGTTCTGTCAAACACATCAGCACAGTTGATTTGTTTGAACAATTACAAAAAAATCATAGTTAATACATTTTTTATTTAAATAATAAAATGTAGATTATTATTGTAACTACAGATTATTAAAGGTTTATACAAGGTCCTCCCCAATACCAAGAGTGTCAAATATGCTCTACTATAGTTATAAGTAAAACACAGACAAGTTATTGAAGCATTCACCATATTTTGTCAGTGGTGTCTGAGCTCACCTGCTGGACAGCTTTGCATTTTTCACAACATGATTTGAAGGGCCTCTCATCTGTCAGGAGAAATCAAAAAAGGGATGTTATTTACAGGAGACGTGACACTATCTATTATATATATATCTAATTATTTGTTGTGTTGTAACATCAGTTATGATCTGCTTACCTTTCCTGTTTGAAACCTCTGCTTCAGGTCCAGGGACTGACTCTAGAGGGTGAAATAATACGACCAATATTACCATATGAAAATCACATGTCAGAGGCTGAAGGCTTGTGCTAAGCCTCTGGCACACACCCTTGACAAATTTTTCAAATTGCAGGCCACTTTTTTGGTCGTGAGCGAGGGTGGAGCGCGCTCAGTTACACTTTCAATCGAAGTCTGTGTTCCAAAAAAGCCAGCAGAGTCCGACATTTTGTCGCATAATTATGTAGTATGGCTGCCACTGAGATGCGGTTGTGGTTGTAGTCCGCTGAGTTACCACTAAAGCCATGGCAACTATGACAACAAGCTGACATGGCCAACTGGATGTAAACAACAAACAAGCAGACAAGTTGCTCACTCTGACAAGGCAGATATTGATATTCTGTAGATGTTTCAAGAAGTGTCGTACCGTTTTTAGACTCCTCTGCATCGGCTTCTTCATTGTCTGTACAAAACATAAAAGAGATAAACTTAATCTCCATTCCCAATCAAATCCTTGAGCTAATAAACAAAAGGATTGATAATAAGATGTTGGTTCTTACGTTCCTCTCCTCCAGCCTTCTCAGCACAGCCGTCTGGTGAAAGTCACAAAGAAGGGTGAGGAACAGGAAAATTAAAATATGATCATGCACTTGTGCCTGCACACATGCACATGGACACACATAGTGGAACAGATACACATAAATAAACATACATACTCATAAGACACACAGACAGACAACCATAAAATGATGCACATACACATGTATTGCCATGAATTAGGGAACATACACATGTAAAATGACTATAATGTGATGTAAATACTGTCATTTTGTATGATCATGTCCATGTATGATGAGAATGTCCCTATTTCTTATGTGCTCAATAAGTGCTGTATGCTCAGCAATGATGATATGTTATGACCTTAAAGCAGAAAAGCCGAACCAGGGTCACAAGTCAGACTTGCAACACATCTGTATCATGTTACTGTAACCTGTTAGAATGCTTTTACATTGTCCCTGACAAACAAATAAATATAAAAATGAATAAAAGCTGTCATTTTGAAAAAATATGCTTGTTTGCTTTCTTGCTGAGATGAAGCCACCACCAGCGGCCAGTTAGCTAAGCTTACAACAAAGACTAGAAACAGAGGAAACAGCTACCCTAGTTTTGTTTTTTACAATTTGTTTTTTGTACTGTTCAGCTGTTTCCCCATTGTTACGCTAAGCCTCACCTAGCTGCAGCTTTAAAATTAAAGATTTTTTTGGGGGTCATATTCTGCTTTCTCAAACCCGTCACCACACCAACTCGTCCACCTTTACAGCCTCATTGTGTATACTCACACTCATGCGACCGAGGTGTAGTTTGTTTATAGCCTAATGTTGGCTTTTTTTTCTTCTGCTGATTGCGTTCACATTTTAAAAATTATAACAGTGGTGTTCATTTATGAAGATTATCTTGCTGAACAAATGTGGAAGTAAACGTTTGAGCTTATTTTCTGCAATAAATCTCATTGGCTTTCTGTGGAGGGAATCGGGGCGACGCTAACTTCCTGGATGGCCTACAAAAATATGTCATCCCTGGAGCACTCTACTTAACATACACACTGTATATGAGTGATAACAGCAAATTTCACAAAATGCTGAACTACTCCTTTAAGGTATGATCTGTGATAGAGCAGTTCAAAGTGTCTCTCTCACCAGAATCCCCATCCTCCTCTTCATCCTCCTCTTCCTCCTCTGAGCTCTCCTCAGTGGATGTTCCTGTGTTCTCTGTTCAATAAATCAACATATAAATGAGAGCTGAAAACTCTTCCTGCAGATGACTAAGATTTTGTACCAGTTGTTGAAAAAAAACAGTGAGTTGAGCTGTTGTGGTGTGATATTTGTGCTCACCTGAGCTGCTGCTGTCACTTTCTGTCAGGTTATCTGTAACAAATTAGTAATTGTTTGGAGGTCAGTGCTATTCAGTCTGGAAAAAACAATGCAATAATGTCAACATGTGAGGAAAAATCCTGCTAAATTAGTCATTACTATTACTACATCATTAGAAAATATTTGCTAATAACCATATCATCATCATCTTTATGGGAACTTAACCTTTTAACAGGTCTGATAGCATCATCGTCATCATTCTGAGGTTATTATTGCCCAGCAGTAAATGCATGGCCGACTATAGGTTACAGGAGTAGAGTTAAAGAAAAATGTTGATTTGAACTGGAAACATAAAAAAACATAGTAAAAAAAAAAAAAAAAAAAAAAAAAAAAAAAAAACAGCATTCAGTAATATGCCATTTTTTTACAAACTATGAGTGCATTAGGGGGAAAAACTCTCATACACCAAAGCCTATTTAAAGTAGTGAAATCCTCAGGTGCAGCCACTTGCCCTATTGCTAAACTCAACTATTTAAAACTTTCCTTACATAAGGAAAATAATAACAGAGAGACTCATGTAGCCCCATTGAGAGACCTCTACTTTTAGTTTACTTCTATGTTTGTGCAGTGTGTGTTTTCATCCTTATTCCTCATCAAAAAAGCCCTCAGCATGTCTGACTTCCACCAGCAGCTTTTACATATCCATCATTCCTCAGCAGCTGAACTGTGGCACCCTGTGAAGAAGCCTGTGATAAGTGCAGTGCATTAACATTCTGGCACATTTACACAGATGGGTCCAGAGGAGCTGCAGCTCCTCTCCTCCCAGCAGCAGTGAATGTCCGTGGACCGGGCCATCTGGCTGAGTGCCTGGCTGGCTAATGGATGGAGCCCATCCTCTCTAGCCCACAGAGTTTTATCTTAGACTAACAAGCAGGTGCTGCCATCGCTGCTCCGTTCACAACACCTCCCTCATCAATCTCCCTCCTCCACTCCGCTCGATCTGTCTGCTTCACCTCTCTCTGCACTCTCCTGCCTCCATTTCTCTCTCCTTGTCCTCACATGCCTCCTATGGCCAATCTCTTTCTCTGCGGCTGCTGCCTCATCTGAGCCAGCAGGCATCCCTCTTCACTCTGGCATGGACGCTTCCCTTCATCAGACTGACAAACAAGGTGGAGATAAAACACCAGCACAGATGCACATATGCACAAACACAAACGCACACACTTGTTTACAGCTTCAAATGTTTGGATAGTTTTGTGGTTGTAGGCTGCCATCTGCTGGTCTAAAATGATAGCAAAACCAAGGGCATAAAAGGTTTATGTGGGATGTACAGCAGTGCTTCTTAACTTGGTGTTTCTACTATCTGTTATATTCATTCGGACACGGTGGGCCACCAACATAATTCTCAGCACCAGATAAATCTCGTTACCTTATTTGGTATACAACTTTTAAACTGTCTTTTTCAGTGCTTCTTCACATACATTTGGGAATCTGGAGTGCCTACCAAACCACAAAGTCGGTTCTTTGTGTGCTGCCCAGATCAGAAAACATGTGATTCAACAAGCCATTCAGATTTGGCTCCTCTTCCTATGACACCCACAGCGTGAGAGCTACCTTTGCAAAGGAGCACCCATAGAAACAGAATATAGGAGTACAATATCCCATTAAAATCAACGTAGCGGGATTGTCAGAGCAGTGGCCATTTTTATGTGTACCCATGACTTTATTATGACTTCTGCATAAACTAAACCAACTCGCAACAGAAAGTCAAGGTGAGGTTTCGCAGTAATAATGACCAATCAATGTAGTAGCAGTGTTATAAGGCGCATAGTAAATGTTAATTTAATGCTTTATCCACAAACTCTTGTCACAGCAGAGGAAAGCACATTGCTATCAGCAGATGAGTGACAACTCTGATCAAATCGTTTTCTGTAGCCAGTGTGGCGGTGAAGCATAGTGGACATATTAGTGGACAGCTGGCTGGTTAGCTCTGGCGCTGGTTCCGCCAGGTTTTGGTGCTGCACTGATTATGGAAAATGAGCTGAAGAGGGAGCCGGTGGCCAGCGGCAGCGCCGGGTCTAAACGGTCCCTCCGTCTGGGGACAAGATACCTCGCTAACAAGCCAGCCTGTCTCCAGGAGCTGCGTCCGTTGTCTGCGACTTTACAGCCCGGTTGGCGTGTGTTCTGTTGTCACCACAACACTAATCACCACTTTCGTTTATACTAGTCAAATTACTGCAGCAAACAGTTCAATACAGTGACTCTTCTACTCCTATTTTATTTCTACGGGTGCACCATATTTTAAAAAAAAAAAAGCATTAAAGCATGTAAACCAGTAAAAGTAGAAAACTTCTAGTAGAAACACAAAACACAAGTATGAACCTGAAAAAGAGCATTATGTCCCCTTTATAGAGTATAAAGCATACGAATAGAGTATTAGGGCTCCAGACTAACTTTTTACATTGGTTGCACTGGTGTGCCAAACTTTTTCATGTAGGTGCACCAGCATAAAATGTAGGTGCACAAAAAATGTTTCACGTCGCCTTTTGGCATCACAATAACACATTTTTAGCATTTTGTTAGTTCCCATAGGCCTACACTAGGGATGTCACAATACCAAAAATTTAGTAGTTGATACTGATACCAGTGAAATTCCATGATTCTCGATACCACAATAAAAAAACAAAAGTGAAATAATACACCCCATCATGCACTTCAACATCCACTCTTAGTTTGCATACTAGTTTTTGTTAAGAAGTGAAACAGGTCATAATTCCCTCTCTATTATCTATTTTATATTGCGTGAAAACATCTGCCTCAAACTGGAGTTTCTCGCTAACATCTACATTTTACAAGACTATATTGAAACATATGATAGTGTTAAAATTTACCTTTGCATGATACTCATCTTAGAGCCTCACTACGTCATAACTTTAAATCAATGGCACCCCCCGTTAAGCTCTCCACCTGCTGATTTAAACACTGACTTGTTGTTTATAATGCAGCATTATCAGCGCTATATTTGGGCATCTTCAGGGACCAGGTACACAGGTGGAGGAGCGGCGCTCCACCTGGGAGGCCGTTCAGGTGTTACTGGCACTGCAGCATTTTTTTGATGGAAAACATTAAGTAGTTCTCTTCATTTTGAACTACCATCATGTTTTATGGCTGTGATGTTAGTCGAGGAGGAGAACTAGTCTACGGGGTGTGGTTTCACACTCGCAGACAGATCAGTCAGGCGCACCAGTGCACCCAATGAAAATATTTAGTCACAGATATTTGGTCACATATGCAACTACAATGGTCGCACTCTGGAGCCCTGCTCATATTGGACTGGCAAACTGTGTTGAGTTGATGTATTATAATCGGTCATATCACTGCATTCCTAATCATCACCACTTCCATATTATAGTCAGTTATTACAAAGTCAGTGTTTTGTGCTTTGTTATTGTTTTTTGAAGGGTAAAAACTCACAAACAAAAAAAAGTTAATGTTAGAGGAATCTCTGAAAAGTATATATAGATAGACATTTTATTTAAATTTTTATTATTGAATTATTTTATTCTGTTATTTCTTCTCTGTTCAAGTACATTAACAGAGCTGCATAAAAAGTCAGATTCCATGTATGTATATACTTAGTAAAATAAACCTGATTCTGAAAAAATAGTATTTTGTGTACTGGTGTGCAGTGTTAAACATAGCAAATGCAAAACTAGGGTGATCATATGACATAAATCCTGCTGTACTTTAAAGGCAAATTATATTGAAATCAGGGAGGCCAAGCAGCGAGATGACAGAGAGGCGGGAAAGGATAAAGAACGGAATGAAAACAAAAGTAGTGAATTACAAATGGGGATGCTCGCCTTTTAAATATTAAAAAAGGAGCCAGAGGAGCGACATAGCACTATCACTATAAAAACAGCAACATGTAGCTGTATGTGCGCTCTGTGAGAAAGTGAAATGAGACAAAGAGCAGTGAGGAGGACGAGAAGGGAAGGAACGAAAATGGACTGATGTTTACCTTTGTTTTCAAGTGCAGGGATATCTCCGTCTCTGTAGGACAGAGGAGATAACATTCAGACAACTTTAAGTTACACTCGTGTCAGGGACGTCTACAATTATGGGAGGATTTAGAAGTTGAAAGTGTCGGCTCTTCGAACCGTGCAGCTGCAGGCTCTCGTCGTACACCACTTCTGCTTTCAAATGGGAACTCACAGTTGAATTAATTAGAAAAACAGGAAATGTGCACACACGGCCTGCATCTCTTTTTTTTTTTTTTTCACACATCTGAGGCCAACCCATCCTGTCGAATGATAGACTCACCTCTCCACCCAAACTCCCACACTAACCCACTTTCAGGGCAGTGTGGATGGTCCAGGAAACCAGCCATGGAAAGATACTGGCTGGGTACTTCTGCCATTTAACAAAACTGGTCTGGACATTTTTTTCTGCTTTCATAGCTCAGCAACTGTGCTGGGCGATTCATATTCAAATCAATCCTTTATTTGCTTTCAGTGGTATCATATTGTGATGATATGATCACATGGTGTTATCATTTTACAAAATGCTGGTGTCAAAATCATTCCAAGCACACTAACAAAATTAGTAAGTTTAAATTAGTTTTGTTTAAACACATGAAAGTATGTAATGTTGCATATATCTGACATATCTGTATATTAAAAAATCATCGATAACGTGACATTAATTTCAACCATATCACCCAGCCCTGCACAACAGACATCAATACCAGTCCCTCCTGACTATTTAGCTCTCTGTATCTTTTGACATGTGCTCGAGCTCGACTATCCAGGAATGTATTATATAAAACCAACAGAGAGCCAAGTGCAATGGTTCAGATGTTGTGTCTGAGCAGATGACTGGTACGACCTGTTGTTGACGCAGTCTGAGCATCAACAAGAGGCAACACGCCTGAGATCCATCGGGGGGGAAAGACAGAGAACCAAACCCTCAAGAAGAAGAACGAGTTCACCACCAGCAGGCGTGAAAAAGTAGGTCACATCCTGCCCTGCTGCGTCTTTTCCCATTTCACTCCCTCGGTTGTAAAAATACAGAACAGGGTGATCAAAAGCAGAGTGATGAATCAGGAAATTGGGATTATTAAGTCTGAATAAACTGTGGTCTTTTAGTTGGCGTCTGTTAATCCTGATAAGGCTCTGTGGTTTCCTTTGTTTTCAAACATCTGTCCAGGAAATACTGTTTTCTCCTCTTCAAGGTCAACTCTCTCTCTCTGCCAAACGGTTGCACCACAATAACACCGAGGTAGTCGTCACCACGGCGATCATCTCTTCCTCTGAGCAACAGTTGGCCCTTTCGGCGCTCAGATGTTTTCAGACAATAAATAGACTCCCTGCATGAGTTCTCAGACTTTCTCTGCTCTCACTTAACTCAAAATATGATAACAGGGTGTTGGTCTGTATCTGGCTGAAAGATAAAAGCCACAACATTTACATGCTTCCTACATCTTCCCATGAACACAGTGAAGACAGAGGACATCTGTGTGTAGATAAACAACTGTCAGTTGGCTTGTTGACCTTTGCCACATTCAGTTGTTAATATTACACCTCACTGCTTTCAATATGATGTTTATAGCGGGCCACAAACTTCATAAAAGCAATTTTTGTTCTGCTACTGCTTCTGAAATAAAGTTTCCTTTAAATTTAACTGCTTATATGTCCCTCGTGGATATTTCACTCTAATTCACTCAATATTTTAAAGGTTTTAGAGCACAAAATGTATAAAACCCTGTATGGTATTGTTCCTTCAGGGATTTTCCATCCCTCATCACGGGGCCAGTGATACCCTGGAAACAACACAGCAGCACACGGAGGACAGTGAGTCATCAGTATCACCTCACCTGCCTGTAGTTCACAATACAATTGATTGTAAATAGCTAGTATAACTATTAAAGAGATTGGTATGAATCATTTTCAATTGTAAAAAGAAATTGGTGCATGATTCTCATCATCAATCTTAATTAAAAACTGTAAGCAGGAAGTTATATTTAAGGGTGAGTTTGTAGTCCCTGTACGATGAGGTTACAGTGACATGTCGTTGTTTTTCTCACTTATACCATTCCTACAAGGATTTTTAAGTTTATTACCGTTTTTAGGGCTTTTGAGGAATTCAAAGTTAACAGGATAATAACATGGCCACACAAATTAGTTTAAACGTTACAAAATTCTTTAATGCAATCGATCTTTTGTAGCAGGCTTCGTTTTTTAAAGCTAGAGTGAAGATACTGGCATCTTATGAAACTACAAAAACTAATGAATCCATCAGTACCAACTATGTCAAACTGGCTTGTCGCATCCATCAACAACCGCTTATCCCGTTAGGGGTCGCAGGGGGACTGGAGCCGATCCCAGCTGGCACTGGGTGAAAACGGGGTACACCCTGGACAGGTCGCCAGTCCATCGAAGGGACAGACAACCATTCACGCTCACATTCACACCTACAGGCAACTTAGAGTCATGAATTAACCTGCATGTCTTTGGACTGTGGGAGGAGCCGGAGAGCCAGGAGAAAACCCACGCTGACATGGGAAGAGCATGCAAACTCCACACAGAAGGACACAAATCGGATTCAAACCAACAACCCTCTTGTTGTGAAGCACCAGTGTTAGCAGCGGTTTGTTGCAAAGGAGATTAAATAAGCGCTCCAAACTTATGCTAAATTTTGGTGAGGAAAAACTGTCATGGCCATTTTCAAAGGGGTCCTTTGACCTCTGACCTCTATATATGATATAGATATATATAGATGTATGAATGAAAATGGGTTCTATGGGTACCTACGAGTCTCCCCTCTACAGACATGCCCACTTTATGATAATCACAAGCAGTTTGGGGCAAGTCATAGTCAAGTCAGCACACTGACACACTGACAGCTGTTGGGTTTGAGTTTGCCATGTTATGATTTGAGTCTATTTTTTATGCAGTACCTGTGAGGGTTTCTGGACAATATTTGCCACTGTTTTGTGTTGTTAATTGATTTCCATATACATATATATTTGCATAAAGGAGCATATTTGCCCACTCCCATGTTGATAGGGGGGAGAAATATGACAAATCTCCCTTTAAACTACATTTTGAACAGGTAAAGGATGTGCGATTAAATATTTTAATGGATTGACAGCCCTATTTTGAATAAAACGTTATCAAAGAATAGCTTAAATGTCCATCTTTTATCAGACAGGCTCTTCGGACAGCATGGTGTTACCCTGTTGTCAGTGTGTGTAACACTAGTGTGTAACACAGCAGCGTGCAGCGCAGAGAAACACCAACAAAGACATCACGACTCTCTCGTTACTTCCTCGTTGTGTCCACGTTCAATCATACGTATCTGTACCGAGCAGTGAGGCAGTCATTGTAGATTCGTTTCTGTTACACAAAAAAAGCAGAAACAGATGAGCCCAAAACCGACGGCAACAAAAGACTTCCTGTGTTGACGCGACGCGATTTTGGCGCTGCATGCTCTGCAGGCATCACGCTGAGTGGACTGCAGCTACACGATGAAACACTGGCGTCAAAACAGAGGTCGACACTTGTCTTTAAGCAACAAGAAGTCCTACCCGTCCTCGAAGTGACATCCCGCTCCGCAGCTCGCCATCTCCGCCACCATCCTCTCGTCTCTGTAACCAAACGCCGTAATACTTTCTGTTGTTCCTCAGCGCGCAGCGGCGGCTGCGCGTCAAAGCACCTGAAAGGCGATATGATCCTCTCATCAGCTATTAGCGTCTGGTTAAAGCGCTAGGCGGTAATTGACACAACAATGGTCACCAGAGCCCTGGTGCCTGAACAATGCACGTCTTTGGGTACAGCAGCTCTTCTTCAGCAAAACAAAATATAAGCTATTAGTTTAACCAAAAAAAAGCGCTCATAGTTTCCTAAAATCCACAAAGAAAACATCCGTTTTGCAGCGTGCATGTGGATGCATTGTTTGCTCTTACAAACACTGTGTTTGAGCGCAAACCATTGGCTTAAAAACAAAAGCAGATCTTCACATCATGGTGTTGAATACTGCGCCGTTCACTGCGGACGACGCAGCTTTCACGATCAGCGGTGATGCGCAGTTGCAGCGCAGCGCGTGAAAGCGCACGAATAGACGCCACATGTGGGCGGGGGTGCAGCATCCCGCCTTTATCATGGGCTTTGTCAAGTCATGTTGATGATTTACAGCCGGGCTTTCACCACTTTTTTCAAGATATCAGAGATACCAAGAATAAAATAGGAGGTCTTAGCAGATAATGTGATTTATGCAGTTATACATACAGGACTGAAATCGGCTGCACGTCTGGCCCTGTTTGTGGAATGATTACAGAGAATAAAGTGAAACCAATTAATTACACCCCATATACTGTATAATCATCCTTTTGCATTACTTCACACACCCAAATGTGTATCCAGACCTATATCACAGTAAAGTAGAGGAAAGAAGGAAGAAAGTTGGCAAGCAAAACAGCTTATTTTGTTCTCCCATCTTTCAGAACAAGCTGTTTGCATTCACCTGAGACATATTTGGTAGTTGCACATTTTCTCCCACACATAAAAGAAGCAGCCAGCACTCCACACAGTGCAACTAGGTCACTTTGAGCGGGAAGACATCCAATTGTGGAGCTGCATTACCCAGAAGACACCAGCAGATGTCACATCAGACAACAAAACACAAGTAAAACTCAGCAGCACAAAAAAAAAAAAAAAAAACGTGCCTCCTTTAAAATATCTTTGCACCGGAAGACAGATTCAAACTAGATTCATGTATTTGATACAAGGGCTGATCAGAGTTGCGACATGGTTAAAAAGAAAGGAATCAAAGTGTCCGTCTGTGGCGTAAGCTCACTGTCCATCTGAGAGATCAAGAAAGGTAGGGAGAGCTCTCTGAGTGCTTGAGATGTCCAGTGGGAGGAATGAGTGAAGGATCAAGGGCTTTCCTATTGATCTTCCACTCATTGATCTTTTCCTTTTCCACTCTCTCCATTCGCCCGTCCAACTTTCGCGAATGGATATGTAGTTTGCAGCAGGGAGAGGGTGAGACAGACAGACAGAGAGAGAGAGATGCCGCAGACTAACAGGGACATTATCCAAGTCTCAGAGTCTAAAGGGAGAGATCAGCTCCTCGGTGCAAGAAGAGACAGCACCACATCAGACTCAGTGGCGAGACGATACCCCCAATACCTCGGGAAATTAGAGGAGATAAAGCAAGAGAAGTGGAGGAGAGGGGAAAAAGAGAGAAGAGGACAAGGAAGGTCAGGAGGAGAGGAGATGGTGGGATGAGAGGAAAGACAAGATCAGCTCAGAATAGAAGAAAAAGACAGATGGAAGGAGTCACTGAAATCACTTATTGCAACACGGCGCTGTTGAATACTTGATTCTGATTGGTCAATCATGGTGTTCCATGGTCTGTTATGTCTTTATAATAGGCCACTGCTGTGGACGCAGTAGTGATTTCAATAGTATGTAGCCGTGTAATAAGCAGGATAATGTACAGCTATCAGGTCACTGTTGTAAAATAAACCCCTTCAGGGCGAAATAAAACCCCTCTACCTCACGGGGGTCCAAAACAGGGTGCCACATCGCCCTGTCGGAGTTTATTTCACAACAATGACCGTCTCGCTGTACATTATCCTTTACTTTAAGTATGAAATTATCAGAAAATTGAGACTTGAAACTTAGACTTGACTCGCAAAAAAAAATTAGGACTTGGGATCGTCGCCCTTGAGACTTCACTGCCTGAATATTTGACTTGAATTTGAGACAAAAAGCTGTGGAGTCCGCTGACATTAGATCAATAAATGTTCAACAGGACTACAACTACAGCCATGCTAGCAGTTATGTGGGGCTGTTAAAAGGCACAGCGGTGATTTGAGCTAAATGCCAACATATCTTAGTTTACATTTGCTAATCAACACTACATACAAACTACAGGAATGTCCAAATTATTAGACACATTGAAATTATGACCTGAAAATACAGCAACAGTTCAGAGATCACCAAAGTTATGAGTCATCCTCAGGGGGACATGAGTGTCTGAAATAAATTCCATGTCAGTCAATCAATAGTTGTGAAGACGTTTTGCTCAAAACCATAATTGTGTCATGGTGGCACCGTGAAGTCAGGAGATCATTTTAGTCATTTTGGATTCATCCTCTGGGAACATGAATGTCCTTCCGCAATTTCATGCCAGTCCATCCAGTAGATGTTGAAATATTTCATTGGATAAGTGATAAATATGACCTGCCAGTGGTGCAAGAGGAAAAGTTGGGGGATCACTAAAGTCACTAGGATTCATCCTCTGATCATGAATTCCTGTACAAAACAGAATTTGAATCCTTCAAATAGTTGTTCAGATGTTTCAGTCTGGAAGTTCATTAATTAGTCTATAATAAGTTAATACTGTACAGTATATTGTAATTTTTATCATATATTGTTTTTCTTGGTAATTTTGAAATATGTCTGAGGAAAATATTGGTAATTCAACCGGCCTCATCTTTCTCCTCTGTCATTATACATTTGCATTTCCTGCATTATGTTATCCACTTGCTAGCTTGCTAAATTGTTAGCCTCTGTGGCTTCTATACTTGGACAGTAACATTAATATTGCCGTTGCTTTGCAGCGTTATTCTTCACGACTTAACCACTTGAACGCATGGGATCGACATGGGACGTCGTGAACACGAGTTCACAAGTTCCATCTAAATGCACCACAAGTCATTTGGATTCATCCTCTGGGAACCACGAATGTCTGTCCAATATTTCATGCCAATCCATCCAGTAGATGTTGAGATATTTCACTGGATAAGTGACAACTTTGAGTTGCTTGTAGTGCTAGAGGAAAAGTCAGGGGATCATTGAAGTCACCAGGATTCATCCTCTGGAGATCATGAATGTCTGTTCAAAATTCAGTCTGGACCAAAGGACTGACATTGTCATCTATACGGCCATGCTGCTAGCTAGTGTGGCTAAAAATGTCATGCTCTTCTGTATTTCACTAATATAGAGATGCTTCGGTTCACTACTTGCAACTGAGCGTTTAAGTGTTGGTTGGGATTTTGGCTATTGTGCTAATGCAGTATGCTGTACTAGACTTGCAAGACAAGATTCAAAGACTTGAGATGTGATCCAAAAGACTTATTATTTATTTTTTATATAAATATACACATAGTATAGCTCCATTGTGCTGTAATCACAAAAAGCTGAACTGAGGTATATTTATAAAAACAGGTATTAGGAAAGGACTTTATCAAAAGAAACAGCTGACATAATCGTTCCCTCCACTGTGGCTCAGTTAAAACAGTCGTTCATTGTGTGTGTGTGTGTGTGTGTGTGTGTGTGTGTGTGTGTGTGTGTGTGTGTGTGTGTGTGTGTTATGACAGGGATTTTTTTTTTTTTTTTTTTTTTTTTTTACAGATCGACCAACCTGTTTGGAAACGATGATGTCACACACCCTGGAGGCTTAATATGAGCCCTCATTGTGCAGACTCATTATCCATCACATAGACACACTCAAAATAACACACAAAAAGACACAGTCATTCACATATAAGGACACTCAGTCAGTCAGGCAGGAGGAAGGAAACCCATAACCGTTGTGCTCAGGCATCCCCTTTATAAACATACATGTATTCACACACACAGATGCACAAAAGGTGTCCTCTTACTCTGGAGATGAGGAACTCCGTATCCTTTCAATTTCAATGGGTCGGTTTGTCATCCGGGCTGAGTTATCACAGGAAAGATCCAGGGTAACAAAAGAGCCGTGGCTGCTGCAACCCTGCATAAAGAAGCTGGAGAGAGGTGAACAGGGACACAAAGAGCAACACCTTTGCATTGAGAAAATGGAAGAGAGGCTCTGGAGATCGTCCAGCCATGAGACATTTCAGAGGCAACACCGTTCAATCCTGTACAACGGCATAATGTATAATGCATGGGCCTGAGAGTTGGCAGTTCTCTAAAATTCTTTCCTGTGCAATCAATATGATAAACTCTCTATATGGAGACACAAAAGCAGAGCAGTATTGTTGCACTCAAAGAAAATGTTTCATAAAGTGTAAATTGATTTAATAGCAGACTTGGGACTGAACTTTCCCCTAGCCCCATTTCCCTTTTATTTCATTTTCATTATCCAAGCCCTATATTTGTTTGTTTTTTATTTGTATACATTTTATTGTTTTTCAGCACTTCTCTTTTTTTCCACTTGGGTTGAAATGTTTTATGAGTCCCTTGGGGTTTGTTTTTTTTTTTCATCTCACCCACACAGTTTGCACTTCTTTTGTTCTCTATTTTCAGTGTGCTGTGATTTAGATGAGAAAAGAACCCTAAGTGCCCCCATTTAATGACTGTTTTTGTCACGTTTCTCAAAATGTGCTACAACAGCAACAGTATTCTTCAGTATCTGAAAAGCTGTTTGGCATTACACGCTTTTATTTCAACTGCTGACTTGGATAATTAATCCTGGAATATAGAAAGTCTTAGTAGGAGGCTACAGTGTTGTCTGCAGCCATACCAGCGACTCTGTGAGGCTGTACTTGGCTACAAAATGGTGCTTTGCGCTAAATGATAACTTGAGCATGCTAACGTGCTCACAATGGCAATTCTAACATGTTGATATTTATATATTTATCCCTAAATCCAAGTAGCGAATATGGCTGAAAACAATGTATAAACCATACACTGCATATAAAGATGGTCGACATGACAGCTCCATAGATGTATAAAGAAAACTGGAGACGGCGTTGGAGGGAGGGCCCTGTTCATTCCTATGAGAGTTGCTCAGAGGAAGGAAATAACTCTGGATTTAGCTATTAGTGCATTTTACAATTTTTAGGACCTAATGATTTATATCAGGGCTATCAGATTGTTCATACTGGGGAGCTGGTTTACCTCAAAAAATTATCCACTGAGTTACAGACGTCTCTTTCTCACTTTTTGGGCCCAGTGACGTCACGCAACAGACACAGGAGTTGTAGTACCACCGTTTGGCCACTACAAACGTTAGGATCAACGACCCTAGCCCTTCCTCGGGGCTTGGACAGGTCCCCAAAAGTGAAGCCAACACATCTTGATGGCCCCCTGGTGGTTGGTTGCAGTATGGGTCATAAAGCCCGCCCCCTCCTTGTAAGCAGATGGGATATGGGCCAAACTAAAAAGTCAACGTACACATCAAATACATTTTGACCAAAGACGGTTTCTGTCATTTTAGGTAGTTCTTAAAATGCTGATGCACTGTATTTTTCATGTGTTAATTTTCTGATAAGTCAAGTTTTAATTGATGTTTAACAGAGGCTATAAAATGGAGGTGAGACATCATGATTGGCAGCTGTGACTGACAGCTGCTCTTAGTGAATTAGTTGCACAACCCAAGGCTCAGGAATTGAGAAAGAGGAGATGTAACACTAACTTTACATAACATCAAGAGTCTGTGTAATAGAACGTGTCAATTTGATCCTAAACAAAGTTAAAGCGATATTATAGTTAGTTGTTGTGTCTGTCTACCCAAACAGCTACCAACAACATGGTTGGGCTTAAAATGACTATGTTTGTACATTGCAGATGTGACTGGACGTTGTGAACACGGGACAGAAAGGAACAGCTGATTGCAAAGTGAGAATGAACCCGGGACATGAACAGCGGTCTCCTGGAGGAAAGCCTTATGTTTGTTGGACCCATCCACTTCTTCTTCCATACACCCTGTGTGTCTTTTGTTTTTTCAACTACATCACCACAGCACTTTCTGAGTGTTAACTGTTGCCGTGGATAAGTTCATGTCAAAGTTAATGGAAACCCCAGTGCGTCTTCTACTGCTGCTAAAGGGTGCTCTGTGCAGCAGTATCAAATGCTGACGGCCGTGACAAAGAGTTGGTATTTGATGCCCTGGGAATGAGACCGGGCTGTCTATATATACAGTATATGGTTTGACAGCTCCATATTCCCCTTAAAAAGGAGCTTCCAAGTCAAATAAACTATTAAATCAACATTGTTTGAAAGTATCACATTCAAGCTATATTTTCTATCCATTTGTTCCACAGCTTTGTGAATTAAATATTCAAATCCAAGTTGTGATTTATTTTCTAGCTGCTTTGTTATATTGAGTGGATGACTGTACATAATTTCCCAATATTTGGCTTGCAGTATTTGATCTTGACTTGATCCGCGGGCATCTTGACCACAATTTAAAGTAAAGGTTTGTGGGTTTGAGCAATCCCTCTTTGTACAACATAAGTTTATAATGATGGAGCGAAGAGGGGGTACATCGAGTTGAAGAAGTTAAGCCTGACAATATAATGGCTCAGTTTCTGTGCTCTTTGTGAAAGACATTAGAGTTAGTCCCAAAAACATCTGTATCATGTGTAAACTGTGTGTTAGATGTTAGGCACATCTGTCCTTGATGTTGTTAGTATTTGACACCTACACAGTCTTACTAAGAAGGTCTTGGGACTCTTTCATTGTTCCCCCTCTCACCAGAGGGGATTGGCTTTAATTGTTGTGCATTTTCACATGTTAACAGATTTCCTGTCTCTGGACATCCATAAAAGTGGATGGAGGGAAGAAAAGGAGGAATGGAGGCCATAATTTAGGCAATAAGGGGGATAAAAAGAGTTTAGTGTCTGCATGGTCTCTGGGGAACTTGGATGTGAGTTTCTGAGTCCACTCCCCCTCCCCCTTTCTTCCTTCACATTATTTCACACCCTCCCATCTCTTACAAAATCCTCCACTTATTGCCTTACATTATACTAAGCCTGTCACCATTTCATTATGTATGTTGTGTCATGGCCTCTTTCTCTTTCTTATCTTTCCCGCTTTGTTGATTCCTCATTTCGGAGCGCTCAGGGAACACTGTGCATTCAGTGGCCACTGAAGGACGAGTCCTGGGATGTAATGTGGGCGCCTGGTAGGAGGGACGCGACTGAAGGCCGTCGTCTAGTCACCTTCTGAGACTACTTTAAGAGTGAGTCAGCGCAGTAGTGCGGAGGCAGGGGGTCAAACATCCCCTGCCCTCCGCCTCCACTCAAAACATGTGGGAATGGGAAAACGTTATCCTATATTTAACCTCCAGGTGTCTGTCTGGTCTGTGTATGAATGTATGAGTGTAACTGAGTCATCAGCAGCTGGGTGTCAGTGGACGGGTTATCTTATAGGGGAAAATGATGCAGCCATTGTTCTTTGGGGTTGGTTGGTGACTTTTTGCAGTCTAGGAAAAGTTGTGTCTATGCCCCCTAATGCTCCACACTCCCTCCCTCTGACGAGAACTTTCCCCATTAAATCTGTCTGAGGTTTGAGCGTGTATACTTTAGATTTGTCTGAAATGCAAATAATTAAATCCTGAGAAAAGAGGCAAGAGAATAAAAAGTGTCAACACAACAAAGTTAATACAACAGAAAAACAGCTCCACTCCTTATGATGTATAAAGTATCCTCTTAAAGCTGCAGTTGGCAGAAATGGAGCAAATATGGTTAAAAAAAAAGTTATTTTTATAAAACGGTCATGTATACTGACAGTAGCGCGTAAGATGGGTAATCTGAAAAAAAAAATGTGCCTTTGGTGTCCTCTGATGCTCCTAATGGCATCTGCAAGATTTCACAGACCGGAGAAAAACAACCAATGGTAGCCGAGCTGGAGCCTGCCATCGGCAGCCATGTTGAGATCAGCTGAGGAAATACTAAGCACCGTCAACCTGCTGGAGCAAAGTTTCTCATTTTACAGCTAAACAGTAACAACAAGATGTTTCTGAAAGCATCTAAGGTAAAAACAGGCATTACAGTAGCAGAATATTTATTCATATTTGATCAGCACTACCTCGCTTGACCATTTGATCGGCATTTGCAAGTGATTGACAACTGCCTCCGCTAAATGAACAGCCAATAGGAACACTCACTCTGAAATGACCTCTGATTGGCCAAAGTCTCCTGTCACAGGTTAGATATTTTAAAGCCTGAAAACAGAGTCGTGAAGAGGTCCAGAAGTTTATTTTTTTTTCTCAGAACACTTGAATTACAATATGCTGAAAGGTTAGTATGATTTTTTTATCAAATGATGCCAAAAACTTTCTGCCTACTGCACCTTTAATTTAACTAATATGCAATTTCCTGCAGAGTGTATTTCAGTTTTAAGATCTTGGGTTGGTTATGTCTGTGGCAGCATGCAATGGCAGCATTCCCAAAAGGTAAAGAGACAGGGTGATATACAGTATATCTATATAAATCTTTCCTGGCAACATTCAAACAGAAAGCAACGATGCTGAGTCAAATCACTTAGTGCTATCATCCATCAAACCTGTCTCAACGATAGCAGCGTATTATGGCCTATAAGGCAGCCTCATACAGTTATTCACTATAAAGTCAAAAAGCTCAGCTCAGCACAAACCTCCCATCTCATCAGAGTTATTAAGAGCACTGTGAGCGATTCCCCTGAGACAGAAAAGGGATTTTACCCCTCTCTCTTTCTCTCTCTCTGTCTCTTTTCTGTTAAGGATTTTTTTGGCCTCTTAGAGCAGGTTTCTCCTCAAAGGAAGTCGGGATTCTGATTCTTGTCCAAGCCAAAAACTACACGCTGGGAAAACAAGCCACATGAAGGTACAAGGCGAACACTTTCTTTCAAACATATTTGCTATGAGCGACCACATCCACGCTCGCTCAGTTGAGTTCTGAGGAAAGTTTACACTGCAGTGTTTTAAATGAAGTCTGTCCCGTGACCTGTGTCACATGTCATCCATTTGCCATGTCCCTCTCAACCGCATTATGGCCCAGTGACGCAAAAAATGGGGGGAAAAACTCTTGCGACTTTACAAAGACGCCCACACAAACAAACTAAAACATAAATATAGTTTCCCCCATACGCTCAACACGCACACACAATCCTGCACACTTAAAGACCTCTGAGCCAGCAGAGCGATAAGATTAGAGGAAGTACGTGGGTGTGAAATAGCTGTGGTGTGGGACTTTCTGGATTCACGTAATCTACACTGACTGCAGGCCCTGCTTTTTATTAGAGTTCAAGCTGATGGGAATACACGGACACTGATGACACCCACACACGTATCCTGTGATTCTGGACTAAGAACTGCACAGATGCATTATTTACACACACATTGAACAAGCCAATACTTATGCATTAAGCCTCCATAGTCTGCTAATTCAGACACAACTATGCTTACACAACAGAGCAGATGTGTGTGTGAGCACTGCTGTGAATCTATATCACAGAAAGATCAGATTGCTTCCTTAAGAAGCTAAAGAGGCTGAATTTGGTCTCGGGGCAGTAACCCCGAGGTTGTGACTTCTGCTCCGGTGCAAACAAAGCGAAAACCCAGAACCATCTGTGGGTCGATTAACAAAGCCCGCGGCTCAACAAGGCTTCCTTTGTTTCACAATTAACGCAAACGCGATAACCCTGACACTGACAGTAGGGCGTCAGTACATCAACATCTCTGACACATGAAAATGAACACTGCCATTCATCATTGCACAGAGTTAACGGACCCCATAAAGCTGAATTATTAAGCACAACACAAGAGACCTTTGTTCCAGATTAATGGACGCTTGCAGCACAGCACATTTATTATGGCGTTAATACTGTTAGCCATACAGGGAGGCTGCGACTTCAAACTATTTTGTCAGTTAATGCAACAGAAGCAAAGTTGACAGATTAACAGATTTGTTGCGCGTTGTGATGCGTTTCATCTCAATCCTCTTTCTCATCTATACATCTGTCAACCAGCATCTACGTTTACTCCTCTGTGTGCATCAAGGAGTCTCGTGACATCTGTTAGAGCACATCCACTATCTATAAATATCCTATGCATTATCAGAAGAGTTGGTTTCCAATTATTTGGTTTGTTTCCTGAAAGCTGCTCCTAGATGGACTGAGAACGAAAACAAGGGAGGAAAGAGATAAAGAGAGAATTTATTCAATCAATATTACTCACACAAGAACTGCACTTTGTGGTGGATTTGGGTGAACGAGGGAAAAAGAGGCAGGATGTGGTGGGCTAGAAACAGACCTGAGGAGGAGAGAGAGTCAGACAAAGAAGACAAGGCAGTTTATTCTGATATATTGTCACTGAATGCTTGTGATGAGCGACAAACATTTTAAAATGGAAAAATTACTCACTGCAATTCATTGTTACCTCATTTATTATCTTATTTGTTTTAAACATATAAAAAGACATGAAAGTAATGTAAAATATGTACAAGGGTGTGTTAGAAACCTATAATGGCTTATATAAAAACACAGAAAGGATACAATAGGTAAAAATATTACCATGAGAAAATCACCAGTAAATTTTAAATATTAGAGATTTTAAAAAATCACACTTAAAAATAAGTGTAGGAGTAAAGTTCAAACAAAATGCAGAGGAGCATGAATGATTGCCGTGTTTACAGTGTGAACTACAGTTTCTAAGAGTCATTATTTTTTTCCAAATCAAATGTTTTTGTTAGCAGAGCATTTCTACGTCTCTTTTTATACGCAGACGATGAGACGGGGAATCTATTAAATGGACATTTTCGTTCCACAAGATAACTCCACGAAATTTGGTCAAAAACTGCCCACGACCATGTTTTATACAAAGGAAGATGAAGATTATCAGCCTGTCTGGTTGGGTAGTTATGGACCTGTGAGTTGTTAACAAAATAATATCAGGTAACTCTGCATCCTTATATCTCGCTATGAAGACAAACGTACAGGTTTGAAGAATGTTGACGTCAAATATAGTCCATAGCTGTAATAGTGGTTATGGCACCGTTCTTATGTTCATAATTTCTGTTTAAAAAGCCAAATGATCTCAAGTTTTCTTCTATACTGTGCAGCATTTTTCCATTTTCAAGACACTGTAGAGAGTGAAAGCTGTGATCCAAAATAACACTTGTTCCCTGTACATGTCAATAACTGAGTAGCAGAATAGCAGAAGTGCTGGGAAAACCCTCGAAACAAAGGAACTGAAAAGGGTTCCTCTCACAGCCACTGTCCACAGGCTATTGATTGTGTATTTGTTTATTTGGTTAGAGAAGTGCCCTGAGATCACATTTCCCTAATCGAGGCAGATCACAGAAAGAAATACGATGCTGCATAAATTAGGTTGCATGATGTTACCCTTCTACTGAATTTCACGTCATAATGCTCCCGTAATTAGATTCGGGGTATTGTGCATTAGGCCTTGTTTAGGAAAGAAAGGAATACAGACTGGCTATTAGTGACAAAGAGCAACATGAAGACAGGAGGGGGTGAAATGTTTCTCGAATTTAAAAGGATTCGCTGCGTGATTTCACCGCGAGGACTTGGCAAAAGACTGTCAAGGCCAGATCTCATTACCAAGATCCCCTTTATTTGAAATATAGTACAGAGCTCAAGTCTTCTTTGTTCTGTCTAAATGTCATAAATCCTATTCACTCAGGATCCTTTCAGATCCAATAAGGACATAAAGATTTGATAGTGACCTTGCTCACCCCATTCAACCCCTGTAGAAAATGATTCACTGTTTCATTGCAGTACAACTAATTACGCAGACTTTGCAAGTTTAATTAAACCGTTCTTGTAGATCAGCTTACCGAGCCGTCTGTCATTGCTGGATGTCATCCAAAGAGACATCTTTAGTGTAAATTAACACGCTGGGCGAGGAGACCGTCGTTTAAACTAGAAGTCTAGTTTTATTGTTATGTTCTTCAATGCTGCAGACACATGGTCCTCTAGGGTGATTCTGGACTAATGTGAATCCAGACACTCTTCTAATGGGGGGCCATTACAACCCACACTGCAAGAACTATCCATTTTTTATGAGAGGGGTAGATCTGTTGGCGCCGCATCAGGGGCCGTCACCCTCACTGGTTACATCTGGCCCTGTGTCCATGCAGGACTCAGTCAGGGTGCACATTTAAAGCGTGGTTCAGCCTTTTGGGGGCAGTGGATCATGAAGTGTGGTCTGACTTGCAGAGATCCTTGAATAGATTTACTTAAGTACTGTACAAATTTTAGGTACTGGTGTTTTAGATTAAGATGGAAATATTGTACTTTTCACACCACTACATGTATTTAACAGCTTTAGTTATTGGCTAGGCTACTTTTCAGAGATTTTATAAATGTGATGATTTTAGGGCTGTCAATCAATTAAAAATATTTAATTGTGGTTAATCATATCATTATGATTGCCCATGGTTAATTGTGATTAACCACAAATTTGTTACACATTTTTTATTTGTTCAAAATGTAAATTAAAGGGAGATTTGTCAAGCATTTAATATTATTATCAACATGGAAGTGGGCAAATGTGCTGCTTTAGGCAAATATACTGTATGTATATGTTTATTATTGGAAATCCATTAACAACACAAAACAAAGACAAATATTGTCCACAAACGCTCACAGGTACTACATTAGATAACACGGCAAACTGCAGTCCAACAGACAACAACAGCTGTCAGTGTGTCAGTGTGCTGACTTGACTATGACTTGATCCAAACTGCATGTGATTATCATAAAGTGGGCATGTCTGTAAAGGGGAGACTCCTGGGTACCCATAGAACCCATTTACATTCACATATCTTGAGGTCAGAGGTCAAGGGACCCCTTTGAAAATGGCCACAATAGTTTTTCCTCACCAAAATTTAGCACAAGTTCGGAGCATTATTGAACCTCCTTTGCGACAAGCTAGGATGACATGGTCATGGTCATGGACACACTGATGGATTCCTCCGGTTTTCTAGCTCCATATGAAGCCCGTATCTTCACTCTAGCTTTAAAATTGAGCCCGATAACCTAAAAAATTGCAAGCTGCATTAATAAGAAATTAGAGGTGTTAAAACAAATTATTATTAATGTGTTATCATCGCATTAACTGTGACAGCCCTAGATGATCTTAAATAATATGTTACAGATGTAAGCACCAACAATCAGGACATAAAATAGATATAGATATAGAAAATAGATTAGCTCCACCTCAACCAACTGCAACAGCAAAACACTACTTCTACATTAATGCATCAGTAATTATAATCTAAATATGAAAAGTAACACTAACAGGGCCTATTTTCCTGCACTATGAGTACTTTGCTAATCATACTTAGCCAGATTACATTTTCTGGATGTGCGGGGCGTTAAGTATGTCTATACTGCAGCATTGCTGCTTTTACTTGTGTAAAGGATCTCAATAGGCTACTAATACTGAGGATTTCCCACTCTCCCATCTGCGGTTGTCATTCCTCCTACATGTAGAGGATTCTCTACTGAATATAAATCATGGGGCTCTGCAGCAAACATTGCATTTCTCTGAGAGAGGGTTGTTAATATGAATAGTTGGGTTCTTGAGGAGGACAGTTCAGGTGAGGTTCAGTGTGACAGTGTCTAATGATGGAGACCATTTCTGTGGGTTGCTCTGGTATAAGAGCTTACAGGCTAATGAATGGGCCTAATAATGATGTAAGATTATTCATGATTCTCATCACTGCTCCCTTCTCATCACTGATGTTGCTCCACTCCTATCGTCCATACTCCAGCAGACAGGTCGTCCTCAGCGGGGGGGCACCTGCCGTCCCGCTCCGCGCTGCAGTGGCTGTGAGATGCGAGCAGCCTACACGATTAGAGCACAGCTGGAAGCAGAGGCAGACCTGTAACACCTGGACGGACTTTCAGCGAGAGGCGCGCATTTAGTGTCCATCCGGGGAGATCCAGAAATGATGCCCCGTCTGCCGGGCGGCGGCAGGACAACGTGCAGCCGGACCACTGGCACCTTTTTGTCGGCGTGTCTGGTCTCCGCTTGTGAAGCCCTTCGGAACTGCGGGGACATCCAGTGCGGCGATGGCCACCAGTGCTGCCCGCCCGTCGTCTCCGGGAACGGCAGCGCCAGCTCCGCGGTGCGCTGCTGCAAGCTCCCCATCCACATCTTCTTCGACAACGTAGGCTGGTTTACGCGGAAGCTGTCCGGCATCCTGATCCTGTTGCTGCTTTTTGCCATGGGCTACTTCATTCAGCGGATCATCTGCCCGCGGCCCCGCCGGCACCCGCACCACGACCGCAGCGAGGAGCCCTCCATCTTCCACGGGCACGCGTCGGCGTCCCAGGACTCCCTGCTGGACCGGTACCCCGAGTACAGCCTCGGGGACTTCGCCTCTCCGAACCTGCCTGCGTACGACGAGGTCAAATATTTGCCCACGTACGAGGAGAGCATGCAGGAGATGCACAGAGACCGGTCCGATGATAACTTGCTGGCGGAGAACGAGAGGGTTGGTCAGGGCAGGGGGAGAGCTGCGGGACCGAGAGCTGGAGACCAGAGGCGGGATGTCCTGGAGGTGTCAGGACCGCAACACAGCCCAAGGACATCTCGGAACTCTGTCTGAGACTTATTTTAACATAGTCAGGGTCATTATCTCACAGAGACATAAACTCAAGTGCAATTATAATCCTGAATGTTGAGAATAAAGGAGGAGGCTGAGAAAATGAACGTGTTTTCTAAGATTATACCGGATTACTCGCCTTTTGTATGCAAATGACCGCTTGGGTTAAATAAAGGAGATTATGGAGAAAGCGGAGGCGTCTGAAATTGACGCTCTTTGTGATGGGGACAGCTAATTTGGCTCCGGTACAATCGCATTAAGTTTTACTTCAGCACCTCAGTTTTACCGTGAGACATTTTTTATTCTGTCAAATTATTTCTTTATCTTAATGCTAAATATTCTTCTGTCCCTGAAAGACCTGCTTTTCTTTTATTTACTCTGTATTGAATTTGCATCCAAAAGGAAGAATATTTAGATTTTTTTTTTCTCAGTAATGTGGGCTGAAAAAGGGAGTGAGGGGATGAATATTAATTTGAATACTTGAATACTCTGCAGCACACTTTTTTATCAGCCAGCTTCAGAGACAGTTAATTTCTATCTTATCAGCATGAAAGCAATATTTTGTCAAACTGACTCATGCACACATACACTTCAGTGGGGGCATTTTATCAGTGACCTGAGCCACGTCTGATACTGCAAAAGCTGCAGCAGAGAAGTGCTATTTTTAAAAATGCTCTGATCCTGGGAGCCTTTGCTGCCTGAGGCTACATGTATCAGCGTGTCCCGGCTTCTGAATTCAGCGAAAACAATGGCAGATATCACAACTGGCATACTGATATGGTGCGAGCTGCCAAGATACAAGTTGTATTTTGATGATAGCATGTCAGACAAGATCAGAGCTGCTGCCCCAAGCAGAACAACACTGCAGCTCACACCAAAGGATGAGACAAAGGGACGTCTAACAGGAAATAAGGATGAGATAAAGGCAGTCATTGCTTTGTTCCGGCACAGTGGTCTAAGAATACCTTCAGATCTACTCGCATGTTGACCTCAAGTGTCTAACTGTCCCCTGCTAATTTGCATCTAATGAGACAAGAAGCGTCTTCTGCTGGTAATCGAGATCCAAGCTGACACCACAAACGTCAGGCTTAATGGCCTGTTTACCTGGACTGAAGCTAAAGGTGTATTTTCCATTAACTTCCCATTAAAATGCCCCATTATGTTACAATATTGAAATTGCTCTTGTCATTGTCACATTACTTTGACATTAACGGGGCGTGTGGTAAACAGTCACACTTGTCGTATCCTCTCTCCAGCACAGACTTGAGGAGGAAATGTTAGCACATCATTAGTCCCAGGCAAAGAGAGAAGAAAAGTAAATAACAGACAGTTGCGTGATTGAATAACCTGCCAGCCATTATCACAATTCACTAATCAATGCAACCGTTGATTAGTCATAGGTTGCCATAGGTGCTTGTTTTGTCTGACCAACACTCCAAAACACAATATTTAGTTTTCCATCATAAAAGGGTCAGAAAACTCCACATTCAAGAGGTTGGAAGAGGTGATTTTTTAACAATTCAACTTATACGATCAATTCTCAATCTTAATAAATTATTTAAATATTTGAAATGAATTTTCTCAAACCTCTATTATATCACATTTCTCTACCCGTAGCTAATAAATCAACTCATCCACCTGTCATCAGACAGACCAATGGACAGTGCAATAACAGATATGGTATTAAAGCACTCTTTCTTCACCACAGTAAGTAAAACTTCCATTTCTGTCAGGTTTAGCTATTATAACATGGAAGATGCTGCTGCTGAAGCATCTGTGTCCGCAAACCTAGACTTTACAATTAGAGACCTTGAGCTCCTCTAATGCTCCCGTCACTAAAAGTCTCGAGTGTGATTGTGGCGGCTTGTGTAATCCAACACTGCCAGGCCATGATGGCAGAGCCAACAGTGAGCACTGATGGCTTTCCTTTCCAGAGGGATATTTGTGGGTGGCTGCACTTAAAAGCATTATTTCCATGCTTAAAACCCACTGATGGGTAGATGAGGTGGATGAGTATGTGACCCTTAGACGCATGAAGTCATAAAGGAGTGCTACTCAAACCATAAGAGGCGCGAATGTTCGCTCTGACCTTTACAGGCGTTGCAGTTCATTGTGAACCAGCTCTTACTGTATATCGGAGCTGTGACGGCGGGTTTGGGTGCAGAGGGCATAACCAGTCTCTCCCACAGTTCCCAGCATGAAACTTTAATCACAGCTGGGACATCCCCTGGCAGGGGAGAGGACAGCTTCCTCCCTCATTGCAAATCCAAACATGTACTGTATGTGCACAGACATATAGAAGCAAATACACTCTCAAGCAACAACATTATAATCTGCATCAGTGATCCAGTTATTTTATGGCTCACTAGACCAAAGAACAGATAAAGGTCTATCAACTGTAAAGGTCAAATCAATGAGCATTATCCTCATAAATTCTACATTATGTCCGGGAAGTGTATTTTTAGGAGAGCTGAATTGTTTGGCCATTAATCAAGTATATGAAAACCTGCAAGTCATTGAATATAGATGTAGAGCTCTTTGTTTAAAACAGCAGTATGCAAAATGTTTTTGGCATCATTGGGCAAAAAAAATCCATAATAACCTTTCAGCATATTGTAATATTCAAGTGTTCTGATAGATAACTAGACTTCTGCACCTCCTCATGGCTGTTTTCAGGCTTTAGAAATTGGCTGTTCATTCAACAGGGGCAGCTATCAAACACTCGTGAACTCCGATCATTGATTCATATTTGATCAGCGCGGCCTAGTTTGACCGTTAAATCTGAGTTCACGAGTGATTGACAGCTGATCAGAGATATCAGGCTCCAGCTCGGCTCTGACTGGTTGTTTTCCTCTGGTCTGTCAAATATTGTAGATGCTATTAGAAGCACCGGAGGACACAGAAGCACATGATTATTTTCAGATTACCTGTCTCATGCACTACTGTCAGGACAGAGCGACTGTTTTATAAAAATGACTTTTTTTAATCAATTTGCTCCAATTCTACCCACTGCTGTTTAATTAAGAGTACAGTATCTGTTTAGTATTTTGTGCTGTGTAGTTTCAAAAACATAAAAATTCTTATATTGTCCATTTATTGTTCAATAGGCACCACTGAGTCAAGATTGTAAAGACTGGCAGTCTAGACGTTTCTATTCTTAATCTACAGATGAGGCTCAAATTGTCTAGTGTTAAGTGTCGAATTGGGTGAGAATACATAATAAAGGTTTATCAAATCAATATTTTTTCACACCAATTTGCAAAAAAATCCCATTACTGAGTATATATAGTGAAAGGAAGTATGAAGACATCATTTATTTCTATTTTTCAACGTGTGTGGCCGCTCTCAGTGGTAATGCACGTGAAACCTGATCCCTCGCTGACAAGTCTTTTCATAGATTAATGGTGTTTGGTGTGGCTGACTACGGTTTATCACAGCGAGTAGACTCAGAAACAAAGTGGATGGAGGATAGAATACGAGAAAGACAGTGAGTTAGGATAAAAGTGCACCGTGCTGAGAAAAAAAAGCAACACCAAGAGTGAACGAGCCCATTGATAGATTTTTGTACATCGAACCGTTTTCTCCGTTTCATCTGTGGCCACTCACGGTTTCTGGGATTATGCCGATCAATTTCTATCTGTCCGCATCATTGTGATATGGTCTAGCAGTTGTTATTTGGAGAGCCCCAAGACAGATCTTCCCCCTCATTCGTCCCTCCTGGGCCACTAGAGGAGATGGATAGGCTATAATGGTCCGCTGATGCACTGGCCCTCTGCCAACCAGGGGGTGGAGCTGCATGGCAAGCGGCTGGTTTCACACCTCAGCAGAAAAGGAAATACAAGAATAACTCAAAGAGAAGCACATACTGTAGATATATTGGACTCTAAAACACACATGCACTCAGAAATACCCCCCAGTGCATGTGCAAAGCTCAAAAAACATGTCAAAGATACTCTATGATCTTTGTATGAAACCAGTGAAGCATCAAGACATTTAAGAAATACAAGAAATAGAGGCAGCAAGGTAAAATATAATATATATCCAGCATTTCCATCAGATTTATTAACCCACACTTGTTTTAGTGTTTAGAGAAAGGCAAGGTTTTGAATATATAAACTATAAAAATATCTGTCCATATAAAAACAAAACATCACTGACAAAAAACAAAGCAGTACATTTGTGCGGGACTGAGCATATCAAGTTCATTTTGCTAAACGAAAAATCAACTCTAAACTTGACACACTGAAATCACAGAGAAACTGACATGACAGAAAGGCCATAATGGTGTTGTTGATGAGAAATATGAATACCCTTATCAATAGACAAATCATCCACCCATGGTAACAGAATGCCTTCTTCAAATGTGCCCTTTTGTTTTTACTTGAAGTTAATACACTTGTAACTAATGGTACCCATTTTATCTCAAGTAGAGACATTTTTATTGCTCTGAGGCCGAGCCAAACCACTTAATATTCACCAAATGTCAAAAGCAAATGGGAATCAATTTTCTGCAGAGCGGATGTTTTAGAGAAAGGTTTCCCTGAACATTAACGTCGTGAAGCCACGCTGCTCCTCACAGAGGCGTTAGCGGCTTTCTCTCTCTCTTTAGACAACTCCATCTCTATCTTCGCCTGGATTTTCTCCCAGTCCACCTCAACCTGGCAGAAAGACAAAAAGACAAGATGGGATGAAATTAGATAAGATGCTGTATTTTGATTTGATCAGTATGGGATTGACAGCGCAAAGCAGCTAAATTAGTCACATTACACAATAAGAAAAGGAACACACTGGACGCCTGAAAAGTGTGGTGTGTTTTAATACTATTCCCCTTGATCCGGATGAGACTGAGGCATTTTTACAGCTAGGGTAAGCTAATTCTCCTCCAGTCTTAACATTTCGGGGATCTATTAGCAGAAATGGAATATAATATTCAGAACTGTTTTCATTCATGAATAATCACCTAAAACTAACCGTTGTGTTTTTGTTAGCTTACAATGAGCCCTTCATATCTTCACAGGGAGTGGGTCCTCTTCACGGAGTCCACCATGTGGCTCCGCTATGTTTATACAGTAGCCTAGAACAGACAAACCAAACACTGGCTCTAGAGAGAGCCTTTGGTAGATTTATGTTACCTGAAAGCCATCATAGTTTTCCAACACACTTGTGAAACTGCGGTAATGTGATCCGCACAGTGCAAAACCGTGGCACCACCAGCCGCCGTCTGGTAACATCTAGTGGGGTGGTTGCAATCTGCACTAGATGCTACCAAATCGTACACACTGTCCCTTTAAACAGTGATGCAGGCTCCACCGATTGGACAGCAGAGAAAAAACCCAAAGTGACATTGAGTGTTAAACCCCTCAGAACTTTTTTCAACTGAAGAGTGTGCAAGCAGAGCGTAAAAAGCCAATAACTCTTGGGAAACAATTAGAACAAGACGCCCTTCGCTGCTAAAAAGGCTTCCAGTGAGACTGCCACCCAAATCAATTAATGCTGCAGTGCAGTGTTGTCCTAACTTACCCCTTCAGCGTACTGCAGGAATCTCTTATTGGTCTCCTTCCTGCCAAATTTCTGTAGGAATTTCCCTCTATAGGCCAACACGGTGTCCACGTGGGTCTTGTGCTTGACTGCCAGCTCCAGTGCCCTTGAAACAAGATGACAAGATGCAGATATATAGTCTATATAATGACTTCATACTAAATGCTGTGCGACATTCATGTTCATCGTTTTTTGAAATAGTCATCAACAGCATCATACGCTAATTTTCAGGTTCTGGATTGCTGGAGGGCTTAGGTGCTGCTGTTGGCGTATGGGTAGTGGAAAATTTGAAGGTTTTTGACTTGAAACTACGCTATTTTACATCTTTTTGGCCCATTATTATTGCTATAGAAAATGTCCATAAAGCTTAAAGTCAACGCTGTCTATAGTTGAATAATTATTATTTACACATATTACAACCTTTGTCTGAACATTTAATTATTCTGGCAGTGTTTGCCAGCAAAAACGTGCTGCAATGGCAGGGAAAACCCTAATTTTAGAAAAGCAAAGTTGAGCATCAATATTCTGTACGTACATGCAGCCACTGCAACACAGTCAGCAACACAGAGTTAACGCATGAGTTACTGCGAGGAGAGGAAGTGGGAGTGAAGCAGTGTATGGATGACCCACAACAGTGAAGATACAGCCATTTCATACAGGAGACGAGCGAGGATTTAGCGATGCGCATTCATCTCATGGAAGTTCATCTGAGACCGTATAAAAATATCTTAATATATATTTATTTTCAATTTCCATTGCAGTTAAACAATAGGCCTTCAGAAAAAAACAGGGGGTGCTGCAGCACCCTCAGCATCAGAAACATGCTTCCACATAAATCTCCACAAAAGTGTCCTAAACGACTTATACGGTCCCCGTCCTTCCAGCTGTACTCGCACACACACATTCAGTTGTACCTCTCCCAGTTGAAGAGGTCAATGTTGACTTGTATGGCTTGGTAGATGAGACCGGCTTGTAACAGTGTGGCCTCAGCCTCCTGGACCTGACCACTAAACATCAGCATGTGGGCCAAAGACGACTCCTTAGATGGCTGCTGCTTTATAAAGTTGATGTACTGCACCCTAGGTAACTGAAAGAGGAGAGGGAGAAGATTAGGAATGGGATTTTAATTGGTCTTTTTGACTTACTTAAAATTTCAGTGAATTCAATTGTGTGTGTGTGTACTTGTGTTAGAAGACCTTGTTAAAAAACATGGTGTCTTCAATTGAATTAGCCATTAACTAATGCACTTACCTCTCCAATGGCAGCATAGGCCATCTCCGCTGTTATCAACTCCCTGTTTGCCATTGCCATAGCAGCAAGACATGCCCACAAAGACTGGTCCTATAGATGTGGGGAGCAGAGGCATGTTTAAATGATAATATCTCAACATATATCACAATGATGAACGTGTTTCCCTATTTATTTACCAACACATGTAGATAACCAGCTTATTGTAATCTCCAGTGGTGTGTAAACACAGAAGGTGTTTCAGCTGCGTTTTTCTCACATCGACAAATATTTTTTCTTGTAAAATGTCCGGTGTAATATGTAACACTGTTGTTGTCACAAGTTTAATAACCAGTGGGAAAATTTCCCCGCTGTGGCATCCCTAATGTGTGTGTGTGTGTGTGTGTTTGTGACGGTGTCAGTACAGTCCCCATTACATCCTGCTCATATCCTGGCAGGCCTCATTATAGTCATGGAATCCATTAAGAAATAATGCATGACACACACAAACACAAATATAAATACAGACATTTTGCCATACACAACGTCAATAAACGTAAACAAATGCGTCACCGCTTTACTCCGTGCAGCTGCATTCATTAAAATGAAGCCTAAACCACCAAGTTGAGCAAACTTCTCACTGGAGTCACCACTCTGTAATTCCCCCTTTAATCAGTGTCCATCACTAAGACCAGCAGCTCTTATCGGAAACCACTCCTGGAAACAACAAATAACACTGTCAGCCACTGCCCGAAGTCAGAAACTTGATACAAAAATTTGACGACTCATCACAAATCTTCCGTTGGTGTGCCTATAACAGTGAGATTATAAAAGTCATCTACTGTATGTTATGTCTGCCGATTTGTGCGTATGGCTCTAAACTATTACGAGTGTCAAGTGAACTCCTATCAGGTCAGGGCTTACTGACAATGACTGTGATTCTGGGAAAAGCCGCGCTGCCACCAAACTCTTACCAGAAGTAGGGGGGAGGGGTCGAGGAAAAAAGCTCTTAAAACCAGTGCCTCTCTCTCTCCGTCCCTCCTCTTGCTACTAGTCGTCCATTTCTCCAGGGTTGTGGTTATTGCATCATCGGCCAAGCAAAGACACAGTACAACACTGCATTCAGGGTGTATGTGTGTGTGTATGCATGTGGAGAGTTTGCACATGCATATAGCGCAGTGTGTATTTATGAGTGAGGTCTGTGGGGGCTAAATCCGGTAAATGGTGTCACCAGGCTAATTGAAGGCTAATTAAAGCCTGCTGGTCTGGTCCCATAAACCTGTCTACTACCTTCTCATTTCAGACTGTTTCGCTCTATTTCATACATACATGCGTGCGTACATGAGTGTGACACACCACAGGAAACTGGACTGCGGGATATGTCACACTATCTTGAGATCAATTATATAAATACTAGAGTGGTCAATCAATTAAAATATTTAACTACGATTAAGTGGTCCATAGTTGTCCACAATTAATCGTGATTAATCGCAAGTGAATCACACATTTTTTGTCTGTTTAAAATGTACTTTAAAGGGAGATTTGTCAAATATATAATACTCTTATGCGATGTGACTGCTTTATACAAATGTAATACTTTTATTATTGGAAATCCATTAACAACACAAACAGTGCTAAATATTGTCTAGAAACCCTCACAGCTACTGCATTTAGCATAAAAATATGCTCAAATTATAACATGGCAAACTGCAGCCCAACAGGCAACAACAGCTGTCAGTGTGTCAGTGTGCTGGCTTGACTATGACTTGCCCCAAACTACGTGATTATCATAAAGTGGGCATGTCTGTAAAGGGGAGATTCGTGGGTACCCACAGTGCCCATTTTCATTCACATATCTTGAGGTCAGAGGTCAAGGGACCCCTGTGAAAATGGCCATAATCATTTTTCCTCACCAAAATTTAGCGTAACTTTGGAGCGTTATTTAACCTCTTTTGTGACAAGCTAGTATGACAGAGTTGGTACCACTCTCGATTATTTCTTAGCTTTTCTAGTTTTATGTGATGTATGTATCTTCGCTCTAGCTTTAAGCACACTACAACCTAAATAACGCAAGTTGCGTTAATGTGTTGTTCGTGCCGTTTAACTGATTTGCGTTAAATAATTGTTGTATTAACTTTGACAGCCCTAATAAATACAAATGCAAAATAGAAGAAATGTATTTAGCTATTAATGCTAACAGTATAATGACTTTGTTTAATTACCTAACATGTAGAGAAATATTTCAAATGGGTATCTTACTTTGGCGAAGCGGCAGAGGCGCAGTGCATCCTCCCAGCGTGCGGAGGTGCTGTATTCGTGCAGGAGGGCCGGGTAGGGAGGTACACTGCTGTACACCAGTGAGCCGTCCCCTTGGCGTAACGTCACCTTGGTGCCAACAAAGCTCAGAACGTGGGGTGCACGACTGAACTCACTGTGAAGATGACAAATACACACACTGCCTGTTCAATATGCAATATATAATAACTAATAATGTGCTAAAATGTAGATGATGGACTGTGCTAAATAAGAATACAGAAACCAACTGACCACAGAGTTTTTTGTTGTTTGTACTTGTGCATGTGCCAGAATTTTTAATACAAATAGAGATTTGTGTCAGCCCACCACATATACAATTTTGCTGAAATGACAATAACATACTGACAATGCTGCTATTGTAGCTTGCACTGTACTTGGTCCAACCTGCCTTTAATCACAGATATCCTAAAAGCTTACACACATTTGTATAAGTGGAGCCTTTTTTATTTTCTTCTTCTTATCACTCGGTATCTGGTGTTCCCCATTTGTACATCATGGCTGTCAACAAATATTCTAAATTACAATATACTATATATATTATACTATATATACACTATATACTTGAATTGTGAACTGCAACACAATATGATAAGAGTCACGGTACTTTCATTAACCCATTAAGACCTGAGGGGCTGCCTCTTAAAACCTGCGCTGTTTTTGAAAACAATCTCCTAAAACTTGAGGATTTCTGAAAAACTTGACAGAATTATCAACATTTACAAAAAGCTTTATTTCTCAGCCTCCGTAGCAGAATAATAAATGGAATAATAATAATTGTCCTGAAAAACATTACCATTAAAAAACAAACAACAAAAATAAAATAATAAAAAATAATAATATTCACATTCTGACCCATTTTACAGTGGTGTGCTTACGTATCACTTTGTAAAACAGGAAGTGGCACTGTAATAAAAATTTGCAATGCAAGAACTTTGTAGTGAGCAAAAAGTTGGGTCTGTGATATGGTCACTACTTGCCATTATCTGACTGAACTGAAAATGTCTAAAACGTGCGTGTGCATTTGGGCTCAATGGTAGAAACGTGCAAGAGTTGCACTTGGTCTTACAGGTATAAACACACAAATGTAGCATCCGGTCTTAAGGGGTGAACTGAAACTGAAATGTAATGTGAGGTCAGATTGAATAGCTGAACTTCAGATAGTTCAAACCTAAGTTTTTAGAATAATCAAATCAATTTTGGCCAATTTTTACAGCCATATTGCACAATGCATAAAAACAAAATAAAATATGGCTGCTGGAGCACCAACACGGTGCTATGTGAACATAAGCAAACTACCATTGCAAAACTTGATGCTGTTGAGAGCAAATGCATGATGTGTGATGTATGATTCAGCAATGGAGCACTGACATTGTGCAACCAAATGTTCAGATTCATGTAGCAGAGACATGCAAAAGTAGTCCAGGATCGCCTGTATAGACAGTGTCGGCACTCTGCCTTAGCACCTTCTGTAGTGGCTGAAGCTGCTGAGGCCTTCTGGGCAGGAAGCATTGTACAGTCTGACAGCTGCTGGCAACAAATAGTGCCTAAAGTGCTATGTGTTGTACCTTGGGGAATGAGCTGGAAGGAGCAAAAAAGCTGCTTATATATCTCTTCTTGGCTCTTATTTTACATCGTTTCCACCTTCCTTTTACTGTTATGATAAAATGCCAGTATATACTGTAGGTGAGAGAAAAGGACTGCATGTGTCTACCTGCCATCCTTTATGTACAGTGTTTTTGGCAGCAGTTCCTTGTCAGTGAAGATGCCACTTGGGTAGTACCACACCGTGAACTGGTTGTCTTGGATACCGCACAGGATGTTAGCTGCATCATTCCACGCCATACTGTGAACCATGCTACCTACAGGACAGAGCACACACACAAAAACCTTGTTAATCCAATGTATGAAAACAAAAAGAGTCACTACGCATCTTCAAAAGTGAGGTCCCTCCTCCCCGTCTCACCAATTTTGCAGATTTTGGGTTCTCGCACAAGATGACGCACAGAGGTCAAGTAAAGGTCACGGTTCTTGTCTATCAGGGCAATCTTCCTTTCAGTGGATGGGCCACACTGGTCCAGAGCTATCTCCACCACCTCCAGCTACATGTGAACAATAACACAGAGAAACACAAAGGTATGAGAGAACCGCTGAGTTAATGATGGAGGGACGACACAAGATCAGGAAAAGAAAGGAAGAGGGGGAGATCAAATATGAGAAAATTACCAGAAAACGTGATTTTGTGATATATATCGTGATATCAAGATAAGAAATGACCTATATCGCCCAGCCCCAGCATATGTGTGTGTGTGTGTGTGTGTGTGTGTGTGTGTGTGTGTGTGTGTGTGTGTGTGTGTGTGTGTGTGTGTGTGTGAGACCAGAGCCAGCTGGCTTCAGTGTAGTGTCTTGGAGCTGTGGCGTGCTGGCAGACAAAGCCATGCTGACAAACAGTAACTACTGCTACCTTCACTTCTTTTCCTTCTCTTCTAATTCTTTCCTTCTTTTTGTCTCCTTCACTCTTAGTTTGACTCCAAAGCCCTTCCCCCATTCTCCTCCTGTGTCTTGTGTCTCCCCCCTTCTGAATATTTGTTAGTATATTTTTTCAGCACAGACAAAAAGACTATTCCCCCTCAGCTAGGTCTATTTAGATGAAACGTGGCCTGTTGAATCATCGGGGGGGGGGGGATAAATTAGTCACTACCATTACCTAAGATTAAAGGTTGCAGGCAAAAAGTCAGCATCCTCATCACTTCATTCATGTAATGGACAGAAAATAAGTAATAATAGTGCAGGTTGTAAGGAAGTGCAGGAAGTAATGGGCCCTGATCAATCCACAGAGCCTGCTATACTCTTCCTAAAAAAACAAAAGTTTTCACATTTTTGGGGAGGTTATATGGCTTGACACCACCGTGTCTACCGCAGATATTGGATAAAAAAGACTTCACAACTGGATTACTGTGTGTTAAAGTTGTTGTTTCCATGATGAAGAGTATCAAGTGCTCTGATGCTAATTTATCAGTTCGGTGATACAGGTTATTAAATAATTAACATTATTTGCATTCTTCAAAAACGATCACTATACCAGCTGATTTTTTCCTTTGTTGGTCTGGAATCTAATGTCTTAAAACACATCTTCCACCCCACTATGTAATATATAATAAATACTGTACTGACTAACTAACTTCACTTACTTACTTGGACTGTGTGTAATAGTGTATACTGAATATTTGAAAGGGTTTCATTACTAATTTTCCGTAGTATTGATCTACGGGTTCCAGGAGCACTTTCTGCTGTCTCTTCTGACTGACAGCGAGTTGACACACTGCTATTTATCTTTAAATAAAAATCCAAAATTTCATGCCCTCAATATTGGGCCAGTTTTCCCTGTGATATCAAAAATGGGATGGAATATAAATATTTTTCAAGGTATTATATCAATGTTGTGACAACCCTAGTCTGTGATACTGTAACTACCCAAAATACAAATATTGTACGAACACATAGCTTGAATGGCCACACTCAAACAGCTTCTGTTATGATATCATATTATAAACACATAATAAAACTCAATACCAACAGGTGCGAGGTGACCACAACAGAACAACAATCTACATAATGAGACACATTAGGGCTGTCAACAGATACTCTAAATTTGAATATATATTTCAGATATTCAAATATGAAAATTAATATTCAATTGTCGAGGGAAAAAAACCTGTAATGTTTTTTTTTTTAAAACAGAAAACACACATTTAATATTGTGATATTACTTATTTTAATAAGTGACATGAGCAGGTATATATTGTATAAAAAACTCCTCATTTTAACATTTTAACTCGTGCACTGCAGTGCTTTTAAAGCGAGTGACAGCAATATATACAAATGCTCAAAACAGTGCGCTATGCAGTGCTGCATTGCTTGCGGCCAGTGAGCACACTGTGTCATGGTCATATTGCAAAAAAACAGATATTTGAATAGTGCACTTTCTGAACTCAGGTTTTTTTTTGAGCGAATATTCAAACATCATTTTTGGCCAATTCTGACAGCCCTATGACATATTCCCACTTCTGGTGTATAAGTTAGAAGACAAAACAACAGGGTCGGATCACTTCCTAGTTGCTGAAACACATAAGGTCAATATAAGGATTCCCCACCTTGTGAGTCAAGGGCTTGCCATCTCCAAGGGCTTTCCCAGTTAGGGCGTCAAAGAGAAGGATGACTGATGAGGAGGAAGGAAAAGAGAACATTGTAAAAGCACAATTCATCCTATTTATATAATCATAGTGGTGACAGCGGCCCTCTCACCTTTTTCATCGCTCTTGTCTCGGATGGCGATGGTGTCGTTGCTGAGCGAGACACCCTGGGAATTTAGGATGTCAGCTCTCATACCGGGGAACTTGGGGGAGGATATCAATCGACCCTCGTAGGAGAATGTATACAAACCTGCTCCATCCACAAGCAGAAAATGTCTGGGTGGGGGAGACAGGAGAAAACAGTCCATGTGGACCAAGTCGGGAGATATGATAGATGTTAAAGAATGAAGAGTCTATAATAGTTAATCAACTGACACAAACATGTAATGCACATTAACACAGCATTGACTTACTCAGCAGGACTCATCAAACTCAACTGTGATTTCAGAATAATCTATTTAGCTCTATGCTGAGTGTCAGGGACACTGCACAGGAGTATTGCACAAGAGCTACTCCATATTAATCTAATTTCCCCCAGTGGTTTCACTCTCAGCCTTATTGTATGACAGGGTTGGCTAATCTAGAGCACAGACTGTATGTATGTGTGTGTGTGTGTGTGTGTGTGTGTGTGTGTGTGTGTGTGTGTGTGTGTGTGTGTGTGTGTGTGTGTGTGTGCTGCTTGATGAGTGCTAGGTGTGGAGCAAAGAAGCATTAGAGGAGCCGATAGACGATCCAACAGCCTGTTCTCCCTCTTGTTCCACCGCTCCTGGAACAGAGACACTCACTTCTCTGCTTGCAGTATGAGGCTCACGGTTCCCTCCTTCAGGTCAAAGATGAGGGGAGTGTTCCAGTTTCTTGAGCTGACAGAAATAAAAACAGCAAAATCTGTGAAAATGCAGAAATCTAAGGAGAAAGTGGCATAAGTGCAGCGGTTAGACAACCACAGAAACAAGAGAAGAGAAAGGAAAAGAGAGTTATGAAAGACAACAAAATAAAGGAAGAGATCAATTTGCAGATAGAGCAGGAAGACTGTGGTGATAAAAACGGACTGACGCAAATGATTATTACAGAAATACTGTAGGAATAAAAGTGCAGAGGGAAGTAGATTAATAGTGACACCTCAAATAAATCTACACAGAGGTCATCTGATAGCATTAACCTAGTAGGAATCAGCATTTTAGCAAGATGCGGGTGTTTTTCCCCACCAGGACTCCATAGTTTTCTAGTGTTTTTTATTTACTTATTTAGCTACATGGCATAGAATCTCAGTACATTTCAGATGGACCTGAAGATTATCCACAGGATTTGGTCAACAGATGTACGAGAAGAGTATGCATGCATGCACACGATTATCGCTAAAATGATAATCACAATTATTTTGTAAAATGATAATCACAGTTATTTTGTTCAATAATGAGATCACAATTATTTATCACAAGTATTCACTGATTTTAGCTCCAAAATAATTGATTGCACTTTCTCATTAAACAGAGCACTGTTTTCACTTCCATGTTGTGCTACATCCCTGTTAATGTACAAATTGACATTTCAATATGTTTTTCTGCTATATGTATACTGCTATATGAAAAAAAACACAGCCCCTTTGTTAGCTACATTTTAAAGTTAAATGCTTCAATCTGGTTCACTTTGATGGCAAAATTAGCAACATTAGTAGCTAGATAAACAATTTGAGGCTTAATTTAATCAGAAACACTTGTTATATCGATAATATCTATACCCAAAAGTGAAGCCAAAACATCTCCATCACCGGCTGGTGCCTGGCTGTTAGATTAGGAAGTGTTTGTTTTGATGTGCTGCAGAGTTTTCTATGAGCAGAATGTGCATTTTAAAAGTCAATATCTCAGGCGATCATGCTCATTAATTGCAATTGTAGGAAGCCAAAATTGTGATTGCGATTAATATTTATTTAATTATGCACCCCTAGTATGTGCTGCACAAATCCCTGATGTGTAAAATTTTCAGTCCAAAGTGAGAAGGGGGCGACAGGACTGCAGGAGACAAAGCAATGAAGGAGCGGGCTACTGACTTGTAGACATAGCACTGGAGGGGAGTGGTGACCACTAGGTGACCGTATGCCAGAGAGGTTTTGATGACTCGATCTCGAAACTCCAGAACGTCCACTGCATCGTTCATCACATTTCTCACCTGAGAAAAAAAGAAAGAAAGGAGAAAGGGGCAACAAGATGAGTTCAGTAAAAAACAAAAAAACAACAAAAAAACAAGAGTAGAGATGAATAAATCCCTCAGGAATGAGTGAACAGGCTTAAACAATATACTAATGAACAAACACTAGATTTAAACATGCAAACAACAAAGAGGAGACACTGGCTTCTCTAACAGAGGGGTGAACACAGTCACGTACACATTGGAGTGTATTTATTCTTAATATACACAGGAAACAGTCTACAGTAGGTCCAAGTATATGTAGGGCAACTGTGGTCGGAGAAAGCAGTTTTTACTGTTTTAAGTGTGTGCGTGCGGTGGTTGGTACTCATTTTTTCACCTGCATAGATAAATACTTCCCTCCAGCTCTCTCTGTGAATGAATGAAAAGGCCTTTTCCAGCACCAGGTGAAAGGTGGGGTTATTTTTACAGCTTTACAAATCTTCCTCCTCTGCTCCCTCCAGCAAGCCAAATTTACATGCAACACAACCAGGAATAAAAAACATTTGACCGCAAGGTGGTAAATTTAGCTGGCTGATTCACAAACCACTGGCAGATGTGCACATTTAAAAAAGGACTGTGAGGAGGAGAGGGGGAGGAGGGAGACCGAAAAGTGCCTGCAATGCCGAAAATAAATGGCTGATGACCCGACTTTGTTTGGTTTACACAAACTACACTTGGTAAATGGCAAATGAGTGCACATGTGCACAGGCACACATGCATGTGCATGACCTTGTTTCTGTAGGTGTGTATCCCTGTCTGAAAGTATACAACTGTGTGTGTGTATATGTACATTTGGGTGTGTTAACCGCATGTAAACGCTACCTTGTGGTTAGCATGAGTTTAAACAGTAGAGAATGGTGGAGCGAGAGAGGCAGCTAGACAGGCTGGTCATTGTCATTGCAGGGCTACGCACTGGCACACAGGGAGGGTCCTGCTTTAATATATGGCCACAACTAGTCAAAGCCAAGCATTTGCTTCTCTGCATAGCATATTCACTCACCTCTTTAAAGTCTGCTCGTGGCATTGCAGTGCTTTTCATTTCTCTTGTTATGCTGACATAACTGGTTTGGCTCGGTTAATGTTTGGGAATCTATCATCTTTCCTCACAGACATGGTGCTCTTTAGTGATATTTGTTTGAAAACCCTTGACGTGTAAAACCACAACTCTTATGACCTCCTTTTGCACATGCAATAAAGATAAAAAATCTGTTCTTTCTTTATCTGTAATATATCCGTCTTTTATCAATTCTTTTGTTTCTTCAAAGATCAAGACAAATTTTTCATTTTACATGCAGCAGTGTCACCATGTATAAATCTACATCAGGTCATGTGGGAAAAAAGTTTTTAGAGGGCTTGGGAAAATAGCATTTTGATGCTAAAACATACAGTAAATAGACCAAAAATTGAATGTTTGGATTTGAATACACAAGATATACCACTGTGAAGCTACAGAGTTGTATAAAAATCACAAACATGGACGTGGGAGGGTCTCTTCCTACCTGCATGGTTCTCCTCTTGGTAAGGGTGATCACAAAGTTCTTCCACTCCCAGTGCTGCTCCACCACATGGGCAAAGATGACATGCCCATTGCCACAGGCCCCAGCCAGCTGGGTGCCGTCTGCAGACCAGGCCAAGCTGAACATGCTGCCTGTGTTGGGCTTCTCCAACGCATAGGACCACTGGAGGGAGAGGAGCGAGGGGAGAGAGAGAGAGAACGATGTGGTTAATGGCTGCAGATAGTTATCTACAATCTTAAACAATTACCTGGGCAGGCAGCTTAGGGACTAGAAACAATGAGATGTTTAGAGAAGAGAAGCGGTGAGTCAGGAGTTGTGTATGAGTGAGTGCGTATGCACATAATGTAAACTGGAAAGACAGGGGCCCAGTCAGTCATTGAGCTGTGATGAACTGTGAGACACTGAAGTAGCGCTCGGCCCTGCCAAGTCCAGCACTCACGCTCGTAAACATACACTCTGCTATCCTCATCTGTTACATACACGGGGGGCAGGGGTATGGGGAGGGAAAGGGAGGGTTTATATACGAGCCCCCAAACTCAAGCCAAAAGCTGATTAACAAGACCTCTCCCTTCTTTTTATAAGAAAAGGTTTGAAAGAGGACTAACGGACGCAAAGTAATAGAGGGAAGAGATGGGCTTTTCTCCACGTCCGCTGTGCTGTGTCAGCCCGACTCTGCAAAGTTGATGACTGGCAGTGACGGTGAAAGACACAACTGAGAGATGTGCGTCCCTTTACAGTATCTAAGACGAGAACATATCTCTCATCTTTCCCTGTTTCCCTGAGGTATCCCTTTCTCTATGTAATCCCTTTATTTTTTTCCCTGTTTCCAGTACTTTTTCCATCTCCCTCTGGTTCCTTTCCACACTCCTGTCCCTCAAGTCTTCTGTGGAGTATCACACAAACAAAAAAAACATTCTTGTGCTTTGATTCAACTCGAATCAGTTGAGACAGTCTGGATCCACCAGCAGTTAAAGGTTTTCCGATTAGCAGGGTAAAGCACACTAAATAAGTTTCTCACTCCTCCCAGTATCATTTGTTGTAGTCCACTGTGCACACCTGGAATCTTTCTGTTATAACTACTGCTGACTGTCTCACACAATGGCTGTGTCCAAAATTCCACACTAACATGCTATTTAGTACGAAAACCATAGTACGAAACCAGTAGTGGGTGAACTGCATACTATTTCCAGTGAAATATCACAGTATGCAATGCTGAACACTACGGCGGCATAACTATCCCACAATGCAATGTGGTCGAGACAACAACGTTCATAACGGACGTTGTCAACTCTGTAAAATAAAGAATGCTTCAGTTTAAATGTAAGCATAACCCGCCACCCACCAAATGCAGGTAAATTGGTGGCAGTGGCAGGTAAAATAGTCAGACCACCCACCACTGTTCAATGTTGAGAACCGGTTCCTGCACTGAACAAAAATATAAACGCAACACTTGTTATTGCTCCCATTTTTTACGTGCTGAAATCAAACATCTAAGACTTTTTCTATGTACACAAAAGGCCTATTTATCTCAAATATTGCTCACAAACTTGTCTAAATCTGTGTTAGTGAGCACTTCTCGTTTGTCAAAATAATCCATCCACCTCATAGGGGGCGGCAGTAGTTCAGTCCGTAGGGACTTGGTTTAGGAATCGGAGGGTCGCCGGTTCAAGTCCAACATGGACCAAGACCAACTGGTTGCTGGAGAGGTGCCAGTATACCTCTTGGTGCCCCTGAGCAAGGCACCAAACCTCCAACTGCTCGGGGCGCTTGTCAGGAGCAGCCCCCTCACTCTGACATCTCATCTCAATGCATGTATGTGTACTGTGTGAAATTAACAACAGAGTGTAAAAAACTGAATTTCCCTACGGGGATTAATAAAGGTTCATCTTACTGTGTGGCATATCAAGATGCTGATTAGATTAGACAGCATGATTATTGTACAGGTGTGCCTTAGACTGGTCATAATAAAAGTTCACTCTAAAATGTGCAGTTTTAACTGAGGTATTTACAGTATTAGGCACTGAACGAGGGCGGGGGTCAGAAAATCAGTCAGTATGTGGTGTGACCACGGTTTGCCTCACACAGTCCAACACATCTCCTTCACATAGAGTTGATCAGGTTGTTGATTGTGGCCTGTTGAATGTTAGTCCACTCCTCTTCAATGGCCGTGCGAAGTTACTGGATATTGGCAGGAACTGGATCATGCTGGCATATACGCCGATCCACAGCATCCCAAACATGCTCAAAGGGTGAAATGTCCGGTGAGTGTGCAGACCATGTAATGGATGTTTTCAGCTTCCAGGAACTGTGTGCAGATCCTTGCAACATGGGGCAGAGCATTATCATGCTGCAACATGAGGTGATGGAGGTGGATGAATGGCACAACAATGGGCCTCAGGATTTCATCACGGTATCTCTGTGCATTCAAAATGCCATCAATAAAATGCACCTGTGTTTGCTGTCCATAACATACGCAATACCATAACCCCACCGTCATCATGGGCCACTCGATTCACAACGTTGACATCAGCAAACCACTCACCCACATGATGCCATACACGTTTGTCTGCCATCTGCCCTGTACAGTGAAAACTGGAATTCATCAGTGAAGAGAACATCTCTCCAAAGTGCCAGACGCCACTGCAGGTGAGCATCTGCCCACTCAATTCGGTTACGACGATGAACCGCAGTCAGGTCAAGAACCCGGTGAGGATGACGAGCATGCAGCTGAGCTTCCTGAGACAGTTTCTGACAGTTTACGCAGAAATTTGTTGGTTATGCAAACCGATTGTTGCATCAATTGTCCAGGTGGCTGGTCTCAGATGATCTTGCTGGTGAAGATGCTGGATGTGGAGGTCCTGGGCTGGTGTGGTTACACGTGGTCTGCGGTTGTGAGGCCGGTTAGATGTATTGCCAAATTCTTGGAAATGCCTTTGTAGATGGCTTATAGTCGAGAAATGAGCGTTCAGTTCATGGGCAACTCTGGTGGACATTCCTGCAGTTAGCATGTCAACTGCATGGTCCCTCAAAATCTGCGATATCTGTGGCATTGTGCTGTGTGATAAAAGTGCACAATTTGGACATCTGAGTGGACTTTTATTGTGACCAGTCTAAGGCACACCTGTGCAATAATCATGCTGTCTAATCAGCATCTTCATATGCCACACCCATAAGGTGGATGGATTATTTCAGCAAAGGAGAAATGCTCACTAACACAGATTTAGACAAATTTATGAGCAATATTTGAGAGAAATAGGCCTTTTGTGTACATAGAAAAAGTCTTAGATTTTTGGCTTTAGCACAAAAAAATGGGAGCAAAAGCAAAAGTGCTGCAATAATATTTTTGTTCAGTATAGTTGTCAGATTGTGACTATTGATTCCTCTTCAATGCTTTCCAACAGTTATGCATGCACAATGACGCAATGGCATATGTACGATGTATCATGTTTCAGTTTGTTTGGGAACAAAGTCATGGTGGCACATGGGGGCACTAAAAAGTATGGCGCTACTACTACTACTAAACCTGAGGGGAAGCACCCTATTTTTCCCCAGATAATGCTACACTGTGAACAACAAATCCATGTTGTAATAATAAGCAGGACAGGTAGTAATGTTACCTGTTAAAAGCACAGTCCTCCTTGGCTAAATAATGGTGCTACTAACATTAACGGAGATGCCATTGAGTTACAGCATGAGGCATTCAAGCTCTGCTCAGTAAAAAGGTTAGGGTTAATTACAACATTACCATGATGTGTTCAAATGTAATTTTATAAAATGTAGTTTTTGTTGAGAAACTTGAATAAGTTTTAAGGAGATGTTTTCACAGTAATATAAAAAAGGTATTCAAGAGAATTATGACCAGTTTAGGAAGCTAGGAATTTATTCCTAACACTAGCTCTAAGTAGCTTATAATACATCATTAAAACTACTGCCAAGATTTATTTTTTCAAAGCAAATATTTAAATGAAAATACAATAATTTATTTCCTAATCATCTGAATTTCATGTTTCATGCAAATAAGTACAATACCATCTGAACAGACATCAGATCTAAAATGTTATATCATCATTTAGTGCATAGATTTCAAAAGTGGCAGTAAAGACTTGCCTGCCAACGTGGCAGGCATGAAAAAAGTTCATTTCAGACCCTGCTCACAAATCATCCTTTTGGCCACATGATGTTGTCACAAGTTACCATAGTTACACATCTCAGGAAGTGACGATGTAAACTACTGCTCAGTGCATCCCTTAAAGATACATACTACTGCTTATTCACACAGCAGTATGTTGAATGATAGTACACCTATTGAGTAAGCGATTTTGGATGAAGCCAATACCCCCTTCTACCACCACCACCACCAACCTTTCTCATCCTATCAGGGCCCTCTGACCTCCAGAGGTGGATCAGTCAACCTCTTGCCTTAAACGCAAGTGGCTAACTGATCCGAGTCAGCTGTGATCTTCCGCACAAACACGTGCATTCACGCTCTGCTTACGGAGGGAGAAAAGTGCTAATGTTAGCCTAGCGCTGCCTGCCTGTCTGCGATGGAGAGACAAGTGTGGTGCGGCGGGCCAAGTGCTGCGGTGAAGTTTGGAGAAAAGGCCTCAGTGTGTTCGCTGCCTCGTACACATGCAGCTGCAGGATGTGAGGTGTGGTGTGAGGTAACAGTCGGCAGACTACAGGTTACAGGCCCCGCTGCTTGGATCTCTCTCCCTCTCTCTGGTCTGTCCGCCTGCCTCATATACACACCGTTCAGCTGGTTTTGGTCAGCACCCTCCCAGCAGTTAATGTCATATCAGGACCCAAAATAGTTGCAGGAAAAATAAGACCTGTACAGCCATGTGGACAAGAGATAGTTTGTTAAAGGCAAATTAATTGCTCTCTAACTTCCTTTCCCTCCCTTCTCCTTTTGATTTCTGCAGCTCCATATTCCTTGCTTATAAATCCTGTAGCAGGTCTATATGTAGATTTCTTTTCTCCTTTCCAAAACTCATCTATGCTTCAGCTAACATCTTGAGATGGCCCTCTCTGTGTTAAATCACCTCGGGGGGAAAGGAGAGGGGAGGAATGGAGGAGAGAGGGATAGATAGATGGAGGGTCAGAGATGTAGCTGAATGTATACACCAGACTGTAATGAGGCAGGACATATGATATCGGCCTGAGGAGCACTGCTGGATCCATGCTTACCTAATGCTTTTAACACATTGAGCCATTTGACTCCTTCTAGAGCCAGCCGGCAAGCCAGCAAGTGAGAATGTGTGTGTGTGTGCGTGTATGTGTGTGTGCATGCGTGGGAAGGGGGTTGTCTTTGTGTGTCATTCGTGCATGTGTGTGTGAGAGAAAGTACAGATGAGATGAAGACAGTAATTGTAAGAATGGAAGGAAATAAGATAACACCAATTCAGACTAATTAATGTGTGTGTAGACAGGGAGAAATAAAGTCGCCCCCCCCCGAGTGCCCAATGTCTGTTTTGAAGGTGTGTGTGCATGTGTGTAAAAGAGGTGAAAATCCTCTGGCTTGTCAGAGTTGTCAGCCAGTGTCTGACTATGGGGCACAGGGGGATTCCTATAGCCCTCCTGAGATGGACGGACTGGGCCAGCAGAGGAGAAACCCGGGACATGAAAACCATTTCCAGAGCAGCATTCAGATATAAAATCCCTGCATCTCTCCCTCCTTGATCTCCCTCTCTTTCATTTATTTCCTCTCTTATTACTGGTGAAGAGTTCACACAGCTGGCTGTCTAACACGAAACCGGTCAGGAGAAAAACAGCATCAGGAAGCTCTTCAATAAAATAGAAAGACAAGAGAATCATCTTGTAGACGTAAGACGGGCACATCCTAGTTACTTTAGTGTTTTTTTCCCCAACTAACTCTCCATAATTATTTTCTTTCGGTGTAGCCAAACGCAACTATTGTCTTACAACATCTAACTATGAAGCAAGAATCTAATCTGTCTGTATTTCGTTCACATATCTCAAGAACCACTCATCCAATCTACTTCACATTTGGTGGGTGTAGGTTGTGGACCCAGGTGAGTGCTTTGTCGAATCTGGTGCAATTTGGACACGTTCAATATAAATAAACACTGATTAAACAACCAAGCAGTGCTCTGCTAACTCTGTTAACTGTTAGATAGCCAGGTGAAAGTAGAATCGAACTAGTGTATTTCACTGGTGTGACCATGGGAAAGCCGTGATTTGAGTAAAACTATATTTCCCCAGTTCACGACTTGATACTATCAAAGTAGCAAAATACCGCCGCTAATTAAATCCATAGTCTTCTTTATAACAGTAGTGGCTATGTCAAAGCAAGCCACTAACGCGCCTAGTTGGAAATTACCTCGACATGGTGTATTTCACTGATGTTTCAGACTGTGAGTGACCGCAACTTGGGTGTGTATTTCAGGGGAGGATTTAGTGATTTGGGGGCCAAATACCGTCTTTCTTTACTCCACTGCCAACACCACTACTGCTGGTGTTGGCAGTGGTAGAAGCAGCGAAACTTTTTTTCTGAAATAAAACTATTAACACTACAACTATTAATACTGCACAATCAAAGTCCTGCATTCAAATGTTTACTTCAAGTGAAGAGTGAGAGGTATCATCAGCAAAATGTACTTAAATGTACTTAATGTGTTAATGTGTCTGGTCAAGGTGGAGCTTTCCATTCTAATGTCAATAGTCAAATCTGAATCTGCAACATAAACAGTAAAACTCCTTCCTGTAGTACTATGCTTTCCTCTGAAGCAGAAGTACATAGTAAGTAGTAGGCGTATACAGTTGAGTTGTATATTTGTTACAAGTTATTTTGTGGTATAATGAGTTAAAATATTGACATAATTCTACATTTTTCATGTCTAAACATCATAATAAATCTACAGCAGTTAGCAGCCCTTTTAGTTGGGTTTCCAGGCCCAGGCCACCTTATGATGAAGGTCAATGACAACACCTGTAGTGTGCAATCGGCAGCTATAATAAGCATATTTTTGCTATATAATATGTGCGTCTGATCAGACGTATGTCACCATTCAAGAAATGCTATTTACTTGTTTTTCACACTACAAGGCAATATTAGTGTTTTCAGATTTTAAATGAAGATGTGAGGCTGGTAGGAAGAAGTGATGGGGGTGAGGATGGACTCTTAAGAGGATAGGAGAAATGGAGGACACAGGAAATAAGGGAGAGCAGCAGGAGGAGGTGAATTAGTCAGTGGCAGTAGATTTGGCAACTGGTTTTATAGTGGCCAAAAGGGGAGGAACTCTGCTGGATAGTGCTGGAAGGAGATTCAAGATTAGTGTAGAGAGGTATTATACAGTAAGAAAAAGCAAGCAGACATGCTGAAAGATGTCTATAAAGGCTAAAATGAAGATTTAGTAGGGGCTTTGGAAGGTGGGTCCGGGCCTTCATCTAGCTGGAGTCCACTCTCTGGTCACTGAACCCTGTCTGTCCATAATGGGCAGCTTTGTGGCCAGAGAGAATGTGGCAGACATGACGTGTAGTTCTCAGCTGAGCTCTGTGGGAGAGAGGGGGAGACCTCTCAAATGTACAATGAGCTTATACACGCAGACTATGTATGTACATATGGCAGCAATGTATGGCTGTACATGTAAGTCTAGGTGCACACCACAAATCAGACAAAAACACAACCGCCCACACATGTACTCAAAGACATGGCAGTAGCCTAGTAGTCTAACACTTGTGATCATCGCTTTGAGCACCAAGCAAAACACCCACACATGCATCCTGTGTGTGTTGACATGTGTGTGTTAATGTGACTCAGACACACAGACGTTAGTTGCATGTAGGTGACAAACCCGGGAGTGCTGAACTGGTAAAATGACCCTGTGGGATGCTGTAGTACTGTACAGAATAATTTGATAATGCTGCTCTACCATCCCAATGGCATCACGTGACGGACCTGGAAGTTGTAATTCCACAGTTTGGCCACTATATTAAATTGGCTTCCAAGCCCAGCGCTCTTCCTAGGGCTTAAGGCTTCCTGGTTTAATGCTAGCTTCTCCTGACATCAAAAAATGGATCATATAATCTCAAATAATAGCAGATACATACAGTACAAATCTGTATGGATTGAACAAGGATATAAAAGCACACTGTTGGCTATTGGATAAGACTCACATAGCAAGAGCTCCAAAGCGCTGTGTCAGCACTAATGAAAAGTCTGGCTCCACACATTATGGCACAGGGGCAACTAGAATTACCACCTTGTGATCGTATGCCTCCGCCAACCAGTCAAATTGCAGTCTACATCCATGTCTGTCCAAAATGTCACCACTTCATCATTTCATCCTATTAGACATTTGTGTGAAATTGTCATAATTAGCATTTTAATTATTGACTATTGGCTGAAAACATGTTTTGCATGGTCACAGTGACCTTGACCTTTGACCACCAAAATCTAATCCATTCATCCTTGACTCCAGGTGGACATTTGTGCCACATTTGAAAAAAAATCCCTCAAGACGTTTCTGAGATGTTGCGTTCCCGAGAATGGGATGGACGTGAGGTCACACTGATTTGACCTTTGACCACCAAAATGTAATCAGTTCACCTGTAAGTCAAGATGGATGTTTATGCCAAATTTGAGGGAATTTCTTCCAGATTTCCAGATCCAAATTTCCTCTACATCCGGTGAGTCAGACTAGCTATTGGATAAAGATTTTCAGCACTAGTCTAAATACATAATAAAGTAACATAATCCCCTGACATGGTTTTTATTTTATTGCATTTGGCTCTGTGAATGTTTGTGTGTTTTAGATGCTAAGTATCAGGAAAAGACAACCGGTAAACCATCAGGTAGTCTAAAAGCTTAGTTTGCTCACTATAATGGGATAACGTCTGTCAAGCCATGTCTGAAGTGAGTGAGCACTGCTGCACATTATGATGGTGCTATGAGTAACATGTTTGATGATTTAGTGTTATCTAGTTATTGCTGCTAATAACACTGTAGTGACAACATTTATCACTGCCACAAAGATGCTACGTTTGAGATATATTTACTACATGTGACTTGTCTTGATCTACTAATTAAGAAAGCAACAACATATTCAGCCACCAGATGGCAGTATACAGAAAAATAACAAATTAACCAAAAAACAGGTCAAATGGCTCCATGAAATAGAAATATTAGTATTATAAGTAAGTAGTAATTGAGTGTTCTTAATGATGCATTTTCTTTTTCTTTAATTTCTTTTATATTGACTGATCCAGACTCCACAGATACAGCACATCAGCAGCCTAAAACCACCTCAGGTACTTCAGAACCACAACATGCTCATCATCCAAACAGTGAACCACCAGTTCACCCGACTGGAGATGAAGAAATTCAAAGTCCATCAACTCAACAGCTGCAAAACAAACCAACCAACCAACCACAACACAATCATCCTCCATCCAGTGCTCCACCCGCAGATCTAGAAGATTGGTTCCAGTGGGTCATTTCAAATAGTTATTCTCATTTACTAATGTTAGTGCATTTCATTTTCTTAAAAATATTATTATAAATATGTATTTACTGTTTTCATATTGATCTTTATTTGTAGAGTCCTGATTCAATACTATCGCGATACTGGGGTGCTGATTTGATATGTATTGCGATTCTACAAGTATTGGATATATATTTTACAATTTATTGCGATATTTGTTAACATTTTTAACACAAGACCGTGTGAAAAAGTTGAATCATATACTTCGAGGGATTTTTACTTTGGGTAGCTAGCATGCAGCTTTAGCCATCATGTCTAGCTTGTGTAATGTGGATTTAAAATGTGAGGGTGCAAGTCGTATCTATGCAGAACCTGCATTTTGGCTCGCTGCGGTTTGTTCTGGTTGACGGACACGGAAAGGATATGACGTTACTATATACTGTATATATACTGTATGTGCACGTTACTCTTAATACAAGAATAAATGCGGTAACATTCTTCTATCTCTGCATAGACTCAAATGAAGCAAATATATCAATTCTGGCATTAAAAAAAATCAATTTCAAAAATTGTAAAAAAAAAAAAAAGAAAAAAAAATACATTGGTGAATCAATTTTTTAAAATGTCGCTTAGGTCCCCAAAATGTTCAGAAACGGCCCAGCCATAGGCCTACAGTCATGCTGACAGTTTTGCACATACATATGCACCCAAAAAACAGACGCCGATCTCTGAACGCAAGGCCTCTTCAGAGCCTCTCCCTCCTCCCTCCCTCCCTCCTGCTCACTCTCTCTGCATTTCTGGACATATGTTTACCATTAAGACTGGCAGGTGTTGTGGGCTGGCCCCTTCTCTCTATTGTTGCCCTGCAGCCGCAGCCAACATGGGGAGGCCTGCAAAAAGGTTATGACAAAAAAAAAAAAGTCTGCTCAAAGGCAAGGACGTTCTTACACTGAGAACCCCCAAAAGATATAACCCAAACTTGTCTCTAAAGGCACCCTCTGCCTTATTCTCTCTGTGGTACAACTAACTCTGCCCTGTTACTCTTTTCACTTATTTCTTGCCTTTTTTTCAAATATCACCCCACAATTAAAGTGTTACTCCACCCATCTATTTATTATGAAATGCTCATTCCCTGTAGGCTTGAAAGGTGGCTGCTGAAAGTTAAAAGTTTTATCCTTTCCACAGAACAGCAGCTGTGCTCAGCTTGAATTATGCGAGTTACCATGCATTCCAATAATGACAACTTTTCATGGCAGAAAGAAAGTATGAAAAAAGTGAAAGTATCAAGTTTATACCTTGCATGGTGAGCTTTTTCCGGTTGTCACAACCAACTTAATCCGCCAAATACAAATAGAAGCTGTGTAAAATATGAGTGTTTGGAACATAGAGCGCATGTGGCTGGATAGCAAAGATGTGGATTTGCTGCTGGAGACGTTTATATGGACATTCTGATTACCGTGATTAGAATCCATTGTAACTGACATGATGCAGCTCACAGCCCTTATACTCTCCAGTTTACATCCACCTTTAAAGTTACGTTTTTTAATGGAGGACAACTTTTTAAAACACCCTTATTTTACCTGGTATTTGATATTCTGAGTGAAACACCACGCATAGAACAAGCAAAGGCTATCAAGAAAACAAAGACCTGAAAAAGAGAGAAGCACACAGAGTGAGAGGGGAGCAGGAAAAACACTAGAAACAAAGTCAAAGGAGAAAATGAAAGTGTGTATCTGTGCCGTTGGTTCACCCCTTCCCCCTCTCCCTATCTGCACTACCTGAAACAGTGCTCTGGTCTTCATGGCCCGGGCTGAGGGGAGTGGGGGTGGGCGGGGGTGGAGTTCGGGCCAGGGAAAGGGTTAATGACACATGTCTGGACTAATGGCTCCCAGTGGAGCTATCTGCTGATTCAGCCCCATTACTTCACAAGCATTAAATATGTCTGCCCTGACCGCTCTCTGCTCCCCCCCAGCCCTAATGCAAGTCAACAACATGCTAATCAGAAGGGGGGGCATGAGATTTCCAGACTTTCTATGCTTTTCTAGCCCTCATCTGACACTTCTGTCACACTGAAGCAAGCATCGAGGAAAAGCTTGTACCAGCCATTAGTGTTAATGGGTCAACCTGACTCTGTGACCCCGCTAAAAACCTGCAGTTTATGCAGCTGGAACACTACTGGGCCTTGGTATAAAAGGATGAACACAATGTACATGTAGCACATATACAGTACAGTACTGTACAGAGTACATAGAAATAATACAGCACAAAATACTGACAGTGATCCGTAACACTATCAAATTTTGCACCTCTCAATTGTAACGTTTTAACGTGATTGTCAAGTATAACGGCTGTTACTCTCTGGGGGCGTGACAAATAAATGAAACGAAAATGCAAAATACTTGCTTTTGAATATTATCTAAGGTCTTATTGTGAAAGGTATGTGGATCTCATCTGGGCTGCCTTTGTCAAGGCTGAAAGGAGTAATAAAGCTTGCCGTCCTGGTTTGGTCTATGTGTTGTAGTTTCATAAATATAGATGCAACACAAGCCATTTCGCACAGTGTGATTGGTTAATGCCTTTATTCGTGATGCAAAAGTTCAGAAAATAGCACTCGATCCACAAAAATTGACATTGCTTGTTCGCTGCGAAATATTTGCTTTCTGTGTGAGAGTACTGGTGACAAAAACAACAGTTTGAAAAATTATACTGGCATGCTAATTAATATAAACTAAAACAAATAGCCCCAGTGTCGTTACATGTTGTTACCAAGCGGAAACCTCCATCAACCTCGTCAAGCCCCTTTGACCCCCAGTGTTAAAATGCTCAACTTCATTGCAGCGAGCAACATGTTTACAATCTGGTGCAAAAAAATTGTTTTGGTTTCTATAGCAAATATCCCTGTTCATGACCATTGTATGGGGGTGTGAAATTTTATATAACTCATTGGTTTAAATTACATTAAGACTTTATGCATAATGAAAGGCGTCACTTTGAGTGACAAATGGGTGCCGTCAAAGCCGCTAGTCTGCTAGGCATCACCTCAGCTAATCCGAGTCACTGAACTTGACCTCTAAGCTGTGTTTGCTGTGTTGGTGCTTTTTGGAGATTTTTTTCACACAACTATAGGAAATGATATGTCTTGATGCACGGTTAATTTTACGCCAGACATCCTGCTGGCCAATGTGCGAGCGTTGCATGACGGTCTGGAGGACCTCCGTGCTCGCATCAGTTTCCAACGGGATATCAGGAGCTGTAATGTTTCACCAAAACATGGCTAAATCCTGGAATGATGTTACCGGAGAGTGCCATTTGACTCTCTCTTACTTGTTACATACCAATGTGACAGAACAGAGGACAAATTGAAGGAGCTGACAGCAGTGCATTTCTCTGGATTTGCACCTTGTATAATTTTATATGACAAACAAATTGCTTGATTAATTGATTGATCGAACAAGTCTGTGCTCCAGATTTTTCGGTGAGAGAAATTCTAATATTATTTTACTTATAGCACTATTTAGCAGGCACATATAGTGTCAGTGCTAACCATAACTGGCTTGTTACCATAGCATGTTGTCCTCAAAGACGCTCTAAAAAGTCAGCTGTTCATTTTTTCCTGTAGATTACAAACAAGCCTGTGTTTGCTAGGCAAAATTAGCATCACACCTAATATCACAGCTGTTAACATGAATTACAGACAAGTGTAGCCTCAGTGTTTGTTATGCTAACCTTATTTGCCCTAGCTCCACCCTCTTTCTCAAATATGGTCACTTCAGGTTCCAAAAAAAACAAAATGGCGATGGCCAATACCCAAACTTCAGGCTTCGAATCCACAGTCCACAAACCAGTGAGTGACTACATTCACTTATCTATGCAGTCTATGGTTGTTACATGACACTGCAGCGCAGATAAATTGATAGTCTGTAATGGATGTTGTTTGAATCTCCAGGGTAAAAACAACATTACATCATTCACTGCCTGCTCAGTGTGGTATAAATGGTCAAAAGTGAATTATGCATGTTCAACATCCCAAATCCTCTGAATGCTAAAGCGAAACTCTCCTCAACAAATTTGAACAAATGAAACCATACAAAGTTCTGCCTGCATGCTGAATGACACTTTTCTACCAATTTTAAAAGCTGCATATATTTTGGTAAAATGTTTTATGTTGTGATGTACTACAGTGGAGACTTTTCCTAATATCCTTCAGCCCTATTTTTGACGATCTACTGTAACTGACTGCTCTATCTGCCACTGTTTAGTTTAGAGTGAGTTTTAACATAAAATTATACTTTTGCTCAAAGTGTTAGAAATACTGGTTATCTCATAATTATATAACAAACAATATGACAAAAGCTCCCAGATTGTTCAAGCCGGTGTACACTTTGTACACTGGTGAAAAGAGGACTACCTTCTCTGTTAGTTTCTCGCTGTGCTAGTTGGCTAGTGGGAGCCAACCTAGTCCAGGGTTAACAGTCTTACATAAATCAGAACAGATGGCAGACTCTCTGCAAAGCCAGCTGGCTTCAGTTTGCCTGTGTGTCTGTGTGCAGGACGGGACCTGGCAGTGCAGGTACAGCGTGTAACTCCCTGCACATAATAAACACAACACACATGTCTGAGTGTAATGGATACGAGACATATACAGGCACGTATCTTGCCAATAAACAGACATAGGATGAAAATGCTGACACAAATCTACTCTTCAATCTCCCATACCCAAACCAATTATGTAAGATGGAAATGTGTGTGAGTGAAACTAAAAACAAAGACATTTGTTTTGAGCAGAGGAGGGGGTGGTTTTGGATGAGGGTTCATCAATCTCTCAGCAGATTAGGAGGCCTTGTAAATGTCAGTTTGCAGTGACCCTTCCATGGGGGATGGGGTTGACTATTAGGATAAGGACAAACTGGGCTTATGTCCAGGACTGGTCAGACCTGTGTGTGTGTGTGTGTGTGTGTGTGTGTGTGTGTGTGTGTGTGTGTGTGTGTGTGTGTGTGTGTGTGTGTGTGTGTGGGCACTGATCTGGCTAAGAACTGACTTCTAAGTATGGGTGGACATTTTAAATAATTTCCCTATTCAAGTCCTCAAATTAAATTACTATGGAGTAATCAAGCATCAACCAACAGGGTCTGAATGAAATGCAAGTGACGGTCACATATGACTGTATTACGAGCTGTTCACAAGTTTGTAGTAATAGCTGCAACAATTAATCGATTTGTTGTCAACTACTAAGCGACAACTATTTTGATGATTGATTACTCGGTTTGAGTATTTTCTTTTTAAAATAAAGTCAAAATTCTTTGATTCCAGCTTCTTGATTGTGAATATTTTCTGGTTTCTTTCCTCCCTATGACAGTAAGCTGAATATCCTTGAGTTGTGAACAAAATAAGACAATTGAGGACATCGTCTTGGGGTCTGGGAAACACTGATCAACATTTTTCACCAATTTCTGACATTTTATAGACCAGACAACTGACAGATTAATTGAGGAAATAATCAACAGATTAATCAACAATGAAGATAATCATCAGTCACAGCCCTAGTCTTCTCCACTCTCGTAGCTGTTGTTCGCCACGAGGGTAGCTTTGAAACTTTGGCACAAAAACTGCCACCAGCTCGTGGAAGCCCTCTCCCTCCACAAAGCTTAATAGAAACATACATCCAGTCGCCGTTTTCATGATGAGCTGAGTAATCTTCTCCGTCCCGGTGGTATCACAACGCCGTGTGCTAACACTGCTAGCAAATGAGGTAATGACAGACTGCCTGTTATCTGTCTCTGTTGTTTTCTCTTTGTGCTTTAAGTACAAATGGTTAATCATCAAAGTGGTTGCTCTGTGATACACAAGTTTAACATTACATAGCTTGCACTTAAGTTGAACAAATATTGACATCCAAATCAATTATTCAAGTACTCATGCCCATCCTTACTTCTACAATGTTCTATGCAACCCAAATCACCACACCTTTTCTCAGGTTGATGCTGTTACTATGAACCAAACAACTTGTAAATGCATGTGTATCTTTAACTATGGAGTTACAGTTTTACTCAACTGCTAATCACATACAACCATGCTACATCACGATTTATCTGATGTCCTATACTGTGAATTCTACATTTCTATGCTGGTAATCAATATGTGTGTGCAACAATGCTACCTAGGTGGTATTCTTAGTCATTTTTGTAACATAGCTGCGCACTAAAAACTATACATTAAGATGGACGACATGACAGCTCTCCATAAGTGAAGCCAAAACATCTTGATCGCCCCCTGGTGGCTGGCTGCAGTACAAGTCATAAAGCCCACCTCCTCCATGTTAGTGGATGGGTCATGGGCCAAATTAAAATGTCAAAGCACACATCAATTACATTTTTTCTTTTTTTTCAAAAAGATAGTTTCTGTCATTTTATGTAGTTCTTATCATGCTGATGTATGTTCAAGTGTTGATTTTTCTGATGAGTTGGTTTTCATTAGCTATTTGATGCTATAAAAAGGGGGTGAGACGTCATGATTGACACTGATAATTGCAAGCCTCGCGACTGGTACAGATGGGTGACCTCAATGCAGCTGATCACACCTGATCACTACTGCGCAGACTCTGGCTCCAAATGACGGCAAAATCTCAAAATGGCAGCTCCCATATCTGGGACATTTTGGTTTCACTTCTGTACAGTGGGAGGAACTGGATATGCATCAACCATCTTTGTATACAGTCTATGGTGTAAACACATGCATAGATAAATCATTTTTCATGAAAGATTGCTGAGGTAAATTATCAAGATGCTCTTTGGGAGGAAAATGAGGCAGATCTAATGCACTGTGATTTATAATAAAGCTTAACCCCCTGCTGAAAATCCAACCAATCCCTGTATTATTTGTTACTTTGAGGGATTTGTTTTGGGACAACTCACAGTGAAACACGTTAAACAAAATCAGCCTTGACTTCTTGCAAGATAAAGTACCCCTCTATGTACTATGTACTTCCCAGTGGATGTGCCCTCAGCCAGTTGTCATCTCAGTCTCTGTTTTGCAAAGGAACTGTGTGCTTGTGCAAATGTGTGTGTAAAAAGAATGCATAATGTATAGAGCAAGAAAATCTGTAAATGGAGTTATTTCTTATTATAGAGTCCTGTAACAGAGCACAATGTAAATTTCTAACTGTTAAAGTACCCAAATACACTAAGTGAACCTACCGGCACTTAGTGTTTTCTCTCCCTGCTGCACAATAAACCATTTGCATTCCCTGACTCTGCAATAACACACAACAACTATAGCTATCGTATAAGCCTGTTTCTAAATATAAGCCTGCAAGAGGAGCTCTGTAAATCTCTGTATTGAAATACCCACTTGGCTCGGCTAAAGAGATACAGAGAGGCTGGGCCTGGACGAGTGTAGAGTGGCACAAGTTAGAGCTTTGGCAGCGCAAGGAGACACGGAGAGGGGGAGAGAGAGAGAGGGGTAGGTGAGTGAGGCAAGACAAACTAGAAGATAGTGAGAGAGAGAGAGAGAGAGAGAGAGGGGGAAAAGAGAGAGAGGGAGTAATGATCTACACATGGTTTCATGCTGGAGCCTCAACATAGTAACCATAGACACATGCTGGGGCCTCCTGGGACTCATCAGCAGGACACAGCTGTGAGCTGGACAGCAGAATTCTATTATCACCAACTATGCACATATGTGCTTGCACACACACACACACACACACACACACACACACACACACACACACACACACACACACACACACACACACACACACACACACACACACACACACACACACACACACACACACCTAATGTGACTGTGTTTTGGCATGCTACAAACGGCACAACACATAAGACCATTTACCCTCCAGTGGACCTACTACACCCCTGATGGCAGGTCTAGAGGGTGTACTGGCTCACTCAGTTCATCTAATGGCCAACAAACAGGTTGAAGGGTTTGAAAAATGTGGCCAATGAACTGAGACAACGTTCTATGGGATCCCTACAGACACACAGTGAGTTTCGTTTTGTAAAACACTGACAAGCATGGCTCTGAACTGTTCCTCAATGTGTTATGTTATACCTGTTTATATAGGGGTGGATGGGAAAAAAAAAGATTCACCTATGTGTCACAATTTTTTTTATGATTTTGAAATCAGTTCTTTAATGCCAGAATCAATATATTTTCTTTATTTCAGTCTAGAAGTCTAGAAGAAAGTCACTTTTATTGTTGTAGTTTGAGTAACGTGACGTCACATCCGTTCTGTATCCGTCAACCAAAACAAACCGCAGCCAACCACAACAAGGAAGTACAAAAAAGTGGAGGGTCCTCGTGGATACGACAAGAACCCTCACATGTTAAAGTGGTAAACACTACACATATAGAAAAGTACAGAAAGACTTTGGGTTTCACACAGTGCCAGGAAAAGCAGAGCTAGACATGATGGCTAAAGCTGCATGCCAAGCCTGTCATGGACAGGAAACAAACATACGATCAAGCCACTCTCGTCTCCGTGGTCAAACCGGCCAATGCTACGACTATAGACCACCCATATACTGACATTTATGGTAAATACAGTCAAATGGAGATGACCATAGATGTATAAAGAGAACGCAGCTGACGGGAGAGCTAGTGACGCACTTGGCGAAGTTAGCAGAAGTATACACGTGCGACTACGTCTGGTTTTCAAAATAAGGTGTTAACAAAAGGAACTGTATATATAGAGTACATGTAAGGAAATGTGATTGATTGGATTATATTCACCAGTAGTATAAAACATTACATATAACTTACTTATAAATTAAAAACAAAATACCACTAATTTGTGAGGGATATGTCTTTTTCTTTGATTTGTGGGTTGCTGGAAAAAAAAAAATCCCTGACAATGACATAAATTTACCTTCAATACATCTCTGACTACATACATGCTGTAAATCAAACATTTGTACTGTAATCATATAGATATTTTCCAATGTACATGTCTGTAGAAGTGTATGATTCAAATTTATCTTATGGTCTAGTGTTAAAAACCTAATAAATCAGAATCTCAAATCACAATATTTGTAAAATTTCAATACTTAAAGGTGTGTCGTCCCAGCCCTGCTAGGCTACTCCTCTAGACTGAAAAAAAAAAAAAAATCACATGAACACTGGTTTCATAGAACTTAAAAAAACACAGGTATCCACATAGCAATACAAACACACACCCATTAACCTAAGTGCACACATGCATATATGTGATGACAAGCCCATTACTTCTCCGTGGAGGCAAACATATATAACAAATTATACCAAACGAAGCAGCCAGTCAATAAATTAGTCAACGTCAAAGCGTAGCACCATTCTGATTCGTGTGGAAGCCAGCAGAAGGGGGGAGGAACAACTTGGGTGCAGCCAAAATTAAACCCTTTCAAATCATCCTTTTCTGGACCTTGGTCCGTTGCCTCCAGCCCAGCCCTACTCCTCAATAACAGCCCTTAATGAACTCTGGGTTGGCAGTAAAGCTCGAAGTGATACCCCAGTTACACACATGCTCTGCTTATTTGTGTGCACCGCCGAAGCCCTTTATTTGCACCCTCGCTCCTTATACTATTTTATCCCTCTTTCCTCCCTTTCTGCTTCTTTCTCTCCGCGAGTGTGACATGTTTGTCTAGCTAGTGGAGGTAGTGATTTAGTGCTGCTAAGAATGATGACTCTGCCAGAGGGGCTGGCAGGGCACTGTCTCACTGTCATATGCTTACTCCAGCCGTGGGGGGAGGGAAGGATGGAGGGGTGGAGAAGTAAAGAAAAAAAAAGGGAGAGGGATGGAGCAGAGAGAGAGAGAGAGAGAGAGAGAGAGAGAGAGAGAGAGAGAGAGAGAGAAGCTTGAGGGAAAGAGAAACCACCATCTTTTATGGAGACCAATCCTCCAAGCCTCACTGCCTAGGCCAACTTTACAGGATATATTGGACAGTTCCACACTACCCCGCCCCCCACCCTTCCAACTGCTCTCTTTTCTCAGCTCTTTTTCATGCCCCCCTCCTTTTTGGTTTCCAACAAGGCAAGCCTTTAGCCGAACTCTAGAGAGGTGTAAAAGTATTACCATGTCAACAAGTGCCTTTTACTCTAACCCACTTTACGCACACAGGCACCGGCTCTAACACACACACGAGCTCGCGCAAAAAAATTGAGGTCAATCATCTGCGAGAAAGACCTTAGTATACGCTGTTCCACAGAGTGTGCCAGAATAAGTTCAGCAACACAGAAAACCAAAGCCTTTTCGGCACAAAGGGCCTCGAACACAAAGGAGAAACCATTATCCTCACATTCTGGAAGGGAAACTAATGAGCTCCTTGGGATGATAGATTAAGTCTACATGTAAGTACTGCATCTTACAGTCATGTGCTGTTCACACTCTAGGCTTCGACATGCCTGGAAACCTCATCAACATGTGTTAAAAGAAATCAGTAAAATTATTCCTATGAAAACAAGGGAGAGAACGGTGGAGGAGGAGAGCTCTGAAGGGTGAGATAGACCCCAATTGCCCTTTTCAGAGCTTGTGGTCTCTTTCTACCAGTTCACAGTGTACGGAGGGGAGCAGGCTTACGACATCGAGAGACCAGAGAGGAAGAGTGCAGAGAGCGAGAAGTACTAGCATGCAAAAGCACAGATCTGTAAGGGGAGGGAGGGAGGGAGGGAGGGGTACAGCAAGTGGAGAGAGAAAGAGAGAGAGAGGGAGAGAGGAGTAGCCCTGCCCAGTTGCCTGGGGAGAAAACTGCTCTGCTGCTGACTCAGGACTCTCTTTGTTTGACAATGCTCCCTCGCTCTCGCTCTCGCTCTCTCACTCTGACACACAAACTTACTCGTCTTTTTTCAAACACCCAGTCACCATCTTTTCTCGTGTGCACATGCTCTCTACGTCAGACTCACACCAAAAATTTCACTTTAACTCGCTTATCGTCTTCCCTCCTGTATTTCCACCCCCTACTTCTGCTGCCTTTCCCGTCGTCTGCAGCAACATTTTCCTCCATCTGAACTACGCCGTACTAAACGTCTCCTCCTCGTGCGATGAAAACAGATAAAGGCTTGCAGTCTAATAAATCTACAGTGGTTTCTTTTTGCCTTTTCATGCTCCACTAACAGTGGTTCACGATCAGGACCAGAACTCTGGGCTGTTTCATTCTCTTCCAGCAGCGGCAATTTCCAGATGTTGGCCGGCCAGTGGTTGGCAGCAAACTACCGGCACGGGCTCAGGTATATGCTCCCAAATGAGAGTGGGGGGGGACTGTTACAAGCAGGGACTCATTGAGAAGACAGGGAAGCTTGGCAATTAGGGAGAAGGTGGCATGTCACAGGGGACAAGAGTCTATAGCTAAGAAAAGATTTTAAAAAGAGTCCCAAGAAGACTGGCAGATTAATGGTTAGTCAAGAGCGATAGACTCTCTGAGAGAAAATAATGGTTGGCAGCTATAAGGATGGCAGACAAAGATCCTATAGAGAATGAGGCTGCACGTTAAAGAGAGAAGGGGAGAGAGAGGGAGACAGAGAGCGAGAGAGAGAGAGAGAGAGAGAGAGAGAGAGAGAGAGAGAGAGAGAGAGAGAGACGATGATGATTCCAGCTGGACATGGACCCATTCCCAGAGTGGCAATGCTGAGCAAGGCTCACAAAGACCCTGAGGGGACCCCCCGGACTCACCCAGAAAAAAAAAAAAGGAGGTAAAGAGGGCCTCGAGGGAAAGGGTGCCAAGAGGGGGAGCACTGATAAGCACGAGGTAGTCCAACATGCCCTGACGCAGGGAGGAGGGAGGCAACAAAAGAAGGAAAATACAGAGAGGGATTTATACTTTACACTTTACAAAAGGAAAGTGTGCTTGCATTTTATAGACATAGAGGAAGGAAAAAAAAGAAACGATCTCCCACCTAAATTCATACAGAACAGCCGTTAGACCAACGACCCAGCACCAAGCACCAGGATGGAAAGACAGATAAGGGAAGAAAAAGTTTTTATTCAAAGACTGTGGAACTGGCAGAAAAAAAAAATCACAGCTTGAGATAATAAACCACTGATTGTCAAAATTGAGCGCCATTTGACAACTGTTTGAAATAACAGGCAGTATCCACAAGTAGATACCAGTGGTTTCACACATTTACAAACCCTACTCTTGAAAACAACGCTGCCATTATGAGCCATAACTTTGATGCATGATTTATGACTACTCTTCTCCCAAAAGCGTATGAGGGTGACAGCTGTTATTACATTGTGGAAGGAAAACTGCAAGCATGTGCACCCCTAGGAGGGAGATGTTTTAGTTGTTATACATGTCAAGAGTGTCAGTAAGAACTAGGGCTCAGCTGGATGATCCTAACTAGTTTGCCTGTGGTTAAGAATAACCTACAAATAAGGGAGCAGGAAAAAGAGGGGCAGAGAGGAGAGGGGGCTAGAGTGGATGTGTCTATAGAGTGTGACAGGAACCTGGATCTTACCTGGGCTAAGCTCAGAAAAGTTTTTGTAAAACCTCATTTAAATCAGACCAGGAGAGGTAGGGAAGTAGTAATCACTAAAATGAGGTCTGGGTCTAAGGCCATGTTCAGATCCACATTAGCCCTGTGTGGAAAAAAAAAAAGCAGGCTTCTCAGTCATTTGAATAAATGAGACATTCTGGCAAATGCAGGGACGTCCGGCAAAAACCAGGCACGATTTTTGCCACAACTCAATGTGATGTCATCCGGCACGGCGCTGCGGTGGCCTGCATCGTTTTAACGCAGAGCTGTTTTCGGTTTGAACGCCCGCTAAGTCCCGGATGAACATCAAACCAAAAGGAAGGATGGGGAAATAATTATGAAATCTGGCCTTGATTACAAGTTTCAGCCATGCTTACTGTGTGTGACCTTGAGCAAAACACTGAAACTTCAATCAGCTCTTGGGACAATGTCCTGCAGTTTATCTGTAGACTTTATTTGTCATTAAAGTTTCTGAAACACTGAGCAAAGAAAATCTGCAGAGCATAATACATATTACAAAACTACTTCTCATCTAACCCATGACAGTTTCAAAAAAGGAAAATAAATATACTAAATATTGTGCAGGAATTAGAAAAGCAAAACCAAGCAGCTATAACATTTATGTGTAAATGCATGGCTGTACAGTGGAGACAAAAAAAAAAAGGACAGTGAAGGAAAGGGGGAGGAAGGGGGGTGGGGGTGGGGTGGGGGGCGGAGTGAAAGAAGCGAGAGGGTGCTCGCCTGGCACAATGAGTCCTACTTGTTAGCCAGTGACAGTGTCAGGGATCGTGACAGGGTCCAGACGCTAGACACCAGCTGCAGCGCCTCGTAAATAGACTGCTGTCTCGCAGGCACATTTGCACGGCAATGGTTGCACACACACACACACACACACACACACACACACACACACACACACACACACACACACACACACACACACACACACACACACACACACACACACACACACACACACACACACACACAGGCATGTGGGCACATGCATATACTATGGCAGGCGCACAGACAGACACTGACTTATTGTCTCTCCCAAATCTTGTAAAAGGGACAGTGAGCCTCTTTGTGTCTTGTGTCCCGTTAAAGCTGCCGTGAAGAGAGAATGTACTCCCCACACAAGAACTCAACAAAATGACAACAAAAATAATTAAATGTGTATTAATAATTCAATAATGTACTCAGCAATAACTAAATGTTGATGCTGTACAGAAAAACAAAACTTTGTGCTGAGTCCATGTGTGGTTTGCTGGAACTACAATCTTTCCCAGTACTTTTGCCTCAATGTAAACGTGTGTGTGCGTGTGTACGCGTGCGTGTGTGTGTGTGTGCGTGCGTGCTCCCCCTCCCTCCACGGTGATAATGAGGAGGGTAACAAACTACATCTGCCCTGTGGTGCGTGGAGGGAGAAAGCGTGGAGGAGAAAAAGGAAAAAGAGTAGAGTTTAGGGCGAGAGGAGAGCCGAGCTGGACGGGAGGTGAAGGGGTTAAACGCACGGGACTGATCCTGCTGAGCCAGCAGCAATACGTTAAAGTGCAAAGTTTCATTGTAGCAGATACAGAATGAAACTCCTTCCCATTAGTCACGCTAGTAGCTGAAAAGACTCTTCGCGCTGCTTAACCCTTGCTGCGCCACAAACAAACCGCCGCGACAACACAGGTAAAGCCCCTGTAATTGGGTAATGGCTTCTGTGTTTGTGTGTAAACTCGCATTCACAATGAGATTACTGTAATTTTAGTACAGTGACAAAGTGTTCATACGTATGCACTTGATGCGTGAGAGAGGACGGAGGAGTGTGCGTCTGAATTCACACATAGATGGAGTGACCTTTGCTGGGGGATTTTCATCCCCCCCAATCCTCTTCTTGAGCAAGCCTCCCACGCCATGCTACAGTACACGCTGTCTCTGAGGGGCTTAGGGAGGAGAAGGCAAGCTATACCCTTCCTCCATTTAGAGCAGGGCAGGACCATAATCATCATAATGATCATCATTATCACACTGTCTTAACCAAAACACACCACAGCAAAGCAAGTGGTGCTCTGAGGAAACAATGGAACAAACCAACCACGTAAACAAACCCGTAACGGGAGGACGTCGTAAGGTGGCGAGGGTTGTCACAAAAAAATAAAGGAGCAAGTTGTACTGTCTGTTATAGTTTTAAAAGCACAATAATATTTATTTTTGTTTACACAAAGAAAATGGATGCAAGCTGGCTTCATTTGCATGATTTCATCAGCTCACGGCTATAATCTGGCAATTTTCCCAACAACTACTGACATCCTTTGCTCAGAAAAAAAGTAATGGTAATGGATAAAGTCTCCCTTCAGATTTTCATAACTCTACACATTATATTAATGTAACCGCTCCAAAACACACACCTTACCCCTCTGGAGAAGACATATGTATTGGCTCAGACCTCTCTCCAGACCATTTGTTTTAGTGCTCCAGAAAAAAAAAGCCATTTGATCCTAATTAAATCAAAATGGAGCATGAAATGCCTGGTGATCAGCACACAGAAAACCCAGCCCCGGCTGTTTGTTTTCATTACAGCAGGTCTGAAACGGCAACGCACTGACATCTCCGCGTACGCTCAAAGAAGCCCTGAACGTCCCACGAGGGCAGAGCGGGGAACTAGCAATATTGTTCCTGGCCAAACGTTCAGCAATAATAAAAAAACAATTACCATTCATCATTCTCTCATTTCCCCTCTCATTACAACTCCGGTTACCATCAGCACCAGGTAACAAGGACATGTGGCATGCAGCCTAATGTGGTTTACAGAGATGAACAATGTATAGAAAGCATAAGGCCTGTTGCGAGCTACACAGTGTAAGCCATACTGCTCTGGCAAAGCATACAGTATACATCAGACATTGTTGCTTCATCCAATTCACATACTGTGCACTACATATTCAACAGTACATCTCTTTTTGGATGCGCAGAGCAGTAAATTTTGTCGTCACTTCCTAACAGCGTCCTTGCCCGTTGGAGATGCATAAACATGGTAACCTGTGTCAACTTTGTGACCAAAATGACGGTTGGTGAGAATCTAAGTCTGAATTGATTTTAAAATACATATAGCACCTAGCAAAGTGAAATCTTAGTGTCTTAGTGTTACTGATGTAAACAGAGCTGTCCGTCAATGTCTGTTATGAACATTGTTGTCACCACCGCATTGCACTGTGGCATACTTATGCTGGCATAGTGTCTAGTGTTTCCATACTTTAATTTTCAAAAAGTCAAACGTACTGTTTTAGCGTACAAAACAGCGCGTTGACATGGAATTTCAGATCATAAACGTAATATTGTTGATGAGAATAAACAAATAAAATAAAGAAAACAGGGGCAGTATGAGGAAAGATAGGTTTTGGAAAGGTTTTGACACAACCAGCACCTCATCTGATTCTGGAAAGGTGTATGTGGGATTTCCAGAGCTATCTGACCCTCCAACAAGCAGTTCTGGTGAACTGTCCCTTTAAAACTGGATCTGCATAATTGTATCAACTGACAACCCAAACTTTAGAGGAGACACCTGTAACTGAAATGGCATAGCGCCACCTTTGGTAGAATGAAAACATCCTTTACCTTGTTGCACAAAGGGACATGATTGCCATCGCCAGTTTAACTATCCTTGGTTATGTGTGAAAGAGATATTACACCTCTTCCTAACATACAGCGACCGAGCGAACTCTGGCTAATGGAGCATGAAACATTGTCCAGATATACTACATTGTACTGACTGCATTGTTACTGCAAGAGCGTAGAGTGTACTTGTATTTGTAGTGAATGGACTTCCTGGTTTGACATGTTGGATTAGATGAGGTGGCACACAACTTACTTGTCCCCCATGCACTGAAGCAAAATTTTATTATACACAAATCAAAGGACAATGAAATGAATTTGAAGTCTGAGAGGCAACACTTACGTTATTTAAGATCTCAGTTTTATCACCCAGTTAGCTTTATGTCAAAGAGGTGCTGCAACATCTTTCTCTTTCTGCTGATTGCTCTTTTTGCAATTGTTATATTTAGCAGTAACCTTCACCTTTCCAATATGTGTACGTTAAGGATGGTACAGTTTATTTGTGGGTGAATAAATGCTACGAGGCTTCAACTCTAGACAACTCTAGACTCTCTTAAGGTGGGCTCTTAAGGGGGACCAGCATTTCTCCTTAAAATGACCAGCCACTCCTCTAAGTTCTGCTCAGCTTTTTAATTATCAATATTTCTTTTAACTGATTAACCGATAGCGTTAATCGGTTAAAATGCAAAAAAAAAATAGGAAGTAAAAAAAAAAGTGGTGGAGAGTAAAAGGGTAAGTAATTTTTCTTACTCCAGTCTTGTCACAGAGGCGCAGGGTGTTGAAGGAGCCCACGGCAAACACCTCTCCATCTGGAGCCCAGGACAAAGAGGTGATCGGGTAGTCGTGAGACGACGAGGAGAAAAGCAGTCGACCAAAGCTGTCCCATACCTGTTGAAGGAGGACATGGTTTGAAAAAAACAGTTCAACACAACCACAAATATAATACGTATACTCAAACACACCTTATATTTACAGTCTTCTCCACCTGATAATATGACATCATTAACCGAATTCCAGTCCACCTTCAGTACAACCCCGTCATGAGCCTTCCACTAGAGAGACACAGAGTTGAGAGAGTTAGGTCAACACAACATCATGATGCTCTCCATACATAACATCTCCCTTTTGTTGAAGAGAAGTGAGAGAGAGATAGCCAATAAATCCCCACACTTTTAATGAGCTTATAGAGAAAAGAGAAACAGCATAAATATGTGCAGGATACGCTCCAGAGAGTGGCATTATTCTTGTTCTTGCACAGTTACATGTTTATGAAATGTTTCATATTATATCAACCAAGCTGAGAGTTTGCTCTCTACATCATGTGTTACAGTGTAACAAAGAGCAGAAAGCCTTTCACTAGCCTTATCTTACCATGTTCCTGTCTTGTTCCTGTTCTCTCAACATGCCTACACTCTATTTTCTATTTTTTCTACCCTTGTTGCTCACTCCATGTGCCCAAGGAAAACACATAAACATGTGTAATTGTGTGTGGTGTGTATCTGCGTAAGGGATTGTCATACCCCTCATATCAGATACCCAAGCCAGGCAATTTCCAACCCATGTCTAAGTCATGTTGGCTGAGGCACGTTAACCCAATCAGACTGAGCCCTCACAGGTTCCGCTCACATCACTGGAAGTGAGCTGTGTGCTTGTGCCTGCATGTGTGGCCAGAGCAAAGGGTTGGGCAGGCGCATATTAAACCCTCCACTGTTTATCCAAGGTCCCAGGTGGTATTCGGCTTCAAGAAGAATAATAAACAAATGTATACACGAACAAGAAAAACACTCCCTGGTGTGCAATGTCCTTGCTGCACCCTCCCTTAATGCAGCAACATTCAAAGACATATAGATCTATTGCATTCTTATTCCCTTCATTAATGCCTTTATATAGCAATGCAAATCAATGAACCTTGAGTTTATTTCACAAAGACCTGAAAAGAGGCAAAATGCCCAGTGATCAAATTATAAGCAAAATCCACACACAAGATAAAAAGCATCACACAAAGATATCAACAACAGAAAAGAAACACCCCATCAGATACTATACATGCAGCAAAGCAGACAATGAATGTAGCTAGAGAGCCCACAAACTCGGACAGGGCTTAGTGGGTCATATTATTATAGGACCTGGTGTGTACATAGTATCCATCCATCGTCAACCGCTTATCCCGTTAGGGGTCGCGGGAGGGCTGGAGCCGATCCCAGCTGACATTGGGCGAAGGCGGGGTTCACCCTGGACAGGTCGCCAGTCCATTGCAGGGCACATAGAGACAGACAACATAGAGACAGACAACCATTCACACTCACATCCACACCTACGGGCAATTTAGAGTAATCAGTTAACCTAAACAGCACGTCTTTGGACGGTGGGAGGAAGCCGGAGTACCCGGAGAAAACCCACGCTTACACGGGGAGAACATGCAAACTCCACACAGAAGAGTCCCAAGCCCGGATTCGAACCTGCGACCCTCTTGCTGTGAGGCGACAGCGCTAACCACTGCACCACCGTGCAGAAGAAGAAGAAGAAGATTTACCTTTATTAGTCCCCCACTGTGGGACTAATAAAGGTAGATCTTCTTCTTCTTCTTCTTCTTCAACTAATGATTATTTTGATTGTCAATTAATTGTTGAATATTTTCTTGACTAATGGATTAGCTGTCTGATCTCTAAAATGTCAGAAAATGGTGAAAAATGTAAATCAGGGATTCCCAAAGCCCACGATGACGTCCTCAAATGTTTTGTCCACAACTCAAAGATATTCAGTTTATTGTCATAGAGGAATAAGGAAATCAGAAAATATTCACATGGGAAGCTGGAATCAGAATATTTTTTTTCTTTAGAAAATGACTAAAATGGATTAATCGATTAACAAACTAGTAGGCAATTAATTTAATAGTTGACAACGAATCAATTAATCTTTGCTGCTCTAATATTTCATATTAGATTGTTTGTAGTGAGTGTGTATTGTCTTTCATTCTCTGATCCATTAGAATCTCCATATACTAATTTATTCTTCTCATTTAGAAAAAAAAAATGCTTGTATGCAAGATGTTATTCATGTAATAACGTTTTTTTAATTGATGTTATGTTTATTACTGCAACTTTGAGTCATTAACAGCGCTAGTCGCAAGGTAATATTTCAAAGCTGCAACATAATGTATCTTAAGCAACCATTACCTTAAGTCACAGATATTTACCTCTGACAAGAATAAAGTTAGTGTACCTGTATGACTTTGGCGCTGGGTTGCAAAGGCTTGATGACTAGCTGTCTTCCTGATGTGTACAGGATTCGGTCCGAGTCTGGACCCCAGGCCACAGAATACACAGGAGACCCTGGAAGATGCAGAAGCAAAAGAGGTAAACAGAAGATGACATCTTGTGTTAATCTAAAGTGCTCGTGCTTCCTCACATAAGGACTTTGACTCTTGCTTGATGTAATATTTGTGTGCGTGTATGAATTTCTCCCTCTTTCTTTGACAAACTAGGAGCTGGTATGAACAATAGCTCTGGGACACAGCTAATTCCTCCTCAGAAGGTATCATATTCCCTCAGAGATCTCACCTCATTCAGCCTATGGAACAGCACTTTGCTTGCAGACACACCAGCTGAGAAAACCTGTCTAACCTCTACAATAGAAGCACAAATGTGTGTGCTATAAGGGCACATGTGTGAGGGAAAATGTGTGTGTGTGTGTGTGTGTGTGTGTGTGTGTGTGTGTGTGTGTGTGTGTGTGTGTGTGTGTGTGTGTGGAATGAGCTTGGTTGTGGCTATGCACATGTGGAGGGGAGAGGGCCTGACATTTAACCCCACTCCAGGTGCATGTGGTTTCTCACAAATGCCAACTCGTCACATGATCTAAATCTGACAAAGGCGATGAGAGGGGTTGAGGCAAGTTCCTCTCTCCTCCCTCTCGTTCACTCACTTCCAACCTCTTCTTACAGCTCTCTCTCGCTCTTAAAATGGGTCAGAGAACCCAAGAAGAGCAGCCTGCTCCTGTAGCGTGTGTGTGAGTTGTAGACTCCAAAGAAGCAACACCTGCAGTGATTGGAGTACCATGGGGCGGATGGTGTGTGCATCTGTGGCAATGCTACTACATCCAGGTGTTCTACAAATCTGCAGGCCTGTTGAGCAGCCCACCACCTGGCAGCTCATTCTCCAAACAACCACCTAAGGAAAAAAATTTCCTAAATACTGGCGCTGAATTGCTGCTCCCCTGCCAGGTTCTCCACAGCGCCCGTCATTCAGCAGGAGTGTGCCATCCATTTCCCCCAGAAGCCAACTTTCATCCACTTCTTTTTATTCTATCCCACAACTGAGAAGAAATGTTTAATAACTCAAACGGCACGATGAATCAATTAATAAGTAAGCCATCTGTAATGTGAACGCTGGATAGAGAAATGTATCATTAGGAGTCTTTTTTATGGCTTTTAATAAAACTCCACTCCTATAAAGCTTTGAAACTTTATGATGCTTTTAATAAAAAAAAACAACTCTGTTTTTGGTTGTACTGAACGCAATTACATTCTAATAGGCCCAGCATGGACACACATACACACACATCATGCACATATTCACAAAATCGCACAGCCAAGGAGAGAAAAAAAACATTTCCTCCTTGATTGTCACTTTGAATTACCTGGCGTGAGTAAAAAGGAAACTTCAACACAAAAGCAAATCTTGCCGATCGCTCAGTGTGTGCGTGTGAGGTGCACGCTCATGAATGCGACAACCACACGACACTTATAAAGAAAGCATGATATGAATACAGACTTGAGAGCGAAAGGCTGAAGAATAAAATCAAACAACATGTGAGGTGGGGCTTAGGCGTGGGAGAAAAAAATCAATTCAAGAATGGAGATTCTTATCTTCTAAGATTCTGAATCGAATCACAACTTCAAAAAAAATGATTTAGAAAAATGTTTTTTTTTCTTCAGAAGAACCTAAATATTGCTACTGATGGACAACAGTCCTACTGGTCAAAGTTATGTCAAGTATTAAGTAATTTGTTTTAAAAAATCACATAAAATACCAGTTTTACATAATTATTTTGTGTACAACTTGTTTTTGAAATTGGCAAGTTTTTGAGAAATACAAGGCAGCTAACCTAAGTCTACCAATATTATTTATGTAACAGGCAGCACTTATTTTTTGCATAAAAGTCACTGAGAAATACTAAAAACTTTATTTGTGCTCTATTTTCTGTTTATTAGTTCAGCATGAATAAATATTACCTTCTGCCTTTGCGTTCACATTATTGCAATCAATTGATAAAACTTTTTCAAAAATAAAAACTCCATAATCTCATGCACACTTTATTCTGCTTTCATACCATAATTTGCCACTCCACCTTCATTAGCGAACAGCTTACTGGAGTAGTACTGAAATTTGCAACCCTATGTACTGAATCAAGAATCAATTTTGAATCGAATCGTGACCCTAAGAATCAAAATCAAACTGTGAGATATCCTAGGGTGGCTATTTATTTACCACCTGGGAACACGTTAGAGTAGATTTGCAAGGCTCATCTGCATGGGTGCATTATTCTATGTCTGGTATCAAACGGGAGCCAGATGAGGAGGTAAGCTTTACACATGAATGAAACTGACATTCTGTGTGCCTGCTCCTCTTCATCGGGTCTCTGCTTCTTGCTCTTTTTCTCTCTGTCACAAGAGGCACTCTTCGAGCCAGAAGGTTCCAAAGCAATCAGTACTATACTGTACTTGTTTGTGTGTGAGATCGAGAAAGACAGATAGGGTGTAATTGGTGTCAGTATGTTGTGTTGTGTTTACTAAATGCCTGCAGCTGGTTGGTCAGAGACTGGCTTCACATTGGTTCTGCTGCTGGCTGGCAGCTGTTATGGATGTGACCTGCATTAAACTGTCTCTTTGTTTTACCTCTTTTCCACCCAAATTAGCGTGCATATGCAGTTTTTTTTTTTTTTTTTCTAACATGGGAAAACTTGTAAAACAGGCGATAGGCCCTTTCCTATTGCCAGTAGTTGTGTATGCCTTTCTGTTTTTTTTTTTCTTTTCTGGTGTGTCACATTCAACATCACAAGCGCTCCAGAAAACAGGGTCTCTGCCACACTCTCAAATCCAGGTTTGTGATTGTTGGAACGGCGGGAAGTATAACAAAGACGGTTATGATGAGTCTGATTTTGTTTCTGGGGAGTTTGAATGAATGTTTCGCTGATCAACGAGGTAAAATTACCGTTACCTCACTGGAGTCTGGTGACTTTGAAGAGAGCATATTAATTATATGTTTTGTACTTTAATAAATCGTAATAATGTCCAAATCCTTTTTGATTTGATGTATTACATATATCTGTGAGGACTGTGAAAACATTTGTCCCGGGAATTAATGCAGATTGTAACTTTTCCCACTAAAGACAAAGGCCAGATGTTAGTGGGTGTTCGTGGGTTTTTTGTCCAGTGGGAAAGGAGCTTTACACTGGCATTTAAATTATGTAAATCAAGATTTATATATCATCTCTCATATTTTCTTGGCAAACTTTTACCAGTCAGTCTTTCAAGTACTGCAAACAAAAATACATCAGCAACCCTAACTGAGAGGATGCATGCATAACAAATTCATGTGCTCTGCTTTGTTGATCAATTTGTGGGAGAATGATCATTGAGTGACCTTATATAATTATGGATAGCAGTTTCATACAAGCAATAGATACATATGTGGCTTAAAGTCAGTGAAGTAAAGCAAAGGGTCTTCAGCGTTACCTTGAGTAGCTAGTGTTGAGCGTAGCATCCCAGTTTTTGACCAGATCTTGATCTGCCCATCCTCTCCAGCTAAGTAATTGGACAAACAGATGAAATGGATATCGATATTAAGCTTTTTTTTAAATAAAATTCTATAGCAGGCTGATTAAACACATATTTGTTAAATGGCAATGAAAACAAGTACACCTCAGTCATCTTTACCTGTAATAAGAGCAGTCCCATCATAGTTCCATCTTCCAGCCAAAACAGCTCCCTTGTGTGCTTCAACACTCTTCTCAACACGCCCGATCTTGGTGGTCAGGTGGAACTTCCCTGTAAAGAGGCAAAAAGAGGTGTAATGCATGACTTCCACACTCTACGTCTGATCTCGTGTTTACAGTCTATAATTCAGGAACAAAACTGTCTGCTATAATTCTCTGGCTACTGCGTGGATGTCTACAGAGAGTCTGACTGATTCAGGTTGCTGCATGAGGCAGATGGGCTCAGCATATTTTTTATGGCCAACCCAGAAAACATGTGAGGACAATATTTACAAAGATTAAAAAATAAAAGTACAATGACGAACAATCCTCGTACACAATTTAAAAAAAAAAAAAAAGCTTAATTTTGTCCTCCAAGTTAAATTACAAACTTAAAGCATAAAGTGGAAACTAAAGGGTTTCTGTTGGTTGAATTAGGGCAATTGCTAAACACGAAGGGTGATCAGGCATGGAGACAGTTATTGAAGACGCTGGCCTAACATATACTTTGTGGCAGCGTGTATTAAAAAATTCTGAATGTTCTATGTAATTTCTGGTGGCCTAAAACTGCAAATCAGCATGCTGCCGCTCGCTCCCATTTCTAAATTTGGAAAGCCCAACAAACGTGGATGTTATTGGACCAGCAGGTAGTGAGTATAACAGGCATGTACAGCTGTACTGAAGCACCCTTTCAAATGAAAAAACATTTAAATATAAAACACAATTTCTATTTTCATTTACATATGCCCCTTATCTGTGTAGTTAAACACTGTTTGTTTTTTTGCTTGCTCAACCGTCTGCTATTTTACCTCTATTTATATATGGTTTGTTGAGGAATCCCCGAGGATTCGTCTGTGTGAAATCTATTATGACACCACATTGTAGTTCCACAGCGTAAAAGTGAATGAGACTGACACACTGTTGTTCAAACAGAAGGCCCAGCTATATCCTTCATGCTTAATTTGGTCCGCTTTGGGACAGGTCTGCTTCCATTCCACGCACAATACTCTATGGCAAATGCTGCATTTAAGCTATACACTTATGCTTAGCCATACGGGAATATCAGGCATCCCAAAATAATGAAGTATAGTTAGTAATTTCATGTTAAGAATAGGAGATTTAGTTTTGAGAGCAGGGACAGAAAGTATCACCAAAAAGGCTCAAACTGCATGTGCACGGTATAAAAAACAACAACAAATTTAATATGCTGGCAAGGGAAAGGGAGGCTGACTAATCAAACGGTTAGGAAAAGCCACGAGGTTAATCGAGTCCTTCCACCCAAAAAAACCCTGGCTGTTTTCAACTATATCATACAGATCTCTTAAAAAGTTTGAATTATCCTGTACATAACCCAGATATAAAAATGTGTGACAAAATCTTTAGTGTACACCAAAGTTACAAAGAATAAAATTGTGTGATTGGCATGTTTTGTTTTCAATGAAAAACAGACACTTATTTAAAACCATTATGATAGAAATACTGATATTTAATAAGGTAAAAAGCAGAAGAAAGTTGCAAAAGTGATTCGTAACAGAGTTTTCACTCTCTGGTCTGCCAGAGAAAATTGCTGCTTCAGTTTGTGGGTGTGTTTATGCAACCCTACACTGCCATTAGTGTTGTGACCACACATTGCCTGCCATAACAGTACATCCATATTATGTGTGTTTATATCTAATATAGGCTGAAAAAGAGACCATGTGGATGCACATCACACAGAATCTGTTGCCAAGTTTAGTATTACAAATATACTGATGGAAAACAAAAATTCACCTTTAGTTATTTGACATTGAAGGCAGAGACGGACTCACTCTTTACTACAATGCTACAATAGTAGTCATGAAGTGAAAATGAATATGCTTATCTTAAGTATCAAACTGGTGGAGATTATTGAAAAACTCCTGAATTGTCAGACACTGTCATCCTACGCAGGATAAAAAACAGTGGAAAAAAAAGACCTGAAGCTTCTGAAAACTCTGTTAACAGTTATAATGCTATTATGTAAAATTATTATTATGTTAGTGCAGTTAGCTATTCTATCAACAAAATGTTGTCTAATTGTAATTCACTGTATAGTTATGCCTGTGAACAATCCCTACTTCTTGTCATGTGGTGCTTTACTGAATGAACAACTTGTGAAACAAATCTGATATATTGATATGATGAGTAAAGTCAGAAACAAAGCCCAATATTTAGAGAATAAAGAGACTTGCCATCAGCGCTGGTAAGGACAAAGATCTCTGTCTGGTTCTGTTTCTTGCCACCAACGGTCTTGGGGAACCAGTGTAGGTCAATGGGGTAAATGTCGTCTGGCAATTTGACAACCAGACTGGTTTCACTTGTCAGCAGGTTCCACTTGAGGATCTGGTGGTCCTCACTGCACGAGTACAGCTCATCTGCTGTCGTCCAGCCAACACAACTCACAAGTTCCTTATGTGATCTGCTGTTAAGGGAAGTGATCTGATCTAGGTGAGTTATTAGGGTATGTTCATACTACAATGAATAATTACTAACCTTTCTTCTAGCAGTGCTCACAATAATACTATAGCAATAGCAGAGTTTTTCATGTTGTTATATTGTTACAAAATATATTTTTGAGCTGTACAAGTAACGTTATAAGGCTAGATAGCTAACGACATCATGAAAAGGATATGTTTGGGTTCCTGCAGCAGCGAGGTTTTCAGTCTCATGGTGTATGCTTGCTCTGTTGATTCCTAAAAGAACAAGACATTGTCAGTGACAGTAGCTCACATTAAAGCTGATTACATCGCGTCAATGTCAAAACAACACACAGAAAAACAATTCAAACGACCAAAACGACGAACAGTCACGTTACCCTGTAGATCAGGCGACTCAGCTGTTGACATGCTCTGGTAGCTGAATGAAACAGGCGTCTGCAGTTGCTACGGTACCTGCCACCGTTGCTAACGAGATGTCCCCGAGCCTTGCCTGCTACTTCAATGCTAACGTTAACTTGGTTTACTGGCTAGAACTGACATGCGTCTGTCGGTACCGACTTTATTATGGAACAACCAGCAATGTACGCGTGTCATTTACTCCAGCACAAGATGTATGAATAGTCAATACAGTGTAGATCAAGGTTATCCATCACTAATGAATTTCTCGCTAACGCTATCAAGCTAACCTCTGGTAGCCATGCAATCTGGGTCACAAGGAGAAGCTTAATGCTATCGCGAGAGTTGCAAGTCTCGCTCCTTGGAAATGGAGATTTCGAATTATCAGTACAAATGACATCTGTTAAATAAATGCGTTTAATGGGACTCATTAAAATCAAACACTAATCAATCAAGACTAACTTTTGTCGTTGATTCAATATAACAATATTTCCTGAAACGTAAACTATCCCCCGGACGGGACTTCCTCCTACTGTAACCAGGCAACCGTTTGAACATGTAGAAACACAGGCTTTGAATCTGACAATAATCTGAAATAATATAACATTGTATAAAGAAGACGTATTGTTACGTGCAGCATTTTTTCGTCTGAATACGTAAGTCATATGATTATTATTTGTTTGGAGCGAGGCGGAGTTGGCTTCGTCCCCTTTTTTGAATTTCGTGTTTTTTTCCCTTGCCCTTTGAACGTTCCATGGTGCCTTGCGTCAGTTTGTAACGAATTTGGTTCGACAGCGCAGTTTAGGCGCCATTTACAAGTTAGAGTTTTCAAGCAGGAGAGCGATCGGAATGACACCGGGCTAACTTTTGTGGATTATATTTGCCTAATTTTGGATTAACGAATACTTTTGTCGCGATCGCGATTTGGGCCAGAAAGGAAGACTCTCGACGGACTGTGCCTAGATTACGGAAGGTTCATTGAAACATTTTAGGTGAGAGTAAGTTAATGGCTGGGTTCCGTCTATTTGCTGAAATGCAAAACGTTAGTTTCAAACCAGGCTTTACATTAACAACACGTTAACTTGAGTTTTACCATTAGCTACGGTGAAAAACGCGCTGTTCAACGTTAACAATCATCCGGAATGTGATGATTAATCCGTCATTTGACTTCTATTGTATTTGAAGCAAAAATAGTCTTTTCGTTGACACACACCCCTAACAGTAACATGCAAGTTTTCCGATTGTCTAGGCTAATATTAATGTTGCAGATGGTCGCTTAACTTGGAGCTGCAATACCTTTGCCTGGTTAAGGTCGGCTACTTTAGCTTTAGTCAACGTTAGTTTGGTCAAATGCTGTTAAGCGCCCCTTTCAATTACGACAACGCTAACTTTGAGTACAGTTGACGTTACTGTGCAGATACGTTTGCTATTCAATGTTAGCCATTACGTTAGCTTTAGCTCTGCTGTGGTATTTCACATTAGATAGTTAGCTACAGCTGCTAACTTAACATTAGCGAACTGGAAACAGCGCAGTAACGTGGCAAAGTTTCGCTAACGTTACGTGTGTTTTATCATGTGCCCAAGCTAGCTTTACTAAGGTAACGCACTTACTTGGCAGACATACGTGTAGTAAAAACGTATTAACTCCAACGTTACCGTTAAGTTAGCTACATTCGTGATTTGAATGCGCTTTCCAATTAGCAAGCAAGTTAGGTTGCCTTGTCAAACTTACACCTCCGCCCCCGATGTAAAAGTTGAGGGGGACTAAAGTTGATATTGGTGGGGTTAGTTTGCGACCTCGAACAATTTAGGACGTTGTGTCTTTATGATCAGAGAGCCTGTTTAGTTGCGTCTATCCAGTAATAACCATAACGTAGGCTAGGCTAAGAGCTGTGGGGAGAGAATTTAGCTATTTGCATAATGACTGAATTTGTTTTCCAGTTAGCGTTACGTTATTTTCCTTCTTTCTCCCATCATTGCACGGCATCGCAGTCAAACTGTGACGCGCAAATCAAGCCTACCTTAGTTGCAGAGGGATACTAAAACGACTCTGTCACAGGAGGAGGCCATTCATTTTTACTGTTGTTTGGGTTTGGTGTTAGAATAGCATCTAATTTGCTACAATCACCACGCAGATTGGCAGCATGGTCGTTGCCATCTCATAATGTTATCAGCCTTTTTTTAAAAATAACTCACTTTGCTCAGGTCATGCTGTTACTTTATCTATTGTAGTAAAAAAAAAAAGTTCCCATATGAAAAATATTCCGACTAATAGTTAGATGGGCGGCAGTGAGGGATCTGACTGTGGTAATGATTAAAGCCTGACAACGGTAGCTGCGTGTGACCGAGTAAAAGTGGACTTAGGGGAGATTGACAGGCACAAAAACCACTCATGGATATTCCCTTTTTTTTACCAATGAACCCTTCAGATTTCAAATCATGCCGTCTAAAACTGCAAAGAGCTCAACTGCCAAGCCAAGAGGGAAAGGGTCGCAGCCTCGGGATGACTCCGAAGACGAGCTGGATGTACCCCCTCAAGAAACCAACTCCAATGGCCAAGAGGAGGCACCGCCGACAACTGGCAAGTAACAAAGGCTGTTTTGGTGTCTGTGAATCTAAATAAGTTGTGTTCACTCAATGGCGTTGCGTGTATTGCCGTACTGCTAGTGGTCAGTTGCCACAGCTGTGAAGCTTTTTTCTTTTCTCACTTAAAACACGTAGTTAGAATGGCTGATTATTGTGTTTTTTCCAAAGTGTCAGTCATCAATATGATTTTTGAGATGATTTTGATATCGTCGAGTGTACTTCTCCCCCGGATCTTCTCAGCAAACGAGGTAATTTATTTCGCATAATGAAGTGTTTTATGGAATGGATCAAAAGCGTGTTATTCTTACAATTTGTATAATAAATTGCACGCGAAGCTTAAGATGCACATTGGTATCAAGTGATGTTCTTTATAATACGTTGAAAATGCTTCACTGGGTTGTCTAAATTTAATTTGCAAACATCGACCCCTTAGCTTGTTTATGCTTATGTGAGCACAATAGGTTTTGGACAGGTCGTTGTGGCTTGGTGTGATGCAACATAATCGGGTTTTTAACGTTATACATTATGGACACGAAACAAGATTTTCATTGTCTGCGTTGTCAGTGCAGCTCAGCACGAGTGGAAATGTGACGTTCAGGATCGAAATTTGCACTTCAGTTATTTTGTTATCGACGAAATGAATGTGGCGCATCTACTCTGAACGCTCGTCGCGTTTTGTATGATAATGTTTGTTCATAAGCGGCCGTGGTGTCTTTTTGTATTCAGAACAAAGAACAAATAGCGCCTGTCAACTTTCTCGGGAGTCGTTGTTGGACCGCTGTTAACTTGCTGCTTGTGTTTTGTTTGTTTGTTTGTTTTTTTTGCTCCTCTACCCCTCCCCCCATGCACCACTGTCCCCCCCACCTCCACCACCTGAAACGACTCGCACAGACGACTAAAAAGTTTTTTTTTTTTTTTTTTTTTTTCCTCTGTGTGCCACAGATCCGGCTCACGGGGAGGCTGCCGAGGCGGTTGATAATCGAAGTTTGGAGGAGATTCTCGGTAGCATCCCTCCACCCCCGCCCCCAGCAATGACCAATGAACCGGGCGCTCCTCGCCTTATGATAACACACTTAGTTAATCGCAACTTTAAATCTTACGCAGGCGAGCAGATTCTGGGGCCTTTTCACAAGGTACGACCAAACATGGTTACAAATGTCAACCCCTGCTGTGGGAAATACTTTGTTAATGTGTTGTGTTAAGCTCCCACATTTACCACCATTTGCAGAGTTTCTCAATTTTATTTAATTTGTCTTTAAATGTCATTTTATGCAGCTCTACATGCTGATTTGTGCTGTGGCAGACACAGAAAAGTACAAAAATATTAATGCCACTGTATTAAAACATTTGTTGAGTTGAAAAATATTTAAAGTGGAACAAATCACACAACTCCATTTTGATTTAGGGAGTGTATCAAGCAGGGGGTGGTGATCTAGTCATGTGCTGACATTTACTATAAATTATAACTTTCCTTAAACTTAGTTTTTTCAGCTTTTTTCTGCTCCCCTCATTACTCTGCAAATAAAAGTATATTAAAATAATTCTTAACTACACCCACTTGGATTACATCCACAATCACTATCTTAACATGCTTAAATGTTAATATATATCATGTAATGTTATGACATTTACAGTGTGTGTTTGTGGATGCATTATATTTTTTTATATAATTGATTTTGACTTTTTTATCTCCTCTCTCACCTTTCTCGCAGCGCTTTTCATGCATCATTGGCCCAAATGGGAGTGGGAAGTCCAACGTGATAGATTCAATGCTCTTTGTGTTTGGATACAGAGCTCAAAAGATCAGATCGAAAAAGCTTTCGGTCCTGATTCACAGCTCTGATAAACATAAGGATGTGCAAAGCTGTACTGTGGAGGTGCACTTTCAAAAGATTATTGATAAGGTATATATATATATATCTCTCTGTCACACAGACACACTACACTCACTCTGGCCTCTTTTAAAGTAATCAGTACAATGTCCAAATTGAAAGGGGTGATTAAGAAATATTTTCTAGAGGATATATATTTTTCTTGAATTTTAAATGTATTTTTTCCTCAATGCTCATGAGATAATATTGCCTCACAATGATCATACCGGTGACTAAACAGACTCTCAAAGCAGCCATGAAAGTTACAGTTAACACCCACACATGTCATAGTCAGTTCATAATGTGCGAGTATTGATTCCTCTATTTTAAACAATTTTTAAAAATATGTGTTAGTGATAAGGCGCTACTTATTTGATTTTACAGTGAAAAGTCAATAAAGTGGGTCTTTTATAAGGAGATAAATTTAGCCTTTTGCTTTAAATCACAACTTACTTTGAAAATTGACTGCAGTGTAAAGTAATAGTTAAACATGCTTCCATGCTGGATATGCCACAGGGGGTGTAAGTTTTGACTTGACCACTGTTGAATATTTCTAAGTCTTTCTGTTTGGTCAGTAAATTAAATCAAGTTGTTAAACGAATGGCATGATTTTATAAATTATGCCAGTTTTACAATCTGCAGTTTAAGAAATTAGAAAATATTTTTTAAGAAGTGGTGTACACAACTTGGATTATTAAGACTTGTTTTTAAAATTACTAATATTTTAGGCAAATGACCTACCTTTTTGCAAAGCTTATATTATCTCATTATCGTATCTAACATGCTTTTGAAATTTTGTAAATGTAACATGATAGAATACACTCTGATATTGATATGGTTTGTTTACAGGCTAGTGTGGCTGGCCTAGATCTGTTGTGTGCTTTTTAACCAAACCTTTTTCTCAATTGTTTTTAATGGGCAGTGTTATTCTTTAACTGCTCTCGGTGGATTTGTTAGAATTATGAGTACTATCATTTGATGTGTAAAGCTGTTAAGAGTTTCTCCTGAGCTGTTGTGCACTAAGCTGCTCTGTCTTCTGCCCCTCCCCCCTCTGAGCCAGGAAGGAGATGACTACGAAGTCATCCCCAACAGCAAGTTCTATGTTTCCAGGACTGCCAACAAAGACAACTCCTCAGCCTACCATATCAATGGCAAGAAAGCCACATTCAAAGAAGTGGGGGCTTTACTCCGAAGCCATGGCATTGACCTAGACCACAACAGATTTCTGATCTTACAGGTAATTGTAATTTTTAAAAAAAAATATTATTTCCTCTTCCACTCCTAACTTTTTTTTTTTTTTTTTATCCTTGCTGTGACCATCCCATTCTGTCAGAGATTTCCTGCTCTTCGTTCTTTGCTCATTTCTCAGTTTTCTTTGAGTGTGTCATGGCTACCTTTTTAAAGCCATGCTTGTCTGTGGGAATAACCTGTTGCACTGGAATAGGAAAGGAGAGGATGTGCACTCTGTCAGCCCTTAGACTGCTATAGCAGCGCATCATGGTTTGAAACAATGTGGAAAAGGTGCGAACCATTATTTGCTGCTTTAGAATTTTAAGGAAAAACGTGGACCTGGATATGAGTGGCTGCAGTTGAACAACTAACTCAGATTTTGCAGTTTTTTGTTTTTGTTTTTTTTTTTTTAAACATGGGATTGACCCTCCAGTGGGGACAGGTTGGACTTCCCTTTCCCTCCTTTTCCCATGTACCTGCCACGCTTTAGCAGCACGTAAATATTGGCGTGTGAGAATAGACCCCAACCCCAATATTAGCAGTGCTGCTTCAGTGTGGCTGGATCAAACATCCTCCATTACCATGGCTTTGATATTCGTTCAATTTTTTTTTATACCTCCACTGTGAATGTGATGCATTCCTGTATATGTTTTAATTATTTCTCTTGTTTGATTTATTTATTTATTTATTTAGCATTGTGTGGCAATGAGTTTGTACCAGTTCACTAGTTACACCCCCTACCCCTTCTGTGTAACATAACCATTATTACTGATTAACCCAAGGCTTATAGGGTGATGACACAGGTCAGAGCTGAGAAAAATGGCTGAAGTAATCTTTGTTACCCCATTTTTTATTTTATTATTTTTTTATTTTTTTCAGTGTGTGGTAGTTTCAGGTGAACACTTCGTTTCTACCCTCTGCTGTGGTTTTGTGGTTAATTGGTTGATTACATGTGTCCTGCTTGTGTGTGTGTGTGTGTGTGTGTGTCTGTCTGTCTGTCTGTCTGTCTGTCTGTCTGTCTGTCTGTCTGTCTGTCTGTGTCTGTCCATTCTCCTTAGATGTTAGATTTTCAGCTCTGTTTATGACATGGCTGCATGCTGTATGGGAAGAGGCTTTAGCTTTTCTCCAAGGTCACTTTTGCAGGCCTCTGGCAAAGGGGAAGCTGTCTATTTTGTGCACTGGTCAGAACAGAAGATGACATGAGATCTCCCCTAGCTCTCTTCTGTACTTCTCTTTTCTTTCACACATAAAAGTAATATGTGAGTTGTCTTTTCCCCCTACATATAAATAAAACATAATTCAGGACTTATATTTTCCTGTATCTGTTAATTTGTGTTTATCATGAAATTTATAATGTAGGAATATTGATAGTCCAAACCAGCCCAGATGAAAAAAAATATAAAAGTGAACACATGTTTAGAGAAATAAAATTACACTGGAGTTGTAAGAGGAGAGTTGTCCCTAACTTTGGGATAGTAGTATGCATATTATTTTGAAATTCAACAAGGTGTAGCTTCAAGAAGTCAAAATTTGCATGCTATTAAAATCATTCATTTTGAAATTTAATTTTTAGTTATAATTTTAACACAAATTGTGTAATGAGCAGTGATTGTTGAGAGGGTGTTGAGGTGATAATGTGTTGTTATAACATTAACACTGTGCTCTGAAGCAGATTTAACCTGCCTGATGACACTATTTACTCATTCATCAGATTGAATGATATCTATTTTTTCTTTATTTTTCATTCTGTTATTTTATTATTTTATATTATTTATTTTAGAATGGGTTGTAGTTCAGCATTTTAATTTTATGCTCTCTTTTTGTGTAGCCCAGTGTAATAGAGGCCACTGTGTTTTCAAAGTGCACTTCTAGAAAATTCAAATGTGTCTGTAGATTCATGTGCAGCAGACAAGCATTATTTTTAAGTTTAGAGTTATGATTTCAATTGTCCACCCGTCTTAATAGCGGGTGTTGTAGGCATTTTGCATTTTATTTGTTTAATTATACAAGTGTTTTAGCAGAACTTTTAACTCTGTCTGTTCAGTGAATGATTGCATGCATGTCTTTGTCCATGTGTTGTTGTGGACTGTACTTAGGGCGAGGTGGAGCAGATTGCCATGATGAAGCCTAAAGGTCAGACAGAGCATGACGAGGGCATGCTGGAGTACCTGGAGGACATTATCGGCTCCTGCCGCCTCAAGGAGCCCATCCTAACCCTGGCCCGCCGCATTGAGCTTCTCAATGAGCAGAGAGGAGAGAAGGTGACACATACTCATAAGCTAACCAACTTCCTGTGTCCTGACTTCATGTGCTGGACATTAGATTGTACATTAGATTATAGTTTGAAGAGGATTTTTGGTGCGCATATCTGAGATGAAAATAATACTTTTTTTATAGCTGTGTAAAAGAAGTATGTAAGATAAGATGGTACTTAGCTGGGCCACCTGCCCCAAACATGACACATTTTTCATATCTTTACCTCTTAAGACTGTGCTATCTTTGTATGTTGACAATATATACACACACACACCTAAGGGATTAGAAAATCAAACGAATGCTGTTGTATTATTGTATTTATGTGGCATCAGAATCATGGACATACTGTAAAAAAACATTTCATGTCACTTTTGCATATGATTTATGTCTACAAATAATATTAAAGTTATGTGACCTGATATTAAGTACTGCAGTATGTTCACTGTCCTAGCTAAACCGAGTGAAGCTGGTGGAAAAGGAGAAGAATGCTTTGGAGGGAGAAAAGAACAAAGCGGTGGAGTTCCTCACTCTGGAGAATGACATCTTCAAACACAAGAGTCAGCTCTGCCAGTATTATGTGTGAGTGCACCACAATCATCTCTCTGTTCTGTACAAATTAAACAATATCATCTCCTTGAATTAAACAGTAGCAGTGAAAAGAAAAAAAAAATCCATTGAATGAATGCCAGTTTTATACTCGCTGACCTATAATGTTTTACCTCTCACTGTGTATCCTGATATCTCATTACCATCAGTCACGATCTGCAGAAGCGTGTGGTGGATAAAAAGCAGGAGAAGGAGAAGATCTTAGAGGACACCAAGGAACTCACTGAGAAAAATGCAAAGATATCACAGGAGACAGAGAAAATGAACCAAGAGCTCAAAAATGTGGAGAAGTAAGGCAGTTTTTGTGCTTCTTCATCTTCTCTACTAACCAGTACATGTGTAGAAGTTTACTAACTGAGAAAAAACAAAAAGTTATAAACTTGATGCTCTAGATGCCATAATTGCATAATTTTTTGGTGACCTTAGATTATTTTAAAATATTATTTACTTTGAAGGGTTTACGTGAGCATGTATACATTGTTTATTTTCATATTATCTTAGTTTATGTAATATCTCAGTCGATTTCACCACGATTGACTTGAGTGTACTCAGTAAAAAATGCTGTTCCTCCACCAGGAAACAAAATAAGCTCAACAAGTACATTGAGACCCAGAAGGAGAAGTTCACCCAGCTGGACTTGCAGGACGTTGAAGTGCGTGAGAAGATTAAACACTCCAAGAGCAAGAACAAGAAACTGCAGAAGCAGCTGGAAAAGGACAAAGAAAAGGTGCGTTGGCCGTTTAAGTTGTGGTCCACTATTACACACAGTTTGGTTGCTTCATTCAACTTGGTATCACTGTTTGCTTCTCTGCAGTAGTTAGGATTATTTCACTCCCGACTGTGTCACAGAGGTACAGAGGGTACACATACCCTGTCAGGAGAGCACATTTGTAGCCAATTTCCCTTAATTTACAATGCATAACCATTAACAAATACAAGGTTTCACTAAGTTAAGACAAGCTAGCACCAGTGTGTGTATGACACTCCAGTGTAACTCTGTTTATTTTGTTGCGTGGCCAAGAAAGAAACATGGGCACTAAAAATACAATTTCCGTTGCTTATAAAAAAAAACACAAGGGTTGTTGTTTTGAGGCCTGGAGAAAAAGACATTTGTCAAGACTGTACAGAAACCTAAATGAATTGCAGAATTCAACAACATTTTAACTTCTTATGTTTAGTTTGAATCAAATTAACTTGTAGGTTGAAGTTGATGCTCATGTTTTACAATTGTAAACACACAGTGTACTGTTTGTGTGTGTGTGTGTTTTGTTTTTTTTTTAAGTTTGGAACGTCGTATTTTTAATTGCCATAATAAACATGGATTCTACAGTGATAGATTTCCTAGAGATAAATGATTTAAAGATTTTTGTGTGTGAGAGAATATTAAGCAAGTTTTAAAGATAATTTAAATTTGTGTAAAATATTACAGATAGTGAAGTGTTTTAAACAAAAAGCCTGTCTGCTGGAAAAGTCCAAGGAAATGTAACTGACATCATTTTGTATGATATATACAGCTGTACAAATAAGATTAAGTACAGTGACATTGGCTATCATACCAAAAATTTAACATACTGATCACATGATGCCTTATGTGACCAAAACATGATGCTGACTCAGTTGCAAAAGTGTGTACGGACCTTTCCTATATTTTTCATATTTTTCTTACTTTGAGCAAAGAGAAATATGTGTATTTTTTTTAGATTAATTGACATTATGCAAAATAATAATAATACTAATAAATGTTGCTGTTTTAAAATTGTAAGTCAAATTCATAACAGGAAGAGCCCTAAACTAGCCACTAGGGGGCTGTGAAGTAAAACACAAGTCATTAGTGTGTGCCTATTGATAGCCCACTCATGCTCTGTTTCACTATTAATAATGTTCCTCTAACTTGCACACTTACTGAGACACTTTATTCACACAACTGTAGAGTTACTGTAGGTACAGTTTCTCATCTCCCTGTGCTCTAAAACGATCTGCCCCACCTACAATAGCTGTTCTCTGGAAGTGTGTTGGTCAGAGGGGGAGCTGGGCAGAGGCAGGCAGACCTCTGGGGAGCAGTGTTCTGCTGTGTGGTAGTCAACTATGGCCTGGCTTGTGTAACACTCCCAGCAGCCACATTCACATTTCACCCGCAGTTAACCCTACAAAACATAGACTATATACACACACACTCACACACACACCACTCCTTGCCTTGTTCCAGGCCTGCCAAGCGGCAGATTGTTGTGCCAGTCTTAACCAGGGCTCACTCAGTCCTCAATGTGTGTTTATAGTTGATTACAGTTGTGTGTTTTGGCCTGCTTCTGAATGTGTAGCACAGTTGCTTGTAACTGGCACCGGCAAAAGGCATATTCAATCCATTTACTTTATGCCTCTTGTCTCCTAATAAAGTCTTCAGTGATCCTTTAATCTCATCATCTAATTTAAGAGGTAAAGGGCTCTTACTCCGTGGTTGGTTGTGTATAGATGACTTATGTCCTCAAGTCGAACCTAGACAGGTGTAGCCACTGTTGCTTAGAATCCAGTCACACACGTCTCATCTGTTTTTGTATGTCCTCCTGTCTGGCTCATCTTTCAGCTGGAGGAAGTGCGCGGTGTACCAGCCAGCAGCGAAAAGGCCATCTCTGAGGCAACAGCTCGCAAGGAAGAGCTGGAGAAGCAGAAGGTGAAAGAAGAGAAAAAACTTGAGGAGGTGATGGAGAGTCTGAAGGAAGAGACCAGTGGACTGCAACAGGACAAAGAGGTGTGTGTGTGTCGCATGCTTTGTTTGATTTTTGCATTTGTTTCCATAAAATCTTGTCTCTTTGTATTCTAACCTCTCCTCTTTTTGTATTCTGCAGACCAAAGAGAAAGAGCTGATGGAGCTCAGCAAGGCTGTAAACGAGACCCGGTCTCGTATGGACCTGGCTCAGTCGGAGCTCGACATCTACCTTAGCCGCCACAACACTGCTCTGACGCAGCTCAACACGGCCAAGCAGACACTTCAGACGACCTCCGACACGCTGCGCGAGCGCCGCACCGCCATCAAAGACCTGCAAGTCAAAATACCCCAGAAAGAACAGGAGCTCAAAAAGGTAAAACCTGACATCGACCTTGTCGTTTAAATGGCTTGGTTTAAATTACATTTTGCATCTTATTAATGTAAGTACCTTGTGTTGAAACCAATACACGTCCAGCTGGTGCTCACTGCATCTGTTGACTATTTCTGCCCAACGGATGCAGTTAATCGCTCCTCTCTCTTTCGCCGCAGGACGAGGGAGCACTGGAGCAGCTGATGAAGACCGATAATGAGACTAGGGAAGTGGTGAGGGAAATGAGGCAGAAGGTGGATGAAGCCAAGAGCTCTCTGTCCTCCAACCGCAGTCGAGGACGGGTCCTGGATGCTCTCATGCAGCAGAAGAAGAGCGGCAGAATCCCCGGCATCTTTGGAAGATTGGTAAAAACTTGTTATAGCATATTATACAGGTTATAGCATATTATACAGCATATTATACATATTATACTTGTTATAGCATATTATACATATTATACAGCATATTATATTGTTGCAGTATTATATTACACTGCAACAATATAATTCCACCAATTTATTTTATTTAACTTTTTAATCATTTAATGTCAGAACCCTGTAGTAGCTGTACTATAAATTATATTTTTGTACTTATAGGGAGACCTTGGAGCCATAGATGAAAAGTATGATGTGGCCATTTCCTCTAGTTGTGGCGCTTTGGACAACATCGTGGTGGATACCATTGACACAGCTCAGAAATGTGTCATGTTCCTCAAAGAGCAGAACATCGGGTTCGCCACCTTCATTGGTCTTGACAAGGTAAAGTTCATTACACTTTGACTTTGTCTCTTTAAGGATAGATTGGTTTCTCTGCTCCTGATGTCAGTAGATGTACAGTACATTTATTAAACTGTAAAACTATGTTGAGCTATTCAGGTTTACTCCAATATTACGAATAATATCGTCATCTTGTCACGCCATCTCATTCCTCCTCACTTCTTTTGCTCAGATGAAGGTGTGGGAGAGGAACATGGCTCCCATTCCCACTCCAGAGGACAGCCCCCGACTCTTCGACATGGTGCGTGTGAAAGACGAGAGCGTGCGACCGGCTTTCTACTTTGCCTTAAGGGACACCCTGGTGGCCCAGGACATGGAGCAGGCCACAAGGATGGCCTTCCAGAAAGACAAGCGCTGGAGAGTGGTCACCCTGAAGGGACAGATCATTGAGATGGCAGGTGGGTGGCCCATGTTTTCTGTCGTACCTTTACCTGGCTGATCATTAGGGATGGGTGTCTAAATTACACCAAAATGTTAAAAAGTACACACAAAAGAACAGATGCTTATCAAAAGTCTGGTCTTTAATAATTTAGCACCGGTGCCCGGTTAATACTGAGGTTCAGAACCCACCCCTATTGGTCTTTTTTATCACTAGCTTGCATACTAATAATACATAAGATACAGTGTATATACTGTGTATATACTGTATATATACATAAGATAATACATTCACGGGTTGGATTTATTTATTTTTTTAATCTTCCTGTGGTCTGGTGTGTTCTTCACAGGAACCATGACCGGAGGAGGAAGAGTACTGAAGGGCAGGATGGGCTCCTCTATTGGCACCGAGGTCTCCCAGGAGGAGGTGAGTGCTTATCAGAAGTCTTGTTAGTAGCTGAAGATTTAATTATGGCAGTAATTGGGGCGGCAGTAGCTCAGTCTGTAAGGACTTGGGTTAGGACGCGGACGTCACGGGTTCAAGACCCCCATGGACCAAGACCAACTGGTTGCTGGAGAGGTGCCAGTTTACCTCTTGGGCACTGCTGAGGTGCCCCTGAGCAAGGCACCAAACCCCCAACTGCTCTGGGCACTTGTCAGGAGCAGCCCCATCACTCTGACATCTCTCCATTGACGCATGTATATGTACTGTGTGTGAAAAACAGAGTGTAAAACTGAATTTCCCCACTGTGGGACTAATAAAGGAATATCTTTCTTTCTTTTTCTTTCTTAAATGTTTTTAGCTTTATTTAAAATAACCTTTTAATAGTAATTTATTAAATTCCTACTTCTTTTTACATATTTTGTTCAGAGTAATGGCTTCATTTATACACCTGTTCCTGCTTTGCAAAAATATCCAAATGGCACACAGAGGCAGCTGGACTATGAGAACAGATTGCGCAAATGCATTGCTTAATGTAATATTTATACCAAGGCGTGCTCATATTTAACAGGGCTTTTTAGACATTAACAGCATAACAAATAGGCATACTGTCGAAGCACCACAAGATGCAGTACAACAACTCAAAAAGCAGATTTAGTATTTAATATTATTATCAGTTTGTGTGCATTATATTAATCCTTTACTTATGTAGAACTACCTTTTAATGAGTGACACTATTTTCTGTATTTAGTTTATTGTATCAAGCTTCAGAAATAACCTGTTGTAAAGCTAATAGTATTGAAGTTTTACCTTAACCATGTTTCCTTTAAGCAATTCTGAGATACTGGATGAAAATGGACCCATCATATAATCACCACAGCAGGCCATTAGAGATGTGACCCTTTTCATGTGTTTCCTGCAGCTTGACCGTATGGAGAGCAAACTGAACGAGAAAGTGTCAAAGCTGCAGGACTGCCAGGAGAAAAAGCTGCAGCTCGAGGAGAGCGTCCAGCGCTTGCGGCCACAGCTCCGAGACATGAAGAACACCTTGGAAAAATACGCCAACAGCATGACCGTACGGGAAATACACATTTTCCTTTTAATTATCTGTAATTTTTGTCACACTCATTTAGTGCATTCATGGTCTTAGCTCTTAGCACGTCTGTGTGACTGAGTCTTTGCCTTCTTTCCTTCCTTCAGAGTCTAGCTGATCAGGAGGCTCACCTGAAACTTCAGATCAAGGAACTTGAGGCCAACGTGCTGGCTGCCGCCCCGGACAAGGCCAAACAGAAACAGATGGAGAAGAGCCTGGACGCCTTCAAGAAAGGTAAACTCCTCCTGTAAATTGTAAACAGAAATATTAATTGTTAAATATGTTATTAAGTTCATGTTTGATCTGTTGTTAGACTAAGTTGTAATTCGTGGCAAAAATTACACTCCACATAATCGAATGGTGTCAACATGTTCATATTGCGTATTGTTTTTAATTCTAAATGAGTTTACATGACTGATTTCTGAAAATGTTCACTCTCTTTTTAATCGGTCTGTCCCTTCATAACCCTCTCTTGCTCTTTCAGACTATGATGCAGCATCCAGTAAGGCTGGGAAGGTGGAAAATGAGGTGAAACGGCTCCACAACCTGATTGTAGACATCAACAGCCACAAGCTAAAAGCTCAGCAGGACAAGCTGGACAAGGTCAACAAGGAGCTAGATGACTGCTCCTCCACCATAACTAAGGCCAAAGTGGCCATAAAGACAGCTGACCGGTAAGGAAGTCATGCACGTTTATGCTCCGTAATTGTTTGCATTGTTCAGTTTTCACACACATACAGTACATGATTAAAGGCAAATGGATCAGTTGAATTATGTTGACTATTTAGATGAAACACCCTTTACTGGGGTTCAAAGTATATTTAATTCTGCGTATCAGACTCAGAAATGAAGTTACTATTGTTTCCTTAATACTTTAGGATTCTAACATTAGTGTCAGGTCTGTGCATCTCTTATAAGTAGCATTACCTTACAGGAAGCTACATTGAATTCCCCTCTTCTTCCTGTGTTCAGTGTGGCTGTAACAACTAAAACGGGCATCTAGTCATCATCAGTACCTGTAGCTGGAACATTAAGATTGATCGTGTGGGCAGAACAGCCTGGCAGCAGTCTGTCTGATGTAGGAAAACTAAACCAGTGGCTGATGTGACACAGTTTGTTCGGCTGGAGGAGCTGTGGAGCTAAACTGAGGCACACCAAGGCAGCTGGTGTGAAACCTCTCCTTCCTCAATGTCAAATACAGCCTTGATGTATTTGCACTCGCAGCGAGGAGGGAGAAACGGCCGTAGATGCTTCTTTTGGCAGAAACTCTGCAGTTAACTATCCTGGAATGTTTGAATGGAGTCAACATGGATTTTCTTCTATTTAAGAGGCATGTTTGAAAGCCAAAAAGCTATTATTAAACAGATGGATGAACATAGCAATGTTACATGTCGGAAAGGAGATTTAATCTTTCAGGAGCTGTTGTAGCTTCAAAGCCAGGAGATACAGTATCGATGATGTCTTAACCACAGTAATATTACCTCTTAATATGATGTCCAAGCTCATTTTTTAATCATGTTCACTCTAGAATACACATCTGGGATGCCTCTAATTCTTTGTGCTCGCTAATTTTTACAAGTATGCTGGAGTATTTCATAGGCATGGCCATATTAATTTGATTGATGGTGTCAGTACAGCAGTGCAGGGATCCCTGTTAGCCTTGTTTAGCTTGTAGTATTAATGAGCTGCATCAAATCACTGCTTCACCCTCGTACAGTCATGTGACAAACAGAAAAATAAATCTGTTACAACACCTGGGATGTGCATTTAGCTGTATTGAACTAATCTGAAGCCACTAATGTGGACAAAACCATATTTGACACGAAAATTACGTTTGCAATTTATTCGTCTTACATCGTGTGTTATTCAACAAATTTTTACACTTTAAGCCTGTTTTTCTATGTGTAACTGTGCTGATTGCGGGTTGGGCTTCAGGGTGATGCCAAAACACGGATGACCTACACTAAAGACCGTGCCTGAACACACCCTGCGTAGATAAAAACAGAGCTGCTCTGCTAACATGCTGCTCATGTTACGTCTCCTCTGTAGACGCGGTATTAGCGTGGGTTCGCTCTGATAAACATCAGACCCAGATGTTAAAAGTTAAAAGTTGAAAAGCCGTCACTAAGCTGAGATCCTTGTAACCATGTAGACAAGACGGTTGCTCTTCATCTGTCACTCAGTAACAGTTTTGTATTGCAAGACTGAACCTGACATCATGAGTTGTTTTTCACTTGCAGACATCTTAACCTCTACCACTCTGACAGAGGCTAATATCGGTGTTTTGTGTCCTCTGCAGAAACCTGAAGAAGTGCGAGGAGAGTGTGAACCGTGTACAGGGTGAGCTGGAGGAGAACGAGAAGTTGATGGCTGAGCTCACTGAACAACTGAAGAAACTGGAAGACGAGGCCGGGGAGGTCATGAAGGCCTGTCAGGAGGCTGAGGTTGGCACTCCTTATTCGCTTAATGTTTAAGGATCATTTAGTTTTCTACTGGTTTTCACAGAAATAATCCAGATGTTTTACACCAGTATATCCAAAATGAGTAGTTTCCTGCTCCAAAAGACAGCAATTTATTGTAAACCTGGTCGTCTTGCTATGTACATACAGTAGCTAGGATGATGCAGCTTGTAATTTCAGAATAGAGAAAAGTTGCTGATTACAATTCCCACAAAGGAAAGAAAAATACAATAAACTGTTGAAGTAGTGTTGAAATATGATTTTTACCCTTTTTTTGATCAAATGAAATAAATTCCACAACTATTTACAGTAAAAGTAATTTTATTTTAAGTTAATGTCTTATCTTTCATGTCATTGATACTGAAGCCCAGCTTTTTGCTCTACTGTGTAGAGTCACAACAGCACAACACTGATATAAGCGTACAGTACCAGTGTTTTCTGTCTTCCTCCAGGCCGCTCTTCCTGAGGTGCAGGAGCAGTATCAGGGAGTGTTGAAGGAGATAAAGGTCCTGCAGCAGCAGGAGCACGCCATGCAGGAGGAGTCCCTCAGCGTGCGGCTGCGCGTCGAACAGATCGAGGCGACCATCACTGAACACAACAACAAGATCAAACACTGGCAGAAAGAGGTGGGTGACGAAGGGCGAGTGCGAATTCAAGTACAAGTAACGATAATGACCAAAGCGGGTCTGGGTCAAACTGAACATTTTACTGTCCATTATGCAGCATTCTTAGGGAAAACAATGCACACTCAACATGTTATATTCATTTCATCATTAAGCTAATGCAGGATGAACAACCGCAGACTAGTGGGGACTAGTCAGACTGTAGCGTTCGAACTGATGAAGCATCTTGAAACATCTTCAGAGACAAATCTAAGTCCAGTTGCCTTCGATTCAATTGTTGCCAGAATGAATATGACCTGGATGAGATTCAAAACAGTTTAAAGAAAATCATTTTATAATAATTCACTGCTGATGTTTTAATGAGTTATATCAGTGGTTGTGCTTTTCCTCTGCACTGTTTTCATTGTTTAACTTAATTCGTCCACTTGTTTGAATTGTCTGTTTGTTAGAGTCCTGTTCTCTGAAGCACTTTGACTTGAAATGTTTTTTAAAAAAAAAAAAAAAAAAAAAAAATTTTTTTTTTTTTATGGTAAAAGTTCAAGATTTCAGAGATGTCTTTTTGTGTTCAGAAAAAGTATTTAACCCGCATTTTTATCTATTTATTGAATTGTTGGAAGTCACAGAAGGTTCTGTTCACATTGGTCTGTGACTCAGTTATATTTTGGACTGTTGTGTCTTTGACTGTGTTAATTAATCTTGTCTATATTCCTCAGGCAACCAAGCTGTCTCTTCATACCATTGAGGGCATGCCAGCAGAGGAACTCCCCGTTCTTTCTGACGCTGAACTAGAAGAAATCGCCAACCCCAACGTCATTATCAACAAGATGATCACGTTAGAGACCAAGTGTGCTCAGATGAAGCCCAACCTCGGGGCCATCGCTGAGTACAAGAAGAAGGTACGCACAAATACAAACATCTGTCTAACCTTTGATTCTTACACTAGTAGCATTTCTTCAGTTTACAGAAACGATTTCAACGTGCATCACCGTGTTTGTTTGCAGGAGGAGCTGTACCTGCAGCGTGTGGCTCAGCTGGACGAGATCACCACGGAGAGGGACCAGTTCAAACGTGGCTACGAAGACCTGCGCAAACAGCGCCTCAACGAGTTCATGACTGGATTCAACATGATCACAAACAAGCTGAAAGAAAACTACCAGATGCTCACGCTGGGTGGCGACGCAGAGTTGGAGCTTGTGGACAGTTTAGACCCCTTCTCCGAGGGAATCATGTTCAGGTAAGAGAGGAATAAACTGCCAAAAGACAAAAGGCACATCCTGTTTACTACTCTTCTAGACATAAATCCTGTCTTTTTGTACGAGCTCTGATTTTCTGCTTCTCACTCTGTAGCGTGCGTCCTCCAAAGAAGAGCTGGAAAAAGATCTTTAACCTGTCAGGAGGAGAAAAGACCCTCAGCTCCTTGGCTCTGGTGTTTGCTCTGCACCACTACAAACCCACACCGCTCTACTTCATGGACGAGATAGATGCTGCTCTCGACTTCAAGAATGTCTCCATTGTGGCCTGTTACATTTATGTAAGTACGGATCTGTGTGTTGGGCGACAAAGCATGCAACAAAAAGTAATTAAACATTTTAGTCAGTTCATTTTCAGCTCTGTGGTGCTAATCGGTGCTGTTGTGTAACACAGGAATAATGGGGGTGTTCAGACAAATCCCCTGTTTTTGGGAGCTGGAGCAAAACAAAGCACTAAGCCTTTAAAGCTGCAGTGGGTAGAAATGGAGCAAATATGATTTTTTTAAAAGTTATTCTTATAAAACAATCACTTTATCCTGACAGTAATGTATGACACAGACAGGTCATCTGAAAAAGTTCCTCTGTGTCCTCCGGTGCTCCTGATGGCATCTGCAAGATTTCAAAGAGCAGAGGAAAACAACCAATCAGAGCTGTCAATCACTCGCTGATCAAATATAAATTAATATTCTGTTACTGTAATGCCTATATTCACTTAATTCTGCAGGCAACAGTTTGAGAGGTCCTCAGCAGCAGCTATAGTACTTGATTAAAAGGTCAAGATACAGCTGATCAGTGAAATCAACAGGTCCTTTTCATTCTCTATGGAGAGCAGGAGATCTGGCTGCATGTCACATGATAGATCATGCACAGCGAGTTGACTGACCAGTTGTCGTATCTGAATTTTCATAATCATGACTCAGCCTCAACTTTATGCAAATGAGGTCAGTCCATCTCAAGGTAGCAGTCTCGTGACACTCTGATCAAATATGAATCAATATTCTGTTACTGTAATGCCTATTTCTCGCCTCAGATGTTCTCAGAAACGTCTTGGACTGTACTCTTTACCTGTAAAAGGAGAGTTTGTCACCCGGCAGCCACGAAAACAGTTGAACCAACAAGGCCGGAGCAAACCGGACCATTTTGGGTTCGGTCACATCTTTCTGTTTGTTTGCCCGACTTAGTTGATTGGCACCATAAGACAAAAATTTCTTTCTTCACATCAGTAATTTCTTTTCCTTTCCCACATCTCTGCAGGAGCAAACCAAGAACGCTCAGTTCATCATCATCTCGCTGAGGAACAACATGTTTGAGATCGCCGACCGTCTCATCGGCATCTACAAAACTCACAACACCACCAAGAGTGTGGGAATCAACCCCAAGACCATCGTGTTTAAAGAGCATGATGCGGTCACTGCTTAAACCTCAGAGGGCTGTTATACTTTCCTTTTCACACACATGTAAATATTTGTCTTCTTATCTCGTCCTTTACAATGAAATGCTGCTATTCTTTATTACTATCTCTACTTTTTACTATCTGAACCAATAAATGTTTTCTGGCAAGATCATTTCCTTAATGCAAACTCTCACATGTGCATTAACATTATATATTTTTGATCAAGTTGTATTTAAAGTTATAAACATAATGTTTCAGTGACTGATTAGAGGACCTGATAGATATTTTTGCAACGTTCACACATTATTTTTGTGCTGAAACTTGGATAAAAATCTTGTGGCTTAGAATTTGATTCTTCAATGATATTTCAATGATAAAACAAGCTCCAATTGTCAACTTGCATAAGACTAGATTTAAAATATATATATTTACATACAACTTGTACAAGACTAGCACCAACACTCATGATTTGTCTAATGTTGTGGCAGTGTTCTGCTGTCAGGTCATGTGATGGCTTAGTCTCCACATTTCACACCACAAAGACAGTTGTAGCGAGCATCACCTAATTGAGCTCACCGCGACACTTTGAGACATACTGCAGCTCTTATTTACTGTATCTCATCTCACACAGATGGCTTTTTAACTGTGAATACTACAAAAACTAAAAGCATTCAAACTAATTTATTAAAACATTTTTAAAATACAGGAACTGAGAAAAAGTTTAGAAAAATACAACAGGTCTAGGTAACATTTAGTTTGAAGTTAAATTGCTGTATGATGCTTGCAATAGCATCCAGGGCTGCACAATTAAAGGAAATGTTATCGCAATATGGCCTTAGTGCAATTTTCAAAGGTGAAATGTGTGTCAAAATACCATTTTAAATTAAATACTGTGCTGCTCTGCTGTCTTGGCCTTCACATTAAAAAAATAGTTTGGTTCAGATCCCTGCAAAAAACATTAAAAAAAAAAAAAAAAATCACACCATTATAATTTGAATGTTTTTTAGTGAAAATAATACAATAAAAATGATCATTCCCTCTGAAATCACAAATCATATAATTTTTTTTTGCATCAGTCAAAATAATCACCATTAGATTTTTCAAAATTGTGCAGCCCTAGTAGCATATAAGAAGTATTTTTTGCATAATACCCATGTGCATAATATTCAGGAATGCAGCTTTGCATATTGATATCTGACAGATACTCAAGCTGGTGTTTCAGTAAGGGTCTGTCTGCTTATGCAAAAATACAGTAACATTTGTGTAAAATAGAACTGGGAGAGCTTTTTCCAAAGGCTATAATCATTTTTAAAATAGTATATCAGTGTGTCGCAGCAGAAAGCACAGAGCTATTGGTCCAGGTGGAGCTACAGTCCACTACATCAAGGCCATTATCAGTGGGGTGAGGTAAAGGCATGATGGAGCCCTGCATCACTGCAACATGATCTCGGGTCCCCTGTGTGTCTGGTTCCTCTCACCAGCCTCTGAAGTTCACATACCGCTCCAGTCACTGTAAACAGTTTTGAGTTAGGAGATACATGTGCAGCTGTACTGATGTCCTGAGCTCTCCCACATGACGGGAAAGCTACTGAAATGCCCCACTGCATGATGGGAATGATGACTCAAGAGTCTTTAGGCACCCGTTTAATATTTATGGATCGACTTCCCACTATTTTTGCAGACCTTAATCGGTGTTAAAAATGTTTGATTAGTGTTTGATATGATAAGTGCTTATTAGTTAGGCAGTGTGAACCTAACCCCGAATAATAATGGATCATAACACAATTTAATACAGATGTATGGCTACGAAAACTGTGCTTTCTTTGTGCAGTTCTCAAGCATGGAAATAAGCGAGTTATATGTCATGCTTTTCCTAATCTGCATAGGACGACTATGTGAGTAAGTTAATTGTTATAATTCAATTAATTTGTTATATTCAATTTTAGAATGAAAACCTACTTTAAATATCAGTTTGTTCATTTACTCGTATAGCAATAGCAGTTGTTTAAAAGGTATTTTAAGGTGGATTTTTTTAGTTTACTGCTGGAGTATGGAAGCGAAGCTTTCTCAGCTTCTAAATAAAAGTTGAGGGTTCCAGTGTTTCAGTGGGATGCCAGAGTTTTAAATAAAGCAGACAGTTGTGGGAACACCTTTTCACACACTGAGCAGAGGTAACAGCTCCACCTTTCTGCGGCGGCCTCCATCACTGCGTATGCCGACCCTGCTGTGTCCCAGACGGATGTGATCAGTTCACTGCTCAGGCCGTGGACCAACTGGCTCAACTGAGAGAGCAGAGAGAAACCGAGCGACGCCCCTCCGACCGGGTTGAACCACAGCGCTGCCAGCAGCAGCAGCAGCCCCAGCAGCACTGCAGTACAAGTAGGCTGCAGCTCGCACCGCAAGTTCTGAATCAGGGACTGATCCCTTCGGGTTTCGGTTTCCACAACGGCCTCCACGCCGCCGCATCTGGCGCAGCAGCACACCTTAGGGACGGGCGCTTCATCCAGCTTCCCGATAGTCACAGCGGGCCAGTGCTGCTGGAGGTGCTCTGCAGCCCGCGGTGTGACGGAGAGGTTTATCACTGAGGGCAGAGGGGTTTTAATAAACTCCTCCACCCTCTCTCTGAACAAATGCACCTGCTCCAGGAAGACCAGCGGTGAGTCCTCCTCCTCTACTGATGAACCCAGGGACACCAAGTCCAATTGTTCTTCCTGCAGGAAACAGGACAGTTATCAGTGTTTTTTTTTTTTTTTTTACTAGTTGCTTGTTCCTGCGTCTAAATATGAAGATGCTGCTTTCCTCTGAATATTTTGGGGTTTTGGATTGTTTGTGAAGATGTCACCTTGGGCTCTGGGCATTTTATAGGCTAAACAATCTACAACAATCAGAATCGTTGGTTCAACATTATACGCCACAATACAAAACACACAAGTAATATAACCACAAGTAAATGTTCCAGACCAATTTTCAAAAGTATAAACAGCGTTACTGTCAAAACCCAAGTCGAATTAAGACAGGGAGACCCCTACGTGGCATTAAATAATTTCGAGGTGCCTGAAAACCAAACACGGACGTCTCATGTCAGTCACAGTCCGTCATTGAGCAAACTTAAATCCAGATTCAATGACTACAGCGCTAAATGTTTGTACCACATAATGTCCACACACTGCATGGCAATGGAGCACCACCATCATCTGGAATTCAATGATTGAGATCTAGTAAAACCCTCCACAAAATGCGTCATTTCCTGTGATTATCTGTCCATGCTGAAGTATCTAGTTGATGCATTCAAAGATGAGAAATAGTCACTAAATGTGACAATGATGATGTGTGCTATGATCTGATGTAAATGGGCCGTTAGTCCTGAAACGCACCTGTAGCTCCTTCACTCTGTGAATGAGTGGGTCGTAGAACCGGGACACCTCTATGCCAGCTTTATCCAGGGCCTCCAGGTAGGCATGTCTCTTCCTGGTTAGCACCACCTCCAGCGTCTGAAAAAACTGATTGACCTCCTGTCTGTCCTGCATAACCAGACCCTCACAGCGGGCCTTCTCCTGCTCCAGCTGCTCCCCCAGCTCACACACCTGACAGCCGGACAGAGGGAAGTCAGTACAACAGGAGGGGATATGCATATTGAGTATCTTTCCACGTGGATTTGGCCATATCGACGGGATTCCCCACCTGTGCCCATCTCTGCTCAGAGAGTCTGGCGAGCAGTAGCGATGGCGTCTGTTTTTCTCTGATGAACGCTGCCTGCAGGTCATCTATGGGATGGCCCTGGTGCTGCCCAACAGTCAGACACAGCCCGCAGATCAGCTGCCGATCCTGGATGCAGTACATGTTCAGAGGCTGCCTGTGGTGCTCCTGACAGGAAGGGGGTCGCGGCACACTGTCGCTCTGGTACTAAGACAGCCAATGGACATGCAAGACAGATGAGCAAAAACTGAAGCAGCAAAAGTATAGAAACCAATAAGAGGATCTCAGACGGATAGATAGGTAGCCAAAAGGATGATTCGCTCCTACTTTCTCGACAATGGCCCGCAGAGATACGTTGGAGGGCAGAGAATCTACACCCATCGGCGGCAGCTCCACCACGCTGCGGCAGTTGGGGCATTTTAGTGGCAGGCGGAGCGGACGCCAGATGGAATAGTTGTTGGACACCTGGAGCAAGTTGTCAAGGCAGGTCTTGCAGAAAGTGTGTGAGCACGGCAGCACTCGCGGGTCAGAAAAGAGAGAGTAGCACACGGAGCATGTCAGGTCCTCCTCTAGGTTGTCCATGGTGGAGACTAGAGGCCAGGGTCAGGACTGACTGTTTATGGAGAAGATCTGGCAGGACAGCAGGATGGATGACAAGCAAAAACACATCAACTTGGTAGAACTGTAAAGTGAATACAACCTGGTGACAATTAAAAAAAAAATAATAATGGGATAGAATGTGATTGAGTTTAGAAAGTCAAACAGAGTATTTAAGTATTTTGATAACTGTTTATTTTTGTCATATATGACAGTAAAGTGAATATCTTTGGGTTTTGGACTGTCTATTTTCAGATTTTTTTTAAAGACAAAATGGTTAATTGGGAAATAATCAGCAGTTTATTCAATAAAAAAATAATCTGTAGTTGCTTTAGTATTTCACTGCACTTGGGAGGCATTTTTTTGCACTGTAAAACACATTTCAGTACCAGTCTGTGACTGTCAGTGAGTTATATACTCAGTGGCCTCTTTATTAGATACCCCTGTATTGTAAGCCAATACAACATCTTTGCCATAAATTCTTACTTTACAATGTTCAGTTTTGGCAATGCGTAAATTCAATTATATGCCTATCACTGAGGTCAAAGGTGGTGTTGTATTAGGGGACTATATCATAATGATTTTATAATACCATAGGTAAAAAACAAAACAAAAATTAAATTAATGTTAGTCTAACGTAGTTTTAAGATATTTTTCCATATGCTGTCAAGTATGAAAAGACTTAAAATGAGCAGTATGAGTGGAATACTTGATTACTATAAGAAAATTGTTTAAACAGCATTTATATGGGAATGATTGTGTCACAAGCTTTACTTTACATTTACAAGCAGTTACATGTGTACCTAATAAAGAGGCCACTGAGTGTAATTAATGCTTCCCTAATATCAATATGGATCACCTCGTTCAAGTCAGTCTAACCATCTTGTACTGAAAAACAAGAGAACAGCCAAAAACCGGCTCAGCCGATATTAGACGATCAGTTGTGTTGTGTGTGTGTTGTGTGTGTGTTGTGTGTGTGTTGTGTGTGTGTGTGTGTGTGTGTGTGTGTGTGTGTGTGTGCGTGAGCTCTCCTCCAGTTACAGCTTGCACCGCAGTGACAATAGGAGGCCTTCTGCCAGCACCCACCCAGTCCAACACATACACACACACACACACACACACACACACTTACTTTGTGGTCAGGACAGGCTGTTCAGTTGTGCAACTGACCCCAAAAACCTGATCCATTATGGAGTCAAACTGCAGCACATTTGGCGCCCAGGTTCAAACAGGTAACAGGTGTCCTGCAGCGACCTGATCAGTGTTATCAGTTCATTAATGGTGGACCTATCCACATATGAAATGGGTACATTTAAAACTTCACATCTATGAACTGACAATGATTTCCCAGCTTTAGTCGGGCAAGTTAAGTTTGCAGGTAACTGTTGAGTCAGGTTTACTCTCCATAACGTTGTTTTTTATTTTTATTTTTTTAAACAAAGACCCTTAACTGCACCGTTTTCGTTCACAGGAAAAAAGCAAACTCAAGTTGAGGGTTCATAAGGGGTAATTTCGACACCTTTAACAACAAGAAAATGTAGTGTCTGTTTTTAAATCTTTTATTTAGCTAAACTAATTTGCCACTCCCGAATACAAGGAACGTCACGTTTGCCACCAAACAGTTGTTGCAGCTACTTTCTCAGCGACATGTCAGCCATTTGTTGTCGTCGCTGTTGGGTTTTATCATCTTGGTTATACATTTCATTCACGGTAACGCAGCGTACATCATTTAAAAAGATGTTTTGAAGGAGAAATTTTCAGATAAAGACTCACCGTCTGCTCGGAGGAAAGTGTCCGTCCAAAACAGAGCCTTCGTTTCCTGTTCCACCAAGTGCTGCCTTCAAGGACTCTCAGTAAATTCCTACTGCAACAGAACAGCAAGACGTGGAACCGGTAGAAATACTAACGTTTAAATTTAGTTTAGTTTTTTTATTTGTAATATTAATTTGAACACATCAAATGCTTGTGTTGAAAGTACTATTACGAGTGAAAAGTGTTTTGCTTTTGTTATCGAACTTAAATGGTATAATTCAGCTGTTCTTTAAATTAAAGGAAATGTAAACATACGTTAAACAAACATTTTACATATCATTATTTCAGTCTTGAAATAAATCTTGGCCTTTTGGCAAGCGTGCATGTAACCCGTCATGACCACTACATTTCCGATAGTCATGAATGCATCACTTTTATTTCCAGTAGTACGCATGCGGATAAACGGCCTTCCTGGCCAATCAGACGCCGCCTTTTCTTGATTTGAATTCAAGCTCAACAGTTCATGTAACATTAATCACACCACCTCTTCTTCACAACAGACCACACACACACACTGTCTCTCGATTTGGGTTTCACTATTTATTTTCTCGAAGACAACCTATCCTGTAGCCTATCTCCCAAAAACATTTTTGGGACAAACCACCTTATTTTTACCTTCCATGTCATAATTTTAGATTTGAAACCACATGTTTGCTAACAAGGAATGCTGCAAAAAAAAATTACCCCTATTTTCAACAGAAGGTTTATGAGCACAATGTGTAATCGTTTACTACAGTGTTTGAAGTTAACACAAAAAAATGGGAAAAGGGTAAGCTTGTACACCTAGCAGGTATAAGAGGAAAGGAGTATGGGGCTAAGGACTGCAAGGTACTAAAGGTACAGCAAACTTGTTCATGGGTTTATTTATTATTCAGGAGAACCCACTTAGGACAACTCCAGTCTGACATGTGGGACACCCTTTGACCTTGAGAAAAGGGAGGCTAAATCCCTCTTAGTCTAGCTGAGATACATTAGCAGATTCATTACTGCTGCTCCTGAAATAAAGTCATTATTTTCTCAAGTATCACTAAAACGCATCATTGGATTACTCTAGAAAGACAACAAAGATTGTGGTTGAGTGATGCATATTGTAGAGGTTGTTGGCAGGTCAAAACCTATGAAACCGACCAACACACCTTTAGAAAGACTTCAGGCCTCACTTTGCAGTACATGTGCAAAACCATAGATTATTTAGCAAATCGGACACTAGTGAGGGGTAAGGTAAGGGGAAACATGTAACATTTAAGCACAGTTTTACTTAAAATGAAAATTACACTGTATCCACAGCCTAAGGAAACTAAAATACCCTAAAAAAGAACTGTGCTATAGTTTAGTACATGCAAATGTTATGATTCACAATCCTACGTGAAATGGCCGTTGTTCTCTTCTCCCTTGATGATAAGTCAAAGCTATGGCAACAATACTGCAAAGCAGTGATTTTGCTGTAAATCGAAGGAAAAGTAATGAAGTGTCACAAGGGGAACAGGTCATTTGGTTGATTATAGTGATGGTGTCAGGATTTCACAGCATCAAGCCCATGTCTGGTGCGTAGGTTAGGGTTCTGGTGCGAGGGTGGAATACGATCGTCGTCAATCACCTTTACAGAAGCACTGAAACTAAAAGCTGAAAATAAAAATATCATAAAAAGGAACACACTGGAGGCAAAAAGAAAAGCCCAAAAGCCACCAAATGCATCTTAATACAATGCACTGCTGCTCCACACTTGCCAATCGCATTGTCCAGTGTCAATTAATACTAACTTAACATAATTCAAAAAAAAAAAAAAAAAAACAATAATCCTTGTGATGATTTTTTTTTTTTTCATATCCAAAGTTCTTCCTTTCAGGGATTTGTGGATCAGCCTCTCTTTCAAAGGCAGAATTTCTTTTCCTGAAACCTTTGCTAACCCTCGTTGCAATTTTTGTTTCTCTTCAGATGTTGTATTTGTATTTTTTTTCCCGTCTCTGCATGCGTTCTCACCCTTTCTCGCATACTCCCAGTCACGCACGCAGCCAAGCACACAACAACTCATCCGTCCATTCTCTCGCACATGCGACACGCGCAGCCGGACTCCTGGCCCCGCCCACCAGGGGGAGAGGATGGTGCCCTATCGGGGATGGGGAGGGGGGGGCGTCTCGTTGGAGGAGATGAACCTGGCTCCTCAGCACTGAGTCCAGACATTCATACACAATGGGTCCATTCACACACATGTCTGATAGCGTGGCCGATTGGGGGAGGGGCGCATTGGTGGCGCCCTCTCGAGTCGGAGGACCGCAGAATTGTGATGGTTCGTGGTTCATCTCAGTTCATAATTAAAGTTATTTTCATTTCTGCATTTTGTTTGTATTGTAATATTTCAAGATCTCTTTATTTTCTATTTTTGGATGTCCTTGGTTCTCCCCGGGCAGACATCCAAGTTTTTTGTCGTCGTTTGAAGTAGTTTTCCCGAAGGCGACAGCTCCAATAACACAGAAGTTATGTCGGCATGTCTCTCAACGCATTCGATGTAGATGTTTTGCTTTTTTTGCAACATGTAGCCACTCACTCTCACTCGCACCCACTCGCCATCTCAAACTTCATTTGGGCTGGTTCCCCTGGAATGCCAAATGAAATCCACACATTTTTCTCTCAGATAAGATGCAGCCATGGATCCCACGAGCCAAGCACAATGGATCAAATTTCTCACACTCGCTCTCTCTCGCTCTTTCTCTCCTAATTTTTTTATGTTGAACAGAGTGCTGCATCGTGAACAAAACTCCAGAATACCCCAGATGCCGTCTAGAACTGGAATCCCTCGGCTGGCACGTTGGCGGAGTTGAAGCCATAAGTTCCACCTTGGATGGCCTCTGGGACCAGGCTGGTGTCTTCATCGATCTGAATGAAAAGACGAAGCGGCGGGGCGTTAAACAATGTAGACAGTAGCTCAAACGCTAGTGGTGTTCATTGCATCAGGAGACAATGTTCTGCATTATGCAAGAAAAAAAAAAAACAAACGCAACCTTTAACTAGTGATAATCATTTGATCTTGACTTGATCTTCAGCACATTCCAAGTAAAATACTGAAACGTGAGATCAGTCGAAACTTTCAACTTTACTACACAGCAGTACTACTGAAAACCACCACTGGACAGATAATTCAAACTGTACAGACAAAATCAATTTTGAAAGAAAAAAAAAAATCAGACATGGCTTGATATCACTTTTTAATGTCCAAAACCGCAACCTTGAGTATCTGCCAATATCAATCCAAAAGTGTCTGTTTCCGTCTCAGACAACAAAGTTTAATAAATTAAATAACTTAAGTTACTTTGCAGATTCAGCTTGTTTATACAAAATATAATGAAACAATAATTGATGATGTATAGTTATAGATTAAAATACCCAGCAGTATATAAAGTCATTAAAATGAACTCCACATTTACCTGTTGCAACATTAACCTTTAATGCATCAATAGTTATAATATATATTATATATAATATATATTAATCTGCACGAATACTTTCACATTTGGTACTTTCAGTATATGCTGATGCTAATACTTATGTAAAGTACATTTATTTGAGAAGCCTAATATTTTGAATTCATGCCTTTTATTTGTAGCTCGTATTTTACACTGTAGAGATGAAGTGTAAGTAGAGATCTCAGTTTTACTTCAATCATCTGTCTGTCTCCAAAGTGCATTTGCGCAGATTTTTCACCTCTAGTAAAATGAGTCGTTGACCATTTTAGTTTGATTTGAAGCGATACTGTAACGTAAACTTATGCAACATGAGGCATATTTGACAGGCAAAAAAAAAAAACAGATATATGAGGATGAAACTGCTGATAACCGTCTGGCTTCGGCTGGCTGCTGACTGTTGCTGCATCTCTGGCTCTTAGTTTAGGAAGCTCTTGATTAATGCAGCACAGTTTTCTATGAGCAGAGCACGCATTATAAACATCAATATTGTGGTGATCATGTTCATTTAATTGTGGGAAGCCAAAATCATGATGAGAATTTGATTAATTGTTCAGCCCTAACTTGAAATTACCCATTTGTTTTTACCCGGTCTTAGCACTCTGACTTGAAGTTTAATGTCAGCGACGTTACACCACTCTCCTTGACTGCGCGCACTGCACATGAAATGGGTGGTGATAAATTCTATCCATAGGGCACAGCCATTTCTTTTTGTTTACATTTTATAGTTTTGTTATGGTATGCTCAAAAAATGAAACATTTAAAAGCAAGATAATGCATTTCTGTTATTAAATGAAAGTACCTTTAATGAATTTTTAAGACCTGCCAAAATTATTTTGAAGACTTTTTGCAATAATTTAAGATATTTTGAGGCCTTAAATTCAGGTTATTGGATTTTAGACTTTTATAGACTTTTAAGACCCCCACAGGCACCCTATTTATAAAACAAAACAGCAGCAACTCTCATGAAGACAACAAAACGCTGCCATTTGTCCTCTCCTCTCTGTCGGAGCTACACTCAAAACATTCTGGGATATAGCCTCGACAAAATGACCTGGCAACGCCGACATAGAAGAATGTATGTGCCGGACTGAGCCCCGGACAGCCCGGCATCAACGCATGTAACGGCACGAATGTAACGGAAATGATTCCGATTTAACTTTTTTTCCCTCCGATACCCGATCCAGTGCTTTTGGCCAGTATCGAACCGATACAGAGTATCAGATCGGTGTGTCCCCAGAAAAAAATATTACATTTACTTGTAACTTACATCGTCAGATGAGAAGAATTGATCAATAATTTCGTATGCCAATTTGTAGATATCTTCATTTTCATGATTCTGCAGTTGCTCCACTTTTTCCAAACCTGAGGAATAAAAAAAAAAAAAAATTGTGCACCATTCAATCACACATGAACGCCTCATCTTAATACACACAAACATGATTAAAACCTTCATGGGACTTACCTCCACATTCCTCAATAAGGTTAGCAATTGTTTCAGCCTCATCGTCTGCCATCTTGAGGATATTGCTGAGGCCGTCAAGAACAACCTGCACGACCTGCGCGTCCTTCACTATCAGCAGGTTGCAGAACGGAGGGATCACCTGCTTCTCAATCAGGTGGGCCACCTGTATGCAGCAGAGACGATGAGGAATGTCACATTAGGAAGAAGAGATGCTTCAACAGTGGTTCCACATTTCAAGAGGTGATATACCTTTGATTTTATATTTTAATTTACTTTGTGAAACTGATTTCAACCATACTGTCCACACCATTCCTTCCCCTTTTCTTCACGCAGTTCCCGTATTTCACAACTCAGTTTCATTCTCAAAAAAATTGCCACCGTGTTTGTATTGTTGTAATCTCAGAACAAATATTTGATTTGTTTTTTTCATGAGGAAGGGGTAGGTGAAATTAACGTTTAACCCCACAGTTGGCTGAGAAAATGATGATTTTGTTCAACAGATTCTGACCTGATCTTTCCTCCCACTTATTGTCAGGTTACTGATGGCCCAGGCTGCTTCCTTCTGAGTGCCAAAGTCACCCTGAAAAACATATATATGCATCAAAAGTGAGCAATATATTTTCTCTATGCTCTCCAAAGACAATTACACATGATCCACTCGTCACACAGTTTATAAAGACGGATGGGTGTACACACCTTGTCAAGCAGGTGAATGATCATGGGAACTAGCTTGGCGTCGATGACGGCCTGCACCTGCTGCTGGTTGCCTGCTGTGATGTTGGACAGGAACCACACTGCCTCCTACAGGGCAAAAAGCACAAATACAGTCAGTGACTACTATGGGAAGTCAAGCCATGGGGGTTTAAAGTGTGTGCAGGTTTTTATCCAGACCAAAGAAGTTACAACATTTTACACCTTCAGCTACAGAGGAACCTCATAAAGACTTAAAAATGAAACATAACAGAGTGCTTATTTTCTTTTTGAGGGCTAACCTTAGCAGTTTTGTGTCTAAACTGGATCAGAATCCAGAGGTCCATGTTGCGTTTGACCTCTGGTCGAGACAGAGTGCTGTGGGCGGGGCAAGGGTGTTTTCTGAGGCTCTAATCATCGTCCAGGTCACAAAGTGGGCCTCATTTTTAAGTGACTGGTCTCAGATGCACTCCGATATCAGCAGAGACACAAGGTCTTCAGCACCCTGTGGCCACCAACCCATGGTATCACACATTCAATCGCATTCACACAGCTCTACCCCAACCTCCTTATCTGTCTCTCTAACTAGTTAGTTGTAGTTGAGGTCCTCTTCCTTGTCTTCATCCTTGCGATTCTCCGTGTTGCAAATTCCTACAAGCAGCTACCTGTCCCGTCTATGCCTTTCACACAGCATTCATGCTAGCACCAAGTCTCTGATTTCATCACTTCCAGACTACACATGTTGCAGTAGACAGGAGCGTGTACATGTGTAGGAGGAGGAAGACGATAGAGGACGTATTACCTTGTTGATTTTCTCCTTCGGGTGTGTGAGGAGCGCAGAGAAGTGGCTGAGAGCGTCACAGTTGAGCACCACCTGGGTCTGTTCATCTGTGCCGGTCACTATGTTCCCAACAGCCCTCAGTGCAGCAGTCTGGATGTGGCGAGGGAGTGGAAAATTGTCATGTTACAATTTATTTACTAATCTAATCCTAAATATAATAAATCTCATCTCTAGTATCCCTGCATGAAATTTTATTAAACTAATCCTAAACATAATCAGCATCCTGTCTGGTGTCTCTTCGTACCTGAACTTTGACCTCCTGATGACTGAGCAGAGGCACCAGATGAGGGACGATGCCGGAGTCGATGACCATTTGGATCTGCTCGTTTCCAGCGTCCGTCAGATAGGACAGAGCCCACACTGTGTCTACCAAGATCTGGAAGAGCAAAGAAGAAAGGAAACTAACGAATACCATCTCCATCATAGACAACTTATTAAGACAGTGATACTTTAACAGGGATTTGTTTTATGGGACTAGAGCTCTGCTAATAGTTAAGCGAGGCCAAGGCAACACAGCCTGTGTAAAAAACTGTTGAAAAATCAAGGTACTCACACTGACATCAGTGTGGTGGATCAACACGCAGAGAGCTGGCAGGATCTGAGAAAAAAAATAGAGGAAAAGACAGGTGGGATTATTAGATAGAGAAAATGACAACAACAGGGTTCCCATGTGGCTGACACCAGTAAAAGGCTAATAGCTGAAATGGATGCATGGCCCTGTTCTTTGCAATACCTGCTACACCTTAATATCAGCACATAATAGCAACACACTAAATTTGCCCTACTTTAACTAGCTTAAGGCAGGTTTCCGCCAAAAGTTCCCAGGAGTTTTAGACCCTAGTATGACTTTTTAAATTAGTCCGCTGACGTATGAAAAAACAACATGACGTGTGAAGGCTGCTGGTGGTCTCAGTGGTAAACACACTCTGCAGCTTGCAGGTCAGTGTGTCTGCCTGTTTCATCTAAAAAACACACTGCTGCATATATTTACTGAGGCCCGTTGGATGTCATGGATGAAATGTAGAGGAGGAAAATTAAAGTGTCTCCACAGTTAATCGTCTGTGGAGTGTTTGAGGGTTATTTTTTTGTGCTTTAGAACATTAACGCCATGAAACAATCAGAAAATAACATTTCTTTCTCTCATTCACAGCACCGCCGCAATACGTCTCTCTCCTCTACCGCTCACCCTCTCAGCTCGCTCGCACGAGCTGTCTTTTTTCTCTGTCGTTTTTTTAAATGAGTCAAGAAGCTGACAGCAGAGCCTAACTTTACTTTTAATGTTATCAAACAGAGAAATGCTCTCCCCTCGCCCTAAATCGATACTAGATACTACTTCCTCGTTTTATGAATGAAGCAGTACAGTTGAAGCAACAGTGCAAACTCCACCCCAAAAGTTCTGGCACTTTCAGTAAGTACTATCCCACAACCAGGGCCCTTTTTAGGGGTAATAGAGCCCCATAAAATAGACCCTGTTCCATGCAGTCAAAACACAAACAGTAAAAACGGGGCTTTAGGTAGACCACTGATGGCACCTCTCTCCCCTTGCCAACCAATAAACATGCCTCTTAGATTTTAGCAAGAAGGGCAGAGGTAGAGTGCCTTTACTTGGATACAGCAGAGATGAGCATCCATAGCAGCAGACAAAAATATTTTTCCTCTGGTTGCCATTTTTGTAGTTTGTGATATGTAGTGTAAACATGCTTTTTTTTTTTTTTGCATTCACTATAAGGCCTAAAGACGGGACACCTTTTCAGTCCAACAGATCATTAAAATATTCTAGCTGCAAGCTGTACAAATGCATATAGCATCCTCAGACCCAGTGGTGGCTTTGAAATGAAAAGTACATTTGATCTTTCGCATTCATGATTCAGGATATCTTGTTTCTGAAAAAGAGTGAACTAGAGACTGCGTGATTAATCCCTCACTGGCATCCCACACACAAACACTTAAATACTGCCTTTCCATAACCACCCATGTTACCCAGCACCCTGGCGTACACATGTACCGCTTGCTCATTCTCACGCTCATCCTCTACGTATATACACACCTCCTGAATCGTCTCCATGGGTGGTGGTGGGTCCTTGTGGCGGCACAGATTGACCATGACCCAGGTGACGTTGCGGAGGAAGGTGATGGGGATGGAGGGACTGATGAAGGAGAGCAGGGGCTTAACCACACCCAAGCTAATTACGTAGTCTCTGCATTGAGGGCCGTCACCTGGGGAGAAAACACACACACACACACACACACAAGATGGAGCTTATGTCGCCTCGGGACTGACTGTATTTATTTCCAACAAGCTCGTGTTCACACCAACAGCGACTCACCTATGATGTTGCCCAGGGCCCAGACCGCCTGTTCACACACATTCTGGTGAGGAGAGTGAAGCAGCCTGAGGAACAGCGGCACAGCGTCTACACAAAGGACACAGATAGGTGTCAATCATGTTGTGCTGCTTTAATTCAGGCACAACACCATGTTCCTCAAAGATTTTCTAAACAAAATTAACACACAATGACAACTTGGACCTATCTAGACTAAAATGCAATCGAGCCACAACATGCTTAGAAAAAAAACAACAAAGAGGCAGAGTAGGAAAACATCCAATTTATGATGGTGTGTATTAGTTAATGCAGACACAGACCCTTAGAATCAGATGTACGGAAAGAAAGCTCAAGATAAAATATGCTTCATTCAAACACTCAAAGCCAGAAATACTGAAGCTCTGCTGTTAAGCCTACATAATTAATCACAGATTGTGATATTACGCATTGTAAAGATTAATAATCCTGAAGCTCGCTGATTTAAGTGTTACAATTCCCCTTTGCTTCATCTTGCTGCAAGTGCTGCCATTTATTTGTGATGAATCACAATCTCTCAATGAAACAAAAAAAAAAAAAAAAATCAAGCTGGAGAAGCAGGGATCTCCATTAAGAAAAAAATAACACGACCATTTTGACAATTGGGGAAAAAAAAAGAATAAACCCAATGTTACAAAGAATAAAGTTGAATTGTACCCTAATCCCTTTTGATGGATGAATCAAGGGAAAGAGAGTGAAAGAAATTGGTGTATTGTAATAAAAATGGTACTTACTGGACCGAACCACGGCTTGGGTTTGCTCTGAGGTACCAGACGCTATGTTGGTTAGAGCCCAGGCCGCCTCAAACTGGAGAGATGGGCTATCGAGGGGTGAGAGATAGTGGAAGGCCGGGGTTAAAGCAAGTGTGACTGGGCAGTGTCATCAAACAGTAAAAACGCTGTTGAGTCATTTATATTTCTGCCATCCCTGGAAGGTGAAAACTAGAACACATTTACATAAACTGCTACAGATGTAGCCTGGGCTAAATCCTGCTCACGTCATTTGCATAACTTTGAAGTGAACATAAACTCATCCTGATCGGGGGGAAAAAAGGGCTAGCTTGTACTATAATTATCGCACATGAAAAAGTGTGATGCGCTGCTGCATGCCCACAAACAGCCGGCTTACTTGTCATCTCTGTCCAGGCAGTGAACCAGTATAGGAAGGATCCCAGACTTAATCAGGTCATCTATGGGAGGGTTACGGTCACTGGACAACAACTTCCTACAAAAACAAAAAGAGGACACAAAAGAGCATTACTCATACATAGCTTTACTGACAACAAGACAAAACAATGACACAGCGAGACAAACAGCTGAAGAATGTGAAGAGTCCACATTGTAAGTCAATCACAGCCACAGTGACTGTAATGACAGGAGACAACCATGTTTGTGATGCAACATCATTACGCAACATCAGGTAACGTGGTGGTAAAAAAAAAAAAATAACAGAGAAACATGTTTCATCAATTCAGCTGCCTCGTGCTGCACTTGACCCAACTTGAGGAGGGTTGTACTATTAAGCTGCAGGGCCATTTACAATGTCCATTAATCAGACGGGGCTGACTTACTGTAAATCACTGCCATCTGACCGAGCTGGAAAAACAATTCAGCCCCTGAAATTTCAACACTGTGTTTTGCAAGAGGCCATCAATTTTAATCAGAGAAACTAAGACAAAATGTTGGTGTACTGGTGCAGAATCTCTGGCTCACAAATACCAGATGAACCAGACATGAATCTGGATTACATTCAAACTATTAGGGCTGCAACAAATCATTACTTTCATTGTCGATTAATCAGTTGATTTATTTCTCAATTAATTGTTTGGTCTGTAAAATGTCAAAAATTGGTGGAAAATGTTGATCATTGTTTCCTAAAGCTAAAGATGACGTCCTCAAATATCTTGTTTTGTCCACAACTGAAAGATATTCAGTCACAGAGTAAAGAAACTAGAAAATATTCACATGTAAGAAGCTGGAAATCAGACAACTGACTTTTTTCACCCAAAAAACAAAAACAGACTCAAACTGATTTACAGAATAGTTGTCGAATAATTTAACAGTCGACAACTCATCAATTAATCACTGCAGCACTACAAACTACTACTTCAACATCGTACAGCATCAGTATAGATCATGCATAGTGAAAAGGTTTGAGTGATTATATGATAATCGTGACGTGATGAATAACAATATTAACAATTTCACACATCAAAAAGTAGCATCTGTACTCGGTGAATTAATTTACGTCAAATAATCGGTTCTGTGGTGTTTAAAAATTAAAATGTGTTAGTTTTAATTTGTTCATTTAGGCCACTCTCATATTTGCACCTTCATTTTATTTTGGATAATAAAATTTCCTCCTTAACAAATTTATGCTCAGTAGCGTGGCGAGGGATGTAAGAAAAAAAATCAATACACTTATTAGTATTGCAATATTGCAATATTATGTTTTGTGATACCGTGCTGATTCTCAAAAACAGTAGCATTTTTTAAATTACATGCAAAGATTTATGGTTCAGACTGCACAAAAAGTAGTGCCACAATGTTGGCTTACTGTGATTAATGCAAATGCAGATCCCACTACTCAGATTTTATGCACATGGTGGAGTGATCTTTACTATGGCATTGTTAACCAAATTAAGATATAAAAACAAATTTAAAAATAAATAAAGCATTTGCAATAAATCACCGTGTTTACAGTATCGCAACTCACTGAATCATAACCCTGTATCATGATAATCATCGTATTGCCAATACACTGCCCTACTCCGTGGTAGTGTTAGGGAATTCCTGCTAAATTAAAATACAGTAGTCGGTCCACTTTTCTTTCACTGTAAGCATCAATATCACAACATGAGACCCAAAATTATTATAGACAGACGATAAGCAATATTCAACTAGTGTAAACTGAAGTGAGACCAGACAGATCAGTAGAGTTAAAGAGTGTGAAAGTGTGTTCGTACCTGGCAGCCTGAACAGCGCTCAGCTGGACGCCCTGATTATCACTGGTGGCATTCTACAGAACAATAAGGACATTTAGTTAAACTCTGGTGGATAATATACACTGCCCATGAGAGGCAGTGTATATTATTCAATATAGTGTATAGCATTCAACTTACTTGTACTATTGCTTCAAGAGAGGTGTTTTGCTGAAAAAGAAACATTTGAGAGTCATCGTTCTGGAATAACGCTTTGGCACATATTTCTAACATGTACAGTATGTAATGTCAGAAGATAAAAGATGATCAGCAACATGTACATTTTAAATTGGTGACTAGGCTAAAAAAACAAGGCAAAAGTGAGCATGGCTCAGATACCCCCCTCACCCTGCTCCCGCCACGCTGTCAACCATCATACCAGTTTTGATGCTCCTAAGTTAAATAGTTTCCGAGTTGACATATTGACATAAATTGACATAGAAATTGAAAATAATCATTCATTCATTCATTCATCGTCAACCGCTTATCCCGTTAGGGGTCGCGGGGGGGCTGGAGCCAATCCCAGCTAGCATTGGGCGAAGGCAGGGTACACCCTGGACAGGTCGCCAGTCCATCGCAGGGCACATAGAGACAGACAACATATATACAGACAACCATTCACGCTCACATCCACACCTATAGGCAATTTAGAGTGATCAATTAACTTAATTGCATATTTTTGGACTGTGGGAGGAAGCCGGAGTACCCAGAGAAAACCCACGCACGGGGAGAACATGCAAACTCCACACAGAAGAGTCCCAAGCTAGAATCGAACCTGCGACCCTCTTGCTGTGAGGCGACAGCGCTAACCACTACACCACCGTGCAGCCCTGAAAACCTGTATAGCGCTGCCCTGGAATTCAAACCTCAGAATGGCACAACTAGACCGCATTGTAAAGCTGCAATATTTTGCCCCGGAAACAAAATTGAAGTTGAAAAAAAATCAGTTTTTGGCCAAAATTTCAAAAAATTTGAGCACCCTCAAATTCTAACTTCCAAAAGGCACAACTAGACCATGCTATCAACCATCAAACCACATTTTAAGATCCTAAGATCCTTTTAAACACATCCAGACATATATAATATACAATATGAATGAGACAAAGCAGCAGAAAAATAATAAAGCTGAGGGAAAGTGATGATTTAGGAAACATCTGATACATCAGAAAAGGGCATATATAGTCCAAAAAGGTCAGCGGGCCTACATTTTCATTGTGAAATAACTAACCACCAATAGGCAACTAATGAAAAAAAATACAAATGTCCTCAAGGCACAATCAATGTGTTATTTTAGACCGACTGAAAAGTCACACGGCGGCCATTGGTTGTTATGTATCTAAACTAGGTTGGCCAGTACACAATTACACAAAAGCCTCTCTAATGTCTTGCAGTGAGTCAGAGCAGCATGTCACTGTTGATATATTGCTAAGCAGCCTGTATCAAGTCAGCCTTCTCAAGACCACCAGGCAGTTACTGTGATTGAATTTCTGAACTGCTGAGTGGCCTTTTTTTATCCAGCAATACCACCGAACCTAGAGCCCCTCTTAGCGATGGTGGGATTCTTGATTGATCTATTTTTCATGATGTTGCTAGCCAAAAAGTTGTAGGTCTGACATGTGCCAACACTGCATATAAAAAGGGATGACTACTGAGACATTTACTGTTGAAATTTAAGCTTAATCTACCTAATGTTTTTCGATTATCAGTTATGGTAACATAAGCATTTACCTTAAGATTAAGTGTTTTCTGGATATTTGCATTACAAATAATTTTTTGTATGTATGACAACTATCACCACAACCAGAACTATCGCCATCAATAGCGATTATAATGTTAGCTTTTTCTTCTCTGGTACACACATCTGGAAATGAAAATAAAAATCAACATAGGTGTGCATTAAAGAGATTACATAAACAGACATCATGTCAGCACAAAAACGCTGCCTAACAGGAGTCTGTCTCAAACATTAATGGAAGCATTGTGCCCCGAAAAGGAACACAACCCTGATGAGGGAAAGTTATGCTAGGTGCATTTTACCTATTACCAAAGAAGTTGTAGATGTATTGTAATTTGTTCTCTTACTTTAGGAAAATTCACCACCAACCAGCACAGAGAAAGAAAGACTGCATGTTTGTTCACACTCATGCCCCACCCAACGGACATTAAACAAGGGGGCAGCATCACAGGGACAAAATGTCAGCATGCCCTAAAACTCTGCAGCGTTTAACCAGTGAGATAACAAACATTATGCCAACCTGTCATTCCCAGTTTTCAGTAATACCTCACAGGGCCTAAACTATGCCCTTAAAATATGAAACCCAAAAATATGTGCATGTGATTTTCTGGAGACACATTTTGATCAGAGGATGCACGAGCGTACCGATCTGAAATCTCCGTCGACATCGGAGTCCTCACAGATGTCCTCGTGGGGCACATTTCTCCTCTTCAGAAGATGCTCGTCTCTTTTGTTCTGTGGTGCAGGGAACGGAAATATCACTTCATGCACATTTCAGCAGAAATTTTTTTGATGATAACAAGAAAAATTCTGCACCTTCCTGTACATTATTTCAAATAAAGATAAAATGTCAGAATTGAATATAGTTGTAAAAGTCTTAGGAGGCACAATATAACACAAATGTATTTACCTTTCTGAGTTCCACCACTACCTCAGTCCTCTGTCTTCTCATAGTCTGGGGGTGAGATGGCATATTACCATTATTCAACAAGGAACTTTAATCCCAACCTGCCTTTACCCAACAGAGTGACACAAGCTACGAAATTAAATTTGGGCACAGCCTGAGATCAGGATCCCGTTTATGCAATCTGTAATATCAGTCATACCCTGGAGCATTAAGCCAACAGCCAACACTCTGCATATGACGGCACCCAAACACATTTAACAGGAGTCTGACCTAATGTGACTGAGCTGAAGTTACTGCAAGACCATTTTATGTGGGTTAACAAGGCCGCTAACCCCCTTATTCTTTAATATATTATTATTAAAGATGCAAAGATCTGACTGTTTCAATCCTGACACTGACAGCGATATCTGAGCTTTGTGTATTGGCTGACACTGAGTACCGATCTGATAACCAGTGTTTAATTACTAAGATGTATGCCTCTCTGTGGCACCATCAGGCTTCACTTAAATATCGCTTTCCAAACTTTGTACAACAAAATCTAGAAAGATATAAATTTACTGAACTTATTTGTTATTAAAATAATGAAACGTACACCAGCAACTTGGCAAAAAAATCTTCAGGAATTACAATTTAGATTTAAGTCATTACGCATAGTGAAAAGGTTTGAGTGGCAACGTGACAATCGTGATATTATGTGTAACAATATTAACCATTTCACATTTCAAAAAGTAGCATTTAATCTCACTGAATCATTATTCTAATAATATGTTCTCTGGTGTTTTCAATTTAAAACATGTCAGATTTCACCAATTCATTTAGGCCATTGCCACATCTGTAGTTCACTACATTTTGGATTATATAGATCACCTCTTTGACAGGTTAAGCTCAGTAGACAGACTCAATGGTAGGGATGTAAGAAAATAATGATTGCAATATTATGTTTTATGATACTTTGATTCTCAAAACCACTATTGATTTTTTTTAATTAATAGTTTACATGCAAAGATTAGTGGCAGACAGTGGCTCAGATTGCACATGTAAACCCTTTTAATGCAGCAACAAATTGTTCAAAACTTAAACAGGAATTAACATATACTGTGTATAAACATAGAATTTAATTGAATTTAATAGATCTGCCCCACTCTTACCGATGTCCAATCCAGCTATCAGAGTCATCAGCCTGATATCGGTGCATCAATCATTCTTATTAATGTTGCCCCATAAAACACAGTTACATAATTGCCAATTTATTAAGCACATCTAGCAAACATGTACTGCAGTAAGTCCTTCATGAAGGTTATAATGATTTTGTTTGTTGAAACTGTTTTATAGAGGTGCTGATTCTTTACTCTACACTGTTTTTAGAGACTGTTTGTGCTGCAGTTCATTATAAAATCATATAATAATTCAACAGCACCACAAACTACAACCTCCGATATGACCACGAAGTTGAATCAATGTCTCTTCATAACAGTTTCAACAAAGAATCAAACATTATATCCTTCATGAATGTAGGATTTATTGGAGGAATGTTGTATCAGGCCACTTACATTTTAGCACTGTACCTAAGTAAGAGGCAATATACGGTATAAGGTTTATTATATAGCCCGCGTTATGGGCGTTTTAGTTGCAGTTAAAAAGTGGATATTTGTCAGATATGCTTGTGTTCACCCCTGACAGACCTCCACCGTGGTATTAATTTATTAACAGAGACAGCTCGTTTCTAGTGGCCTAACTCGCAACACTAACTTATTTGTCAAACAGGATGTATGAGTATCTCCTCCTGCTCATATACATCTGAACGGAGCCCTCCTGAAAACAACATCCCCTCACAACATTAAGAGTTAATAATGAAGCAGGGGCATGCTGAGCTGACTGTAAATCAACTGGTAACTTATCGATCCAACGTTAGCTAACGTGTAGCTTTGATTTACCAGTCACGTGACTGTGTTAACTAGCTAGTCGTGACAACCGTATTTTCTAAGCATGTGTAACGTTGGTGGCAAACCATATAATAACATTTGAACACTACGCCACAGTTTAAAAGAAGCCAGTTAACTGGCCAACTAAGAGGCTAACTGGTTTCCGCCATTGTTTTTGGTGATAAAGACGGGGGATGGGTGGAACTGCAGCCACCAGCACCACCAAGCCCAACCACCGAGCTTAACGGGAGCTAGCTAGCTAGCTAAGCAGCTAGCACGCTTAGCTAACTGCAGTATCAAAATAACGTTAATCTGCCACCGTGTTATCTTACAAAGCAGCCAGATAACCCCCCAATAAAACCCGAAAGTCATTTACATGTACTTATGGATATACAGCAGTCGTTCCTGTGGCTAACAAATCGACCAAAAGCGATCCGGTGCACGATATGCTTCGGTTGCGCTAGCATGTCCCCCATGGGCCTGGCTAGCATCAAGCTAGCAGAGCACATCCAGCGGAGGCGATGAACTCTGACTAGCTTTTCAGACATGTTTTATAACCAACGCGGTCTCACGGTGTAACGAAACCGGTGAAACCAACGGGGAACTCGCCCAGCCAAGGCCAGCGGTCTTTGACCGGTGATCTATGAAGGCCCTGGACGAGGCTTTGGGTAAAAAGTTCCCGATGGTGGTAAATTAGAAACGACGTCACAAGGAAGCCAGGAGGCGAAGCTGGCCGTGAGCAGAGCGGCGGCGCCGAGGAAAAGAGGAGATCCTCGACACCGATCTGCATAACTTTTACCTCCAAATCACGGCCCTTATTCTTGAAATTCTTCAGCCGCTGGTTGTCCAGTTTCTCGTTGTCAGCCATGTTAGCCGTTCTGGTTACGTTAAATACAGTATAACTCGTGGATTTAGCTAGTGAGCTACCCTTTACTGGTTCCCTTTTCTCAGCCTTTCGTTAGCGGACTATTTTTTGCTGCTCTGTCCGCGGTGCATACTGGGATTGCCGGTGGTGGAGGGCAGCCTCGCTGTGGCGTAGAGGAAGGGTGGGGAAATCCCCTTCACTCCCATTGGCTTCACCGTTAACATCCATCTGCAGGGCGCGCCACTCAACAACATACAAACTTATGTTTGCTCATTGGATTCAATGACAATTAACGTCCATTTTAATACAGTTATATGCATATTTTATGCACCAATACATGTTTAATTTATGTAAGTAGGATACTAAAATAAGTGCTTGAATATTTTACATGTATTTTACTCTTATTCATTTTGCAGCTATTGATTTTACATACAAAATATAAAGTCATCTTAAAATATTTTACTGTCAGTTAAATATCAGTTTATAAACAAGGCTGAATTACAACAGAGGCAAATTGGACAAGGTTAAATAAGATAGCTTTATTTATCCTAAAGGATATTTGTTGTGCAGCAGTTGCATTACAAAGTAGAAAAGTCCAAATATCAATAAAAGTGCAAGTATAAATGTAAATTTGTAAATGTGAATGAGATCTTATTGTCGTACTTGCACCGTAGAGCAGTTTAGGGTGTCGGTGCTTTGCTCAAGGATGTGCCCAGGAGGAAAATAAACTAATAAACATATAGCCAAAACTCAAATCATACAGTATCAAATCTCAAGTACATGTAGGCCCTGATAGTTAATTCAAAAAGTCCAGTGAAGTTCATTTGCTCTATGCTCACTAAGTGAGCTTGGTATGTTGATCAACTGCAATTTGATTAATAAGGTTATAAAGTTATGTGTTACATTTTCTGCTAAATTACCCATTTTTCCCCCTGGACATTGTTTCCTTGTAACACAAAGAGGGAATATTGTGCTAAAACAGTAACTGTAGGAGATACCCTTTTGTCAGATTGTCCACAGTCTCCTACACTGAATCATAAGAGGATCTTTTTACCGTCCAGGTCAGAAGAAACAATTACAGCGACTAATAACCTTCAATGTACATATGAATATGTGAATGTTGTTTTAAGACAGTTGTAAAAATATGAACATATCCTTTAAGGCCTTGTCTTGTATGCAAGTTTTTGTATTTCAGGACTCCTACTTGGAATGTAATCTTTACATTTTTGTATTGCTGCGACCTTTTAAAAAAAAAGAGTTTAAGAGAGATTCCAGATATTTTAACATCTTTATTTCATTGCAACAAATAGACAGATCGACACTGAAACGGCACCAGCCACTTCTACAGTATATATGTTTAGTCATGTTTGTGTTGCTGAAGGAAATCTATACAATTTGACATATTGCGTGACAACACTGGCAGTGTCTTATAAATAAATAAATAGAAAGCACATAACAATAAGACTTTAAATGTTATAAAAAAAACCAAATAAATAAACAAAAAATGCTAATTACAAAAAACAGATAATGCACAATCGGAGAACATTTCTTTGAGCCACAGAAACTCAACCAAATAAACTCACGTTCCTATCAGTCAGTTTCCATGTGCAGCATGACCACGCTCAGACTCAATTATCTCAAATGTTGTGTTTTGCAAACGGCTCATATCAGCTTGTGACACACCGGCTGTCACAACCCAAGATTACTCACAGCATCCTCATACAATATATCAGTCACCATGGTCCAAAGACTCTTTGTCTTCACCACAATTAACTGTGCTAATCTCATCCCTTTTCTTATCACCTCCTGATTTGATCCTATTGATGCCACGGTGAGGCCATTTGTTGATGACTCACACTGGCAGACAAGAGGGACTCTTGCGCATCATTTGAATTAATCTTCAAAAAAATAAAACAAGATTTTCTTCCATCATTTGCTGCAGAGAAAGATTCGTTTCACAGCTGTGACACTGAAGCCCTTAGACTTCATCTTAACCTTAATGTCCTCTTGAGTCTGTCTGAATGGAGTCTTCATCAGATAGACAATCCTCCTGAAACCTTCTTCTAGTCCCATGCCGGTGGTGGCTGAACAGGGCTGGATGAACCAGGCCCGGCCCTCACACACTCTTTTCAAGTCCAGTGTCACGCAAAGTGCTTCTGGGCTTAGAGCTCCTTGTAGGTCCTGTTTGTTGGCCAGGGCCACGAGAGGAACTCCTCGGAGACTGTCGTACCTCAGGACCTAGAAGACAAAGTAAAAAACATTTAATTACTACAGTGTAAAACACACTTTTGGATAAACCAGTTGTGTTTAACTTTAAGCAATATAACACTCAATATATGATCTATAACATACTGTAACACACTGTTATGTAGTTGTAGATATAGAAAAAGACATTTTTAGCCTTTATTGATATGTTTGCGAACACTTAAAACTATGAAGCAACTCATAATGAAATATTATGCACTTATTCATTTGTTTATCAATTAAACATTTATTTATTTAGAAATAATTCTTCAGTGATGGCCATGAGATCCTGCTGAAAACTTTGTTAGAGACTGTGAATTAAGAATATTTTGTCAAATTACGATATCAGTGCTCAAGAATGTAGATTACAGCTATAGTGTGCAGTGTTAGTAACCATTCATTCACATTTTATGCACAGTTATGGAGTTATAGTTGTTGACAAATACATTAATAAGGACTGTAAAATGTTTTTGTTTGTTTAAAGTGTGCTATAAGTCATTTATTAAAGATTCTCTGCACATATCATTGTGCCCAATGAAGCTCAGACATCCAAGTGAAGTGTCAATAGGGAAAACATGACTGGAAGAGGACTTTAAGTGTTAAACTTAAAAAGAATAAAATATACTGTGATTTAATTACCCGATGAAGTTCTTTGCGGGCCTCATCCAGCCGCCTCTGATCCCAGCTGTCCACCACAAACACCAGTCCGGCTGTATCAGTATAATGATGCCTCCAGTGGGGCCTCATCTTCCTCTGGCCCCCCACGTCCCACACCGTCAGGCCCGGGCTGCTCCTGTCCGTCTCCAGCGTCTCCACATTGAAGCCCACAGTCGGCACAGTCACCACGCTCTCGTTGTACTTCAGCTTATAGAGCAGGGTGGTCTTTCCTGATCCGTCCAGACCCAGCATCAGGACTTGAGCTTGTTTCCGAGGCTTGGATCCACGTATGCCCATGTCCTACAAGTGCAGCTTGTGTCTATAGGCTTCTTCTTTGTGTATAGCTATGTAAACTGAGCTGCCTGCACCCAGTGGCTCCCTTTGTGCTGTCTATCTGTAGGCTTAGTGTGTCTGGTCGCTTGGCTGCAATCAGCATGCTTTATGTACACACAAGCAGAGTGACCCCCTCCCCTCTGCTGTGATGGGATTCCTCCAGTCCTCGCGTCGTTTTCAGTAAAGCTATTTATATCCAAAGTGACGGTGCAACTAACTGCACACAGTTCTCCGGTTACCACAGCAGAGTCAGAAGAGTCACATCACACCTGCTACAGATCTTCATTCACACCAGCAGCCAGGAAGTGCATGTTTGGTGCGACAGGAAGATTGTGTTTCTTCCTGACTGGATGTCCTGAGGCAATGACATCACAGGGAAAGTTTGGTGGAGGATTACTGACCCTGAGCTGAAGGGTAAATGTAGTTTTATCTTTAGACTTACATTATATAGGTTGAATGTGTGGCTTCCAGAAACCTCTCAGCAAAAAATGCTTCTGGAAATTTGTTATTTATCTGAAATGAATGTACATATACATAAAACCTATTTTTAATTATTATGAGAGACATTAGCATTATTATTATTATTAGCACATTGTACTATAGTAGGACTGTACAATAGGCTATGCTCCAAATGATAAATTGTCATGGTTAATACAACAACAATTAAAGGTGCTATTGATAACACTGAAAACATTCAGCCACTAGATGGCACATTCTCCCGTCCCAGTTCCATTACATTTACTACACAAGAAGTTGTTGCCAGTTGTTTATCTGTTTTTTTCCAGACTAACTGATGAACCAGAGATGCCACATGATACCAGTGTTGTTTCACTATTGGCTCACAAGCAGTGAGAAGTGAGAACCAAACATCAGATATCTTCCACAGAGAAAAATGAATACATTCATTTTGGACCTGCCAAAAATATAAAAAAGATTGACTACAATAAATATATATATATATATATATATATATATATATATATATATATATATATATATATATATATATATATATATATATATATATATATATATATATATATATATATATATATATATACGTATACATACAGGCTGACTGAGGTAACATTTCTGGGTATATGTCACTGGTTGTTATAGCTATTCTCAGTTTTATTATGTTGGCTTCAGACATATTATTGATGAGTATGATATGATAAAACTTGGATTAATCAGAGAATCATAGCAGCCCAGCTCTCGCATTTCAGCAGGTGACATTGACTGACTAAAATCAAGCTTTTCAGGAGTTATTGGGGTTATAGTCCAATTTCAGAAGAAGTTAAAGAGTTTTCTCTCATTAAACAAGAAAATCAAAAAGGGAAATATTATGTTTTAATAGCAAGAGCTCAAACAGAGCGATTCAGACAGAGGGTGAAAAGACGTGCTGCAGCAAAGCTGGTCTGCGAAAAATAGTGTGTTTTTGAACATGAAAGCATATAAACATGTTTTAGTAGAAACCCAAAATACAAGTATGTGCTTGAAAATGAGCATGATAGGTCCTCAACCAGGAAAAACTTGGCGAAAGAACAAGTTCTCGAGATATTTAAAAGAAATATTAAAATTTTTGCAAATCTGTACAGTATACAGGAAAAAGAGGTTCCTTATTTTTACTACCGTTATCATTAATCATTTTTATGAGACATTTAGTCCCCAGGATGTACTGTACACCACGTAAGGGTATGGCAGTGTTGTGTTTTCACTGAATATCCGTATGGCATTTTTTTTTTCTTTACATCTACGTTGTTGTCTCCATATATGTAGGAGTTACTTTTTATGAATACTTTTTAAAAAAAACAACACAGACAGAGAAAATGATCATTTATCATTTTAATGTTACATTTTGATTTACAGTTTAAAATTTCAGAATTATTTAATTTTTTACAGTTTATTAAAGTCAACAGAAACAAGTACAAATGCCACATAAACACTCAGTAAGGTACATTATCAAGGAAGAATGCGAACTGAAAAAGCACAAGCAGACAGTTTTATCTGATATATATCTCTGAAGTTAAACAATCCAGGAACAGGCGCGTCGCTTTCTTCGGGTTGCTGTATGAACAGTGGAGAGGTGATACTAATATGAGGACAGTATGTACATTCATCTTAAAATTTCATGTCTCTTGGAGACATTTTCTTTCAACAATGCGATTCTACACATGAGCTAACACGGTATGACACCGGAGTCGTGCAGTGTGCATGACATGATCGACTGCAGTACATTAAAAACAGAGAAGTAGTTTTGGCAGCAGACTTCATAACAGGAAATGAATGGTTAAAAAAATAAGGCAACAATAACGTGTTTCATTCAAAGGCTTGTTACATTTTTAGTTACAGTTCAGGGAAATGTGATCTGTGTCAGAATGAAGATGACATTAACAGATGACTTTGTAACAGTAAGCTGTCAATTTCAGTACATTTATACCTCATGTAGATTTCAGTTTAAATGATAATGTAAGAAAAGTCAGATAAAGGAAAAGCAGCATGTCGATATGTATGATTGTATCTTACACATCATCTAAATTCCTAAATGACATTAAACGTACAACAGCCAATTATCATTTCAATTATTTTATGTGATAACTCAATTATTACCTTCTTTTAAGTTTAAAGTAACAGTCAGTGTTATTATACTATCAGATGACATGTGACAAACCCTGTGAATTAATAACTAGCAGTCCCAATGAGATGTTGCAACATTATCACCACATGGTATTGGTTTAAAAAGCTAAACATATTACACTTTAAACCCATTTCAAATGAGATTTGGTTTGACAACCTACGCTGCATTATCCAACAGTTATTACATTATCAGTCGTTATATGGATTCTAATAAGATATGGGATCAAACTAGAGTCTCAGCTTAAAATGAAACATCTGTAATCAACAATCTTTATCAACAATCAAAATAGAAATGAGACTTTATCAGCACAGAAAAATTAACGGCAATCAGTTTAAGTGAACGAAGACATTCAACATCTAAACTTAGAAAATTGGGCAACTCGAGACAAAACGCATCATTCATCCTCACGTTCAGCAAGTGTGATATGACCATTGTAATTGGTTCTATTGCTGCACAATATGAATGGTGATATTTGAACAAGCATCTGCATATTGTGTTGTTCACGTATAAAGGGAATAAATTGATATTTGCACCAGTGACATGTATTTGATCCAGGAAAAAAATAACCTTTCAGTGCAGTCAGAGTTAGGAAACTAAAAATATAAAAAATTAGTGGTCACACAGATATTTGAGTGAAAGACATCACCTTTGAAATAATGCGGAAGTGAAACTCAATGCTAGCTTGTATACTTTAAATTTCTCATTAACTAGACAATGAATAGGTAACTGACATCGATCACTGTTTCTCCTCTCAATTACTCATGCACACACACATCCACACATGTGCAGACTCATGGGAGTACCCACAGCTTCACAAAGCTAAATGTGTTTATTTGCATAATGGTGACCCAGCTTGCATTATGGTGTCTGCACAATATAGCTAAGCCTAAATGAAAGACGTTTTCTTACAGGTGTCACTTTTCAGCAGTAAAAGTAAAGGAGGGGGACGTGGCGTGATTTGATGCACTAAAGGGCCAACTTATATAAATACAAACAGCTCTCGCTCAAAAAGTCGGGGCTCAGTTCTTAAATGTTTCATCTTAAACCTATTTTATTCTTACTTATGTTCAAATATAATGTATTGACTGTGTCTGGATTACTGCTCGCTGGCCTTGCCTTTAAACTTGACCACCATGACGGTGATGTTGTCAGGGCAACCGCGGTAGAAGGACTGGAGGACGATGCTCTTGGCGCCGAAATGAGGCTCGCCCAGTCGTTCCCTGATGAAACGGACAGCCTCCTCGTTGCTGAAGGTGTCCCACAGGCCATCCGACGCCAGGATCATGAACTCCGGCTGCAGCTTGTTCAGGTCGAACGACATGATGTCAGGATTGGGGATGACCACGTTGAGGTTCTTCAGGGGGTAATCGCCCAGAGAACGGGACATGGCCAGGATGCCCTGAACGCGCCACGACCCGTTGAAGCTGATGAACCCGCCTGAGGAGGACGGCAGAAGGAAAATGGTTGGGAAATGAAATACAAGGTGGAGCGGGAAGGTGTTAGAAGAATGTGAGGAAGTAAGAAGGATAGAGGAACACAAAGGTGAGAGGAAAAGTAGAAAAACAGATGTTTTCATGTTACTGCCATTAAAATAAAAGATTATTTTTGTTCTTCTGAACCAACTTGACAGCATGTCTATTCATTTCTATGAACTATGAGGCTGCTGTGTTCACAATCAAAGGCCAAACAATAGTACGGATCAGTGCCATTGTCATGTTTTCACTCAGTACTCGCCGTTCATACTCAGTTGAACGCAGTTGTTTATGTTGGATATGTTTCAATTCATGTCACATCCTGCAAGTACAGCTGTGTGTCCTCTATGGCTTCAACAGATCTGCAAGCAGGGAATTGTACTGGAAATGATAAGATGAAGATTTCCATACTAAGTCAGGATGCCTCCCTAGTTCCTAGCGAGCAAGGCCAGAGCCAGGATTTAAAAAAGACTGGGGTTGAGAGTTCAGACTGTAAAAATCTTTCCACTATTAGTTAACTAAAATCCCCAAATTCCCTGAAAAAGCAGAGGACATGACCTCAGTGTCGTAAATAGTAGCTACTGCCTCTTTAGTTAACTGCTTTGACATAATTGTTGGTTAATGTTATGTATAAATTGCAATTAGAAACAAGAGAGGCATTAGTCATTGTCGTATTAACGTAAGCACTCAGCTGCTGTGGGCAGCACTTAAACTAATAAATGCATTAATTCGCAAACATTTCTGCCCTCACATTATCATTAGACTGGAATTACTTGTCTCCTCATAACCAGTGGCTTGTACTTATTCCAAGTTAATTTATATCATTATATAGTTAGTTTTAGTCAGTACTAAACGCTTCAGTCAGGCATATAACTAACTAAATATAAACAACATCATTTTGTGTACTAGAGCCACAGATTAAAATCACTTAAAATCACTTGTTTTTCTTTTCTTTGGCGCATAGACGGCACTTAATTTAGCATTTAGGCGTTACAACAGTTTCAAGAAAATCAGGTTTCCCTCATTAACATGTAAATTTATGTAGCAAGGTGCTCCAAGACTGTAATCACACCATCAGCTCTGGAGCCTGTGGCGTAGGTATAGAGTTTCTATCATGAATTGTTCTTGAGTATCTGTGTTTACAAGAAATGTGTCACAGAGAGACAAACACCACTGTAACAAGATACCACCACAGGACGATACAGTTATTATTAATATACTAGTGATTCCTGTATATGGGAATCTGTGATTAAAACACTGATGTAAAATCAGGAATTGTAATTGCAATCATTTTACATGAATAAGAAAACTAATGCAATCTAAATCTGCGAGGGTTGTTTTAGTACCCAGTCAGACCATTAGATGGAGATGGTGGGCTATCCTGACAGTGACCACGCTGACTGACTAATCTGGCAACCTGCCACCAAACTCTCCTCAGCACAGAGACTATGCAGATAGGGTAGGAGGGAGAATTATGCCTTCAGATACACCTTAAATACTGTGCACTGTCTGGCTGCATTTGATAACATGCTGCTTTAGAAACAGATTGTGTTATCAGTCACTGGGGTTTGATGTCAGCCCGAGCACAGAGACGCAAGATGTGGAGAAAATGGATAATGGTGCTTAGCTTTGATCATAAGAAGACTGTACTTTAAATGCTTTCATGACAACAATCTGAGTTTTGATGCCAGCCTAAAGTTTCAACTAAAGCCTTGTTCTGCTGCAGACTCAGCTGAGAAAAGTCTTCTGGTCCGGACTGCAGCTGTTTTCTCACCGGCCTTCTTGATCCTCTTGCGTTCTTTGAGCTGGTAAGGTTTGTGGTCGTGCGACAGGGGGATGGCGTTGCCGTCTTTATCGCAAAGAACTCCGCGTGAGTCTCCGACGTTGGCCACCGTCAACTCCTTATCAGACAGTAAGGCCACCAGACACGTAGTACCTGGAGCAGATGGGGGAGAGGCAAACAGGAGAACAGAGAAAGATGGAGAGGAGAAGGTGGGGGAGAAGGAAGAAAGAAGGAAAAAGAAGATCTATATTTTTTATACCACCAAGAGGGAAATTTAATTTTATTTTTTTTTAATTATTAATAATTAATGGAAAAAAAAAAAAAAAACAAATATTTTATTAAAGAGGTGTTAAAGAGGGGGGGCCTCTCCTTATCACCCCCCCCACTCGTTTGGGGTTTTTTTCTCTTTCTCGGGGCCCCCCCGCGTTCCCAAAAAAGAAAAACACCCCCCCCCCTTTTTCACTCTTTTTTTTTTATTTTTGGATTTTTTTAAATGTCCCCCCCTTCCCCTAACCAACCCCCTACAGACTGAGCTACTGCAGCCCCCAAAGTAGATGATATCAGAACTGGAGGATGCCAATATCTTTTGTGATAGAGCTCAAATATAGAAACTATAAACCATTCATGGATAAAATAACCTGTGAAGTGTCTGTTTTGGGCATCTAGCAGCAAATGAACTACCTGTAAATCAAAGTAATATTACATGTATGTATAAATCATACAAGACTGAGCCAGGCTAGCAGCACTGTGAAGCTATGCTTTGACCACAGAAGGGCTAGATGCTAGCGTCACCTCATAATAACAAAATGTAAATCAACTTTTGTTATCATACACATTCATAAACAACATAGCACAACGAAGCAATATTTTAGGGATGCTAAAGTGTACCTCTGCAGTGCCCAGGAGGCAAACTGGTACCTCCTGCCAGTCCACACTGCATACTTGGTCCGTGCTGGGCCTTGAGGTGGCAACCCTCTGGTTCCCAAGTCAAGCCACCAAGAACTGAGCTACTGCCGCCACAGAGCTAACGGTACTTGTCCACAGGGGCATTTTCGGACGCCATCACCTTGCTGATGGGCTGCCACTCGACACAAGGCTCTAGGCACCTGACTGGACGAATGCTTTCCTACATGAGCGGCAGCTCATTTGGAAACTTTCCAGAGGTAGAGAGTTGCATCGTACATCCCTGATTTGCATAAAGTAGCCTAGACCTCAGCTTCAGGAGCAGCCAATGTGACGCCCCGTCTCTCGAATATGGTTGCCACGCTACTAGTATGCATTGCACGGCTGCTAACACAGACGATGAATGGTAAGGACAGATTATGTGGACATGTACCATAACATGGTGATGTTTACCATGTTCACCATCATATTTTAGCGTCATAGCATACTAACATTCGCTAAATTAGTACACTAACACAAAGTACAACATTTTGCAGATGCTTGGTCATAAACCAAAGGAGAGGCCAGTTATTACAACTCATCCCGATGGAGACTTGAGATATTGCACTTAAAACATCACATGCTTGAGTCATGGTGGCGCTAGAGGAAAAGTCAGGGGATCACCCTGTCATTAGGGTTCATCATCTGGGGTCCATGAATGTCTGTATAATAACTTCAGTGCAATCCGTCAAATAATTGTTGAGATATTTCAGTCTGGACCAAAGTGTTGGACCAACAGGCAGACCGACACTGCCATTCATAGAGCCCTGGTGCTAGCATAGCTAAAATAATCCAATTAAAATGGCCCTGCTTAAAAATGATCAGACATATTCATATCAGCTGATGGTATGCATTGTCATATCACCCAACTTTGAATATTAGCAACCTTAATTTAAAAAGTCAGTAATCTAAGGAGACCATTTGCCTCCTTCCCTCGTGGATTAAAGTGAAACACATGAATCGCGTTCAAACACTGCAAAAACTCTTTGAAGTAACTTTTGTTCCTTTCATTTCTTCTCCTCCTTCCTCTCTTTGTTTGGCTTCCCAGCCAGGCAGAACAGAGTCTGGACTCAGAATCTGAGGCTTATTGTGTGAGATCCAAAGTCCTGTAGAGAAAGAACAGATCTGCCTGTTTGACCATCTGCTCACACAGAGCAAAGACAAAACTGGAGCGAGAGAAGGGAACAGAGGAAAAAAAAGAAGAGGAAGTAGGGGGTCCTACTGGTCTGGACCACCCGGACAGAGAGGGAGAGAAGTGGGAACATGAAGTAGAGACATGCTCAAGATTTCAGTGCAAACTAACACATACTGGTTTAAATACCATGGTAAACATGCGGATGACGTACTAACTTTTGAGGCTTCCCTTAAAACTTCTGCATCCTGGTGTAATGTTGACTGACAGTTTAAGTTTCAGAATAATTCCACCAAACCCCCATGAAGGTTCACAGTTACTCTGTCCTGCACCTGATGCAGTCACAGCAAGTGAGCAATGAGATGGGAGAGAGAGGAACTAATGGATGCAGATGAAATGAAGAGGAAGAGTTGAGGAGGGGTGGAGAGCTCGGAGAGATACGAGGAAAGAAAGAGAAAAGCGATTACTTCTCAGCAGGACAATGATTTTATTACTCCCATTTATAGCTTTGGGCGAGAAAAAAGTGATAAACAGGAAAGAAAAGGAGAGAGAAAATAACTATGAGAAAGAGCACTGGTTCAAAACGAGGTTTAGATGAATGAAGTGAATATTGATGCCACTAAATTGTAAAACGACTGACTAAATCTTTTTGCAGTTCGTGAAAAATCCATTTCTATTAGTTTCATCATTGTAGGCATCCCTATAATCCTGCTGCTCGTGCCTATAGCTGCCGCCGCACTGTACCACGCTGTCCAGCTAATTATCCTTATCTAGTTCCCATGGCGATGGAGATAATGGACTGAGGTGCCTTCCTAGCACACCCTTCCCCAATTAGCGCAGCCATGCCAAGCACACGTTCAGCATTCCCTATTAAAATGGCACCATGGCCCGCGTGCACCCGGTGCTCATGCTGATCACTGGCTTAGCTTGAACAGGCACACCTTCAATACTCCAATAAGATTAACATCGCAGCCCTACTCCAATTTGTATCATTGCACTGATTCGCTCTCCCTCTTTCTCCAGTTAGCTAAGACTTTGGAGAGTGCGCGTGCTGCGTGGCATTTAGGTGAAAAATGAGAGAGCACGACTGCTACCAACCTGCTCACCCCAGCTCATTGTCTCAAAGACTTTGTAAAAAAACACTACCTTCCCAATAGTCCACCAACAAAATGATTTTTGTCCCCAAAGAGCTGCCACCCTGTCTTACCTGCCCTCCTTGGACTTAACATTTACTGTATAGCAATGCTATTTTTAGCATTTTGCACTGCATTAACTTTTTTAAAGTGCTTCATAAAATCTGTGCAGCGCTCTGAATTTGCATACTATGTCACTGTGAGGCTTTATACGATCTCTGCTTCCTATAATGCATCGGTCTTATTCCATTCGTTCCTTTCTATGCTAAATAACTAGCTGCCTCGGGGCCAGCCTCATCTTTCTGAAGCCTTATGTGAGATGTCGCTTTGCACTCCTGTGTACATTTGGACCAATTATTTCATGTTGTTTATAATTCTTATGATACAAAATAGATAGTAGATAATTATTTATTATAAACTGTAGTGGCATTCAGGTCCAGTCTGGGTAAAGCATATGATCTGATATGGATGTAATCACCTGCTCTACCTAGAATGGCACTTGGAGAGCGCAGACCTCCGCCATGATGCCCGAGTGCTATCGCCCCTGGAGGTTCCCCTTGAAGATAATCAGTCTCCCTCCTCTTCACACAACCAACTGGGTGCAGCAAAATAAAAAGCTCTGTGCCGGGAGTCCTTATACTTTTGAACAACTTTAAACACAAAAATCTTTTTGTGACTTTTTCATGCGGAGGTCAGACAGTCAGAGCACAACATCAAACTTTCAAAGGCTTGGGACTTGCTTGAGATGATAGATAATTCATCACAATGAAAAGCCTTGCTGTCTAATGGTCCTGCAGTCAAGCAGTGAGCGAGAACTGCTTTAAAAAAGAGTCTCCTTGGTGAGTTCAGGAAAGTTAGGCATTGGAAATTCAAAAGTTTTCAGCCAAAAACCACTGCAATGATGAGCTGTGTTGTTATAGAACAATAACTGTCATATCTCAGACATCAGAGCCTGTCAAATACCTAATCATTATGTGCATGTCCCTAGGCTACACACTGCCCACTGCACTTGTCAATACTGTACTTTAATAAACCTTTAAATGGGATATTATTATTATTTTTTGTTTACTTTTTGCATCTTTTTTTTTAAAGGGGACAAACTATGCTTTTGTGCTTTTCCCCTTTCCTTTAATATCTTATATAGTTTGTTTGTACAAGTAAAATGTCTGCAAAGTTACAAAGTCCAAAGTCCACTCCAGAACACAGAAACGCTGCCGAACTGCTTGAAGCGCCTCGTCTGAAGTCCCGTCTAGCGACATAGTGATGTCACCAAGTAACTACGGCTAGTTTGGCACGCCCTCAAACAAAATTAGTTTGAGCGGAGCTGGAGAGGAGTCCAAAGAGTTTGGTTTTGTTTGGCCAATCATAACAGTGGAAAAGCTGGCGAATCAGAGCAGACTGAGCTTTTCATGAGTGGGGGAAGTGTTGGGGTGTAAAGATCCAGTGTGAGAAAAATAAAACATTTTGTTAGAAAATCTTATTATTAATAACCAGAATAAAAGCATGCACCTGAAAGTAAGATAATAGGTAAGATAATAGGCATTTTGTCTTTGTCCTGTGTTGTCCTGTGTTTTTCTACTGTATATTTTCTATCTGTAGGTCCACAGTGTGTCCATGTCTTGCCAAGCATGTAGCATTTGAGCACATATAATGTAAAGCAGGACCCAAAATACAGTATGTCCTGATCTGATATGTGTGGATACATATCAGCACACAAGGCACTTTTTAACTTGATTGCCATCAGCTATATGAAGTTTGATCCACTTTTGATCCTTAATTGTACACTCACACAACCTTCATTTATTTTAATACAGCAACTGTCAAAAACACCATTCTTTAACACAGCTGTGAGCAAGTGAACCACAGACAGAGCGACGCGAACAGATTAACAACAGCAAGCGTTCGGTCTTAATTAATGAGATCCACACTGACAGCGAGCAGTAAACTTTGGGGTGAAAAAATACCAACAGTAGCTTTGTCTCTATTTTAGTAACACAGACTCAGAAAATTGTGATTTATCTTATTATAATCAAAATGACAATCGGTCACTTTTTGATCAAGTTGCTGTAGCTTCAGTGTAGCTTCATTTCCAAAAGTGAATCAAGACATCTATTCAGAGAATTGTCTGACTTATCCACAGTTACTCAGGCAATTCAAAGTTTAAGTCAGAAAAAATATTTTCGAATAACATTCGCAGTGTACGTAGCTGAGGCTGTAAGACCAGTTTTGGTGTCATTATTGGACACCGCTACAGTCCAAACAGCGTTGCTCTCTAATCGGCAAACAAAGTAAACTACGGGAGGAAACACAGAAGAGTTTGAACTTGGTACTTGGGATGAACAAACATTTAGTTAAAGGGGAGTGGAATGTAAAGTGCTTTTTTTTTAAAAACATAATCAGACGCTTCACAGAGAAGAAAACAACAGTCCAAACAAAGATTAACGTCACTGGAGTCAGAGCAGAAAAATGAAATGACTCACAGCAATAACAAAAAGCTGCACACTGACGAGAGCTTTGAGAACATTTATATTGCCTTTGACACTTCAGGTAAGCCTGCTGAACATTTCTAAATACCAAAGAGGCATATTGTTATTTTAGTGGTATACTGTATAAAGATATATTCTCTTGCAATACAATATCAATCACCTGGCACCAGTAATACAAATCCTTTCACATTACTGAGGCAGATATTTGATTTCTAAAAATGTTCTGCTTTCTGGGAATTCAGCCTTTTTCCAGTTTGACATTGAAATGATGCCATGTGTGTTCATGTTGCTTGTTATGTGTGAAGAGGGCTCATTCTCTGAACACTCACTGTTTCATATCACCTCTGCACAAAACATCACTTATAATGCATTGAATAAATATAGCACACACTATCTTCAGTTCCTGCTTTGTAAATGCTTTTCTTTCTGCATTTTTAAATGTATATTTATTTTAAGTCTGTCAAAGTTAATGCAATAAGGTTTTAATGCAAATTTGTTTTGAAGTGAAAACATTGGTATCATATGAAACTAGAAAACCTCAGGAATCCATTGGTAACGACCATGTCATACTAGCTTGTCGCAAACAAGGTTAAATAATGCTCCTAACTTGCACTAAATTTTGGTGAGGAAAAACTGTCCTGAACATTTTGGAAGGGGTCCCTTGACCATTGACCTTAAGATACAGTATGTGAATGAAAATGGGTTCCCTGGGTACCCACGAGTCTCCCCTTTACAGACATGCCCACTTTAGGATAATCACATGTAGTTTGGGGCAAGTCATAGTCAAGTCAGCACACTGACACACTGACAGCTGTTGTTGCCTGTTGGGCAGCAGTTTGCCATGTTATGTTATGTTTCTGGACAATATTTGTCACTGTTTTGTGTTGATAATTGATTTCCAATATAAATATACACATGCATTTGCATAAAACAACATATTTGTGCACTCCCATGTTGATAAGAGCATTAAATACTTAAACTGTACATTTGGAACAGATTAAAAATGTGCAATTAATCACAAATAATCATGGACATGTGATTAACTGCGATTAAATAATTGAACCTACTGACAGCCCTAGTATTTTTCTCTTCCAGAAGATAGATAATAATATTTTGTTCCCCAAAATATTTCTGCACATATTTCCATGCACTATTTTCAAAAATGTCCTACTGTTACCCATTCCTACTGCTGCTTGGTACAATAACTACTGATTATTGGACTAATGCACTGTACTGGACACTGTTATGTGCTTGCGTGGGTGCAAACGGGTGCTGAGAGACGTGCTACGCAGCTACATAAAGGTTAGTACTAACAGAATACCACGCGGCATTAAGGAGGCTGTTTCCATAATAGACTCTAAGCTCCTGGCCATTCCATCAAAGTCCCATCTCCCTTATCTTTCTTTCAAGCGCTTTTGTTGGCTGATAAACAACAGAGGGATGAATGAACAGGGGGATAAATCTGATACGCTGTTGTTCCGGGGACTGGGAACTGAATTGAGAGCGTGTCTCTCTATTTTCCCTCTCTCTTCCTCCCCCTGCCAGCTTAATTTAGGCCCTGATTGCAACTGAAAGCGGGGAGTTGTGCCCCCTAAATGATGCGATTGTTGAGTCAGATACGAGGACAAGAATGCACAACAATTACCTGATCAGCAGATCCCCCCCTGAGACGCTGACAGGGAAGATAGGACAAATACTGCAGCAAATTCAATCTGTCTGACTGTCTAATACATGGATTAGACGACACAGGGGCATTTTCATTGTAATGGAGCTTGACTGTAAATTCATTTACAGTCTCAGTGTCGGTCCGTCATGCAGTGCTGCCAAAATAAAGGATGATAGAAATATAGTGGGATAAGAAAGAGATATAGACAGATCTTTAGAGCCTGGATGCAACAGGTCACGCAGTGTAAGAACAGCAGTAGGCAGAGGGATTAGGAGGGGAGATTACTTTGTGGCTGACAGATCACAAAGTATAAAAGAGTATGAGGAGATTGAGAGCAGGTGAGTGTAACATAAAGGTAATGCATCTGCAGCACATCAACCTTTTCTGTTGTTAATAACCAGCTGTCGCCTCCAGACTGGGCGCTCCAGGTCTGGAGATTTTAATACTTCTCTTTACCAGTTGGTGTATCATATGACCCATCGTTCTCTAGGGGATGCGAGGTCTTCACAATGGCTCTTTCATACCAATGACCCCGTCACCAACTTACATGTGAGCCACATGTCCACCATCTGAGCAAGTTGTCCTTCAGGCTACACACTGTTCAGACGCTCTGTTTACAGCATACTGAGAGAAATGCAAATTCCTTGTATATGCACACATCCTTGGAAAATAAATCAGATTCTCATTCAGTTTTATGACTTATTTTTAGTGGTATTATGTGCTCAAAGAATCTCAGTAATTAACTAAGCGAGCATAATGTTGTTACTATTATCTATTGTTTGAAATCGGGATTTCCCTTTAAGGCAGTGCTTCCCAAACAGTTTTTCTATAAATGGTGAGAAGAGTCTATTTGTGCGTAAATGAACGTTCCTGACTATTTTTTACTACCATTTCTGCATCACCTTAGCTTATTGTGTATTGGTACACCAGCCATTTCAAAGAGCTATACCTTTTATAAAGAATAACTTCATTTTATGCATGTGTTTTGAAAACATATACACATGTTAAGTATTTTATAAATGAGACCAAATAAATACAACTAGGAAGAGCTGACGGGGTCTGTATGATTTTAAAAAAAATACCTCAGTGTGATTATTTTGACTGATATTGCAACTGCGGTAAGATTTGCGATCTTAGAGGGAATCAATCTTTTTTCATTTTTATTAAAATGATTATGGTGTGATTTTTGTTCAATTTCAATAAAATTTTGATAAATTGTGCAGCCCTATTTCATATTAGATTGAACGTTATCAGTAGGCTACAATTTTCAGAACAATACGACCATTCAAGCTCCCTCATGTGGCTCAAACCTCTGCAGATATGAATCTTAAATAAAAGACCGGAGGAAATTCCCTAATACAATCTCCTGCGACCCACCTGTTGGTCGCCACCCAGTCTTTGGGAACGACAACACAATACATCCCTGTCAATCAGTAAAACCAAAACCTTTTCACTGTGTCTCTGTCTCTTCCATATTTACTGAGCTCATCACTCAGAGAGACAGAAAGCGACCTTCCGCACAGGAACACTGGACACTCGAGGTTAAGTCCATGTAATCGTTTTATAATCTGTATTTCAACTCTCTCCCCTGTATGTTCAATAGGCCAATAATGCTTCTACCGTAGAATAAATGGCTGTAGTGTTGGTGGTCTTGGCCTCTAATTTCTCCCTTTAGTATGCTGTTAAATGAACAGAGGTGGACGAGACACCACATGAAACTCATTACTCTGCTGCTCCTCCCTTACTGTTACTGGCTCTGATGTCTACAAAACCTACTTTAAACTTAACTTTGTCCTAATCTTATAAACAGGACTTGGAGGTGGAGTCTAGAAAAGATATGTTAATGAATGAAGCCCACATGTCTCTTCTGCTCTGGGACTTTTTGTTCTCCTCCTCCTCTCACCTAAATATTTGTTTTCTCATCACCCTTTCTATCCATGGTCTCGTTCTCCTCACCCTTTGAACGCCCCGCTTTCTGTTTGTCCCTTTCCTGTCCTTCCTTATCCTTTGTATCAGCACTTCTCTTTCATTGTCCTCTCTTCGTTTTGCCTGTCGCAGAGGCCTCCCGTCACTTTCTACTGTATAGCTCTCACCAGCAAAATGTCCTCCTTCCCTCTGACCCCTCTCCTACCTCTTTCCATCCATCACACTCACTCTCTTGCGTCACCCCTCCCTTCCTGCCTCTCTCCAGAGATAATTACTACAAGCCTAGTGAAGATCAGCTTGTATTTAAACAGCTGAATAAGCAAGGCCTGCAGGGTGCTGACAGTCACTACTCAACAACAGTCAAGTGAAACTGTGGAGTAGAAAATAATAGTTTGGGTGGAGCTTTTTCGGGCACATTTAAAAACATCGCCCTGGACTGACTGGTGCTTTCTTATTGTGCCCCCAGTAATGAGCATCACGTGTGGTTAAAATCCATCTGTATGTGGCCTCTGCTCTCTATTGTAGCGACACATTCAAGCTGATACACATTTAGAAGGCTGCTAATTAGCATTTGCAGCGTCTAGACGGTCAAAAATACCAAAATTGTCACACATGCAAGAACTTGTGCACATTTTTGCACTTGAATAAATCTTAGGTATGTGTGTCTTTGCAATTTTGGGATCAAGCTGTTATGATGGATAACAAACAAATACACAGACCTGCTTCATTGTAAGTGGCAGAGAGCTTGTCCAGCATTTCTCTGTCCAGCGTCAGGATCTGCTGCTCCAGGATGGAGGGATAGGACGGGCCGCCCCTCTCCTTTTTTTCATCTTTCTCCTTGTCTTTTTCTCTGTCTCGCTCTCTCTCCCGTTCGTAGGTCAGTAGCTGCTGGCGAAGCGCCTCAGGCAGGTGGGCTTTGGCGAAGTCAGCAGCAGCCTGATAATGGAAAGCAGAGGGAGACAGAAGACTTTGAGGTCAACAACACTGTCTTACACTGGGTGTATTCAAATACATACTTACCTACACATTAATGAGTGTGGCGTTCTTTTTAAACTTACCATGTTCAAGCAGTGGAATTAATTCACACTGAACTGACAGAACAAGCAGTAAAACATTAAAATCAACAATAATTTTGATAGTCATATAATCATTGAATGCATTTACAAACAACTAGAATTACTGTCTTTTGGCTGCATGCCTCCACCAACCAGTCAAGTTGTAGTTTACAACCATGTCTGTCCAAAATGTCATCACTTCATCATGTCCTATTAGACATTTGTCTTGTGCTGTTATGAATCATTCAGACCTCTCAGGCATTCTGGATCAGGTCTGCTTAATATCCCCAGAGTCAAAACTAAACATGCAGAAGCAACGTTCAGTTTTTAATGCACCAAATATTTGGAACGAGCTCCCAGAAAACTGCAGGACCGCTCCAACTCCGTTCTTTTAAATCAAGGCTTAAAACTTTCCTGTTTGCTGCTGCATTTTATTAAACCAAATAATTATCTTAGACTGCACTATAACTTTTACTCCTGTGTATTATTCACTTTTTTGCTTGTTTTTATTTCCTAATCTTTAATGTTTTTATGACTGTTTTAAGTCTGTCTTAATGTTCTTTTGTACTTTGAGTCATGTTCTTGATTGTTTGTGTGAAGCACTTACTGCTGAAATATGCTGTACAAATAAAGCTGCCTTGCCTTGTATGAAAGTCATAATTAGTATATGAATTGTTTAGATATGGACAAAAATTAGTTTTGTGACATCACAGTGACCTTGACCTTTGACCTTTACCCACCAAATTTCATTTCAAAATTTTGAAAAATTTTCTTAACTGATAACCGATTGTCTTAAAGTGATTATTAACCGTTAACCAACAAGATTTGTGTCTTGCATGTAGTGCTGCACCAGCTGCGGTGTATGGCTACATGTAGTGTCGCGGACATGTAGCCACTTTCCCAATAAAAGTGTCCTCCGCACACTAATTTAGTTTAGCAGGTTGTCGGTCAATAACAATTGATTCACAAACACACAGTGTTTGTGCAAGTGAGTTTCTGACACATGGTGTGTGTGTGGAAGCAGTGAGTGTGGGTTTGTTGGTGGTGTTATAGCTGTGAACGTAGCTGTAGCAGACAGTGTGTACAGTTTATTTGTAGGTGAATAAATACTGCAAAGCTACAACTCCTCAGCTGAAGCCCCGAGCCAACTTCCTGTATCTTTGCCGGCTCTCGCTTAAGGTGGACCAGCTTTTCTGACGAGCTGCTCTTATACTACTTATTGGTTAAAATGCTTAATGTCAGTTATCGGTTAACCAGTTGATTATTTACAGCCCTAGGTGGATTTTTTTCTAGGCCTGTCAATGCGCTACTAATTTAATGCATTAGAGCAACGCGCACACTGTCAAAGGTTGTAGCAGGCTCAAAATTTTGGCGAGGAAAATGGGTTCTATGGGCCACGAGTCTCCTTTACAGACATGCCCACTTTATGATAATCACATGCAGTTTGGGGCAAGTCAGACAGCTATTGTTGTCTGTTGGGCTTCAGTTTGCCATGTTATGATATATTTTTTTATCCTAAATGCAGTACCTGTGAGGGTCTCTGGACAATATTTGTCATTGTTTTGTGTTATTAATTGCTTTCCAATGATAAGTATACAGTATACATACATTTTTACATAACAGCATATCTGTTCACTTCCATGTTGATAAAAGTATGACATACTTTAAGGTACATTTTGAAGAGATAACATGCGATTAATTTGCAATTAATCATGATTAACTACTTTAATTGATTAACAGGACTATTTTCTTTTCTTTTTTTTTTTTACATTACATAGACTAAATAAAACATTGTTAGTTGCAGCTGTAATGCTGATGTCACCATATTAAAACAGATGGGGATGTAGGACTGTAACTACAGACAGGCTGGAACCAGTGAATTCTCTGTTGATCAACTAATCATTTAAGGCCAGGAGGACAACCATTAATCAGGTTTAAAAGGAGTGAGTCTTCTGGGTGAGAGACCATAAAAATACATTATAACATTAATGACACAGAATATTGTAACTTAGTGCCCATCGATTTACGAAAAAAAAAAAAAAAAACCCTATACATCTACATTAAATACACTCACAGTGTATTCAGAAAGTAGCACACACATCAGGTTACAGTGGCAGTAACCGGATTGTCCTTTCTGCCTGGCTGAAGCAGATGAATCACAGGTAAACGTGTCAAGAAAGAAAAAGTGCATCACCAATCAAAGGCACACACAAGCTCACACATTCACACCCCGCTGTGGGATAGAGCTGAGCCAGAGAAACTGTATCCTCGCCTCTATCCATTTCACTCTACGGATAACACCAACTAAATCTTTTCCTTACACATTCCCACCGGCGTTTCCGAGCAAAATAACGCCTCCCACCCCTGGCTCGGAGCCAAACAGGGGAAGAAGAAAAGGCAGTCCAAGGTCACCGAGTTCAAGAAGTTCCAAGTACAAGTGTCAGATAATATTCTGCTGACACGCCACTGATCTGCAGCATTTATATAGCTCATATTTCACATGTGGTTTGTAGAAAGTCCAACAAGCCTGCAGTAATTAAAAAGCAGTGGATTAAGAAAAGAGAGCGTGCAAGTCAAGACTGCAGGAGAGCAAAAGGTTTGCAATTTCCTGCCGTTTAATATAAAGATTGAGGTCATATGACAGAGACCTATAGATGAACCCTAATGTCTAAAGTGCTCACACACTGTCCCCATTTAGCCCTCTCTCTCCAATCTATACCTTCCTCTCTTGCTCTCTGCTACGGGAAATTATTTTCAAGAACTCAGATAACCTCTGCTTCTTCTCTACACATGGAAACAACTCATCTACTTCCCCTCTTGCTATTTATTTTCGATGTAATTGAAGCTTTTTCGTCTGCAAGCTCCGTCACTCTTCCCCTATCTTCTCCAAGGAAACCCAAATGCTTCAAATTTTCCATTTCCCAAAGTCCCTTCTCTCTGTTTCCTCTGTGATGCTTCAGTCCAAAATCACCATGGATCTTTCTGACACACTCCTTTCTCTTGTCTTGAAGACAATCGCAGGTGACATACCGTCATCCATTGGTTACTAAGCAGAAAGCAGGAGTCATAAACGGAGTTCAGAGGTCACAGACGGAACAAGGAGACTTTTGTCTGCTTGGGTTATGGCTGTGCCAATTACACAGCAGTTTAATTGTCTGCCTGTCAGTCCTTCACAAAGCACTGGGGTCACAAAGCACTTTTCCAGCTACATTCCCATTGACTGCAATCAGTCTTTGTGAGTGCGGTGTCACAGCTTGGGAACAGCAGAGACAGCCTTGACAGAATGGGAAGTGGAGGGTAAGTCTCGATTATCTGACAATCGAATCTGCTGGCTAACCAGATCGACACATCAAACACCTGGCTGCAGCCTCCGCAGCGGCTTAGAGGATGAAGAGAGTGGAGGGGTGGATGAGGGAAGGATAACAGGGATGGATGGGAATGAAGACTGTGGGATAGAGGGATGAAGACAAGATGGCAAGGATCAAGGATGGTGGTACAGGAGGAAACAAAATGGGAGGATGAGATTAGGGGGCTGGCATAACAGCCCAACAGAGGAATGCAGCAAGAGCTAAAGGATGAGAGCAGAACCAGAATAAAATGGGGTACGCCGGCCTGACTCACTCTTTGTTTAACCCACTGAGACCCACAATATCCCTTATATTGCCTTTTGTAGAGGGGTACAGGGGGTCTTTAGGGGGAGATAGCAGGTCAGCAGTAGATGTTACATAGAAGTGGTGTACATCATCTGAAAGCTGGGAACATGAAGATTAATCATGAAGATCAATTTTTGGGTTGATACCATTTGTTATACAGATTTGGTGTTAAATTTAATCATTTTTAATACTCGAGAATTGCTAAAAATGATCAATAACCCCCCCAAAATACCACATTAAGACACCAAGACCTTGAGGAACACCATAGAAAAAGCCAGGCTGTGATCTGATATTAAAAACTTTTGACATTTTGAAGTTTTTGCAAGAATTGCATTTTTCAGCGGGATGGTGAGCACTTCTATTGTGTAAACTGATCAGAAACCTCCTTATTGTCAATCTATCTAGAAAAGCCATCCACCCTCCGAATGCTCCAGGTCTCTAATTTGTGACTGTAAAGTTTCATGAGGCTGTAATTATCCTAGAAGTCACCACAGGAAAGTTTATACAGTGAGCTCAACTTTAAAAAAATGGTCTCACTACAATGAAATGGCTACTATAGGGACTAACATCATCACACATGAATACAGCTGGGCTTTTTGGATCTACCATTGTCTCATCTTTACAGTGATTCCCAGTTTATGTAATCCCAAGACTGTTTAGGGACCCCAGTATGCAGAAACATTCAAACACATAATTTTTAAAATACCTTGTTTTTTTTCCCCCAAACTGCATGTGATTATCATACAGTGGGCATGTCTGTAAAGGGGAGACTTGTGGGTACCAAGAGAACCCATTTACATTCACATATCTTGAGGTCAGAGGTCAAGGGACCCCTTAAAAATGGCAATGCCAATTTTTTTCTCACTAAAATTTGACCCAACTTTGGAAATTTATTTAGCCTCCTTCCTGATATGTTAGCATGACATGATCGGTTTCCTGAGGTTTTCTAGTTTCATGTCTGTAATTTCACTCTAGCCCTTCAACTAAACCTGCTAGGGATCGCCCCCGGCCCTACGTGTCTCTTAGGGTTAATGGAAGAGTTATTCTAGCCAGAAGAAAAAGAAAAAGCAGCAGAGGCACATTAAAATGCACAGCAGTAGAGAAAGTAAACATCAAGAAAGTAAAATTTACATTCAGTGTTAGTCACTGAATGTTGCATGAATTTGCAATTAGTTTATTGTTTATTAGTTTGAATCATTCATCGTTTACCATGTTTGCTTGCTGGCAGCCTTCTTTCCTCCTTTGCTGGTGCACTGCTATGTTTGTTGGTGCGTGACCACCATTAATCAGCAAAATAGTGTGAATCCAACAGCAAGATGGGAATTACACTGCCTGTGCTAGAATCTGCACCCTTGTACAGTCCAAACAAAACGGGGACCCAAACGTAAAAACATTGTTTCATGTAGCGCTACTAGTTGTAAAAACTACTGTATAATCATATTAAAGTCTAGGGCTGCCCCCGTTTAGTCAATTAGTCGACTAATGGGTTGTTTTGGTCTAAGTCGATTAAGATATCTTTAGTCGATTTTTATGCTTTTTTCATACTGAATGACTTATTTCCAAGAAACATATGAGCACATCTCTTTTTTTGTGGAGAAATGTTGATTGAATCATCAATTAGTCCACAAAATCATATTAGTGTTAGTCTACTAAGAGTTTCCTTGGTTGAGGACAGTCCTAAATAAAGTCTCACCAAAAAATTAAGTTGAGAGAGACATAGACATTTACTGTATGTCTCTCAACCTATTGTTTCACTTTAAGCCATACTGCACGGCAAATAACCGGGCATCTGATGATTGTCAGTCAGTATTAGGATGCGGAGGACCCGGGTTCAAATCCCCCATGGACCAAGACCAACTGGTGGAGAGGTGCCAGTTTACCTCTTGGGCACTGCCGAGGTGCCCCTGAGCAAGGCACCAAACCCCCAACTGCTCTGGGCGCTTGTCAGGAGCAGCCCCCTCACTCTGACATCTCTCCATTGACGCATGTATATGTACTGTGTGAACAACAGAGTGTAAAACTGAATTTCCCCACTGTGGGACTAATAAAGAATATCTTTCTTTCTTTCTTTTCTTTCTTTCACTCACCTTTTAGCTATTTCCAATTAAATTAATAAATATGTTATCAAATTTGTCAATTTTTCAAATCATTGATTCATCAAAGAATTTTAAACCTTATTAGATTTTTTTTTTTTTTTGCAGTGGACAAAGTTATTATTGTGACACCAACACAGCAGAGTTGGCTCACAGTCAGTCGTGGCTGTGCAGAGCATCACATTGGGCTCTCCTTCACACCACACTTCACTTGCACTACAAAGGTGTGCACATACAGTGGGGGTGGGGCGGTTCATAAAAGTCACGGCTCGGTTCGGTTCACGGTTTGGGGTCACGGTTTTCGGTTCGGTTCGGTACATTTATGGTACAGCATGGAGGCCAATTTACAACTTCAGTTGATCAACAAAAAGATCAGCATCAGGTCAGCCAGCACTAGAGCTTTTGTAAACAACAGTAACATACAGTACACTAGGCCTGCATCATATGAGGAAAATCTGCAATGTGTGATAACACTGCTCAATATTGCAATGATGATATGACTTGTGATAAATAAATATTGAAGTGTGCATATTAGCTATACTAGTGTCAGTCTGGTTGTTTTTAAAGTCAGAACCAGATTAGAGTTTAAAATACAACTAGGACACGTGTTGTTTCTAGAGCAGCAACAGTAATGTTTACAACAGCAAAGTCACCATATAAACTCATTAATATCTCACTGGAGACAATCTAACACATTAATAAAATAAATCATATTCCTGAGTGACATTTATCATCAGTCAGTATCAGTCCTTCCTCCTGTCCTCCTGTCCTCTGTCCTCTGTCCTCTGTCCTCCTGTCCTCTGTCCTCTGTCCTCCTCCCTCTGCTGATGTGAACCACTACAGGTCCTGCTGGTAGAGGAGGAGCTGCTTTGTCTCAGCCAGCTGAGTTTACTACTAAGATACATGAAAACTAACCTAAACAGTCAGACTACAGAGCCTACTGACAGCTTTAGTTTCAGATTGTGTAGCCGAGGGTTACGTTGCTCCTAAACTTTATGAGGACAATATATTAATAACAAGGAGGCTCCGTAGTTCAGACACAGTTCAGACCACCGCTTCACCGCTACTGTTCCTCCCTTCACAATAAACTACACAAACACAACCACTGACCACTGCTGACTAAGAAGAAAGAAAGATATTCCTTTATTAGTCCCACAGTGGGGAAATTCAGTTTTACACTCTGTTGTTCACACAGTACATATACATGTCAATGGAGAGATGTCAGAGTGAGGGGGTTGCTCCTGACAAGCGCCCAGAGCAGTTGGGGGTTTGGTGCCTTGCTCAGGGGCACCTCGGCAGTGCCCAAGAGGTAAACTAGCACCTCTCCAGCAACCAGTTGGTCTTGGTCCATGGGGGATTTGAACCCGGGTCCTCCACATCCTAACCCAAGTCCTTACGGACTGAGCTACTGCCGCCCCCTAGTAGGAACTAAAGTCATTCACTAACACATTTACCATTCGCTGTTAGCCGGTGAGGTAATGTGCGGTGACAAGTTAATAGCTGTGGTAATGTAAACATAGTGGCGGTGTTGAGAGACGCGCGCAGTAAAATCTGGTCCGCCCTCGCCGAAATTGAGCCAATCACAACGCACAACCTCAGCTTCAGTTACATTGCCCATGTGTGATACCCCATACCCCTGTTCGCCGTGTCCCAGCCTCTTTCCATAGGCGTTGATTTCTAGTGTGACAATAAATGTGATGAAAAAAAATACACAATCTGCCTCATAACCTATTTCAGATGAACCAAACGGTACATACACAAACCGAACCGTGACTTGTGAAACGAATGGTTCAGTTTTTTTACCCGAATTGTTCCCATCCCAAACATATAGTAAATACACAAACCCACACACACCTTCCTATCTCATCAGGGGCCACCTACATACTTTCACCCTTTCTCCCATCTACCCAAACACTCCCTCCTGACTGTGAGCAACTCACATGGACAGCCTAACAGAAATAGCCAGGCCTTTTAAAAACGCACCCATGGCTACATCGCCGGGCCGCCAGAAACGAGGAAATTCATCCGAATTTTTCCTTTGGAATCGCCCGGAGGGAGTTTCATAACGGCAGTACAAAAATCTTGTTCTGTAGTCTGTGTGACAGATCAAGCAGGCAGATGGAGGAGAGAAGAATAAAGGGAGCGGAGCAAGGAGAGACTGAGGAGGAGCGTAAGAACTGTTCATTAGCATCAATCAAGCACATCATTGAAGAAAGACGGAGAGAAAGAGAGTCACTCCACTTTAAAGACGGAGATAAGTGACAGAAAACCTTCGAAGAAGTGAAATACAGAGAAAGCAGTGGACACTAGGCAAGAGTCTGAAGAAAGAGCAAAATACTCCTTTGGTGTTTTGATTCACAAGTTTTAAATTATAATCATGATGGTGACCTCTGAGGAGACCACATTTGCAATTTTCTATTCCCAATATAGTGTCTATAAACTGCTATGTGCTTAATACTAGGGACAGGATGAATATCTTTACCTTAAATTAGCCAGACAACAAATAGATCTTATTGATTATTATCATGATGATATTAAACAGGGCAAAAAAGGCTGATGTTCACTGCAGAGCTGTACTGTAGTATGTTTCTCCTCAGCGTGACATTGCAGAGCCAAGGAGAGGAGCCCTAATTTAATTATGTCAGACTGGAGCTTTGTATGTGTCGAGGCTATGCCAAGTACAGGTTGTGAGTGGGATTGTGTGCGTGTCGGTACAATGTTGTCACTGTAACATTAATATAAGCCCCCACTCTCATCTGTACTTATGAAGAATGTGAATGGAGGCAAACAACCCCTGGGTTCAATACACTTCAACACACTCCTCATTTGAAAGGTTGAGAAGAAAAGTTAATTCCTGACGTTGGAAACAGCAAAACAATTTCACCCCAAGGTTCATTTAGTAGCTGTTTTGGTGCACAGCTTTTGAGTCAAAACAAAAAGCCCTGAAACTTCTCAGAAAAGTAATTTTGTGATAACTGAGCAAACTCCAGCTGCTGAGGAAGAGCACTTGATGCAGCTGAAAGCTCCTAGAACAGCTACTAAATAGACCCCACTAACAAATTTAGCGGTCGACTTCCATCTCATCATCAGCATCTCAGGCTAGTAGTTGAATTATCGCACTTATTCTGTCTGGTTTTAAAATACTCAGTGGCTTCCACAAACAACTACACAGGAAACCAATTTGAAGATTTGTTTTACTTATTTTTTAGAAAAACTATTATACAACTGAGAAACCTCCCTCTGCTGATGAAGACTGTGACATGCGGTTAAAGCTCTGGAAAAAGCTAAAAATTGGACCTTGACTTAAGATTTTTTTGACATCTTTTACTTAAAGGACCAGTGTGTAACATTTTGGGGGATCTATTCGCAGAAATGGAATATAATATTCATAACTATGATTTTATGAGTGCATAATCACCTGAAACTAAGAATTGTTGTGTTTTTATTAGCTTAGAATGAGCCCTTATATCTTTAAAGGAAGCAGGTCCTCTTAAAGTCTGCCATGTTGCTCTGCAATGTTTCTACAGTAGCCCAGAATGGACACACTAAATACTGACTTTTGTGTTTTTGCGTTACCTGACGGTCACTGCAGAGTGTACAACTGTGGCGCTGCCAGCCACCAGCTGACTTCCTTGGCTCCTATATTAGTGTTACTATGGTAAGGATGGACTCTGAGCGAGGCAAACGACGTTACCATGGTTTTATACTCAGTGGTTCACGTTACCGCAGTCTTGGAAAGGGTGGAGTGAGCGGCGGGGTACTCGGTTGCAATCTGCAACCACACCGCTAGATGCTGCGAGGGATGTTCATAATCAACCGTTTAATCGTAATCTGACATTAAGCGTCTTAATCGATTAACGCTACTGGTTAAATACTTAAAAGAAACATTAATAATTAAAAAGTAAAACTCAGAAGAGTGGCTTGTGAGATTAAGAAGAAAAGCTGGTCCACCTTAACAACCCACCTTAAGAGAGTCTGAGCCAGAGTTACAGATACAGGAAGTTGGCTCCCATCTTGAGCTGAGGAGTTGTAGCCTCGAGTTTATTCACCAACAAATAAACTGTACACACACTGTCTGCTACACCTACGTTCACAGCTGTAACGCCACCGACAAACCCACACTCAACGCAGCCACACACACGCTCTGTCGGACAGTGGCTAAAGTTACGCCGCGCTGACAGAGCGTATGTGTGTGGCTATGGGGAGCACGAAGCCTCCAGCAGTGCTACAGCTGCTAATGTACCACAAACACATACACATGTTTTGTCGGACAATCGCTAAAGGTAGGCCAGACAACAGAGTATCGTTACTTAATGATGCGGAGGTGGTGGCGGACTTTTACTGGGAGAGTGGGTGCATGTCCACACTACAAGCAGCACCGTGGCCGCTAACGCTCCTGGATGGGTGAACTGAGGACTCAATTGTCTGTTGTGCTCACACAATGCTCATACAATCTTGTCGGTTAACGGTTAATGATCAGTTAATGAGAGTTGGTTATTGGCTAATTTTTTTTTTTTTTTTTTCAAAATTAGCATCCCTAGATGCTGCAAAATCCTACACACTGTACCTTTAAATCAAGTGTCATTTTCATGATAGTCACCTCACTTATTCTGTGTGCTTTTAAAATATTTACTTATTTCCTTAAACAAATGAACCAACATTGGAAAATAATTTGTGGATTCGCCGAACTTGTTTTAGAAAATATATGTTGTTGAGACTGAGTATTGCGACTCAACAAATCCTGTGCAGTGTGAGCCTGGAGCCAGATTGGGAGTGTTTGTGTGGCCTTGATATCACCCCCTTGTGCCCAAGCACACAGATTTTACCCAGGCCTCCCAGAACTATTTCACTCCCAGCTCTAAAATCTCATCCAAAACCACAACAAACATTGTGAGCACAGATGGGCAAAGGGATGGAGGGATGGAGGGGTGGAGGACTGGGGCGGAGCAACGATGGTGGCGGTGGTGGCGGTGGTACTGTGAACTTCACGTCTCCTCTAGCTGCCAACACACACAAGCGCACATCCCAACATTAGCTCAAGAAACATTCAAAAATAAACCACTTGGAGCAACATTCGCATATTCAAACACCGGTCATGTCTCAGAGGGTGTGTGTAATGGCCAACACTGTGCTGTGTGGCTGACGGTGTAAAGAGGACATAAATGACTTCTGTGAAGTGAATGAGGATTTCAGAAGCAGAGCTATAAAAGTGGATCAGGGCTGGAAAGTTGAATAGAAGTCCATTAAAAGTGGCAGGAAATGCTTCAGTGCCTCCAGCCTTCAGAGAGAGACATGAAATACTGCCTCTTGGCTAAACAGTCAGCCCCGGCTCTATTCTCTCTCTCTGACTGTGAAAGAACGAGAGGTGTAAGACTGGGACGATAAGAACATCTGGTAACCATGGTTACTGCTGCCAAAGCCTCCGATTGGCTGAACATCTGTCCCACCTCTGCAGACGTCTCATTCAGAGTCCCCTAAAACTTGCGTTAACACACAAAGACCTGCCCCCCGAGGACAACAGACTGCAGGTTGTTGGCTCATTCAGTTGCCAATAAAGCAGATTTTACAGCAAAGGTGACCGTCTAGCGACAATTCTACCGCTGTAAACCCACACACACATTCACACAGGTACACACAAACAGATACAGATCCTGCCCCTCTTTACTCATAAAGTGAAGGGAACTATTACGGAGTTGATTCACATTCAAGCAGTGAACAGACTCTGAGCCATCAGTCTGCCTCGCAACTCGCAATACACACGACTTGGAGTGAGATCTCGCCGTGTGTCCTTCTCGCGACAGCCGGGTCCATTAGAAGGGGTGAAAACTCATATTAAACCTAAACAGTCTATTAGAAAGAGGCCGTCTGGCTGATCCATAGCTTTCTGTAGCCTAACCTCGTAGTAAGAGCACCTTGTCAGCCCTGGACACCAACTCAATAATAGACTGATGTTTAGTTTATAGAAAGGAGGCTCAGCATCATTTCCAAGGCTCCACGGTGCCAGAACATGATTCATATTACTGCTGGAGCATGCAGGGATTTCAGCTGCTTGTATCACAGCCTGACCGATACGGGATATTTGCGGATAATACCGATATTGGTATCTGAGTAAAAACCATATATTGGATATTAATTCTTTGAATTTGTGATAAGGATCCCTTAAATTGTTGTGATCAAGATATGTACTGAGTGTGATATTTTGCATATGTTTATGCACCAGACATCGGCTGATGAGCTCAGTAATTCATTAACGGCTCTGTGCCTCCACTTTGAACTTAGAAGAAAGAAAACAGACCTTCTCTAACGTGCTTGAAGTGAAGTGGTACATGTTAGCATCTTTGTTGGCTGGTATCAGCAATCTCTTGCCACTTAGTCCTATTGATTCATTATTTCTTTAAGCATGATATACTGTACTGTGTCATAATCAGTTGTGATCTTATGGCTATATTCATTACACTTGGGGTTTGAATCCTCTATAGTTGGCAATAATACTCCAATAATATTCCAACTAGAACATTATATACACATTATATAACACAGTGTGTTTTTATATAGTGTTAATATTTAAAGTGCTTTCCTGTTATTTGTAGTATCGCTCTATAATATAATTCTAATGATGTCTATAGACTGGACTCAACAGCAGCCGGTCAGACAGGTACAGAATGCCTGCAGAGCAGAGGTGTGTGAGCTCTTCATTCAGGTTTTAGGTCAGGATGCTCCTACATATTATACAGCAGGATTGGGTTTGGGTAATCCTCCGAGAAAGTTTGAAAGATTTTGACTTAAAACTATGCAATTTTACATCATTTTGGACCACTAGTACTTACTACTTTATGTATTATTTTTATTATTTATTAGAGCTTTTATCTGAACATTCAATTATTCTGGAAATGTAAAATCATCACTTACTAGCTTTTTCAAAGCTTTCATCTGCATCTCAAAGTCCTCATTAGAGGACGCAGGCTCTGCTGTCATGGAACCCCACAAAAATCTCACAAAATTTTTAAAATAATGAATAGTTTTAGTTTTTTTTTTTAACTTAGCTAGCAGTTTCCCTAGACTTCCTGTCTTTGTGCTAAGCTAAGCCCACCCTGAACTAATGGGGCCTTCAAATGGGGTGGTCTTAACATTGTTTACGAGTTGGGCTCATATGAACGCCCCCTCATGTCGTATTCACGACCTCGTCAGGGGAAAGTTTCTGAAAGCTGAAAGTTCACGATTTGTGACATGTTTGTTGGCATTGTGAGAAATGGTGAAGCCCATGGAAGTTCATTTATCAGTGCATAATAAGTTAATATTGTACAGTATATTGCAATTTTAATCATGTTTTTCTTGATAATTTTGTCGTTGATATTCTCAACGACCTTATCTTTCTCTTCTGTCATTATGTCTTTGCATTTCCTTCATTATGTTACCCACCTGCCTCTGTGGCTTCTAGACTCGGACAGTAACGTTAATATTGCAGTTGCTTAGCAGCAGTGTTCATCATGACTTAACCACTTGAACGTATTTACGACTTCCCATTTCGTAAACACAAGTTCATGAGTTTCATTTGAAGGCACCATCTAGTCTGTTCTGGACACAGAGATAAAACTGATGCTGACTCTGCATAAAACAGGTGTAATTCACAAAATGTTGGTCTTAAATATTGTGCTTTGGCTCTCTTAGACTTTCTTTTGACCTCACACTCAAACAGCCAATTCTGCTTGTGTACTACTTGTTTTTTCTGCTTGCACTGTTTGTATACATTACTATCAGATCAGTTTTATTGACTAGGTAACAAACAAGCATAAAGTCAAGTTAGTCAATAGACAAGTGGCGGCCTTGTGGCGTCCAAGCGCCCCGGTTCGAGTCGAGCCGAGGGTTTTTGTTGCATGTCATCTCATTATCTGCCAGCTTTCTACTGTATATGCACCACTCTGCTGCTGTGCTGTTGAGTGAATGACCTATATACTGTAGTTGCTGGCCTGAGAAGCAAAAACACAACATAGGCCTGGCTTATCTTTTAAGTGATACATTTCACCAGCAAATGAACACCTTAACATGAAATGAACACTTGACAGACCCATAAACACCATCACTAGCCTGCCCGGCTGTGATTTGCTCTGACAGCTTACGCAGTTCAGCGTGTTGTTATGAGTCGCAGCGCTTTGTGGCGGACGAACTACGCAACAGCAATGTTTTTAACGTTTTCCTTCTATAGCACCAAGAAATCTGCTGCCACTTACACAGCAAAAGAAAAAAAAGATCATGGAAAATGTGGAGAGGCGCTGATGCTCACACATCTGCAGCATAGCATGAAATAACATTCAGATATATCATCAGATCATATCTTGACTTAAACTCAAACAGAGCCGCCACATTATAAATGTGGCACCCATGAAATGTACTGCTAGTCGTTAAGCACTACAGCCCTGTAATTTCTTGATTAATAATCTGCACAGGTCTCAGTAGTAGCAGTACTGCAGAGGAATAACCTCGTGCATGTATGTGCACAAGCCAATATTAATGTGTGTCACAGACAGATAGACAGAAACAGTTATTACATTTGGCCTGGGAGCTCCACACATCACAAGCCCGTCTCACGGAGCAGAGGGGCGGCAATTAGAATAACTGCAACTGGCATAAATCAGCACGGGCCATAAACACCATAGTGAGGGGAAACGAGAGTGATGGGAGCAAAAAACATGAAACGAGGAGGTGAGAGGAAGAGAGCAGAGGTGATAAAACCATTTTAGATGTGCACTCAGGTGAGAAAAATGAGGGGAAAAAAAGATAGAGAACAGAGAGTAAGAACGAGACTAGTGAAATCGCTTCCCACTCAGATCGGCTTCTAAATTTCTTTGGCGGTGTGGGACTGATTAAAAAATACACAGACGCATGCACACTGGTTGTGCTTCATTTTCGGGCTTTATGCTTTTTTCATACAGCTGCTTCCCCCGGAATAATGATGACTTTTTTCCCTTTCATTATTTTCATCTAGTGAGAATTAATAACGACAGACAAATATAACCAGAAGGAGCCATGCGTGAAGAGCGAAGGTTAGGTTTTAAGTCTGGACAACAACAGGAATTTATTTATAGTGTAACTTCTTTTCCAAATTGACATTTCTAGAGCTCCATTTCAAAGAGGTTTTCTGCAAAGTGACACTTCGGCCGTGATTAGAGGTTAAACACGCTAGAACATGATGTTACTGTGAGACGGTGGTGTTTTCGTGCTGTGATCTCGGCACAGACTATGCTTTGGATACTTTCTCATCCTCCACCTCCAGTAAGTCTATTATTACCAACGGCTACTGACAACAACGCATAAGCCTACGCCTTTACTACTGCTGCAAGAAAACAAATGATAATTCTGAGTAAATATTACACATTCCTATTACATTACGGAGCAAAGAAGACTTCCCACGGGTCTCCTCTTCCAAGTCTCCTTTAGAAAACGACTCGGATCATAATTGCTGAAAAGGCGGAGGAGGGTTGGGCTGCAGAAACAAATGGAGCAATGTCACCAAGTTGCAGGGTCAACATTGCCACTGCACAGATGAGCCTCTGTCTTTAGGCAGGAAAAATGTATTATTGATTGTTTAGTGCAAGCCAAGGCATTAATATACCAAGAATGATAGCCCTATCCGTCGCATTCCATACAGCAGAATCAGGACGTCTTTCTGATTATATGAGGTGACATTAGTTCATTGATCAACATAGAGCCGAAACGATTTGGCAATTAATTGATCGAAAGCATTTGGTGAGGGGAATCAATTTCGATTTTATGCTTTTCTTCTGTTGGTCGTACAAAACAAGCAATATGGCAACATCAGCTTGGTATTTAGGAAGCCGTGATGAGCATTTTTCACTGTTTTCTGACATTTCACAGACCAAAGAAATAATCAGTTTACTGAGAAAATAATCTTGATAAAAGGTTATATTACATATAGCCTCTCAAATATGAGGATTTGCTGTATATGAGAAGTGGACGTAGTCACCGTGACGTCACCCACTGGTCTGTGGACAGCTGTTTTTAGAGTAAAGAAAGCACGGTGAAAGGGTTAAAGTTGTAAGATGAAAACACATACAACACCTGTCAATCACAAGGGAACCACACCATAACAGGGTACCCTGCTTTATGGTCTATTTTCTAAATGGGACCATAATTTACTAAATGAACATCATGCTGTATTGAAGAAGACTTGAAACTAGCGATTGAGTCTATAAACTCATGTTTACAATGTTTACTAAATCAAATGAGAAGTGGACTCATTTTCTCATAGACTTCTATAGCATCAGACTTCTTTTTGCAACTAGAGGAGTCGCCCCCTGCTGGCTATTAAAAATAATGTAAGTTTATGGCACTTCTACTTTGGCTTCACTTCTAATAACCTGGAGTTGCCCAATGGGTTTATGTCTTTCTTTGTTATATTTTGAGGTTTGGGACTGTTGTTAGGATAAAACAAGCAATTTGAAGACATCATTTTGAACTCTGGAAAATTGTGGACTCATTGATTGGTTAAAAAAAATTCAATTATGAATCCTTAATGAAAATAATTGTTAGTTGCAGCACTCGAAGGTAATAAGAACATATTGAACAAAACTACAATAGTGGCACTGTGTAGAAATAATCTATATGGACTCACATTGACAAGTAAAATAACAAGGTCTGAAAAATACCAAACCTCAGCTGAAAAAATGTTAAGTTTGATGCTTATCACACAGAATCATGACAGGAGGCAGACTAAATTATTGCACATTTGCTCTTTTCTTAAATGAACAGATGTAAGGCTAGAATGATGACTGCTTGTGTTCGGGACTCAGAGGGTTTGGCGAAGCACTTCTCAAATATCCCTCGGCTCAAAGATGTCCTTGCACTGAGGACAGAGCCAGCACTATTTAAAAAGTTTCCAAAACACATTTGTACATAACAAAAGGTTTTGAATGAAAATACTGGAAAGTGCTGATCTAGAAGTAAGAGAAAAGAAGAGGATTGAGACACTAATCAAATATAGATGTTTGGCATCTCTATAGGCTTGTCCTTTGCCATCTATTATAATTTCATTTGTCCTTCAGACCCCAACACCTACCTCTGGTCTATTTATATACACACCCCTGCAAAATTTCAGTGTGTGTGTGTGTGTGTGTGTGTGTGTGTGTGTGTGTGTGTGTGTGTGTGTGTGTGTGTGTGTGTGTGTGGAGTATGCTACTGACATTTACTTGACGTCAGTCTCCCTTTTGCTTTGCAGGACAGGAAAAATGTGGGGGAGTTTATTTATATTACACTAATCAGAAGCAATACTCTTTACATGCAGATTTAAAATGCCGTCTTATTGTTTTTCCAGTTGTCAGTTTTTCTGCTGTTATTGCCTGTATGTTTTCTTACTTTATTCCAGACTTTTGGTGCTTACAGGCAACCACTTACTGTATTTGCAGAGACCGTTTTAAAACAATATTCCTGCAAATAAAACTCTTGTTTAGGGACCCTTGCTGCATCTTCTCATGGCCTGAGTGGACAGTAAGTCAATATTACTACCTCTCGCCTCTCCACATAACCTGACTGAAAAATTTCTGTGGTGCACATTCCATCTAAAAATAAAGATATTAATAAATCTAAAAATTGCTGCTTTTGCAGCTGTATAGAAATGTAAGTACCATATACCACAATACTCAGCCCTAGCCAACACAATGTAGATAATCTAAAGGATAGGTTCACAATTTTTTTCCAAGCCTACCTCCAAACGTTACTCACATGCCCATGTGTATATTAAAATAGTTATCAGCCTCTGCAAACATTCCTCCTGCCCATACTGGCTATGAAAAGATTCCCTTTCTAATACAATGGACACTTCCTAAGTCCCACCCCTTTTCACTCTGTGCTCCAATAACAGTTGAGCAAGCTTCGTGTTGGATTATACATGTAGCTTCTTTAGATATGCTACGCCTCTTCAAAGGTAACATTACTATGTAATCACATTACATTGGTGTCACAATCTCAGCAGCAGGGTCTGACAGTTTGTCCCACCCTGTCCTGGTTGTCCCATGCCTTCCTTCCTACCAGTGGGCCCGGCAATACAGCCTTGGTCTCCAGCAGTGTGGTGTCAGTGATGGCTCCTAGAGGTGGTGCAGCGAGGCAAAGCTTTGCCCATAGCCGGAGGAGGAGCTGCTGCTGTCGGGCTCATGAGCTCTCCACCTCCCGTCAGAGCTGGAGTTTCTGGTCAAACTGTATGATTTTGTCTTCTTTGTGCCGCCCAGTATTATGTTGAAGTATGTTTCTTTTTGTCAAGCTCGTCTGACCTGGCAACAGTAACTAAGGCGGGCGGGACTATGGATCAGTGGGTTTCTGTGGAAGTAATGGGAGACAAAATCCACAGACCCCACTGTGTGCAAAAATGTAAATGTAAGGGTAGGTTAAGACGAGGCGTCAGCAGTACTGAGCTGCAGTGGAGGGATTACGTACTATAAACTTTTGACGATACCCACTTGATTCATGCAACTGACTGATGTATCCTCAGTTTCATCTGAGCTTCTGAGGTAATTTTCCAGATCCTCTTCGATCTTTTCACAGCCACAGGGAGAACGATTACAGTGACCAGTAATTCTGTCATTGTTCACATAGTATGGCAAACAAAGACAAACTTGAACAAAATGTGAATATGCCCTTTAAATCAAATGATCTTTATTGATGACACTTACATTATGTGACTGCTTTTCTTTAAGTTCTTAACAGTGGTGTTTCACAGTCTCTCATTTCACTGTACTGTCATACATGCAGCTTTTTTTATCCATATGCTCTGAACAAACAGCAGGATGTAATATAATAATACAGTGACGGAGGCGGAGTTGTGAAGACGGCAGGGAAAAGTTTCAAAAAACAAGAGTGAGTGTTCCTCTCTTTTTCTCTTTTGAATGTGGGACACAAAAAGCCTAGAGGAGAAGAGCTAAGTAAATGTCAGCTACGCCTCTCTTTCTCTCTCTGACACACACACACACACACACACACACACCTATCTCAATCTTCCACCCTCCCAATTGCTCATGCACTCCAGGGCCTGTAATCTCCCTCTGTGCCCACACACATATACGCACACACACTTGGCAAGTGTTCTTATTTGTATTCCTGCGATCTGGAGCCTGCGTTCTCTGGCAGACACTGATATATCAACCGCATGAATATTCATAGTCGAGAGCGGCAAGCTTCAGCAGCCCCCCTCTCTTCTCACACACACATACACCCGCACGTCTCTCACACTACAGTGATGAGTTCCTAAGCAATGCTAACCTTCCACATGCACATACAGTATGTCAACACTGCTGTTGAGAGCTGCCACAGCAGGTTCACCATAAGCTAATGGACCATGTCAGTGTCTGTCACACACACACACACACACACACACACACACACACACACACACACACACACACACACACACACACACACACACACACACACACACGGATGTCTGAAGTACTGCATCTTGCCTCTTTCCTGCTGCGATCGAAGGTGCTTATCAATCATTTCCTGGTTGATTAATTGGTGCAGCGGATCTCCTGCTAGATTAATCATATCTGTCTGGAAGCTTTTTTATGTTTGAGCAGCTTCACGCAGAAAGCTGTGAACACACACACACACACACACACACACACACACACAGAGTGCCAGTCCTTAGATGCCCTTCCTCAGCTATTAAACACTAGATTAGCTAGAATCCGATCTGATCAAGGAATCAGTAAATAATTTAGAAGCTACGTTTCTCCACAAAGACTCACCATTATTGGACTTCTAATTGATGACACTGACGTTTTCAACTTCATTGGAGTGAGAGTCTCCCTCACCGTTTGTGGGTGGGAAGCTATTAAGGCACCGGTGGTGGAGAGGTCTCTTGTCATTGTACATTCGTCATCTCCCGCTCACCAGCTTTCTCTCCTACGTCCTCACAGCTCATTGCTCCTGCATTTCGTCTCTCTCCCATGCACTCATACAGCTCCTCTGATCTGAAATATCATTTTACATTTCTCTCCACATCAGTGCAAGCACAACAACACAGCGAGACCACATCACTCGGTCTCAGAGAAACCTTGTCCTTGTTCTTTTCAGCCTCACTTTCTCCAGCTTTGATCGAAATGTGCGATCATGTATGCGGCCTTCATTGAGCAGAATCTGAACATAAAACTTTCTATCAAACCCCCCCATCTTTATACAACCTCTGTTCTTATCAAAGACAGAAAAGGCAATGGAAACATGGCAAGAAAATGAAAGTGACATAAATAGAGATGGAGCACAAAGTTCACACTGCCAGTTGCATCTACAGAGGATGGTAGAAACACAAAGATTTAGAGATTAAAGGAGTGGATGTGAGATAAGAGAATGTCTAGCGCTAATACCAAAGCTGTAGTTTGTTTGAGTGGAAAGCAAACCGAGTTGCCTGTTTACAGATTACCACCTCTGCTGGGCTTGTGTGTTTTATCACACTACAACGCCTTCACTGTGGGCCACAGAGAAACAGCGAGATAGGAAGGAAGGAAGGCTGGAGCTGTTTACACACTGAAGTAAACACACACTGGCCTACTGTTCCTCCAGCTCCCCCTTTCCCCTCTAGTACGTCTTCCTGCCAGAGGTGACCGCCTTCTACCAATCCAAGCAGGCGTCTGATATCCAATTAAATACAACATACAGCTGTGGCATAAAGCTGGGCAGACTCCATTATTTCATTAAGGCTGTACGTTTTAACTCTAACTTTGCATTTGAATCAACCTTTCTGAAGTGCCACATCTTATGATTTCTACACAGAATTCATCCATTGACCATTACGTAAAAGGTTTTACTCAAACAAGATGGCCACATCTTCAGTACTGACCTGCAGACAGCTGAAGATGCGGACAATATGGTTTGTGTGATTTGCCTTGAAGATCAGTTGTAATTTATGCCTTCACATCTTCGATTGTCATTTTGCTTATACCTGTACTTGGGTGATTTCCCCTTTTATAAATACATACATAAGCATCGTTGCAAGAACCTGAGACCAAAGATTTTCACTGCCAATGACAAACGACAAAAAAAGAAACTTGAACCTTGTATTTATATCACAGTCTTGGTGGGTCGAGACCACAGGCAGCCACAACATGTAAAATACTACTTCAGTAACGTCATAATGAGCTCAACATAGTTTAAAACATCTTTTATTGGAGCCATTTGAGAAACTGGATCGTGGAACTTTTCAAACTGCAAGATGAAAATTTCAGACATGCAAGAAATCTGATTGTCCAGCAGTCAGATTGTTGATCGCTCGAGCAATTAATCACTGTAACCGACCTCAAACTGGATGCCAAATGACTGCTGATCTAGTAGAAACTCATGTCCATTCTAAAAATCGTCAAGAGTGACCAATTTAGGCCTTAAAATCAGCCTCAATCTGTATAGTTTCTGCTTAGTTTAAGACATTTTCAACATGAATTAAGTAGTTCAAGGAACAATGTGTAACATTTTGGGGGATCTATCGGCAGAAATTAAAGATATTCACGACTATGTTTTCATTAGTGAATAATCAGCTGAAACTAAGAGAAGAAGAAGATCAACCTTTATTAGTCCCACAGTGGGGAAATTCAGTTTACACTCTGTTGGTTTTTTTTTTTAACTCATACATGGTACATGCAGACCTGAAACACACATATATGCATTAATGGAGAGGTGTCAGAGTGAGGGGGCTGCTCCTGACAAGCGCCCCGAGCAGTTGGGGGTTTGGTGCCTTGCTCAGGGGCACCTCGGCAGTGCCCAAGAGGTAAACTGGCACCTCTCCAGCTACCAGTTCACACTCAGTTTTTTGGTCCATGTCGGGACTTGAACCGGTGACCCTCCGGTTCCCAAGCCAACTCCCTACAGACTGAACTACTGCCGCCCCCAGAGTCGTGTTTTCGCTATCTTAGAATGAGCCCTTCATATCTACATTGGGAGCGGGTCCACCATGTTTCTACAGTAGCACTGAACGGACAAACCAAACACTGGTTTTAGAGAGACCTTTCTTGTTTTTACATTACCTGAAGGCCAAATCCTTCACACTGTGCCGTTAAAACTCTCCCATGTTATCAGATTAAAAGGAAAACATAAACATGTTTCCTTTGGCAAGACTTCTGAATTTCCTCTTGTATTTTTCTATTATTCTATTATAAAAGGTCAGAAAATAGTGAAAAATGCCTATTAAAACTTCCTGGAGTTCAGGACAATAACAGTATATGCAGGTTGCTTGGTTTATCTGACCAACAGTCCGAAACCCAAAGATATTCAGTTTAACGTCAAACTCAAATCCTCATATTTTTAAAGCTCTTACCAGAGACAATGATTAACTGCTTATCAAAAAATAACCAAATCATTTTCTGTATGTTGACTAATTGATTCATCGACTTATCATTTCAGCATTTTCAGACACCTGATGATTATTGAAATGCAGATTGCATCGTTGCAGTCATTCTGAAAGACGCCACAAGGCACACAGCAACACACTGTGTCGCTTCCACCCTCCTGAGTCGACGGCTTCCTGGACTCCATTCATCCCTTCCTGTGTCCATCCATTCATGATGGCTCTCATCTCCATACAGCTGGCTTCTCTGGCACGACAACTCTTTCAATTAAACAACACACCCCACATGAGAAATAGCCCAACAGAGGGCATATGGTGCAAAGTAACTATTCCATATTTCACACACACATGCACCTAATTTCCATATACACATACAGCGTGTGGTTGAGCAGCAGCAGGCAGCAGGCCCATAATTGGGGCACCCATAAATAAGGAACAGTGGATTTCTGCTGTTTTGTTTTGCAGTGTGAATAAATTGATGGCTTTTCATTTTAATAGTGCCGCACTCTGCTGGTGTCATCTGGATTACGACCTCCTTCTCGCATCTTTACGTTACTTCCTGTACCAGCTCATAACTATAACTTCAGAGTACACATCGCATCCTGTCTCTCTCTCATTTACTTATTGTGGTGTTTCCATCTATATCCTCCTCATTTTTCTTAACCCTCACCCCGTTTCTATCGCTGTCTCTCTGGAAACAGATGTTGCATATATCACGTTCATTACAAACTGCCTGCCTCTTCTCTCAGCCTGATTAGTGTCACTGGAAAAAACGCACAGCTGAAGAAAGCCAAAAATATAAGTGCTTCACGTAAGCCTTCATCAACGTGTACAGGTATTGGCTAGAATCTGATGATACGATACGTATCATGATACGGGGTAATGATTCAATACATTGAAATATACTGTATTGCAATACTGTAAGCAATTATTTTTAAAATAAGGAAGGAATACATCCTTTTAACACATAAACATAACATGTACTGCATGCAAACACTGCTTGGTATTTGCCCCAAACTGCATGGGAGTAGCATAAACTGGGCATGTCTGTAAAGGGGAGATTCGTGGGTACCAATACAACCCATTTTATTCACATATCTTGATGTCAGAGGTCAAGGGACACCTCTGAAACTGGCATGCCAGTTTTTGCCAAGATTTAGTCTAACTTTGAAATGTTAATTAGCTCCTTTATGATAAGGTAGTATGACATGGTTGGTACCAATGGATTCCTTCGGTTTTATAGTTTAACATGATGCCAGTAACTTCAATCTAGCTTTCAAACTGAGCCCATTCCAAACCTCCAAAAGATCAAAATAGTGGGCGGGCTGGCAGATTTTTAAGAGGTCAATTAAAAATTGATAAAGTGTTTTGGAGAATCAATACAGTATCACAAAACATAACATCGTGATACTCATGCGAATCGATATTAGCAGGTATACACACAGAGAATTCATCACAAGATGAATCCAACATCAATCCTGTTCCTGAGAGGGCACACCTCGTGAGGTTTCATCAAATCCTTCACTAGTCCAATCACTGGCCTCCTGGCATGTCCCCCACTCTGCATTCCCATTCATCAGAGAGAAGAAAAAACATGCAGCGATCAATACAAAACCAAACTCCACTAGCTGATAAACATATACAGACATTCATAAAAATCAATACTCATCTACTTCATCCACCGCTGCTGCTACTCTCATAAAGCTTGCTGACGGAAATAAAAGCTTTTGTGTGCGTGCGTGTGTATGCATCACTTTGCGGGACCTCCATCAATCAGAGCATTGATTAGATTCAATGGACTCTAGATACCGAGGTGGATTGTTGAGCGCGTATGGGGACGAGCCTTTGCATGACGATGCTCTGAATACAGCAAGAATACTAGAATCGGACTGGGAGAAATGAGTGAAGTAGAGAAGAAGCTGCTTTCATCATGTGAGTCATGCCAGATAGAACCACGACGGGTAGATCCTGCATAATATCAGTGTGTGTGACGGGCTTGTCCCTTCCCACACTGGCTGAGAGCAACGGATGTCTAGGAAAATAAAAAATCTCATCTGTCTTCAATCGGCAAAAGAAAATAAGGCACTGACTGAACCCAAATCAGTTACGGTCTGAAAGCAGCACAACAAAATTGTCACTGACTCGATGGCCCACTGATGTTCATTTTCCTTTTTTTTTAATCTTAAACTTAACTTACTACCGTAAACAGTATAATGACATACGATGAGGCGGTGAAGATGACACATGCTCCTCCATGATGGTTCAAATCTTCGGCACAGCCAAGTTCCCATACAACATAATGAGGACAGGATGTGTAGCCAAAGACCAAACCCAGTGCCCATTTTCCAAAACAATCCCAAACGCTGCCCATTACAGCTCAGAACTAAACCGTGGGCATTTGGGCTGGCCACGTTCAATAAGCTTCACGTGGAACACGTCCAACAACTCTGCTTTCAGTATGGTCCAGCTAATAAACTGAATCGACGCTTATATGCAGAACGAGCTTGCCCACGTAGGGAATGATCTGGGATTAAAAAATGCTTCTAATCATTTTTGTTCACTTTTAGTCTGCAAGCGTTTGACAGCTTGCACATTTGTTGTCGTGCCTGCGTGGTGAGGGAGGGCTGCAGGCGTGGCGGCCGAGCCAGCAGGCGTCGGGCCACAGGTCTCCGAGGCAGCCCAGTTTCCACAGCAGGTGCAGCACCATCATGGAGCAGACCCACTCCACTTTGGCCTGTTCACTATTTCCAGCCACACCACAGCCCCCCAAGGGATTGTCTGCTAAGAATAGAAGAAGGATACCTCAGTTTTTGCTGCAAATATTTTTTTTTCCATTCTTTTGTTTTTAAATTCACCTCTGGTATGCAGGTCTCCTAACTTTATGGAAGCAATTAATGTTGTCCTGTATTTTCCTTACTAAAAGGGGAGTTTTTTCCTCGTCTGAACCAAGCATCTATGGATAGATGCTGTTGTATGTTGAACAGGCTGTTATGCACTCCGAAGCTAATTTGTGATTTTGGGCTGGGTAAATACAACTGACTTAACTTAAACGACCATTTGGGGACATCCATTGGCAGAAATCTAATATAGTATTAATAAGCATGTTTTATTAGTGTATAATCACCTGATAATAAGAATCATTGTGTTTCGTTAACTTAGAATCAGCCGTTTATATCCACATAGGGAGCAGGTTATCTCTCCATGGAGTCCACCATGTTGCACTACCATGTTTCTACAGTACAGTAGTACCAAATGCTATTAACTTTTCCCGCTGCCACTCTCTCTCTCTTGCTTCACCACTCAATTCACACACACACACACACACACACACACACACACACACACACACACACACACACACACACACACACACACACACACACCAGATCCTACACATTGGACCTTTAATTTGACAGTACCAAAGTAGAGTTTCTTTCAAAACCATAATATCTTACCAATACTCCAGTATAATATTTTAAAATCAACATTTAGACCTGCAACAAGAGGTGAAACTATTGAGGCCCTAACTTGTTGTGGAATGATATACTGATTGAGAAAAGCTGAAGATTTTCTCAGAATCATCAATAAAGAGCTTTCATTCACCACCATGGAGCAGCTATTACAGTAAGTGTTGTGCCGCTAGTAGCTCAGTAGCTCACAGACATGAAAAAAAGTAAAGATTTATTTTTAACTCAACGTTTCCTGTTATTGTTTCCAAATAAAAACCCTCTAGTGTTTTTTTTTTTTTCTGTGGACAGAACCTTATTTTTAAACACAAGGCTTTTATTCTGAAATAAACGATCAGCAATGTAGCCGCTCGGGGATCAGAGTCAAACAGCACATTCTCACACTGGAGAAGCCAAACCCTAAGAAGTTCAGGCATTTCTGATTGAAGAATTATCGAAACAATTACCCAATTAGCTGCCGATTAATTTCCTGACAATTGTCTACTTGATTAATCGACTACTTGTCCAACTCTAGTCAGGACTCCTCCTCTTGTCTTGTTTTGCACGATAGACTAATGTTAACCGGTGTCATGGAACTGCTGTGTCAACTGTCTGACGGTATACATGCATTAACAGGGTCCCGAAGGAGCAGACTCTGTCAGGACTCTGTGTTCAGTCTGTAAGATCCAGGAGATGACGAGCAGTTTGTGCACGGTGTAGTGCTGCAGAGCGTCTGCCATCTTCAGAAGACATTATGATTTAGGTTGTGTGTGTGTGTGTGTTTGCACGTGTGTGTGTGTTGCAAGTAAAAGTCGTGGACTCCCCTCAGGACTGAAGGCAGCAGGCTCTTTAATATTTCAGAGCAGTGATAAATAAGTCAGACAGACTGCAGAGAGATAAGGTGACTCTGCGGGTAGGGGTGGGAGAAGGAGGTAGAAAAGGAGAAGGGGGAAATGGATATAGCGTAGTGGAGAGAGATATATAAGGTAATAGAGCAAAAGGTCAAAGAAGACATGAAGAGGAGGAATGGGGAAAACAGAAAAGACTTCTTATTCTATAAAAGGCACAGCAGCCGAATCCAGACACTTCTGGCAAAAGGGAAATAGACAGTAGGTTTACTATGAACACTTTCTCACACTGGGAACAGTAAGTAAAACATATGTGTGCGTGTCCTTCACTGATCCTCACATATCTCCAGTTGCACTCCCTTGACAATACTGACCTGGACACTCTACGGGTGAATGACAGATTTTGATTGCTGAGGACAAAAGAGATCAGAGAGGGATCGGAAAGAGAGGAAGGAGAGAAGAGATAAGTAGGTGAGGCGGAAGGAAGGGGAGAGGATGAAGAGGTAGGAGGGAGGAGATGAGAGGGAGAGAAAACAGACACAGTTACTGTGGAGAAAAGGTCAACAGAGACTGAGAGAGCAAGTGTGAGAGAGAAGATGAAAAACAGAAGAAAGAGGTGGAAAAGTATGTCATGCTTTTCTCGGGGGAGGAACTGCCCCATGGTGCCGTGGCCTTTAGTTGAGATGAAAAAACCTCCACTGGCACTTCCTACTCAGACTAACTCACCGCATTTTGTACGGTTACCGTGAGTATGGCCTTTATCTGTCGACTCTTTGCTCCAGCAGAACTTTATAAGCCTCCAAGTCTACACAAACTTTCTGTCTAATATGAGCTGGAAAATCTTAAGGCTACAGGCAAGGCGTTGCCGCTCAGTATCCATGTTTTTATCCCCATCTCCTCTGAAAGAAATAACTTCTTCCCTGCCTTTTCTCCACCTCCAAACAGCAGCTTTAAGCTCCCTCTTCCACTATCTTCATTTTCTGTAGGCCTGTAGCATTTTTATTTCTGCTTTGTCAATCCCTCTTCTCCCCTCTTGGCAACCCCCTCCTCCTCTCTCCTGACCTGACTGAGGGCACTTATCCATCCACGCCATCGTTTTCCTCTCCTCTCACCCTCAATGAGGCATCTCTCCTCCTCTGAGCAGCTGTAAGTATGGCTGCCAGCTCTGCTGCTGCTGCGGCTAAGCTCATTAAATCAACTCAGGAAGAGGGCAACACACCGACCTCTCACTCTCAGTGCAACAAACACATGCAGGTACTGGATGTGTAAATGCATGCATGTTAGAAGGACGGGAGAATCAAAAAATATTGATAACACTAACAGGAAGGGAATTAATGTGTGTCATAAATAAATACAGACAAGTGGGAGAGGGATGCTGGAAAAAAAAAGAAAGTGAATCCATGGAGAGAATGTATAGTCCCAATTTCCCCAGTGGGATTAGTGTAAATCTAATCTGCCCCGCTGTCTCTTCTACTCCTTTTAGCCTCGGCTTAGAGACGCTCTCAGGAAGAGAGCAGGGATGCTAAGAGCCTTGAGCTGTTAGCATTAGCTCACATCACCGTAAGCTTCCTCTGCGCCACACTAATCAATTACCACCCCTGCTTATCTGCCTCTAAACTTCCCATCCACTCCGAGCCATCACCAGCCTGTGACCCTCAGCGCACAGCAAAGCTCCTTTAACTGAGGCCCATTTACCAACTCACTGGATCAGATTTATACTGTATATCTGTTGTCCTAATGGGTGGTCCACCAATGGCTGTGGCAGTTTGTCACATCAACACATTATTCCAATAACCATCTTTAGTGTAATGAACCCGCCATGGCTGTATAGGAAAGGCTTGAAACGATGAGTCGATTAATGTATTCTCCAGATCTCTGATGCTTTTCTCCATCTTATCCCCTTTTGCTTAATTATGCTACGAAGTTACACTAAATTTTGGCAAGAAAAAAACAGGATTTTCAAAGGGGTCCCTTGACCTCTAACCTCAAGATATGTGGATGAAAATGGGTTATATAGGTACCCATGAATCTCCCTTTACAGACTTGCACACTTTATGATAATCACATGCAGTTTGGGGCTAAAAACATGCAGTTTTTTGAATGCAGAATAAATGTGTATTGTCTCCCATTATAAAACAGAGGTGTTGTTGTTGTTTCTACATACTGATATCCATAAACAGTCTTGGAATTACATAAATTGGATATGACTGTAAAGTTTAGACTCTAGTGGATCCAACGAGCCCAGTTGTATTCATGTGTTATGATGTTAGTCTCCATAGTAGCGAGACCATTTTTGAAACTTCACAGAAGTGCTTGCCATCACCGAAAAATGCAATTCTTGCAGAAATGTCAAAAGTTTTTGATACCAAATCACAGCATGGCTTTTTCTATGGTGATCCTCAAGGTCTTGGTGTCTTAATGTAGTAGGGAGGGATTACTGTTTTTTTATCAATTCTTGAATGGTTAAAAAAAAATGGTTAAATTTCACACAAAATCTGTGTAACATATTGTATCAATCCAAAAATTGTTGCAACAATTTATGAGAACTTATTTAATCTGATTAATATTATTTATTAATTAATTTTGATGACAAAAACAACTAACACATGAGATTAAATTAATCTCTAGTTTCCCAGCTTTCAGATGATGTACACCACTTCTATGTGACATCAACAGCTGACTTTTATTTTTATTTTTTTTTTTTTACTACCTCTGAACATCCTGTCCCCTACTGTACCCCTCTAAAAAAAGGGGATGGAATGGTAAGGGTTAAATGATTGTAAAAATAATATTTTGGGGTTTTGGTATAATACATGTATTTAATTTCATGTTAGTATTAACAAATAGTATGAACTCAGATACAGTACAACTGTAAATCTTTTTAACCTAGATAACTTCACTAACATGGATGTTAACAGAAAAATGTGTGAGAGCAGTTATATCACTGGGGTCAGAGCATGTGAATAACCCATTTCTGATTTTCTAAATGAGGCCAACGATGGCCTCATTCAGAAAAATGGTGGCCTCAAACATTAAGCTCTGACTGCCAGTAAATAGCCACGTCCCAGTCAGTAACAGGCTGCTTTGCACCCAGCTTGTTAGTTGTGGCCTTTAGCCACTGTTGACTTGGATTGGGATTACAAACAAAAGGTCAGACGAATCCAGATTGGAATCAATTTTAAATCTCATTGGAAGATTAAGTTTATTTACTGCAGTTACCCTGATGAACATGTGGGCTTCGTCTGCAATCTGTTTGCAAATTACTCTCAATCTACTTCTTTATCCCTCTTTCCTGTTTTTGTCTTTTTCATTCCTCATCGGTTTCCTCCTTAGCACCAACTTTATCTAAACCGTACACAGAAGATGGTTGACCAGAAAGCCTTACCGGTGTTCGATTGCTCCGTAACCACCCTTCTCAATAAGTGCCCTGAAAAAAAGAGGAAGCCGCAGAGGAAAACAAGACGTAAAAAGCCCTAAGGGTCATAAATCTCAAAGGGCCATAATCAGCATTACATGGCAGAAATCCAGCAAGATCCTAGTATAAAAACAATCACACACACTCTGCCTAAGAACACACAAACACACGTCGGTGTGCTAACAAGATTTCTCTTCCTCCCAATTTTAATCACAAGCACAAATTAATGACATGCTGCAGAGTCCGATCCTCTGTTATCCCGTGAGCCTTCACTACAGTGTAAATTAAAGACAACCTGGCTCAGGGTTGGTTCACTGCAGAGTGTATTTGAAGGGTTTGTAGCTCACAGTGAATAGAAACCATGTGCAAATATCAAACACTCATATCAGCTGCATTCCTCCTGTCTGGATGGATCGATGTCTGGACGTGTGTTGCAGCACATGTGTGTGGCAGACCGGCTCCAGAATGCAAACTTTAAACGTATCAACCAACATGTGGAAGAAGTGGAATCACACATTCAGAGAGAACTTGCAGACATGGATAATGATAAGAAAATGTGTACAGACAAACAACCAAGAGGCCTGTTTCCGTCTACCAGGATGCACCTGCCCTACCCACAGGCCCATCTGGCCAGCGAGGAGAGGAAGAGCCACAACTGTGAGTGTTACCAAAAATCACAGCCCAGTCTCTTTGCGCACACAATCACACCAATGTCGCTAACTCTCAACAGCTGCGACTCGCTACCTTCTCACAGCCAACATTCTTCTCCCGCCGCCCTTCACTGCCAGGACAGCGAGCAGGCAACTGACTCATCTATTTTCTCAATCACACACACACAAACAAACAATTGTGGAGCTGGCGCTTGCATACAGACTCCTCATATAGTCAGACTAAAATTGTAGACGATACTCAAAAGAGAAAAGACATGCACTCTTTCATTTCAGTGTTTTATATAACTGCCTTGTACATGAAGAATGCCCCCCTTTCAAAGCAAAGTGTAGATTAGCCCAGTCAATTCCAGCCATGTGATTTGATTTAGAGGCCGCTAATCAGCTACAGGCCAAAAACGCACAAATATAGCACTGCTGTAGGCGAGCGTTATGCATTCAGAGGCAGACTTGTAGCTTTGCAGCATCTAGAATTGAATTTTAAACCTACACTTCCAACACAATCAGCAGGCTTGGCATCTAAATAAGGCACACATCACATGGGGCAGGGGTGACTGAGCGTGGCAAGCAGCCGAGGCAAGTGGACACAGTGGGGTCTGGGGAGGTGCCATAATGTGGGGACAGCAGGTTGACAAGGCCTTGGAGATGGCGCTTTTGTGGCCCATTCATTCACTGCCAACCCCCTAAAGGAGAGGAGGAGATGGAGGCTAGAGGGAAAAGTGGGTGAAAAGAGAAAATGTGGGGTGACAAGCAGGGGGGATTTGGCAACCAATCACAACAGCTTCATTACCAAACCCACCTTTCGGCACTGTGTCAGCTCAAACTAGCCCCACAGGGAGAGGAGTGGGCAAAGTGGAGGAGGTCAAAGAGGAGCTAAACGCCATTAACTTCGCAAGCAACTTTCCACACAAGACAACTCAACATATACAATGATATGTGTGAACAATGACCTTGTGGCTTCCGTCTGCTTGGAGGTGCGTGTATATTTAGTCAGGGGAGTTTGAGCAGAAGTGTTTGACAGCGATGGTGTTAAATTATTGAGCAGTCGCTGCCAGCAGGGAAGGGACGGCACACTGAGACTGAAGAAGGCACTCTTATCTGGCGCTACATGCTGTTGGCGATCACACACACACAGTCCTGTCACACAGACACAAGCACCTATCAAATCAGAAGAGTGTGTTCTTATTAACCTCCTACATGCTCTTAAGAGAGGAGGTTTACACATGCTAAGACATTCAGAGGCAAAATATTTTTTAAATGAGTGGATTTCTGAATGACATTTATTTTATGGAAAAGAACGACAGTGGAAAAGAAGAGATTATAGATGTTGACTCCAGGGCTAAACATAAATGCTTGACAGGCAACCGCCCCATTCTTCTATTTATCTGGCATGTTTTACTCCGTGACTCCACTCCAACAGTCGCTCCCAGACAGCGCTCTAGCTACAAGGAAGGAAAACTAACATCACCACCGGCGACAAATTAACAAAAGGTCAGAAGACTTTTCAGCAGAGTCCTCAAGCTCTGTGTTCTTTTCTCTGCTGTGCCGCACTCGTATTTTCCAGCAGATCATGACCTCCTGTGTGCTTTCCACTTTCTGCTTCGCTTGACATCAAGGAAGGGCTAAAATGTTGAGCATCAGCTTTTGCCACAAGTGACAGAAGTGGGTACAGAAGTACTGTAGTAACTAAAAAAGTACACCCAGTAAAGTGCAGATCTCCGCCAGGTGTGTCTGCGATGACCACTGCTGTAATGTTTCATTGAATGAATACAAACCACAATTGCCTAACCCATTGTCTAGGCCGCTAGCATATCAGACTCATTTCTCACTTTGACTTTGACAGTCCTGGAGAGCCCTGGTAGCTGAGTGGTTACAGCGCATGCCATTTAACCGCAACGTCGCTCATTCAATTCCAGGCAGCTACCTTTGTTGCATGTCGTTCCCCCTCCTCTCTCCTCCCGTTTCCTGTCTACCTTTTACTGTAATTGACAAACTGTCCCATAAAGGCAAAAATGCCCCCCAAAAAATCTTGATCCTGTCATGTCTTTAGTTCCATTAGCTGTTAGCGATGTTAGCCAAATACACCGCAGGATTCTGCCGCCAACAGCATGAGAAGACGCACTTCATTGTAGTCAGCGCTTGGTTCAGTTTGTCATTTCCTCAGCAATAGTTAGACATACATACATGCAATTGTCTTACCTAGACATGCAAATCAAGAGGGGAACAATGTGTAATCCGAAGCAGAAACACGAGTCCAAACTGAAGCAGTTATTGATCACTTGCGGCTCCTACTGACTGGTTAAGAGTAGTGAGGAGTCAACAGTCATTGATGGTATAAAACACTCAAAAAATTTGCTTTAAAAAAGTGTGAATTACTGCAACCACAAGAGGTCCTTGAGCGTACAGCCATAAATGAGCACAAAAAATATTAGGCTGATTGGTCCAGCAGTATGAAAGATTAGCAGTGGACAGACAGACACGACCAAATACATAACCTCCTGGCGGAGATAAAGAGCAATTTTGCTGATCCTCATTAGATTGCTTCCTCTCTTTTTTGCCCTGAACAGTCAAAATGCAGAGTGAACTGCTGGAGCTCGCAGGGAATCAGTCCATTCAGTCACTCAAGGACACTACAGTGTATAAGTGAAGCCCTGCTGCTGGTACTTCAGCCTGAGCCTGGTGCTACTGTTCACTGTACCATCCAGAGCAAATCTGCCTGTCATGGTCATGTCATGGTTTATAAAGGGGAATGAGCTAGCCGGTGAAACCACATCAGCAGAGGGATTTCATGTCCTTAAACCAGCAATAACTTACTTATCAGCCACTTGGGGACAGCAGAAAATGTAAGTAAAGTAAGTTAATAGCGCAACATATTATCATCACCTTAAGTTGATATGGCAAACTTGTTAGCCTATTTACAGATCCAGAAGATGAGGCAACATTAGCATTAATTTGGAGTCATGCTTGTGACCACCTGATGAATGTAAGTCCTGCATTCACCCTCCTTTTAGCTGCATTTTGGTCTCCACCAACTCCTCAGGGAAATATCTGGCTCTTTAGCTGCTAAATGCTCCAAAAGTTTATTTCAAAATGAGTATCTGTCAAAGTTATTTATGGTCAAACTAGGCAGCCCTGATCAAATATGAATCAATATTCTGTTGTGCCTATTTCCTGCCTCAAATGTTTTCAGAAACATCTTGTAGTTACTGTTTAGCTGTATAATGAGAAAGTTTGCTCCAGCTGGTGGGTGGTACTTGGTATTTCCTATAGTGATCGCAACATGGCAGCCGGGTCACAAACTTTCTAATTTTACAGCTAAACAGTAACTACAAGATATTTCTGAAAACATTTGTGTTGGTGAGAAATAGACATTACAGTATAGGCTTGTTGTGGTAGTCTGTGTTACTGGTGTTACACAGTGGTCGGGCACACACCGATTTCATTACGTACCCATTGCCCCCACCATCGTTTTTCTTTATTTTTCTTTTTTTACAGAAATAAACCCATTTCGTTCATTTTGATGTTTCATCACCGTATTATCACTAAAAGTCGGACAACGGATGCTACAAACTGACTGTGAATGCAATCAGAGTCTCTGCTCAGAGTAGGAGTCATATTTCACACTCATGGGATGGGAGAGCGGTGACAGAGAAGACGAAGCGAAATGAAAAGCAAAGCCGTCTATTTAGCAGTATTTCAGATTTCAACCCAATACTACAAGGGATCCATAACGTTAGGAGTTAGGCTGGAGAGAAATTTCCACACAGACAGAATGTTGATTCATATTTGATCAGCGATCCCTAGATTGACGTTTGATCGGAGTTTGCGAGTCACTGACAGCTGCCTCTGCTGAATGAACAGCCAACAGGAACGCTGTTGGTCAAAGTCTCCCTCCACGAGCTGGATTTTTTAAAGCCTCAAAACAGAGCCAAGTAGGGGTGCGGAAGTCGAGTTTTCTCCCTGAACACTTGAATTACAACAAGCTGAAAGGTGATTATGATTTTTTTTTTTTTTGCAAGATGATGCCAGAAATATTCTGCCTACTGACGCTTCAAGTGTATTTTATTAACTTGCTAAGGGCACTGATTGACAAGGTGATGTGAAATAGCGTGACGCAGGTGTCTGGTCCTGATAGGCCTTTGGCGTTTCAGTCTCTCACAATGAAGTCGTCTCTCCCTGGCAGACCAGATAACACCAAACTGCCCCTCTCATCTCGGTGTGAGTCCTCAAAGCCCATGAAGGAGAAGCAGTGCACCTTCCTGTGCAAGCTTGCAACACACATTAATATTCATGCACTCACACACACACACACACAGACTGCTGTCCTTGGTCTTCACACACTCCCTCTCTTCGTTTGCTCTTTCTCTAATCCTGTAACGCCAACGGTGCAATTAGTCACATGCCAGCTCATTCTTTCATCTCTCCAGTGAGAGTAAACTCTGAAGGTATTCAAGCTGCCTGCTATCTAAACTAGTAACCCACCTCATGCTCCTGGAGTAAACATGCACATAAACACAATAACATATCTCAAATTCAAAACAGCAGCCTTTCTGACTATAAAATGTCCTTCATTGTGAAGCGGCAAAGACGGTGAACTGTGCTGCACCAGTGCTTCCATTGCTCTCAAAAGTCTCGTCTACTTTGCAATTCAAGAAATGAATAATGAAGTTGAAAATGAAATGGCCATTCAGCCTGAATATGAAGCAAAGGTGAACGAAGGACAAGCTAAGAGTGGAATGAGGACTGAGGGGATCCCTCACAAAATGGTCATTGTCCCTGCCTTTTTTTTTTTCTCCACAGTTGGACTAGAGTAGACTGTATATCTATCACAACCCACTCACAAACACCACAGATTGAAAGTACATGAAATCAACAGAACAAAAGCAAAAAAAGATGGCAAAACAGACAGAGAGAGGCAGCCTCCACACTCAAGTTAAACAGCCTTGTAGTGAATGTCTTCTCTGTACTCTATACAGTAACAGTTAAGGTAATTTTGCTGCGCCTGAAGCCAAAACCTGACAGTGAGGCAGGGATGACCAGAGTACAGCTGACTCTCTACAAGCCAGTGAGGAAAAAAATGGCGCATGTTGCTGCGATATGGATGGAGAGCCCAGGGTTATCACTTTCATGCAGGTTATTCTCATGTATCAGCTAAAAATCAATCTCCATTGAACAGACAAATTCCCTCCCTCAGCCATCATCTAATATGACTGAGACCACCGCTGAATGTGTCCACATTAAACACTGATTTTTAACACTTGAAAATTGAATTTGGGTTGGTGTGTGCGAGTGGGTATGTGGTGCAGAGAGATAGAGAAAGACAAAAAAGGAGAGATTTCCACGTTATTTAGCACTGACTGGTGACTTATCTGGTAATAAACTGACTGGCTTCCTTATCTTTCAAACCTCCAACATGCTGGACTCACATCCGGGATTCAATCACCCCCCACCGTGTTACAAACACAGATCAACACTGTTTGAAATCTTGGGAGATCCGTGTATTCGTATTCTTGAAGAGAGAGTTGACAAGATCGATACCACTCTCATGTTTGCATAAGTACACAGCTAGAGCCAGATAGCTTATTTTAACATAACAACTGATAGCGGGGGAAATAGCTTGCCCGTATCTGTCAAAACTGAGAAAATACACCTACTTATTTTTATACCTATTTGTTTAATCCATACACGTAACTCCAGCTCCATAATTGATGCACAGACATGAGATATTGATCCTTTCATCTATTTCTTGGCAAGAAAGAAAGCACATTTCCCAAAATGTCTAACTATGTCTAAAACTGTACCTGCCCTAAGGTAGGTATTATTAAAGATGCACTGAGTGTGATTTTTGCATCCCATAGTGCAAAATAGCCCTCATCCATATCATTTTCAGGGGGTGTGATTGCTTCACCAAAGTGCTAATGGTACAGTGATTACAGTACTGTACTTAGTTTTTTAAAAGCTGCATTTACACCCTGCTACTTGAATTTGCAATAACTCTGCATGATGAACTCTGCATAATTGTGTTACAAGGAAGAGGGTATATGCTCTCTAAAAACACAAAAGCAGAAGGGTGAAGTGAGCGATCAGAGATGGTAAACAGAAACTGCATTATTTACTTGGCTACATCAATTTTCAAGCAAAAATGCCAAACATTACCTTATTTCATGCTCATAGTTATGAGAATCTGCTGCTTTTATCTGTCTTATGTGATGATGTCAGTGTGCAGTGAATAAATTTTGGCCTGCTTGTTTGAAAAAAACAAGCAATTTGAGGTGGGGCTGTCAGTCACAATTAATCACATGATTGTCCATATAATCACAATTAATTGCAAATCAATCACACAAAATGTAGAAAAAAAAAGAAAAATGTACCTGAAAGGAAGATTTGCCAAGTATTTAATACTCTTATCAGCATGGGTGTGGGCAAATATGCTTGTTTTATGCAAATGTATGTATGTTTTTTATTAATGGAAGTTAATTAGCAACACAAAACAATGACAAATATTGTCCAGAAACCCTCACAGGTACTACATTTAGCATAAAAAAAATATGCTCAAATCATAAAACGGCAAACTGCAGCCCAACAGGCAACAACAGCTGTCAAGTGTGTCAGTGTGCTGACTTGACTATGACTTGATCCAAACTGTATATGATTATCATAAAGTGGTCATGTCTGTAAAGGGGAGACTCGTGGGTACCCAGAGAACCCATTTTCATTCACATATCTTGAGGTCAGAGGTCAAGGGACCCCTTTGAATGAGGCCATGCCAGATTTTTCCTCGCAAAAATTTAGCGCAAGTTTGGAGCGTTATTTAACCTCCTTTCCAACAAGCTTGGATGACATAGTTGGTATCAATGGATTCATTAGGTTTTCAAATGATGCCAGTATCTTCACTCTAGCCTTAAAACTGAGCTCACTACGACCTTAAAAATCAGAAGTTGCGTTAATGTGCTAAAAAAAATTAATGCCATTAAAAAACTTTGCGTTAACAGCTCTCATTTGAAGATGTCACATTGAGCTTTAAAAAATCATGACAGGCATTTTTCACCATTTTCCAGCATTTTATATAGAAAACAAAAAAAAAAAAAGATTAATCAAGAAAGTAATCAGCAGATTAATGGATAATGAATAAATAATCTAGTTGCAGACCTAATTGCATTTGAATCCACTTCCTCCTCTCTTAATGCTTACGTTGAATCTCTGGTCTAATTAGTTGGTACACCCAGTGAAAACTACCTTTCCATCCATTACAGGCTTGGTAACAGTGTCCAAAACCTGTTGACATTGATGCAAAGTCTTGGATGCGAGATAGATGTTGATACAAGTCCAGCATTTCTTTAATGGCCATGTATGTGCTTTGGATGAGCAGAGTGTGTGTGTGGAGGGAAATGGAAGCGGCTGACAGCTCACTAATTAACCAGCTGAGACGGCCAGTATTCCTGGTGTTGCCTTGGGCCACACAGCATCCCTCCGCTTTATTCAATGCCTTCTGGCTAACAAAAAAATATAAATTCGCTTAAGAGAGTTTGTTTCTGTAGGCTGCTGTCTGGCAACCATTTCACACACTTCAAAAGAGGGCGTGGGATGAAAACAGACCAAATTGTTGCCCATGGACATGCAGCGATAAAACAGCTTTGCGCCTACATGGCCAAATCTGAAGCGTCTTCTTGCTCTTCACTCTGACCACAGATGCTCTCCCACTCGTTTCTCCTTTTTCGGTCGCATATACAAACTTATACCTCCTGTTCAGTATTTATTTCTTCTAGTCTCTTAACCATATATGTGGTGGCTGTAGCAGTGCTCACAGGTTAGGTCACTGGTCTCTAAAGAGGAACTCCACAGAGGGAAGAAGGACGAGGAAAAAGGCTGCAGGGGAAAAACAATCCAATGACCACTTTTGGTCAAAAGCTGCAGCAGTCAGCAGCATGGCCTAAAATTTAATTTCCCCTAAAAGAGCTGCTATCCTCTCTGCCTTTGGCTGCCTTTTTTAGCATGTTATCATTCTGCCTCAATCAGACCACAGCAGTCAAACTGAAAAGACAGTCGCTGTCAGGCCCAAAAACAGCGCGGAGCTCCTCAGCAACCACAACTGGCTGATCAAAAAAACATGTCATTTTTAATGTACAAACTGAAGTACAGAGAGGAGCGGAGGAAGACAGAGGAAACTGGCATACCCTGTCACTTACAGTGAGCGCGTTTTTTCTTCTTCTATGCAGTTCTGTCGCATCAATACTGTCAGATGAGGTCATGGTTTATGGAACAATGCCAGGGTTCAAACATGCCATGACTTCATGAGGAATCAGTGTTTTCATGTCCCCGTCAAACCGTGGCGTCATCTCAAATGCTCTTTGTCCCTTTAGCTGACAACTTTTCTTTTTTAAGGGTCTCCTGCTTTGCAAAGCTGTTCCTTTACTGCCCTGAATGCACACTCATGTCAAAAAACAGCATTAGATAACGCCACAGAAGAAGAGAGAAAGGAGGTTTTTTTTTTAGTTGCAAACAAGTATCGACTGAGGGTGGACAGCGAACAGCAAATCAGTGATCTAATACTGACCCACTTCAGTTATGCATTGCTCATAGTGTTGAGCTCAGCTGGCTGCATGTATGCCTGTGAAGTCCCTCCTTCCAGCTATAATCATGTTAGACCATGTCTGTGTCCTAAAAATGTTGTTTTGGCCAAAAAACACGAGAGGTGGATATTTTTGGTATGATTTTAAGCTGTAAATAGACAAGATGCAGTTGCCTTACCTTTTGGAGGGGAACAGATTAAGTGTGGGTGAATGTGTGTGCAGGGTTGCAGCAAGGGATTATGGGATCCTGGGCCCCTGCTCCACTCATCCACAAATACTCAGTGACTATATGCCCTAGGCTGGATTGCTAGTTGTTTAAAAACTTCCCCTTTTAAAACTACATCCCCTTTTGGAAGAAAAAAATGTCCCTAATAGATGGTAACAGCAAAAAGAAAAGAAGTTCAAACATGTCTCCAAATTTCTACTTTAAACAAACTGGTAATGGTAAAAACGCTATGCTGAAGAGTTGCTGTGTAGTTGGTTGCACCAACAATAAATACAAAAATGCTGATCTTCGGGTTATTTCCCTGCCATGTCCTAATAAAGATATAATAGAGGGGCTTTATGGCGTCAAGCTATTGATCGCCAACCTCACGTCATTGTCGAGGCTGCGCTCCCTTTTAGTGGGGAAAGACACTCGCTGTCACAGGAGAAAACAAATGACAAAAAGCTGTTGTGTTGCAGGTTAACCAAGGCTTTCACATTTGAGGCACATACGATCATGGATGTATAAAGAGAAGTGGATACAGCACTAGAGGTGGGGCCCTGCTCATTCCTATTAAAAATGTTCAGTGGCGCATGAAGCCAAAATGTCTAGAAAGGTACTTGGATCTTCTGGGGTCTTTCGGGTCTTATTGGGCCCTACTGCGCATGTCTGATATGTGCAGTAGCGTTCGCTCAGTCACATGACTCAACATCAACTCCCGACATCACGGCTTGCAGTGTCGTCACAGTCTGGATCTCCATAGACATAAACAGAGGAAGGAAACAACTCTGGATTCAGCTATTAGTGCATTTTACAACTTTTAGGATCTAATGATTTAAGTAAGGGCTATTAGAGTGTTCATACTGAGGAGATTACCTAAAAATCTCAATCTAAGTCTATGGGAAAAAGTCTTTTTGGGCCCAGTGACATCACGTGACTGTTTGGCCACTATGAACATTGGGATCAATGACGGCGCTATTCCTGGGGGCTTACATACAATACATGAATATTCACTGTTATTGTGGTAAATCGCTAAATGATGCTGGTGACAGTGACTAGCATGGCTAACTATCATTATCTTGAGTGGGAGGCTGCTGCAGTAAAACAGTCAGAGATTAACACTGTAGCAGCATCAGACTAACGTCTCCAAATAAATCTCAGCCGATAGATGAAACAAAATTTGTCAAAATTGCAATTCAATCATATGGCAGATTGCATTGAAGTCTATCAGATTTTTGGTCTTCTTTCCCCCATAAGGGGGCGGGGCCTTGCAAAGTACCTGTATGTGCCAGTCTGTACTATATTGCCAAAAGTATTGGCCCACCTGTCTTGACTCTTACATGAACTTATGTGATATCCCGTTCTTAATCCATAGGGTTTAATATGACGTAGGTCCACACTTTGTAGCTATAACAGCTTCAACTCTTCTGGGAAGGCTTTCCACAAGGTTTAGGACTGTGTTTATGGGAATTTTTGTTCATTCCTCCAGAGGCGGATTTGTGAGGTCTCACACTAACGCTGGATGAGGAGGCCTTGCTCTCAGTCTCTGCTCTAAGTTATCCCAAAGGTGTGCTATCGGGTTGAGGTCAGGACTCTGTGCAGGCCAGTGAAGTTCATTCACACCAAACTCTCTCATCTATGTCTTTATGGACCTTGCTTTGTGCACTGGTGCACAGTCGTGTTGGAACAGGAAGAAGCCATCCCCAAACTGTTCCCACAAACTTGGGAGCAGGGAACTGTCTAAAATCTCTTGGTATACTGAAGCATTCAGAGGTCCTTTCACTTGAACTAAGGGGCCAAGCCCAGCTCCTGAAAAACAACCCCACACCATAATCCCCCCTCCACCAAACTTTACACTTGGCACAATGCAGAAAGTTGGCGACTTCTGCGCACTATGCGCCTCAGCATCCGCTGACGCCGCTCCGTCATTTTAAGTGGCCTACCACTTCGTGGCTGAGTTGCTGTCATTCCCAATTACTTCCACTTTGTTATAACATCACTGACAGTTGACTGTAATATTTAGGAGCGAGGAAATTTCACGACTGGACTTGTTGCACAGGTGACATCCTATCACAGTACTGCGCTGGAATACACTGAGAAATGTTTGTAGAAACAGTCTGCAAGCCTTGGTGCTTGGTTTTATACACCTGTAGCCATGGAAGCGGTAAGAATACCTGATTTCAATTATTTGGATGGGTGAGTGAATACTTCTGGCAATATAGCATATATGCACCACTAACCCACTGTGGGTTAGTGGTCAACTAAGGGCCTTGAAGTGGCTCCTGCTTTATTACCAATTGCCAAAATGAAGACCTTCATTATTTCAGTTTTTGCTCACACAGTATGTTGTCTGCAGGGAACACATTTACAAATTGTTTAACAGTGGCAGGAATGGATAGTTGCTGTAAAAACGGCCCAGCAGGTCAGTTTTAAGCACCATGTCCCACATTAATCTTATGTATATTCAATCTAAAGCAATAAATCAGTCACTTCACTAACCACGTGATGAGTGTTTGATATCATTTTCAACATTTGATGAAGCTATTTATTCATTTGAATAGCTAGATGCTGTCAAAATAAGCATAGTTTCAATTTAAAAATGCCCTTACCTCACTTGTGGATTCAATACAATTTTGACAGTAAACCAGACCAGCCAGTATAAATACAAAACACTGATAAATACACACTTAGAGATCACTTAAGGTATCTTAACCCTGACACTTTGGGGCCCCGATAGCTCAGTTTGGGGCCCCACACACGTGGATGTGTTGGAGAGATGTGGACTGGAGGCACACATACAGCCACAGATGACACATTACTTCTCACTTGTCCTCTCCCCCTCGTGCGTACTCACCTCTCCTCCATGCCCATCAAAAATCCCAAATATAGACGGGTGACTCTTGTTGACGATGTCGGTGAGCACCTCGAACCGGTCCTCCATGTGGTCTCGCCGGCCTTGGATGGAGTACACGGCCACGTTGTTGCTCTTGAACTCCCAGGTCTTGGAGAACTCCGCGTCCAGGACGTCCAGTCCGCCGAACCGCTCGTTCTGCATCATCTCCGCCACTTTCCCCTTGACCATCTTGACCGCATCCCGGCTGGACTTGACGATGGTCTTCACCTCGTCCGTGTGGAAGAAGTAACTCCACAGAGCCAGGCTGATGCACAACAGGAACAAGGTCTCCGGTCTGAGCAGAAAATAACGCATGATCCGACCTAACAGAGACAGCAGGGTCATTGTATCCTCTATCATTTATTTGTTTACATGCAGGAAATCGCGGCAGGTTGTGTGTCGCTCGCCCCCGCCGCAGATTTCAGTCCATCGTCGCTGATGTGAGAGGTTTGGTAGCGGTGAAACAGACACATTTAACCGAGCGTTTCACACCGGGACACATCAAAATGACACTTCACTGCGTCTTTACCCAGGCAGGTGGTAAGGTGTTAGCAGACCAGGGGAATATAAACACGATGATCCGGCTGGTTCCCCTTTAGCGTGCAGCCCCGCAGTGAGCCACCAGCAGCTCTCCGTTGACCATCTGATGAACAGACATAAAACGCAACTCGCCCGTGTGGACTTCAGATTACGCCAGTGTGCTGGCTGGAGGAGATCCGTGGGTAGAGTCTCTCCCTGGCCAGTCCCGCTACGGTTCCCAGTCCTGAAAATAGCGGTCCGCGTTGAAACGCTCACATTCCCAGCTGCCACACTGGCTCCAACTCTCTGCTGCTGACTGACTAAACGGGGTGCTGCCTTCAGGTGCAGCTCGTGTATGTCCCTTCTGACGAGTCGGCACTGTAGAGGAGCCAGTGTGATTTGTCTCTACCCTGCTGGATTATCTTGTAGTTAACGTTTTAGCTAGAATAATAACAAAAACATACATATTATTTCACCAGTTTTGCACTTAAAAAGACACAAAGTGTCCGCAAATAACGCTTGGTGATATATGGTTAAAATCATTATTGTTATATTAATGTGGATATTTTTCATACATCACAATATGGAAATGTAGGAAATTAAATAATGAAGATTACCCGTTATTTTACGTGGTGAAACTGGCGCCCTATTAACAAGAGCGAGTCCAACACCACCGCCTCCGGTTCCCTTTGGTATGGAGGACCACAAGAGTCACATAAATAGTACTAGAGCATTTAATTGATTAACAACAAACTGTGCAATAAAAATAGGCATTAATAAATTTGTTTATAAATGTATTTATTAATCTGTGAATAAGTGGACAAAATTACAATTATTCAATATCTTAATGTGAAATAAAATTAATTATGAAACTAATTTCCAAGTTAGCCTTAATAAATAGTTCAAATTAAAAAGGAATTTACAAAAACAGTGAGCGTTTAGCTGCTTAAACTAAAACATACACATGGAAATGAATAAATATTGGAATAAATAGAAGTTTATAATATATATTAAATGTTGATTTAATTTCAACATTTTTGTTCATCTACAGTCTTGTTTATGTTTATAAAGGTGTTTTGATTTTGATTTGACAGAGGCAGTGACAGTTGTGGGAGAGAAAGGACGACATGGAGGTCCACCAGCTGGATTCGAACCCCCACTTTGCTCATGCTGATGCTGCTGAAATAAATGAATACATAAATACATAACAAAAAAATGCATAAATAAATACACAATATATACATAATACATATACACAAAAGTATACATTATATTATTATTTCTTAATATGAATAAATAAATAAAGAAGCAAGGAAATGCTAATGCAAATGGGAAAAGAAATTGCCTTTTTAATGTCTGAAAAAAAAACAGTATTCTTAATTCAATTTGTGAATCAAGTTATTTATTTTTCTTTTAAACTGATTTTCAAATGGAATTTGAAATCCCATTATGTATTTATGAATTCCTTAACATATGTTTACATTATGTACATATTGACTGTTTTATGGTGTTTTTGTAAATGTCTTATTTTGTAAATGTCTTTGTAAATGAATTTAATTTGAATTATTTATTGATGATTAATCTTTCATTTGTACATTTTTTTCATAATTGTTCTTTTTATTGCCCATCAAAATGTCAAATAATGAAATACTTTGGAATTTTGTCCATTTATCTAGATATTAATAAATGAATTTGAACACATTTATTAATGCCTTTCTTTACTGTACAATAAGTTATTAATCAATTAAATGCACTGTTACTATTTATGTGACCTTGTGGTCCTCCATACTCCATACCTCTCATTTCAATCACTGTCAGTATCATATGAAAGCGAAATGCCAAAAATTGCAAATGCAAAACAAAAGCATCAGTTAAAATTGTATTCCCTTGTCACATAACATGTGACTAAATTATTTCTATGTCTAACAAAAACTTTTAACTTTTAAGTATAGCTTGCACAGAGTAATAATAAGCTGAGTGATGAGCTTTAATAATTGTTGTTAAATTTAACCACATTGTACCACAATCCAGCTGAACTAAATTCCCAAGTTCCCAGTTTTCTCTAAAATTGTGCAAAAAAAGCCAAACTTTTGATCTGTGCTTGCAGCACAGTTTTACTTACAACTATGTAAAGCAATGTTTAAATAAAAATACCTATGAGACTATATCATTTTACCACCAGTCTTTAACAAGGCCTTCATTGTCTATTAATAGTCACATCATGGTAGTGTAGTATCACCACGTTTTGGTGTTTTTAAGACATGATTGTTAATGTGCGTTTTGAGTTTAGATATTTCCGACAGCACTTTAAGGCATCCAGAGAGTTGCAATACCACAGGTGCGCAGAAATAGCCTGGATTGCCTCATTCTAACACAGGGCGCTCGTTTTGCCGATTTCATTGCAATAATTGACATAATCAGATAAATAATGCCCAAATTAACCACTGGATTACCAGCTGTGCAACTGCCGTGGGATCCCAGACATGCAAGGGCCTCACAAACCCTTGGTGGCAATAAGTTTTTCATAATATCAATTAGAACTTCGTTTATATGAAATATGCTTGACTAAAGCCTAACAAGCGCCTTGAGACCCTGTTTTGAGGAGGGTCCCAGTGTCAATAGCTAGTCTTAAAATCCTCATTATTTCATTTTGTGCTTTTATGGTCCACACAGCTTTTTGTGTGTAATCAAAGCCCCACACAGCAAACCTGGTTTCTTTTTGTACATCTACAGGTATACAAAACATGGCAGGCTGTAGGTGACAGGTGCAAAATGAGGGGGTTGATAAAATGCATCTCAAGAAGAGGAGGATTTTCTATAGTTTCAATAGATTTGGAGGGGTTCTTTGAGGGTATTATCTATACCAAGAAATGCATGATGAAGGAGAAATGTTCATTGCCTGACAAATTCTGTCTAATTTCTTAAAGATCAGATTTTGTGAATATCTATACACATTCTTGTAAACAGTGAACATACTTTATGTGCCTTCTGTAATCTTGCATTTATTACAAATCTCTGATAGAGCTGGGTTCATTTTATTGCATCTCACTGGATATAGGCCTAATATATAATTCCTTTGCTCTGTTAGTGGTAAAACAAGCTGATAGGTTGAGCCACATCTTACTCTTTATCTTCAGTTTGAACACAGTCATTCTGTTTTATTTTTTGCTGTATTTTCCTTTGCTGTTCAGAATCCTCACTTTTAATGACTATTTGTTCCAATGAGGAGACTGCGCCACAGAATTGAGTCTATCTGGTATTCGATATACAATCTGGCCATGATTAAGGGGGAAATAAATGCAATATATGTTATGTTTGTGAATGTTTAGTTTAACAGCGCTGTATTCTGAATTGTTAGGGGTCAAAAATTATCAAATGCTCAAAAAAAGTCCCAAAAAAAAATCCCAAAGCAAATGCTTAATTCAGTCAAATAAAGAAAGAAAGAAAGAATTCCTTATAGTCAACTCACAGTGGGGAAATTCAGTTTTACACTCTGTTGTTCACACAGTACATATACATGTCAATGGAGAGAGCAGGGGGGCCCCACACCCAACAGTGGTTTTGGGTTTTTCCCCCGGGCCCCCCCCCCGGTAACCGGCCCCCCCCCCCCCACCAGTTGGCCTTGGTCCATGGGGGATTTGAACCCGGGTCCCCCACATCCCAAAGCAAATGCTTAATTCAGTCCCCAAAAAAAAATACATGTAATATATGTAATAATGTAAATATAATATAACAATACTATAATTTTGTTGCAAATATGGTTTGCAAATAAGTCAAGGCAGTATATTTAATCAAAACTGAGCTACACGCACATATGGATTCTTAAATCCTATTTCATATGGTCTAATATGGTACGTTTCTCAAAAATGTTTAAGTTATTTGTTCACTTTCATAGGCCTAGCCTGGACTTATGTCATATGTACAGTATGTAACCTAACACATTTTGTATGACCTATCCATATGATGTTGCAGCAGAACGTTTGATCTAAACAGGACATTATAAAAAATTACATCTCTTTTTTCTTTTCTTTTGTCTCCATTCTTTTCTTTTCTGTTTATTTTTTTTAAGTTTTATTTTAAAAACAATTGGATGAACGCCGTGTGTCAAAGCTTGCCTTTTATTCTGGTGTTGGATATTTAACAGTATTGTTTTATTTAAACCTTTATTAGCTTTTTTAAAAAATGTTTTTGAAGGAAATTTATTCAGGCAAACAAAGACTGCCCCGGGGTCCTTGAGTTTTGCCTGACGTCACCGAGCCTCCCTCGGTCCTCGGTGGGGAAAACGTGGAAGACTTTACCTCACGGTGTGTTGTGGATTTCCCATCAAAATAACTTCAGTAAGTCTTGTCATGTCTCGCTTATGCCATTTATAGTTATCGAATACATTTGGTTGACATCGTGTGTTTGTTTCTTCACGAACATCTTTCAGAAACACCCATAAAAACTAGCAATTTAGCCTTTAATGCTAACTGTCATCAGCTAGCAGCTAGCTAGCTAACAGAGCCTGCACTGCACTTTTTTTAATGAGCTGGCAGTTTTTATATAACTGTTTGTTTGTCCCTGAGTGCGAACAACAAAACCATAGTATTATACTATTTACCTGCTGTTAGAAGTAATGTTGTTGTTACACAGTGCTCGCTACTAGCTAACGTTGGCAAAGCTGTGCCAGTTAAATCTGTAATATTTTTGTCCTCAGATCATAAAGACCCACTGACATACACTGACCTGCCAAGTTGACAAGTATGGAGTACATGCAAGCTCCTGCCACAAGCAGCCAGGGAAATATGTAAGTAAACAAATTGTATTTATGTCCTCCAATCCGTTGTATTGTGTCAGTCTCGCTCTGGTCCCTTTAAGTGTGCCAGTAAGCAGCACACATAATACCAGGGCCCTAACAATGGCACTCCTCCATGGATTGCAGCCATCGCTATTAGTGTTACTTGTGCTTGCTAAGTCAAAATGTTCTCAATTGGACAAGTTTGTCAGATCTTGGCCTTGTTGACGGATGTATTAAAGTAAACATTCATTCCTCTGTTGTAGTCACAAAGAATAACAGTCTGTACAGAATACTCTGTACTGAAATATATTGGAGATTTGCTAATTTATCATAGTAAACATTGAGTCAGTTTTGTTTTTAAAGAAAACATACCATGCTGTTGTATTAAAGTTGAAAGTACAGATTATTGGAAAATGATCAACACTTATTTGCTGCAACAGCAGTGTATTCACAAGCTATTAAGCACCAAACCATAGGCTGTATTCACAAGCCTATGGTGTTGCTCCAGTCTCCAGAGTTTCTTCTGGATCTTTGTTCACAAAGCTCCTGAAAACAACCTTATGTTTATGTTAATGTCATAGAAGTTCATTTCTATGATCACATGTAAAAGAGAACTGTCTTAGCTGTTCACTTGCATAACATGTTAAAGTGAACAGAACCCAATGACCGTAAGAGAGATGGAAGAAAACGCATCAAAATTAACTATGGTATGCTTCAGGAAATGGTCTGCAGTAATGCTTGTCTTTATTGAATACTGTCTAAACTCTCCAAACATGTTTTTCAGTTGACTCAGTCAGAGGTGTAAAATGCCACATCATTTATTAATCTGACTGATTTTTACCAATGTTGCCTCTCTCGTCCTCAGCCTGTGCTGTACCTGTGGCGTCCCCATTCCTCCCAACCCAGCCAACATGTGTGTAGCCTGCCTACGTACTCAGGTCGACATCTCAGAGGGGATCCCCAAGCAAGTCACAGTGCACTTCTGCAAGCAGTGTGAAAGGTTTGTTTCACACTTCCTTTTCTTTTAACAAGCAGAAATCAATTCTACATATTTTTAAGGTGGTACACAGATTATATTATTGTTTCTCTCTAGAAAACATTTTCAGTTAACTTTTTTTTTTTTTTTTGAGAAATTTTGTTGAGGCTTGAACATATACCCTCTTTCATGCAGGTACTTACAACCTCCGGCCACCTGGATGCAGTGTGCTCTGGAGTCCAGGGAACTACTGGCACTTTGCCTGAAAAAAATTAAAGGCTCTATGACCAAAGTAAGTGTGATTCTTCCTACTTAACTTCACAAAATACAATAGCATATACTCACTTTGATAAAATGCAACTGTACATGAACATCCCATGTATAACTTCTGGGGTGTCCCCTGTCCCCTACAAATATTGATTTTTGATGCTTTCAGTTCCATCTCGTTATTGAGCCTACTTATTTTATAATCATATTAAATTAATTAAATTTAGCTTATAAACAAGCAGTGGACTATTTTCAGTTATAGCTTATTATAATATAATGCTGCCTAATACAATGTACAAAATTAAGGTCTCAAAAACAATTCAAACTAAAAAGGCTCCATGGTTCACCACAGCTTTTTGTGACATATTTGTGAATATTCATTTGGAGTTCATGCTACTTCCTGGATTCAACAACACATCTCTCCTCACAGGTGCGTCTCATTGATGCAGGCTTCTTGTGGACGGAGCCACACTCCAAAAGGATTAAAATGAAAGTGACCATCCAGAAAGAGGTAAGAAAACAAAGTGGAAGTGAGGTGTGAGGGAACAACATTCAAGTTAATGGATTAAAAGTGACCTGAAAGTGGCAACATCTAATCTAAAATGTTGATGTTGAGCTGATCTTTGCATTTAACTTTTCATTAAAATATGTGGAAAATAATAATGTCAAGGTGACATTATAGGGGACAGTCTGTAACAATGAGAGAGTTGTCTGTTTTTGACTGGGCAATGTCCGTATGTTTGAGAGAAGTGAGTTTGGTCAGTGGCTGCCATCTCATCTCATTGACCTTTAGTGAGAACCTGAGTCCTGTGCCTCTCAGGGCCAGCTCTTTTGTTTGTACTGTTGGAGGATCTGTGTAATACTGTCTCCAGCTCCAACAGGTCACATGTATCTAAATGGCTCTTAAATTACTTATTTGTTACTGTTTGGTGTGCAGTTGGAGCACATGGTGTAACCTGCTGTCTTTGCCTGTTCAGGTGATGAATGGCGCTATCCTACAGCAGGTGTTTGTGGTCGAGTTTGTCATCCAGTACCAGATGTGTGACGACTGCCACCGTGTGGAAGCCAAGGACTTCTGGAAGGCCGTAGTTCAAGTTAGGCAGAAGGTAGGAGTGTGTGGTTTAGTATTCTATGAATAAATATATTTTTAACAATGCTATGTGCATGCAAGCTATATGACTAGTTTTAGGAAGTGTGTATATTCAAAGGGTATATTCTGTGAATCTGGTTGTCCAGGTTTGCAAAAGGGCTTGAAAAACTGCCGCTGCTCAGGGGCTTATACTGAAGGGCTATAAAGGCTGTATACACATATTCACCAAAATGTTGGCCAATTGCATGTTTGCTTCAGCACCCCATAATTGTAACCCCATATTTCACTCCTTTTTAAAGTGTGTTTATTTTGGTTCCTCCAATTTTTCCATTTGAACTGTAGTTCAGTTAATTCTTTCTTTTCACAATCCTGTTATTTTGTGTTAATTTGGCAATTGTTTCTTAAAAGCTGAAGCTGTGCCTGTAAGTTTTATGTTCAACGAACTTGGTATTTAGGAAACACAACAGTAAATCCTACAGTTGCATATTATCTTTCATCACTGATGTGTGGAGGTAAATCAAGCTTAGCTGCAATGCTGCGGAGACCACAGACTTATGAGATGATTAATCAGATACAGGCCAATTCAGTCCAATAATGGATTAAAACTTCCTGCCCCTGTTACCACTTAACTATGCTAAAATAAGATAAGCTGCCCTCTGTGATGATATAACTTGACCCTTCAGCAGTCACTTCACAATAAAAGCCAAAGTCACTTCTCCTCACTGAAGTTTTACTGGGAAGCAAGTATACAGGAAGTTTGCATTAACAGTAGGGCTGTCAATCGATTAAAATATTTAATCACATCCCATGATTGTCCACAGTGAATCATGATTAATCACACACTTTTTATCTGTTCAATATGTACCTTAAAGGGAGATTTGTCAAGTATTTAATACTCTTGTCAACATGGGAGTGGGCAAATATGCTGCTTTATGCAAATGCATGTATATATTTATTATTGGAATCAATTAACAACACAAAATAATGACAAATACTGTTTAGAAACCCTCACAGGTACTGCATTTAGCATAAAAAAGCTCAAACCATAACATGGTACTAAACTAAAGCCCAACAGGTAACAACAACTGTCAGTGTGTCAGTGTGCTGACTTTACTATGACTTGCCCCAAACTGTGTGTGATTATCATAAAGTGGGCATGTCTGTAAAGGGGAGACTAGTGGGTATCCATAGAACCCATTTTCATTCACATATCTTGAGGTCAGAGGTCCTTTGAAAATGGCCATTGACAGCTTTTCCTCTCCAAAATTTAACGTAGGTTTGGAATGTTTATCGTTTTTTTTAGCCTCTTGCCTGACAAGCTAGTATGTGAATTTCTCCACTGTGGGACTAATAAAGGAATATCTTATCTTATCTTATCTTATCTTATGACATAGTTGGTACCAATGAATTATTTAGGTTTTCTAGCTTCACAGCTCTAATTAACAGCATACTAGAATAATGAACAGACCTCTAGATTGAAGAAGTTAACTTGAGTGTTTTTCTGAAGGGTTAAAAGTGGTGAGAGGTTATGGCAAGTTTCATATTAATAAATGTACTTGGGCACGGATCTGTGATTATATGTATGATGATGATGATGATACTGAAAAATCTATTTACTTTTGCAGACTGTTCATAAAAAGACATTCTACTATCTAGAGCAGCTGATCCTCAAGCACAAACTCCACCAGAATGCCCTCAACATCAAAGAAATCCATGGTACGTCAATATCATGATTTTATATGTTTCATTTTTTTTTCCCCACCTATGATAGTATACATGTCTTTAAAGGGAGGCGGCTGCTATGTTCCTAAGGGCCTCTAACCGAATTACACTGAAAAGTGGGAAACCAATCTTTCGTCAGCATTGTAACTAATGTGGATTTGAACTGAGGAGAACCTAATGATGTGTCGAGTGTTAATTACCTCGTACCAGACAGCAAGCCATGCATGCATATCACTGGCGCCAATCAGTCCATACAGCTGTCCTGGTGTGGGCCTCAGAGGAGGGCATGCGTTATGCATCTAATCAACGTGCTGTAATCAGACCAGGCATGCCATACCAGATTCCTGCAATGCAAGCTTGGTTCATACCCTATTTAGAGATACTAACTGCTACATCACACACACACACACACACACACACACACACACACACACACACACACACACACACACACACACACTCACACACTCAGGCACACATGCTGTGTGCTGAGTGAAAGCTCAGCAGCAGTTCTCTGTGCTCTTGTTGGATGTGACTGTGAAGTAGAGTTTTGGCTGATGGTATAATTGAAATCATCTCCATATCTCGGCAGGACTTAAAAGCTTTGTGGAGGTTACTACAACATGTGGCTGCCATATTTTCTCCAATCTTTATCTGCGCCCTTGTGTGTGTCGTTTGCATGCGTATGCGTCCTACAACGGTGATGACCCCTGAAGCGCGTTTGTTATGGATTTATTAGTGGAGGTGTTTGATGGTATTTCTTTCTTTTCTTCAGATGGGATTGATTTCTACTACGGCTCCAAGCAGCACGCTCAGAAGATGGTCGACTTCCTGCAGTGCACCGTGCCCTGCAGGTGAGCACTGCATGAGTCTCAGTATCAGAACTGCATTCCCTTCTTTTTAAAGGGGGAAAAAATGCTAATTTAAATGCCAGTCAGAAGAGTATTCAAACTGGTTATGAGTGTCTACCCTCAGTCTATATTCAGTGATCTGGACATTTATGAGCAAATGTGGCAGTGTCACAGAAAAATAATTTGCTTGTAGGCGTTTTGATAGCAGGCCCATCAAAATGTGGGTTGAAGTGAATAAATGTCCAAATAAAACAATACATTACAGAGAATATAGCTCTGTTACAAACAAAAACAGAATTCACACCATGACATGATTTTACACTGCTGTGTTTCTGCCTCTGAAAATGACAATAACAATAATGAAAACACTTCATTTTCTGTTTATAAGGTCAAAGACATCCCAGCGCCTCATCTCTCATGACATCCATTCAAACACGTACAACTATAAGAGCACCTTCTCTGTGGAGATCGTACCTGTCTGCAAGGTAAACAGCAATGTTACTGGTTTGTTTTTAATGTAAGTTGGATTTTGTTTCATTCAAATAATCCCTTGTTGGGGCTGAGACACACCCATATCTGCTCACCTCACTTCACCTCAGACAAGCCAGAGCGGCCATATTTCTTAACATGTCACCTCTGAAGCCCTCGCTCTGTTATTTTGGTGAAAATGTTGTGTTAGAAAGCTGTCTTATATATGTAGACGTAGACCAGAGGCTGGCCAAGAATCCTTCATGTTATATTTGTTTTTGACAGTGGCAGGTGGTAGTTGCTTAATCTCATTTGACATGTAACTTTAGTGCTGTGTTTATAATAACAATACATAGAGATGGGTGTATTTTCATAGCATGACTGACTGATAGGGGTCATACAGAATATTTTCAGTCAGTGAAAACAGGAATCTGAAAGTGCTTTTTCTTATTTTGCCATCAACAGATATCAGTAGCTTAATGTGATTATTGTTTGAATTGACTGATGGATGATTACAACAAGGGCTAACTTCTCTGTCACATTGTGAACTTGTATAATAAATCCAAAGACTTTTTAAGTTTCCCTGTGACCTCAGTTTGACCCTGGGTTGTCTGGTTTTGTCTCTTTACCAGGATAACGTAGTGTGCCTTTCACCACGACTGGCGCAGAGCCTGGGGAACATGGGTCAAGTGTGTGTGTGCGTCCGTGTCACCAGCACCATCCACCTCATCGACCCCAACACCCTGCAGAGTGAGTATTTCTACTGCCAAGGGTACGGCTGAGTTTTAACAGGTCCAACTGACTCCACAGTGCAATTTAACTACAACTTACTGAACCTCGTCATGGTTAAATATAGCTGCAGTCGGGTGTATCTGGTTATTGTCAGCTGAGTTGTAGTTTGAATAACTACACTCACTCACAATATTGTGTGTTCTGTGTATAGACATTGTGTTAGAAGAAGAAGATATTCCTTTATTAGTCCCACAGTGGGGAAATTCAGTTTTACACTCTGTTGTTCACACAGTACATATACATGCGTCATTGGAGAGATGTCAGAGTGATGGGGCTGCTCCTGACAAGCGCCCAGAGCAGTTGGGGGTTTGGTGCCTTGCTCAGGGGCACCTCGGCAGTACCCAAGAGGTAAACTGGCACCTCTCCAGCAACCAGTTGGTCTTGGTCCATGGGGGACTTGAACCGGCGTTGAACCGGCGTCTGGGGCGGCAGTAGCTCAGTCCGTAAGGACTTGGGTTAGGATGTGGAGGACGCCGGTTCAAAAGACCTGATACATGATTTCCAGTCTGGTGATGAAACAATATGTCGATCAACAGAAAATTATCTGACAGCATGGATTCATTATTCAAGGTATTTGTCAATGAAAAGTCCAAAATATTCACTGGTTCCAGCTTCTCTCGTGAGGATTTAGTGCTCATTTTTGTTTTAAATCATTGCAAACTGAATAGCAGTTTTTGACTGCTGGTCGGAGAAAATGCGTTATTTGAAGACCTTTCCTCTGACTCAAAGGAACAGCAAAGGGAGATTTTTGAGATTGATTTGAAATTTGATAATGACAATAATAATTGTTATAATAATTGCTGCAGCTGACATTGTCAATTTAAGTTACTGTGAGGAACTTTTAACTGGTTTTGACACAGTCTCACTTTAATGCTGATGCCTGTATATAACCTACATTACTAAACAAGACATCAGCGAGAAGACTGGCTGTTTCTACAGTATATAATTATTCTTAATGCTCAATAGCTATATATCATCGGTGCCACTGGGTCAGATTCTGGAGAAGTCATGAGAAATCAGAAACTCCTTCAACTCTGACTCCACTGAGCCCTCTGACAGTGACCAGCCCACTGCAGACAGACCCAGATCCAGCTTCGCTTCTGCCTTTGACCAGCAGCAGCAGCTCCTCCTCTGGCCGGGAGCAGAGGTTAGCCTCGTTGCTAACACCGACACCCTGCTGCTGCCTTTGCCGGACTGACCGTCAGACCCTGCTGCAGTAAAACGAAAGGTTTTATAAAGGGTCTCTCGTGCTCTGAAACACTACCGCTTTTGTCTACAGGGGCCGCCAAATCACTTTTATATGAACTTTAATGTGAAACTTTACTATGAAAATAATTTCCTTGATTATTTGATTGATGGTTTTGTCAGAAAATTGTTAAAAAAAACAGTCCAAAACTCAAGATATTCTGTTTACTATGACATACAGTAGGTCACAGGATAATTTTTGGCACTTGTGCTTGATAAGTGACTTGAAAAGTTAAAATAGTTATCAAAATAGTTGCCCATTAATTTTATCTTGATTGACTAATTATTTCACATCTACTCTTTATTAAGATCTTGTGGTATTGTAGTTTTGTATTTATGCTGAACAATCTGGTAATCACTAACACAAGTTTTGCACATTTATGCATTTGTGTCTGAGTGTTTAACAAGAAACACAATTTCCTGTTTGTTACCATGGTGCCATAATGGAGTCATTGCTTGAGTGAAACCCCTCACTGCTGACCCCCGTCTGCTTACCACATGCACATCACAGCCGTCTAACTCTACAGCTTACCTCTGCTCCCAGTCATAGCACAGCATGACACACACTCACAAAACGACAGATTTTCTGTGCGCTGTCACAGCCAAGTCAGCTCAATCAATACAAGGATGCTGACAATTAGCGACGATGTGTTTCCACTGTATAATCACTCATTATGTGAGAGGCTGCGGCGCCCCTCAGCACAATTCTGACATTCTGTGAGAGCGTCACACACGTTTTTAATTACTCTTCAAAGAGCAGGCTATTTTCGTTGCAGAAAGTTTTTCAGCAGGCTGAATAACAGACAGGCTCCAGGCGAAACTCTGTGCGGCAGATTTGGGCGGCTGTAGGCAATTAAATTGAGTATCAAAAATATTTGCGTTGTTATTTGTCTGCTTCAGTTTATTTGCAGTTTAGACAAACGTCATTCTATCTGGTTTATTTAGAATATGTACAGATAAAAAAACACTGACGGATAAATCAGTTACATGTGGCTTTAAGATGATGGAACGTAGACTATTTTCAAATGTATCAAGAGTGACTCGTTATTGAAAAATTGTGAAATAACGTTAGATGAAAACATGATTTATCTAATTATTCAAGTTGTTTATCTGTAAAAGTGAGAAGTTGCAGCACACTTTTGGCTGCCTGCTCTAACGACATGTCTTATATTAGTAGAACTGTCAGTAATAAATGCATAAATAATCTCTCTAACTCACTAGTTGCCGAGGTGGATGGGAACACATACTGGCGTTACCCCTTCAGCAGTCTCTGTAACCCACGGCAACTGGAGGAGTTCATCGTGATGGACACTGACATAATCAGAAACCAGAAGCTGGGGGCTGGAGCCGGCATGAGGTCCAATAAGGTGAGGGTGTGTTTGTGTGTATTGTTGCAGAACAGATTGCATTATGGGAGAACATTTGTTTTTCTCTCGGAGGCAAAATCAATAGCAAAGCATTACATTATCCCTGAGCCTGTATGCAGGATTCAAGCCAAATGACAGGAACACACAGGAGTGTTTGCTTAGATGGCACAGGGGATGAGCTTTGGAGGGAGACAGTTTGGTTTCTCTTTCCTCTGAATGTTGCGCCAGTATGGATGCAACTGTCTGAACAATTATATTCTCCCGCTCCACGTGAATATGTGTGTTACAGCACACCCTGGCTGAGGTGTGGGTCCAGAAAACATCAGAGATGGACACCAGTCAGCAGTATCACTGCCGCACATTCCTGGGCCACCTGCTCAACATCGGAGACCTGGTGCTGGGGTGAGTATAAGGGATTGATGAGTCATTGGTCAGGTTGGCAGTAAAGACAGTGAGCTTTAGATTTCATGACACATTTACTCCTCACACTACAGATTTGACTTTGCCAATTCCAACATCAACGATGAATACCTGAATAAGATGAACCCTCACCATGTTCCTGATGTGGTAAGTCTCAAGTCCTCAGTGAATAAACCTGGGGTTCCATGATGCCTTTAACTAGCTATTGTTGACTTGATTAACACTGACCTCTAGTGGCAACATAAAATACTGACTATTTGATCACATACTTTAGAAAAACATTACATTCAGACATGGCATCACATAAGAAAAGTATGTAGACGATCTGTTGTGGTGTTTTAATTTGTACAACCTGAATGTGGACCGTCTAAGGTGCTGATCAAGAAGAGCTACGACCGCAGCAGGAGGGTGAAGCGCAGGAACTGGAGACTGCTGGAGATGGCGAGAGACCGTGAAGGCATGGACACGGATGACGAGAGGTAGGAGAGTTTCAGAAGTCTCTTGAAGCGAATGAATTAAAGCTTCAAGAACTGGTTCTCGCAATCACAGCTTGTCATATTTTAAAGTGCTGTCTGGCTACACAGACAATACCTTTGGTAGTACGAGCAAATCATGTTGGTTTCGTTTTTTTCATGGTAGAAGTCGACAATAAGAAAAATGTTCAACATCCCCAGACTTATCCTTAAAGGCAAGAATGGTTGATAAAGTTCTCATGAAATACACATGAAAAAATTCAAGGAACAGTGTGTAGGATCTGGCGGTATCAAGCTGTGAGTTTGAAGCCTCTCCCGTGTGCCAAGCTACGGTGGCCGATGTGAAAACGTGAATGACTCTCTAGAGGCATTCGTTGTAAGAGGTCATTCGGAGCAGAGTCTGCATGTAGAGTGTGTATCTACATGGGCAGTGAGTGGTGATGCGAGAGAGGGAGAGTGGCGGCGACGGGAGCGAGTAATGTTATCAACGCTGGCCCAAGCCTTTCTGGGCTTCTGTAGAGACATGGCGGTGCAACATGGCAGACTCCTGTCCCTCCCTATGTAGAATAAAAGGCTCATTCTAAGGTAACAAAAACACGATTCTTAGTGTCAGGATACACTGAAGAAAACATGGTTATTAATATTATATTAAATTTCTGCCAATAGATCCCCCTGATTGTTACACACTGGTCCTTTTAAGGGCATCAATTTAGAAGGTCTTGTCCTTAGAAAAAGCCTGTCTAAATAAACAAATGTTTTATCCTCCAGTGCATTTTGAGACTCTTAAAGTTTGTTTTTTCTGCATAAATGTCTGTAATAGAGCAGAAAATAAGTGTAAATGCCTGGAACCTGAAATGGTGACTAAAGATATGTTGTTTTAGTGTGTTGTTGTTAGTGAATAATTTGGAAATGTGCCAAGAATGCCAAGCATCCTGTAAATATTTTTGTGTTCCTCTGTAATGTCGTTCCACATGGGTTTTCCTTTGACTTGCTTTTCTATCTTCAGACAATACCAGGACTTCCTGGAGGACCTTGAAGAGGATGAGGCTTTGAGGAAGAATGTTAACATCTACAGAGGTGAGCAGCTGGACACTGCAGACTTTTCACTGCACCAGTATCTCCAGACACTTCTGGTGATATATTTGTTCACAGTGTTGCAGCTTAAATAGTTGAGAGGCGGCTCATTTGCTGTCAATGGCTGCTTAAGATCCCAATAGATCTAATGTCACACAAGTTTATTATGGATGATGTATCGGATTGTTGCTGAACAGAGGTTGATTTTTCTATTTCAGACGCGTCAAAGATCCCAGTGGAGAGCGACACTGATGATGATGGAGCACCACGCGTCTCCCTGGCTGAGATGCTGGAGGAACTCAGCCTGACGGATGCAACAGGAGAAGAGGGCGCCGACATGATGACGGACTAGCTGGTCGCCATCCTGCTTGTGTGACACTGACAGCTGATCTGTCAAATACAGGCCCGCTAATGATACAATTACACACAGAGCTGCACAGAACTGATTGAACCATTGACAAATAATGTTACAGAACACCCAGAAAAACATCCACAGCTCATCAGCTGTGGTGTAATGACTCATTGCAGGTAAAACCCATAAACTGTGGGTTATAATGGTGCCACTTAGTAACAAATATGTATCTGAAGTTTCTTTTCTCTCTTTCTCATATAATATTTTGTAGTGATGTGGAAATGGAGTGCTTCTATTTCACTATATCAAAATAAATATTTGTTCTAATGCAAACTTTCTCATGGATCTACCTGGGCATTCAAAAGACATTACATACTAATCCTATACAGTAATCAATTGGCTAAGAAATTTTATAATACATGTGACGTCAGATGGCAATAAACCTGCAACTTTGGAAAGCGACTGCAAAGTAAACTTCACAAAGATTTCTCACTTATTTCCAAGATTTTTTGGTGCTGTTTCACCACCATCCACACTTGTATATTGATTTTTACCAGCTGTGAGCAGCTCCCCCTTTGTGCCCTGTGGGAGAATAGTGTGCATCAACAGCTCACTCAGAAATTAATGCATACTGGTCGCTTTGAGTAGACTTTATTTTGTCTGTAGAACACACTACATTTTCAAAACCTGAGTAGAATCGGTATGTACTGTTGAAATGGGGACGCAAAGATTTTTTTGTCACGTTATCTGCTGTACATATCCACCAGAGGGAGCTTTAGGCCACCTACAAAAGAGAAGTACTGCATGCAAATAGCCACACTTGTTAAGTCAGTTAATGGGCATTATTCAAATACTCGCCCAGCTGCACCGACTTGTCAGCCAGTGAGAGAGCTGTCTGTGCTCTGAGATGCAAATTAGAAACATCGTCGCTCTGGGTAACAACAATATCCTCAAATGATCTCTAATTTTCAACTGACTGGAGCTGTGGCTCATGTACAAACAGTCCCTACACACACAGACACAAATCCAAACTTCATCAGTGTGAGATTTCAGAATGACACATTTACATTTGGACACTTTACACCCAGAAATGACCTCACAGTGAAGCTGTCAAACGGGGGGTTTTTGAACAAGTAACAAGGTATTCATTCATGGTAGTAAATGTAGTAATAGCTAAAAACCTCCACATGTTTGGCAGAGTTTAAATTGCCTGATAGTCAGTGTGTAGCCTTGGCACTTCATTCTGTGCTCACCAAAGGATCAAAACAAAACACAATCCAATCATTTAAATCACAATATAAAAGTCTGTTAGAAAAGGAAATATAAAAAAATGACTACTTATCATTTAGAACAGCTTATAATGATCAACGCTAGGAGGACATTTTTGAGCATTGTGTGAAGCAGTTTACCATAAAAAGCCCTTTCGAAGTAGTTTTAAAAAGCCTGAAAGAGCAGAGTTTACATCAATTTTAATACCAAACTTGTTTGGATGATCCCTGATGATTTAGAGAATGTGAAACCATGCTAATTGCACACACACAGCCCTCTCTTCAGCTCTTCATAATTTAAGTTAAGTATTACTTTAAGAGCCTCTTCTTTGTCGCCAGTTTTGCTGCACGGCTGTGCAGACGTACTGATGTGAGGCTTTATGTGATCTGAGAGGAATGTGTTTATCACAGGGTGTATTAGTCCGTGTGACATGTCTCAGAGGGAGGAGGTGGCCCAGTCTTGTTTTTCACAAACCTGAGCTGGTTGTTAACAGTAATCAGATCTACTTGGGAAAGTGAATGAGTTGAATCCCCTCTGGGTGTGTGTGCGTGTGGGTTTGGGCAACAACAACTTAGAGTAGGGGTTCTCAGTTTTTTTTTTTCCGATCACCCTCCCACTGACCTGATTTTCTCACCATCTTTGCTTGTGTACAAACTGAGCCCTTGTGACCCAAATGCTTTGCCCAATTTCTACCATTACAGACCCAGTTTCTCTCGGTATGAGACCGGCACTGGCAGGTTGTTGGAGCTTTGATTCCCAACAACACCTGAGGAGTCCGATTTGAATACTGACTTCCAAAGTACACCAAGTGGAGCACGTCAGTATAGCTTATGTAAAGACGGTCCATATTTATATATAGGGGGCGGCAGTAGCTCAGTCTGTAGGGAGTTGGCTGACATGGCCGACATGGACCAAAAACTGAGTGTGAACTGGTAGCTGGAGAGGTGCCAGTTTACCTCTTGGGCACTGCCGAGGTGCCCCTGAGCAAGGCACCAAACCCCCAACTGCTCAGGGCGCTTGTCAGGAGCAGCCCCCTCACTCTGACACCTCTCCATTAATGCATGTATGTGTGTTTCAGGTCTGCATGTACCATGTATGAGTTTAGCAGAGTGTAGATTGAATTTCCCCATTGTGGGACTAATAAAGGTAGATCTTCTTCTTCTACTGCAAATGAAATGTCTGGCATTTTAAAGCAGTCTTCATCCTCATGACGCAGAGTGTATCCATGCGTAGCTGGTGCGCCACAGCGGCACTGCCCATGTTTACACATCAATAATGCATAGTGTTGTCAAGTGCAAGAGCTGAGCAGGTCAGCAAACGTTGAGCAGATAGGAGATAAGATTTCTTAACTGTACATCTGATTGCTCCAAAACAAAAGGGACAGCTTCTCAGCTTATGCTTGAATTTCTTTTTCAGGGGTGTTTGGGTTGTGTGTTTTTTCTCTTGGTTGTCCTTGTTGAAAGTTAAAAGTTAAGTGCTGAACATATATTTTGTATTCGAGGGTGCACATAGTTTACTGTTGGCTTTTGGTATTGATCCCAAGACAAATGTTAGTCAACTCTGTTGTTGGTGCGTAATACGTTTACAGATTCAACGTCTGGCCAGTCAGTTCTCCTTAGTTCCTGTATTCAATACAGCATCTTCATTCATAATTATCATACATAATCGTATATCTGCCACCAAAATGCTGAAATGCATAGGCTGAATGTATGAAGACAAAAGAGCAGAATTGCTAAATAGTCTACAAAAGGACTTGGAGAGAACTGGTCCTATTAATCGGTGATTCTCAAAGTGGGTTTCGGGGACCCCCAGTGGTCCGAGCCACTCTGCCAGGGGGTCTCTGAAAAGTTGTCTGATTAATTCATGTAAATGATCATATCTTTTTATTCATTTATTTATTTATATTACAAAAGGCTTAATAGTTCAATGAAAATTTTGATTTTAAATCTACACTTTCACCCAGCAGACTGCTGTCAATGTCCTGTGTGAAACCAAAAATACTTTTGTTGTGTCATTGTTTTACATGTCATTTTTTTGGGTATTGTTTATGTAAGCTGTTTTACGTGCCATTTTACGTGTCATTGTTTTGCCTTACCCTAACATTTCATGACACAAATCATTGTGTGTCTCAGCAAGCGAGATACGATTCTGATGCACAATACCAACATTTTTTCTGGCGACTGGGTTGGTATAATATGTGTTGTTCTTTCAGATGACTAAGACTGGTATATTCTCCATCTTGTAAGAGGTTCTTGGCTGAAAATAGCTTGAAAACCTCTGTTACAAATGGGATGTTATCGAAATACTCCTGTGGCCTGCAAAATATTATTATCATGAAAGTGGGTCCAGGTGTTTATAATATTTTTTTCTTATTTAGTCTTTACATATAAAGTAAATAAAGATAGAGTGGCAAGACCATTATAGGAGGAGTACATTTAGTTTCAGACACTCGAACTGCATGTGCAAAGATTGGAGCTGAATATGAAGCTGTCAGAAAAGAAATTAATGGGGATATTGATTTAAAGATTTGTGATGTTGAAATTGAAAAAGTTTTTGAGATGAGATTCCTGGGGTTGTGATTGATCATAAACTAACATGGAAACAACCTATTGACTATATTAAAGGTAAAAGCCAGTAGCAATCCTGTATAAATCTATGGATATATTAAGTTATGAGGCCTTGCATGTAATTTATTGTTCACTTATACGTCCTTATATTTCTTACTGTGTGAAATAGTGAGGGTCGACTTCATTTTACTACAAAAACGAGCCATAGGTATCATCAATAAGGCTGGTTTCTGTGATCACACTAATCCACTGTTTATAAGTTCCCATGTTATGAAATGTAATGATTTGGTTTATAATAAAATAATGCAATAAATGTTCAGAGCCAAATCAATGTCACTCGTAGATGGTGTTTTCACTACGGGAGAGCAAATATGATCTGAGAGGTATTTTTAAGTTTACTGTACCAAAAATTAAAACGGGTATTAAAAAATGTGTTTCTGTTGTTGGGGTCAAATTATGGAATGATGCTAATATAAACTGAAGAATGTGTAATTCACTTTTGGTTTACAAAAGAATGGTTTGTAAAACTAGCTTTGAGGATTACACGTGTGAATATATATGTATATATATATATGTATATGTATATATATATATATATATATATATATATATATGTATATATATATATATATATATATATATATATATATATATATATATGTATATATATATATATATATATGTATATATTGTATATATATATATATATATATATATATGTATATATATATATATATATATATATATATATATATATATATATATATATATGTATATATATATATATGTATATATATGTATGTATATATATATTTTTTTTTTTTTTTTTTTTTATATATATATATATATATATATATATGTATATATATATATATATATATATATATATATATATATATATATATGTATGTATATATATATATATATTATGTATATATATATATATATATATATATATATATATATATATATATATATATATATATGTATATATATATATATATATATATATATATATATATATATATATATATATATATATATATATATATATATATATATATATATATATATATATATATATATATATATATATATATATATATATATATATATATATATATATATATATATATATATATATATATATATATATATATATATATATATATATATATATATATATATATATATATATATATATATATATATATATATATATATATATATATATATATATATATTATATATATGTATATATATATATATATATATATGATGTGTATATATATATATAAAAAAAATAAAAAAAAAAAAAAAAAAAAAAAAAACTTACTTCTGCCTGTGCCTATTCAGTCACTACTGAATACAAAGACTGTTGACTTTGTTAGCATTGCTTGTGTTATTCATACTTATTGTATTACGTGTGATGACTGAATAAAAAATACTACTACTGCTAGAATATTTTTGCGTTCATTGTATGATTTCATAGTTGGTCAGTATTTGGTGCCCATATGCTCCTGTAACATCCCTTCTCTGCGGTGTGGGTGCGTACCGGTGCGATGCCTGCGCTGTCTGGTGTTTCTCCATCCTGCTGCTGCTGCTGCTGTCTGCGTCAGAGCTGGCACTGCGGCGCAGTGTCGGGCTGCAGCATGGTGGCGGGACGAGGATGCGACACGGACTGAGGGGGGAAAAAAGTTTAAAGATAAAGCAAAACAAAGCAGCGGACCGTGCATGGCTGAAACAGAGCTGCAACCGCAGACACCGACTCCCCCTGCTCCTCTGATGCGAGGACTGTGGGTTTTTTTTCTCTTTTCTTTTTGGCTGCGTAAACACACACCCGGCCTATCCTCGGTCACTCCACCTGCATGATCTGTGAGCCAGGTGAGTCGTGAGTGTAAGTGCGAGTAGGCTAGTGGGTGTGGTGTCATTCTCCCAGTCTGTATTACCTACTACATATAGGCCCGCGGCAAACTGGAAAGGCGGCTTTCTGGTTTACCCAAAGCAGCGGAGCGGCAACGGGACGCGGGCTGTTGTCTGTGGCTCGTCCTGTAATTACCTCCATCAGTTGTAGATATCCAGGGATCTCACGGCGGCTGCTTGGGTGAGTCTCAATATATGGATTATAAAGATTACAGTGAGCGCTCAGGAGCTGATATATTCCCTCTAATAATCTGTCTATTAAACGTGCAGGTCATTATACATCTATACCATCTTGACAGGGCGTTTAACTTAAGTTTTGTGCGTCAAACCTGTTAATTGAGCTATTTATCAAGGCATTTAATTAAAATACCATCCTTATTCACATTAAAGGTTGCTGATCACCAACAAAATGCGCTTTGCTTGTTGTAACAGTCTTACTTATGTTAAGGGAGATAATTTGGTTGCATCCCGTAGACTGTAGCCATTGAGAAAAGGGTATAGTGTTTTTCCAGGTGAGTGCACCTGCACTTGTAGCCATCTGTTGGCCCCGCCCCTTACCTGTTAATGCCAGCAGCCATATAAAGCTTCAATTAAACACCTGGCAAGATGCTACACTAATTACAAACACCGTATCCAGGGCAAACAAGTGTTAAATTTGTCCTTATGTTAAAGTTCATGTTTTGGCTGGTGCATTCATGGGGGGAGGTACCCTCCTCACATAGCAGCTTAAATGTATTCGCACGTGTCCCATGTGGTTAAATGGGCCATGAAAATAAGTGAGGGCTGTTAGATGCTCATGTTGGGCCCCATGGGTTTAATTTCGTGGGTGTTTCTCGACCCACACTTGAATCCTATGAGGGTTTCTTGATTTTCTCCCCAAGGGCTCTGCTGTGGGTTTGGAGGGCCTAGAGGTGTGCTCCTAATTCCCACACCTCCTTACAGACAAATTATTTATTGCTATCAGGGATTATTTTTCACTGTGTTCCCAGTTGTCCAGTATGATAATTAACACAAGGCAGAGTATATCTTAATCTGTGACTGGAGAATAGCCTACAATCATTGATGATTTAAAACAACAAATGTGTTATTATGACATAATGCAAACAATATAAGAGCATCTTATTGTTCAGTGTGTATTTAAGAATTTAATCATGATGGAAAGTAATTAAATAGCTTTACTATAGTGAGTTTAATATTACCATTTAATGCTACTTTAGATTTTAGCTCCAACATTTCAGTAAAATATTGTACTATTGTATTGAAAATATAATAAGCATTGAACATATAATTAGATCATAGTCTATGATGCGTTTTTATAGATTAAACTACCCAACAGTATATAAAGTAGCTTCAATCAACAGAAGATGATACATCTGTAATGATAATCCAGTAATATGAAATACTGACAGGGGCCATTCAGGTTCAGGTTTTAACACTCCTGTACTTCTACAAAAGTAACCTTTTGAATGACTTGTAGTGGAGTATTTGTACCTTGAAGTACAGCTGCTGTGGTGTGTGTGCTCATAAGTGTGTACTTTTTTCTTTATTTTCTTAAATCCATTTAAATTCTTGTAATCCTCTCTGTCTTCCTCCCTCACTTTCACCACTGTGTTTCATCCTTCGTCATACCATCTCCTTTCTTACGGCTTGAATCTCACAACACTCCACCTCCGTTTCCCTTCCATCCAGCTTGCAAGATGAACTTCAAGAACTTTTGGGAGTACCTGGCCTGGCTCTACTACCAGTACCTGCTCATCACTGGCATTTATGTCCTGGAGCCCTGGGAAAAGTCCATCTTCAACTCCATTTTCTTCTCCGCCATCGCCATGGTGATCTACACCTCGTATGTCTTTGTGCCCATCCACGTGCGCCTCGCGCTTGAGTTTTTTTCTGGGATCTTTGGCGGCCAGCCTGAGAGCACAGTGGCACTCATGAACTAAAGGATGGGGAGACTATGGAGGTAAAATGGGACCCAAAATAATTCCCTATAACTCAACTCCCTATCTCCCGGTGCACCTCGAGCTCCTCTTTACACCACATTCATCCCGAACCACAGTGGTCCATCACCTCAGCTAATCAAGACTGAAAACATGAAGATCTTAATGAAATGATCTGGAAATCAGAGCCTTACTATCGTCTTTACATCCCAAACCCTCTGGCCTTACCCTGTGGTATTAGACACACGACTGTACATTACTTTCACACCCTCACTGTGAAACGTCTTGTGAAATGTTGTCTGTCCTATTTGTTTTTGTCTTTCTCGCCATTATGTCCTGTGTGAGTGCATACCACCTCAGGGTTTTGCATGATAGGGTCATACATGGGCAGTACATTTGCATGCTCATCTCACTACAAAATACGACTGGACTCTCTTCTTTCATAATGACTTTTAAACTGCAGTCTTTAAAGGGACATTCTGGCAATTACGTTTGTCACATCCATTAAAAAAAAGTTGGAGTTGTTGGAGACAGATTAAAAAGAGAATGGTTGTCATCAAAGCAGCAGAGGCTGAGGTCCTACATTTCCCATAATACAACTGGATAGGATCTTTTGGTAGACCCTTACTGATTGGCTTATGGTGCCTTCAAATGAAACTCGTGAGCTTGTCTTTACAACATGGGAAGCTGTGTATGTGATATGCATAGCGTTCAAGTGGTTAAGTCGTGAGAACTCCGTTGCTAAGCAATGGCAATATAAACGTTACTGTCGATGCCTAGTATGTACCAAAAAATTACCTTCCACGGCCTCCACTATCTCTGACAATGTCAACAAACAACTCTGAAGTTTTTAAAAATTTTCCACTTACGAGGTTGTGAATACCACAAGATGGGGGTCGTTCATATGGACGCTTCTTGTGAACCCATTTGAAGGCACCATTAGTCTCAAGTCAAAACACTGAAACACTGGATCCTACATTTCCCATGATAAACTGGATAGGGCCTTTTGGTAGACCCTCCGTGGCTTGTTAATACCCACATCTTTTAAACCCAACACCCCAAGTTTTTTTTTCCAGACTTTGGTCGTGTCCAAAACCACTATTTACTATATAGTGCTCTAAATTTTCATTTTAGTGCCCTTGAACGTTAATAGCCTGCCATCAATCCAATAATGCATTGCATTTCATAGATGGGAAAATTACCATTATGTGATTCTACAGCTCTCAGCAATGACCATGATTGACAAGTGACTGAATTCTGAATTTACTGCTCCCTATAAAGTAAACTATTGAGTGTTTGTTATTTAAGGTCCCTTCAGCTCCACAGAAGACATCATACAATTGTTTTTACAGGCTGTAAAACTGACAAAGGGCCCCTTATAAGTTTTTGTGTGTCTGTGTTTATCTGCTGCATCTGTGACGCCATGTTATCACTGGTTGTGAATCACTCTCAGATGAAAGGGGAGTTAGTATTTATCCCGACATGCACTTAATATTACTGGTTGATCTCTGGTTTTGTATCAGAACCACAATCACCATTTTTTTAGTTTGCCTTTTTGCACTGTAATCCTAACTGGCAGGGTACATTGCAAATTTCAAATCATTGTGTGGCTGATCTTTCAAAGAGAGAGTTGATAGAAAAGCCCAAACTATGCAACGCATCTAAAAGCAGATCAGGGGTATGTTACACAGTTGTGGAATATACCGATTTACTGGTCAAAGTGAGCAATAAAATGAAATAACGGCATAGTCCTCTCTTTGTCTCCCATTGGTATGCTAGGAAGGTGTGCTCAGCACTGAGCATGAGCAAATATTGATACAACACACATTTGCGTTTGAGGCTTGGCTTTGTTAATGCCATTGCTTTACTTAATCGACGGCCTCTTCTCAAAGCAGAACATTGTTGTGACATGCAAAAATGCAAATTGGCCTGAATGAAAGCCAAAAACAAAAACCATCTTCCTCACCTACAGTATAGTTGATCTATAGAGAGTGAACCAGAGAAAGAGTGAGTCGTAGTGTATCTGGTAGTTGTGATCAGCATTACATTTAGTTGTGTGCTTAAGATCATCTTTGATTATTTGTGCTTTGGGTCAAGGGCTCGCTGATCACAGTCTAATCATGATGTGCTTTATTTATATGCTGTTATATATTTAAATACACTGGTAAATGCTTGGCTGGTTACAATGTCAATTACCAAACTTTTTTTTGATTATTTATATCTGTGTTTTCTTGTGGCCATTAATAACACATCCGTTTGTTCTTCACCTTGTTTTCCACATGAAAGTGCTTTTATATTGTCCCCAGTTTGTGTCATTTCATATTCAGTTTTGTTAAACAGTTGTAATTGTCCTTGATATTTCCTGTTCAAACAATGAAGAGTTCTCCGAGAAGCTTTTTCACTGTTCACCAAAATGAATGTTTCGTTTATACATGGTAGCAACACATCATTGCAATGTTCATAAAATAAAGACATCTGAAGATACTTGGGCATCTGTTGTCTTTCTCATCCTAGTTTGGTTTTGCATACTGATGGTTTGAAAGATATATTCACTCAGCGAATTACAGATTTTCTCAATCGTTTTGGCTCGTTTTTTGTCTCTAAACTGTAAGTGCGATTGTCACAACTAAACTTGGAAAAAAAAAGTTCCGAAATTGTTGTTTTGTGGATAATTTCTTTGTTGTTACAATGCTAATTGGCATTATATTTTACATCAATGGAAAGTCTGTTTATTTACCTTCACAATGATGTGCAACTTGTAAGGATCATACATTTGTGAGATGAGCAGTACAGCTGATTGTCTGGGTAGCACCCAAGTGAAATTTGCCAAAATTCTCTGCCAGTACTGAACAGTGTATTCTCCTGTTGGCTTTGACTCTTGTTTTGAGCTTCAGGTGCCGATCAGGCTCCACAAGACCAGACTACAGGATCACAAAACGATCTGTTTCATTCTGAAAAGTCAGATTTTTCAAAACCAACATGGCTCAGTTCAAAATTTAGTTTCAAAACAAAACTATTCATTTCTTCTCTGACATGATTTTGACATCAGATGATTTGCTACAAATCAGTGCTGCAAATCAGATGCTCAAAACAAGAGTCAATACAGAGGAATACACTGTTTAGCATTGGCAGAGAATTTGGGCAAATTTCACTTGGGCGCTACCCACATAATCAGCTGTGCTGTTCAACCCACAAATGCATGATCCTTAGTTGGACGTCATTGTGAAGGTCAATAAACAGGCTTTCCAGTGGTGTAAAATACAATTACAATTAGCTTTGTAAAAATAATAATAATAAAAAAATTCACTTATTTTATGGGACATTACAACTATATTGCATGTCTGCAAAAGGTAGTAACTCACCCAACACTAGTTATTGAGTAAACTGGCCTCCAAAATAAAAGGTTGTATTGTCATTGTGTGAACCAAAAGATGTTAGATGTTTTTTTTTTCACCATGGCAGTCAACCTGGAAATGTTTCTTATATACAAATCTCTTCTTCTGTACGATACAAGAATGTCAGTTTTGTCGAGCTGAATGCTGTAGTGAGGATTTCAGATTCACAATTCAACAATAGGTCAAAGTTTACTGGGAAAAATCAATACTGTAGTAGCTACGCAGAAAGGGCTATGCACATGTCTATGTATATGTATAGAGTAAATTTATTCATGTAGCAATGTATTACATAAACTAATCAGAAAACTGACTTGATCTGTTATGTTAAAGTGATATACAGTCAACAGAAATTTAGCAAAATGACATCTATGCCAAAAAACAACAATGAAAAAAACTGCAGTACAGTTCAAAAACAACACATTGTACCTCCTCATCATAGATATTTATGGAATATATATAGTGTCTGTATGTCTGACAGATTTAGATTTAATGGATCATTTTGCATGTGATGGCTCAAACACTAAGAACATTTAGAAGTTGTGAAGAGGACGACAACTTCACTGGTAGTCAGCGCATCAGTTTTGTTCAGCAAGCCATGTGCAAGTGGTTTATGTGCTTACTCTTTTGTGCCAAAACACGTGAAATTGAAATTATTGTTTTGAAAAATAAATACTGTCATTCAAGAACTGAGCCAAAGTGAATGAGGAAAAACTGTCTGTTATACCTTCAGTCAAGCAGAGCAGTTACTTTGAAATGCAAGAACGAGCAAAACAAGGGCTTGTGGGTCACACATTCCTGTCACAATTGGCTGGACCACATAAAGTGATTTCATACAATAAGAGGCAGAGCCACCAAACCAGTTCTACCTAGACAGTGCAGGAATGATGAATACCCGGGGGCTTTGCTTTCCCTACAGCAGACACTAGGCAACCTGCCTGTTCCTACAAAGCTCTGTTTACCTGAAGCCTACCGTGTCCATAGACACTATTATATGTTAAATTGTTAAAGAGCAACCTGTTCTGCAGACGTTCTGACAGAACTGTGAAATTAATGGTTAAAATTAAAATCTCCTGGAATGTTATCAGCATGGATGGTGGATGAGGGAGCAGCACATTGTTGTCAAGGAAACTGTGTTTATGTCTTGTCACTGGACACCGTCAGCTTGTTTTCTTTCCAGTAGCTGCAACACCGTCAGTGCTGAACCTGCTAATCTCATCCCAAAACACTACTGAAGCCCCCAGGACTCCGTTCCCTTCTCTTCCTCTCTGTTTCTTTCCTTTGCTTCTTTTCCATTCTTTAACCCTCCTCTCTTTCCTTCCCTTTCCATTCTTCTTGTTCCATTTCCTCTCCTCTCATTTCATCTCCTTTCCTCTACTTTCCATTGTTCTTGTTTCCTTACCTCTCATTTCCTTTCCTTCGCTTTGCCTTCATTTCCTTTCCTTTTCTTTCCTTGCCATTCCTGTTCTTTCCTAATGGTCCTCTCCGTTCCACTACTTTCCTTTCCTTTCTTCTTGTTTCCTTTCCTTTCCTTTCCACTCTTGTTCCCTTTCCTTTCTCCTCTCCTCATTTCTTTTCTTTTCCTTTCTCCTTTCCTCATTCCCTTCCTTTCCTTTCCCTCACTTCCTCTCCTCTCATAAAAAATAATAGGTCCTATGTTTTCTCATGTCATCCTAACATAGTACAAGTCTTTCTCAGGGTCTTTGAAGATCTGTCTTCTGTTTACACTTCACATCTTAGTTTGAATCCCATGAAGAAGGAGGCCAGAGGTTATCTCCGTAAAGACAAGGTGTAAACAAAGCTATCTGCAGACTGGGGCACTCCCAGAACACTCACAGGGGTGGTGTTTTGTTTCTGTTGTGTTTACATGTGGCCTGTGACTGTTTCGCCCAAATAATACTGCCAACGCAACCAGGTCTCAGTTTACAAGGAAACCCCAGACAGTGCTCAAATATTAATGTGTTCGATAACGTCTTCCACTTTGACACACACGCACACACACACACACACACACACACACACACACACACACACACACACACACACACACACACACACACACAGAGAGAGAGAGAGAGAGAGAGAGAGAGAGAGAGAGAGAGAGAGAGAGAGAGAGAACGAGAGAGAGAGAGCGCTATTGTTCAGCTCTACAGGTGTGTGCCATTACAATGGATGTTTCCATGGTAATAACCTAAGCCACAATCTATGACTGACATGGACAACAATAGACACACACACACACACACACACACACTTAATTTTCATACTTCTCTTGAGGCTTTAAGAAAGTCAAAATAATGTATTTTTTATGTACTGTCACTGCAATGTGCAGAAAATGTTAAAAATGTCAGTTGCCTTAGGTGTGTTTCCTGTTTGGTAGAAGTGGCTGGACCTACAGAAAATACATTTTAAAGGTGCTAAATTCAATATTCAGATTCATTATAGCAGTAAACAACTACTTGCTATGTAAAGATATAAAGGTGTCACATCTACCTGAGCAGAGAATGATGTCTCTCTCTTTCTGTGTGTGTTGTAATCTGAACTTCTTTGTGCTTTGTTTACATAGCCGGGCCGGCTCTGCATGCTTTTAGTGCATGTTCGTACATGTGAGCTTGCTCCACTGACTAGCTCTGCACTGCACTGCTCTCATATTGTTGCGGCTCCCCGTCGCCATGTTGACAGCCATTGAGAGGCAATAGAAATGCTCCCAGTCCTGTATTTATTTTGTTTTAACGACACTAATTTCTTTAACGCATTAACATGATCATTCTTTCAGAGGTTGTAGCTCATTTTTAAAGTTAGAGTGAAAACACTGGCATCATGCGAAACTTTAAAACCTGAGGAATCCAATGTCATATTAGCTTGTCGTGAAGGAGGCTAAATATGCTCCAAACGATGCGTTAACTTTGGGCAAGGAAAAACTGCCATGGCTATTTTCAAAGGGGTCCCTTGACCTCTGACCTCAAGATATGTGAATGAAAATGGTTTCCCCTTTACAGACATGCCCACTTTATGATAATCACATGCAGTTAGGGGCAAGTCATAGTCCAGTCAGCACACTGACAGCTGTTTTTGGGCTGCAGTTTGCCATGTTATGATTTGGTTTACTAGACATTTTTTTGTCATTGTTTTGTGTTGTTAATTGATTTTAAATAATAAATATATACATACATTTACATAAAGCAGCATATTTGCTGACTCCCATGTTGATAAGAGTATTAAATACTTGACAAATCTCCCTTTAAGGTACATTTTGAACAGATAAACAAAAAATGGGCAATTCATTTGCAATTAATCATGACTAATCATGGACAATCATGTGATTAATTGTGATTAAATATTCAAAACAACTCACAGCCCTACATGATACTGACAATTGCAGTATACAAAAATAATGAATGCCTTCTAATCATAGGACAGTCATTTAAAAGTAATAATCTCAACATCTTATCTAGTCTAAAGGTACTAACATGCACACACTATACCCATGCAAACTGTTTCACAACCTAAAATAAGCACCTTGAAAGATTTTTTTAAATTTTCAGTATAAAGTTAATTAATTTTATTGTAATTTTATTATCTGTTACAGCTTATGACTTAATAAAGTGTTTGCCACAAAATCAGTATATTTTAATCAGATTCATTTTATATTCTTTTATATGACCAATGAAGATGATTAACAGTTTTCCAGTTCTGACTAGTTATGAGTGTTGTTTTTCATTGTGAAAGCAAATCAGAGTCACCTGTGTAAAAATCTTGAACATAAAATGAGAGAAAAAAAAAAACAGAAACAAGACAATACCCTACTATTATAATGTATTACAGGGTCATCAAACAGGCCTGTTCTGACGGAGCATTGTTTGCACTGTTGGGTGTGTGTGTGTGTGTGTGTGTGTGTGTGTGTGTGTGTGTGTGTGTGTGTGTGTGTGTGTGTGTGTGTTTGTCTGTTGTTATCAAACTGTGTCTTGGTTAAACACACTCTTTTAATCATATATTTCCTTGTCCCATTCATAATAAGTAGGTGTTTTTATAGATATAAATCAATTTGCCCATTACCCCATAACCCAGGAATACTTCGTTAGCCAACAAGTTTCTGTACTTGTTCATTTTCCTTCTTTAAATGTTGGATTAATCACCTTGAACTGAAAGTCTTCATACACAGAGAAAAACAGGCTTTAAACACACTGAGCAAACAATATGCACAGAGTAGATAAGACTCAACAACCCAAGTCGAACATGATTTGAGATCATAATCACATACACAACACAGATCAGTTACAAGATAAATTAATACAGTATATTGCTTTATGAGCTACTGCATGTCAGAACCAGATTTATTTCTAGACTGATCTCTGTGCAATCACTGGTTGGTGCTGTGGCATTTAAAGTGATTATGCGATTATTTGTTGATCAAAGATGGAGGAATGACACAGCTCCCAGCTCCACTGTATATCTGAGTTATGAATCAGTCAATATGTGTCTAGGAGCGGTTGGCCTGATAAAAACCTGAGCCCAGCAAGGCGTTAAACCACAGCTGGAGCCACACCTAGACATAGTCAATTGACTTTCACTTCAAATGAAAACGTGTGCTTCGTTTGGCTCACAGTAAAATTTGGTCTTGAGCAGTGTAGCTTAATAAAGAGACAGGATTGTTGCTCCTAAATATCCTTGTGAAAGCAACATCATCACCATCTGGATATTGTAAACTAAAGGTTTTAGCAAGGGATAAGATGAGCTGACGTATTTTTTCGTCCAAGCAGGATCCATGTAGTTAAACCTAAAACACAAGCCTGCCACCAAGTGGTCAAGTAGAGAAATAATCTTTTGCTCAACAGTTCAGATGACTATGATTTTATTCTTTACACAAGTAAAATCAGCACACGTCTCTGAATCTAGGTCAGTAAGCACTTTAGTTTACTTTAATACTTTTCTTTAAGTTAAGACTATCTGGTTCACATTATTGTAATGTATTTTAGAGTATGGTGCTGTGTATTCATGGAAAGGAGGGACATTTGCCTCAATGTCTGCAAGCTGCTGTGAAGAAATGTTTGACAAGGTACCAAGAATTTAATGTGAAACACAGAAAGGAGGGAGCTGGAAAGGGTTCATTTGATATCAGACCTGTCTGATCTCCACAGGGTCATGGAGTCTGATAGATGAACTACATACTATACTATGACTTTTTAAAATTTATTTTGACACTATCTTATTACCTTATTATGACATTTTTATTTTTGAAATACTATACTATGAGTTTTTTGACATACTATGACTTTTTGATGATTTTATTCAACAAACTACTATGAATTTCCAACATACTATACTTGTTCTATTTTATGAATTTTTTTAAAAAAAAAAAAAAACCTTTTTGACATACTATACTATAACTTTTTTTTTTTTTTTACTATTTGACACATACTATTACTATAGATTTTCGACATGCTATGACTTTTTTCGACATACTACAATATGACTAAAACATATTTGGACATACTATACTGACCTTTTTTGACATGCTATACTATGATGTTCTTTATTTTTTTCAACATTTTTTACAATATGGGGACTTTTTAAAAAGATTTTTCAACATACTATACAGACTTAAAAAACTTTGTTCGTTATACTCTTATGAACTGAAAAATACTTTGACTCTGACCTTTTCAACACACTTTACTGACTTGTTTTTTCAACATGCTATACTATGACTTCTTTTTACACTATACTCTGACTTTTTTGACATCATATAGTTTGACTTTAAATTTTTTTTCGACTTACTATGCTATGACTTTGTTCAACACATTATACAATGATTTTAGTTCTTTTTTGACATACTATACAATGACTTTTGACATACAGTACTATAACTTTTTTCTGCATACTATGACTTCATTGCTTTTTTTTCAACGTACTGTACGAGGGCTTTGATATATGACATTTTTTGGCTTGTTCAACATACTATAATTTGACTTACGGAAAGGTCAGAAAAGGTCATAATATAGTATGTTGAAGAAACTTTAAAAGTCATATGATAGCATTTAAAAAAAAAAAGTCACAGTATGTTGAAAAAACTCAAAAGTTGTTAAAAGTCATAGTATAGCATGTCAAGAGTTAAAAAGGCATGTCAAAAAAAGTTTAAGTCAGTACAGTCTGTCAAAAGTAGTTATTAGTTTGTCGAAAAAATCATCAAAATCATAGTATGTTGAAAAAAAAAGAACAAGTCGTAGTATAACGTATCAAAAAAGTCAAAGAAATTCGCAGTATAATATTTTGAAAAAGTCATAGTACAGTAAGTTGTTACAACCTGGCTCAAAGGCTGCAACAAAAACGGGAGACAAAAGTTTTAAAATGGTAAAAGGCATTTATTTATCAAGCTAATAATAATAAATTACTAAACAAACATGGAAAGTCAGTAATGTAGGCATGTGTGGGGGTGTGAAAATGTCCACCACAAACAAAACCAAAACTGTGCCAGCCAAGGAAGAGAGTCTGTCTGTGGAAAGGGAGGGAGCTTTTGTATCCTGACCACACTGAGCCCCGGGTTGGCTCATCTCCCATCTCACCCTCCACACTGCAAAATAAAAAGAAACAGCAAAAGGACATCTGGTGGAGTGGAGGGGTCGTCACACCCCGCACCATAAAAACAGCATTCTCACCAGGAAAGCTCGCAGACCACAGTTCTTACAAAATACAATAAACTTCATAGCCTAATAATTTAACAAAATAAATATGTCATACTGATCAGCTCTGTAGTGTGTCACCTGGAGAAGCATTTAACAATTTACAGCACAGATTAGACAGATTTTAGACGGTAATGGTACGTCACTACATTTACAACCAAGATGTTCTTTGGAGGACTGGTCCATACATGGAGATGGACGAGCAGGTGGTGAACATACAGATCGTCAGTGTGCAAGTGTTGGACAATGTGATATGCAAAATGCCAGCTACCAAAACATACAGAACTGTACCACAGGCTCCAACTACCGAAACACACAACATATAAGCGCTACCCAAAAGTAGCATCCAAAGGTTCCTCTGCAACAAAGGCTCACTAGCCAACCAAGTCGTCCCAAGACGCACAGCAGAGGCACCCAAACTACAACAAAGCTCACACCAACCAAGGCATGAACTGTGGTGCTTATGTTCCCAAAGCTAACAGGCCAAACTACCAACTTGCACATCACAGCACAAACACCAACACAACCAATGACAATTCACCACATCCCTCCTGTGACCATTTACTTGTCTACCATATGAATCACTAACCTCCTGCAACAACGAGATTCAGGTTCTCACAGACAAAGCACATTCAGTGTAACCGGGTCCAGCTACCCAGAAACCCTCCAGGCTGAGCAGAACTCTGAGTCCAGCTACCCCATCCATTACACTCTACTGGTCTCCAGGCCACAACAGAACCAACAGACAGTGTTGCACAGGTCAAATAATGCACAATGTCTCAAACTAATGTAGGACTTATGGAAGTTCCCCTCTACCTAAACTGCCTATCCCAAATTAATCTAGCCACTGAACCCTATTCTTCATGCAGATTAACAGGAGGCTCTTTAAACACTTAAACCAGTAGCCTCAGTTAGGCCCCCAGCAAGCTGGTCACCCACCTGACACCTCTGGATGTGTCCCCGAGACAACTGCTATGACCACATAGAAAAATAAACTAAAAAACACAAACCAACGAGCCCAAATGGGCCACGCTGCTATGCCAACCCAGGGAAACTCCACAAAAACGTACTCACCAGAGCCTGCAACCACTGCTGATAAAATGTGACAAAAGAATCACAAGAAAAAGTCTTTAGACCAGTCATCTCTGCAGCAAGCTGAGAAGTTAAAATGCTGGGGACAAGCTAAAACAAGATCTTAAGCTGCTGTATCCACGGGTTATGTGCCGGACTACTTTTGGCTGAAAGCAGTCACTTCCTCCAGTCTTGTCATCACTATGAGGGTGCCAGGTAACATGTGGAGATATGCTGTAATTTGTTAGTTAGTGAGCTCTATAGGTGCTAATAAGTAGATGCACAGGGTCAGGCCGGCTGTTTCCCCTTGTTTCCAGTCTGTGCTAAGCTCAACTAATCGTCTACTGGCAGTATAGCTTAATATTTAACGGAAATACATGAGAGTGGTATCAATCTTTTCATCTATCTCTCAGGAAGAAAGACGAAAAATGTCAAACTATTCCTTTGAAGCTATGATACCTTCATCGGTATGAGAAACTGAATCCCACACATTTCCTGAGGCAGAACTCAATCAATAATGAAAACAATGTTTTTCAAGAAATGCAAAAATAATAATATCCTGTTCAGTACTGATATTTGTCTGTTGGACTTTGTCAAATTATCTTTCCTCTTGTGGAAAAGGCCATCATGTTTACACCACCAGCTTGGAGAATATTCGAAGCCATCCCTAACATCAGAGAGGCTCGTCTGGGAAAGTGCAGCAGGAGAGTTTTTGTACTCTGTCTGACTACATGAGATGTGTCTTTGCTGCCAGCAGATCTCTTGCCAAAGTCATTAGCTGCTAATTCTGCAGGATCTAGATTTTCTTTGATAAGACCCCACAGCGAAGAACAAAAAAAACTATCGATGGCCTTGTTAGTACTGGAATAATCTAGAGTGCCTGGTTGCTGTGTTGGTTACTAAACAAGTCTCTATCATATTGTCTCTCTCTCACCCTCTATATACACATTCACTGCAGCTTCAAGATCTCCTTTACATGAATAGTGTTAATGTAAGGTAATACACCTCCATCCATCCAAGTCATCTTTGGTCCTCTCTCTGCTTGGCTGCATCTGTTCAGTAAGTTAACTCTTCCTTATCCATCGCTCTATAGTGTGTGGGGATGGAGGCTGAGGGCAGGACCGGTGCCAGTGTTAAATGAACGGACAGGTGAGCGGCGCCTGGGTCCTCTGTGACCAGCTGGGCACTGTAAGCTGACCGTTGCTGTTGTGTGTGGTCTGAATGGAGCCGAGAGACGAAGGGGTCGAGGTCGGGCAAGGAGAACCCCAGAGGAACCCCTCTCTCAGGACTCAGTTGCATATCTCACACTCCATCTGTTTGTCTTTTATGGAGGGGCAAGTCCGGGACACTTCACCTGAGCTGCTGGGAAGAAGGGGGAAGAAGTGGTAAAGGTGAGAAGAAGGCAAAGAGGTAAAGAAAAGTATATGTGATTAGATAAAAATGGTTTAAATAAACACAATCTTCTCCTATTTAGTACCCCTCATCACACCATCACCCCTCTCTGTTTCCCAAATTTCATTTCCCTCCTTCCTGCTCACTCATAGTTGGTCATAGATCCCTCTGAGGACGTGAGGTCTTTGACAACTGAGGCATGTCCACTGCTCAAACATTCATTCACTGGCCGGTCGAGAGTTTCAACTAGACAGCTACCAGAAAATCACTTTACTACAAAAACCTGATGCTATCTTGTTACACTCTAAGAATGAATCATTGTCCAGCAACACAGTATGAATCATAGTTAGCAAATGTAGCTGCCAGCTGTCTCGGGGGCTCATGTGCAAAAAGTCGGTCACAGTGAGCAGGCAAGCATTGCAACTGCACTGATTTAAAGGAGATAAGCTGGTTCCTTTGACAAACAGCTCAAGTTTAGCAACTGTTGAGTGAGGAGATTATCAGTGCTCTTTAGGCTAAAGCTTTCTTCTGGATATTCACCAAGTACCAGTAGATTGTAAATACTGAGCTCCCTGTGCTACACGACATTCTGCAGATCTAGTAGTAAGTCATTTTAAATTAAATGTTGAAGATATGTAGATGTACTCTCAAATGTCAACATGCAACTGTGCGACCACCATACACCATACACCATACACGTAAAAGATCTGTAAAAAACAGTTTGCATCTTCATGCAGAATACTGTCCGAACCTGTGTTTGAAAAAAGGCTGTTGTAGTGCCCTGGCCTCTGTCACAGAACCCTCTTTGCTTGGCTTTGTGTCCCACCGTAAGAGCCTGGCTAGTAGGTTGGAGGAATGCCTCCCATATCGGGTGACCCATTGCCCCACGGCCTTTGCTCCTCGCCTAGCTCCAAGCGAAGGAGTGCTCCTGGCGGACGCTGTATCCCATGTCACAAAAGCACCTTTCTACACAACAGGGGTACAGAGAATGGGCCACAGCACAGTGGTTCTCCTTGGGTCAGCTCCAACCCGCCATAGTTGGATTTCAGACCTCCCCCTGTTTCAAGCAAACACCCTCATTGGTGGGGATGTTCTTTCACCCAAGGCTGGCAGAGATATCAGAGAGACCTGGAGCTCCTGGTCCAAGCCACCACTACAGAGGATAAATGACCATACCACTTATGCATTACTGGGTGAGTCTCATCAATTTTGCTGAATTATACGTTTTGCACAGAAAGTTGAATGTCAGCATGATGGGTTAATTACTGAAATGATTGATTTGAGTAAAAAGAATGGCATATTTAAGTTGAAGAGCACACTGAAATTGATGAAGATGAAGAAGATGTCGGTTTCTTTTGCAGTTAAACATTGTAACAGCTGAATTTACTGATAACCACAAAATCAGCTTCGAATGGTCAGTCAGTTATCGAGTCACAATGGCTCACGATTGAGAAACAAAGTAGCTCCAACCTGAAACTGGCAGTGTCCAAAATGTATGAGTAGAAATAGAGAAAAATTATGAGGACGGTAGAAACAATGTTGAGACTGACAGTTGATGAGAGGAGATAGTTGACAGTGTTTTTTAATAGCGAACTGCCAATCGGCATGTGCTATTATTGTAACCTCTTTTAACTTAAAGTGGATGGAAAATGAAATGAGTGCAGACAAACAGAAGAAAAGAGTTATGTAGTATAAATCCATCTGTTCTCAGATTCCAGTCAACCATGAGGATTATCTCCTGTCAGTCGACCCTTGTGGCTGTAGTTGTGGTTACACTCACTGTGGTATCCTGCGCTGAAGCTAAGACTACACAGAAGCCAAAGTATCAGTACACCAAGAAGCCCGTCCCTCAGATCACCGTGCACAGCCCTGTGACCACCAGCATGCCCAAGACTCTCAAGGTAGCGCCGAGCGCAAATCCCATGAAGCCCCATCCGTTGCCCACCACAGAGAGGACTGCCTATCCAAATGTCTATCCACAGTACCACACAGAGCGCACAGAGCCCCCTGGTGCTGGCCCTGAGAATTACACGTTAGATTACAATGAGTGCTACTTCAACTTCTGTGAGTGCTGTCCACCTGAAAGAGGCCCCAGGGGGCCAAAGGGAGACAGAGGCCTGGCAGGTATTCTCTCAAGACCCACTGATAGCATGCAATAAAGAAAAATGGTTTTGATTTAATCAATTAATATGTTTGTATGCATGTTTGCTTTCAGTATTTTGAACTTTGTCGGTGTTTGCTTGTCAAGGGCCACCAGGTGACAGAGGCCTTTCAGGAGCAGCTGGTTTACCTGGACCACCGGGAGTGAGTGGTCCTATGGGGTTAAGAGGAGACAAAGGTGAGTTTAATATGCTTAAATACACATTTTGGATTGCTTATTGCATTAACACTACATGTACTGTACAACAGTGGGCCCTGGCAGCAAACCATAAAGTCCACAGGCCCATTAGACAGTGCTGATTCAGTATAGTCAGTTCACTTTGACAATTCGGCCTGTGCCCTGTAGGCTCGTTAAATATATTGTACTTTTTCACATAGTAGCTCTAGTACAAAAAAATCATATTTCTTATGTTGGACACAATTTAATATCAGCTTTATTATGTCGATTTCTTAGGGCATAAAGGAGACAGAGGAAGCAGTGGGACAGGCGGGCCACCAGGAGTCCCAGGGAAACCAGGACAAAAAGGTGCAAACTTGCTCAGGTGGTTGAGGTATGATTTTGTATTGGTTCCAGATTTCAACAGTTGTGACATAGTTCCCTTACCTTGCAGGTGATGTTGGCTCAAAAGGTGACAAAGGTGAAATAGGGCTGTTTGGTGCCAAAGGTGATAGTGGGGCGAAAGGAGAACCTGGCCAGAATGGGACTGCTGGTGAGAAAGGAGAGCCAGGAAAAGACGGGCCAGCTGGACCTCCAGGAGTGGCTGTTGAGATGGGTCCAAAAGGAGACAAAGGGGATAAAGGGGAGTGTGGCACGTTCGGGGAAAGAGGACAGAAAGGTGAGCCGGGGGATACTGGGTCTCCTGGCATCCCAGGAGCGATGGGCATTCCAGGAATAAACGGCAAGCATGGTTCCCCAGGTCCTGTAGGCCTCCGAGGGGATCAGGGACCTCCTGGACCACAAGGAGAACCTGGGTTTACAGGACCTCAGGGACCACAAGGCATAAGAGGGATGCCTGGACCAAAAGGGGACAGAGGTTACCCTGGGATGAGAGGTGAGCGGGGCTTTCGTGGATTCAAAGGAGCAAAGGGATCTGGGGTTCCCCAGAAACGCTCGGCCTTCAGTGTAGGTATCTCTCCAAGAAAGTCCTTCCCGCCCTCTGGCTTCCCGATCCGCTTTGACAAAGTCTTCTACAACGATGAGAACCACTTCAATGTCACTTCCAACAGCTTCACATGCGTCCACGCCGGGGTTTACGTCTTCTCCTTCCACATCACTGTACGTAATCAGCCACTGCGAGCCACACTGGTGGTGAACGGGTCACGGCGGGTAAGGACACGGGATTCTCTGTACGGTCAAGACATCGACCAGGCGTCCACTCTGGTGGTGCTGCGACTGGCTGTGGGGGATCAGGTGTGGATGGAGACGCTCAGAGACTGGAATGGGGTATATGCCAGCAGTGAGGATGACAGCATCTTCTCTGGGTTCCTACTTTACTCAGACACGGCCTGATCCTCAACTGTTCCAACTTGATCCCGGAAATGGACAAATGCTTGTGGTGCTACATGAGGGTGTCAGAATATCAGATTTTCACTAAATGATTATCGTGGCCAAAGGAATTCACGGACGGTAGCGATATTATTATCATGATAACTATGAAAAATGTGAAGAAAAAAAAAACACTTCTATAAGTCAAATTCATCTTAAACTTTGCTTATTGTGCCTCTCGTCTCTTTCTTTTTGGCAGATGAATTACACTCAAAATATAAGTGAAGGGAGTTGGAGAAAGAGTCTGAAATACACACACACACACACACACACACACACACACACACATATATATATAATGATTTCAGGGGTGCTGGATTATTTACAAGATAGTATCATATCATATGTGTATTATTAACATGACATCAACATTTCATTGCTGGTATATTGCAACACCCCTAGTGCTACACCACTATACTCTATTACTATTACTTATGAACTGCTCGGAAGCTGTGCTGCACACTAGTATGACAATTTAAGGACTGGAAAAATTTAGACCAAGTGTATTGTATTATCATCACAGTAGTGTCTTATTATTTTACCTGTTACCTTCTGAATAAACATAAAAGTCTCATTTACTGCTAGTATATTTATTTACATCTTTTTGATCTACATAACCTTCATCAGGTATGAAGATGCACAACAAAACTTGTTAAGTTATTCAATTCATCAAAAATGAGGCCAGTGAGGCATCTTGAAAACATACTTTGCTACCAAGATAACTGGGGAAAGAAGGCATTAAAAAATCACACTATTAAAAGATTAGCAAAATGACAAAGATGCAATAAAAGGATTTTAATTTCTCAAAATAAGACAATTTACCCCATACTAATGTGCATGCTGTATATGAATCTGTTGTGATGCTTGTCCATATACTCGTAGATTAAAACCGTGTTTGCCACCAAGTGTGCAGATTTCTTTTACAGTATTCCTGAACAATTTACTTTGCCTGAAGTATTGATGGTCTATCTGCAGTTTTGCCGAGTTAAATGACATGACTCTATGTCATACCCTCTTTCTTCCTCCTCTTTGTATACTTTACTGTATCTGCTTTATGTCCATCTGCACTCTCACTGTAGGCTCCCTATCAAATTGCAAAATATGAGACATACAAATATATGATGGTGTAAGTATACAGAGAATCTCACTATGACCTATAACTGTATTATTATGCCTACTGTAAAATCCACTACCTGTATTATTAAATCAATACTTCTAATATGTAAGCAGTATTGCTGTACAATGGGGTTGTAAAAAGAGTTTATTGGAAATAAAATCCAGTAGTACATACTGTATGACTGTGGAATGCTTTAATTTGCTTTAACCAATGTTTTTTCCAGTTTTGTACAGACGACTTCATGAAGTTGACACTTGACATCAATATTACACAATTATATAAAAAAGTCTGCCCTGAGAGCACAGATGCCCCAAATACATGATCGATATCAGATAGCTAAAGATGTGGCAGTCACGTTACTACTCTGATCTGGGATCTGTAATGCATGATAACTTGTCACCATTGGACAGTGTCTAGAGAGCCCTGAGGCATGTCACCCGATTCTCCAGACATGTCGTCTGATTCCTCGGGCATGTCACCCGATTCTCCAGACATGTCGTCTGATTCCTCGGGCATGTCACCGGATTCTCCAGACATGTCGTCTGATTCCTCGGGCATGTCACCCGATTCGCCAGACATGTCGTCTGATTCCTCGGGCATGTCACCGGATTCTCCAGACATGTCGTCTGATTCCTCGGGCATGTCACCCGATTGTCTTGACATCTCACCTGATTCTTCATATATATTGGAAGGAGTGGAAGCTTGATTGAGAGATTGGACTATAGATATCAAAGTGCTTGGCACTGGCTGTGGAGGTTTCAGTGGAGGATTTGAGGATTGGATGCTCACTTGAGTAGGCTGACTAAAAGCAGGAGTTGCAGTGGATTGCTGAGGGGAGGGCCGGGTTGCTGTCGGCTCAGTTGCAGGAGGCAGGGAGAGTTCTGGGGATGAGATTGGGGGAGCTAAAGGCCATGGATCTCTGGGATGAAGAGTTGGGTTAACCATCATCTGTGGTCCTATTGGGTCAGAAACAAGTTGACCTCAGAAGTTGCGCAAATGCTGCGCAATGATTCACAGATTTGACAATTCAGGAAGACAATTAGGGTTTAAAGTTTTAGTTGATCACACACACCGGGTTACATTTACTTTTAAATACCTGTCACTTCTCCAAAAGTTTGGGGTTCACTCCACCTGGTAATGCCCAACTCAGGCACCTTGGCCCTGCAGTTGTACTGGCCTGGAGTCTGTTTGACCAGCTTATGGTTCTGAGAGGTTGCTGTTCCCAGTCGGTTGTTATTCTTGTAGAAATAGTAGTGTATTGGAGGTGCAGGAGCAGGGGCATTGTATTGGAGGTGGCAGATGAGTTTCATCTTATTTACTGGAATCAGGTCATTGTCGGCAACAATCTCCAACACTGGCTGCGACAGAACCTCTGTGACAGAACCACAGAAGAAAAAACATTACTGACACATTAAATACTGTGCTAAATCCTACTTATAGGAATAGTTTGACATTTTGAGAAACACAATTTACTTTCTCGCCAAGAGTTAGATGAGAAGATTGATGCCACTCTGTTTTACAGGTGGTTACATATGCAGTCTCTTGGCTGGGTGCAGTGAACTTCCAAAGTAAACAAGGCTCTACAAAGTAATCGAATCACAGCCGTGAGCCTAGAAATAGTTCAGCACATAACACCCCGCAACCCCAAATTGGTGTTTCTCCCTAATGGTAAGCTAAGCTTTGCTGCAGCTACATATTGAATGGAGAAATATGAGTGACTAAGTGTATTTCCCAAAAATGTTAACATTTCACAACCACAATCAAACTCAGTATATGCAACCTAGTTTATAAACTCACCAGAGACATGCACTGAGACGTCAGCTGAAATTACAGAGCGTGTACGCCTGTCTATGTCCCACGAAGCCCTACAAGAATACATTCCTTGGTCCTCGAGAGTCAAGTTGGTCAAGTAGAAATGTGGGTTGAGGCCATTTTGTCTCATTACTTCAACGCCATCTTTGTACAGAATCACCTCATGAAGTCGAGGTGTGCCGCGGACGCGACACGTGACCGTCAAAGTGTCTCCAACAAGGCCGGGATGAGATGGGACTTGCAGGATAGCCCACCCTCCTGAACAAAGATTACCGAAAGGAAAGTTACATTGAAGATAACATACCATAGTGAGGTCTTATACTGATATTCACAGTAATAAAACAAGCCAGTGGCAGTGTGTTTGCAATGTCACCAAAACGTGCAAATTTGTCACGTTTTACAAAAACAAGCACAATTAGGGCACCATACAATGCTTAAAAGGAGTTCAGGCAGCAAGAGTTCAGTGATTCACAGCTGACAGGAGTAGCAGTAAAAGAGGAAGAAAGTGGCCTCAAATGCGAATCAAGGAGATTTCTAATGAAATGATACTCACCATCCACGTTGATCTCCAAAGGCAGACTTTGGAGGGTGTGTATGTTTCCCACTATTGTGTCCCTGACTCCCTGGCAGTAAAATTTCCCACTCTCTTGAATCTTGGCTTTCCACAAAATGAGGTGCTCCCCAGTCAGTGGGAGCTGCTCAGATCCCCTGAACCACAGGTAATCCCAGGAGGACCTGTGGGCATCAGGAACGCTGCATTTCAGCCGGAGCTCCTCTCCAGAGAAGATCCGTGAATCCCCTGACACCAGCTCCACTACAGCTCTGAACGAGGTCACAAAGGGAGCTATGAAGACAAACACATATGGGTTTGCTTGGTAGGATTATCCCAAAAAGTCATCTGTATACTCGCACTGATCAATTATTCTACTTGAAATTATATGCCATCTGTTCAGCTGAAATATCAGCTAATATATTGATTCTACTGATACAGTAGAAGAGAAAAATGTTAACACTAAGCAAAGTTGTTCCACATCTAGAGTTTAATGAAAAGAAGAATTGGTACAAACCCTCAGATACTGCAAGCTGTGGTATTGTTGAAAGAACTGAAACAGGAAAATAAACCAGTGTAAGATATATTTAAGTATATGACAATATTTTAAAGACAATGTTACACATTTGTGAGATATTGGAAATGAACTGAAGAAAACTCACCAAGGAGGGAAATTACCATGTCCATTTTGATCGCTTGTAAGAAACTGAGGTTGAGGGAGATTCTTTTATCGATAATGGAAAGGGAAGTGAAAATTTAGCTTTAACGCATCACACAGGATATCCCCTTTTTTCGAAAATAACTGAGCATACTGGAAACCAACAGGGGTTTCTTTTTTTTTAAAAAAACAAAGTAAAAAAAAAAAAAAACGATGGCCTTTACAGTATATGGGACAAAAACATCATCAAAGTCTCTTGCTGCCTTGGTGAGGCATCAGTAAGAGCCGACAGGTTAAAGGTCCTAACAGGATCTTTTTGACTCTGGCTGATTTCTCATCCATCAGCCTGTCGCTTGTAATGATGTGAACAGATTTGTCTTTATTTTATACTTTCTGTAATTTCCTTGATTTTGTCTGAGTTACACCTCAATGCTGGAAAATTTAGTGAAACTCAGAGGGAAGTGAAAGTAACACACCCTCCTTTTCTGATTCTGAATTTCAGCTGAAATGTACTTATGCCCATTGAGAAATACATGGAAATATAGAAAGTATAATGAAACAAATAATGTATAGTTTTGAAAAAGGACTAAATAAATGTTATTTTAAATCCCTTTCTAATGAGGAGGGGGCATTAAATAAACTCAATCACCTATGAAAATTCTAGCTTGATCTTTTAACATTAAATACTTCACATTTTGTCAAGTCCAAACATAGTTTTTCTCCCTTTTTGGTATAAAATTATGTTTTTTTACTTCAACAGACAGCTAGAGGAATAATAACAGCGACATTCCTACTAAAAAGACGACTCCCTTTAGAAGATACCCATACTTGTTGTCTTACTCTGAGGTCCTGAAATGAATTTGTATACAGCTTTTTTAATTCTTCGTTGTATTAACTTTAAATAATTCTTCATCCATTTCCTACCTCTTTTGATTGCTATGTGTGGCTGTAATATTAGAATTGTTAATCATTATATTTAGGTTTTTATTCTTGGTTATACAGCAAATCTAAAATTACTTCATAAATTCACAAACTGTTAAGTCTATAAGAACCTACTTACTGTTTCCAAAATTGAACAATGTGAGCATACAGTGTGGAAAAAGGTCAATGAATTCCAGAAATGTTAGATTATTAGATTAGATTGTTAGAACATTTACAACTACTATCCTTTTAATTTCTCTAAAATGATAGGTGTCAGTAAGTCTGGTAGCCTCTTTATTAAATCCTAGCTTGCAAAATCATGAGTCATGTGAAACTGCATGATGAACAGGAACTGCGCACGAGTGCACGTGCATTTTCAATTTTTATTAATCATCATCACACACCCACTGAGGAAATAAACCAATACTGCCATAATAAGTTACATTTAAATAAAAGACAGTATTGAGTTACTTTCTCCCATGAGATACAATAACAAACCTATAAGGTTGCAAAGATGATGTTTTAAACCTCTTGAAAATACCTGATAAATGGCTTCTGCATACAGTGCAACATGAAGTTATTCAAGCTATTGTTTAAGTTTGCATTAAAAGTCTTTTCTCAAACTAAAATTGGACAGCAACTGCACACTATACGTGCTGCAAATAAGAATAAAGAGATTCAAATCTAGCAACATAAGGAAGTCTAACTCGTGAGCAAACAGAAAACAAACAACTCTCCCAAACATTTCTTCCACTACAGTACGTGACTGCCAAAGACAAAACACTGTTTTTACCAATTATCCTTTCAACTGAATACAGCCATCACTTCCTTCATTAAATATAGGGCTGTCCCAAATACCATTTTTTGGGATTTGAAGCTTCGCTGAGAAATATTCAAATATATTTGAACCTTCGGGACGGTGCTGCTGCTGCACTACTGTACACACACGCACCTCTACACACAACACACAGCGATATCTGTCTGAGAATAATTTATGATGATTAATGTTGAATATGAATGTTGCGGGATTATTCTTTATTTCAGGGGCTATTTTGGCTATTATTATTATTATCATCATTATATATATATATATATATATATATATATATATATATATATATATATATATATATATATATATATATATATATATATATATATGTTGGTTGTGTGTGTGTTAAACGAAGCATTCAAATACTGATTTTGAGGTCAATTACCATGGCAACGGTCGGAGCTTTGAAGCATTCGGATCAGCCCTAATTAAATGTACTTCTAAATTCATAGCATTAAAAATCAAACAGGAGAAAAGTGCTTCAAAATAAATTAAATTGGTTACATTATGTTAATAAAGCAACCAGAGCAATTTTCATGACTTCTTATCTGCTTAATCCAACAGAGCAAAAAAAAAAAAAAAAAAAAAAAAACCCAAACAAATAACATAACTTGTTTTTGATGGGACATGCTTATGACACCCTCTTGACAGTATAAATGAATAGATGAAAATTTTACAACTTGATGAGAAGAATTCATGTAACATGTCTTCAAGCAATGTTCTTTAACAAGAGTACTACTGTAAATATTACAGGATTAATGTCTCCTATTGCATCCAAAAAAATTGATACCTGCCACTCTATAGAAAAATAAAATCACTTCTGTACATCCAGCTTGTGACTGGAGCGAGAGGTCTGGCATGAGGAAAAAGACCACAGTGTCAATACACTCAACTGGGAGGGCTTCATGACTTTACGGAATATGTCCATGCAACACGCGCTCGCATTCACACGCACTTGACCGCATGCACAACTGCCACACGCACATCTCTCTGGATATTTCTCTGCAGGACAGCAAAATACACACAGCACAGATCACTAGCATGAGCTGGGAGGTTATTTTAGTGGGGGGAAGTTCTGTTTCGCATTATCCGGATTTCTCCATTTCCTTTGCCAAAAATGTATTTGACTAAAAATGCCGGCTGAGTTATTAGATGTTATTAGGGCACTAAGGTTCTGCGTGCCGATTTGAGACCACATGTCAATTTACTCCTGGAGACATCACAACAATAACAAAAACCTTGTCTGAAAAGCTGCGAATAACAGATACATGTTAAGAAAATCACATCCACTCATTTATCCTATCTGCACAACTGTAACTACAATGGCAAGGATGAAGAAGAACTGAGGTACTGACGATGCCATTGTGGGTGACCTGCAGATGTGTTCGGGAAGAGCTTGGAGTGGAGACAGTTTGCCCCTTTGCACTGAGCTTCATATTCACCGTACAGACATGAGCTGTTATTGATCTTCTCATCTAACTCTGCACAAAAGTGAATAAGTGAGGTTCCCCAAATGCCAAACTATTCCTTTAATTCAATAGTTCTGTTACTATTCAGTGTAACTTCAGGGCCTCTTGGATGTGGATGGATGGAATAGAGTTGGTCGGAGTGGAAATGGGATCCATATCAGATGACTACTGTATGTGCATATGGACAGCAACTTTTAAAATCAGGGAAAAGGGGGAGGGTGGAGTAAAGCCTCGAGAGGATTTTATTTTTGAGCAGAGCTCCTCACATCAACCAGCAAACACTTGAGGCTGCAGAGGTGGGGGCAGGTGCTCGTTCTCAACGTTATCAGAGTCGATTGCTGATGCTGCAGTTGTCCCACCAGCTGTGGTTGCAGCAGAGTGTTGCGTCTCTGGTGGAAAGCTCTCTAGAACGCTCTGCACCTTCTGTTCCACTTCGTCGGTCCAGTCGATGAGGTCGTTCTCCAGCTGGCGGGCCTTCTCCATGACACGCTCTTGCCTCTCCCCGAGCCCTGTTAGCAGGTCTAACCGTTTGTGGACCTGGCTGAGAGCCGCGCTGCCTGGGGAGCAGGAGGAAGCTCCAGTGGACTGTGGCCAGTTGGGGGATGCCTGGCCTGACATGTAGAGCTCAAACTCTTCAGAGCTTAGGTTCAGAGACTGGCCATCCAGCTTCTCAATGAAAGCCACAGCACAGCACTGGAGAGAGGGGATGTGGAGGTTCATTAAAAGAAACTTCAGTCCTTAGCACTAGAATCTCTTAAAAAACCCAACGCTTTTTATATTTGGCTTTTACTGGACACTTTATGCATCTCAACAAGATTTTAAACTTTTTAGACTTTTTAGTGTGACGTGACTTTAACTTGAGTACCAGCATCTTTTTTCAAATTGTTCCCAATGAGGGGTCAGTGCATGCGGCAGCATGTAGCCACCTAGAGAAAGAGCGCTACACCCAGCATCTTTTTTTCTGAGCGCTCCGCCATTTTTGTGCGGCTCCTCCGAGCGCTTCTAGTTGAAAATATGTGAACTTTTCAGACAAGCGTTGGTGATTTCGCAGTCTCTCCTTTTCAGGTAACCAATCATCCAATGTAACTTGTCACCATGGTTACCAAGAAAATAAATAGCAGAGAAGCTTGTTTTGGCCATGTCTATCAAGACCTTCATGACATGTCAGACAGACATTATCATAACAAAGATCGAAAAGCCCATTTGTGGGAGCAGATTGGCTGTTCAGATGTTGCTGGTGACTGTTGTGTTATTATCACCATACATGTCGTAAGATTGTTAGCTGTACAGTCAACCCTATGTTAATGTAGCGTTAAGTTGCCGTTAGCTAGTTAATGTTAATGTCAATCTGCTTCCTCTTACATATTGTCACTTATCTGATTATGGGTGTACGTTGCTAATCAAAATCGAAATAAATACTTGAGGGACAAGTATAAGAAAGAGTGAAAGGCTGCGAAGGAGTAGAAGAGTGCTGATACACTGTTGTCATAGAAACATAAAAAAAAAGAAAGTCTGAGTGCTTTTCCAATGAAACGCTGGGATGAAGTGCCTGAATAAGGCTCTTGGACTAAATATGACTAATTTACTCTTACACATACATACAAAATATGTAAATGAAAGCAGTTTTTGACCAGTCAGAAGGCACACAACACCAGCAGAACAATAAACCAAAATGCTACAACATGTTAGGACTTTTAAAAATGAATTTAAGTGTTAAACATGGACACCCTGGATTAAGGCGCTTCCCCCGACACGGGAGAATGTTATTCCCCATCTCTCTCGCCCCACATTTCCTTTTTCTTTTCTCTATTATGTCTCTAAAATGCCAAAGCGTTAGGGAGATAACGCTTAGGGAGAGCAATAGCAGAGATACTGTATGTATATAACTGTTTTTAAAGACCACTCAAAGCCTTGAATGTTCAGAGATTTCAAGACTTTTCCATTGATTTTGACATTCAATAAATGCCAGAAGGGACTTTGTGACAAAGGCTTGTAGTTGTTTTTTTTTTCTATCTGTAACTTCTTTTCCCACTTTGCTACCAGAGTGAACAACAGCACAGTGAAGCAAGAGCTTTTCACAATACATCCACATCACACAGAATGTTAGCTTGTCTTGTGACAACATTGCATCACTGATTATTGAGGCTATTGTTTGACTTGTAACTTGACTGCTTCTAAATTTCCATGTGAGCTGGACTGATCTGACTTCTGGTTTATGTTATTTACACTCAGTTGCCAGTTTAATACGTACACCTAGCTAAAACTAATGCAGTCTAATATAAGTAATGCAGTAATGCCTACCTTCATGAAGGTTATATTTATTCTTTAATTTATAATAATTTTCGAGGATATAATTTGTGGTGCTTTTGAACTGTAGTGAGTAATACAGTGAGGTGTTTCTGTTATTTAGTCTACCCTCATTGACATAAACGGGATGTACAAAATAATAGAAAGTCCTCACCACAAAATTTGACATCGCCAACTTCTTCAAACATTTTGAAACACTGAGACTTAGAGATGCACAATAAACCACATAAATGCAAGCATGTACTCATTTCCTCACCAGATTAGTGAAGTAGTAACCATCCTCTCCAGTCATGAGTCGGCTGGGGTTGCTGAAGCGGGTGATATACTGGATGTTGGACTGCAGTCGTGGAGGGTTTGCTTTCAGCACAATGTAGATGAGCGTGGGTAGGAAGTCATCCGCAGATGCAGCTTCTTTCTTGCTGATTTTGATGCCGTTGAAGATGTGCTTGCTGCAACGAGTGATGCACGCCAGCTTCTCCTTGGGCACGCACTTTGAATCCATTTCAATCACGTCTGAAACGATGCAGAGATTTGAGAGGATAAAAAAATATTTAATTTGAAAATCTGGATTTCTACTGCTTATATGGCCATCTGAATAATAATGAGACTTACCTGTGATGGCTTTGACTACACTGTCCGACACCTCGGCGATCTCCTCATCTACAGGAACACATAGCATCTCAATGGTGACCCAATGCAAGGCTCTGTAACAGAACACAAGAACGATTATAATCCAGTCAGTGACGCTCAGATTTTTTTGCTTTCTCGTGCTTGGATGGAACGCAGTGGAATTAATGAATACTTGAGTGTCAAATTTAAGCATTATTACAACATTTGTTTGCAAACCTGATTCTCTTCTGAATGGCCAGGTCTTTCTTCTCATCGTCTGTGGTCTCAGGGCAGAAGACTTCCTTGTAAAGACGGGTCATCATGTACTTCTCTACTTCATCCATAACACTCTCTACATGATCTGACGAACCTGGGAACAAAGGCACAAAGATCAAAGATATACACAGCAGAGGCTTTATATATTGTATAATATTAGTGATATTCACTGTTGATATTCTCCTTAAGTTAATACCTTTGAACTGGGTGTGGAGGCGATCTGAGAGATTCTGGTAGAAGTCCTGCACACACTCTGACAGCTCATCAGCACCCATATCCTGAGCAAGGAATGGAAATGAAAGATTCAGAGCAGAATTAATTGAAAAATACATTCATGGTACAGGGACAGATATCGAAATCAGTGCATCATTTTGATAATGTATTCTGTTTAAATGTGGCAATTATTAGATCTTTGATGTCTAACAAACTGAATTTCTAAAAAAAAAATCTGCTGTGACTGAAGGAACAACATACATTAACATAAACCTTGTTTTCACTTGAGACAACAATGGGTGATATTTAGCATCTCACTTGGTAGCATTCCACATTTCACTAACTGCAGGACTAATGCTTAAGGTATTTGGCAATGCTGTGCAAAATACAGTAAAATTAGCATTTGAATTAGAGCCATTTAAGATCATTTCATTCAGTGATTGCTACATTAAAACAGTGTGTAGTAAAAAGTGTTTAGTAATAAATCATGGCAGGTGGTAAAGGAACAGTATCACAGATAAACACTGATGTTTGCATCATGTATGTCTACTTACTGGTGCAATTGCATTGACAAATAAACCAAACCAAAAAAAATGAATTTAAGTTAAAATAATTTGTTACCAGGCTGTTCAGATTTGCACAACTGTTCATACATAAGAATTAAATGAGCTATGAGCTCATTTTACCCACTAAAATGTAAGTAATCCACTTTAGCTCACCCACCAAATATGACAAAAGGAACTACACTGAGGAATTGGCACAGCAAGCTGAAGAAGCAGCTGGAAAAAAATAACCTGAAAGAACTCTACCTAACTCCAAAAAAATAGTCTGTTAATTTAGTCAGACAAAGACACAGACTTGTGACAAACAGGGATGATGCCTTACAACCGAGGAAGAACAGCAACAAAGCACTAGGTAGCTGCTCAACAGACAGCCCCCTGTTCAGATGGTAGCGATCCCACCAGCTACTCACATGCTTCAGATCAACTGTGACCCCTCAAGTAAGTGAAGGCCATTACGGCCTTGTGACATGGCAAGGTAGACGGACAAGATGAGATCCCTGCAGAGACCTCGCAGGCTGACGTTGAAACCTCAAACACCATGCTGTACCAGCTAATCAAAAATGTATGGCAGAAAGGAAACATGCCAACTGACGAGAGGCGAGCTCAATACTATTACACTCAAGAAAGAAGACTTCAGGGATTGTAATAATTACAGAGGGATCATGTTCCTATCAACACCAGGCCAAGTGTTCAACCTCATTATCTTAGAGAGACTGCAGAAAGGGGTGGATGAAAAACTGAGAGAAAATCAGGCAGGTTTTAAGCCGGAAAGATCATCACTGCACAATCTTCCATGCCTGATTTTCTCTACATGCTAAGTACGTAAGTACAAGTTCGTTTCACCCACAAAAACATGATGAGTAACCCAGTTTAGCTCACCCGCTTATAGACCATGCTCTCAGTGAAGGCCCGGCACTGTTTGAAGATCTCCCTGCCAGACTTCAGAGGCTTGAGAAAATCAATGAACTCTCGCGTTGCATGGTCACTGTCGACAGAAGAACGCCGGCTTGTAGAGGAGCTGGGGCTTGGGCTGGAGTGAGCGTCAAGAGGAGCATCTGTGGGGAAGACATTTGATGTTACTTTAAGCTACAAACAAAGCATTTTCTCCTAATATCCCCAGTAACACAGGATAGTTACACCCATAAATGACTAGCATCTCTTGCAGTAAAGTATGTGTACCTTTTTTTGGTGGTGTTTTTGTGGAAGGAGTAAAAAACTTTGTCACTGTGTTGACTTTGCTGGACTTTTCCTTCGTTTTTCTTTCCTCAAACTTGCTGAAGGGTGTGATGGAAGGCTGTGATTGGGCCTTCTGATGTCTACTTGCATATGCTTCCTCTTCCTCTCTCTGAAGCCTGGGGGAGGGAGAAGACCATACAAGTGCAATAGTTGTCAGATGGACAGAAGAGCAAGCCAACGACATGAAGAGGTACAGGAACAAAAGACAGTGTTTCTGAAGGACACAGAGAGACAGACAAACCTCTCAGCAAGTGCCCAGTCCTCTTGAATCTGTTTTTGCTTTTCTCGCTGATTTTCCTCTCGCCAGCACTTAGAGCACAAGCCCTGCCAGCCAGTGTTGCCATAAAAACCACATCCTTTTTTGCAAAGCAGTTCTGATTGGTCCAGATGGATCCCACGCCGCTGGCTCATCATCCTTCCCCAAAGTTAGAAAGACTGCTCGTGGGACCAGAAGACAGACACCTTTAACAATCAAAACAGTGAGTACGATCAGGAATGCAGAGACCCAATACGGTACAATTGTCGTGCGTAAAAGAGACAGGTCGCGCTGCACGTTAATTAATTAATTTGGCAGCACTGACTCGTAACGTCGCTCAGCTCAAATCCAAATCCCACCGCACGTTCTTAATCAGACCCACCAAATCTGGCAAAACGCCACAGTAATTTATTTTAGCATCGTCCAAATGGGTGTAAGTGAATTAAAGACCTGACGGCTCTAACTGGACTGGTGAAACGAAATGTCTCCAGTTCTGACCTATCTACGTGTTAGCATTAGCTAATAGCTGGTAGTTTTCTCTCACATTACTGAATTGACAGCAGTGACTCTAAAGCAGAATATCCTCTCAAAACAGCGCTGTCTCTTATTTACCCATCGTTTAGAAAGATGGCCGGGTTGTTGTAGCATTAGACAAGTATGTTCACAAGGCAAACATTTACTCAAAAACGCGAAACCAATAAGCTAATCTACAGATAGCTAACGCTACCAGTGTTTAAGGTTATCTAAGCTAATTACAGCGCTAACCTAGCTAGCCCAGGTAACTAGCTGAATAACGTTATGTTAGTGCAGATGCTCTAGGTTGGTTACGTGGATTTTGTGACAACATACACTCTCATTCGCAGTGTCTAAAGGCTATCGGGTAATGTTATCGTCGCTCCTGCTCCCGCTGGTGGATGTTTACATTAGCCAAGCAGCTAGCTTCGTCTCGCAGCCATTTTGTCCAAATGTTTCTTCTCTGATTTTTGTGTATGGTGCAAATCGGGTGAACCAATGCAGTATCGCCCCCTAGCGTTACCTCACTGCAATATCCCACGTTAGTACTCAACACTGTAACACTAAATTTACTAAAAATAATTACTTAATCCTTTCATGACAAACATATATGCAATAACTCAATATGTCATTTACTTGTACTTTATTTGAGCATTTACATTTTATACTATTTTATACTTCCACTCTACTACATCTTAGAAGCAAATAATGTACATTTTACTCCACTGGGCTAAATCTATTTGACAGCTTACAGTTTTTCATATCCTTGTTGCCTAATGTGATGATTTTTATTGTTTGTGATAAACTGAAGGATCAAGTGACAGGGAACATTATACTGAACAATGAATATGTTTACTGTAATTAAATCTTGCTGATAATACTGGCATACTTTTACTTAAGTAAGGTTTTCAATGCAGGGCTTTTACTTGTAATTGATTATTTTCACAGAGTGGTATTAGTATTTTTATTAGTGCTTTTTAAGTAAAGGATCTGAATACTTCTTCCACCGTGGGTAGTAAGTGTAGGCCTACTGTAAAACTTGGCCAGAGGATGGTGTCAGAGTAAAGGTCCTATGAGAAAAAGGCTGATTATGTTGTGATCATCAAAGTGTTAAGATACATGTGTGGCAAAATTACTATTATTATGTATTGCATGTAAAACAAACAAAAAGGCCAAAATATTACTATAAGCCACTTGTGTGATTAAATGATGTTGTGTAGTATTAAGTCAGCAAAGATGTGAAAAAATCAGCTGAGAGATGTGAAATGGAAGATGTCATTTAAGTCTTCATCTGAATTAATCAAACCCATAAAAGTTCGAATATGTCCTTTAATGCCCAGATTGTTAAAGTGGTGTAAAGCAACATACTAATGTTTCAACCTATTTTTGTCATTATACTCGTATTATGATGTCACATTATCAATACAGAGGAATTCATCCAAAAAACATAATCTGAAATGATTTTGTCAGCATTTCTCATCGTTGACTCCTTCCCATAATGAGTCATCTTGAGTGGCCACAACTTAATTCATGTAATAGATGTAATGAAAAAATTATGTTGCTCATGTGCTATTGTGACTCTTACAGTGATCTGTTGTTCCGGTTACAGTTTACATGTCCTTATCTTGCTGAGAGGAAACTGACTTGAAGAGCATCCTGTCAGAGAGCACTGTCGCTCAGAAAAGTTCCAACCGCAAATGGTTTCACAACCATCAGCAGCTGAAGACGATATGCAATACACACATTAGACCAAGTTGTGCGAATACTCTCACTTATTTTCAACCGCTTATCTGGGGTTGGGTCGCGCCCTGTTATGCCCAGTTAATGATAAACTCTAGAGTCTAGACTCACTTCCACAGTGCCTGTTGAAATTGTCTTTCTCTTACTAGCAACTCAGAATAAACTTGTTAGTTTGCAGTATTCTCAGAGTCCTTGATTGTGATTTGAGTAAAGAACGAGTGGCATAGAACTGCAGTATTAATCTGCCACTACATAGATGTATTATGAAATACATCTATGTAGTGGCAGATTTAGCAGACATTTTGACTTGTTACAGTAGAAAAGTTCTGGTACTACTAGTAACTTTAATAATGGCTACGCTGTATTCAAGGGTGCATCCAAATTGCATATTTTTTCTTTTTACTTGTAGTACACACTGCAGCTGCCCATACAAAGTACATACTGTTGGCTGAAGTATGTATACAATTGGGACATATGGTGCCTTCAACTGGGGTCGTGTTTACTGTGTTTATGTTGTGGGTCGTCATGTACAAGATATGTGTTGCATTCAAGTGATTAAGTCGTGAAGAACACTGCTGCTAACCAATGACAGTATTAAAGTTACTGTCCGAGTCTAGAAGCCACAGAGGCTAACAATTTAGCAAGCTAACACGTGGGTAACATAATGAAGGAAATGCAAAGACATAATGACAGAGGAGAAATATGAGGTCACTGAGAATATCAACATTTTCCTCAAACATATAAAATTACCAAAATGACAAAAAATATGACTAAAATTACAATATACTGTACAATATTAACTTATTATGCACTGATAAATGAACTTCCATGGGCTCCACTATTTCTCACAATATCAACAAACATGTCACAAGTCGTTAACTCTGAGCTTTCAGAAACTTTCCACTTACAAGGTCGTGAATACAACATGAGGGGGGCGTTAATTTGGACCCAACTCGGAAACACGGTAAACACCACCCTTTTTGAAGGTACTAATACTACTTCCTCACAATATTGTGCCTCGAACTTTGAACCTCTTGCTCATATATCTGCTGTGCAGACAATTGTGGGTCGGAATAGCCAGAAAAGCATGCTGGGTCGCATACTGCAACAATGCGACAAGATGTAGATGTTAGACAAATTTGTATTTTTGGCATACTTCATTCAACATACTATGTACTGACACACTGGCACATAATTTTTTTTTTCTGGCATACTAAATAGTATGGTAGTATGGGTATTGGATCGCATAGCAAGTGTCCTTGTAAGTCATGACAATGAACCAGCATGCACAATAGACCCTTTTCACAGCAGCCATCTTGACGTGTCATTGCAGGGTTAACACAGGTATAATTAATGACCTGCATTATGGCCATGTTCCATCTAGGTAAGCCAGGACCCTGGTATTGTACATGCTGGCTCGCTAGAACGGCTGTGACATCAAAAACAATAGGACCATGATTCATTTGCTCAGTTACACCTGTGTTTACCCTGCAGCGCCATGTCAAAATGGCTGCTGTGAAAATGGACTGTACCATGACCCTCAAACTGAAGCAGCTAAATGTAATTCAACCATTATTAATGTTATTATTTACACCTGTGCTCTTCCTAAAGTCTGTGAAAAAAGGCTACTCTAGTATCCAATGGATATCTGGGTGTGAAGTTCGCCCGGTGTCCAAAGAGGCCACCTCCATCAGAGTCTGAATGTGACAGGTATGATTAGTCTCAACAAACATTAATGATGATCTTACTGAAATGTGAGACCCAGCTGAAGTTCAACATTTTTAATAATGACTGAAAACATTCTCACTGAGCTCAAGAGCCAATTTCTGCTGGTGTCAATGAAGTTGTTTTGTCCTGTACGCAGCTATATGTGGTGGAAAACTTTATCACTTGTTGTATTCCATCTACAATAGGCTATGTGCTTTACAAATGTAAGTACTTTTATTTTACTTCATATCACGGCAATTCATATTTTACATTCCTTTTACACAAAATAAACTATTTTTATGAATATTCCATTATTAAACATTGATCCTCATTTTTTTCTTTTTAGTGTTATTTAAATTGCCACTTTCCTTGAGTCTTGCCCCAGCCCACCCGGCCACCCCATCAAAACACTTCTAACACACGCCTAATGAAGAAGTCTAACCTTTATTTAATAAAAAACACAATATTATCATGTAAATGTCTTCAAAACCAAAATTTCCTCCTTATCAGAATGCACCTTCATTTATATTATTATCAAATATATTACTCTCAAATATGAAATATTTGGTACTAGGAGCTATTTTTAAATACTAATATCTTATTCATATTAAATCTAACAACATTTTCTTCCCTTCCTCACACTTTTACAACATTCATTTACTTTACTTTACTTACATTTCCATTTTATACACTTTATACTTCCATTCCACTACATCTTAGAACAAATATTACATTTTACTCCACTCTAAATCTATTTATATTTCAGTTTTTCATACCCTTCCTCCTAATTATTTTTTTTTTTGAAAACTGAAACAATGACAAACATTATACTCACAATAATATTTACTAATTAAATCTTCTAAAACCAACTTTTACTTAAGTGTTTTCAATGCCTTTACTTTAATTATATTTTCACAGATATTTTTATTAGTGCTTTTAAGTAAACTGAAACTTCTTCCACCGTGGAGTAAGTGTAGGCCTACTGTAAAACTTGCCAGAGTGCAGAGAAAGGCCTATGAAAAAGCGATTATTTTGATCATCAAATGTTAACACATTGGCAAAATTACTATTATTATTATTCATGTAAAACAAACAAAAAGGCCAAAATATACTAAACCACTTTTGATTAAATGTTTTGTAGTATTAAGTCAGCAAAGATGTGAAAATCAGCTTAGGTGGAAAGAAGATGCATTTAAGCTCATCTAATAATCAAACCCAAAAATGAATGCCTTTAATCCCAGTTTAAAGGGAAACAACAACCATCTTCAACCTATTTTTTCATTATACTCTATTATATCACATTATCAAACAAATTCATCCAAAACATAACTAAATTTTTTCACATTTCTCATCGTTACCCTTCCCATAATATCATCTTATCCACAACTTAATTCATTAATATGAATAAATATTTCTCATTCTATTGTACTCTTACAGTACTGTTTTCCGGTACAGTTTACATGTCCTTATCTTCTAAAAACTCTTAGCACCTTCACACTCACTCAAAAAGTTCCAACCGCAAATGTTTCACAACCATCAGCAGCTAAACATATGCAAACACACATTAGACCAAGTTTGCGAATACTCTCCTTATTTTCAACCCTATCTTTCCCCTTATCCCATAATAAAACTCTAGAGTCAGACCACTCCACATCCTTATTCTTTCTCTTACTACAACTCAAAAAACTAGTTTCTTCTCAGCCTTTAAACGCAAACCAGTAATCCCCACATAGTATTATGAAATACATCTATGTAGGGCAATTTAGCACTTTTCTTTACGGAAAGCTGGTACTACTAAACTTAATAATGGCTACGCTTATCAAGGTGCCCATTCATATTTTTTCTTTTTACTTTAGTACACACTGCACTCCCATACAAAGTACAACTTTGCTAAGTTTATACAATTGGACATATGGTGCCTTCAACTGGGGCGTGTTTACTGTGTTATGTTGTGGGCGTCATTACAAGATATGTGTTGCATTCAAGTGATTAAGTCGTAAGAACACTGCTGCTAACCAATGACAGTATTAAAGTTACTGTCCGAGTCTAGAAGCCACAGAGGCTAACAATTTAGCAAGCTAACACGTGGGTAACATAATGAAGGAAATGCAAAGACATAATGACAGAGGAAAATATGAGGCACTAAATATCAACATTTTCCTCAAACATATAAAATTACCAAAATGACAAAAAATATGACTAAAATTACAATATACTGTAAATATTAACTATTATGCACTATAAATGAACTTCCATGGGCTCCACTATTTCTCATATCAACAAACATGTCACAAGTCGTTAACTCTAGCTTTCAGAAACTTTCCACTTACAAGGTCGTGAATACAACATAGGGGGGCGTTAATTTGGACCCAACTCGGAAACACGGTAAACACCACCCTTTTTGAAGGTACTAATACTACTTCCTCACAATATTGTGCCTCGAACTTTGAACCTCTTGCTCATATATCTGCTGTGCAGACAATTGTGGGTCGGAATAGCCAGAAAAGCATGCTGGGTCGCATACTGCAACAATGCGACAAGATGTAGATGTTAGACAAATTTGTATTTTTGGCATACTTCATTCAACATACTATGTACTGACACACTGGCACATAATTTTTTTTTTCTGGCATACTAAATAGTATGGTAGTATGGGTATTGGATCGCATAGCAAGTGTCCTTGTAAGTCATGACAATGAACCAGCATGCACAATAGACCCTTTTCACAGCAGCCATCTTGACGTGTCATTGCAGGGTTAACACAGGTATAATTAATGACCTGCATTATGGCCATGTTCCATCTAGGTAAGCCAGGACCCTGGTATTGTACATGCTGGCTCGCTAGAACGGCTGTGACATCAAAAACAATAGGACCATGATTCATTTGCTCAGTTACACCTGTGTTTACCCTGCAGCGCCATGTCAAAATGGCTGCTGTGAAAATGGACTGTACCATGACCCTCAAACTGAAGCAGCTAAATGTAATTCAACCATTATTAATGTTATTATTTACACCTGTGCTCTTCCTAAAGTCTGTGAAAAAAGGCTACTCTAGTATCCAATGGATATCTGGGTGTGAAGTTCGCCCGGTGTCCAAAGAGGCCACCTCCATCAGAGTCTGAATGTGACAGGTATGATTAGTCTCAACAAACATTAATGATGATCTTACTGAAATGTGAGACCCAGCTGAAGTTCAACATTTTTAATAATGACTGAAAACATTCTCACTGAGCTCAAGAGCCAATTTCTGCTGGTGTCAATGAAGTTGTTTTGTCCTGTACGCAGCTATATGTGGTGGAAAACTTTATCACTTGTTGTATTCCATCTACAATAGGCTATGTGCTTGTACAAATGTAAGTTACTTGTTATTGTTACTTCATATCACGGCAAGTTGCATATTTTACATTCCTTTTACACAAAATAAACTATTTGTTATGAATATTGCTCAGTTTATTAATACATTGAATCTAGGACTGTCATTTTGTTTCTTTTTGAGATGTTATTTAAATGTGCCACTTTCCTGTGAGTCTGTGCCCCAGGCCCAGCCCGGCCACCCCATCAAAACACTTCTAGACACACGCCTGAATGGAAGAAGTCTGAACCTTTATTTAAGTAAAAATACACAAGTATTATCATGTAAATGTGCTTCAAATACCAAAATTGTCCTCCTTATGCAGAATGGCACCTTTCATGTTGTTATATTATTATGCATAATATATTACTGCTGCAGTAATATGTAAAGATTATTGTGATGTAGCTGGGAGGTTGAGCTATTTTTAAATACTTAATATGCTTATTGCATAGTTAAATCTGTAACAAGGCAGTTTTCGTGTCCCTTCCTCACACTGTTTGACAACATGTCATTTACTTGTACTTTACTTGAGCATTTCCATTTTATACGACTTTATACTTCCATTCCACTACATCTTAGAAGCAAATATTGTACATTTTACTCCACTGGGCTAAATCTATTTGATATTTCAGAGTTTTTCATACCCTTCCTGCCTAGTGTGATTATTTTTGTTGTTTGTGATAAACTGAAGGATCAAGTGACAGGGAACATTATACTGCACAATGAATTTACTTTAATTAATCTTGCTGATAATACTGACATATTTCTACTTACTGCATTAATATGTAAAGATTAATGTGATGTAGCTGGGAGGTTGAACTGTTTTTATGTACGGAACAAGCTTATTGCATAGTTGAATCTGTAACAATGCAGTTTTCGTTTCCCCTCCTCACACTGTTTCACAAAATGATTAAGACACAATTCAGCCAGCACCATCAGATCATGACTCCAACCTGTCATCAGGCCAACACCTGGACCTTCCAGGTGTTTCCGTGTTCTTTTGGACAGCCTATAACAATAATTCAAACCGCTGCATCGTTTTCTGTTCGCGAAAACGAAACTATTAACTAGTTACGCTAAGCAGGTTGCTCGGCGCGAACATCTCCAGGTAAAGCTTTACGCACTCGGTCGTCGCTACAAGCAGGGAGGAGTCCACAGGAGGGGTGAATGTAAACCCGTTGATGGTCAACCTACATGACGCACAGTGTGACAGTGATGGCAGGTAAGAGGATTTGTTGTCTAAAATTGACTTTGTAAGAAACCCTACAGGCGTAACTCAAGTTGTAGATCGGCGGCAATTAAATACTTGCGCGTGTACAAAGTAGTATATGGGTATGGAGACTGTAAAGATGATGTACGATTTCCTTTTTCAATACTGGCAATAGTTGCAAAATACTACAGAGGATTGCGCATAACATCACGTGGCAAGAAAAACAAATTGCACGTTCAAAACCAAGTTAAACTTTGATGCTCATCTTGTGCCTGTCCATATTACGCACACAGCTAAAGGAAACAAACTATTACGAATTTAAAATCATAATCCTCCTATCACTCAACATATGATGTAACAGTAAGTCAAATGGTATTAATGCTGTAAGGAAATGTTGACTGTGTGGTTTAACTTTGATCCGCTTGTTCACGTCATTTTAAACAAGCTGCATCCTGTTTATCAAGAGAACGGAACAACCAAAGATCAGCTCGCACGGTTTTTTTTTTTTAAATAAAGATTTACATGTTCTTTGACTAAGAACCAAAAAAAGGCTGAAATCTGTGATGTTTTCTTAATGTAACAACAAGATAGTTTACCACCTATTCCTCACAGATTAGAGATGAAAGATTAAATGATTAGAGGTTAATCATGAATTGGGTTTTTATGATTTCGTTCCTCAGACTGTAACAAACAATATAGTATTAAAAATAGCTGCCTGGGTACAAATTCATACTGTACCATGAATAGACACATTTATTTATGGTTTCACCTCCAAGGAAGGCATCATTTTTACACTAAGAAGGAAACATGACAACATAAACATACTTTCAATTTTTAGAAACCTACATCGTTGAATTGTTAAAAGTAACAATACACACATTAAGTGAAACTTTGAGTTTTTTTTTTTTATCCTTTTCATTTATACTCCTTCCACTTCAGAGGCAAATATTGAAATTTTTACCATACAGACTATTTCCTGAATTGTCACGATGTAGATGAAGGTCTGTTTATAGAAAATGATGCATTGTTATAGATTAAACAGCAGTATACTGTATAAAGTTGTTACTATTAGCTCCACCTCGACCAGTTACCACATTTAATTTTGCAGGAATTTTACATGTAATGGAGTATATTTTTTTTTTTTACAGGATATTACAACTTGTACTTTAGTAAAGGATGAGGATCCTACTCCTGCTCCCAACACTGACCCGTTTTTTTAGTGTAAAGTCTAGTCCAGTGTAACTAACCATCTGTACTAAACTCATGGCATTTTGTACTTTTCTACTCCAGACACCTTTTTGTAAATATTTTTAATGTGATATTCATCTTAAGACCTTTGAGACATATAATTTATTCTTGCATCTAGACAAGGAGCTTGCCAGAGTGAGGACGTTGTTTGTGGAAAAGGCGTCGCGAGAACTGGTTAAGCAGCTCCTGGACGACCTTTTAGAAGATGGTGTCATCAACGATGGCCAGAAAGACTCAATACTTGAGGAGAACCTGAGCACAGCAGACAAAGCTCGCAGTCTCGTCGACGTGGTGAGGCAGAAAGGAGACAACGGCAGCAGGAAGATGATCGCTCACCTTCACATCAGAGATCCTACACTTTACTCCACCTTGGGTCTGTTCTCTGGGCAACCTATTTAGGTGAGCTGCATACTTCAGCAGAGCTGCTCAACATTAAAAAAGCTTTGTCCTCATTTTATTAAAGTTGTGTGACAAACTAATGTACTTTGATGCTGTCATGTAGAAATGTAAGGTAAACAAAGAAGAAGGTAGAATGTGCTTGAGGAAGGGAGGACTTTGCTAGTATTCAATATTCTTCATACAGTAAATGAAACCCATGAAATGACCAAAGCCAACAGTCTGTCTCAGCACTTTCTGTTTCTGAAGACCTGAACTGTGACAAACTGGTCTCAAACATATACTTCCATTTAAAGAAAGGCTCGGTAGTTTCTTGAAGCAGCTGGGTGCCGCAGGTTTGAGTATATCTGTCACTCAAAACAGGAGTATAATTGTCAGCTGCAGATTAATTAACATGTAGTATTTACAGTATATATGGGATTGACTCAAAATACAGAGCTCATGATTATTGCAATGAAGGAAAATGTCACCCAGTGCAACTTTGTGGCTCATCGATGTGTTTTAATAGTTTTTGGACAACAATGGACTTCTATTGCACACAGGAAAAAGATACCGTTGACAACAAGAAAAAACATAAGTATCTCCAGTGCAGAGAAACTCATAATTTTGAACAGCAGTCTGATGGCAGTGATGTTGTTTTGCTGTTTGCAGCCACAGTGTCACAAGAGGAGCAGAACAGGCCATCCATGCTCATTCCTACTGCTGATGCATTGTGGACAGAGAATATGAAGAATGAAGATGCTCATCATTCATTATCATGACGTTCCTCAAGCCATATTAGATGTACTGCATGTTAGCATAAACGCAACAATTAAAGGCATTTTCACTGCAAAACAAATCCAGTGTCTCTTGTTCCCTCACGATGTGCATTCATAATTTTTTAATCACTTCAAGTCTTAAATTCAAAATCAACACATGTATAATCATGAACTTTATATTCTTGTTTTTAGAAAATGTGATATTTAAAATGTTTTTAGCTTCAGAGAGGGGAGAGAAAAGTTGCCGACAAGTCTGTGAAGTTGATCAGTTACACCATTGACTGCAAATGACTTAAAATGATAAATATTTAGAACTGTGTTGTTTGATTTGACCTGCCATGTCAGTGTCGGGGATTATGAGACATCTGCGTGTGTCACAAATGAAACTTCCTTGCAGCTTCTAAAACTATACAGTATATAATAATGTACTGTATAATAATACATTGGTTCATTGTAATACTGACAGGGACTGCACTATGTTTAAATGATATTTTTCTCATACTGGTAAAAACAAACAAACAAACACACAAACAAAACACCAAAAATCCTCAGAAACCACAGCAACACAGACGCACATGGTGGAAATGTCCCTGTGGTCTGGTTTAACTAAAAGACCATAAAACCTTCATCTAACACAAAACTCAAAGCCCAGATTCAACCAATCAACTACCTATATTTACTATACATATCCACACAATATCTACACTATAAAAATTTTTAGCTCTATAGCTCCACCGGGCAGCGCATTAAAAATGCACAGAACACTCATGGGCAATTAGGTCTAAATATGGATTATAAAGACAAAGCCACCATATGCGCCTTAAAGCCACACTTTTAGGCTGGCAGGAAACAGAAATTATTTCTTAGAGGCCTGAAAAATCAATAGGCTTATTTGGTTTAAAGAAGAAACATCTGATATCAACCACCACCCTACGCATCGGTATCGCGCACCCTCCCTCATACCGGTTGTTGGCAGCCGGAGCTTCTGCGTCGTAACCTCGACTTCATTTTCTCTCTTTTCAACACTTCTTGCACAGATTGAGGAAGGCAGGAAGCGTCCGTCTAAATACTTACAAGTAACCAGAACTTTGTGTATGTTACATCAATATGAAGGCGAAGACGCGTGCGTAAATGAAGTGAGCTGAAGTAGCTGGCTATGAGGGCGAGGGGGGATCAGAAAAGTGTGCGACTTCTTTTTGCAAAGCCGTCAAAGAAAAGTCTTTTAATTTGAATAGTGTTGTGTGCCACTATTGTTTCACTTTCTCGCCTTTCCCCCAACCTTTTAAATCCGTTTAATGAAAAAATAAATGAGTTTCATATTTACAATCTACACGCTTCTTTTTCAAAAACAAACTAAATGACAAGAGGATATTGTATGTTTTACATTACATTCAGCTCTAATTTTTTTCGGAAAAGTGCAAACTATAAATGTGAGTTTATGGAGCTAAAAGTATGCAGTCAGCCCACAGTTTTTTTAATTATTACTTCATGAGGGCTCTTTTCAGCTAAAGTGAAGTGAGAAAACTGTGGGCGTAGGGGAAGGAGGAAGAGCACAAACCAGTCAACCCACCACTCAACAGCAACGTAAAAATAAAGGCTAAAATAAGGCTTTACCCACAGTTTACCACTATCAAGTGTAGCTCAACTATCAGAAAACATATGGAAATAGTCAAAACATATAGATTTATGGTAATGATTTATAACAGACACACACATCTTAAAGCAGCAGCGGGTAGAAATGGTGCAAATATGATTAAAATTATTTTTAGAAAAACTCACTATATCTATATCTATATCTATATTGCATGAGACAGTTTATCTCTAAAAATCATTTCATCTGTGCCCTCCTTCTCTTAATGCATCTCAAGATTTCACAGACTAGAAAACAACCAATCAACCCTGAGCTGATGTCTTAGCATCACTCATAAACTCCCATCAATGTCAAACTGCAGTGCTATCAAATTTAATCAACATTCTTTACTTAATCTATTTCTCTCCTCAAATTTTTCAACATCTTTAACTTTTAGCTTAAAGTTTTGACTCGCACCATTTAATCAGCTAACCAACACCGCCCACCAGCTGAGCACACTTTCAAATTTTACAACTTTACAATATTATTTATATTTATCAGCATTCCTAGTTTACCATTTATGGTTTAGTATTAGCTCCTCTATTAATCCCATAGATGCTCTCTCTCAAATACCTCACCAAATCTCCTGTCATGGGCTAGAGTTTTTAAAGTCTAAACAGCCTGGGTGCAAATCATTTTTTTCTTATGTATGTTTGTCCACTATCCAAATATGCCGTCCACTTCTTCAGTCTCCAATTAATTCTCTAAATGTTCCTCCACAAATCCTACAAACATAACATAACTATATTCTAGTGTCTTATTCAATTTAGTACCTTCTTACATTTGAGTTTTTTTATATTCCTCTTCTAAAAGGAGCTTGCCAGAGTGAGGACTAAGTTTGTAAGGGTGTCGAGAGAACTGATTAAGCAGCTCCTGACACCTTTACAAATGTGTCTTCAACATGCCAAAAGACTCAATACTTAAAACCTAGCACAGCACAGGCCGCGTCTCATTATAGTGCAAAAGGAGACAAAGCCAGCAAGAGGATGATCATTCACTTTCACAGCAACCCAACACTTTTCTTTTACCTGGTCTACCACTGTCAACATCTCAGCCAGTAGCCACATATTTCACACACACACACACTTCAACCTATATTATACTCTACACTTCATAAACAGTTATGCAAGTTTTGTGTTTTAACAATTTTTCTTTTCCCAGTTCAGCCACACGGGCGTGTCCACCACACTCATCCATAGCAGCAATTCTGAGAACTGACTATGGAATTTAGTCATTCATACTGTAAAGCATATCAGGAGTATTAAGTTGTTCCTTACATCTCAGTTTACCTCACTTTATAGTGTTGTTAAACAGTGGGACTAGTTTTCTCAATTCTACAATTTTTATTTCCAATAGGTACATTTTCATAAACAGTTTTAAATTTTTTTTCAGCTTTACCCTTGCCAAAATTCCATTAGATCGCGTGCCCTTTATCACAAATATAACATTTTCTATATTAGCATAGCTGAGCGAGGAGAACATGGAGAAGCTCTCAAGGGTCTGGATGAGGTGGTGAAGTACAGAGACCTCACAGGACAGGTACTTTTATACAAGGAATTAAAAACAAAAAAACTGTATGGTGTTTAGTAACAGTAACTGACATCTCCTTTTTGTTCTCACAGGAATCGACAGTCTTATTAATTTCTCCAAACATCCAAAACTTAAACTACAGCAGTGTGTGTGTTATTATGTCTCACGGGAAACTGGAGCTGTCCTCGGTGTCAACTAATACTAGTATCCATAGTCCCCATCAATAACATTTACAACCTTGGCTCATGTCCAGCCCTCAACCCAATCATCATCATCCACTTGTAGAGGTATCCCAGTCTTTCTCACAATACAACAAACATCAACATAATTAATTAAGGAGTTTACTAATATTTGTTTTCTCTTTAATCTTAAATCTCGTGTTTTCAGGCAGTTTGTATGTCCACAGCAATTTGACACAAGATTTCATCTCTCTTCTTTCCTCCACCCCTGTCAGTTAACAGTTATCAATCTTATTCTATACTCAACACAATAATTAACATCATTAACTGCATTCAGTTAACAATTATATTGTCTTTTTTTTCTTCAATACTGTCTCATACAACACACATTCTGGTCTTTTCTCATCCAGTATATCGTTATATATTTTTCACCTACGCATTCAAGATTAGAACTTTTCAAAAGTAAGTGGGCAATATCAGTTTTAGGCAACAACACCACATAATCAGCAGTTCGTTTCTTTTATTCTAAGTCTTCTAATTTCATACCTGTTTTTTCAACCACACAGTTCACGCTTTAAATTTTCCCTTTTAAAGCGACAGATCCACCAAAGACAGATCACTCTACGAGACTTCTACTTCTTTCCAGCATCTAGGCAATTCACTGTTTTAAGACAGCCGTGTTTCTATTAGTGACTAGTTCAGCAAACATTATATATCTTACTATGTAGCCCAGCCAAGTTCAAACATTTTTAATAATACTAAACATTCTCACTAGCTCACCATTTCTCTCTCATAGTTGTTTTTCCTGTACGCAGCTATATTGTGGAAACTTTATCCTTTTTATTCCATCTACATAGCTTGTCTTTACAATGTAAGTTACTTTTACTCTACTTCATATCACGCCAAGTTCATATTTTACATTCCTTTTACACAAAATAAACTATTTTTATAAAGCCAGTTTATTAATACCTTAACTTGACTTCATTTTCTTTTTCTTTTTAGTGTTATTTAAATGTCCATCTTTCTTAGTCTGTCCCCAGCCCACCCCCACCCCATCAAAACACTTCTAACACCCCTAATGAAGAACTCTAACCTTTATTTAATAAATATGCATATTATCAGCTAATCTTCAAATACCAAAATTGTCCTCCTTATCAATGCCCTTTCATTTTTATTTTATCATAATATATTACTCTCATTAAATCTCATCATTAATTATCATATGTTCCTCAAGCCATATTAGATGTACTCATGTTAGCATAAGTCAACAATTAAAATATTTTCATACAAAAAATCCAGTTATCTGTCTCTTTTCCCTCACAAGACATTCATAAACTTATAACACTTAATGTCTTAAATTCAAAATCACGCATCAAATCATAACTTTATATTCTTTTTTTAAAAATGTGATATTTAAAAATGTTTTTAGCTTCAGAGAGGGGAGAGAAAAGTTGCCGACAAGTCTGTGAAGTTGATCAGTTACACCATTGACTGCAAATGACTCTTGAAATGATAAATATTTTGAACTGTGTTGTTTGATTTGACCTGCCATGTCAGCGTCGGGGATTATGAGACATCTGCGTGTGTCACAAATGAAACTTCCTTGCAGCTTCTAAAACTATACAGTATATAATAATGTACTGTATAATAATACATTGGTTCATTGTAATACTGACAGGGACTGCACTATGTAACAGGTTTTAAATTATATTTTTCTCAAACTGGTAAAAACAAACAAACAAACAAAACACCATAAAATCCTTCAGAAACCACAGCAGCACAGACGTCTACATGGTGGAAATGTCCCTGTGGTCTGGTTTAACTAAAAGACCATTAAAGATTCCTTCATCTGAACACAAAACTGCAATAGGCCCTAGATGTTCAACCAATGCTAACTGTACCTGTTATAGTTTGACTCTACAGTATCCTACACAGTATATCTGTTTACACTATTAAAAACCTTTATTTTTCTTGGAAGTTTGCTGTCTATGAGCTGAGAGCCACCTGGTGCAGCTGCATGCTGATGAAAGATGCACAGATAACACTGTTTCAATGTGGGGTTCATCATGTTAGGGTCTATTTCAAATATGGATTAATATCACAAAGATGTGCAGATGATGGCTGCACCATTTGGAGCGATGCTTCTCTTTTTAAAGCCACACTTTGTTAGGCTTTGGCAGGAACACAGAAATGTATTTCTGTAGAGGCCTGATAAAATAAAGTAGGCTGGGTTATTTGGTTTAAAGCAGGAAACATCGTGATATCAACCAGCGGGCTACGCCTGTACGCATCGGTATCGCGCACCCGTCCCTGCATACTGGTTGTTGGCAACTGCGGAGCTTTTGCGTCGTAACCTGCAGACTTCAGTTTTCTCTCTTTTCAACACTTCTGTGGCACGAGATTTGAGGAATGGCAGGTAAGAGTTCACGATCTAAATGTACTTTTACAAGTAACCAGAACTTTGGTGTATGTTGACATCAATATGAAGGCGATGAGACTGCGTGCGTAAATGAAGTTGAGCTGAAGTAGTCTGTGCTATGAGGGCGATGGGGGGATTTAGAAATAGTGTGCGACTTTTGTTTTGCAAAGCTTGTCAAAGAAAAGTCTTTTAATTGTGAATAGTGTTGTGTGTTCCACGTATTGGTTTCACTTTGCTGGCGCTCATTTCCGCCCAACTTTGTGCTGTTGTTAAATCCGTTTAGATGTAAAAAATAAAATGATGGTTTTCATATTTACAATCTACACGCTTCTTGTTTCAGATAAACAGTACTGAAATGACAAGAGTGATATTGTATGTTTTACATTACATTCAGTCTCTTAATGTGTTTGTTCGGAATAAGTTGGCAAACTATAAATGTGAGTTTATGGAGCTGAAAAGTATGCAGTCAGCCCACAGTTTTGTTTAATTATTACTTCAGTGAAGGGTCTTCTGTTTTCAGCTGATAAAGTGAAGTGAGAAAACTGTGGGCGTAGGTGGAAGGAGGAAGAGCACAAACCAGTCAACCCACCACTGCAACAGCAACGTAAAAATAAAGGCTTAAAATAAGGCTTTACCCACAGTTTAGCCACTATCAAGTGTAGCTCAACTATCAGAAAACATATGGAAATAGTCAAAACATATAGATTTATGCTTTTTATGCTCCTGCAGTCGGCAGAATATTTGGCATCATTGGGCAAACATACAATAATAACCTTTCAGCATATTGTGCACTGAAAATAAATAAATAAATAAAAAAATATAAACTCCCATAATAAATATATATATATATATATATATATATATATATATGTGTGTGTGTATTATATATATATATATATGTGTGTGTGTGTGTGTGTGTGTGTGTGTGTGTGGGCTGCACGGTGGTGCAGTGGTTAGCACTCTCGCCTCACAGCAAGAGGGTCGCAAGTTCGAATCCGGCTTGTGTGGAGTTGGCATGTTCTCCCCGTGCAAGTACTCCGGCTTCCTCCCACAGTCCAAAGACATGCTTTAGGTTAACTCTAAATTGCCCGTAGGTGTGAATATGAATGTGAGTGTGAATGGTTGTCTGTCTCTATGTGCCCTGCGATGGACTGGCGACCTGTCCAGGGTGTACCCCGCCTTTGCCTGATGCCAGCTGGGATCGGCTCCAGCAACCCCGCGACCCCTAACGGGATAAGCGGTTGACGATGGATGGATGTATGTGTGTGACTGATTAGATAATTTGGGGGGTACACACATTCCTGACTCACTCATATCCATGTGTTGTTTTGTAGACAACTATCATATTTGAATTATCTTGTTAGTTTGCCTCCAGCAAGGGTAAAAAATCCTCTCTGAGCAGAGGCTCCCCAGAACTGGGTTTGCAGCACACTTGGTGACATTGCCGACTCAGTTCTGCTTGAATTGATGAAATGAATAAACCTCCAGTTGTAATGGAATCCTACATAACATATATTCTGAGTGTCTTATTCAATGTTAGTACCTTCGTTGAAAAAAAACATTTTGAGTTGTGTGATTTATATTGTCTCTTCTAGATAAGGAGCTTGCCAGAGTGAGGACTAAGTTTGTGGAAAGGGTGTCGAGAGAACTGATTAAGCAGCTCCTGGACGACCTTTTACAAGATGGTGTCTTCAACGATGGCCAGAAAGACTCAATACTTGAGGAGAACCTGAGCACAGCAGACAAGGCACGCAGTCTCATTGACCAGGTGAAGAAGAAAGGAGACAACGCCAGCAGGAGGATGATCATTCACTTTCACAGCAGAGACCCAACACTTTTCTTTTACCTGGGTCTGACCACTGGTCAACATGCTCAGCCAGGTGAGCCGACATATTTCACACACACACACAGTTCAACCTGATATTATACTCTGACACTGTCATGAATACAGGTGAATATGCAAAGTGATGTAGGATGTTTTGAACAGAAATTTTTTGCTTTTCACAGTTGCAGGGCCACAGACGGAGCAGGAGCCGTCCACCACACTCATCCATACCAGCAAGGAATTCTGGGAGGAGAAACTGACTGATGGAGATGTTAGTCATTCATACTGTAAAAGCATATCAGGAGTATTAAGTTGGTTCCTGTACATCTCAGTTTACCTCACTTTGATAGAAAGGTGTTGTTAAAGAAGTGGGAAAACATAGTTTTCTTAATAAAGTCTACAATGTGTTTATTTCCAGATATGAGGTACATTTTCATAATACAGTTTTAAATTTGTTTTTCAGCTTTACCCTGTGGCCATAAATTCCATTAGGAATCGCGTGGCCCTGTTAGTCACAAATATAACATTTTCTGAAAAGAGATTTAAGCGAAATGGAGCTGAGAGGGACGAGGAGAACATGGAGAAGCTGCTCAAGGGTCTGGGATATGACGTGGTGAAGTACAGAGACCTCACAGGACAGGTACTTTTATGACAAGGGAAATTAAAAAACAAAAAAAACTGTATGGTGATTTAGTGATACAGTAACTGACATCTGCCTTTTTGTGTTCTCACAGGAAATCGACAGTGCTGTGATTAATTTCTCCAAACATCCAAAACTTAAACTGACAGACAGTGTGGTGGTGGTTATTATGTCTCACGGGAAACTGGGAGCTGTCCTCGGTGTCAACTGGAATACTGAGATATCCGATGAGTTCCCCATCAATAACATTTACAAACACTTGGGCTCAGAGGAATGTCCAGCGCTGCTGAACAAACCCAAGATCATCATCATCCAGGCCTGCAGAGGAGGTGATCCCAGTCTGTTCTCACAGACACAATAAACATCAACATGAATTAATTAAGGAGTTTACTAATGATTTGGTTGTTCTCTTTAAGTGAGCGAGGCTCTCATGCACTGTCTTAAAAGTCTGGCATGTGTTTCAGTGGAGAACGGATCAGTGCTTGTTAAAGATGCAGACCAAGCTGTGGCCTGTGATGATGTGTCACAGCCAGGTCACACCGAGGACAATACTTTGCAATTTGGACACAAAGAAAAAGATTTCATCTCTCTTCTTTCCTGCACCCCTGGTCAGTTAACAGTTATCAGATCTTATTCTATAGCTCAAAACACAATGAAGATTAACATCATTAATCTGCATTGAAAACAGTTAACAATTATATTTTCTGTGTGTTTTTCTTCAGATACTGTCTCATACAGACACACGATTCATGGGTCTTTTCTCATCCAGTATATCGTTGATGTGTTTTTCACCTACGCATACAAGGAAGAGATTGAGAAACTTTTCAAAAGAGTAAGTGGAAAGCAATATCAGTTTGTGAGGCAACAACACCACATAATCAGCAGGAATGACAATTTTATTATTCATAGTCTTGCTTAATTTCATAAACTGTTTCTTTCAACCATACAGGTCATGCGACGCTTCGAAGATTTTGCTGTTCAAAACAAAAGACAGATGCCGAGCAAAGACAGATGCACTCTGACGAAGGACTTCTACTTCTTTCCAGGCATCTGAGGCAGGATTCACTGTGTTTAAGACAGCCATGTTTGCTGATGAGTTACTAGTTGGTGAATAGATCAATCTTATGGATGAATTACTGAATGAGCCTACTGGGCACAGGCCAAGGGGACCATTGGACAGAATGGACTGCAAATAGATGCAAAGCAATTGCAAAGAGATGCAAAACGACAGCAAAAAGACACAAAGTGACTGCAAGGAGATGCAAAATCAGTGTAAAGAGACACAAAATGAGTGGAAAGAGATGCAAAACAATTGCAAAGAGATGCAAAACAACTGCAATAAGACGTGAAACGACTGCAGAGATTCATAATGACTGCAAAGATAAACAAAGCGACTGCAAAAAGACATGAAATAATATAGAGATAATAGTAAAGAGATAATAAATAATAAATAATAATAAAGAGATAATAATCTCTTTCAGTCTTGGTGTTTTGTCCTTTTATAGTCTGTGTCCAGGGGGCCATGTCACATAATTCACCCATGATGAAAATTACTATAAAAACTTCTAACATTTATATTTTTATATATATACGTACAACTAACAGTGTGTTAGCATTTGAATGAATGGACCATAGACATTTGTATTAACTTGTATTCAATAGTTTGCTTTCTCATGGACGTCATGCAGCTAGTCAACAGGATATTGAATGACTGCCTGCACCAGGCTCTTTATACATACGTGCCCGCAAATGTATAATCACTTAGATTCACTCCATACGTACAATGTAAAATGTGCAACGTTTATTATCTTTTATTATCTTTTTATTTTAAACTCCTTAAAACCTAGAAGACACAGTGGGAACTACTAATCACCAGCACTCTTGATAAAAATAAACCAAAAATTATAGAAATGGTATAGTATTGTTCTATTGAAATTACAGTTGATTTTCCTAATTTCTTGCCACTTAAAAGAAGAAGTGGCATTTATTAAATGGGGACTATAATGTATGGAAATCCATTCCAGGGCCGAGACAAGCAGCACGTTAATGTTCATGTTGCTGTGGCAGTTACTTACATTAAGCACTCCAGATGTTTTGTTTTATGAACAGTTGGGCCAGGTTGGGAATGCCGGCTGTTGTGGGCTTGTTATGCTATTTTATACAATGTGTGACACTGGACCATTCAAATAAAATAAAGTTAATTCTTTAGCTTGTAGCTACATGCTCATGTATCCAAAAGCATACTGTAGGTCAACTGACGACACAAAGTTCAGACTTCAAGTCAAATCTTTATTCAAACTGATCCAAAGTTGACCTGTCTTCCTTCCCCAGTGCCTTATTGTTATCTACGCTTACAGTACATCATATACTCGCTTGAGCTTTATCTAACTAGTTTGTAATGTACTGTATACCCATGTATGTTCATTAAACTTCAGAGTATTTTGACTGAATCCTGCCTTGTGTCATCCTGCTCTGTGAGTGTTAAGGGTCAAGACATTCATATAACACTCATAAAAAATGATCAGATGTAATTACAACTGTCACCGGAGGCAGCAAAAGACTGCAGAGGAAAACATGTGACTGTAGAAATGTCACACTACCAGTATACATGAGCAGAATGCGGGTTAGAAGAAAAGCAGTTTGGAGAAATTCTTGATTGTAATGTATGTGATGATGTTACTAAGAGAAGAGATGCAAAAAGATGTAAAGAGATTAGCTCTTTATTCTTCCACCAAATTTTAAAACATACTTGCCTACAAATGTATGAAATCAAATCCAAAGGAAATCCATAAGCATACTGTAGGTCAAGTGACAACACAAAGTTCAGAGTCAAATCTTTATTCAAACTAAATTCAATAAATGTAAGCAATGTTTATGAAGACAAACTAACATGAATTTAGCAGTTGATACTTCAGCCTTGCACTACCCAGTAAACTATGTTTTAAAATAAAACATCCTTGTTACAGGAAATATCCCATCAGCAGTGACTGCTGGGAATAATTTGTTACATTCCTGGCTTCCTTAGCCACAGATTTATAGTGCTGATTTCCTTTCCAAGTCTCACCCTATCAGGGTGAACTAAAGTTGACCTGTCCTCTCTTGCCAATGCCTAATTCTTATCTATGCTTACAGTCCATCATATACCGTACCCTATATACCACATTCCTCTGGCACGGCTCAGCGTGGAACACTGTCAGTGAAACTAACGTCTGTTATTCTCTACTCTCATTTTAGCTGAAGTTCTGTAAACACTGGAAACCTGCCCAGATAGATGGTATTTGTTGTTATTATGTCTCAAAGGAATCTGGTGGGTGTGTTTGGGTTTGATTATAATGATGAGCAACCAGATTAAGTCCCCAACATTAACAATCATTTGGGCTCAATGTCCAGCGCTGCTGAACAAACCCAAGATCATCATTGTGCAGACCTGCCGAGGAAGTGATCCTGTTCTCACAGGCAGGCTACACCACACTTCAACACATTTACAGTTTAAACCCAGATAAATAACTGATTACATAGATAACTATGAAAATATGTTTACATACTTCTGAACAGGTCTGTAATATCTTAGTTGTCTTTCAGTGAGAGGCTCTTGTGCACCGTATTAAAAGTATGCCACGAGTTTTAGCTGAGTGTGATTTAGTGATAGTGTACAACCAGCTGTAGCATGTGATGAGGTGAAACAGCCAGCCATCTCTGCCTGCTGGCGAAGAACACATTGAATCTATTAAACCATGGTCAATTTGTCTTATCATGTTAACACAAATTCATTTTAATTGAATTTTAATTGAACACCATCCTGCTTCACATAAGACGTGAAAACCTAAGGAATTCATTGGTACCTTGTTATACTAGCTTGTTGCAAAGGAGGGTGAATAAAGCCACAAACTTACACTAAATTTTGGTGAGGAAAAACTGGTGTGGCCACTTTCAAAGACCTCCTTGACCTCTGACCTCAAGATATGTGAATGAAAATGGGTTCTATGGGTACCCACGATCATTACAGACAAGCCCACTTTATGATTTGGGGAAAATTATAACCAAGTCAACACACTGACAGCTGTTGTTACCTGTTGGGGTTGAGCTTGACATGTTATGATTTGAGCATATTTTTATACTAAATGCAGTACCTGTGAGAGTTCCTGGACAATATTTGTCATTATAATAAATATATACAGTACATACATTTGTAAGCAGCATATTTGTCCACTCCCATGTTGATAAGAGTGTTAAATACTTGACAAATCTCCCTTTAAGGCTCATTTCAAACAGATAAAAAATGTGCAATTAATTTGGGATTAATTGCAATTAACTATGGACAATCATGCAATTAATCATGATTAAATATTTTAATAGACTGACAGCCATAAAATACTGTGTAAATTTCTGTTTATGATTTCCCTGCAGATACTTCCTTGTATAGACAGATGGGTTGTTTCTTTACCAGTAAATTAGTGCGGTATTCAGCATGTGCTCCCACGAGGATAGGTGGAAGTGAAAACAATTGTTTTGGTGAGAAATATACAAGCAAAATTACTTAAAAACTGGACAATCATTATGATCTAATTATTAAATGCTGTGGTGTAACAAGAACGCAAAGCACATTATTACATTATCCTTACTATGCTTTATAATAACTTATTTATTGAATAGATAAAACTGAAGTTTGTTTTAAATGTTGACTTGAGGGCAGTGGAAAGTACAATTATTCATGTAGTGTACAGTTTTATTGGTTACGAAAATGTAATGTTACGAGATTAGAAGAGGACGTAAATGTTCTGTGTGCTTTGTCTGTGGGGAAAGGGGAACTTCAGAGTCCTGACACGAGTCAATGAAATGTGAAGTGCCATGTTGCCCTATAAAAAAGTGGGAAGTAAATATTTACAATGCAAGAAAAAAAAAGATCAGTGTTAACATAAGTTGCATGCTCAAAGATGACTGAAAAATACAAAGCTGGTATAACTTGGAATAAGGGGTTTTACTAATTGTAAGAAATAAATCTGTTTCTGTCAAAAGTTTACTCATATAGCTCTAATGTGGGATTTCCAGACTGGGGCAGAAAATGATATATTAGGCTTAAAATTTAGAAAATTTCCAATAATACCAAAAACCACACCAACCAAAGCAAAGAATGGACCTCCTTCTGGGGGAGAGAATCAGCCTAAACATGTTGGCTGAGGTCCAATACAACATAACGTCTAGGTCAACGCTTTCACTGAACTCTGGAGATAAATAAAGTAAGTAGACAGTTACTGGGAGGCAAACAATGCTCTCTTGAGAAGGAAGGGGTGGAGGCAGTCGCTTTCCTGAACCTCTATAATGACATGACACGTGCTAAGTTATAATGACTCACATTCTGAATATACGACAACACAGATATGAGAAGAGCCAGGTTGAATTTCCCGTGAATGCACTTTGGCAAAACAACACACAACTCTGATTTTTTCAGACAAACTTTACTTGAAAAACAAAACAAACTCAAATCAAACAAACAAAACCATGTCATCACAGCACAACACAAAGGCAACAAGTTGAGTAGGCAACATGGTAACACGGCTGCAGTCTGTGCGTGTCTGATGTGTCGCCTGAAAACTGATATGAGAGTCTTTTACAGGGCTACTTAGAGTTCATGCTAACGCTTTCACTGACCCTTGAAAATAAACAGTGAAGTAGCTTGACAGGAGAATATGAACTGTTTAAAGCTTGGTTTTTTTTTTTTTTTTTTAAAAAGACATAAAACAACAGGGGTTTGTCACTTACAGACCAGAATTATCAATCCAAACCAGACTAGACTCCATTTTAACAGCTTATTTGAACATACTGGCAGTGTTAGAGAGCTTTATATCAGTTTACGCTTTATACAAAACAAAGACACAGGTGGCTAATATAACAAGCACTCATATTTTCGTCCCATGACTCACGCACACTCACAACGGTCAGAAATGCTTCACAACTGATAAGGCCAGATGAAGTCAGCTCAGTAGCACTGTGTCCGCAAACTACAAGTTAGAAAAGTTTGGCAGTGTGATGATTCCACGAGCAAAATATCCAACATGTTTTCTTTGTCCTTTGCAATATAAACACCACTTAACAGTGAACTAAACCATGCAGGGCTTTTGAAGGGAGGTAGAGGACATCAGAGAGAGAAAGTAGAAAGAAAAGATGACGTAAATAAAGGTGTAAATAAACAGTTTTATAGATAACGTGACTCTTAAAACACTGCAGATTAGTGGCCTGTCACTTTGCCTGTGTAACACAAAATAGACATTACAACTTATCATATTTGGAAGGTGGAATGTATTAGTATAGTGTTACATATCATTTAGTAACTTTTTTTTTCATTCAAGAGTTCACTTTTGGAAACATCATATCGTTGACAACACTCAACACTCAGATAAACAGTTTGCAGCACCACACATTTACAAAATAGCAACTCATGCGAAAACACCTCTGGCCCTGTACGCCGCGCGTAAAAATATGTCACACAATATGTAACGCATCTCGCGCAACACATGTAATAGATTGCATTCGTGAAAACAGAAAACAGAAAATGTGAATCTGTCGTGTTTTTGCTCTGTTGTGTGTGCGGCTGTGTCTTTTAGTGCGACTATACGGTCGAGGTTTAGGCCAGCGTTCCCCCAACAATAGAAGCAATGACAATTCCCAGAACCACGCAGCATATAATAATCATAATTTTCTTCTGTAAAGTCAGGAAATAACAGATAAAGAGTCATCCGTGGCAGCAAATGGGGAGCAGAGGAAAACATGTTAGAAATGTGTTGTATTGTACATTAAAATATGTTACAATATTTATAATAATCGGAACAAAATGCAGTTTAAAAGAAAAGCAATGCAGTTTGGAGACAGACTATTTGACTTTAGTGTATCTGATGATGTTGCTAGAGTGTGACTGTGATTTAGAAGCATTTCTACATCTTTTACTTTAAAAAAACATACATTTTTGGTTCCTGCATTTTGTTCAGACCACATTAAACAACAAACAGTATATTCACACATGCCACAAACATGAATTGTTGTCATATTTAAAGCCACTATGAGTGGAAAGAATATGGAATCCTAAATGATGGCGCCATCTGGTGGCAGCTAAAAGGGTAGCTTGGCAGAAAGCAATTCATGGAGCTACGTCCTGAAATAACCTTAACAGTAAATCAACAATTAGTTCTTAAAGGTACAGTGTGTAAGATGGCATCTAGTGGTGTCGTTGCAGACTGCAACCAGCTGCTCACTCCTCCCTTTACAAGATTGTGGAAATGTGAGCAAGCTGGTCGGAGACCTGCGGTGGCCTTCGGGTAATGTAAAAATGTGAGATGCTCTCTAGAGCCAGTGTTTGGTTTGTCTGTTCTGGGCTACTGGAGAAACATGGTGGAGCAACATGGAGGACTCTGTGAAGAGGACCCGCTCCCAAAGGGTATATAAGCAAAGAGATGAAACTCCGGCCAGAAGTTTAATATTTTAAGGTAATATCACAAGGCCACTTTGGTAGAATTTGATAACAGAATAGATTTAGTTTTGTTTTACTTTTTAGCACTTTTTAGACACTCAGTCACACACTTTTTTTTTTTTTTTTAAAAAAAAAACAATCTTTTCTTCTTCTTTTTTTTTTTTTTTTCTCCCCCTCATAAAAAAATAAAAATTTTTAAAAAAAAAAATTTTTTTTTTTTAAAAAAAAAAATAAAAAAAAAATAATTATTTTTTATTTATTTTATTTTTTTTTTTTAAAAAAACACCCCCCCTATTCTTCTCCCTCTTTTTTTATTAATATTATATATTTAAAAAATTATTTTTTTTTTTTTAATTAAATTATTTAAATAATTAAATTAATTTTTTTTATATTAAATTAATAACAAACCCCCACATTTTATTTTTTTATTTTAATTAAAATAATCACCCCAATTACCTCTTTTTTTTTTTTTTAAAAAAAAAAAAAAAAAAAAAAAAATATATTTTTATTCTACTCATATATTTTTTTTTATATATATATATATAAATATATTTTTATATTTATATATATTTTTTTTTTATATATATAAAATTCTCCCCCCCCCCCCACTTTTTTTTTTTTTTTTTTTTTTTTTTTTTTTTTTTTTTTCTTTTTTTCCCCCCTTTTTTTTTTTTTTTATTATACTTTTTTTTTTTTTTTTTTTTTTATTCTTCTATTACCCCCAATTTCTCTCCGGGGATTAATAAAGGTTCATCTTATCTTATCTTATCTTATCTTATCTTATCTTATCTTATTATTGTCACTCAGCTTTGCTGCCAATTTTTCCCAGTGGCTACTTGCGGTACTGCAACCAAAAAATTCCCAGAAGCCCAAAAATCATTCGCTCTTTGTATTATGATTTTTAATCATTGAAAGTTTTACATTTGTAAAATTTTCTCAAAGCCTAAAAACGTTTTGAATGTTGTCAATGTTAGATACATCTGTATGTGAGACTGGCTGTTCGTGAACTATGCTGAGGTATGTGTGCTTTGAAAATTATTTCTCTCTTTGAGTCATCACAGGTTTATTTTGATTAATTGACACAACCACATATCTGCAACTTTGTGTTTGTAGAAAAACATGCAAATCTCTTCAGCAGACTGCAGAACATGCAAACGACAAAGGTACAGTATGTGAATTATGACACAAAGTACAAGTTAGCTACTCGAGACTTTTGACTGTTCAGTTAGAAAAAGAATATATATTAAAAAGTCTGTGTAAAAGTTAATGTGAAATATTTGAGTGCACAGAGACATACAGT